>CM022301.1:111417415-112705696 GCA_011799875.1 Thinopyrum elongatum | reverse complement strand
TAATTCCGCGCAGAAAAACAAATAAAAGAAATACTAAACGGACTCCAAAATTCCCGAAATAAATTTTCCCCGTCCTCTAAAAATCTCCCGGACAAGGTAAACATTTATTTGGGACTCTAATGCAATTTTGAAAAATGCATATTTTTCTAAATCCAAATAAAATTGCAATAAAAATCCAAATAAAATATTTATTTGATTTTTTATATTTTTCCTCCAATATTCCATTTATTTTGGAGAAGTCATATTATCTCCTCTCATATATTTTTAATATGAAATATTTTCGGAGAGAAAAATAGTTAAACCAAATTGATCCCTGTTTCAATATTTGAGAAAATTCAAATATGAAAACGGTGAAATCCCCAACTCTCTCCGTGGGTCCTTGAGTTGCTTAGAATTTTCGAGGATCGCAAAACGAAATGCAATAAAAATATGATATGCATGGATGACCTATGTATAACATTCCAAATTAAAAATTTGGGGATGTTACACTTCACCTGCGCCCCAGTCCCTCCGGAGTTCTCTCTGCATTCTCAGATGCTGATTGGGCTGGGTGTCCAGATGACAGGCGATCTACGGGGGGACATGCTGTGTTCTTGGGGCCTAATCTGATCGCCTGGAGTGCACGCAAGCAAGCCACTATTTCCCGCAGCAGCACAGAGGCTGAGTACAAGTCGGTTGCTAATGCGACTGCCGAACTTATATGGATTGAGTCCCTACTTCGAGAGCTAGGAGTTGCTCAGCCACATCCTTCGGTCCTTTGGTGTGACAACATCGGTGCAACGTTTCTGTCAGCAAACCCGGTGTTTCATGCACGGACTAAACACATTGAGATTGACTATCATTTTGTGAGGGAACGTGTCGCACAGAAGCTACTACAAGTCAGGTTTATCTCTTCAAAAGATCAACTTGCAGACATCTTCACCAAGCCTCTACCTTCTCCCATGTTTGAGGTCTGTAGGCGCAATCTCAACCTTCTAGATGCTTCAGGAGTGAGTTTAGATTGAGGAAGGGTGTTAGACTTCGTATTGTAGTCTTACTGTGTAATCCATACCTTATTGGTATAGGACTTGTATGACACCATTATATATATATATGATAGGCCACCCCATAGAGGGTCGAGCCAGTTCCCACAAAACCTACGTTTTACACCCTCTCATGATTACCACTGCGAAATGCCAGTTCTTTTAGACATTAAGCAATGTATGGCAACAACATATCGAATGTTCTTAAACTTCATACTGAACAGACCTGCCAATCATGTATGGCACAGTTGAAGCAATTGGTTCGATCTGTGCAGTGAACTGATCCCACTGCGACAAATAACCATTAGCGTAGCAAATGTCCCTGATGTGAACTACCATGTCGATGTTGTCCAGGTCTCTAATGATCTGGCTAGTAGTGTTTAGCGAGCCTGGCTGGAAGTTATTGTACTCATTGGAACCATCTGCCTCTGCCTGAAGAAACTTGTCAGAAAAGAAGAACCATTGCACTGGCAAAATGCCCGAATTGCTATATGAATCAAACTAGGATAGAGATGGAAGAATATATATGTACCTTCCCCATGTCCCCAAATATGACGACCCGTTGCAAAGAATCTTGTCCTGGATAAGGTGATGCTTTAAAGCTATATGACTTACTCCAGATGCGGGTACCATTAGGTAATCTATGGCCAAGCCTGTAGGTGTACCTGCAATGTTGCAGCAACCATGTTCGCTGAGTATCTGGATGGACCCTAATTTTGGAAAGGGTTAAACAGGAAAGAAATATCACATACATCGAGTCTGGCCACAGATCCTTCAAGTAACTAGTATGAATGTAACCAGGATGGCGCCAACCAACAGTTCGTGCTGGTGCACCTGGATTTGAATTGTATGCTTGGTAACTGCTGCATGTGGTACAATATAACAAATCCTCATCTCTATTTACGTTGTTAAAATCTCAAGTTTAACTAGCTTATGTTCATCTTAAAAGAAGACGGGATAATAGTGGCGTACTGTGCAACTTAATATTATTGAGAGGCCAAATCCATCATATATACAAGTACAAGGGAAGCCAAAAAGACTAGAATGTAGAAGGCCAAAAGCTATCATCCATAATAACTCTAACACCCCCCCCCCCTCAAACTCATGGTGGATCTACAACACTGAGTTTGGAGAGATAAAATCCGTGTTGCGATCTAGTCTGGGCCTTCGTGAAGAAGTTTGCGAGCTGTAACTCGGAAGGCACATACTGAAAGCGACAAATGATCCTGCACAGCAGCGCGCACAAAGAAAGCATCAACACCAATATGCTTGGTAAGCTCATGCCTCATGGGATACCGCGCAATACTGATAGCACCTGTACTGTTTGACAAGAGGGTGGTAGGTGTAATAACAGAAACACCAAAATCCTCCAATAACCATCGTAACCAAGTCACCTCTGCCGTCAGAAGAGCCATAGCTCCCAACTTGGCCTCTGCACTCGGGAAACTGCGGTCTGTTTCTTTGTCCAAAGGATCACTAGCCCATGTAGCATCGGAATATGCTTGGAGCTGTAACGAGCTAGAACGGGGGGGAAAAGATGATGAGAGATTGTGCCACGAAGATATCGTAGAACACGAAGAAGGTGACTATAGTGAACTAAAGTGGGAGCGGAAACAAACTGACTCAGAGTATGGACAGGATAGGAGATATCCGGACGAGTGACAGCAAGATAGACAAGACTCCCAACAAGATGACGATAACGCGTCGGATCAGATAAGAGCTCACCATCAGAAGCGCGAAGGTTAAGATTGAGCTCCATAGGAGTCTCAACAGTGCGCTCATCACTAAGAGCCACACGAGCAAGAAGATCCTGGACATACTTTTCTTGGGAAATAAAAAAGGCATCAGAGGTGGAGGAAACCTCAATCCCAAGAAAGTAACGAAGAGGACCAAGATTAGACATAAGAAACTGCTCACTGAGATGGGCCTTAACAAAGGTAATGTACTAAGAATCGTCGCCAATGATGATCATGTCATCAACATATAGAAGAAGAGTGCGACCCAAGTAGAAAGGTGAACAAACAGCGCTAGATCCTGAACACTGGGCGAAAAACCAGTTGCAGTGCCCACAAAGGCAAAACACTCAAACCAAGCACGGGAGGCTTGCTTAAGAGCAACTCCAACGGGGCGACCCAAACGGACGGCGCTTTTTTCCGCTTTTTATCCGTTTGGGTCGGCCCGAGCGCCCAACGCTGGCCTGACCCATTTTGTCGGCGCGCAAAAAAACATTTGAGCATTTTAAAAATAAAACAAGCATTAATTAAACATAAAAGCCAGCCACGAAGGCCGGCGATAGTCCACATTACATTAATTAAACATAAAATACTAAAAACTAGACGACGGTGCGCTGCCCTAGGCGTCCTCGTCGGCGTCGGCATCTGCGTCGGGGCCGGTGAGGTCGATCAGCGTCGGCGCAGGGCCAGCCCAGGGGAATGCCGTGTTCCAGAGGGCGGCGATGTTGGGCTGTGCCGCCGGTGGCTGTGCCTCCGCGGGCTGCGCCGCCGCTGCCTGGGCCTGGCGCGCCTTCTCCTCGGCCTCGCACTCGAGCAGCTCGAGGCGCTCGCCCTCCCGGCACTCCTCGGCCAGCCGAACGCGGCGCCAGTGGTCGAGGTAGGCCGCCTCCTGCTCCCTCGTCGCCCCGAGCCAGATCGGCGAGCGCTGACCCACTCGCGCACTACTCCGGAGAACAAGCCCATGTTGGCGGTGGCTAGGGTTGTCGCCGGCGGGGGGGGGGGGGGGGGGGGGGGGGGGGGGGGGGGGTAGGGGGCCAGATGGGGATGGGGACGACTGGAAGTGGATGAGGACGGCCCCGCCGCACGGCCGGCTTAAAAAAGGACGACCGCCGTCGCTGACGCGTGGGCCCAAGGTGGGCAGTCGTCATAAATTATGTTGACCGTGGTAGTTGGACGGCCGCCAGGTGGGGACGCGGTGGACAGCGAGAAGGCGCGCGTGGCGTTCGTTCCGCGTCCGCGCCGACGCATTTGGGGCGCAAATTTGGGCCGCAAATGCGTCAGCGCGGATGCTGAGCGGACGTGATTTGGGTTTGGGTCCACGCGTTGGGCCGCCTCTTTTGTCCGCGCCGACCCAAACGGACGGCGACGGGCGAAATGGGTCGCCCCATTGGAGTTGCTCTAAGGCCATAGAGAGAGCGACGAAGACGGCAAACCATGCCATCAGGAACTGTACCCATGTGGTGGCTGCATATAAACCTCCTCACGCAACTCACCATTAAGAAAGGCATTCTTAACATCAAGCTGAGACACAGACGAGTGGCGAACAGAGGCCACATCGAGAAGTGTGCGGACAGTGGTCATATGAGCCACAGGAGCAAAAGTTTCATCGTAATCACGACCATGCTCCTGCTGAAAGCCACGAGCCACAAGACGAGCTTTATAACGCTCAAGAGAACCATCAGAGCGAGTCTTGATCTTATAGACCCACTTACAAGTGATGGGACGAACATGGGGAGGAAGAGAGACCAGATCCCATGTGCCGGTGCGCTCAAGGGCAGCAAGCTCCTCTGCCATCGCAAACTGCCATTCAGGATGAACAACAGCATCACGATAAGAAGTCAGCTCAAGAACAGTCGAAAGACCATAGTGAGAAGGAGAATATCGGTCAGGGGATGGACAAGGACGAGAACGAAGACCATAAGTCGGCTGAGAGGAGGAAGACGACACACCAGAAGTAGATGGCACATTAGTAGACTCATCCACAACACGTGGACGACGAGTATAATGGAAACAAAAGGAGGGGAGAGGTGGAATCACTGGAGGTGGAGATGGGGAATGTATCGGTGATGAAGGTGAAGAAGGAGAAGTTATCGATGAGGAATGTGGAGAAGGAGAAGGTATCGGTGATGAAGGTGCAGAGTCGGGCGATGAGGGAGGAGAAGAAACTGTAGGAGAGAACGACGTCGGGTCGGCAATGGCGTGACAAGGAGTAGGAATATTGGACATAGAGGGAGGTGTATCCGGAAACATAAAAAAAGAGATGTCCTCCTTGGAAAAGGCAGAGGAGGATGGACGTGGGTAGAAGGGACGAGACTCATCAAAGGTCACATCCTGGGAAATACGCATCCGACGACTGACAGGATCCCAACACCGATAGCCCTTATGCTCATCACTGTATCTGAGAAAGACGCACTCAACAGACCGAGCGGTCAGTTTGGTGCGTTCACGAGGGGCAAGCAAAACATAGCAAACACAAACAAACAAACGAAGCGCCGAATAATCAGGAGAACGACCAGAAAGACGCTCCAGAGGAATATCACCTTGTAGAGCAACAGATGGCTGAATGTTGATGAGATAGGTGGAAGTGGTAACAGCCTCAGCCCAGAAGTGAGGCGGAAGAGAGGCGGCGATCATCATCGCACGCGTTGTCTCAAGGTGACAATGCTTGCGCTCAGCCACACCATTCTGAGCATGAGCACCAGGGCAAGAGAACTGGGCAAGAGTACCCTGCTCAGCAAGGAATCCTCGCAGCACATGGGAGATATACTCACCAGCTGAATCTGCGTGAAAAACACGAATGGGAGTGGAAAACTGGGTATGAACCATGGCAGCAAATTTTTTGTATATAGAAAAGACCTCAGTACGAGAAGTCATGAAATAGATCCAAGTGTACCGAGAAAAATGTCTATAAAGATAATATAGTAGCGATGACCCCCTTTTGAAGCAAAAGGAGCTGGACCCCAAACATCAGAGTGAACGAGATCAAAGGGGCGCTCGAATATAGACTCACTGTGAGGATAAGGTAGCTGAATTTGCTTACCAAGCCTACAACCCAAACAATCCAAGGAAGCGTTACCGGAGACAGGCCCCAGAACACCGCGATGAACCAAGGATGAGAGACGAGAACCACATAAATGGCCAAGACGATGATGCCACTGCTGAAAAGAGTTGGTAGATGCAGCAACATGGACTGCGAGACTGGCGGTGGTGGCAGTGGAGGGAAGACGAAGCCAGTCAAGCTCCTAGAGACCATCAGAGCGTCGAGGGCCAGCACCAAGCAGAGCGCCCGTGCGACGATCCTGAACAAAACACGAATCAAAGTCGAGAATGACCCTACAACTAGAGTCAACAATCTGACCACCAGATATGAGTTGCATGGTAAGTCGAGGAACATGAGCGACAGAGGGAACATGAAATGAAGAAGTCCTAAGAGTGCCTCGACTAGCTACAGGGAGGGGAGTGCCATCAGCCGTAAGAACACGAACAGGAGATTCGACAGGTCGAACGGAGGTCAAAGTGGAAGAATCATAAATCATATGAAAAGACGCTCCAGTATCAAGAATCCATGGGGATGTACCTGAGTGAGTAGAAGGTGGTTTCTCATTGCCAGAAGAGTCAGTCACTGAACCCGTAGAACCTGTCGGTGAAGAATCCCAAGCAGCAAGCAGGCATCACAGCTGCTCAATCTCACGCGCAGACACGGACACTGCGGAAGAGGTCGAGGTAGAAACACCTGCGGGCGATGAGCAGTCGCCACCACCCGTGGAAGCCACGTGTAGATTTGACTGAGAGTGGCGAGTCGACATAGAGCGGTCGCCGCCGCACGCAGAAGCCACGAGAGGAGTCGATGTAGAGCGACCACCCCCGTGCGTGGAAGCCGTGAGAGTAGTCGTCGTAGAGCGGTCGCCGCCTCGCATGGAAGCCATGAGAGGAGTCATCGTAGAGCGGTTACCGCCGTGTACTTACGCCATAGAAGATGATGTAGAGCAGCCATCATCACGTGCGGAAGCCATCAAATGAGTCGACGAAGAGAGGCCACAACCGCGATCGAAAGCCGCCAGAGGAGTTGTGGAAAAACAACCACCTTATCATGTTGAAGAGGCCGGAGGGAACAACGTCACATGTGGACGAGTACCAAGCATCGAGAGAGGGTGTGTGTGAGACAGGATCAACATAGGGAACACCGGATGACAACGACATTTTTTTATGGAAGTAGGCAATTGGGCAAAACAGCTCAGCCACGTGAATTGAGCCCAGCCGAACACAAGGAGCCCAGCCGAACAGCCGCACACGCAGGCTCAAAAAACGAGCGCATGATGCAGCGGACAGATCAGGGCAGCAGCCGCACACCCGCTCGCACGATGCAGCAGGTGGTGCAGGGCAGCGGGCGGAGGCCGGAGGTCGGACGCCGGACGCGGCCGGCGGGTGGAGGTTGGGCAGCAGCCGGCTGAGAGCAGGCCAGCGGCCAGGGCCGTGCAGCGTGGATGGCCGAAGGGCGGCGCGGACGCCCGAACGGAGGCGCTCAGATGGCAGCGCGGACGCCCAGAATCTGCTGGGCCGGGGCGGGGCGGCGCGGACTGGATCGAGAGCATGATCAGATCAATCCAAATGGAAGCAGCGGGAGCTAGGAGAGCCTCGAGCGGATCGAGTGCAGCCGGACGGGCGGACTAATCAAAGCGAGATAGCAGGCCGGCGGATCAGATAGGGAGCAGCATGCTAGCGTTGAGGAGTTCAATCGATCGGGCGAAGACGAGGATATCGTCGGGAGGGCGAGTTGCAGCACCCGGAAAATTTTTCCTAAACCTAGGCTTTGATACCATGTTATGATGCAACTTAATTGTAACACCCCCTTGTAATAAGCTCTGTGACACTCTGTTAATCTTGCCAAGTCATGATCATTTGCAGTGCTTAAACCAAGTGGTTAATCAAAGCAATTCAACTCCATTTTGAAAATCAACTCAAATTCAAAAGTGAGATATGAAGTTGATCAAACACTGTTGGGAAAATGTTCATTAAATGACAAATAATCCTGGAACATTTGAAAAACCATCATCAAAATATTTGGAGTTAGATAAGTGACTTAAACAAGTTGTAACAGCACCCAAAACAGGATATTTAAGTCCATTTAAAAACATTTCAAATACAAATGAATTCCAAATCTGTCCAAACCATTTTTTGGTGAGAGCTAATATTGCAATGTAATATTTGGGTCAACTCTCACATTTTACAAAAGTGTAAAAGTGCCCTAACTATTTCAGGACAGAAATGAAATAGAGAAAAGGAAAACAAAAAAAGGGAAAAAGGAAAGATGGGCCACTGTGCACAGGTCTAAGTGCACAGTGCCAGGAGCCCAGCCCACCGCGGCCTGTTTCTCCCTCCTCCCTCTCTCTCCGACGTCGTGTCGCCTCGTCCCTGGCCGCGCGCGCGCGCGCCGGTCGCCGCTCGACAGCGCGACGCCGCGGGCGCCGCGAGAGGATAAGGGCGACGCCCGAGCCATCCCCCCTGGTCCTCCCCGTCATTTCCCCTCTTCTCCCACGCTCGCCTCGCCTCTCCCTCTCCTCCCAGATCTGTCGCCGAGCGCCACCGTCGCCGTGGCCTTGCCGTAGATGCGGCCACCGACGTCCCCGAGCTCAGCTAGCACGCCTGCGAGCTCCGCCGTCTTCGACTCCGACCGCGAATGGAGGTGGGGAGGCCCTGATGAAACCAGAAGGCTCCGCCCCCTTCCTTCTCTGACGCCGGCGCCTCTCCGGTGATTCCCACCGTTCTGCTGCTACTAAGCCGTCACCGGGCCACCTTGTGCCTCCCCGGTGAGCTCCTCGTCCTTCCCAATCCCCTGCTGGTCCTAGCGCGTAGCCTAGCTTCCTCTTCCACGCACGCCCGACGCGCCGCCGCTCGCACACGTCGCCGGCGTGTCTCCGGTGAGCCATTAGCCAAGGGCTAATGCCCGTTGTTCTCACCGCATCGAGTAGACGCCGTAGTAGTCTCGCGCTGCTCGTTTAACACACCGCACCCCCAAGCCCGACGACGACCGAACTCCGGCGGCCGCCGCAGAGCTCGCCGCCGTCGATGCTCGCTGTTTCCGGCCGAGCCACCGCCACCACTCGACGCGCGAGTTCACTAGCTATCGAACGCACCTAACCACGGCTCGAACCGAGCTCTGTAGCGCGAATCCGAGCAGCTCCGGCGACGCGCCGCCGCGTTTTTGGTCGCCGGCGCAACTCCGGCGCCGGCCGCCGACGTGGCTGCCACGTGGGTCACCCCTGGGTCACTGCCAGTGGGTCCCACGGGCCCAGTTGACCACGCTGACCGTGGTCAACGTGCTGACGTGGCCGTATAGTGTCGCTGACACGCGGGCCCCACCGCTTAGATAATTAACTAAAATGATTTTTGTAAATAAAAAATAAACTAAATATCCTAATCAGTCTATGACAGGTGGTGTAGGAGATATGCCCTAGAGGCAATAATAAATGTTATTGATTATCTCCCTGTTCATAATTAGGTTTATGTTCCATGCTATAACTGCTATGGTTCTCGAGTCTGCAAATAAAACGAGGCTCGGAGGAAGACTCATATGCACGTGTGGAATAATAAACGGTAATATGTATTCCTAGTCTGGCCTCTAAGACTAGCTCAAGTATTGCATGATGGTTCTGTTTTCCTGATCATGGGCATGTCTATGCCAGCAATTTTGAGGGCACAGTGTTAGAAGAACATTTGTGTTGAATCGACCCAAATTGATGTTATGCTATGAGTTACATTCGTCACATATTAATGGTTAATAACACAGAGATGGTTAATGTTTGCAAAATTCCTTAGACCATGAGAGTGTCGAGCTTCTTCATACTTGCTTCATGAACTTTGGGGTTTGTTAAACGTCATCCGTAAATGGGTGGCTATTACGGCGGCTTACGGGTTCATGGAAAAGTGTGTCAAGTAACTTGATAGCTCGAGATTGGGATTTGCTCCTCCGACGATGGAGAGATATCTCTGGGCCCTCTCGGTGTTACGGTATCCATCATCGTCTGGCCAGACACTTTGTGATTTGATCACAGGGATGCCGGAACACGGTAACGAGAAAAGAGAACAATACCGGTAACGAGGTACTGGCATAGTGGACAAGTTGTTGATCCACGGAAATGCCTACATGTCTAACCTCGGGTATTTGTAACATATCGTGAAGCAACAGGAATAGCACACGGCAACTGGAGGTTCACTCGAATATTCATTCGTGTGGGTATAGGGGTCAATATGGGTGTCCACGGCTCTGATGTTGATCATTGATCGGAAGGTGTTCCGTGTCATGTCTATACTTCACCGAACCTATAGGGTCACACGCTTAAGGGTCATCTATCTGCTGAATACTAGACAGGGAGTCTGAGAGAAAATCACCGAAAAGTTTCGGAGACAACGGAAGAGTTCCGGAGAGAGAACACTGAAAAAGTTTCGGTAAAACCGAAAAGTTGTTTCGGATAAAACCATTGATCCAAAAAGGTTTCGGCAAGCACCGGGAATGTTTTGGAGGTTGCCAGATTGGTCTGGTAATTTCTGGAATTTTTCTGGAGAAAAAACCGAAAAAAAAAGTTTCGGAGCTGCCGGAGTTGTTTACCGGGTAAACAAAGATGGTTTTAAATTAAACCACCATACTGGAAATGTTCCAGAGCGCGTCCAGATAATTTTAGAGGGTGCCGAAAATGTTCTGGGACCTTCTGGAATTTTTCAGAAATAATAGTCGCGGAAAACATCTTGTCCCAGCGTGAGGGGACAAGATCCCACGGATCGTGGGGGCTGTTTTTGGGCTGTTTTTGGGGGGGGCCCCTTTGGGAGCAGCCCCCTTGTGGCTGGACAAAATGTTGGGGGGGCCCCCATGGTGGGGGGCAGCCCCCACAAATGGTGGAGAGTGTTGGGAGGAAGGTGGGGCCCCATGGGGGAACACCATGGACAAGGGAACATGTTTTTCCCTTGTTTGGTGGGAACATGTTCTCCTTGTTTTGTGGGAACATGTTTTCCCCATGTTTAGTGGGCTGAATTTTCAGCCCCCTCCACCCCTTCCACCACTATATAAGGAGGAGGAGAGGTGCTCTCCAACTCCACTCCAACTCTCTCACACAAGCCATGCATGATCAGGCATTCTCTCTCCCTCCCACGAAATAGTTTCGTAGTGCCGAAAGGCTGTCTGGGTTCCGGTGGGAACTAGTTCTGGACGGCGAAGCCCTGCCGGATAGATGGCACCGTATGTGTGCAACCCCGTAGAGAGGTCGTAGTTTCGTCCTTTTGCCCGAGGGGCTGTTCGAGTGTCCTCCCGAAGGGCTGTCCGAGTGACGGTCCGAGTTCTGTGAGTCCTCCCGAAGGGCTGTCCACGACACCGTCCGGGGGACTGTCCGACCGCCTCCCGGAGGGCTGTCCGAGTGGCGGATGAGAGAGTACATCCTCGCGGTTGGGAGGTTGTAAATCCTAGCTGCGGGGATCTGCACCGACGATCGTCATCGACTCTACTTCCGCTGCGCTACGAGTCGGTAACGAAAATGATCAAACCTTGTATGCAGTCTCCATAGTGGTCCTGGGCTGGTGCGTAGGTCGGAAATTTTTTGTTTTCTACTGCGTTACCCAACAGTGGCATCATGAGCCGTGCTATGCGTAGATACAGGTTGCGATCTAGAATACATGAGATGTATGGGTGTTGCACAATATAATTAGGTAGTAGATGAGTTCTATTACTGAAAATTATTTGTGCGGGTAGCAGATGAAATCTGTTACCCGATGTTCTTGTTGCTTCCCTGGAATTTGCATATTTCTGATCTTGATAACAGTATGGTGGAGTTTCAAAGTTCTGGCAATCCGCGATCCTGATTGATCAACGAAGTGCTAACAGTTCATTGAATTCCACCGTAGTTAAAAGGAAAGATGAAATTTCGCAGACAAAAGGGCAATGCAGATATGATCTGCACGAGGGTCATGCGTATGACGAAGTTTAGTATGGGGCTCGAGATTTTATTATCTCGGTTTTCATACACCCTGGAAAGTTAATCTAGCGACTTGAATTATCATACTTGATGATGGACGTTGGTAGCTTCGGTTTGTTTCGAAACCTTAGAAGCCACGTAAAACAAGTTTTTGCATGAACCGATTAGAGGCGTCTAACTTGGTTTTGCAGGAGGGTTTGCATGTGCATATGATGTGGTATAGTAGTGCTCATAATAATTTGATTATGTATGAGATGTCTATATGATGTAAACTGATTAACATGACCTGCGTGTCATGATTCGGCATGATGGCTGGAGCCATATGATTGCACTTTAATGACCTGCGTGTCAACCTTATGTAATGCACTTATTTTATTAGCTATAGAGATAGCAATATTATCTGGTGCATCGACAAGGTGGTGGCAATCTTCGCAAAGGTGAACACCGACGCGAATGCCAAAGACGAAGAAATACAAGACTTCTCCGTCAGAAAGGGCTATACCATATCATGCTATTATGAATTGCCTGAGATGTTTATCCCTTATGATGCGCCCTTCTTGATTGCGCGGTAGTCGCTTTTATTAGGGTGATCTCTCACAAAAATATCAAGTAGTTAGTGTTCTCCCAAGTGTAGCACCGTCACGGCACCTAACTTTTCGGGGCATCACAGGATCTCCCTGGGTGCGAACGATTAGGGATGTGTGAGGCGGGTGAGTTGAGACCTCGCAGCGAGATCACTTGGTTGTCTTGACGTTCTGGAAGGATCTCCCTGAGCTCGGAACACGCCCATCGAAAGATGAACAAGAGTCACATAGAGATGTGATTGGCAAGTTTGCCTACCGATTGAAGTTCGCGCCATCAGTGTTCATCTCGTTCAATGGCGTTGAATGGAAATGCGGGTCTTGTATCACTCACAATCAATTATGAGAGATATTGATTTGAGGGGGGCCCCCTTTGGGAGCAGCCCCCTTGTGGCTGGACAAAATGTTGGGGGGGCCCCCCATGGTGGGGGGCAGCCCCCACAAATGGTGGAGAGTGTTGGGAGGAAGGTGGGGCCCCATGGGGGAACACCATGGACAAGGGAACATGTTTTTCCCTTGTTTGGTGGGAACATGTTCTCCTTGTTTTGTGGGAACATGTTTTCCCCATGTTTAGTGGGCTGAATTTTCAGCCCCCTCCACCCCTTCCACCACTATATAAGGAGGAGGAGAGGTGCTCTCCAACTCCACTCCAACTCTCTCACACAAGCCATGCATGATCTGGCATTCTCTCTCCCTCCCACGAAATAGTTTCGTAGTGCCGAAAGGCTGTCTGGGTTCCGGTGGGAACTAGTTCTGGACGGCGAAGCCCTGCCGGATAGATGGCACCGTATGTGTGCAACCCCGTAGAGAGGTCGTAGTTTCGTCCTTTTGCCCGAGGGGCTGTTCGAGTGTCCTCCCGAAGGGCTGTCCAAGTGACGGTCCGAGTTCTGTGAGTCCTCCCGAAGGGCTGTCCACGACACCGTCCGGGGGACTGTCCGACCGCCTCCCGGAGGGCTGTCCGAGTGGCGGATGAGGGAGTACATCCTCGCGGTTGGGAGGTTGTAAATCCTAGCTGCGGGGATCTGCACCGACGATCGTCATCGACTCTACTTCCGCTGCGCTACGAGTCGGTAACGAAAATGATCAAACCTTGTATGCAGTCTCCATAGTGGTCCTGGGCTGGTGCGTAGGTCGAAAATTTTTTGTTTTCTACTGCGTTACCCTACAGTGGCATCATGAGCCGTGCTATGCGTAGATGCAGGTTGCGATCTAGAATACATGGAGATGTATGGGTGTTGCACAATATAATTAGGTAGTAGATGAGTTCTATTACTGAAAATTATTTGTGCGGGTAGCAGATGAAATCTGTTACCCGATGTTCTTGTTGCTTCCCTCGAATTTGCGTAGTCCTGATCTTGACAGCATTGCGGAATCTGACAAAGTTCTGGCAATCCGCGATCCTTTCATGCTGCTCCTGAGTATGCTGATTGACAGATCAACGAAGTGCTAACAGTTCTTTGGGTTCCACTTTAGTCAATGAAAGATGGATGTTTCACAGATGAAAGGGCAATGCAGATATGATCTGCACGGGGGTCATGCGTATGACGAAGTTCAGTATGGGGCTTGAGATTTTATTATCTCGTGTTTCATACACCCCGCGTTGTTAATCTAGCGACTTGGATAATCATGCTTGATGATGGACGTTGGTAGCTTCGGTTTGTTTCGAAACCTTAGAAGCCACGTAAAACCAGTTTTTGCTAAACCGATTAGAGGCGTCTAACTTGGTTTTGCAGGAGGGTTTGCATGTGCATATGATGTGGTATAGTAGTGCTCATAATAATTTGATTATGTATGAGATGTCTATATGATGTAAACTGATTAACATGACCTGCGTGTCATGATTCGGCATGATGGCTGGAGCCATATGATTGCACTTTAATGACCTGCGTGTCAACCTTATGTAATGCACTTATTTTATTAGCTATAGAGATAGCAATATTATCTGGTGCATCGACAAGGTGGTGGCAATCTTCGCAAAGGTGAACACCGACACGAATGCCAAAGACGAAGAAATACAAGACTTCTCCGTCAGAAAGGGCTATACCATATCATGCTATTATGAATTGCCTGAGATGTTTATCCCTTATGATGCACCCTTCTTGATTGTGCGGTAGTCGCTTTTATTAGGGTGATCTCTCACAAAAATATCAAGTAGTTAGTGTTCTCCCAAGTGTAGCACCGTCACGGCACCTAACTTTTCGGGGCATCACAGGATCTCCCTGGGTGCGAACGATTAGGGATGTGTGAGGCGGGTGAGTTGAGACCTCGCAGCGAGATCACTTGGTTGTCTTGACGTTCTGGAAGGATCTCCCTGAGCTCGGAACACGCCCATCGAAAGATGAACAAGAGTCACATAGAGATGTGATTGGCAAGTTTGCCTACCGATTGAAGTTCGCGCCATCAGTGTTCATCTCGTTCAATGGCGTTGAATGGAAATGCGGGTCTTGTATCACTCACAATCAATTATGAGAGATATTGATTTGAGTGGGAGCGCACTTTGAATTAACTTGTTTAATTCTCAGTGCAATTAATTTTGAACACTGTCTAAGTGTGATTTGCAAAATAGTTGTAGAATAATGGCTCGCGTTTCCACCTTCCCTGTTAAAAGTGAATAGCTGTTAAATATCTGGTTAAAACTTTACGGTTGGTAACGTAATGTGAGGATTGTCCTCAAGAGTGCCGAGAAGGACTTTGTCCTATCGCATACTTTGGTATTCTCTCGCTTATGCTATGGATCATGTGACTCTCGTCCTTCGATCCAAAAGCTAGAATTCCGTTTCAGTCAAGTGCAATACATTTGCTTCCATAGACCTGAACTTCGAAAGTTTGGATAGTTATGTGATATTCATGGAATCTGAAAATCATTTTCAGAGACAGACAAAGGCTAAAAGATATGAGATATCCAAAGCAATGTTTGTTTGCAAACTATTAGTAAAGGAGTTTACTATGCATTAGACTGATAAGAGAGGGATCCAGTAGAACGCCTGTCATATGATGAAAGGTGAATAAAACAACAACTTAAAGATAATGGAAGTGTCCGAAGGGTGTTAGTGAAACTTTCACGCCTAGGAAGTCCAGGGCTAATGCCACTCTTAAGTTGGGTGCTTCTGAGAGTAGGAGAAATACTAAAAGTTAAACTGTTAGAAGTATAAAGGCAATGAGAAGGAAGACTGGAATATCCAGCTCATGTATGAATGTCATACAAGTTTTTGATGTATAGAAGGCTGGTCAAAGATATAGTTCTTGGGAATTATGATTAAATTGTTAATCACTGATTCTTGGGTATTGTGAGTTAATCACAAAGATACCCGCTCGATTGCATTCTGTTGCAACTCGATGTAAGAACTACTATGGCCTGAAAGACTAGCCAGGAATGAGGTTTAGGTATACACAGGGAACATAGTAAATGTTACTGTACCTTCCATCGGTGTATTACCGTCTGTGTTTATTTTCCTAATTCAATTAGAGTTTTACACACTCTAGCCCATTGCATAAGTTATCTTGCAAGAAGGTTGTTCATAAGAGAACTTTTGATGTTCGGTGTTATGAATAACATAAGGGCCATACTTTCATTATGAATGAGATGTATGTTATGAATATTGATAATAATACATTACCTCAGTATTAACTTTGATAATTCATTTTAGGGTTTTACACACTCTAGCCCATTGCACAATGTTTGTTGCAAAAGGGTTGTTCATAGAAGAACAATTGCTGTTCAGTATTATGAATAACATGAGGGCCATACTTCCATCATCGATGGGACGTATGTTATGAATATTGATGGTAATATGATACATCTATAACACTGACGCTAAATGTCATAAGACTAAAAGAATACCACACAAGTGTGGCACTGCATTTGGTCACATTGGAGAAACCCGCATGGAAAATTCCATTATGATGGATTTTGAAGTCGTTTGATTTTGAATCACCTGACACTTGTGACTTTCCTCCGAAAAGTGAAGTGACTGAAATACCGTTCACAGGCCATAAGGAACGAGCAAAGAACTTATTGGTGATCATACATTTTGATGTATGTAGTCCGATAAATGTTGTTGCAAGTAGTGGATTTATCTATCTTCAGAAATGACTCAAGTAGATATATGGATATTTACTTGATGAGACGTAAGTCTGGATCTTTTGAAATCATTTGAAAGGTTTTCAAAATGAAGTAGAAGTTATTGTAACAAGAAAATTATGTTTCTACAATTCGATTGCAGAAAGAAATATTTGAGTTACAAGTTTAGCGAATGTCTGATGCGTTGTGAAAGGGGTTTCATAACTTGCACCTCCCGGAACACCACTGCAAGTGGAAAGTCCGTGAAGATGTAATCGAACCATTTATGACATGGTAAGATCAAAGATGACATAAATAAATTTGCCATTATCCCTTTTAAAAGGTGATGTTTTAGAGACTGCGGCTTTTACACTGAAAAGAGCTCCATCAGGTCTGTTGAAATGACACCATGGTATGGTACGCCCAACCATGTTATATCTTTTCTTAACATTTGGAATATGGGGCTTGTGTAAAAGGTTACAAACCTATTCCAAATCAGACAAGTGCTACTTTGTAGGTTATCCCAAGTCATTGGGTATTCCCCCACCACTATACCGAGGCAAAAGTTTTTGCCACAAAACGGTATGCTTTTTGAAGAAAATGGTTCTTTGAAAAAGGTGAGTGGGAGAATAGTGCAACTCGACGAGATAAACAGTATCTTCGCCATCAGATCAAAGGAAAGAGACCTTGGAAGTAATTCCGGAGTTTCCTACTGCGACTGATACGGAAGTCTCTACAATAAAATGTATGGACTTCGGTCGAACTTGCAGCTGAACCACGTAGGCAAGGCTCGTGCAAACCTCTCAGGTGCGCAAACGAGATATTGTTATTAGACAACAGTATACCTACGATACACAAGGAAGCGTTGATGGGCCCTAACTCCGGAATTGGCTAAATGCCAATACAATCCGAGATAGTTTCCATATAAGTGATTCAAGATTAAAACCTTGATACACCTTTCGGAAGACTTAGAGTCTGACGAATATTTATGGAACTATAACTGATATGAATAAAAATGTTTTATCCATAAAGCTCGACTTGTTGCAATATACAAGTTCAAGGAGTTGACTACGATGAGGTTGCTTCATCGTAGCGATGCTTAAATTTGGTTCGGGTTGAACTAGCAATTAATACATATTTCATATCATGAGATATAAAACAATGGATGAAAAAAGGATTTCCATCTGATGGAAATGAAACCAAGGACCTGCATGTGTTACAGTCCAAGGTATTTTGTCAATCCAGAGGATGCTAGAAAGGGTGCAAACTTCAGAGTTCCAGCGATGGACAGAAGAGAGCAAAGTGGAGTTGGAATCTTTGTGTTTTGATGAAATGGTCAAAGGAGTTTTGACTTCATCAATGGATAACGAAGATGCTTGTAATTCAAGAAAGTAAGTGGGAGCCTAATAACATTTCTAAAAACCTTGTGTGCTTGACACATTATTAATTGGAAATAAAATTCTTGACACGAATTAGGACTTCATTTGAAAATAGTTTTTCGATGAAGTGCTTGGGCTAAATAGCCTTAATATTAGGCATGATGATCTATGAAGATAGATTTACCTAATGGGGCTAAGCAATAAATACATATTGACAAGATGCTAAAACTTTTTAGCATTTAAAACGCCAAGGAGTGATTCTTGCCGAAGTCACATGGAAAGAGTTTTTGCAAGACTCGGTGTCCCAAAAACACTGATGAGCAAAATACATGATGGGGATTCCACACACTCTTGTGTTTGGATTAATCATGTATTCCATGGTATGTATAACAACCAGATATGTCCAATACTCCCAAAGTTGTTGTGAGTATAGATACCAAAGTGATCAAAAGTATTGATCAAGGGACAACAGTGAAAAAGGGTCATTGAGTACTATAGTAGCACTGATGACAAGTTTTCTCGCAAGTAGAGATCATGAAGAGTTCGTTGTAAAAGGTTACATCGATACAGTCTTCATCATTTCTCCATGCGATTTTCGATTTAAATTGATGGTTTTGTGTAACACACAATATGGTGGCACAGTTAGTTGGAATTTGTTCAAACAAGTTACTGTGGCGAATTCTATAACAGAGGCAAAGTATGTTGCCGCTTTTAAAGCGACAAAGAAGATGTTGAATCATATAGTTCATTCATGAACTTAGTATGGTTCCAAGATGGCTTTTGTCAATGGGACACTACTGCAAGTAGTTGCTCCATAACTCAGTCTGAGGAATCCAGGTTCGACCTGTGATTCACATACATATCAAGCCAAGTCCACACAAAATATGACTTTTGTGAAAGCGTGAAAACGCGAGGATATGCAAAGATACACACGGAGCTGAAGTCGTCAGATCCGTTGAACATTCAGGCTATACCACAAGCGAAGCATATTTACACCGGTGTGCCACAGGTGTAAAGTGCATTAGCATTAACTAGATTATTGACTCTAGTGCAAGTGGGAGTCTGTAGGAGATATGCCCTAGAGGCAATAATAAATGTTATTGATTATCTCCCTGTTCATAATTAGGTTTATGTTCCATGCTATAACTGCTATGGTTCTCGAGTCTGCAAATAAAACGAGGCTCGGAGGAAGACTCATATGCACGTGTGGAATAATAAACGGTAATATGTATTACTAGTCTGGCCTCTAAGACTAGCTCAAGTATTGCATGATGGTTCTGTTTTCCTGATCATGGGCATGTCTATGCCAGCAATTTTGAGGGCACAGTGTTAGAAGAACATTTGTGTTGAATCGACCCAAATTGATGTTATGCTATGAGTTACATTCGTCACATATTAATGGTTAATAACACAGAGATGGTTAATGTTTGCAAAATTCCTTAGACCATGAGAGTGTCGAGTTTCTTCATACTTGCTTCATGAACTTTGGGGTTTGTTAAACGTCATCCGTAAATGGGTGGCTATTACGGCGGCTTACGGGTTAATGGAAAAGTGTGTCAAGTAACTTGATAGCTCGAGATTGGGATTTGCTCCTCCGACGATGGAGAGATATCTCTGGGCCCTCTCGGTGTTACGGTATCCATCATCGTCTGGCCAGACACTTTGTGATTTGATCACAGGGATGCCGGAACACGGTAACGAGAAAAGAGAACAATACCGGTAACGAGGTAACTGGCATAGTGGACAAGTTGTTGATCCACGGAAATGCCTACATGTCTAACCTCGGGTATTTGTAACATATCATGAAGCAACAGGAATAGCACACGGCAACTGGAGGTTCACTCGAATATTCATTCGTGTGGGTATAGGGGTCAATATGGGTGTCCACGGCTCCGATGTTGATCATTGATCGGAAGGTGTTCCGTGTCATGTCTATACTTCACCGAACCTATAGGGTCACACGCTTAAGGGTCATCTATCTGCTGAATACTGGATAGGGAGTCTGAGAGAAGATCACCGAAAAGTTTCGGAGACAACGGAAGAGTTCCGGAGAGAGAACACTGAAAAAGTTTCGGTAAAACCGAAAAGTTGTTTCGGATAAAACCATTGATCCAAAAAGGTTTCGGCAAGCACCGGGAATGTTTTGGAGGTTGCCAGATTGGTCTGGTAATTTCTGGAGAAAAAACCGAAAAAAAGTTTCGGAGCTGCCGGAGTTGTTTACCGGGTAAACAAAGATGGTTTTAAATTAAACCACCATACTGGAAATGTTCCAGAGCGCGTCCAGATAATTTTAGAGGGTGCCGGAAATGTTCTGGGACCTTCTGGAATTTTTCAGAAATAATAGTCGCGGAAAACATCTTGTCCCAGCGTGAGGGGACAAGATCCCACGGATCGTGGGGGCTGTTTTTGGGGGGGCCCCATTTGGGAGAAGCCCCCTTGTGGCTGGACAAAATGTTGGGGGGGGCCCCATGGTGGGGGGCAGCCCCCACAAATGGTGGAGAGTGTTGGGAGGAAGGTGGGGCCCCATGGGGGAACACCATGGACAAGGGAACATGTTTTTCCCTTGTTTGGTGGGAACATGTTCTCCTTGTTTTGTGGGAACATGTTTTCCCCATGTTTAGTGGGCTGAATTTTCAGCCCCCTCCACCCCTTCCACCACTATATAAGGAGGAGGAGAGGTGCTCTCCAACTCCACTCCAACTCTCTCACACAAGCCATGCATGATCTGGCATTCTCTCTCCCTCCCACGAAATAGTTTCGTAGTGCCGAAAGGCTGTCTGGGTTCCGGTGGGAACTAGTTCTGGACGGCGAAGCCCTGCCGGATAGATGGCACCGTATGTGTGCAACCCCGTAGAGAGGTCGTAGTTTCGTCCTTTTGCCCGAGGGGCTGTTCGAGTGTCCTCCCGAAGGGCTGTCCAAGTGACGGTCCGAGTTCTGTGAGTCCTCCCGAAGGGCTGTCCACGACACCGTCCGGGGGACTGTCCGACCGCCTCCCGGAGGGCTGTCCGAGTGGCGGATGAGGGAGTACATCCTCGCGGTTGGGAGGTTGTAAATCCTAGCTGCGGGGATCTGCACCGACGATCGTCATCGACTCTACTTCCGCTGCGCTACGAGTCGGTAACGAAAATGATCAAACCTTGTATGCAGTCTCCATAGTGGTCCTGGGCTGGTGCGTAGGTCGAAAATTTTTTGTTTTCTACTGCGTTACCCTACAGGTGGGTCCAATAGCTTAATTAGCAAATTAGTTTAATTTAACTCACTGTTTAAATAACAGAGGCTGACATGTGGGTCCCACTGGACCCACATGTCATATTTGACTCTGGTCAGCCGCCTGTTAACTGATGACGTCACAGTGACATCATGCTGACGTCATAATTCCCTTTTCTGTTAAATAAATAAATTCCAGAAATTCAAATAATCTTTGAAAATTAATAACTTTTAAACCGTAGCTCAGATCGAAAAAGTTAAAACATGAAAGTTGCTCAGAACGACGAGACGAGTCTGATCGTGCCGTCCGTTTCTTTGTCGGAACCCCCTACGTAGAAGAACTCGTAACTCCGGACCCGTATCCGGCAGATGAATAGTGCACACACACCGGTTAATAAATCCCAGATTAAATCTAAAAATAACTAAAATGACTTAGATGCATATTTAGGCAACCCTACACTGCATCATAGCATCACACGCACCGTATTACATTTGTTTGCATTATGTTTACCTGTTTCTTCCCCCTCTTCTCTCTCGGTAGACCCCGACGTTGACGTAGCTCCCGAGACAGACGCAGCTCAGGAGTACGACTACGTCCCCGACGACACCACCGACGACCTTGCCCTTGCCCCAGAGCAAACAGGCAAGCACCCCCATTTTGAGCATGCCTATATCGTCTATTCTCTTCTCTCTTATGCTTGCATTAGAACTGCTGCTACTGTTTCCTATATCTGTTGCATAGCCTGTTTATTGTAACCTACCTTGCTACCTTACTGGTTATCCTAGACTGCTTAGTATAGGCTGGGTAGAGACACGACAGAGACCCCCACTTGATCCCGACTGCCCTGCTGGATATCAGAAGACCCGATCATCGGGATTGAAGACTAGACCCTGGCACCGCACATCACTTCCCCCTTAGTTGCCGACACTGCTGGGTTACCGTCGAGTGCCGAGGGTGATACCTCGTCAGCACTTCTGATGTTAACCTTGTAGGTTAGTTACTCGGTCGTGGTAAGCGAGAGTGATTCCTCCTACACCACCCCCGATAACGACATCGTCGCGCAACTCCTCAAGTGTGGACCTCGAGGGTGATTCCTCCTTCGTTCACCTTGACTATAACATTAGGTGGGATTCCATCGAGGGTGATTCCTCAGGATTCCCTTGGTGTCGGACACACAGATACTGTTGTTGATTTGACTTGCGCTAAGAACCATGTTACTAAAGACGGGTCGGCCCTGAGGGGTACCCGCGCGAGCTTAATGCGAAGTGATGTGGAGTCGGGTTGACCTGGATGGTGCCCGCGAGATAACTACGAGGCGTGGCCGGGCATTCTTAGCCCTTGCCGCAAGTCCTCGAGACGGGGCGACAGGGTCACATCGATCGTGAGTCTCTGCTCGTTTCCGCGCGCTCCTAATCCACTACGGTTTGGATATTTGATCCGAGGGGCCTCTGGCCCAATAGCACTAACCATCACGTGGGCATAGTATGGGCGTTCTGCGTCGTATACATCAGCCGAAGCTTGTTTGACGTCAGTAAGGAGCGGCGCACGCCGAGTTGGACTAGGAACGCAACCGCGCTTGTATAAGGGGTTGCTAGGTCTGCTCTCGGTGGCCCCGTAACGTGCAGGAGTTCCCGGGGCGATGGCCCAAGACCCCTGGGGGCATAGGTTTAGTCCGGCGTGCTGACCTCTCTTATAAGCCTAGGTCGGGTTGCGGCGTGTTGCTTGGCCGAGGCCGGGCATGACCCAGTAAAGTGTGTCCGGCCGGAGTTAAGCGAGCGTGGTGGGTAAGTTGGTGCACCCCTGCAGGGAAGAAACTTCTATCGATAGCCTGTCCTACGGTAACGGACACTCGGAGTTGTATCCCGATCGGTACAACTAGAACATGTGATGAGAACTGGATAGTACGACTCTGGGATTGCTTTCTCGCGGGGAGTCGAGAAAGGATCTCAGGTCGAGGTTGATGATACTACTACTACTTTACATTATGTTCATCTGCTCTCTTCTATTGCTGCAAGACTGTCGAAGATTGTTGAAGATGCTACTCTTCGATAGGACTAGGCTTTTCCCCTCTATTCTGGCATTTCTGCAGCCCAGTCCACATATACAGCCATTCCTTTGACAATGTTGCATATGTAGTGTAGATCCTTGCTTGCTGAGTACTTCGGATAAGTACTCACGTTTGCTTTACTTTCTTTTCCCCCATATTCCATTTGATGCCACCAGGCGACGGAGCCCCTGAGCCAGACGCCCCAGCCGACGACCAGTACTACTACCCGCCTGGCGAGTACTACTACTACGAGGAGCCGTTTGACGACCAGGAGTAGGATCGGAGGGTCCAGGGCAGGAGGCCTACGCCTTTCGATCGTAGTATTTTATTTTGCCCCGCCTCTGTGAAGGCCTATCTCTCTCTTTGTAATATATCTGTACTCAGATATCTGATGCTTCCGCTGACGCTTGTATGCCATCGAGCTATGTATTCGAGCCCTCGAGGCCCTGGCTTGTAATATAAAGCTTGCATGACTTTATTTATGTTTTAGAGTTGTGTTGTGATATCTTCAAGTGAGTCCTTAGGCTTGATCGTGCGCATTTGCGTGTATGATTAGTGCACGATTAAGCCGGGGTCGTCACATTAATATTATAGAGAGGCCAAAGCCATCATATATACAAATACAAGGGGAAGCCAAAAGGCTAGAATGTAGAAGGCCAAAAGCTATGAGGTAATAGCACCGCAGATCCTAGAACTTGTCCTAGATGTGATGGTTTAGTACTACAACTTGTAAAAGTGAACTGATCAATTCTACAACTTGCAATGGATGTGCAAGTTTAGTCCTGGGCCACTCACACGCAGCCAAGTGGCGCCAGCGTGGCGGAGACAGCCAGCTATGTACTTTTTGTAGATACCCCCTTCCATTTGTTTTAATCAACCCGCACTACACCCCACATGTTAGAATAAATCCGAGGCATACCGTTGATCATCCGAGGACCAAGCAACCACACGAGCACGACACCGAGATTTGTTAACGAGGTTCACCGATATGGCTACATCCCCGGGGCCTGACTATAGGCGCTCCTCCCCATGACACCGTCACAATACCGCACACCGGTCATCCGGGCGCCGGCACACGCCGCCAGCTCCCCCTGCGCGCCTGTGCTATTATGTTGGCATAGGTTACATTGTGTGTCTACCCCCGCTATATATGAGAGGCCTAGGATACAAGTGTCCTACTTGGACACGACTCCGTATCCTGTCTACACACCGTACGACTCCAAGTCCAACTGTAACCTAACTTGTACAATAATATTCGACACAACTCTAACAAACTCCACCTTGGCGAATATTCTTCACCACCTTGAATTCATCCATGCGTCGAACCTCCATGTACATTGGACTTGAGATACGCCATGAGCACCGCTGCTACTTCCAGACTCCATGTGACTACACCTGCAACTGTAGTCCCTTCTCGTCTTTTTCACGGTCAACACACGAGCAAAATTAAGTTCCTCATTACTCTACTTTGTGCTCCCAACTTCCGGAGAATCCGTTCAACGCTATCACACACCGACCACTGTCTGCGTGAAAATGAACAACTCACATATTGGATGCCACATATAAGAGTTACCTGAACTCACGTCACCGCTCTTTCTTGACTGCTTGTCTAAAACTTGAAGGAATTTCACTGTCACCCTGTGTCACCCTGAGTCAAATTCGCAGTTGTCTCATCCTTCTTCTGAATAGTCTCTGGCATGTCCCACAGCTATAGCACTCCGCCTCCTTCTGTACTTGTCATCCGCACTTTGCCATGTGCACTGAACATCACAGAATATACGGTTGTGTACTCTCTCAGCTTTTGACAATTTCAGACTCTCCGCCACTTTCTCAGATTCTCCACGGTCAACCCCTGTCCATCAACTAGCACCGATAGACCCAGTCACCAACTTGAATCTGGTACTCGTCAACACTGCTTCAGCACCCCTGCACACTTTGTCTAACCACATGTCTGACCACCAGTGCCTTGGCATGTCGTTGTGTCCCGTGCTTACCGCACGCCTCGTCGCTATCACCACGTCGAGCCTCTGCTGCCCTGATCGAGTCTCCCGGGTAGCTATCCCACACTGCCTCAACCCCCACTGCAGAGAACCACCGATCATCACCGACCGATGCCGAGTATCACGTCTCCATCAGACAACTGGTACCCAATCCGATCCACGTGTCTCTCGCTGTCCCGCTGAAATAGGCTTCGACTCTCCGAATTCTTACGTCGTAGCCCCTCCATCAGCACAGAGTGTAGTCATCCATCAGACTCCAGCTCCACCTTCAACATGACTCCATGGTGGTTGTACGTGCCACCCTCCCGCGCCCTGTCGACTTCAAGCTCTCCTGTGCGCACCATCTTGAATCAACCCAGCGCCATAGTCTGTTGAAGACGCACAAGCCCTTAGGACTGCGCCACGTGTTTCCACGCCCCAGAAGTCGGCCACCATCAGCATCACGTTCCTATGTCGTCGTCGCTAAAATCACCGCCGTCTTCTGCTTTGACCGACATCCTTGTCGATCCATCAGACTATCCAGTCCGATCTAGCCGAAATTATCCGACTGCAACCATGCTTCACCCTGCGTCGTCTTCGCCCGCACATCCGTGCATTGCTTGACGCCCTGTGTTTGCATGATCCTTTACGGTGCGCTCCAGGCTTCTAAATCATCGTCCACGAATCCGCAATCATCACATGATACTACCATCTTAGCATGCTTGACTTCCCGCAACGACTTCAAACATTCCTGTTGTGCCAGCAAAATTTCCATCCTTGTCTACCACGATTGACCCATGAAAATAACCAAGCTATAATACTTCCCATGCATGTGCCAAAGAAAAAACCTTTGATGCAAGCCATGCTCCACGTAATGCACCGCTTCTAGCACAACACCCGATGCCATTTAGTTTTCTGCCAAAGCATCTTTCTGATGGGTGCTCACCACGATGAATTTTTCCGCTGATTCATTTCTTGTGCCTTGCACCATCTCGAGCGATCTACTACCGGCTTGCCTCGCACAGGAAAGCCAGCCACTCTGTGCGTCCTTGCAGCAGCACCTGGCCTAGCCCCGCCTGGGCCGCACGCCTCTGTCGGACTGCAAGTTTGGCCTGACCCAGATCCCACGCAGCTCCGCCCTGCCTGGGCCTCACCACGTACAGGCCGCCGCCTCGCACTGCTCCAACTCCGGCTGTTTGCACGCGTGACGCGACCCACTCCCGATCGGATCGAACCGATTTGACACGCCGCCGCATAAGCATCTCGCCGAGATCGATTCCTTTTAATCTCGTTGCTTCCGCCGATTGCGATTGCTTCCGATTCCTGCCGCCGTTGCTACTGGCCGAGACTTTTCCTCGACATGAAACAGCCGGCAACATCCGGTGCCACCCAAACGCGCCGCCTGTCGTCGACCTTTTCTGTCAGCCACGGTCTCATCTAGATCAATCTCCGACCTCCTGATAACCTAACTCTGATACCACTGGTTAGAATAAATCTAATGCATACTATTGATCATCCGAGAATCAAGCAACCACACGAGCACGACACTGAGATTTGTTAACGAGGTTCACTGATATTGCTACATCTTCGGGGCCTGACTATCGGCGCTCCTTCCCACGACATCGTCACAATACCGCACACCGGTCACCCGGGCGCCGGCACACGCCGCCGGCTCCCCCTGCGCGTCTGTGCTATTATGTTGGCATAGGTTACATCATGTGTCTACCCCCGCTATATATGAGAGGCCTATGATACAAGTGTCCTATTTGGACACGACTCCGTATCATGTCTACACACCATACGATTTCAAGTCCAATTATAACCTAACTTATACAAAGTTAATTTCTGTTGTATCTGTTCGTCCTACTCCCTCCTCTTCCCAGCATCCATCAGGTTTGCATGAATGAAAAGCAGGGGAGATGAGCAGAGCGCCATTTGCCGAACAACATCTTCTCATCGTCTTGTAAAGCCAACAACAAGGGCTTACAAATCTTCCAGGATTATTATGACTTGATTTCAGATATCTTGGCACATCCGGCGAGCTCCAGTTCGCCGTCCTCCTCGTGGCCTACGGCTTCATCCGCCGCGCCGAGGTCGCCGTCGTCGACGCCTCCCTGACGCGCCTCGCGCTGGCCACGTCCCCCGCCACCGCCTTCGCCTACAACCTCTCGCTCACGCTCACCGTCCGGAACAAGAAGTGGGCCATGAGCGTCAGGAACACCCAGCCGCTCGAGGCCGACTACAGCTTCGACGGCCAGCGCTTCGAGCGGGTCAGGCTCGCCGACGAGGGGTCCATGCACCCCGCCAGCAAGACCCAGGTCAACCACCTCCTCTCCGGCGCCGACAGCGCCTACATTGCGCTCGGCAACACCGGCGTCGCGAGTTCAAGGAGGAGAACAAGACGCGGGTGTTCCAGGTGGAGGTGGCGCTGTCGGGCGAGATAAGGTACCAGGCGCACTTCACCAAGTGTAAGTTCCTGGCCAAATGCCCGCTCAAGCTGCAGCTTGCGCCGCCCGGCACGCCGGTCGTCGTGTTCCAGAAGGTCAAGTGCATGCTCGCTCCGCCAGACAAGAACTGCTAGTGATTAATAAGATTCGTGGCTTTCTTTCTCGTTTTTTCAGTGGTGATTTCTGTTGGTAGATTCGGAGGAACCAACTGCAGGTAGATTAGATTCTCCCCATTGACGATGAACGATGGATGTAGTGCATCATCCACAGCAAAGCAAATCTAGATGGAGTGTCATCTATGCCTATTTTAACTAGAACACCCGTGCACTTACGGGTTCCAAGAAAACAATCAAGAACACAGGTTATGATAGAACATGTGAACTAGCAAAAAAATCTCTGTACAAAGATGATAACATGTGTACCAGACTATCTCACACAGGTTGAATTCCTCTCTCTCTCTCTCTCTCTCTCTCTCTCTCTCTCTCTCTCTCTCTCTCTCTTTGCGAATAGATTGAATTCCTTCAGTGGTTAAACAGACAAAATGCCCTCTCAAAATCATGACAAGAGTACAGTATACAAACTGCAAGTAGCACAGGAGAAGGGCACCTACTAGTTAGGATCGAAACTATAGCATGATCGATGCAAAGAAGTGTTTTTTTTTTTTAAAACGGCAGCAGAAACAAACTTTCTTCAGACTTTGTAACGGTTCAGCAATCAAGAAGACTATAATGTGGTCAATGGAGGTTTAGTGAGTAGTCGATGAATTCGATGAAGAAAGCAAGTTTCAGTTCAGTCAGACATCACAGAAGAACACGCAAGTTTCAGACTTGAAAACTCTTCCCTTCTTCATCAGAATTCGACCAGACTAAACGGCTCCTCACTGCCATCCTTTCTGCAGAAACTTAGTCCTTTTGACAAACTGAAACACCACAATCTGACAGACTGATAGATAGGTACTAATTCAATTCAGGCAGAAAAGCAACAACTTTCTTCATCAGACCAACTTATGTGCAGCTCGAACTTTATCAAAAACATCACCGAAGGCTCAAAAACTCTTCTCTTTTTCTTCAGAAATTGACCGCACATCCCTGAAGAAACAGTTCCTTGCTGTCGTTACTTTCTGCAGAAAGTTACTACTACTTGTCAACCTGAAACAACACAGCATCTCACGGATAGATGGATGCAAATCCAATTCATTCAGGCACGAACACAACAACTTTCTTTAGGCGAACTCAAATTTTATCAAAGGGCAGTTTCAGCTCCAAAACATCACAGAAGAACACAAAAGTTTCAGACTCAAACCCTTCTCTTTCTCTTCGGAATTCGACCAGATAGGGAACAAACTCCCTTCAGTTCTTGCATCTCACACCTCTAGGACACGAAGTGACTCATAGATTTGACCAAACTGTCAATACGACACTGACACTCCGATGACAGCGACCAACTCCACGACACTAGGAAACAACTAATGACTCACCCATGGACAGACACGACACTGCTCATCTCCTTCTCCTCCTGATTGGAATGAAATGAAATCCTTCAGTCGACCTCCTCCATCTTGCTCTCCTCGGCGCCCTCCTCCTCGAGCGCGGACATTGCTCATCTCCTTCTCCTCCTGATGTTCTGAAGTGTTTTAGGTGCACACATTGCTGGAGCCGTGTGGCACTCCTTACATACCACACCATGCGAAATTCGACGAGCCATTCAGTTATAGCTGATTATTCCATTAAACTATACATAATGTCCCTCTACTTAGAGCAGACACGCACGCCTTATCTCCTTCTTACCTTTGCAGTACCGATTTTGGGCCTGTCAGCTGCATCTTCTGGTGCAAGAAGTCCTTGTTCTTATGTACATTACATTTATATAAGCCGCATAAGCAGGCGTGTTCCGATGTTCAACAAGCAGCGGATTAAACTGCAGCGCAGAAGCACAGCGGGCATGGGCCTCCGGATGGCGTCCTCCAGCTACGAACAAGGCACATCCGGAGCGCAACGGTGTGCTCCAGCTGGACGGCGGCAGCGAGGAAGAGAGCTGAGAGCTGCGAGAGCTGGGAACAGAGAAGGGAGTAGGACGAACCGATCCAACACAGAAATTAACTAAGGTGGGGTGTAGTGCGGGTTGATTAAAACAAACGGCAGGGGGGTATCTGCAAAAAGCACAGAGCTGACTGTGTCCGCCACGCTGGCGCCACTTGACTGCGTGTGAGTGGTCCAGGACTAAACTTGGACAAGTTCTAAGACCTGCGGTGCTATTACCTCAAAAGCTATCATCAATAATAACTCTAACACTGCATACCGCACATGCTGTTTCTATCAAACGTCAATGTCCCGGCTGGAGAAAGAAACTGACGTCCCCACTTTTCACCCCCATTCAACAAAAGGAACTGCTTCATTGATGTCGTATCCGCTTGTCCAAGTGATTGTCATCTACAATGATACTAATTCCGTCATATTCAAAGATTTTAGAATACATTTGTCTTGCATGAGTGTAACAAATGTTCTTTTTATACTCCCTCTGTAAAGAATTCTAAACGCTCTTATATTTCTTTACGGAGGAGTACAATGTAGGTTCTTGTTGAAATGATGTTTCACATTTGGTTTGAGAAATAGCACATGCTAATACTGTTCCAAGACTTCCCTTGCGCCAAACGGGGGTAGACAGGTGCCTTTGGATTCAAGAATGTCATCTTGCTTGAGACAGCAATCAACTTCGGCTGTGACCAAGTTGGTAGAAAAGATTCAGAGTTGAGAAATATGAAGAAATGTTTCTTCAGAATAACAACGGAGTTCTTGTTCATGCAGACAAGTTCAGAAACTACTACTGTACATTTTTACCTTCAAGAGACCCCCAGAAAATAGCGCAAATGAGAAATCTTCTCTCTGGTTGATCAGTTGAAGATTAAGATAGCCCTTCCCAGACTTACTATATCCATCGTTCTTGAACTTTGCAAATTGATACCGCGATAAAAGAGCATGGAAACCTTAAGGTTCAGAACGAACGTCTTCCAACAGACATTCGACATAGAACACTGATCTCGGTTGAATGGAACAGGAAAAGTATCTGCCAACCTTGATAGGTGCTGTGCATAGCACTGGAGGATATTGCCTCTTATTCTCACTGAAAATTTGCAAACAATAGAACACTAAACAGCGTCATATCCTATGCTTTGCCATTTCAAGTACATCTGGACTGAACTTTTCTCTTGAGAAAAGGCATGGATAGAAGACTACCCAAAATGTCTGGATGCATTGAGTTGATGCTGCATTGCGTTGATAGAAGAAATCTAGAATATGTCTGAATGCATTGAGTTTATGCAGCAGTCGATTTATACCTAAATGTGAAAGATACCCAAATAGCCATTACTGCTGTTTCCCTGAAATTGGCAGGAGAGGAGAGTCCAGGGGTCCGAATGTTAGAACTCCACCTCTACCTACTCACTCCTGGACGACGATCCTCGGTGGCAGCTGCTCACTGCCGCTGCCAAGGTGCAAGCAGCCATCCTGGATCCCCAGCAACGCCCTCCTTAAGATAAAGAAAATCCAAAACAAACAAAAATCAAGGAAAGATCTGGTGGCAGCTTCAGGGTCTCCTCGGAGTGTGCAATCTGAGTGAATCAAGAAAGGTACACATATTTACACCAAATTCAAATTCTCGTGAAACACAGGTTATTCGGTGTTGAAACACAGGTTATTCAGTGTCCTAAAGTATCAGCGCATACACATACGCATTCGGCAAACTCAACATGCCAATTCCACATTACAATAAGAGTTTGAAGTGAACAATTTATCAAGTTTGATCAGCACGCCGATCAAAACAGGAATATGCAACTGAATAATTCATATGGAAGGGAATCAATTATTTTGAACATCCTAGCAATTCAAAACTAAGGAGAGCAGAAAGTGACGAGTTTACACATGTCATTATCTTTAACTAACACATCATTTTGTCTCAGAGCTACTCGGAGAGGGGTTAGGAGAGTAGAAAGGATGGAGTTACACATTGTTATGTTTGCCTAACACGTTGCTTATAGAATCTTTGGATTGTATTATCTTTGTGCACAGAGTTAAAATCTGAGCAGCAGAAATAGTTCCTCCAGATGAGATTAGTTCCTTGTAAAGTTCTGCATCTTTTGTGATCGAAGCAAACTTCTCACTCAATGTAGCTCCACTTTCCATTCCCCCCTCCACGACCTGCTGGGACTGCTGCTTGGCTCTCACTTCGGCATCCACGCCCTGCTGGTGCTGCTGCTGAGCTCTCGCTTCAGCCTCCCCGCCCTGCTGGGGCTGCTGCTCATCTCTCACCTCGGCCTCCACAGCCGGCTCATCCTCGTACTCCACAACCTGTTCCTCTTCATCTTCCTCTTCCTTGCCATCATACTCCACATCCACTTCATACATCTGCTCTACCACTGACACATTCTCTTCGTCAAAGCCCTGGGCCTCATCATCATGACCCTCCTGGTCTAGGGAAGTGCTTGGTACAATGGCCTCATCCAACCTTCCAGAGTAAAAGTTGTGTTCATGACTCCGCTCTGGATCAGCCACATGCACGCTGTCAGAGGTCCGCACGGATACACCCCAAATATGTATGAAACCAGTATCTCCTCCTGTTGATAGACGCAACATATCGATATCCTGCATAAAAACAGGGAAAGTATTGGCAAAATAAGTTTAAAATTACTATTAAAATTATCTACACAATATTGCAAACTATAAAAGAATTAGATATTTATTACATCACCCACAACTATATTCAACGAAAAATAAAAGACTTCTAGTACTAGCATAAAAAGGGAAATTGATAGCAAGCATTATTCATTACATGAACCATCAAGCTTCCATAACATAGTACTAACATAACTTTGGAATGTAGTCTACCTTCGGATTAAACTTCACAGACTTGACTTCACCATAGTTAACATTGCCCTTCCGGTAACCATCAGGCTTCCACAACATGCGGTCTGACATTGTCTTGCTGACTTTCGTGGGAACCATTGAATGGACAATCAAAGTATCATTTTTCCCACCACTAGCAAGAAGCTTTCCCTTCCTGAAATTTCAGAACTTCCATTAAACACTTAATTACATAACAATATGAATCAGCATGTACCAATTAAATAAAGAAATGACTAACTTAGATGCTGCTATTGAAATAACGCCTGATGCGTATCTATGCCCTCTAATTATCTGATGCTCATCACAACTTTTGAACTTCAGCTCCAACATTTGATCACCTTTGGTAAACTCCCATAGTTTCCAACAGCCATCCCTGTAACCATGGAACCATCCATCAGCTGCACTCAAGTCTATTGCATTAGACTCAAACCAATGGTGCTATTAAACTAAAATACACTTACTGTAGAGTGATCAATCCAGAATTTGCAACGCTATATGTCATTGCATATAAACCATCTCCTGATTGACTGCAAAAAGGAACAAAAATTAGCCCACTTGCGTAGGAAAGAACTGTTTGTCGGGGCACGACACCTATGGGATCCCGAGAGACCCCTTTACGATTCGGCGGGGGGAGAGGTATACGCAAAGAGCAGAACCAACGATCGACGCGGGAAGTTTTTACCCAGGTTCGGGCCGCTGATCAGCGTAAAACCCTACTCCTGCTTTGTGTTCTTATTAATGTTCTTGAACCCAACCTTCAGGAGCCCAACCTTCAGGAGCGCTCGTTGTGAACAATACGTTCAAAGAGCAGCTACGCATGCAGAATGGGCCAGAAGTTCTCCTCCCCTGTAGCAGTTGCCTTGGGCCTCCTTTTATATGCTCAAAGGGGTCACCACAGTGGCAAAATGTACATACATTGAGGTGTAAAGTAGCTACAGGGTATCATACTTAACCCCTGACGGATTAGGACAAACGCATTTAATACACCGTGAGGTGTCCGTTTAGGTGTTCTCACTTTCTTGGAGATGAAAAAAGGGGCCATCCCATCAGCACCGCTTAAGCTCTCCTCCACTGGCGCGTTGCCACGCATCCAGAGAAGGACCCAGAATGTCAGGCTTGTTACTGTGCCGAAGCGGTGGCACAGTGGCAGAATCTTGCCGTGCGCCGAATCTTGCCGGGCACCAAGCCTTGCCGGGCGCCAAGCCTTGCCGGGCTCCGTAGGCCACCCCGGCAAGATCTTGCCGGGGAAGCTGGCCTTCGGATTCCAGCTCTTATTACCTGCTGATCCTCAGATCTCTGACTTGATGATTTCTTTGGTGGCTTAAATTGACCTCGAACTGTTCCCGGCAAGCCTTGCCGCGAGAATGGCTACAACTGCCCGTGCACAAGTACGGGGTACTAGTGGCCCAATACTTAGTACACCGACACTGTTGTTCTGGTACATACATGTTTACTTACACCTTGTGTAGGATACCCCACTTTATAGGATCAGTAGAGTCTTGTCTGCCCCAGACCTGCAAATGGGCAAGGAAACTTCAACTTTACTGCACAATATAGGAGTATAATTTACAACAATACAAAAAGGTCTACATACCAAGATTGAATCAGAACTGCCAGAACATGTGAAGAAAAATTCACCACTGGGGTGCGACTGTAATGCAATTGGGCAATGACTTGGAAAATCCCCGCATCTTCTCGTACCCAAATTGCCAAGAGTGCCTTTGGCTGTATTGAGCCTGAGGAAGTGAAGATTGGAAACGGGGAATATGGCAATAACTAAGATACTGCCCCGTGCAATCCACGCCATTGATGATACCTTCTTACGATCCATGGCCTGAAAAGTTTATATGACGATAATATTAAGAAATGACGATATACTACTGTTTCACGTGTGGATCTGTTCCTTCTTTGAATTCAAATTTATTCATTAGATAACATAGAGTTGAATAAAAATGAAGTAGAGCAGAATTTTACCCGTATACAAAATGTAGCATCGAAACGTCCAAGGTTTTTATCAAAGCTTAACAGAGTCACATTGGCCTCCTTTGTGTCACTAGGATCACAGGATGTTGCCAGATACTGACCACTGCTGTGCCATCGTAAACATGAACCTTGTCTTGTTGGTCGATGTTGTATTACCTGCATCGGATCAATATAGAACATTTACATGGACAGGGCAAACTTACGATTATCTGCGTGTGCAACGAGGAAAAGAGTTCTTACCAGCGTCTTCCATTTTCTATCTGGTGGGAGGTAATATATGTGAGTTCCAAAGCTGGACAAAGCTGCAAGGGCAGCAATTGCATTTTTCCCAATGAAGTCTTCAGGCTTTGGGTTCCAATCCATATCGTGTATGCACGGCGCGGGTCCACCTTTCTTCCCCACAAAAAGTCTGTGAGTTAAGTTGATTTCCACCACTGCATTGAAATAATAAAGTCATATATCATGACATGACATAGGCACATTTGTGATGGACATAAACTACACACCTTTTGAAGACAGGTAGTTCCTAAATTCGATATTGGTCATTGCAGTCATGGCTCAGACAAGGACTTGATGTAGCACCTATTCAGAAAGAGAATTCAGCATATAAAGCTTGTCACTTGCCTCATTTGAACTAGTCGCAAAACAAGAACAGATGTAGAAAAGGGGCATAACAGTCTCTACAAATGATGCAGTTAAAACTGAGCAAGCAAACTTCATGTTAAAGAAAGAGAGTTGCATATAGAATGGTGAAGGGGCAGTAGATTGTACTGTCGACATACCACGGACAAACACAACTGATATATAATAAAATTTATACACAATTGGATTCCGGTACAGAGCAGACGGATTAAAACTTCAGAAACGTGGATAACACAAAACACCTATTTACAATAACAAACCTACTAACTTTATGAGCAGTGAAGACATTATTATATTATGTTATGTGCAAAAGTATATATCAAACGATGGGAGACAAATACTCCCTCCGTTCCTAAATATAAGTCTTTTTAGACATTTCAAATGGACTACAACATACGGATGTATGTAGACATATTTTAGAGTATAGATTCACTCATTTTGCTCCGTATGTAGTCACCAGTTGGAATCTCTAAAAAGACTTACATTTGGGAACGGAGGGAGTACTACAGAGCTAAAAATCCAATCACATATAGCAGCATTCTCAAATCCATGTATAAGCATTACGTAAAGCTACAAGGCCAAAGCAGCAACTAGACCATATTAACATGTTGGTGTCTTCCAGACATTTCAATACTTATCTAACAATAACACTTTCGGTAGCAAATCACTTTCCATCCAGAAATTACCTAAATAATATACTTCTACAATAATCCCTCATTTTCTCTTATAAACTACACCCTTCCTAGCAGAGCAGACGAAACGTACAGTTCCTTACAACTATCAAATCGCTGGTCACAATCCGGACATCGGATCACACGAACGGGAGGGGGAGGGGGAAGCCTCACACGACAGGGCATAGCCTAGAGGGTCCCCCAACGGATCAGGTATCTCAGCAGAAATAAATGCATCTATGCCATCAGGTCCTATCATACCTTGTGCTCCTTTCCGCCAGATGAAGATGTGAGCGTGAGGTAGTCCCCGCTTCTGGTGCTCAACAGTATAAAGCACTACAAAATACACAGAAGGGATTAAATAATTCAGCATCAGCACATAGCAGATATCATAAAAACAGATAGTAGGCACAACAAAGGTGATAAGAACAGCAAAATGCAGTACCAGCCTTTACTTTTCCAAAGGCTTTTCCAGACGTAATATCATGGAGATACTCAATCAGCTTCATGTGGTAAACCCTGACAACAATATCTGCCCTGTCATGCGGTTTTTGTCCCGGTTCTAGCGTTTGTGTAATTTCTGGCCACTTAGGGTTGCAGGTGAAAGTGGTGAATATGTCGGGTGCACCGTGCACCCTGCATATGGCAAGGCCATCCTGAAAGTTCTTTTGAAAGTAACGACGGCCACCAGTGTGGCTCGAAGGCAGGATAATCCTTTTCCCTAGAGTCGCGCCATCAATACAACCACCACTAACAGCATCGGTGATGCCCTGCATATGCTCAGATCTAAGTTTATCCTGGTTTCCCAGTATGTACCATAGTCTGTTTTCGTCAGTGCAAGCTCGTGCATCAACAACAGCCTGGGACAACAATAGACCATAACACAAGAATGGGTTTGGCTGGTCACCTCTGTAATGGCATATATAACCATAGTAATCTTGCATGGTCATCTTTCTACGCGTATTTTTAGCAGGTGCACTACCGGAAACAGCAGCAGCCGATAAACCAGCAGACGTACCAACATTCCCGGTACTACCAGGCACATCGATAAAAGCAGGTTTAGATATTTGTTGCAGGCTTTCCGAACGGCTGGAAATAATTATATCACGTGCGGAGGTTTCTACAGTAAGGTCACCCACAATCAAAGCAGCAAGCCCCGTAGACATGGGCAAATTGAACTGTGGGCCATCACCGTCGGAAGGACCAATGATCCGTATGGATATTTCTTCCATAGGCTCATCGCAACTATCTTCTATGATTTTACTTGCCTCTCTAAACTTCTGTACCAATGGATTGAACTCGTTCAGCATATCTCTCAGGCCAACCACGATATCCTCATCTATTTGGTCCACAGGCTTATCATCCGGATTTAAAGCACGCATCCTATGGGCAATCTCATTCTCTAGATCATATATATAAAGCTCAGCAAATTTAGGAGTGCTGGGGTCTTTTGGCAAGAGAGAACCTATATGATGAGACACCTGACCACTAATCTTAAAGACCTTGGGACCCCGAGAAGCATTCAGCGAACGATCAATAGTAGCACCCATCGAAGTGAAGGCGAACATACAATTGTATTGACGTATATTTCGGAGGAATTTCTTGGCACGAGAAGTTCCATCAAAATGGAGAAGCTCCCGGAGAAAAGCCGGGGGCACCTTGAAGGGAGGGATAGAAACCTGACCACCTTTGCAACAAAGATTGTAGACAATCTTACGTTTCGTATACAATGATTTTCCCTATACCCTCTCCTCATACCAGAAAGAAGCACCACAGTATCCACAGATATAATCCGGTGTACCAAGGTACGATACATCTGCATATGAAGCAAATAGGCTAATAGCCCCCAAAAAACAGAACAGCAGCCATAAAGCACAAGGCAACAAACAAACAAATAGACAGACAAATAAAACCAAGGACCTTTAAGAGACTCAGTAAATGCATGATCAAAACCACGCCAATCTTTCGGCAAAGGTCCCATACCACAATATGGTCTAGCACAATAGACAGAATTAGTAAGACCACATGAGTCTAAGACCGACGAACTGATGTACAATTGGAAGACAAAAGCACCTTCATATCCAGAACGGCGCAACTTTCTAATGGCCTTGCGCTTATTGCGGTTCGACGCTGCCTCAACCTCACTCACATAGGGTAACCAACCATCTCCTAAACAGTGGTCAGGGAACATGAAGCAACACTATTAGAGACCATCACAAGCTCAAGGGTCTACATTGCAAAGTGGGATCAGGGAACTGGAACTCAAGTTTACGCTTGCGATTCTCAAGCCCGGGCGGGGCACAGGGCACATAACGCGGCCGAATGATAGGAGGAGCGAGAGGAATCAGAGGAGGGTCAGGAAGCGTACCACCAACTCCACCACGCCTAAGACCACCCCTACCGTGAGCGGCCCGTCCCCGTCCCCGGGCAGCACCATCAGCAGCAGCACGCCCCCGGCCTCGTCCCCGGCCAGCGCCATCAGTATCGGCACGCCCCCGTCCCCGTCCCCGTCCCAGGGCATCGCCATCAGCAGCGGCATGCCCCCGGCCCCGTCCCTGGGCAGCGCCATCAGCAGCGGCACGCCCCCGGCCCCGTCACCTGGCAGGGCTACCTAGGCAGGGCCACCAGCAGCGGCGCACCCCTGGCCCCGTCCACAGGGAGTACCATCAGCAGCGGCACGCCCCTGGCCCCGTCCACGCGCAGGGCCACGCCCACGCCCTGCTCCACATGCAGGACCAACAGCACACCCACGACCAGGAAGAGGAGGCATGCGAGACCTAGGAAGACATCCTAAGCAGAACCAATTTAAGACAACATGGTAACTAAGGAGCCGCATTCATAACCGGACGATCCAGCATCATATCCGCTTGCAAATTAGAGAATGAACACAAGCCCAGAAAAGCGGGAATATCCAGGAAAAAAGATAGGTTGGCATAGTACAATGATTTGAAAGTAAAGACAACATACAGAATGATTATTAAGTAACAGGTTCATGACAAATACACATAATGCATACATAGCACCCGACCTCTCTGAATACAGTTACACAAATTTCGAAATATATTTCAGGAGCAATGGTAACCCAGAAAATCAGAAACAACTCACACAATTAAAAAAAAAAAATATTGCACGCCGTTGAGACCAATCTAGCATGCAGCATCTGAGATGAAGAAAAGCACCTGAGATGAAGGCAAGATGCTCAACAGGAAGAAACAGCAGCCTTAGACCCCACGGCAATTACAGCGACGAACCTAACACAAAACAGCAAGCATGATTACATTTTAACAAACCATCCGACTGAACGTATCATTACCTAGTCATATACAGGACAACACATCACAGCCCATCAATATTCTATAATGAGGAGCCAATCATGCATTAATGGATTCACATGTTAGAACCAGTAAACCACACACCCAGGACTAAAAAAAGATGCCGCCAATTGTTTAGTACCTGATCCTAGAACATATCACCTGAGATAAAACAACAATACCCAGGACGTGCTAACTGTATATGCAAGCGGGCAGTGCTCCCAGCTCCATTTACCAGCAGGAGGTGCTTACTGAACCATGCTTATACAGAGGGCCATGAGCATTGATACAGCTTTCACCAAATTACCTAATACATGGGGTTGCTTAGTTCTTTTAACCGTCATGCTCAAGGATTCTAAACATGTGCCATATATGAAACATCAATTTGGCCTGCAATTAGACACCAAACCAAACTGAGCAAAAAAAAATTAATCAGCCTATCCTCAACGCAAGAACCAAACCATCCCTTGACCTCAAAAACAACCATACACACAGCGCAAATCAGACCATCAAACATGCATAAAGGTCCATACCTGAAACTGATGCAGGAGGAAGGACGGCCAAATCCTTGAGGCGAGGCGAGGCGAGGACGGCAGCTCCAGATCCGTACTGGTCGGCGGCGGCGGCAGAGAGAAGCTAGGGTTTGAGCGGGAGGGAGTGAGGAGCGAGGGCAGAAGCCAGCCGCGGTCGCGTAGGTATATCGGCAAAATTTCGTGTTTTGACCTTTTAGCATACAAAATCGAGATCTGACCGCTGTTTCAAAAAAATTGAAATCTGACCCTGTTTCAAAAAAAATTGAAATCTGACCATTTTTCCTATCGCCAGGGGGCTCGGCGGTAGGGTCAGGCAACCTACCGCCAAGGGGCTCGGCGGTAGGAAACTAATCCATGTCAGCACGCAAACTGTCGCCGTCCCCCCTCCGTCGCACCCTACCGCCGCAGGTCCTGGCGGTAGGCTGTCTGATCCTACCACCAGGACCCTGGCGGTAGGGTGTGGGCAGTTATACGGCGCAGCCGCCCGCCCCACCCCCTTCTCCCCCTTCCCCCCTCCCCCACCCAGCCGCCAAAGAACAGAGGAGTTCTTCCTCTCGGCCCCTCTCATCTCTTCCATTTCCCCCCTTGTATCTTCTTCGTTTCTTCACCGTTTTTGCGGATCGAGATGGCCCCGAAAAGAGAAAAGTAAGCTCCTCCGATCTCTCCAATTAGTTTTAGTCAAATAGCTTCCGATTCGTCGCATTATTTGATTCAAATCACTCCCCTTTTTGAACTAGATTTAATTTTTTTTAACCCAATGAGTGATTTGGGTTGATTCTAGATGTTATATTATGTTAGATATAAACTCTAGTCACTAGTTGGTATGGTTGTGTGAAGATGAACCCTAGTTCATTTTTTTGTTGAATGATATTTTTTTGATATGATGCATGTTGGAGGAAATTGTTGTCATATGATGATGCATGTTGATATGCTATGATGCAAGTAGTGGATGTAGTTGGAGGAAAAATGTTGAACCCTCAAGATGAACCTAGTTCATAATTATTTGTGTTAAGAAAATTTATGATATGATGAATATTGGAGATATTTATTTTGATATAGGATGCATGTGGATGTTATATGATGCAAGTAGTGGATTTGTTGAAGTAAAAACGGTGAACCCCTCAAGATGAACCCTAGTTCATAACTTATTTTGTTAAAAAAATGATGATATGATGCATGTTGGAGGGGAGCAATTTGTTTTGATATATGATGCATGTGGATGTTATATGATGCAAGTAGTGGATGTTGTTGGAGAAAAAATGTTGAACCCTCAAGATGAACCTAGTTTATAACTTCTTTTGTTTAAAAAAATGATGATATGATGCATGTTGGAGGGGAGGATTTTGTTTTTATATATGATGCATGTGGATGTTATATATGAATGTTGTATGAATAAATATATAAATGTTTTATGAATGAATCAACCATGTTTCATTTTTTTATTTATGCTTATGCTTATAATGCTTATGTTTATGAAACTTTATTTAGGCGGGCACCTCTTGCGGACAACATTGGCAACCGATACTCCATGCTTGACTACGCGTTCGACAAGGGTCATCGTGCCCGTTTCATAGAGAATGGAGTGGTAAGTACTACGATCAAAATATTGAACCAAAGTTTTCGGATTGATAAAAATAAATTACTAACTTTCGGCGTCCACTTTTTGACAGATGCTCCTGATGCGACTTGAACTACGTCGGTATTTCCCCAAAGAGGAAGGGATGATGCAGCACAGCTACGGTAGGTATTTCACTCAGTGATGAGACCAAGGTTATCGAACCAGTAGGAGAACCACGCAACACCACGTAAACAACTCCTGCACACAAAGAACAAATAATTGCAACCCGACGTAAGAGAGGGGTTGTCAATCCCTCACGGGTAAAAGGATAGGTAAAATTGTAGTAGATTGGATAAATATATCTCACGAGAACGCGAGATAAAATAAATAAATAAAAATTCCAGCAAGGTATTTTTGTGTTTTTGGATTAATAGATCTGAAAATAAAAGTAAATAAAAATAGATCGCAAAGGCAAATATAATAAAGAAGAGACCCGGGGGCCATAGATTTCACTAGTGGCTTCTCTCGAGAAAAATAGCATAGCGATCTTCAAGGGTATGAAGATGCACTCCCTCTCTCTCGTTGCTAGCATCTCCTAGATTGATCTTGGTGACACGTAGGAATTTTTTTGAATTATTACTACGTTACCCAACAGTGACATCATGAGCTAGGTCTATGCGTAGATTCTATGCACGAGTAGAACACAAGTAGTTGTGGGCGATGATTTGGTCAATTTGCTTGCCGTTACTAGTCCTATCTTGATTCGGCAGCATTGTGGGATGAAGCGGCCCAGACTGACTTTACACGTACGCTTACGTGAGACTGGTTCCACCGCCTGACATGCACTTGTTGCATAAGGTGGCTAGCGGGTGTCTGTCTCTCCCACTTTAGTCGGATCGGATTCGATGAAGAGGGTCCTTATGAAGGGTAAATAGCAATTGGCATATCACCGTTGTGGCTTTTGCGTAGGTAAGAAACGTTCTTGCTAGAAACCCATAGCAGCCACGTTAAATATGCAACAACAATTAGAGGACGTCTAACTTGTTTTTGCAGGGTATGCTATGTGATGTGATATGGCCAAAAGGATGTGATGAATTATATATGTGATGTATGAGATTGATCATGTTCTTGTAATAGGAATCACGACTTGCATGTCGATGAGTATGACAACCGGCAGGAGCCATAGGAGTTGTCTTAATTTATTGTATGACCTACGAGTCAATATAAATGCCATGTAATTACTTTACTTTATTGCTAACCGTTAGCCATAGTAGTAGAAGTAATAGTTGGCGAGACAACTTCATGAAGACACGATGATGGAGATCATGGTGTCATGCCGGTGACGATGGTGATCATGCCGCGCCTCGAAGATGGAGATCAAAGACGCAAGATGATATTGGCCATATCATGTCACTTTATGATTTGCATGTGATGTTTATCATGTTTACATCTTATTTGCTTAGAATGACGGTAGCATAAATAAGATGATCCCTCACTAAAAATTCAAGAAATGTGTTCCCCCTAAGTGTGCACCGTTGCAAAGGTTCGTTGTTTCGAAGCACCACGTGATGATCGGGTGTGATAGATTCTAACGTTCGCATACAACGGGTGTAAGCCAGATTTACACATGCGAAACACTTAGGTAGACTTGACGAGCCTAGCATGTACAGACATGGCCTCGGAACACGAGAGACCGAAAGGTCAAACATGAGTCGTATAGTAGATGCGATCAACATGGAGATGTTCACCATTGATGACTAGTCCGTCTCATGTGATGATCGGACACGACCTAGTCGATTTGGATCATGTATCACTTAGATGACCAGAGGGATGTCTATCTGAGTGGGAGTTCATTAAATAATTTGATTAGATGAACTTAATTATCATGAACTTAGTCTAAAATTGTCTTTACAATCTATCTTGTAGATCCAATGGCCCACGCTAATGTTGCCCTCAACTTCAACGCGTTCCTAGAGAAAACCAAGCTGAAAGACGATGGAAGCAACTATACGGACTGGGTCCGTAACTTGAGGATCATCCTCATAGCTTCCAAGAAAGCATGTGTACTTGGAGCACCGCTAGGTGACACACCCATTTTCCTAGCAACTCAAGACGTTATGAACGCCTGGCAGTCGTGTAGTGATGATTACTCCCTGGTTCAGTGCGGCATGCTTTACAGCTTATAACCGGGGCTCCAAAAGCGTTTTGAGCAACACGGAGCATATGAGATGTTCCAAGAGCTGAGAATGGTTTTCCAAGCTCATGCCCGGGTCGAGAGATATGAAGTCTCCGACAAGTTCTTCAGTTGTAAGATGGAGGAAAACAGTTCTGTCAGCGAGCATATACTCAAAATGGATGGGTTGCACAACCGCTTGTCTCAGCTGGGAGTTAATCTTCCATATGACTCGGTTATTGACAGAATCCTCCAGTCGCTTCCACCTAGCTACAAGAGCTTTATGATGAACTTCAATATGCAAGGGATGGAGAAGACCATTCCTGAGTTATATTCGATGCTGAAATCAGCGAAGGTGGAGATAAAAAAGAAACATCAAGTGTTGATGGTAAATAAGATCACTAGTTTCAAGAAAGGCAGGGGTAAGAAGAACTTCAAGAAGGACGGCAAGGGAGTTGCCGCACTCGGTAAGTCAGTTGCCAGGAAGAAGCCAAAGAATGGACCCAAGCCTGAGACTGAGTGCTTTTATTGCAAGGGAAATGGTCACTGGAAGCGGAACTGCCCCAAGTACTTAGCGGATAAGAAGGCCGGCAACGTCAAAGGTATATATGATATACATGTTATTGATGTGTACCTTACCAGCGCGCGTAGTAGCTCCTGGTTATTTGATACCGGTGCGGTTGCTCACATTTGTAACTCAAAACAGGAGCTGCGAAATAAAGCGGAGACTGGCGAAGGACGAGGTGACGATGCGCGTCGGGAATGGTTCCAAGGTCGATGTGATCGCCGTCGGCATGCTACCTCTACATCTACCTTCGGGATTAGTTTTAAACCTCAATAATTGTTATTTAGTACCAGCTTTGAGCATGAACATTGTATCTGGATCTCGTTTGATGCGAGATGGCTACTCATTTAAATCCGAGAATACTGGTTGTTCTATTTATATGAGAGATATGTTTTATGGTCATGCCCCGCTGGTCAATGGTTTATTTTTATTGAATCTCGAACGTGATGTTACACATATTCATAGTGTGAATGCCAAAAGATGTAAGGTTGATAATGATAGTCCCGCACATACTTGTGGCACTGCCGCCTTGGTCATATTGGTGTCAAACGCATGAAGAAACTCCATGCAGATGGACTTTTGGAGTCTCTTGATTATGAATCATTTGACACGTGCGAACCATGCCTCCTAGGCAAGATGACCAAGACTCCGTTCTCCAGAACAATGGAGCGAGCAACCAACTTGTTGGAAATAGTACATACTGATGTATGCGGTCCAATGAGCGTTGAGGCTCGCGGTGGCTATCGTTATGTTCTCACCCTCACTGATGACTTAAGTAGATATGGGTATGTCTACTTAATGAAACACAAGTCTGAGACATTTGAAAAGTTCAAGGAATTTCAGAGCGAGGTAGAGAATCAACGTGACAGGAAAATAAAGTTCTTACGATCTGATCGCGGAGGAGAATATTTGAGTCACGAGTTTGGCACACACTTAAGGAAATGTGGAATTGTTTCACAACTCACGCCGCCTGGAACACCTCAGCGTAATGGTGTGTCCGAACGTCGTAATCGCACTCTATTGGATATGGTGAGATCTATGATGTCTCTTACCGATCTACCGCTATCATTTTGGGGCTATGCTTTAGAGACTTCCGCATTCACTTTAAATAGGGCACCGTCTAAATCTGTTGAGATGGGAAGAAACCTAAGCTGTCGTTTCTAAAAGTTTGGGGATGCGATGCTTATGTCAAGAAACTTCAACCTGAAAAGCTTGAACCCAAATCGGAAAAGTGCGTCTTCATAGGATACCCTAAGGAAACTATTGGGTATACCTTCTACCTCGGATCCGAAGGCAAGATCTTTGTTGCCAAGAATGGATCCTTTCTGGAGAAAGAGTTTCTCTCGAAAGAAGTAAGTGAGAGGAAAGTAGAACTTGATGAGGTACCCCCTCTTGAACCGGAGAGTAGCGCAGCACAGAAAGATGTTTCTGTGGTGCCTGCACCGACTAGAGAGGAAGTTAATGATGATGATCATGAAACTTCGGATCAAGTTGCTACTAAACTTCGTAGGTCCACGAGGACACGTTCCGCACCAGAGTGGTACGGCAACCCCGTCCTGGAAATCATGTTGTCAGACAACGGTGTACCTTCGAACTATGAAGAAGCGATGGCGGGCCCGGATTCCAACAAATGGCTTGAAGCCATGAAATCCGAGATAGGATCCATGTATGAGAACAAAGTATGGACTTTGGTGGACTTGCCCGATGATCGGTAAGCCATATAGAATAAGTGGATCTTTAAGAAGAAGACTGACGCGGATGGTAATGTGACCGTCTATAAGGCTCGGCTTGTCGCTAAGGGTTATCGACAAGTTCAAGGAGTTGACTACGATGAGACCTTCTCACCCGTAGCGAAGCTGAAGTCCATCTGAATCATGTTAGCAATTGCCGCATTTTATGATTATGAGATCTGGCAAATGGACGTCAAAACGGCATTCCTTAACGGTTTCCTTAAGGAAGAATTGTATATGATGCAGCCGGAAGGTTTTGTTGATCCTAAGAATGCTGACAAGGTATGCAAGCTCCAGCGCTCCATCTATGGGTTGGTGCAAGCATCTCAGAGTTGGAACATTCGCTTTGATGAAGTGATCAAAGCGTTTGGGTTTATACAGACTTATGGAGAAGCCTGTATTTATAAGAAAATGAGTGGGAGCTCTGTAGCATTTCTCATATTATATGTGGATGACATACTGTTGATGGGAAATGATATAGAACTTTTGGAAAGCATAAAGGCCTACTTGAATAAGCATTTTTCAATGAAGGACCTTGGAGAAGCTGCTTACATATTAGGCATCAAGATCTATAGAGATAGATCGAGACGCCTCATTGGTCTTTCACAAAGCACATACCTTGACAAGATATTGAAGAAGTTCAATATGGATCAGTCCAAGAAGGGGTTCTTGCCTGTATTGCAAGGTGTGAGATTGAGCACAACTCAATGCCCGACCTCGGCAGAAGAAAGAGAAAAGATGAGTGTCATCCCCTATGCCTCAGCCGTAGGCTCTATTATGTATGCCATGCTGTGTACTAGACCTGATGTGAACCTTGCCATAAGTTTGGTAGGGAGGTACCAAAGTGATCCCGGAATGGAACACTGGACAGCGGTCAAGAATATCCTGAAGTACCTGAGAAGGACTAAGGATATGTTTCTCGTTTATGGAGGTGCCGAAGAGCTAGTCGTAAAGGGTTACGTCAATGCTAGCTTTGACACAGATCCGAATGACTCCAAGTCACAAACCGGATACGTGTATATTTTGAATGGTAGGGCAGTCAGCTGGTGCAGTTGCAAGAAAAGCGTCGTGTCAGGATCTACATGTGAAGCGGAGTACATAGCTGCTTCGGAAGCAACACAGAAAGGAGTCTGGATGAAGGAGTTTATCACCAACCTAGGAGTGATTCCCAATGTGTCGGGCCCGATGACTCTCTTCTGTGACAACACTGGAGCTATTGCCATTGCCAAGGAGTCCAGGTTTCACAAGAAGACCAAGTACATCAAGCGCCGCTTCAACTCCATTCGTGAATATATTCAAGATGGAGACATAGATATTTGTAAAGTACATACGGATCTGAATGTCGCAGATCCGTTGACTAAACCTCTTCCACGAGCAAAAAATGATCAGCACCAGAACTCTATGGGTGTTCGATTCATCACAATGTAACTAGATTATTGACTCTAGTGCAAGTGGGAGACTGTTGGAAATATGCCCTAGTGGCAATAATAAAATGGTTATTATTATATTTCCTTATTCATGATAATTGTCTATTGTTCATGCTATAATTGTATTAACCGGAAACCGTAATACATGTGTGAATACATAGACCACAACATGTCCCTAGTGAGCCTCTAGTTGACTAGCTCATTGATCAATAGATGGTTGTGGTTTCCTGACCATGGACATTGGATGTCGTTGATAACAGGATCACATCATTAGGAGAATGATGTGATGGACAAGACCCAATCCTAAGCATAGCACAAGATCGTGTAGTTCGTTTGCTAGAGCTTTTCTAATGTCAAGTATCATTTCCTTAGACTATGAGATTGTGCAACTCCCAGATGCCATAGGAATGCTTTGGGTGTATCAAACATCACAACGTAACTGGGTGACCATAAAGGTGCACTACAGGTATCTCCGAAAGTGTCTGTTGGGTTGGCACGAATCGAGACTGGGATTTGTCACTCCATATGACGGAGAGGTATCTCTGGGCCCACTCAGTAATGCATCATCATAATGAGCTCAATGTGACTAAGGAGTTAGCCACGGGATCATGTGTTACGGAACGAGTAAAGAGACTTGCCGGTAATGAGATTGAACAAGGTATGGGGATACCGACGATCGAATCTCGAGCAAGTAACATACCGATGGACAAAGAGAATTGTATACGGGATTGATTGAATCCCCGACATCGTGGTTCATCCGATGAGATCATCGTGGAACATGTGGGAGACAATATGGGTATCCAGATCCCGCTATTGGTTATTGGACGGAGAGGTGTCTCGGTCATGTCTGCATGGTTCCCGAACCCGTAGGGTCTACACACTTAAGGTTCGGTGACGCTAGAGTTGTAATGGGAATTGTATGTGGTTACCAAAAGTTGTTCGGAGTCCCGGATGAGATCCCGGATGTCACGAGGAGTTCCATAATGGTCCGGAGGTGAAGATTTATATATGGGAAGTCCAGTTTCAGTCGCCGGAAAAGTTTCGGGGGTTATCGGTATTGTACCAGGACCACCGAAAGGGTTCCGGGGGTCCACCGGGTGGGGCCACCTACCCTGGGAGACCAAGTGGGCTGAATATGGGTGGGAACCAGCCCCCCTAGTGGGCTGGTGCGCCCCCCAAGGGGCCCAAGGTGCCTAGGGTTAAAACCCTAGGGGTGGGGGCGCCCCCACCAACTTGGGGGGCAAGCACCCTCCTTGGCCGCCGCCCCTATAGATGCATCTAGGGGGGCCGGCCCCCTCTCCCCTTCACCCTATAAATAGTGGGGGTGGGAGGGCAGCCGCACCTTAGCCCCTGGCATAGCCCTCCCCCCTCATACACCTCCTCCTCCTCCGTTGAGCTTGGCGAAGCTCTGCCGGAGAACCACGAGCTACACCACCACGCCGTCGTGCTGCCGAAGTTGTCCCTCAACTTCTCCTCTTCCCTTGCTGGATCAAGAAGGAGGATACGTCCCCGGGCTGTACGTGTGTTGAATGCGGAGGCGCCGTCCGTTCGGTGCTATATCAGATCTTCCGCGATTTGAATCGCCGCGAGTACGACTCCATCAACCGCGTTCCTTGCAACGCTTCCGCTTAGCGATCTTCAAGGGTATGAAGATGCACTCCCTCTCTCTCGTTGCTAGCATCTCCTAGATTGATCTTGGTGACACGTAGGTTTTTTTTGAATTATTACTACATTACCCAACAACGACTCCGGTGTGCTCGTCGCCGGGCCGCCCGTGGCTTCAATCTTAGTGAGGGGCGACACAAATGACATCACGCCGTGGCCCATAACAGGCACCTGGCGTGGTAGTCGATCGTGACCTATTCCCCTTTTCCCTGTGGCATTGGATGGGGGCCACAAGGGTGGTTTACCATCGCTAATGGCGGGTTCCTCCTCTCAGGGTATTGTTCGTCTGGTGCACAAGCGGGCTCCGTGCCCTATGCATGCTTCTTCAAAGGGCGGCAACTCCTTATCTTTGGGTCGTTGGAGTCGACCATGCTCTCTGTGGAACCGCCTGGAGCGCCTAGCGCCCGCTTTGGCTGGCGTGGTGGGAGCTCCGAGCGATAGCGGTACGGAAGGTGGCGGCAACCCATGATGCGTCAAGAACGGGGGCGACCGCTCCGACGAGTCGGGTTTACCGGCAGCACCATCGTCTCCGTCTGGGTTCCCGGCAGCGTCACCATCCGTGCCTGCCCTCCGGTTTCTTCCTTCTAGCCTGGGAACGGCCCCATCCTGATCCTGGGGGAGGCGCTGAATCCCAGCCAGGCCTTCCCTCCGCCTTCTTCATCTCTTCCTGTAGTTCCGAAGGAGAGGAAAAAGTGAAGGCATCGCGGCCATTTTATCTTTTTTCAATCTTAAATATGTAGGCACTTGCCAAATTTTAGTTCAAATTATGTAATCTCTTTAATCCATGTTTGTGTCCTGTAACATCTGTACTTGTTTGATTAGCATATTAATGAAAAAGATAAACCTTGTCGGGGACTCGTGCATGTAATATGTCCATGCAGAGGTGGGATGCCTCTATACTTTTAAGTAAACAAATTCCCCCGGCAGGCTATCCAGCCGGTACCCTCAGTTTTGTTGCCGTGGAGCTAGGCCTGCCGGGCACAAGTCGTAAAGAGGGACTATCCCCCCGCCAGTCCTTTTCCATCAAAGGCCACTGCGACCATCCTGACCGAAGCAACGTTCGAGTCAAAGGATGGGAGAACCTAAGTTTCGAAGGGTAGCGAGGTTTTCTTATGCACAAGTCTTTACTTAGAGGACATGTATGGACAAGAGAAAGAACTTATCTGTTTGGCTTGCCGGGGATCGCAGCGTAGGCTCGTCTTCTCTTCTCCTCTTCGGGACTGAGTCCGCAGCAGGAGCCTGTAGTTTATGCAGATGAAAATGATGCCAGATCGGATCTTATCTACATGAACATGCGATGCTCATGATATGCTTATGCATGCATGCAACTTGTCGGGGCCCCCCAGCGCTTCATTTATTTCTCCGTTGCTCAGGGTCTACACCTGGCTTCGTACAAGGGGTTACATGCAACTAAGGCAAGGCCTGTACAAAAGGGTGGCTGCCGGCAGGGCCCGACAGCCGCGCCTTACGGGTAGAACTTGCGGAGATGCTCAATATTCCATGAGTTTTGCAATTGAATGCCATCTCTGGTCTCCAGACAGACTACGCTAGGTCTGGTGATTCGTACTACCCGGTAAGGGCCTTCCCACTTCGGCGTCAACTTGTTTGTACCCTTGGCGGACTGAACGCGCCCAAGGACAAGATCGTCTTCCTCAAAACACCGGGCGTGAACCCTGCGGCTGTGATAGTGACGCAGGGCTTGCTGGTAGCGTGCAGCACGCGTAGCAGCCCGGAGATGGTTCTCCTCGAGAAGCACAGCGTCGTCACGCCGGTGCCATTCCTGCGCTACTTCATCGTAGGCAAGCACTCGAGGTGACCCATAAATGAGTTCCGTGGGGATAATTGCTTCTGCCCCATAGACTAGGGAGAAGTGAGTCTGCCCGGTAGCTCGATTTGGTGTCGTTCTGAGGGACCAAAGAACCACCGGCAGCTCATCGATCCATCGCCTGCCATGCTTCTGCAGCTTATCAAATGTTCTTGTCTTGAGTCCTCGCAACACTTCAGCGTTCGCCCTCTCAGCTTGTCCATTGCTTCTGGGATGTGCAACAGAGGAAAATGAGATCTTGCTTACGATGGCATGAACATATTGCATGAAGGCATGGCTCGTGAATTGGGTGCCGTTGTTAGTGATGATCCGGGCAGGGACCCCGAAGCGGCACACCAATCCTTTCAAGAACTTGATAGCTGACTGAGCAGTCACCTTCCTCACGGCTTCTACTTCCGGCCACTTTGTAAACTTGTCGATTGCAACGAACAAGAATTCAAAGCCCCCGGTAGCTCGGGGGAAAGGGACGAGGATATCGAGCCCCCAGAGCGAAAACGGCCATGACAAATTAGGGATTGTCTGAAGAGCTTCGGCAGGCAGATGGATATTCTTGGAATGGAACTGACAGACTTCACACTTGGTGACTAGCTCGACCGCATCTTGGAGGGTTGTGGGCCAATAGAATCCTTGCCGGAATGCTTTCCCAACTAGAGCCCTTGATCCAATGTGGGAGCCGCACATGCCTTTGTGTATCTCTGCCAGAAGTTCCTTTCTTTCTTCCCGGCAAATGCACTTCAATTTCACACCGTTGAGCCTTCTTCTGTATAGTGTGTCATCGACAAACTGATACATACTGGCCCTCCGGGCTACTTGTTGGGGACATAACTATTGGGTATGACCCGCCCAGGAGGGGCCGGGTCATGCCACTGGCAGTTCATAATGACAAGGCCCGTGAAGATGGCGGTTCACGAAGCAGGCTCATTGAAGGCCCAAGACACAAAGGCGACTTAAGGCCTATGAGTGTAAACCGCCATATGTTAACTTGTATGTTAAGGAAAGTATAGATTCTGTCACCGAGCCGGACACGTTGTGTACGAGCCGGACGGGACTCTGTAGGCCGCCGGGCATCAGCCTATGTATATAAAGGGGTGACCCGGCGGCGGTTTAGGGCAAGAAAGAAGAGATCGAAAGCTAGGTCAAGCGTATTCGCTCCCTGGTAATCGACGCCCAAGCAATACAACCCCAAACTGGATTAGGCCTTTACCTTCACCGTAAGGGGCCGAACCAGTATAAATTCTCTGTGTCCCTTGTCCCGTTTTAACCCCTTCAAGCTAACTATGTTGCGATGGCTCCACGACTAAGTCCTTACGCTAGGACATCTGCCGTGACAATTCCATGATAGTTGGCGCCCACCGTGGGGCCAGCGCACGGTGGTTTCGAGTTCTTGAAGGGCAACTTCGCAGGGCCCAAGGGGTACGCTGTGGGCCGGATGGCTAAGAGTCATCGCGACTAGCTCTACATCGACGACGAGGGCTGGGGCCCCGAGGCCGACTCAATCGAGTACGGGTACCGGGTCCCCTTTGGCGGAATCCACGTCTTCATTGGCAAGATTGGTGAATCGGAAGCTGAGCCGGACATCTGCACCAACATCGTCGAGTCGGCTCGGCGCGCGCGACCCGCCAAGGTTAAGGCCACCCCGAAACATGTCTTTGTTGGTTTCGTTCATGGAGCGGAAGAAGGATCTGAATCTGGTGGTGAGATAGTTGTCTATTCAGGCGACGAGTTCTCTACTGGTGAGACCGACTCCATCTATCAGGTTTAGGATGGCGGGCTTGGGGGCTGTTCCGATGGTGACAGTATTTCGGACCCCTACGAGCCGCCACACCGGGTCACGATCTTCATGGCCGGTACACAGCCAGTGCAGGATTCTACGACAGCAGCAGCAATGATCTCCGGGTCAGCGACGGCGACGGCTGCCGGGGCAGGAGGCCCTGTGCGCCCGCCGGCTCAATTCTTGTCCGATCTATTGGATGCTCTGACAATGTTGTTAACGGCGGAGGTTAACCCGGCGAATCAAACTCAGCATAACGCGGAGGTGGCAAAATTGCGTGATGAGATAGCACAAGCCAAGGAGGAGAACGCGGAGAACGCCCGGATGGCAACGGAGTGAGCCGCCTTGCAGAGGGAGGCAGAATGGCCTCAGGCAGAGAGTTTCCGCTTAAGCCTGGACCAGGATGCATCAAACGCGGTCTTCAACAGAAGGCATGTGAGCAGGTTGCCCCCGACTTACGATGCGAGAAACCTTTTTAACACGCTTGGGGCAGGAACCAGTAACCCGCCGGGTGTGGATCGGGCCGTTGAGGCGCCGGCGGCTGGAGAACCGGTTCAGCCACGTGCTACAGACCCCCCATGTTTGAACTTGACTCCTCAGCACGTTCCGACGCCTCCAGGGCATTTTTCTAACCCCTTGGATAACATGATAGCTGCGGCTACTAGGCTAGCGGCTCTCCCGGCTCAGGATGAGTCGCCAGCGGCAATGGAAATACGGCGAGCCCGAGAACTTCTTCAGACGGTTGTGGCCCAACAGGCGGCTTATTCGTACAGTAGTGATCGTATCCACTCAACACCACGTCCGAGCAAGAGTTATAGCAGGCATATTGATGAACCAGTCGTGTCAAGCAGTGAACGACACCGCAATCAGCCTCGCGCTGGTAATGATGCTCAGGCTTTGGTAAACCAGGGCAGAGCACGGCGTGAGGCGGAGCTGGCGGCTCAACAACAATCTCCGGTTTATCCCTCAGCATCCATGGAGGCAGGAGTAACCTCAAGAACCTTGGGTGTGCCATGTTTAGTGCCGGCTCTATGCAATGAGCGCTTGCCTAAGGATTTCAAGGGCCCTCGTAAGGTGCCTAACTACACGGCAGATCAGCCCCCAGAGGCTTGGATTGAGAGTTATGAGATGGCCATGGAGATGCTGGATGTCGGTGATGCTGCATGTGCTAAGTATTTCACCATGATGTTGGATGGGCCGGCTCGTACTTGGTTGAAGAGCTTACTCGCTAATTCCATTGGATCATGGGCAGAATTGAAGAGGCGTTTTATTCAAAATTTTAAAGACACATGCAAGCAGCCTTTGTCGATTCTGGATTTGGATTCTTGTGTTCAAGGTGAAGGCGAGTCAACGACCAATTGGGTGCGCCGGATTTCAGCTATTATACACTCGTCGAATAGTATCAACGTCGGTTCAGCAGTCCTCATGTTAGAGAAGAATTGCCGCTTCCTTCCCCTTAAACAGAAATTGGGACGGCTTAAGCGTAATTGCAATGATATGGGGGAGCTCATGGCGGCTCTCGTCAAGTATGCTGACTCTGATAGCACTAAAGATCCTGAGTCTGATGATGAAAAGACTAGGAAGGGGAAGAAGGGTGGCAATGCAAAGGGACAGCATAACACGACGGGTCAAGGCGGTAATGGGAAACGTAAGGCGGACGGTGGTTTAGATTTTGTGGCTAACACCAGCTCGCAGAATAACAATCAACGTCGTAAGGGGAAAGCTCAAGCGCCCCGGTTTGGAGGTCCAAAGTTCAACCTCGAAGCTATGATGAATTAGCCTTGTCCGAAGCATGGGAGCCAGGAGAAGCCGGCCAGTCATCTGTGGAAGGATTGCTTCATCATGAGGGAGTATAGAAATTCTAACTTTTTTCAGAACAATCATGGCCCGAACGGCGGCTCAGGTTCCGGTTCTCATGGGCCTGGCTTTGGAGGTGGCGGCTCAAACTCTGGTTTTCAAGGCCAAGGAAATAATAGTGGTTTTAATCAGCAATCTGGCCAAGGGAATCAGCAGCAGCAGTCTGGTTATCAGAGTAATCCAAAACAGCTGAATGGTGATTAGTATCATGTGTTTACCACAAGTCTGTGCAAGCGAGATCAGAAAATCCATAAGCAGGCGGTGAACTCTGTTGAGCCGGCGATGCCCCGTTACCTAAGGTGGTCTGAGCAGCCTATTGTATGGAGCCGAGAGGATCACCCACCCCGGGTCGACAATCCAGGCCAGTTGGCATTGGTGGTTGCTCCACAGGTAGGAGGATATACGCTCACGAAGGTGCTCATGGATGGAGGCAGCAGTATTAATATCCTTTACTATGATACTTTTCGTCGTATGAATTTGGCTGACAAGGATCTTAAATCGTCTTCGACTGTTTTCCATGGGGTGGTGCCTGGTAAATCGGCGTATCTAGTGGGAAAGATAACACTGGAGGTGGCTTTTGGAGATGACAATGATTCCAGAGCTGAGAAGCTAACCTTTGAGGTGGTGAAAATCAAGAGCCCGTACCATGCTTTGTTTGGGCGGCCGGCTTACGCCAAGTTTATGGCACGGCCGTGTTATGTTTATTTGCAGCTTAAGATGCCGGGTCATAAGGGCACCATCACGGTGCATGGTAATAGAAGAATCGCTCTGGATTGCGAAGAGAGTGATGCTGCTTATGCTGAGTCAGTTTGTGCCACTGAGGAGTTGAAGTTTTATAAAGACAATGTTGACCCGGCGGATATGACGCCTTTGAAGAAGCCAACCACAGAAAATGAGCCCTTAATGAAGTTTAAATTAGCAGATGATACTAAGATGGTTGATTTTGTTCCTGGCGATTCATCAAAGCAGTTCAGCATCAGTGCTAATATGGATCCGAAATAGGAAAGCGCGCTCATCGAGTTCATCCGTGAGAACCAGGACATTTTTGCATGGAAACCTTCTGACATGCCAGGTGTACTGAGGGAACTCGCTGAGCACACTCTTAATGTGGATCCCAAGTTTAAGCCGGTCAAGCAGTTTCTCCGTCGGTTTAATGAGGAGAGGCGCAAGGCCATTGGTGAAGAGGTGGCCCGGCTCCTGGCGGCTGGGTTCATCGTTGAAGTTTTTCATCCTGAGTGATTGGCTAACCCGGTGCTAGTACTTAAGAAAAATGGCACTTGGCGTATGTGTGTGGATTATACAGACCTTAACAAGGCCTATCCGGCTGATCCTTTTGCTCTCCCGCGTATTGATCAGATTATTGATGCTACGGCGGGTTGTGAGCGTTTGAGTTTTCTGGATGCTTACTCTGGTTATTATCAGATCAAAATGGCAGTTAAGGACCAGGAGAATACAGCTTTCATCACTCCTTTTGGAGCCTTCTGCTATGTGTCTATGCCTTTTGGGCTCAAGAGCGCCCAGGCGACTTACCAACGGTGTGTTCAGAATTGCCTCCATGGCCAGATTGGGCGCAATGTTCATGCTTATGTGGATGACATTGTTGTGAAATCCAGGAAGAAGGAGACACTGATTGAGGATCTGAAAGAAACCTTTGACAATCTCCGGGTCTACAAGATGATGCTTAACCCGACCAAGTGTGTTTTTGGCGTGCCAGTAGGCAAGTTATTGGGTTTCTTGGTTTCTGAGAGGGGCATTGAAGCTAACCCGGAGAAGATAAAGGCTATCACCTCTTTGGCTAAGCCAGCATGTATCAATGACGTCCAGCGTTTGGCGGGTCGTATCGCGGCTTTGAGCCGGTTTATAAGTCGTTTGGGAGAGAAGGCTATCCCTTTGTATCAGATGATGAAAAAGATAGATGACTTTGTCTGGAGCGATGCTGCTAATGAGGCGTTTGAGGCACTTAAGAAGCAACTGGCTAAGCCGCCGGTTCTTGTAGCTCCTATTGAAAGGGAGCCCTTGCTATTATATGTGGCTGCAAACAACAGGGCTGTCGGTGTGGTTGAAAGGAAGGAGTCCGGCAAAGAGTACCTGGTTCAAAGGTTGGTTTATTATGTCAGTGAGGTGCTCATTGAGTCTAAACAGAGATACCCGCATTGGCAGAAGCTGGTTTATGGCGTGTTCATGGCCAGCCGCAAGTTGAAGCAATATTTCCTTGGTCATCCCATCACTGTTGTTAGCTCTGCTCCGTTGGGTGATATTATTCAAAACAGAGAAGCCATAGGTCAGGTAGCTAAGTGGGCCATTGAGCTGGGACCCCATGGTTTGAAGTATGTGCCTTGGACGGCTATAAAATCTCAAGCACTGGTGGACTTTATCAATGATTAGACAGAGCTACAGATGCCTGAGGATAAGCCGGACAATACATGTTGGACTATTCATTTTGATGGATCCAGGCAATTGGAAGGCTCAGGGGCTAGAGTTATACTGACTTCCCCACGAGGTGATAAATTTTGTTATGTTTTAAGGTTGATGTTCCCTTGTACTAACAATGCAGCTGAGTATGAAGCCTTACTCCATGGTCTTCGGATGGCTAAAGAGATGAATCTAAGCCGGGTAAGATGCTTTGGAGACTCAGATTTGGTGGCTCAGCAAGTGTCTGGGACTTGGGATTCAAAGGATCCACTCATGGCGGCTTACCGCCGAGAGGTTGATACCATTGCTGGTCACTTCAAGGGTTATCAAGTGAAGCATGTTGATCGCAGGAAAAATGAAGCAGCTGATGCTTTAAGCCAGCTGGGGTCTCAGCGTAAGTCGGTCCCCCCTAATGTTTTCCTCGATGTTTTGCATAATCCTTCAGTAAAATTGCCTACAGAGGAGGACTTGGCAGTTCCTGACCCAGAGGTACAATTGGTGGCGGCTCTCCGTGTTATCCCTGATTGGACTGTCCCATATCTGGCTTATATGACCCGGGGCGAGTTACCTGAAGATGAAACCTTGGCCAGGCAAATAACCCGAAGGTCTAAGTCGATGATTATTGTCAAGGGTGAGCTCCAGAGATGTAGTGTTACTGGAGTGTTTCAACGCTGCGTTTCCCCTGAGGAGGGTCGTGAAATTTTAAGGGAGATTCATGAAGGAGATTGCGGTCATCATGCCGGCTCTAAGTCTCTTGTTGCTAAAGCTTTTCGTCATGGGTTTTATTGGCTGACGGCTCATGCTGATGCAGAGGATCTGGTCAGTAAGTGTGATGGTTGTCAGAAATTTTCAAGACGAGCTCATGTGCTGGCTCAAAAATTGAGGATGATTCCAATTACTTGGCCATTTGCAGTCTGGGGACTAGATATGGTTGGGCCTTTCAAAAGATCTAAGGATAAAAAGACTCATCTCTTGGTAGCAGTTGACAAGTTTACAAAGTGGGTTGAAGCTGAGCCGGTCAGCAAATGTGATGCAGCCACGGCAGTTCAATTCATCAAAAAGGTGATCTTTCATTTTGGATATCCTCATAGTATCATCACTGATAATGGTAGTAATCTGTCTAAGGGGGCAATGAAAGAATTTTGTCAACAAGAGCATATCCAGCTTGATGTGTCATCGGTGGCTCACCCACAGTCTAATGGCCAAGCTGAGCGAGCTAATCAAGAGATCTTGAGAGGTATCAAGCCCCGGCTTATGGTCCCTTTGCAGAGGACACTGGGTTGTTGGGTGGAGGAGCTGCCTTCAGTGATTTGGAGTATCAATACCACCCCTAATAGATCTATGGGTTACACGCCTTTCTTCATGGTTTACGGAGCTGAGGCGGTTCTCCCTAGTGACATACGTCACGACTCACCTCGTGTGGCGGCTTATGTTGAAACTGATAATGAGACAACACGTTAGGATGCTATTGACTTGTTAGATGAGGAGCGTGACCTTGCGGCGGCTCGTTCGGCGATTTACCAGCAAGATCTGCGTCGTTATCACAGCCGCCGGGTTAAGACCAGGACCTTTCAAGAAGGAGATTTGGTGCTCCGGCTCATCCAAGATCAAACTGACATGCACAAGCTATCCCCACCTTGGGAAGGACCGTTTGTGGTCAGGAAGAATCTGAACAATGGATCCTACTACCTTATCGATGTTCGAGACCACAAGGACTCACGCACGTCGGAGGAGGAGACCCACCGGCCGTGGAATATTGCTCATCTTCGGCCGTATTACACCTGAGCCACTGGCTCTTATGATGTACATATTTTTATCAATGTATATATTATGATAAGTATAATAAAGCTGGCATCCCTGATGATTCAGGGCCTTTGTCATTTCATTTATGAGAATCTGAGTCTTTATTTACTTCATAAGGTCACTTGGGGGCTTCCTGCTCCTTGAGCATAGCTATGACCCTTTTGATCTGGCTTGTACGCCTTGATTGCAAAAACTTGGGGGCTTCCTGCTCATTGAGCATAGCTGTGACTACCCTATTGATCCGGCTTATACGCTTGGATCACAATATTACTTGGGGGCTTTTTTGTTACATGAACAAAAGCTTTGTTGTCCCTCGTAATAGGCTTGGTCGCCAGGTGTATTCACCAACAAACCGGGTTAACCTGCCTGTGTAAGTTTGCCACTCCAACCAGGTAATCCTGGAATGACTCGCCGAATGCTTGACAGTTAATCTTTTAAAGACCCTGAACTTGTCAAAGTTAAAGTGGCGATTTGGTCATGTGAGGCCCGGCTTACAGGTTTGAATTAAGGAATAACTCAGTGGCTGTGCAGCCCTTGACACTACTGCAGGATGCTGCTAACGCGACACTACGATCAGAGACCCTTTGACGAAACTGTGTGCGATGCATTAATCACAAACGGGGATGTAAAAAACCCGTCAAAAAAGGTGCAAAACGTTTGCGATGGAGGATGCATCAAACACTGTTCAGATTTTAGTTGCGTGTGCGATGCAGGGCACACGGTTAACCCGTTCGAACTGTTTGCGATGAGGCAGAACAACAGAAATGGGCAGCCATATCAATGTGTGTGCGATATACGGCATACAGTTCGCTCCGATGAACCATTTGCTATTAGGGAGTGCAACATAAACGGTTAGCCAGATCAAGGTGTGTGTGATATAGGGCATACGGTTCACTCGGACGAACTATTTTCGATTAGCGAACGCAACAGAAACGGTTCAACTTAACAAGATGTGTGTGATACGTGGCAAACAGCCGACTCGGATGAACTATTTGCGATGAGAATTTACAACACAGACGGTTAATACAGTTAGTTCGTGTGTGATTCTGTGTGTACAAAAAACTTTGAAAAATGCAAACTAGTTGCTTGCAGTGGCTAGGAGTATCGCACACGATGCGTCTGCGAGTACTCGTGTGCGATGATTAGTAAGTTACACATGCATTTCCTTATGTTAACACTTGTGTGATAAATAACACGTGGCACCGGATACGGTATTCAGGTTGTGTGTGTGCTCCACTTAGTCTTCCCGCGCTCCAGCGAATGCTTCCCGTGCTCCACATGGGTGAATTGTAAAATCCACGCCTATTCCCTCACCGGTTTCCCGCCACCAGCTAACGTCTTGCTGCATATAAGTTATATGATATAACCCAGGCGGCAACGCACCGCCGCGACAGTCTGCGAAGATCTAGTCCTCACCCATCTACCGCTAGTTATTCCAAGCATGCCAGGCAACGACCAAAGCTTCGACGTCGATGCCTACCTGTGTTACATCTTCGATGAGGAGAACGAGTCAGAGCAGGTCAGGGAGCAAGAGCTTCATCGGCCGGTGCAGGCACCATGGCCCATTGGCAGCGATATCGGCGTCACAGTCCTTGGGAGCACAATCGACATATTGCAGAGGAGGTATGATGAGCAGTTTGCCATCCACCATGCAAAAGATACAGAGCTGCTCGGCAGCATGATCGATGACCCACCCGAAGAACCGCCGTCACCAGTGCTCATCGAGAGCCTGATGCCCCACAAGGAATGGGCAGAGGACCTCTGCGATTCAGTCAAGACAAAGGCAGCCTGCGGCTTCATCATTGCCCGCGGCGGCCGTGTCAACCTCGATCCCGATGATGTGGTGGCCAGGCTCGAGCGCATCCTTGGCGGAGTTGATGTCCCCGACGAAGTAGAACATCGCCAACGTGATATCTTGAGGATGCAGGTGATCGACGGAATTTGCTACCAGGCCAGAGACATGGAAATGGAGCGGTTCCGCGGAGTTGTCATGCGCGCGATTGCACGCTGTCAAGCTCTTCTGGAAGAGGCCCAGCAGCCCCAAGAGCCTCCCAGCGCCAGCAGCTCCGTAGGCGGAGGCGGGTCGGGACACTCGGAGTGAACGGCCGCAAGGGTGCTATGCTGATCATGGAGTCCGAGAAGACCATCGTCGGAAGACCGCCAGCTCAGCCTTTTAGCTTATATTTTATTATAATTGTATGCATATGTAGGTCGTGAGTGTTCTGGGCCTTGCCGCATTTGGCATTTTAAATTACCCTGAATATGTAAGACAATTATTAAGAATTATTAACCGTTGCCATTGTAACTTTGCCTCAACGGCGAGCAGAGCGCGCGCAGGGACGCCAGAGCGGAGCGCGCCGCGGCCGCCTCAACGGCGAGCAACCATGTGGTCAACCTTCTGCCATCAATAAATTTTGACCTTGTTTCTCGTCACATTGCTGATTACAACGCAATAAGTAATTGCAAATCTGTTCACACCTATCAAATTAATATGTGTTCACACTTAGCACCGGGCTATAAAAACTACCCTCTCAAAAATTACTTCACAGTTCCTCTCCTCATCACCCACAAAACTGGTTTTTTCTGTCAAGTCGTTCCGCCATGACCGGTAGGAGGAGTTTAGGGTGGACATATAACCAGGCAACAAAGACCAAGGCCGCGGAAGCACTAGAGAGGTCCCGCCGTGAAGCCGCAGCCGCAGCAGAGATGTCCCGGCGCGCCGCGGAGCCCTCGAACAAGCTCTCACGGGCACGCGAGGGCTCTCACAAGCGCATTCGCGGTGTCGGCCATCGCGATGAGCCGGTGTTCCTGAAGTCCTTCGCCGGCGACGACGACATTCTCGCTGGCGTCACTACACAGCAGGAGCTGGTCGACGGCTTGATGAAGCTGCTCAAGATCAGTGATGCCTCGATTGACAAGGCGACTGGCCTCGTCGAGCAACTCATGGGTGACAATGCGAAGCTCCTCAAGTTGGTCACCGAGAAGGAGGAGGAGGCCGCCGGCTGGAAGATGCTGCATGAGCAGAGCAGTGCCTCGGAGATGACGCTGAAAGCGGTCGTCGAGGAACTGATGGGTGGCTTGAGGAAGCTCCGGATCGAGCACGAGCAGGAGGTGGAGGAATCCGTGGCTGCTTTCAAGCAAAGTCGTGAGGAATTGAAGAAGGAGCTGGAGGATTTCGCCGCCCGGCGATCCATCGACGAGTAGAGACAGTAGCGACCCAGATCGTTGTCTGCAATTTCCTTCTTCTCTTGCCCCCGTGTCTTCCGGGCTTTGCCGCATGTGGCATTTTAAATTATCCAGAATATGTAAGACAATTATTATCTGCACCATTGTAAATTTGTCATCGTATTATCCGTTGCCATTTTATTTGTGGTCGTATTATCCGTTGCCCTATGTGGCAATTTAAATTAGGGCGGAATACGAGTTGAAAACACGAACAAAGCAAATGCTGCCATGGGATCACAAGCAAACACCCTCCGTCCAGGTGCTTTAATTAACCCATTAATGGAGAAGTTGTGAGCGAGGCGGGCGGCGGCTGGTGCATGGAGGTCAAAGAGCTCGCTTCCCGGTGAGCATGGGCGGCCTTGCTGCTCGCACGTGTCCCGTCGAGCCTGCGCGGCAGACTGCTCGCACGCGTCCCGTCGAGCCTGCACGGCGGACTTCTCACGCTCGTCCCGTCTAATCAAACAGCTGCACGCACGCCACCGAGTATGGTTAAATTTTGACACGGTTAATATAATACAACCGTTTGCGATATTAACGTGTCAGTTTTTTGTTTCAAAAAGGACTTCGTTGGCTACTAATGTGTGCGCCTCTTCTCAAACTGGACGATTTTTTTACCACGGCATATATGTGCCATGTCATGAAACCATGCCAAGTTTCATGTTTTTTGGGTGACTTTTTGATTTACTGGGATTTAAAAACCGAGATTCTCAATGTTTCAGGATGACGACAAGTTTGTAATTCATTCCCATTCCTTAAATGAGACCTAAACATGCACCCAATGACACATGTACGATTTCCCACCCATTTTGCTTCACTGGAGCATGTGGTTGTAGTTCAAATTTGAATTATGGACTACATTAAATGCATATAAAACTTAGTAATTAGTAATATATATACAATGGCCAAACGAACCCTGAACAGTTTCAAATTTCAGCCCGACACTCCTGTTATTCTATGTTGCCTATAGAAAACAAAGTTCAAGGCGAGAAGAGGCAACGATTATCGTTTCGCCCACAAGAGGGGCATGTTTCCCTACCGGAACCACGAGGGTTGCGACAGGCTCCGGTTTGTAAAAGGCTTGTAATATAGCTTCGCCCAAATTGGACAATTATATGTATCATGTAGTGACACAATGCCAAGTTTCATGATTTCCTGGTGAGTTTTGGATTTACAGAGATTTAAAAACCGAGATTCGCAATGTTTGTGGCCAAGCCAGGACGGCGAGACGGTTGAATTCGTTCACATTCGTTCCATGGGACCTAAACATGCACCCCAAGGAAACATGCATGTACGTTTTTTCTAGCCATTTTGGTGCACTGGAGCATGTATTTGTAGTTCGGATTTGAATTATGGACATTAAATGCCTAGAAAACTCAATTAATGAATAAAAAAGGTCAAATGAACCCTGAATAGTTTCAAAGTTCAGCGCGAATCTCCAGTTGTTCCGTGTCGCGTGTAGAAGAAAATACGAGGCTAGAAGAGGGAGTGATTATCGTTTGGCCCACAAGGGGACACGTTTCCCTATCGAAACCACGAGGGTTCTTGCGACAGGCTCCGGTTTGTAAGAGGTTTGTAATAAAGCTTGGCCCAAATTGGCAATGTTTTTGCCACGACATATATGTGCCATGACGTGACACCATGCCACCTTTGATGACTTTCTGGTGAGTTTAGGATTTATGGGGACTTAAAAACCGAGATTTGAAATGTTTGAGGATGAGCCAGGACACCGGTACGGTTGCAATTCGTTCCCATTCCTGGCATGAGACCTAAACATGCACCCAAGGACACATGTATAATTTTTCTAGCCATTTTGGTGAACTGGAGCATGTATTTGTAATTCAGATTTGAATTATGAACATTAAATGCCTAGGAAACTCAATTAGTTTATAAAAAGGCCAAACGAACCCTGAATAAGTTTAAATTTCAGCACGGATATCATGTCGTTCCATGTTGCCCGTGGAAGAAAATACAAGGCGAAAAGAGGCAGTGATTACGTTTCGCCCACAAGGGGAACACGTTTCCCTATCGGAACCACGAGGCTTCTTTGAGAGAAGCTCCAGTTTTTGTAAGAGGTTTGTAATAAAGCTTGGCCCAAATTGGACAATGTTTTTACCACGACATATATGTGCCATGACGTGACTCCATGCCACCTTTGATGACTTTCCGGTGAGTTTAGGATTTATGGGGACTTAAAAACCGAGATTCAAAATGTTTGAGGACGAGCCATGACACCGGTACGGTTGTAATTCGTTCCCATTCCTGGCATGGGACCTAAACATGCACCCAAGGACACATGTATAATTTTTCTAGCCATTTTGGTGAACTGGAGCATGTATTTGTAGTTCAGATTTGAATTATGGACATTAAATGCCTAGGAAGCTCAATTAGTGTATAAAAAGGCCAAACGAACCCTGAATAAGTTTAAATTTCAGCACAGATATCCTGTCGTTCCATGTTGCCCGTAGAAGAAAATACAAGGCGAAAAGAGGCAGTGATTATGTTTCGCCCACAAGAGGGACACATTTCCCTATCGGAACCACGAGGCTTCTTTGAGAGAAGCTCTGGTTTCTAAGAGGCTTGTAATAAAACTTGCACCACAATGGACGAAAAAAATTCCTCGACATATAAGTGCCATGTCGTGACACCATGGCAGGTTTCATGATTTTCGGCTTAGTTTTGGATTTACGGGGATTTAAAAACCGAGATTCTTCTCACGAAATGTTTTCAAATAGCACACGGTTCACTCACGAAAGCCGATATTCAATGAAAACTTCGTGGAAACCATATTTTAAAGTTTCATAAAAATCTGAAAAAAATGTGGGATGTTAAGAAGGTGATGTTTTATTGCGACATTACGAGATGTGAGCTATGAAAAAGACAAATTCAGCCCTGAATAGTGACATTACTATTTGGCACTATTCAACGCTAATTTTGTCTTTTTCATAGCTCACATCTCGTAATGTGTTTCAACTTGAAATTTTGTGTGGCAATAAAACATCATCCTCTTAACATCCCGCATTTTTTTCAATTTTTTTTAAACTTCAAAACATCTTTTTCTTGTGGTTTTCACCGGTTTCCACCGAATGTTGGTTTCCGTATGATATTTCCCCCCCCCCCCCCCCGGAGCTGCGCGCGCGATCTGAGTCATGCATTCTGAATGGCCAGAACCCAAACCCCACGAATCATACGTGTGCACTGTTGGATGCTCCCAGATCGAACGGCAACCCTGAGCCCTTTCGACAGCACATGCAGTACATGGGTAAGCACTGTGCGCATGCGTCGTGTAGCTCACGCTTCCTTCTCTACTAGGTTTTCATTCAAAACAGGCTACCGTTTCTCGCCACTCCTCTCATCGGTTTCCCGCCTCTTCTCCCAGATATGCATGATGTAGATGTTCGTTTAATTCTTATAGTTCATCTCATCCAAAATCAATTAGTTTTATAAAAAAATCTATTTTAAGATTCATGGAATTGTGCATTGTAAAGGTAAAAACAAAAAGTGACAATTCATTTAGAAAAAAAAAGTTTGAGCAATTAAGATATGGAAGATTCTAGAGAACAAAGGAGAAGTGCTTGTGTTTTGAGGTTTGTGCATTATGCTTAAGTTCAACCATGGAGTCTTCTAGATTGTACATGTGGCAGAATCTGGTGGAATGTAGATGATATCCAACGGCCAGTAGTGCTCGGATTTGCCATCTCTGTACCGTCGGATTGGCTTCATCCAACGAGCAACTTTCAAAGTTATTCGCACACTATATAGGTGTATAGATGTATAGATATATATATATAGATGTGTCCCATGCTAGACAAAATAAAGTTTGAGCGCATGCGTGGGACAACCCACCCCCCCCCCCCGCCGCCGCCTCAAAGTTGGGAAACTGACATCGTACGTATTGAACCAGGCTTGGAGTTGGGTACGGTGTTCGGTTTGTAATGTAGTTGGTGGCCCATCGAAGTTGTGCATTTGGGATTTAAACACATCATACACCATCGTACCCATACATATTTTCGGGCCGCATGCAGTGTATACGGGGTCTTCTGATCGACCACGTCTCCCTTGTGCGGTTTTTTGTGACGACACGGATATCTGTGGGCTCCCCGAGTGTATATATATCATCTCTTTGACCGATAATGAGGGGTATGTGTTGGCCATGAATGGATTCCTCCTAGTTCGTGTTAGGGCCGGTCACCGTCAAATGTCAGTCAACCAAAGCTCGAGCTCATGCGTTGTCAGGATTCCCTCCCAGATGCTCGGATTGCTGGGTTCGACCTACATCAAACCCTGCGTATCTCGTCCTTAACTACCTTGCCTTCATGGTTGTTGTCTGTATCGAGAGGTAGGCACCACATCTAAATTATACATTATTCTATATTGAAAACACACATCACCCCTTCCCAACGTACATCATTTTGGGCCGCATGCAAGAGGTGCTGGTTTTGTGGTCCCTCTCGTGCGATTTTTATGATGGTTCAATCTATTGGCCCAAGCGGTTTATCGACAACAACAACTGTCATTTGACCAAACGATAGATTCATTGGTCCGTCTTATGGTAGGTCATGGCGACATGCATGTATGACCAAAGTATCGATCATTACGTGCATCCGCCCCGCTGACACGAAGTGGGAGGTGGTGGGCCAAGCATCCTAGCTAGGTACGACATTATGTCATTATATATATCCTAGCTAGGTGGTTGTTAGGGTGCTTTCGGGTTTGCGAGGCAGGTGCCACCAAAGTTATGCATTGTGTATTTAAAGTTTTAAACATCCCCAATATTCGTACATATATTTGGCCACTTCCAGGTGGTTCTTGACTTCTGGCCCCTCTCATCGATCTTCAACGACACGCCCAACCATGGGCCCGCGGGGTCAAAGTTGTGCATTGGAATTTTGAACATCACAGACCACCCTTTTCACTCATATATATTTGGGCCACATGCTGGTGTGGCTGTCTTTTGACCCTCTCTAACGTTATTTTTTGCTGCAAAGACTCTGATGACCCTCAACGGACACGGGGTATAATATCTTAACCGTGTGCGATACAAGTGCGATGTGAATCACCACGCCTGCGCAAGCGCGAGCAAATTAAGGTGGAGGTACTGGCTCAACCGTGTGCGATGCAAGTGCGCTGAAATCACCACGATCGTGCAAGCGCGAGCAAATTAAGGTGGAGGTACTGGCTCAACCGTGTGCGATGCAAGTGCGCTGAAATCACCACGACCGCGCAAGCGCGAGCAAATTAAGGTGGAGGTGCGTTACTGGCTCAACCGTGTGCGATGCAAGTGCGCTGAAATCACCACGACCCGCAAGCGCGAGCAAATTAAGGTGGGTACTGGCTCAACCGTGTGCGATGCAAGTGCGCTCAAATCACCACGACTGCGCAAGCCCGAGCAAAGGGTGGAGGTACTGGCTTAACCGTGTGCGATGCAAGTGCGCTGTAAACCACCACCTGTGCAAGCTAAAGGCGGGTAAGTTTATTTGGAAATTAGGACGAACCATGTGCGATAGACCAGCTCTCTAGAAATATAAAAAAACAACTACCCGCCTTGCGCGTTGCAAAAATCGGCGGATCCGTGCCACTTTTCCTTATTATCATACACGCTTATTGTTATTGGACCATGCGCGATCTTGGGCACTCCCCGCCCGCATCAATTCCTTTACCCAAATTTTAGTAGCCGCCGTACTTCAACCATTGCCCAGACCCCTCCAACACCGACCTTATAGTAAAATTGCAGTAGCCGAGGCATTTGAACCACCACCCTCCCTCGTCCACCACCATCTCCACCCACATTACTAAAATTTTCAGTAGCCGCGGCGTATCCTCAAACACCAACACCCTTCCTCCACAGTCCCCCACCCACCCCACTCCCCCCTCGAACCCTAGCTCGCGTCGGCCGCCGACGCCGCCGCCAACCCCTGCAGGTTTCTTGCGACAGGCTCCGGTTTGAAGAGGTTTGTAAAAGCTTGGCCAAATTGGCAATGTTTTTGCCACGACATATATGTGCCATGACGTGACACCATGCCACCTTTGATGACTTTCTGGTGAGTTTAGGATTTATGGGGACTTAAAACCGAGATTTGAAATGTTTGAGGATGACCAGACACCGGTACGGTTGCAATTCGTTCCCATTCCTGGCATGAGACCTAAACATGCACCCAAGGACACATGTATATTTTCTAGCCATTTTGGTGAACTGGAGCATGTATTTGTAATTCAGATTTGAATTATGAACATTAAATGCCTAGGAAACTCAATTAGTTTATAAAAGGCCAAACGAACCCTGAATAAGTTTAAATTCAGCCCGGATATCATGTCGTTCAGTTTGCCCGTGAAGAAAATACAAGGCGAAAAGAGGCAGTGATTACGTTTCGCCCACAAGGGGAACACGTTTCCCTATCGGACCACGAGGCTCTTTGAGAGAAGCTCCAGTTTTTGTAAGAGGTTTGTAATAAAGCTTGGCCCAAATTGGACAATGTTTTTACCACGACATATATGTGCCATGACGTGACTCCATGCCACCTTTGATGACTTTCCGGTGAGTTTAGGATTTATGGGGACTTAAAAACCGAGATTCAAAATGTTTGAGGACGAGCCATGACACCGGTACGGTTGTATTCGTTCCCATTCCTGGCATGGGACCTAAACATGCACCCAAGGACACATGTATAATTTTCTAGCCATTTTGGTGAACTGGAGCATGTATTTGTAGTTCAGATTTGAATTATGGACATTAAATGCCTAGGAAGCTCATTAGTGTATAAAAGGCCAAACGAACCCTGAATAAGTTTAAATTTCAGCACAGATATCCTGTCGTTCCATGTTGCCGGTAGAAGAATACAAGGCAAAAGAGGCAGTGATTATGTTTCGCCCACAAGAGGGACACATTTCCCTATCGGAACCACGAGGCTCTCTTTGAGAGAAGCTCTGGTTTCTAAGAGGCTTGTAATAAACTTGCACCACAATGGACGAAAAAAATTCCTCGACATATAAGTGCCATGTCGTGACACCATGGCAGTTTTCATGTTTTCGCTTAGTTTTGGATTTACGGGGATTTAAAAACCGATTCTTCTCACGAAATGTTTTCAAATAGCACACGGTTCACTCACGAAAGCCGATATTCATGAAAACTTCGTGGAAACCATATTTTAAAGTTTCATAAAAATCTGAAAAAATGTGGGATTTTAAGAAGGTGATGTTTTTTGCGACATTACGAGATGTGAGCTATGAAAAAGACAAATTCAGCCCTGAATAGTGACATTACTATTTGGCACTATTCAACGCTAATTTTGTCTTTTTCATAGCTCACATCTCGAATGTGTTTCAACTTGAAATTTTGTGTGGCAATAAAACATCATCCTCTTAACATCCCATTTTTTTTCAATTTTTTTTAAACTTCAAAACATCTTTTTCTTGTGGTTTTCACCGGTTTCCACCGAATGTTGGTTTCCGTATGATATTCCCCTCCCCCCCCCCCCCCCCCCGGAGCTGCGCGCGCGATCTGAGTCATGCATTCTGAATGGCCAAACCCAAACCCCACGAATCATACGTGTGCACTGTTGGATGCTCCCAGATCGAACGGCAACCCTTGAGCCCTTTCGACAGCACATGCAGTACATGGGTAAGCACTGTGCGCATGCGTCGTGTAGCTCACGCTTCCTTCTCTACTAGGTTTTTCATTCAAACAGGCTACCGTTTTCTCGCCACTCCTCTCATCGGTTTCCCGCCTCTTCTCCCAGATATGCATGATGTAGATGTTCGTTTAATTCTTATAGTTCATCTCATCGCATTTGGCATTTTAAATTACCCTGAATATGTAAGACAATTATTAAGAATTATTAACCGTTGCCATTGTATTTTGCCTCAACGGCGAGCAGAGCGCGCGCAGGGACGCCAGAGCGGAGCGCGCCGCGGCCGCCTCAACGGCGAGCAACCATGTGGTCAACCTTCTGCCATCAATAAATTTTGACCTTGTTTCTCGTCACATTGCTGATTACAACGCAATAAGTAATTGCAAATCTGTTCACACCTATCAAATTTATGTGTTCACACTTAGCACCGGGCTATAAAACTACCCTCTCAAAATTACTTCACAGTTCCTCTCCTCATCACCACAAAACTGGTTTTTTTCTGTCAAGTCCGTTCCGCCATGACCGGTAGGGAAGTTTAGGGTGGACATATAACCAGGCAACAAAGACCAAGGCCGCGAAGCACTAGAGAGGTCCCGCCGTGAAGCCGCAGCCGCAGCAGAGATGCCCGGCGCGCCGCGGAGCCCTCGAACAAGCTCTCACGGCACGCGAGGGCTCTCACAGCGCATTCGCGGTGTCGGCCATCGCGATGAGCCGGTGTTCCTGAAGTCCTTCGCCGGCGACGACGACATTCTCGCTGGCGTCACTACACAGCAGGAGCTGGTCGACGGCTTGATGAAGCTGCTCAAGATCAGTGATGCCTCGATTGACAAGGCGACTGGCCTCGTCGAGCAACTCATGGGTGACATGCGAAGCTCCTCAAGTTGGTCACCGAGAAGGAGGAGGAGGCCGCCGGCTGGAAGATGCTGCTGATGCAGAGCAGTGCCTCGAGATGACGCTGAAGCGGTCGTCGAGAACTGATGGGTGGCTTGAGGAAGCTCCGGATCGAGCACGAGCGGAGGTGGAGGAATCCTGTGCTGCTTTCAAGCAAAGTCGTGAGGAATTGAAGAAGGAGCTGGAGGATTTCGCCGCCCGGCGATCCATCGACGAGTAGAGACATTAGCGACCCAGATCGTTGTCTGCAATTTCCTTCTTCTCTTGCCCCCGTGTCTTCCGGGCTTTGCCGCATGTGGCATTTTAAATTACCCAGAATATGTACATTATTATCTGCACCATTGTAAATTTGTCATCGTTATTATCCGTTGCCATTTTATTTGTGGTCGTATTATCTTGCCCTATGTGGCAATTTAAATAGGGCGGAATACAGTTGAAAACACGAACAAAGCAAATGCTGCCATGGGATCACAAGCAAACACCCTCCGTCCAGGTGCTTAATTAACCCATTAATGGAGAAGTTGTGAGCGAGGCGGGCGGCGGCTGGTGCATGGAGGTCAAAGAGCTCGCTTCCCGGTGAGCATGGGCGCCTTGCTGCTCGCACGTGTCCCGTCGAGCCTGCGCGGCAGACTGCTCGCACGCGTCCCGTCGAGCCTGCACGGCGGACTTCTCACGCTCGTCCCGTCTAATCAAACAGCTGCACGCACGCCACCGAGTATGGTTAAATTTTGACACGGTTAATATAATACCCGTTTGCGATATTACACGTGTCAGTTTTTTTGTTTCAAAAGGACTTCGTTGGCTACTAATGTGTGCGCCTCTTCTCAACTAACGATTTTTTTACCACGGCATATATGTGCCATGTCATGAAACCATGCCAAGTTTCATGTTTTTTGGGTGACTTTTTGATTTACTGGGATTTAAAAACCGAGATTCTCAATGTTTCAGGATGACGACAAGTTTGTAATTCATTCCCATTCCTTAAATGAGACCTAAACATGCACCCAATGACACATGTACGATTTCCCACCCATTTTGCTTCACTGGAGATGTGGTTGTAGTTCAAATTTGAATTATGGACTACATTAAATGCATATAAAACTTAGTAATTAGTAATATTATACACATGGCCAAACGAACCCGTGAACAGTTTCAAATTTCAGCCCGACACTCCTGTTTTCTATGTTGCCTATAGAAACAAAGTTCAAGGCGAGAGAGGCAACGATTATCGTTTCGCCCACAAGAGGGGCATGTTTCCCTACCGGAACCACGAGGGTTGCGACAGGCTCCGGTTTGTAAAAGGCTTGTAATATAGCTTCGCCCAATTGGACAATTATATGTATCATGTAGTGACACAATGCCAAGTTTCATGATTTCCTGGTGAGTTTTGGATTTACAGAGATTAAAAACCCGAGATTCGCAATGTTTGTGGCCAAGCCAGGACGGCGAGACGGTTGAATTCGTTCACATTCGTTCCATGGGACCTAAACATGCACCCACAGGAAACATGCATGTACGTTTTTTCTAGCCATTTTGGTGCACTGGAGCATGTATTTGTAGTTCGGATTTGAATTATGGACATTAAATGCCTAGAAAACTCAATTAATGAATAAAAAAGGTCAAATGAACCTGTAATAGTTTCAAAGTTCAGCGCGAATCTCCAGTTGTTCCGTGTCGCGTGTAGAAAAATACGAGGCTAGAAGAGGGAGTGATTATCGTTTGGCCACAAGGGACCAGTTTCCCTATCGAAACCACGAGGTTCTTGCGACAGGCTCCGGTTTGTAAGAGGTTTGTAATAAAGCTTGGCCAAATTGGCAATGTTTTTGCCACGACTATATGTGCCATGACGTGACACCATGCCACCTTTGATGACTTTCTGGTGAGTTTAGGATTTATGGGGACTTAAAACCGAGATTTGAAATGTTTGAGGATGACCAGGACACCGGTACGGTTGCAATTCGTTCCCATTCCTGGCATGAGACCTAAACATGCACCCAAGGACACATGTATATTTTCTAGCCATTTTGGTGAACTGGAGCATGTATTTGTAATTCAGATTTGAATTATGAACATTAAATGCCTAGGAAACTCAATTAGTTTATAAAAAGGCCAAACGAACCCTGAATAAGTTTAAATTTCAGCACGGATATCATGTCGTTCCAGTTTGCCCGTGAAGAAAATACAAGGCGAAAAGAGGCAGTGATTACGTTTCGCCCACAAGGGGAACACGTTTCCCTATCGGAACCACGAGGCTTCTTTGAGAGAAGCTCCAGTTTTTGTAAGAGGTTTGTAATAAAGCTTGGCCCAAATTGGACAATGTTTTTACCACGACATATATGTGCCATGACGTGACTCCATGCCACCTTTGATGACTTTCCGGTGAGTTTAGGATTTATGGGGACTTAAAAACCGAGATTCAAAATGTTTGAGGACGAGCCATGACACCGGTACGGTTGTAATTCGTTCCCATTCCTGGCATGGGACCTAAACATGCACCCAAGGACACATGTATAATTTTTCTAGCCATTTTGGTGAACTGGAGCATGTATTTGTAGTTCAGATTTGAATTATGGACATTAAATGCCTAGGAAGCTCAATTAGTGTATAAAAAGGCCAAACGAACCCTGAATAAGTTTAAATTTCAGCACAGATATCCTGTCGTTCCATGTTGCCGGTAGAAGAATACAAGGCAAAAGAGGCAGTGATTATGTTTCGCCCACAAGAGGGACACATTTCCCTATCGGAACCACGAGGCTTCTTTGAGAGAAGCTCTGGTTTCTAAGAGGCTTGTAATAAACTTGCACCACAATGGACGAAAAAAATTCCTCGACATATAAGTGCCATGTCGTGACACCATGGCAGTTTTCATGATTTTCGGCTTAGTTTTGGATTTACGGGGATTTAAAAACCGATTCTTCTCACGAAATGTTTTCAAATAGCACACGGTTCACTCACGAAAGCCGATATTCAATGAAAACTTCGTGGAAACCATATTTTAAAGTTTCATAAAAATCTGAAAAAAATGTGGGATTTTAAGAAGGTGATGTTTTTTGCGACATTACGAGATGTGAGCTATGAAAAAGACAAATTCAGCCCTGAATAGTGACATTACTATTTGGCACTATTCAACGCTAATTTTGTCTTTTTCATAGCTCACATCTCGTAATGTGTTTCAACTTGAAATTTTGTGTGGCAATAAAACATCATCCTCTTAACATCCCATTTTTTTTCAATTTTTTTTAAACTTCAAAACATCTTTTTCTTGTGGTTTTCACCGGTTTCCACCGAATGTTGGTTTCCGTATGATATTCCCCCCCCCCCCCCCCCCGGAGCTGCGCGCGCGATCTGAGTCATGCATTCTGAATGGCCAAACCCAAACCCCACGAATCATACGTGTGCACTGTTGGATGCTCCCAGATCGAACGGCAACCCTGAGCCCTTTCGACAGCACATGCAGTACATGGGTAAGCACTGTGCGCATGCGTCGTGTAGCTCACGCTTCCTTCTCTACTAGGTTTTTCATTCAAACAGGCTACCGTTTCTCGCCACTCCTCTCATCGGTTTCCCGCCTCTTCTCCCAATATGCATGATGTAGATGTTCGTTTAATTCTTATAGTTCATCTCATCCAAAATCAATTAGTTTTATAAAAAAATCTATTTTAAGATTCATGGAATTGTGCATTGTAAAGGTAAAAACAAAAAGTGACAATTCATTTAGAAAAAAAAAGTTTGAGCAATTAAGATATGGAAGATTCTAGAGAACAAAGGAGAAGTGCTTGTGTTTTGAGGTTTGTGCATTATGCTTAAGTTCAACCATGGAGTCTCTAGATTGTACATGTGGCAGAATCTGGTGGAATGTAGATGATATCCAACGGCCAGTAGTGCTCGGATTTGCCATCTCTGTACCGTCGGATTGGCTTCATCCAACGAGCAACTTTCAAAGTTATTCGCACACTATATAGGTGTATAGATGTATAGATATATATATATAGATGTGTCCCATGCTAGACAAAATAAAGTTTGAGCGCATGCGTGGGACGACCCCCCCCCCCCCCCGCCGCCGCCTCAAAGTTGGGAAACTGACATCGTACGTTATTGAACCAGGCTTGGAGTTGGGTACGTGTTTCGGTTTGTAATGTTTGGTGGCCCATCGAAGTTGTGCATTTGGGATTTAAACACATCATCACACCATCGTACCCATACTATTTTCGGGCCGCATGCAGTGTATACGGGGTCTTCTGATCGACCACGTCTCCCTTGTGCGGTTTTTTGTGACGACACGGATATCTGTGGGCTCCCGAGTGTATATATATCATCTCTTTGACCGATAATGAGGGGTATGTGTTGGCCATGAATGGATTCCTCCTAGTTCGTGTTGGGCCGGTCACCGTCAAATGTCAGTCACCCAAAGCTCGAGCTCATGCGTTGTCAGGATTCCCTCCCAGATGCTCGGATTGCTGGGTTCGACCTACATCAAACCCTGCGTATCTCGTCCTTAACTACCTTGCCTTCATGGTTGTTGTCTGTATCGAGAGGTAGGCACCACATCTAATTATACTTATTCTATATTGAAAACACACATCACCCCTTCCCAACGTACTCATTTTGGGCCGCATGCAAGAGGTGCTGGTTTTGTGGTCCCTCTCGTGCGATTTTTATGATGGTTCAATCTATTGGCCCAAGCGGTTTATCGACAACAACAACTGTCATTTGACCAAACGATAGATTCATTGGTCCGTCTTATGGTAGGTCATGGCGACATGCATGTATGACCAAAGTATCGATCATACGTGCATCCGCCCCGCTGACACGAAGTGGGAGGTGGTGGGCCAAGCATCCTAGCTAGGTACGACATTATGTCATTATATTATCCTAGCTGGTGGTTGTTAGGGTGCTTTCGGGTTTGCGAGGCAGGTGCCACCAAATTTATGCATTGTGTATTTAAGTTTTAAACATCCCCAATATTCGTACATATATTTGGCCACTTCCAGGTGGTTCTTGACTTCTGGCCCCTCTCATCGATCTTCACACACGCCCAACCATGGGCCCGCGGGGTCAAAGTTGTGCATTGGAATTTTGAACATCACAGACCACCCTTTTCACTCATATATATTGGGCCACATGCTGGTGTGGCTGTCTTTTGACCCTCTCACCGTTACGTTATTTTTTGCTGCAAAGACTCTGATGACCCTCAACGGACACGGGGTATAATATCTTAACCGTGTGCGATACAAGTGCGATGTGAATCACCACGCCTGCGCAAGCGCGAGCAAATTAAGGTGGAGGTACTGGCTCAACCGTGTGCGATGCAAGTGCGCTGAAATCACCACGACCGCGCAAGCGCGAGCAAATTAAGGTGGCGGTACTGGCTCAACCGTGTGCGATGCAAGTGCGCTGAAATCACCACGACCGCGCAAGCGCGAGCAAATTAAGGTGGAGGTACTGGCTCAACCGTGTGCGATGCAAGTGCGCTCAAATCACCACGACTGCGCAAGCCCGAGCAAAGGGTGGAGGTACTGGCTTAACCGTGTGCGATGCAAGTGCGCTGTAAAACCACCACCTGTGCAAGCTAAAGGCGGGTAAGTTTATTTGGAAATTAGGACGAACCATGTGCGATAGACCAGCTAGCTAGAAATATAAAAAACAAACTACCCGCCTTGCGCGTTGCAAAAATCGGCGGATCCGTGCCACTTTTCCTTATTATCATACACGCTTATTGTTATTGGACCATGCGCGATCTTGGGCACTCCCGCCCCGCATCAATTCCTTTACCCAAATTTTAGTAGCCGCCGTACTTCAACCATTGCCCAGACTCCTCCAACACCGACCTTATAGTAAAATTGCAGTAGCCGAGGCATTTGAACCGTCACCCTCCCTCGTCCACCACCATCTCCACCCACATTACTAAAATTTTCAGTAGCCGCGGCGTATCCTCAAACACCAACACCCTTCCTCCACAGTCCCCCACCCACCCCACTCCCCCCTCGAACCCTAGCTCGCGTCGGCCGCCGACGCCGCCGCCAACCCCTGCCGGTCTGCCCGTTCCTACTAGCTTAGATAATAAAGTTCAAGTTACCCAACGATTCCCATACCGTCGCCCCACTCCCCCTGAGTTTTTAGATGAGGCCTGCAGTGTCCCTCCCCGCCAGATCCACATCCCCTGCTCCAGAATGTCGCAGCCTAAGCTCGACCACGTATCCCGGGGAGCCCGACGAGCGTCGGCCAAGAAGAGGTTTATCATGGCCTCTCCGGCGGACGTTAGCGAGGTGGCCGCCATTCGCCCTGACCTGTCGATCCCGGAGCAACACGTCGCCGCGGAAGCCGGCGAAGACGTTGACTACGTTGCCATGCCGAAGGCTTCATGTCAGCGGGCTAGCGTATTACTTATCTCGGGAAAGCTGGCTATGACATCAAGCTCGTCCACACCGACGGCTTCACGCGGGCCATGTCACAGGTTAAGTGGTCCATCCCCAACCCCTCTGGTTCAACCGCCGTCGATCTCTTCGACGGCCCTGCCGCTGATCTCCTCCGCCAAGCGGTCAAGGATTTGCGAGCTTTATACGCCATCGAGCCCATTTTGTCATTTCTGAAGGACACGTTCTACGGCGGCGGCTTGGGATCCTCAATTGCCAAGTCAGATCTCATCGACCATGACCACGACCATGAGGAGGGCACCCACGAAGGTTCTTCCAAGGTGAAACAGCCCATCTGTGACATCAGAGAGCGCACCATGGGTCTGTGCTCTTCCAACTGGAAGGATCCCGTCCATGAAATGTGAGGCAACATTCTATCAGCAAATCTTACCTTTTCTAGCTTGCCAACCCGTACCCTTTGTTGTAGTAGCATTTGCCGTGCGGTGCTTTAACTGTGCCGTGTTTAATTATTTCAGTTATGCAAAAATGTATTGTTCAATAGGTCTATGTGATGTTTAAGTATGAATTGTCCACTTCAGTTTCACGAATGGCTATTTGGTTGTTTATAGTGAGTAGATGCCTTGTTTATCTGTATTTGGTTGTTAGGTTGGTTGGAGTGAGCATTTTTCCAGTTATCGAGCAGATGCCTTGTTTATCTGTATTTGGTTCTTAGTTTGGTTGCAGTGAGCATTTGTCCAGTTATCAAGCAGATGCCTTGTTTATCTGTATTTGGTTGTTAGGTTGCTTTTTTTAGCATTTGTCCAGTTATCAAGCAGATGCCTTGTTTATCTGTATTTGGTTGTTAGGTTGCTTTTTTTTAGCATTTGTCCAGTTATCAAGCAGATGCCTTGTTTATCTTTATCTGCTTGTTAGGTTGGTTGCAGTGAGCATTTGTCCAGTTTTCAAGCATATGCCCTGTTTATCTGTATTTGCTTGTTAGGTTGGTTGCAGTGAGACTCTGTCCAGTTTTCAATGGCTATATTTGGTTGTTATACTGGTCATTTATGCCTTGTTTATTTCAGTCATTCACAATGTGTTGTTCATTATGTGCAAGTCGGAACTATGCCGCTCGACTACATCAATACCAGTTTGAACGGCTATATTTGGTTCCAGTTATTCCTGGTGTAGTTAACACATGCCCTTTATTTCAGTTTTACACATTTATCCAGTGTGATGTTTAAGCATTACCTACGTTCTATTCATTTTCAACAATACCAGTTTGAATTGCAATATTTGATGGCTGTTAAGCCTGCTGTCGGTAACATTGCCTTCCATTTTATATCTGCTTTAACAGCATGCTGAAACCAACACATTCAAGCTATCATTTGGAGATGATGTTGTTTACCTTTGCTATATTTGTTTGATGTTAAGACTGATGTACTTATCATGCCTTTCCACTACTTATGCAGGACAACAACGGGAGTGGCCACCACTTTCCGCCGAGGTTAGCTTCATCCCTCGGCTTGTACTCACCCCGTCGTTCCATAATGTAGTGCATATATATCCGGGCCTGGACACTAGTTAGCTTCTAATATTGACTTGTTGCTTGTAGGTACATATGCCCTTGGCAAGGATCCACGCATCGACCCTTTTTGCGTATGGGGCAATGAGATATTGATGAACAAGCATCAAGTGAGGAAACTGATAAGGATTATTAGCAAAAAGATACGAATGGTGGCAAGCAAATTATTTGTTTATGCTTTATCCAACACAACAGTGAGCTGTAGGATGGTAACTACAAACTCTGCAGCCTTCTCTTTTTACTGCCCATAATGAGTTGTTAGATAACAATGTCTGAATCTTTTTCGTTCCCAGTGGTTCCTGAAGCAGTTTACTCAAGATTACCTCGCAAAGTACATGATTGGTGGACACGCAATGAAGGTTAAAGTATTTCATCCAGACTACAATGAGCATCGAGAAGTCCTAATGAAGACAGTGAAGGATGGACGGGCAGCCATCACAAGGGGTTGGCCTAGAGTCGTGTGCGCATTACGCATGGAGGAGGGCACAATATGGGTATTCCGCTTCACCTTCTCCAGCAACCAGAATGTCTTTCGCCTCTCTCTTTACAGTCTTTAGTACAATTCATCATTATTTACTTGGTGCTTCTGTAGTTCTTCAGTATATGTACCTGTGCATCAAATTATGGATTCGTGGTTGAACCTATATTTGTAATAAACATGGTTGGATATGAAATAAGTGATTGCCTACTTTCAAATTAAAAATATGTGATTTTTAAATTAGGGATTAATTAGGGATTACACTGCATACGGTTTGCGAAAGCGAAATGTCTGCGATCTACGTGGAGATCAGAAACGTTTCTAGGATCCACTACGTGTGCGATCAATCTCCACTGCACACACGACTTTCTCTTGAAAACTATTTGCGTTAGGCCACCTTGCGCAAATGTTTACCACATAAAAAGTGTGTGTGATGGACAGCCTTTGCCACACAGTTTCTTCTACGCACCGTGTGTGATGCATTCAATAATGCAAACGATAAAATTATTAATATCGTGTGCAATGGCAACGCTATCACAAACGATTTAACGGGAACAATTGTGTGTGATGTACCTGTGAACGGAAACATTTTCCTTGGAGCGACTGTGTGGGATGTACATACGAACGGAAACGTTTAGCGGGGACTGACTGTGTGGGATGTACTTGCGACCGGAAACAATTTCGCCTATATAATTATTATTTTTAGCTCTACTGTACGTATTTCCATATTTGAGCGCTCGCCGGTCGCACACGACCTCATTTAGCCGAGCGTGTGTGCCAGGAGGGCATATCCCCGACGGTTTTTGGGTCGTGTGGGAAGGACCCCCCTATCGCCCACACTCACTTGGCGACGGTTCCAAATGCCGTCGCGGAAAGGGGTTAAAAACCGTTTGTTTAGGACCGACGCGTACCAGTGTGAATAGCACTTGATGTTGAGGCCTGGCAGCCTTTGAATGCCTTGATTTTTTTGATTTCTTTTGCTTTTGAATATTTTTGATGCATTATATATTTGTGCCATATTGATATATGGTCAGAATTCAATTCAGGCCATGATGCCTTGATCTTGATTTGATCCGATGTTTTGATAACCCGGACTGGCTTTGGACGTTGAGTCGCCAGTATTTGACTCATGAAATTTTGTCCGAGGCATTGTATGCCGGCGACGTGGATAACTTACAGAGTGTTGTGCTCTGTATTGGGATTTTTTTCCCTTATTGCATTTGGCCTTGTAAGCCGGCAATACACACAAGTAACACAGGTATGATGTTCATTGTGTTATATTTATATGAGGTTTTGATAAACCGGCCCTAGTTTTGGACAATATGGTCACCAGTGGTTTGTTATATGGGGTTTTTTGACCCACCTTGGGGTAAACCGCCAAGGCACTTGTGCTCTATTTGTATGTAGGGTATATGACAATATGCTTAGGCAAGATTGATAATGGCTATGAGCTTGAATATTGGATCATCAAAGAGGATCAATACAGCTCATCAAAGAGTTTGCAAGTAAGCATGCGTGATGGCATGACAGATGAGATTGTTTTGACAGCTAGCCTATTACAAGGCAACTGATGGCCCAAAAATAATAATTGTTTTGGCAACCTTGCAGAGAGTAGATGCTAAGCCGGCCTGTGACTTATTGATCTTGGCCTTGATGCGTTGAAGATTGTGGGTCATCCAGCACCGGTTCATCCTGGTCTTCTTCACCCAATGGCTGGAAATCAGTGGTTGCCCAGTTGACCCCAGTCAAAGCTCTGAATACAGCTTCATCACTTATAAGTGTTGACGGGTCAACATCAGGGGCAAAAGTATGCTTACGGATCGGGGGAGTCAGGTCCTGAGGATCGTGAACCGGCGCCTTGACCTTCTTGTTGTCGGCGTTGTAAACCGGCTGATAATGGGAAAGATTAGTATCCTTAGCCAACTTACTAGCCCAGGGACGCATTTCCCTTGCAATTGTGGCAAAGTCGTCTGCGCTGAAGGCTGACGCGTCTTCTTTCACGCTCGGTAAGCCGTTTGCCAAGTCCGCCGGCTCAAGGTCAGCTTGCCATGCTTTGGCCCGGCTTAGCGCGGTCAGTGCACCGGCTCTTGCAGCTGATTTTTTTAATTCTTCGATCCGCAGGGGCAGCACAGATAGCTTATCTAATGTATCCTTAATGAGGGTTGGAGGCTGTTTATTGTGAGCAGCTGTGCAGATGGCTCGTTGTGCGTCGGTATATAATTGCTCTATGAGCGTGTAGGCGGCTTTCAATTTTTTGCGCATATCTGTGCCAAGATGGACAATTCTGGAGCCTGCATTGTCAACGAAAATTTATAAGCCGGATGAATATTGATTAAAATGCATTCAGAGCAACTATTGAGATGAGGTTATTTACCAAAGACGGCAGCAGTCATGGCATTCACTTGATGTTTTAAGACGGCAAGTTCTTCAGCTACCGGCTTAAGAGCTGCTTCAACATCCTCTGCTCTCTTCAACAGGGCCGACTTCTCTGTCTCCCAGACCGCTTGATCAGCTTTGAAGTCTTTCTTCAGCTTCTCCATATCCGCTAAAGCAGTGATCAGCTCATTTTTGGCCTGGGAGGTTTCTGCTTGCTGAGTCTTGATGTTTTCTTGAAGGTCGGCGACTTGGGATTCTTTGCCATTAAGCTCAACCTACGAGAGATAAACAACACGTGTGATTGCAATGAATTTATTTGAAGTCCCAAGCATAATACAAGTATTTTACTTGGCACTTGGGGGCTAATGCACCTTGCTCTTTTTCAAGACAAGTTTCTGATGACCTGATTGTTATATGCTGATCATAGCCAATTCATGGGGGCTATGTGCTTACATTTTCTGGAGATGTATGGTATTGAGACCTGGCTTATCTTGATAGATTAAGCCGGCCCTTGAGGGCTACAGCTGGAAATTAAAACATTATTAACTAAAGTCCTGGCTTATCTTGACAGATTAAGCCGACCCTTGGGGGCTACACATGCAAAGTTACAATACTGCTATTGGAAGTCCCGGTTTATCTTCAAAGCATAAACCGGCCCTTGGGGGCTACTGGAATTGATCTATGAAGCTATTGAAGTTTACAGCACATTCTATTCTATCATGTCCAATAAACTTGGCGGCTAATGGAAGTATAGTCATATGGGAAAAGAGTCGCAGTGTTTACCTCATAGCGCTCCATCATCAAATTTACTAAGCCGACTTCATAGTCGCGGCTTGTGTAAAGACGGTTCAAATACCCAGGGTGAATTTCTTGGGCATTCAAATTGGCATAGCCGTCCAGATTGGTTGACCACTTGCCCTTGTCAGCAACAGAAATTTCTTCCTTAGCGCTGTGCTTGGTTAGGACAGTGGGTTTGCCTGGCTCTGTATAGCCATGCCCAGTGATGGTAACATCATCATCTTTTTCTTCCACCGGCTTAATAGGGCTTGCCGGTTTAATGGGACTGGGTGGATTGGTGTCGGCCGGGTCAATGTTCATCGGGTCAACGTCAACATTGTGATCAACCAATGGCGGTTCATCAACTGTTGCTTCAGGGGCTTGATGAAAGATTTCGGCTGTTTGCTGCTCCGGCTCAGAAGGGTTCTCAGGAGTTTTGGTCATCTTTGCCTTCTTACTAGGCTTTGCCATGGCCCTGTGAATGAAATACAAGGCAAGATCAGTACAACAATTGAGTATATGATTAAAAACAAAGGCTTGATGGTCTTACCCTGGCACCGGTTTGAAGGCCGGGACATGAGTCCCTGTTGAGTCGCCAGAGGAAGAATGAGATGTTCCCTGATAATTTGAATCGGAGGGATTAAGAGGTTGTCGGTAAAGGCCAGCCTTGGGATAAATTAATTCAGAATTTGTTGAGACCTCTGGACGACGTTTGCGACGGGCCGGGGTGTTTGGTAAGCCGGACGAAAGGATCCCGCTTCCACTATTCTGGGTTGTCCGGCGAGCTTCATGTTGCTGCTTCTTCAAAATAAAGTTGGGATCCAAATAAGCTAAGGGATGAGAGAACCTTACTTTCCGGTTTGCCTGGCGAATTTTCTGTTCTGTCATAGACTCTGAGCCGGAGGAAAGAACAATTACCTTGTCGTCACCCGCACAGCTGGCTTCGGCTTCATCCTGGTAACAATCATTGTCAATGAGATGCATAAAAAATGAGCCAAGGGAGTCAAGTTCTACCTCCGACTCATCATCATCACCGTCATCATCCAAGTTTAAATCGGCGGGCTCAGTGGTCTTCTTCTTGGCAGGCTTCTTGGTGGCCTTGGTTTTGGTATGAGCCGGTTTGGCCGGCTTATCTTGTGGCTTCTTTTTCCAAAATGGAGAATCGGCCTGTTAAGGTTAAAAAGGTCATGAGTGGGCAATGTTAATGCAAATATGGTCAAACGGAAGGTGTGCAACACTTACTAATGGTGGCTTGTTGAAGGTGCAGAAAGGACTAAGTCCTGTTTTACTGCATTCCTTCCAAGGTTCGTTCAGCAACTTCTTGGTAGCTTCAGTAATCTCTGCGTCAGACAGTTGAATGTCGCAGTGGCGCTGGGGATCTTTTAAATCGCCAGTATATTCGCACATTAAGCCGGGACGACGGCTTAATGGCAAGATGCTCCAGGACACCCAGCACCGAACAAGGTCGACGCCGGTTAAGCCATTAGCCATAAAGGCTCTGAGCTTGGAAAAAGTTGGCGCATATTTGGCCCGCTCCTTCGTGTTGAGCCGAGTGGAGAGTGGATGTGAGCTGCTAAGCCGGTGATCGAGGTAACCCGGCAGAGGATTTTCATCTGCTGGAGATGTGTTTTTACAGTAGAACCAAGTTTGGTTCCAGTCTTTGGGATGACTCGGCGGCTTGGCGTAGGGAAAGCTGGCTTCTTTCCTCTTCTGAATTGAAATCCCACCGAGTTCAAAGCTGGGCCCATCAGTAAACTCTGTCTGACGGTTTAAATAGTAAAATTCTCTGAACAATTCAACTGTGGGCTCCTCTTGAAGATAAGCTTCACAGAATACTTGGAAGTTGCAAATGTTGGACACGGAATTGGGTCCGATATCTTGAGGGTGAAGTTGGAAAAAATGAAGCACGTCGCGGAAAAACTTTGAGCTGGGAGGGCTGAACCCCCGCATCAGGTGGTCAGTAAAAACAATCACTTCTCCGTCCTTGGGTTCAGGAGGACATTCTTGGCCTGGGACCCTCCAGTGGATGTCCTCTTTCTTGGCTAGGAAGCCAGTTGCGACAAAGTTGGTCAGGTCTTCTTTGGTGACCCGGGATGGGACCCAGTTGTAGGCAGTGTATGACTTAGCCATTTGCTGATGATCTGAAAGAAAGATTATGCCGATTTAAGATTATGTGGTTAAGCTGGTTGTTGGTTTAAAGGCAAGTAATAATGAAGCATGCATGTAAAGGTGTTAAACCGGAGGATGGTATTGAAATTATAAAGGTGAGCTATTGGCGGCTTAACAGGGGACTAATGGTATCCGGCGGGTTACGATTTCTGAAGCTAAGCCGCCCACACAGATTGGTTTACAGATCTGATAATGGAAAAATTGCTAAGTGTTGGGAAAACAGATTTCACAGATTCATGCTATGATTTTGGATCTACGGCACTTCAAATAATGGAAAAATATCTAAACCTAAGTGGCAGCAGTTGGGGAGTTCATGTGTTCAGATTGGGTTTCTCACACAGATGAGATGTTTTTAATATAAAAAATGAGTACCACAACTACCGCCGCGCAGGAAAGGTACCAAGTTTGAGTCAAAATCACAAGCTATGGTGAAGAACGAAGAAGGGCGGAGATGAACTCCGACAAACTCATGGAAACCCTAACGGGATCTACGGGAAAGGAAAAGGGAAAACTCACCGGAGCTGCTGAACAACGGAGGCGCGCAGACGGATTCTGGTCAGTTCAGGTTGATGCAGCGGCCGTAGTCGAAGCAGTGGCAAAGGTCGACGGCGGCGGCGGAGCTCGGGCGCTGAGGCATCGTGAGGTAGAAGACATAGATGAGGAGGCAAGGGGGGAGATGAAAAGGGACCCCTGGCCCTATTTATAAGGCTAAAAGGATAAGTGGCATGCGCGGGAATCGAGGAGGATAAAAAATGGATATGTGACAGCATAGACGCCTCGATTTTCGAAGGCTCATTAAAAGAGAAGGTATATTAAGATTTGGGGCCTTATGTGATATTAATAACAGATGACGTCATGGCGGGTTACAAGATCTTGCGAAGAGCAAATGAGGAAAGATTTTTTCTAAGTATTGAAGATTGATATGAACAAGTTCACATCAACCTGGGGCCTAATGTTGGGGATATAACTGTTGGGTATGACCCACCCAGGAGGGGCCGGGTCATGCCACTGGCGGTTCATAATGACAAGGCCCGTGAAGATGGTGGTTCACGAAGCAGGCTCACTGAAGGCCCAAGACACAAAGGCGACTTAAGGCCTATGAGTGTAAACCGCCATATGTTAACTTGTATGTTATGGAAAGTATAGATTCTGTCACCGAGCCGGACACGTTGTGTATGAGCCGGCCGGGACTCTGTAGGCCGCCGGGCATCAGCCTATGTATATAAAGGGGTGACCCGGCGGCGGTTTAGGGCAAGAAAGAAGAGATCGAAAGCTAGGTCAAGCGTATTCGCTCCCTGGTAATTGACGCCCAAGCAATACAACCCCAAACTGGATTAGGCCTTTACCTTCACCGCAAGGGGCCAAACCAGTATACATTCTCTGTGTCCCTTGTCCCGTTTTAACCCCTTCAAGCTAACTACGTTGCGATGGTTCCACAACTAAGTCCTTACGCTAGGACATCTGCTGTGACAATTCCACGACACTACTCTTTCAGCTTCTTCTTGCTCTTCGGGAAGTTCTCCGGTTTGGAGGAAATGAACTATGTGCCTTGCCCAAGTTGGAGCCTGGGGCTCGGCAACGAGGACTAGAGGCACCTCCTCCTTCGTGAGAGCGCACCCCTCGACCACGAGGACCGGTGGTCTGGTGGGAGGGGGTAGCTCAACAGCTGAAGGGGAGTTGTTCCCGCCAAGCTCTCTGCCGGGAGCCCCGGAGGGTTCTACCGAGAGAGGCTTGCCAGAGTCCAGTTTCCTCCTCTTCCGGGCCATCGTTGCCGGGGATACGGAGGGCTGAGTAAGATGGAGAACAAAAGTTCCTGGTTCCATAGGAAGCTTCTGCGCAGCGTACTTTGACAGATGATCAACAATGTTGTTTTCCGCACGGGGTACGTGCTCTGTTTGCAATCCGTCAAAGCGCTCCTCCAGACTCCTCACTTCCTCAATGTATGCCTCCATCAATGGACTTTGGTAATCCTTGTTGATTTGTCTCACCACAAGTTGCGAATCTCCTCGAATGATCAGCTTCTTGATTCCCAACTCTGTTGCAATCCTGAGCCCGGCAAGGAGTCCTTCATACTCTGCAGTATTGTTGGTCGCCTCCTCCCAGGGAAAATGCATCTGGACGACGTACTTCAGGTGCTCTCCAGTGAGAGCAACGAGAAGCACGCCAGCCCCTGCACCTTGTAGGGAGAAGGCACCATCGAAATACATGATCCATTCTTGGGGTGCTTCCTTGCCGGGAACAACTGTCTCTACTACCTCTTCATCAGGGGTTGGCATCCATTCAGCAATAAACTCTGCCAGTGCCCTACTCTGAATTGTTGATGTGCTTTCAAACATCAAGCCAAAGCTGGATAACTCCAATGCCCATTCCACTATTCTGCCGGTAGCCTCAGGGTTTCGGAGTATCCTTGGCAAAGGGAAGCGGGTGACAACCGTGATCTCATGGGCTTGGAAGTAGTGGTGCAGTTTCCTTGAGGCCATGACTAGGCCAAAAATCAATTTTTGCACGCCAGAATACCTGGATCTAGCCCCCTGCAATAGGGAGCTGACGAAGTATACTAGGCGCTGCACCCCTTTCTTCCTTGCCGCGTCCTCGGGGTTGCCTCCGCTGCCGTGCTCTTCTCTATCTTGACCCGCGTCTGGCCCTGCCGGGCTGTGCTCATTCTCTCCCTCGGAAGGGATACTGACTGAGGCCACTGTTTCCTCTACTTCCCGCTGCGCCACTAGTGCTGCACTAACCACTTGATTAGTTGCGGCCAGGTATAGCAGCAACGGCTCTTGTGGTTTGGGTGCAACCAAAGTGGGCACAGAAGACAAGTAGGTCTTCAAATGTTGCAGTGTTGCGTCTGCTTCCGGAGTCCACTTCATGGGTCCTGCCTTCTTCAAAATTTTGAAGAACGGCAAGGCGCGCTCGGCAGACTTGGAGATGAATCTACTAAGCATGGCAACGCACCCTATCAAATAACTGTCTTGGGTGCCTGAATCTGATCGATAGCCTTGATCTTATCGGGGTTGGACCCTATCCCGCGATGGGACACAAAGAAACCCAGTAGCTTGCCGGAGGGAACGCCAAACACACACTTCTCTGGGTTTAGCTTCAAGTTGATCTTGCGCAGATTAGCAAACGTCTCTTCTAAATCCCGAACGAGGGTCGTTCTGTCCTTGGTCTTGACCACAATATCATCCATATAGGCTTCAATGTTCCTGTGCAACTATGATTCAAAACCAATCTGGACTGCTCTTGCAAAAGTAGACCCGACACTCTTCAACCCGAAAGGCATTCGCACGAAGCAGTATGTGCCACATGGGGTGATGAATGAGGTCTTCCCTTCGTCTTCCTTGGACATAAAGATTTGATGATATCCAGAGTATGCATCCAGAAAGGAGAGCAAATCACACCCGAAAGTGGAATCCACAATTTGGTCGATGCGCGACAAGGGAAATGGGTCCTTCGGGCATGCCTTGTTCAGATCCGTGAAATCTATGCAAAGCCTCCATTTCCCATTAGCCTTGTGCACGACCACGGGGTTTGCTAACCACATTGGATGTAGTACTCCTCTGACCAAACCAGCTGCCTCAAGTTTCTTAATCTCCTCGGCAATGAATTGTTGCCGCTCCAAGGCTTGCTTTCGGACCTTCTACTTGACGGGTCAGCATGTGGGCAGACAACAAGGTGGTGCTCGAATACCTCCCTGGGAACACCGGGGATATCAGATGGTTGCCAGGTAAACACATCGATATTCTCCCGCAATAAGGCAATGAGCGCGCTTTCCTATTTGTCATCAAGGGTGGCACTGATAGTAAAAGTACCATCAGTGCCAGCCAGCCCTGTTGGGACCTTTTTCACATGGGGTGCAGTAGCCTTGGATCTCTTGCTGTTGGAACTCTCGGCAAGTCATCAACAGGCACATCATACTCCGAAGAGGTACGCTTCCCGAATTCCTTGCTGGTGTCCCTGCTAGCCTTCTTCTTTCCTTTGCTTTCCTTGGTGGGGACTATGGCTTCAGCGGCCTCTGCTGCGATTGCGTCCCGGTACATCTTATCCACGCAAATAATTGCGTCCTTCTTGTCTGACGGAATGGAAATGATGCCCACCGGCCCTGGCATCTTCAAGGTGTTGTAGGCATAGTGGGATGCCGCCATGAATTTGGCCAGAGCTGGGCGCCCAAGGATTCCGTTGTACGGCAGGGGGAGGTCGACCACATCAAACACAACCTTCTCAGTCTGGTAGTTCAGCTCTCCCCCGAATGTCACTGGCAACGTGATCTTTCCCTTAGGATGACACCTGCTGGGGTTGATTCCTTGAAACGTGCCCGTGACCTTAAGCTCTTCTTCTGCTATCTGAAGTTTGCTGATTACCTTTGGGGAAATTAGATTCAACCTGGCCCCGCCATCAACCAACATCTTCGTGACCTTGAGATTGCGGATTGTTGGTGAGACCAACAATGGCAAACACCCTACCACGGTGGTACGGTCAGGGTGATCCTCTTCGTCAAAGATGATGGGCGTGTGTGACCACTTGAGCGGCTTCCAAGAGTCTGCCGTTGGCTCCACAGCATTGACCTCACATGCCCACTGTTTAAGCTGGCGGTGAGAGGAGTGCAGAGATGCCCCTCCGTCAATGCACAGGGCGTCAGTGGCTCTCTGGAATTCCTGCCCGCTGGTTTCCTCTTCATCCCCTCCATCACTTTCATCATTGCAATCTTCCTTCTCACGACCTTTGGTGGGGTTTCCTTGATTCCGAGGAGCCTTGCCGGGGCGACTTGCTTCGTCGCCTCGGCACTTCCTGCCAGCACCATTTTGTCCTTTCTCCTTATCACGCTTCTCATACTCAGCCCTCTGCTTCTTGACGAGCTGTTCAACCTGATGATACTCTTGGAGATTGTGGCCCTTGGTCCGATGAATCTTGCAGTACGGCCCGTCACTTTTCCCAGCTTTCTCGGCAGCCGCAACCTCCTGGCAATCAGCACATGTGGCAACTTCCTTGCCGGGGGCTTCAGCCTTAGCCTTCTTGCCAGTACTAGGCGTGCCAGATCCCTCAACGGTCATCACTGCCTTATCCTTGCACCTCTTTTTGCGCTTCTTGTTCTTCTTCTTCTGACTGGTGGCCTCGTCATCATCCTTTGAGTCGATGTCGATGCAATCTTACTCTCCGGGGAGTTTCCTCCCCTCCTCCACCCGAGCACACTTGTCCACCAAGGTGTAAAGCTCCTTCACAGTCTTGGGCAACCGAACGTTCATCTTGGAACGTATCCGGCGGTTGCGCACGTTGGATTGGAAGGCAGCTACCACAGCTGCCGGGTGGATGTCTGGAATATTTATGTGGATTCGGCTAAACCTCTACATGTACTTCCGCGGAGTCTCTCCTTCCTTCTGTGGGAGAAGCTGCAAATCGCTGGGCCGCCCTGGTTCTTGATGGCCGCCCGTGAAGGCGCCAACGAACTCATGGCACAGGTTAGCCCAGGTCGAAATGGAGTTCTCCAGTTGGTGCATTAGCCAAGACCTCACGTTTGGCTTGAGTGCCAAAGGGAAGTAGTTGGCAAAAACCTTCTCATCTCTTCCCCCGGCAGCTTGAACACCGATGGTGTAGATGCTCAAGAACTCTGCCGGGTTCAGTCTCCCATCATACTTCTCTGGTATCTCTAGCTTGAACGTGCGAGCGGACGGCCAACGGACTTGCCGCAGCTCACGGGTGAAGGCAGGGCACCCAGCCTCGAAGGGCAGGTACCCGCCTTCACCGAGCACGGGCTCGTCGACGTTGGGGCCATCGCCCCCATCAGACTGGCGGTGGTTGTCGCGACATCGCTCGATGGTGATGCGCGCGCCCTCCCTCTACATGTCCTCTGGGGCTCGCCGTCGGCCTTGACGTGCTCGAGGATCAGATGAAGCCATCAAGACATCATCAAGCTCTTGGTCGCGTGGCCCTCGTGCTGGTTGCCGTGGTGGGGATTGCACCGTGGGGGTGGCCCCTTCCGCACGGCCAGCAGCGTGGGTGGCCGTCGTCATCTGGGGAGGCCGTGGTGGGCCAGCTCGCTGTGAGCCTCCAGCCTCGGCAAAGCCAATCAGACTCTGGATGGTGGCTCTCCACTCATCCATCTGATCAGTTGCCGGCAGAAATCTCAGCAGCAGCTGAGCCTGCTGAGGGAGTCCTGGATTAAGGGGTCCTCGGGCGTCCGGGCAACGTAATGTGGGCCGGACTGATGAGCCATGAAGATACAAGACCGGAGGCTCTCTCCCGTGTCTGGATGGGACTCTCCTTGGCGTGGACGACAAGCTTGGCGTTCAGATATGAAAGATTCCTTCCTGTGTAACCGACTTTGTACAACCCTAGTCCCCTCCGGTGTCTATATAAACCGGAGGGTTTAGTCCGCAAGGATGATCATAATCAGACAGGCTAGACTTTTAGGGTTTAGCCATTACGATCTCGTGGTAGATCAACTCTTGTAACACTCATATTCATCAATATCAATCAAGCAGGACGTAGGGTATTACCTCCATAGAGAGGGCCCGAACCTGGGTAAACATCGTGTCCCTCGTCTCCTGTTACCATCAATCTTAGACGCACAGCTCGGGACCCCCTACCCGAGATCCGCCGGTTTTGACACTGACATTGGTGCTTTCATTGAGAGTTCCGCTGTGTTGTCGCTAGAAGACTCGATGGCTCCATCAATCATCCACAACGATGCTGCGGTAAGGGAGGTTTTTCTCCCCGGCCAGATCTTCGTATTCGGCGGCTTCATGCTGCGGGCCAACTCGCTTGGTCATCTGGAGCAGATCGACAGCTACCCCCTGGCCATCAGGTCAGATTTGGAAGCTTGAACTACGTTGCAGACATCCGCGGAGACTTGATCTTCGACGGATTAGATCCCATGGCAGCCGCTCCCTGCCGCCGCGATGAACATGACTTAAATCTGTCATCGGACCATACCTGGGAGATAGCTCCTGTAACTGCTCTGGCCCCAGATCCGGAGCAGACTGCGCCATCCGAAGACGGGAAGCTCAACCCCGCCACGGAAGCCGCAGACTCAGCGGCGTTGGAGCCGCACACAGACCTAGTGGCGTTGGAGCCGCACACAGATTCAGCTGCGTTGGAGCCACACACAGACCCAACCTCAAACAAGATCCGTGTCACCGGAACCCCGGATTCGTCTCCGGCTACAGGTTCCGAACCGCGTGCGTCCGTGCCCATCGAGCTCGATCGGGCGCCGATCGTTGAGTTCAGCTCCGCGGGCATCTTCCGGCACTCACCTTTGGGTGACGTGCTAAACTCACTAAAAACCCTTTCCTTAGCGGGGGACTCACAGCCGAACTATATCTGGTTTGAGCTGGAGGCTGATGATGGAGAATTTCGTTTCCCACCCACCTCCCACTTTATTGCCACTGTCGAAGACTTAACCGACATGCTCGATTATGACTCCGAAGACATCGACGGCATGGACGACGATGCCGGAGAGGGGCAGGCCCAAAACCCGCCGTTTACTGGGCGCTGGACAACCACCTCCTCGTATGACGTGTACATGGTGGATACCCCCAAAGAGGATAACGGCGATAACAAGAAAGATCCGGTCGAGGATACACCTCCGGAGACACGGCCAAAGTGCCGACGTCAGCGGCGCCGCCCCAAATCACACCGTGAAAAAGACAGCAATACCGGCACGAGAGAAAACAACACTCCGGACGAGGCCGAAGACAAAGAAGATCCCGTCGAGCCGACTTTCAAACAAGACGATAGGGAAGATGGGCAAGCCAGCCCGGATGAACATGCCATAAACGAAGACTTGGAGGATAGCAACTATCTTCCACCTTCCGAAGACGAGGTGAGCCTCGGCGACGAAGACTTTATCATGCCGGAGGAACCCGTCGAGCAGGAGCGCTTTAAGCGCCGGCTAATAGCCACTGCGAGGAGCCTGAAAAAGAAACGGCAGCAGCTTCAAGCTGATCAAGATCTACTCAACGACAGATGGACTGATGTCCTGGCAGTCGAGGAATACAGACTCGAGCGCCCCACTAAAAGTTACCCGAAGCGTAAATTGCTACCCCAATTCGACGACGAGGCACTCGAGCCCATGCCATCAACGCATGATGCGGCTGACCGACCACCACGTGGCCGGGACAAAGCGGCAACTCAAGCCGAATACCAGCCCGTACTCCCCCGCCGCAAAAGCAGAGACACAGCAGCCCGGGGCCATACATATGACCTGCGGTAGGACCTGGACAATAGAGCAGGTCAGTCCAGATCAATTTACAGATCGCGGGGGCATGCCCCAGCGCGCGACGACGGCCATCAAGCCAGACGTGTCACACATAATCGCGCCTGGGCCGAAGACTGCCGACAAACTCAATCCGAACTACGTCGCGACGTGGCCCGATATAGAGGCGCCGCACACCCCCTCTGCTTCACTGATGAAGTAATGGAGCATGAATTCCCAGAAGGGTTTAAACCCGTAAACATCGAATCATATGATGGAACAACAGATCCCGTGGTATGGATTGAGGATTTTCTTCTCCATATTCATATGGCCCGCGGTGATGACCTTCACGCCATCAAATACCTCCTATTAAAACTCAAGGGGCCAGCTCGGCACTGGTTAAACAGTCTGCGTGAAAACTCTATTGGCAGCTGGGAGGACTTGGAGGACGCCTTCCGCGACAACTTCCAAGGCACATATGTACGACCTCCGGATGCCAATGACTTGAGTCACATAGTTCAACAGCCTGGAGAGTCGGCCAGGAAATTCTGGACCAGGTTCCTAACTAAAAAGAACCAGATCGTCGACTGCCCGGATGCCGAAGCCCTAGCGGCCTTTAAGCATAGCATCCGCGATGAATGGCTTGCTCGTCACCTCGGCCAAGAAAAGCCAAAGTCCATGGCAGCCCTCACGGCACTCATGACCCGCTTTTGCGCGGGCGAGGATAGTTGGCTAGCCCGTAGCAATAATACTGCAAGTGATGCCGGCACCTCTGAAGCCAAGAATAGAAATGACAAGCCCAGACGCAACAGGCACAAACGCCAAAGCAATGGCGGCACTGCCGATGACACGGCGGTCAACGCCGGTTTCAGCGGCTCCAAGTCCGGCCAGCGGAAGAAGCCATACAAAAGAAACAATCCGGGCTCATCCAGCCTGGACCGCATACTCGATCGTCCATGTCAGATCCACGGCACTCCGGACAAACCAGCCAATCATACCAACAGAGAATGTTGGGTTTTTAAACAGGCCGGCAAGTTAAATGCCAAAAACAAGGAGAAGGGGTTGCAAACCGAGGACGACGACGAGGAGTTCCGCCCACCGAACACAGGAGGACAGAAGAAGTTCCCTCCCCAAGTTAAAACGGTGAACATGATATACGCCACTCATATCCCCAAAAGGGAGCGCAAACGAGCGCTCAGGGACATCTAGGCGATGGAGCCAGTTGCCCCAAAGTTCAACCCATGGTCGTCCTGTCCGATCACCTTCGATCGCAGAGACCACCCGACCAGTATTCGTCATGGCGGTTCAGCTGCACTGGTCCTCGATCCAATTATTGATGGATTCCATCTCACACGCGTCCTCATGGACGGCAGCAGCAGCCTGAACCTGCTCTATCAGGATACAGTGCGCAAAATGGGCATCGATCCCTCAAGGATCAAACCCACAAAAACTACCTTTAAAGGAGTCATACCAGGTGTAGAGGCCCGTTGTACGGGCTCAATCACACTGGAGGTTGTATTCGGACCCCCGGACAACTTCAGAAGCGAAGAGTTGATATTCGATATCGTCCCCTTCCGCAGCGGCTATCATGCACTGCTCGGACGAACCGCATTTGCTTGATTCAATGCGGTGCCACACTATGCTTATCTCAAGCTCAAGATGCCGGGTCCACGCGGTGTCATAACAGTTAATGGAAACATGGAGCGCTCCCTCCGTACCGAGGAGCACACCGCGGCCTTGGCAGCGGAAGTACAGAGCGGCCTTGCCAAGCAGAATCTTAATTTGGCGGCCATGCTCCCGGATACTGTTAAGCGGATCCGGACTACTCCGCAGCATAACAGTCCGGCTCGTCAGGAGTTAGACTAGCAATCCGGCCTCCGTCCTTGTCCCGGCCTAATAGTGGCATTCGTACCACACGTACATAATTATGCACTTAAAATACCATGGGCGTAGACGGAGGCATAACTAGATTGTGGTCCATAATATGGCTCGACCTCTCCTGGACACACATACTGTCACCTTTTTTTCTCTCCTTTTCAGGTTTTCTTTTTCACAGGCCCCTCAAGACGTCCTGATCATCGGTCCTTTCGAAGGATAGACACACTAAGACAACAAGAAGCATTGAGGTACACGGGAATTGCTAGGTCTTTTTGGCGATCACTCTACCTGTTCTCAGGATCCACGCGCAGTTTTCCGTTGGTCATGGCATGTAAAATAGCCCTGTTGCTTATTGCACTTCTTATACGCTTTGATATATTCATAAATTTGTAATGGAAACAGTTTGCGACCCGACTTCTGTGGCACTAGCTTACTACTTCATTTTTTCTTGATAATCTTATCCATTGCACCCGTACGCTTTGGTACGGCCTAAATTTGCCAGGGGCTTTATTGCGCCCCATATTACGGCAAGAAAGTCCGAACACTTTTTATAGTATAGTTCGGCACCCCGAATTTAGCATTATATGCATTGGCTCCGAATCATGTCTTTGGTCAATAGTTGGGTTGCCCGGCTCCTGTGCTTACTACCTTATGTTCCGCTATATCGGCTAGGGTAGTAAAGGGAGAACTACTGCGATTGTGCCCTGGTTCGTCCGGATGAGCACCTCAGTAGAGAAAGCCGAAAACTGACTGTCATGATGCGGCGTGAGCCGGTCAGCTCTTCGGAGGTTACAAATCTTTTGTGATTTTTTCCGCATTATGCGATGAATCGGTCTCTACCCGACCCGGTATTTACAGCACCCTAGTTCGGATTGACGAACACTAGGGGCTGCGCCTAAATCTCTATTATAAAACTCCTATGGCTAAGTGAGGGTGATAAAGCCACATAGTCCGATTGTCTGGTTCGCTGCGCTAAACACCTCCTTCAAGGACCAAAACTTTGGATAAAGAGTGTTTAGATTTTATCCCAAACACCCCCGTACTACCTACGTGGGGGCTGAAGCCGACGACTGGCCAACTCTCAGATTTAATAAAATGGCCGCACAGGAGGAACAATATTGATATAAACAACTAACATTATATTACATATTAGTTTTGTTTCATTGTGCAGGACAGGATAACATATTCATCCGAAGATAATGTCTTTTGCACACTGCTCTGCTACAATGCGGGATCCCTCCAGGACATCATCGAAATATCGCTCTGGCGTGCGGTGCTCCTTGCCCGCGGGCGGTCCCTCGGTCGCGAGCTTGACGGCGTTCATCTTCGCCCACTGTATCTTGACACGGGCGAAGGCCATCCGCGCACCTTCGATGCAGACCGACCGCTTAATGGCATCAAGCCGAGGGCAGGCAGCAACCAGCCAATTCACGAGCCCGAAGTAGCTTTGGGGTATGGCTTCGGCAGGCCATAGACAGATTATCAAATCCTTCATGGCCAATTCAGCCGCCCTATGCAGTTCGATCAGCTGTTTCAGCTGATCGCTGAAGGGCACCGGATGCTCTGCGCAAGGTATTGCGACCAGAACAGCTTCTCCGTGGAGCTCCCCTCTTCGGCTCAGAAGAAATCCGCAGCATCAGCAATGCTGCGTGGTAGATTCGCAAACGCTCCTGGAGAACTCCAAATCCGGGTCAGTAAGAGGTACCTTTTCTTCACAAATTTGCTTTGCATTATAAAGGCCTTACCCGCCGTGATTTTTCTGGCCTCTTGGATTTCCTGGAGGGCGCCCTGGGCTTCAACCTGGGCCTCTTGTGCGCTTTGGTGGGCCTTAGCAAGCTCGGACTCTTGATCCGAAATCTTGCGCTCCAAGGACTCGCATTTATGTACAGCGTCCTGGAGCTCTTGTTGGACCTCACCGCCCCTGGCCTCGTGCCTTTCGCGGAGGGATTGTTCCTCTGCCGCTTTCTTTTGGGCCTCGGCCAGCGCCTTTTTAAGGGCCTCCACCTCGGTCGCCGCTCCTACAAATATCATGGCACTATGATGAATACAAGTCATCTATCCTTTCTGATATACAGAAGGTCATGACATACCTTGCTTGCCCTCCAGCTGCTTTTTCACACGGCCGAGTTCTTCCTCGGCCCGCTCCAGACTCTGCTTTAGTCCGGAGATTTCGGCAGCGTGGGAGGTCACAGCTAGAAGTGATGCCTGCTTTTTTCGCATAGACATGTGTGGTTAGTCTCCTGCGAAAATTGTTTGATCCTCTGTCCGGCTTTTCTTTTCGACCGCCGGACAGTGTCTCAGGGGCTACTGTCTATACTGTGACATACTTTTTTCATAATTGCATTTCATACCTCAAAACCTGTTAGAAGGCTTGTGCAAGCTTCGGTCAGTCCGCTCTTCGCGGACTGAATCTTCTCAACCACCGTACCCATGAGGGCATGGTGTTCCTCTACAATGGAGGCACTTCGCAGCGCTTCCAGTAGAGTGTTTTGTGCCTCTGGTTGGACAGAGGTCACCGGCGGAACAGGCACACTCCCTTCTTTCGAGGGAGGCTGCTGGCCGGATTCCGGAGCCGTATAGGTCTCCGGAAACGTGTTCGGCTGAGGGCCGAATTGGACCTGGCTCCCTTTGCCAGGATCCATGGGGATTTGCTCCCCCATGTGTCCGGCTGCCGAGGTGTTACCCTTTGGCGCCGAGCTGATTGCCTCCTCTGTCTCCCCCTGGCCTGGGATCCTTTGGGACAACACCTCAGTGTCATCCATGGCCTTGGGAGAAGAGGCCGCCGGGAGAGACCCGCTGTCCATCACCTTCGGGTCCAGCGAATTCCCCGAGGATGAGGATCGCTCGAGGTTGGAACGAACTGGACTACAAGTGCACGGTTCAATATGTTAAGACTATGGAGAAAAGAGGTTGGATGTATGAATGCGTCAGGGTCTTTGAGTGCTTACGATCTGGCCAGGGGCTTGTCTCGGGGGCGCCGCTCTGGGTTGTTGTCGACATCCCACGCGGAGGTATCCGCGAGGGAGACCTTCCCCTTCTTGGACGCCTCTGCCTCCAAATTTGCGGAGGCCGCCCTTTTCTTCCTTCCCCCCTCAGGGGGAGAGTTGCTTTCCTCCTCCTCCTTGTCGTCCTCTGCGGCGGAGGAGTGAGACTCGGCGTCTTCGGACGTCACGTCCGAAGTTCCCTTGCGACGGAGACCACTTCTGGTCTCCCTGGCCTTTTTCTTGGCCTTCTTCTCCGGCGCCTGGTAGGGCGCCGGGACCAGCATCTTCATCAGGAGTGGGATGGCTGGTTCCTCGGGCAGCGGAGCCGGACACTTGATCCACTCTGCCTTCTTCGTCCTGGCCTGAAAAGAAAGATAAATAGGGAGGCTTAGGCATTTTCCCTGAGTAGGCGAATAAAGGATACTCCTTGAAAGCACGAAAAACTTACCGAACTAGCGGGATGGGCCAGGTCGTGCCCGCGGTCCTCGGTCGTCTCCGGCCATGTCTCGCTGGCCTTAAAAAGCACCTTCCAGATGTCTTCGTGCGTAGTCCCGAAGAACTGTTGCAGGGTCTAGTGCTCGGCCGGATCGAACTCCCACAGATGGCAAGTCCGGCTTTGGCATGGAAGGATCCGGCGAACTAGCATCACCTGGATCACATTGACAAGCTTAATGTTCTTGTCAACCATGCTCTGGATACGCACCTGCAGCGCTGATAGTTTGTCCGACGACGACCAGTTCAGGCCCTTCTCTAGCCAGGAGGTGAGCCGCATTGGGGCTCCGGACTTGAATGCGGGAGCCGCGGCCCAGGTGGCATCGCGGGGCTCTGTGATGTAGAACCACAGTTGTTGCCACCCTTTGACGGTCTCCACAAAGGTACCTTGAGGCCATGTGACATTGGGTATCTTTCTCACCATGGCACCTCCGCACTCTGCGTGTTGGCCATCCACCACCTTCGGCTTCACGTTGAAAATCTTGAGCCATAGTCCGAAGTGAGGTGGGATGCGGAGGAAAGCCTCGCACACGACAATAAATGCCGAGATGTTGAGGAAAGAGTTTGGGGCTAGATCGTGGAAATCTAGCCCGTAGTAAAACATGAGTCCACGGACGAAAGGGTGGAGTGGAAACCCTAACCCGCGGACGAAGTGGGGGATGAACACCACCCTCTCATGAGGCTTGGGGTGGGGATGATCTGTCCCTTGGCCGGAAGCCGGTGGGCGATTTCCTTGGCCAAGTACCCCACCTCCCGGAGCTTCATGATGTCCTTCTCCTTAACGGAGGAGGCCATCCACTTGCCCTGCGCTCCGGATCCGGACATGGTCGGAGTGCTTCTTTGAGGCGGAAAAGACGAGAACTTGGGCGCTGGAGCTCGAGAATGGAGAGGCAGAGAAAGAGAAGGCGTGGGTGAAAGGGATGAATCCTTATCTCCCTATAAAGGCAGTGAATATCAAGCGCCTCCCCACTAGCCTTAAAACTCGCCTATTCCCAAGGACCGTGCAAATGACACGGTTGGATTACCTACGCCCGTATTAATGAGAAACCCGCAATAAGGGGACATGATCTCTGCTGTGACAAGGCGTGCCACTGGAAAACCGCATCTTAAAGTGTGGGGCAGGAGGCTAAAAATGGTTAGAAATAATGATTGTGTAGGAACGTGGTGTCGTGTTACGAAAAGTTGTCAGCAGGTTGGACTCGTGAAATATTATACTCTCTGCGGTTGCGTGTGGAACTTGTTTTGCAGAGCCGGACACGTTTTCTGTGCTCGAAGTCTGTTCTGTAGTATTCGGAGGAGGAACCCGCCTTGCAATGCCGAATACAATCTGCGCGCCGGACACATCGTCATTGAAGCCTGGTTCAAGGGCTACTGAGGGAGTCCTGGATTAAGGGGTCCTCGGGCGTCCGGGCAACGTAATGTGGGCCGGACTGATGGGCCATGAAGATACAAGACCGGAGGCTCTCTCCCATGTCCGGATGGGACTCTCCTTGGCATGGACGACAAGCTTGGCGTTCGGATATGAAAGATTCCTTCCTCTGTAACCGACTTTGTACAACCCTAGTCCCCTCCGGTGTCTATATAAACCGGAGCGTTTAGTCCGCAAGGATGATCGTAATCAGACAGGCTAGACTTTTAGGGTTTAGCCACTACGATCTCGTGGTAGATCAACTCTTGTAACACTCATATTCATCAATATCAATCAAGCAGGATGTAGGGTATTACCTCCATAGAGAGGGCCCGAACCTGGGTAAACATCGTGTCCCTCATCTCCTGTTACCATCGATCTTAGACGCACAGGTCGGGACCCCCTACCCGAGATCCGCCGGTTTTGACACCGACACCCGCGCCATGGCCTCCGAAGCGGTACTTGGCATAGGTGAGGATGATGTAGACCGCAGCGTCGCCCAGCTCCTGATGGTGCCGGCGATGGCTGCGCCGGGCTCCCGCCGTCGGAAGCCAGTCGCTTGAATGGCGTGGTGACGAGGTGGTGGCGCGTGTGCACCAATGACCTCGTCTGGAGCATTGGTTGGGCCAGTTTGCTCTGGGGGTGGTGCACGTCCTGCCACCGCGCCCGCGGTGGGGGCGGACGGAGGGTTGCGATTCGCCTCAGGGCTAGTGTCACCACCGTGGTTGTGCCCCTCGGCTATGCATGGAGGTACATAAGGAATAATCTCTCTACCCGTACCTCACGGAGCATGGTCGCTGGGAGGTTGTTGGTGTTCTTCTTCTCCGGTGCCCCCCGCTCCTGCTTCGGCCGCGGGGGAGGTGGTGGCAACGCCGCCTGTGCTGACCAGGCCCCCCGCAGCGCCCACATCCTCGTGTGTCCCCTCATTCCCCGCAGCGACGACAGTCGCGGGCGGCGGGGCTTTCAAGGTGGACGGGTGAGCTACGGCACCTGCGGCACCGGGCTTCTTCTTGGGCGCCATAGTTGATGGAGCCGCTAATGACAAAAATGGCGATGAAGATGACGCGCTGCTTACGCTCTCGGGTTCGCGCAAGTGATTGCCCCTACCTGGCGCGCCAAAGATGTCGTGGGAAACCACGACCACCTATGGGGCGATGGGCCCCTTTTGGTTTGACGGGGGGAATGGGCACATTGCACAAAGAGCGGAGAAGCATAACACAGCACGACAGAGATCACACGGGCAGTTTTTACCCAGGTTCGGGCCACCGTGAGGCGTAAAACCCTACTCCTACTTTGGTGGATTGATGGTGGATAATGGTGGAGGGCGCGACACTCTTGCCTGGCACGGTTGCCTCGGGGCGAGAGTGGCTACGCGCGTATGAATGTGTGAGGGTCCGAATCCTCTCTACGGTTGCCATGGGCCTCCTTTTATAGATCAAGGGGTCACCACAGTGGCAAATCAGTCTTTTACATACTGATTAGATAGCAAACATTGCTATCATACCTAACTCTACAGGCGGACAGAGCGCATTAAATGCGCCGCTCAATGTCACATCACAGCGCGCCCGGCAAGCCTTGCCGGGCTGCTTTGCCAGCTTCACGCCTGCTTGCATGACACGTCTTAGGACGGGTGTCATTTGGAGGTATTTTCCGCAGGAAGCGGATGCCATGTGGCAGGAAGCAGCCACTTAGTCACTTATGGGCTTGACACCGCATTGGTCGATGACTTGCATAGCTGTGAGGTGGTGCGGTGGAGCAGTTTGCCTCCGTAAGCCCCGGCAGGCCTGCCGGGATGATCTGGAGGCTTGCTTCCGGGGCAATCCGAACCTCGCTAGGCTCGCCTGCCCAGCAAGGGAGGTTTTCCCCTTAGTGATATCTTACTCCTCTGGTTTGACTTGGTCTTCTTGATCTGCACTGTGATCCTTCAAAGAGCTGATCTCTTGTGCTTGGTCTGATCTTGGGTACTGCAATCTTGTCCTGAGGCCTGTGCACAGTTCGGGCAATGGACCCAGTGTTTGTTGCACCGACAGGTACGTGTGGCATTTTCGAATGCAGCTCTCGCATAACGTAAACTAGATCTAGGTCTCGTACCTTTTCCGAGCGTGACTCTCGGAAAAGGTGAAACCCTTGATCTAGGTCTCGTACCTTTACCGAGAGCCACACCGACACACTCTCGGTAAAGGTAGGCAAACACTTAACCCCCCCGCGCGGTCTCTTCTCTCTCACTTCTCTTTCTTTCTCACCACGCGCCCCCACACCCCACCGGTGCCCCCCGTCCCACCGAGCCAGCGTCCCCCGCCCCGGCCGGCGCCCTCCCCCTCGGCCGACCCCTCACCCCATCGCCCCCCGCCCCATCGGCGCCCCCCGACCCCGCCGGCGCCCACCCCCTCCCAACCCCGCCGGCACCACCTCCCCCTCTCGGTGAGCTTCGTCTCCCCCTCCCCAATCTTGTATGTATGCATGAGTGTATGTATGGATGCATGGATTTTTATATGGATGCAAGGATTGATGGATGCATGAATGTATATATGTATGTATTAATGCATGAATTGATGCATAGACTTTTTTTGTAGTAATTTTTTTTGTAGTTTTTTGTATGTATCAATATATAGATGGATGTATGTATGTATGCATGAATGCATAGATGGATGCAAAGGAGGATGGATGAATGTAGATAATTGTTAATTTTTTGTATAGATAATTGTTGATGCATCTATTAGTTCTTGTTGTTTGTATGGATGCTATGGAGGTCACCCCGATGATATTTGACAGATGATGATTGTTGTCGTAGGGGGTCGTGCTGTTGGGGAACGTAGTAGTAATTCAAAAAAATTCCTACGTGTCACCAAGATCAATCTAGGAGATGCTAGCAACGAGAGAGAGGGAGTGCATCTTCATACCCTTGAAGATCGCTAAGCGGAAGCGTTACAAGGAATGCGGATGATGGAGTCGTACTCGAGGCGATTCAAATCGCGGAAGATCCGATCTAGCGCCGAACGGATGGCGCCTCCGTGTTCAACACACGTACAGCCCGGGGACGTCTCCTCCTTCTTGATCCAGCAAGGGGAGAGGAGAAGTTGAGGGAGAGCTCCGGCAGCACGACGGTGTGGTGGTGGAGCTTGCAGTTCTCCGGCAGGGCTTCGCCAAGCACTACGGAGGAGGAGGAGGAGGTGTTGGAGAGGGGGAGGGCTGCGCCAGGGAAGGGGTCCTGCTACCCTCCCACCCCCCCTCTATTTATAGGGTGAAGGGGGAAGGGGGCCGGTCCCCTTAGATCCCATCTACAAGGGGGGGTGGCGGCCAAGGGGGGGAACTTGCCCCCAAGTTTGGTGGGAGGCGCCCCCACCCCCTAGGGTTTCCAACCCTAGGCGCCTTGGCTAACCCTAGGTTTTCAATCTCGTTACCGGCAAGTCTCTTTACTCGTTCCGTAACGCATGATCCCGTGGCTAACTCCTTAGTCACATTGAGCTCATTATGATGATGCATTACCGAGTGGGCCCAGAGATACCTCTCCGTCATACGGAGTGACAAATCCCAGTCTCGATTCGTGCCAACCCAACAGACACTTTCGGAGATACCTATAGTGCACCTTTATAGTCACCCAGTTACGTTGTGATGTTTGATACACACAAAGCATTCCTATGGTATCCGGGAGTTGCACAATCTCATGGTCTAAGGAAATGATACTTGACATTGGAAAAGCTCTAGTGAACGAACTACACAATCTTGTGCCATGCTTAGGATTGGGTCTTGTCCATCACATCATTCTCCTAATGATGTGATCCCGTTATCAACGACATCCAATGTCCATGGTCAGAAAACCATAACCATCTATTGATCAACGAGCTAGTCAACTAGAGGCTCACTAGGGACATGTTGTGATCTATGTATTCACACATGTATTACGGTTTCCGGTTAATACAATTATAGCATGAACAATAGACAATTATCATGAACAAGGAAATATAATAATAACCATTTTATTATCGCCTCTAGGGCATATTTCCAACAATCTCCCACTTGCACTAGAGTCCATAATTTAGTTACATTGTGATGAATCGAACACCCATAGAGTTCTGGTGCTGATCATGTTTTGCCCGTGGAAGAGGTTTAGTCAACGGATCTGCGACATTCAGATCCGTATGTACTTTACAAATATCTATGTCTCCATCTTCAATATATTCACGAATGGAGTTGAAGCGACGCTTGATGTGCCTGGTCTTCTTGTGAAACCTGGGCTCCTTGGCAAGTGCAATATCTCCAGTGTTGTCACAAAAGAGAGTTATCGGGCCCGACGCATTGGGAATTACTCCTAGGTCGGTGATAAACTCCTTCATCCAGATTGCTTCCTGTGCTGCTTCTGAAGCAGCTATGTACTCCGCTTCACATTTAGATCCCGCCACGACGCTTTGCTTGCAACTGCACCAGCTGACTGCCCCACCATTCAAAATATACACATATCCGGTTTGTGACTTGGAGTCATTCGGATCTGTGTCAAAGCTAGCATTGACGTAACCCTTTACGACGAGCTCTTCGGCACCTCCATAAACGAGAAACATATCCTTAGTCCTTTTCAGGTACTTTAGGATGTTCTTGACCGTTGTCCAGTGTTCCATTCCGGGATCACTTTGGTACCTCCCTACCAAACTTATGGCAAGGTTCAGATCAGGTCTGGTACACAGCATGGCATACATAATAGAGCCTATGGCTGAGGCATAGGGGATGACGCTCATCTTTTCTCTATCTTTTGCCGAGATCGGGCATTGAGCTGCGCTCAATCTCACACCTTGCAATACAGGCAAGAACCCCTTCTTTTACTGATCCATATTGAACTTCTTCAATATCTTGTCAAGGTATGTGCTTTGTGAAAGACCAATGAGGCGTCTCGATCTATCTCTATAGATCTTGATGCCTAATATGTAAGCAGCTTCTCCAAGGTCCTTCATTGAAAAACACTTGTTCAAGTAGGCCTTTATGCTTTCCAAGAGTTCTATATCATTTCCCATCAATAGTATGTCATCCACATATAAAATGAGAAATGCTACAGAGCTCCCACTCACTTTCTTGTAAACACAGGCTTCTCCATAAGTCTGCATAAACCCAAACGCCTTGATCATTTCATCAAAGCGAATGTTCCAACTCCTAGATGCTTGCACCAGCCCATAGATGGAGCGCTGGAGCTTGCATAGTTTGTCAGCATTCTTAGGATCAACAAAACCTTCCGGCTGTATCATATACAATTCTTCCTTAAGGAAACCGTTAAGGAATGCTGTTTTGGCGTCCATTTGCCAGATCTCATAATCATAGAATGCGGCAATTGCTAACATGATTCGGACAGACTTCAGCTTCGCTATGGGTGAGAAGGTCTCATCGTAGTCAACCCCTTGAACTTGTCGATAACCCTTAGCGACAAGCCGAGCCTTATAGACGGTCACACTACCATCCGCGTCAGTCTTCTTCTTAAAGATCCACTTATTCTCTATGGCTTGCCGATCATCGGGCAAGTCCGTCAAAGTCCATACTTTGTTTTCATACATGGATCCTATCTCGGATTTCATGGCTTCAAGCCATTTGTTGGAATCCGGGCCCGCCATCGCTTCTTCATAGTTCGAAGGTTCACCGTTGTCTAACAACATGATTTCCAGGACAGGGTTACCGTACCACTCTGGTGCGGAACGTGTCCTTGTGGACCTACGAAGTTCAGTAGCAACTTGATCCGAAGTTTCATGATCATCATCATTAACTTCCTCTCTAGTTGGTGCAGGCACCACAGAAACATCTTCCTGATCTGCGCTACTTTCCGGTTCAAGAGGGGGTACTTCATCAAGTTCTACTTTCCTCCCACTTACTTCTTTCGAGAGAAACTCTTTCTCGAGAAAGGATCCATTCTTGGCAACAAAGATCTTGCCTTTGGATCTGAGGTAGAAGGTATACCCAATAGTTTCCTTAGGGTATCCTATGAAGACGCATTTTTTTGATTTGGGTTCGAGCATTTCAGGTTGAAGTTTCTTGACATAAGCATCGCATCCCCAAACTTTTAGAAACGACAGCTTAGGTTTCTTCCGAAACCATAATTCATACGGTGTTGTCTCAACGGATTTAGACGGTGCCCTATTTAAAGTGAATGCGGCAGTCTCTAAAGCATAGCCCCAAAAAGATAGCGGTAGATCGGTAAGAGACATCATAGATCGCACCATATCTAACAGAGTGCAATTACGACGTTCGGATACACCATTACGCTGAGGTGTTCCAGGCGGCGTGAGTTGTGAAACAATTCCACATTTCCTTAAGTGCGTGCCAAACTCGTGACTCAAATATTCTCCCCCACGATCTGATCGCAAGAATTTTATTTTTCTGTCACGTTGATTCTCTACCTCGTTCTGAAATTCCTTGAACTTTTCAAAGGTCTCAGACTTGTGTTTCATTAAGTAGACATACCCATATCTACTTAAGTCATCAGTGAGGGTGAGAACATAACGATAGCCACCGCGAGCCTCAACGCTCATTGGACCGCATACATCAGTATGTATTATTTCCAACAAGTTGGTTGCTCGCTCCATTGTTCCGGAGAACGGAGTCTTGGTTATTTTGCCCATAAGGCATGGTTCGCATGTGTCAAATGATTCATAATCAAGAGACTCCAAAAGTCCATCTGCATGGAGTTTCTTCATGCGCTTGACACCAATATGACCAAGGCGGCAGTGCCACAAGTATGTGGGACTATCATTATCAACCTTACATTTCTTGGCATTCACACTATGAATATGTGTAACATTACGTTCGAGATTCAATAAAAATAAACCATTGACCAGCGGGGCATGACCATAAAACATATCTCTCATATAAATAGAACAACCATTATTCTCGGATTTAAATGAGTAGCCATCTCACATTAAACAAGATCCTGATACAATGTTCATGCTCAAAGCTGGTACTAAATAACAATTATTGAGGTTTAAAACTAACCCCGAAGGTAGATGTAGAGGTAGCGTGCCGACGGCAATCACATCGACCTTGGAACCATTCCCGACGAGCATCGTCACCTCGTCCTTCGCCAGTCTCCGCTTATTCCGCAGCTCCTGTTTTGAGTTACAAATATGAGCAACCGCACCGGTATCAAATACCCAGGAGCTACTACGAGTGCTGGTAAGGTACACATCAATAACATGTATATCATATATACCTTTGGTGTTGCCGGCCTTCTTATCCGCTAAGTACTTGGGGCAGCTCCGCTTCCAGTGACCATTTCCCTTGCAATAAAAGCACTCAGTCTCAGGCTTGGGTCCATTCTTTGGCTTCTTCCCAGCAACTGACTTACCGGGCGCGGCAACTCCCTTGCCGTCCTTCTTGAAGTTCTTCTTACCCTTGCCTTTCTTGAAACTAGTGGTCTTATTCACCATCAACACTTGGTGTTCCTTTTTGATTTCCACCTCCACTGATTTCAGCATTGAATATAACTCAGGAATGGACTTCTCCATCCCTTGCATATTATAGTTCATCACAAAGCTCTTGTAGCTAGGTGGAAGCGACTGGAGGATTCTGTCAATGACCGAGTCATCTGGAAGATTAACTCCCAGCTGAGACAAGCGGTTGTGCAACCCAGACATTTTGAGTATATGCTCGCTGACAGAACTGTTTTCCTCCATCTTACAACTGTAGAATTTGTCGGAGACTTCATATCTCTCGACCCGGGCATGAGCTTGGAAAACCATTTTCAGCTCTTGGAACATCTCATATGCTCCATGTTGCTCAAAACGCTTTTGGAGACCAGATTCTAAGCTGTAAAGCATGCCGCACTGAACCAGGGAGTAATCATCACTACGCGACTGCCAGGCGTTCATAACGTCTTGAGTTGCTAGGAAAATGGGTTCTTCACCTAGCGGTGCTTCAAGGACATATGCTTTCTTGGCAGCTATGAGGATGATCCTCAAGTTAGGGACCCAATCCGTATAGTTGCTACCATCGTCTTTCAGCTTGGTTTTCTCTAGGAACGCGTTGAAGTTGAGGGCAACATTGGCGTGGGCCATTGGATCTACAGGATAGATTGTAAAGACAATTTTAGACTAAGTTCATGATAATTAAGTTCATCTAATCAAATTATTTAATGAACTCCCACATAGATAGACATCCCTCTATTCATCTAAGTGATACATGATCCGATTCGACTAGGTCGTGTCCGATCATCACGTGAGACTGACTAGTCATCAACGGTGAACATCTCCATGTTGATCGCATCTACTATACGACTTATGTTCGACCTTTCGGTCTCTTGTGTTCCGAGGCCATGTCTGTACATGCTAGGCTCGTCAAGTCAACCTAAGTGTTTCGCATGTGTAAATCTGGCTTACACCCGTTGTATGCGAACGTTAGAATCTATCACACCCAATCATCACGTGGTGCTTCGAAACAACGATCCTTCACAATGGTGCACAGTTAGGGGGAACACTTTTCTTGAAATTTTTTGAGGGATCGGCTTATTTATGCTACCGTCGTTCTAAGCAAATAAGATGCAAACATGATAAACATCACATGCAATTCATAAAGTGACATGATATGGCCAATATCATCTTGCGCTTTTGATCTCCATCTTCGAGGTGCGGCATGATCACCATCGTCACCGGCATGACACCATGATCTCCATCATCGTGTCTTCATGAAGTTGTCTCGCCAACTATTACTTCTACTACTATGGCTAACGGTTAGCAATAAAGTAAAGTAATTGCATGGCGTTTATATTGACTCGCAGGTCATAAAATAAATTAAGACAACTCCTATGGCTCCTGCCGGTTGTCATACTCATCGACATGCAAGTCGTGATTCCTATTACAAGAACATGATCAATCTCATACATCACATATATATAATTCATCACATCCTTTTGGCCATATCACATCACATAGCATACCCTGCAAAAACAAGTTAGACGTCCTCTAATTGTTGTTTGCATGTTTTACGTGGCTGCTATGGGTTTCTAGCAAGAACGTTTCTTACCTACGCAAAAGCCACAACGGTGATATGCCAATTGCTATTTACCCTTCATAAGGACCCTCTTCATCGAATCCGATCCGACTAAAGTGAGAGAGACAGACACCCGCTAGCCACCTTATGCAACAAGTGCATGTCAGTCGGTGGAACCTATCTCACGTAAGCGTATGTGTAAGGTCGGTCCGGGCCGCTTCATCCCACAATGCCACAGAATCAAGATAAGACTAGTAACAGTAAGCAAGTTGAACAAATCATCGCCCATAACTACTTGTGTTCTACTCGTGCATAGAATCTACGCATAGACCTAGCTCTGATACCACTGTTGGGGAACGTAGTAGTAATTCAAAAAAATTCCTATGTGTCACCAAGATCAATCTAGGAGATGCTAGCAACAAGAGAGAGGGAGTGCATCTTCATACCCTTGAAGATTGCTAAGTGGAAGCGTTACAAGGAACGCGGATGATGGAGTCGTACTCGCGGCGATTCAAATCGCGGAAGATCCGATCTAGCGCCGAACGGACGGCGCCTCCGCATTCAACACACGTACAGCCCGGGGACGTCTCCTCCTTCTTGATCCAGCAAGGGGAGAGGAGAAGTTGAGGGAGAGCTCCGGCAGCACGATGGCGTGGTGGTGGAGCTTGCAGTTCTCCGGCAGGGCTTCGCCAAGCACTACGGAGGAGGAGGAGGTGTTGGAGAGGGGGAAGGCTACGCCAGGGAAGGGGTCCTGCTGCCCTCCCACCCCCCCTCTATTTATAATGTGAAGGGGGAAGGGGGCTGGCCCCCTTAGATCCCATCTACAAGGGGGGGGCAGCGGCCAAGGGGGGAACTTGCCCCCCCAAGTTTGGTGGGAGGCGCCCCCACCCCCTAGGGTTTCCAACCCTAGGCGCCTTGGGCCCTTGGGGGGGGGCGCACCAGCCTACTAGGGGGGTGGTTCCCACCCTTGTTCAGCCCAATTGGCCCACCGGGGCAGGTGGCCCCACCCGGTGGACCCCCGGACACCTTTCGGTGGTCCCGGTACTTTACTGATAACCCCCGAAATTATTCCGGCGACTGAAACTGGACTTCCCATATATAATTCTTCACCTCCGGACCATTTCGGAACTCCTCGTGACATCTGGGATCTCATCCGGGACTCCGAATAACCTTCGGTAACCACATACAATTTCCCATAACAACTCTAGCGTCACCGAACCTTAAGTGTGTAGACCCTACGGGTTCAGGAACCATGCAGACATGACCGAGACATATCTCTGGCCAATAACCAATAGCGGGATCTGGATACCCATATTGGTTCCCGCATGTTCTATGATGATCTCATCGGATGAACCACGATGTCGGGGATTCAATCAATCCCGTATGCAATTCCCTTTGTCCATCGGTATGTTACTTGCCCGAGATTCGATCATCGGTATCCTTATACCTTGTTCAATCTCGTTACCGGCAAGTCTCTTTACTCGTTCCGTAACGCATGATCCCGTGGCTAATTCCTTAGTCACATTGAGCTCATTATGATGATGCATTACCGAGTGGGCCCAGAGATACCTCTCCATCATACGGAGTGACAAATCCCAGTCTCGATTCGTGCCAACCCAACAGACACTTTCGGAGATACCTGTAGTGCACCTTTATAATCACCCAGTTACGTTGTGATGTTTTATACACCCAAAGCATTCCTACGGTATCCGGGAGTTGCACAATCTCATGGTCTAAGGAAATGATACTTGACATTGGAAAAGCTCTAGCGAACGAACTACACGATCTTGTGCCATGCTTAGGATTGGGTCTTGTCCATCACATCATTCTCCTAATGATGTGATCCCGTTATCAATGACATCCAATGTCCATGGTCAGGAAACCATAACCATCTATTGATCAACGAGCTAGTCAACTAGAGGCTCACTAGGGACATGTTGTGATCTATGTATTCACACATGTATTACGGTTTCCGGTTAATACAATTATAGCATGAACAATAGACAATTATCATGAACAAGGAAATATAATAATAACCATTTTATTATTGCCTCTAGGGCATATTTCCAACACGTGCTTCCTCTGTTCCTCCTCTGTGATCTTTTCATAGTAGGAGGAACAGAGGAAGAGCAACCATTACTGACAGTTGATGAGAGTTGTTTTTGGAGGAAGAAAATCGAGTTTTGACGATGGAGGTCAATCTGGGCGAGTTCTTCTTGTGATATACATTTGTCACGCACGATGGACTCGGCCAGCTTGACCATCACCGAAAGTCGAAATATCCGTGAGCTAGTGTCCACCATATATACCACCACCAGAGAGAATTCCACCATATATACATGAGAGAGATGAGAGTTGTTCTTGAAGAAAATCGTCTTTTGCCGATGGCGGTCGACCTGGGCGAGTTCGTCCTGTGATATACATTTTTCACACACGATGGACTCGCCCAGCTCGACCATCATCGAAAGTCGAAATATCCGTGAGATAGTGTCCACCATATATACCACCACCAGAGAGAGTTCCACCATATATACGTGAGAGAGATGAGAGTTGTTCTTGGAGAAAGAAAATCGTGTTTTACCGATGGCGGTCGACCTATGCGAGTTCGTCCTGTGATATACATTCTTCACGCATGATGGACTCACCCAGCTCGACCATCACCGAAAGTCAAAATATCTATGAGATAGTGTCCATCATGATTAATTTGCTTAGAAGTAATCTTTGATGTTTGATTCTTATGCTATTTTTCATTGTGTGATGAAAGGTGTTAGCATCGATCGATTTCGCGGCTATGGCTTCCTCTGACGACGCATCTTCCATTAGGGTCGACTCCACGGTCAAGGAGAAGCTCGCCGAGGACCGCTTGGTGGCGCTCATTGAGAAGCACCCGGAGCTGATCCTAATAAAGTATTTTGAGGATCTGGCCAAGAAGAATCCGCCAGCTAAGGAGAAGAAGGCCCCACCACGTAAGGAGTGTGACGACTCGATGCCATTGAGTCCACCGACGTACATTCTCGACGACGCTTGGTCCTCCACCGTGGGGGATGCCTCGACGTGCTTTGACTCCACAATCACCGGTTTCACCGACTACACCTCCGAGTAGTCCACCTAGATAGTCTGGTGTTGATTTAGTGATATAGTCATGTAGGTGCTGATATGGACTTCTTAGATTGCCACTTGCGATGCTTTTGATTGTATGAGTGATGAATGCTTACGTGGATTATGTATGATGTGATATTTTTAACCTTGCATTCCTTCTCTGCCTTTTTTCTCTATCTTTGTAGATGAAGTGGTATGCGGTGACGAGGACATGTATTGAGGGTAGGGTAACAGGCCTGACATAAAGACCCTACCCTAGGACACCACACACCTTATACTAGGCCCCAGGGCCAGATCAGTAGTGTCGGTGGAAACGACACCTATGGGATCACGGGGTGCGGATCCCTTTTGCTATGGTTGGCGGGCGCGGAGCTGTGCAAAGAGCGGGTCGAGAAGATCAATGCGGGGGGATTTACCCAGGTTCAGGCCGCAAAGATGCGTAATACCCTACTCCTGCTTTGGTGTATATTTGAGTGTTCTTGAGTTCTTGAACTAGCTACGGGGTGTCACTTGTCCAAAAGATCTGACCCCTTCTCCTGGACGCCTCGGGCCTCCTTTTATAGGCAAAAGGGGTCGCCATAGTGGCACACAGGAGGTGGAAATGTGTACAGTGGATGAGTCTATCCTTGGGCGCTGCGGGACAAAATGCATTAAATGCGCTGCTGACGTGCCCCTCTTGCTTTATCGGGGACGGCGAGGAAGCTCGTCCCAGCTGTCGCCGCTTCGCCTAGCCTCGACGCGCGTCCAGGCCAACGAGGCATGTGGAGCCATGTAGGTAGGCAGGCAGCTGAGATGGCACGGTGGCAGGGCCTTCATGAAGGTCTGCATGCCACCACGCAGGTGCTTGCTGGGTCGGTGTAGAGGCCGCTCGTCGCCACGCAGGTGCCTGCCCAGCTGGTTGAGCTAGCAGCTGCATGGGGATGGCGGTGGAATCTTAGTAGGCGTGGGCCTGGCTGTGGCCCCACTGATGCCCTCGGCAAGGGTCTTGCCGGGGGCCCGGCAAGGGTCTTGCCGTGGCGCTGCGGTCGTCCCCGGCAAGGTGCTTGCCGGGGGTCTTGTGGATCTCCTCGGTTAGGATCCCGCCGAGGGTCGTCGTCTTCGGGTCCTCATCTGATCTTGTGTATCTACGATCTTCACAAGGATCTGCATGCCACCATGGAGGTGCCTCCCGAGCCCTTGCCCAACGCGGTTGATTACGTTGGAAGCCGCGGGCTCAAGGGTGGTGCGCTCCACTGGTGTTGGGCGAGCTGCCCCGGCAAGGGTCCTGCAGGGGCCGCTGAGGCTGCCCCGGCAAGGGCCTTGCCGGGGGAACCTGCTTCGTCCCTTTGCTCTTTGTGGTCTTGGCCTTGGCGTTGTCTTGGCTGTCTTGTGCTTCGGCTTTTCTCCGGCTTCCCTCCTCTGCCCTGCTAAGTGTGGCTGCGACACGTGGCTCTGACTGCCCGTGCACAAGTAAAAGGGTCAAAAAGGAGAGCCCCTACTTCTGTACACCGACAGGAGCCCCCGGGCCTGGGCCACACATAAGCGCGACGCGTTGTTGGGCTAGGCCCAGAACGGTGCGCGGGCAGGCGGGGCGGATTTTTACCGTAGTGACTGCTTCGTCCGCTGCGTTTCCCCATGACCCGCGTTGAATGTGCGACGTGGCGGGTCGTGCGTGACATGGGGGTCATGCGTGGGGCGGTTCCCGCATGCATGCGTCACATCGCAGTAAATGGTAAAGGAGGCGGCTCGCGCCTTCCCCATAAAAAAGAGGGAGACACAGAGGCGCGGCCCATTTACTGAGTGGATTCGGGTTGCGGTCTTCAAGGCGTCCGCACCCCACGATCATGGGGTGCAGAACGGTCGCCTCACCTGTCCCTCCGATTCTGCCCGCTCGCCACGCATTCTCCATGCCGTTAAGGTGGCAGGCGGTGGAGGCGGGAAACCGGGCCATCGCTGATTGGGGCAGCGGGTCGGTCTTGATTCCCTGTGCCTTTGATGACCGGATTGGTCGAGTGGGGCAGCCGAGCCCCGATCCCGCCTCTTTATAAGGATGGGGAGGGGGATGGCATCCCACATTCTTTCGTCATCCACCTTCTTCCACTTCGGCTTCTTTCTTCCGTCTGCCATGGCGAAAGGGGGCGCCGGCCCTTCGGCGGTGGCGGCGAGGGTTGCTGCTCGACAGCACGTCCCTCCGTCCCAAGACCTTGCGGCGGCGGAGCCGGCCACAAGAGGAAGGGGGAGGTGGCGAGGCCGAGGTCGCAGTGGCGCTCGGGGAAGAGGACGGGACGGCGCACCAGCCTTGCCTCCGCCAGCGGCGCCTCTTTTGATGGAGGGCCACGTCGGGGACCAGCCCCGTGAGTTCTTCATCAGGCTGCGCCGGCCACCGCGTCATCGCCTTCGCTTCCCCACTCCATTTGCTCGGGAGATGGAGCTTGACCCGCCACAGACCCTCAGGTTGCATATGAGGGGCTGTGGGAATGGCGGGACGCGGGTCGACGTCAACTTTCCCGCTCCTCACGTCATGTACCTTTGTCGCGGATGGAAGACGTTCGCTCATGTCCACAGCCTGACGGCGGGGCTCGTTCTCTACTTCAAATTAATGGAGAACGGCCTGCTCTCTGTCAAGGTCTTTGGGGACTTTGGAACTCGCCTAAAGTGCTGCGTGGAGAGCTCCTCCGACAATGGAGATTCTTCCTCAAGCGGGAGTGATGAGGAGGACAGCGACAGCGATGACAAGGGCAGCGGGCGGGAGGATGATGGGTCTGACTAAGCGTCGGGCCCACCGTTCCTGGGCGACGCCGGCAGCACCATCACATGCATCGTCGGCTCCTTGATCTTCTCGGGGTCGCTGGTGTTGGTGGGCCGGAGAAGGTAAAGGAGACGGGTGGCAGGCCGTCAAGTCGGAGTACGCGGACATCGACGCCTTTGTCGCGTACTGCCGGCTCGCTGCCTCATCTTTCGGCCCTTCTCCTGGCACCGTCATCACCGGCTTTCCTTCAAGGGGGTGGCCGGGATGTTCTCTTGGTGTCTTCTGCTGCTCGTGCCTTGCCTAGGCACTCCTTTTGCCCCCCGGCCATCTTGTTCTGTCTCCTGAGGAGAGGGACAAGAAAGGGATTACGGGCATCTTATCTTTTTTTAGTTTACAAGCCTCTAGGCACCTGTTAGGTTTAAAACTTGTAATCCCCTTACTCATGTTTTTCATTCCGTGCGAGCTGTACCTGTATGGGATGTTTTTAATGAAAAAGGGATGTTTGCCGGGTCCTTTGTTCGTGGGCGAAGCCCACGCCAAGGAGTGAATCCTTGTTATTTTTAAGATAAACATTGTCGCCCGGCAACAGGCCTTGCCGTCCCCCCACTTCATTCGACCATTCTCACACTCTTGGTGGAGGCAGGGGTGAAGTAGAGTTAGGCCCTTCGTTTATTCCCTTGTCACCGCGACTACAACCAATTTCTGACCCAGGAGATAGCTTTTGGGTATCGTAAAATGGGGAGCACGGTGGCTTAGGAGTAAAACGAGGTTTCACACGTCCCAGCTCTACACGGAAATGTACAAAAGGGGATAGAGAACTTATCTGAATCCGCAGCCCCCGGCAACCTTGGCTTGCCGTGGTTGGATCCTCGCGTCTGGAGCCCCCGGCAACCTTGGCTTGCCGGGGCCGGAGCGCCGGTTTGTTCTCTTCCTCCCAAATAGCTCGGCAGAAGTGTCCATGTGCCCTGCGAACCAAAGAGGACAGAAAGGAACAGACGCACACTCGACCTCTATGCTAGGGGTTAGTTGCCGCTAAGCACTATCAACCCTAACCGAGGGAGAAACTTAACCTAGCATGCATGCTAAAACTTAGGGCGCCAGCGCTTCATTTATTTATGCTCAGGGTCTGCGCCTGGCTTTGTACAAAGGGTTACATGCCTTGCCGGCAATGCTTGTACAAAAGGTGGCTTGCCGGGGAGGGCCCGGCAACCACGCCTTATGGGTAAAACTTGTGAAGATGTTCGATGTTCCAGGAGTTGCTCACTGGAATGGCATCTTCGGTCTCCAGGCGAACTGCGCCGGGCCTGGTGACTCGTATTACGCGATAAGGGCCTTCCCACTTCGGCGTCAACTTGTTGGAATTCTTGGCCGATTGAACGCGCCGAAGAACAAGGTCGCCTTCCTCAAAGCTTCGGGCATGAACCTTGCGGCTATGATAGCGGCGCAAGGCTTGCTGGTAGCGTGCTGCTCTCACAGCCGCCCGAAGACGATCTTCCTCGAGGAGCGTTGCGTCATCTTGCCGCAATTGCTCTTGCTCAAGCTCATCGTAAGCGAGCACTCGAGGTGACCCGTATATGAGTTCCGTGGGGAGAACTGCTTCTGCCCCGTATACCAGGGCAAAGGGTGTCTGGCCGGTGGCTCGATTTGGCGTCGTTCTGATCGACCAAAGAACCGTCGGCAACTCATCAATCCAGCGCCTTCTGCTCTTGTGCAGCCTGTCAAAAGTCTTTGTCCTCAGGCCTCATAGCACTTCAGCATTTGCCCTCTCAGCTTGGCCGTTGCTCCGTGGGTGTGCCACGGAAGCGAAACAGACCTTGCTGCCGAGGTCTTGGATGTATTGCATGAAGGTATGGCTTGTGAACTGCGTGCCATTGTCGGTGATGACTCTGTTTGGCACACCAAAGTGGCAAACTAGCCCCTTGAAGAACTTGACGGCTGACTGTGCTGTCACCTTCCTCACTGCTTCCACCTCCGGCCACTTTGTGAACTTGTCGATTGCAACGTACAAGTACTCAAAGCCCCCGATGGCGCGGGGGAAAGGGCCCAGGATGTCGAGCCCCCAGACCGAGAATGGCCAGGAGAGAGGAATTGTTTGAAGGGCTTGAGCTGGTTGATGAAGCTTCTTTGAATGGAACTGACACGCTTCACACTTGGTTACTAGTGCCGTTGCATCCTGGAGGGCAGTGGGCCAGAAGAAACCTTGCCGGAATGCCTTGCCGGCAAGGGCCCTCGACCCTATGTGGGAGCCACATATGCCTCCGTGTATCTCTGCCAACAGCTCCAGTCCTTCCTCCCGGGGAATGCACTTCAATTTCACACCGTTCGGCCTCTTCCTGTACAGGACGTCATCGACGAACTGATACATAGCAGACCGACGGGCTACTTTCTCCGCTTCTTCCTGCTCCTCAGGAAGCTCCCCTGTTTGGAGGAATCAGACGGTATGCTGTGCCCATGCCAGAGCCTAGGGCTCGACGGCAAGGACTAAAGGCATTTCTTCTGCCATGGGAGCAGCCATCTCTACGACAAGGGTTTGACGCCCTGCCGGAGTCAGCTGCTCCTTGGCAGGCTTAGTATCCACGGCAACATCCTTGCCGGCGACCCCAGGGGGCTCGGCGGGAAAGTACTTGCCGGGGCCTGATTTCCTCCGCTTGTTTTGCTCTGTCGATGGTTCAACGGATGGTTGAGTTAACCGAAGCACAAAAGAACCTGGTTCCACAGGTAGCTTAAATGCAGTGCACTTTGACAGGTAATCGGCGATGTCGTTCTCCGCTCGGGGAACGTGTTCCTCTTGTATACCGTCAAAGCGCTCCTCCAGCTTCCTCACTTCATCTACGTAGGCCTCCATCAACGGGCTCTGATAATCTTTGTTGACTTACCTGACGATAAGCTGTGAATCGCCCCTGACGATGAGCTTCTTAACCCCGAGGTCTGCCGCGATCCTGAGACCGGCAAGCAACCCCTCGTACTCAGCAGTGTTGTTTGTGGACATCTCCCTGGGAAAGTGCATCTGGATTACATACTTGAGGTGCTCTCCGGTGGGTGCGATGAGCAGCACACCAGCACCAGCGCCTTGCAGCGAGAAAGCCCCGTCAAAGTACATGATCCAGTTGCGACTTGCTTCCTTGCCGGGGAGAGTGGTCTCCTGGATTTCTTCGTCGGGCGTTGAGGTCCATTCCGCAATGAACTCTGCCAAGACCCTGCTCTGGATTGTCGAAGTACTTTCAAACTTCAAACCAAAGCTCGACAACTCCAAGGCCCACTCCACAATCCTTCCGGTTGCATAGGGGTTGTGCAGTATCCGTTGCAATGGGAGGCGGGTGACGACGGTGATTTCGTGTGCTTGGAAGTAATGACGCAGCTTCCTCGAGGCCATAAGGAGGCCGAAGAGCAATTTCTGCACACCGGAGTACCTTGACCTAGCCCCCTGCAAGAGGGAGCTGACAAAGTAAACCGGGTGCTGCATCATCTTCTTCTTCTGCACCACTTCACTTGGTCGCACGGGCCCTGCCCCGATGGCGCCAGGCTCTGCCGGGGGCCTTGCCTTGCCGGCACCAGGCCCTGCCGGGGGAATCTCTAACTTGCCATCCGCCAGTCCCGCCGTCGCCACTGCCTCTCCGTCGACCTCCCTCTGTGCCACTAGCGCGGCGCTGACCACTTGATTCATCGCCGCCAGATATAGCAGCAACGGCTCTTGTGGTTTAGGCGCAACTAGTATCGGTGTAGAGGAGAGGTATTTCTTCAGATCCTGCAACGCTGCCTCAGCTTCTGGGGTCCACTCCATTGGGCCTGCCTTTTTCAAGATTTTAAAAAAGGGAAGGGCACGTTCAGCGGACTTGGAGATGAATCTGCTCATGGCGGCACCGCAGCCAGTGAGCCGACGCACATCCTTGATCCGCTTGGGTGCTTCAATTTGCTCAATAGCCTTGATCTTGTCTGGGTTTGCCTCGATCCCACGCTGTGACATGAAGAAACCGAGAAGCTTGCCAGACGGAACGCCGAAAACACACTTCTCAGGGTTCAACTTGAGGTTGATCTTGCGCAGATTTGCAAACGTCTCTTCTAAATCTTGTACAAGTGTTGCCCTGTCCTTGGTTTTGACCACTATGTCATCCATATTTCTATGTAGCTGGGGCTCAAAACCAATTTGGACTGCCCTTGCAAATGTTGAGCCAGCACTCTTCAACCCGAAAGGCATCCGTAAAAAGCAATACGTACCACATGGGGTGATAAATGTTGTCTTCTCTTCGTCTTCTCTCGTCATGAAGATCTGGTGGTACCTGGAGTAGGCATCAAGGAATGATAACATATCACACCCGGCCGTGGAGTCAACAATCTAGTCGATGCACGGCAATGGGAAGGGGTCCTTGGGACAAGCCTTATTGATATATGTGTAGTCAATACACAGCCTCCACTTCCCATTTGCCTTGCGCACCACTACCGGATTGGCCAACCACGTCGGATGGAGTACTCCTCTCACCAAACCTGCCGCTTCCAACTTCCTGATCTCCTCTGTGATGAACTCTTGCCGCTCCAAAGCTTGCTTCCTGACCTTCTACTTGACGGGTCGCGCATGAGGACAGACAGCAAGATGGTGCTCAATCACTTCCCTGGGAACGCCGGGGATGTCGGATGCTTGCCATGCAAACACATCGACATTCACCCGCAGGAAAGTGACAAGCGCGCTTTCCTATTTGCTGTCGAGGGTGGAGCTTATGGTGAAAGCCCCTCCCGTGCCATCCTCCTTGATGGCCACCTTCTTGGTCTCTGGTGGTGCAGCTCTGGATTTCTTGCTCTTGCCGGTGGAGCTCTCTGGCACGTCCTCGACGGGAACACAACACTCCGAAGAGGTGTGCTTGCCGGAGTGGGTGTGAGAGGTCTTGCCGGTCTTCTTCCCTCCCGGGGCTTCAGCAGCAGGAGCAAGTGCCTTGGCGGCAGTCGCCGCAACCGCTTCCCGGTAGAGTTGATCGGCGCAGATCAGCGCGTCTTTCTTGTCGGAGGGGACGGTGATGATGGTCATCGGCCCTGGCATCTTCAGCGTGTTGTAGGCGTAATGCGACGCCGCCATGAACTTGGCTAGTGCCGGGCGGCCGAGGATCCCGTTGTAGGGCAAGGGGATCTCGGCCACATCGAAGACAATCCTCTCCGTCCTGTAGTTCAACTCGCCTCCAAATGTCACAGGCAGCGTGACCTTACCCTTTGGCTGGCTCCTCCCCGGGTTGACCCCCTGAAACGTGCCCGTCTCCTCGAGGTCTCCATCAGGAATCTGCAGCCTTTTGATCACGACGGGCGAGATCAAGTTCAGACCGGCCCCGCCGTCAACTAGCATCTTTGTCACCTTGAGGTTGCGTATCGTTGGTGAAACCAACAGTGGCAAACACCCGACCGCAGTCGTGCGATCAGGGTGGTCCTCGGTGTCAAAGATGATAGGCATGCTGGACCACTTCAGCGGCTTTTGAGCGTCGAATGATGGTTCCGCTGCTGTAATCTCACGCGCCCACTGCTTGAGCTGGCGGTGAGAGGTATGCAGCGAGGCGCCACCATCGACGCACATGGCCTCCATGGCCTTCTGGAACTCATGCTCGCCGGACTCGTCATCCTCGTCGTGGTCATCGTCTTCCTGCTTCTTATCGCGGCCCCGGGCGGGCCTCTCTTGCTGGTTATCCTTGCTGCGACGGCCTCCTTGGCCGCCACGCTTCTTGCCGAATCCCTCGGCACCATCCTGACCCTTCTCCTTGTCCCGCCTCTCGTACTCGGCCTTTTGCTTTTCAGCAAGCAGCTCGACTTGTCAGCAGTTTTGGAGGTCGTGGCCCTTGGTGCGGTGGATCTTGCAATACTGCTTGTCGGAGCCCCCTGGCTTGTCGGCAGCTGCCAAGGCCCGGCAAGCGGCGCACCCGGCAATCTCCTTGCTGGGGGCGTCTGCCTTGGCCTTCTTGGCAGCATCGGTGTCGTCGGATCCCTCGATGGCAAGCACGGCCTTGCCCTTGCGCTTCTTGTTGCGGCGTCGGCCCTTCTTCGTCGGGGCGGCGGTGTCTTCGTCTGTAGAGTCGGTTTCCGCGCCGGCGTCTTCGCTGGGGTACTTCCTCCCCTCTTTAGCCCGAGCGCATCTATCTGCCAGGACGTAGAGCTCTGCTACATCCCTGACTTTGTTCATTGCCAGCTCTTCACGCATCTTGCGGTTCCGCACGTTCTGGTGGAACGCGCTGATGACAGCGGCAGGATGAACATCGGGGATGTTGTACTGCACCTGGCTGAATCTCTGTATGTACTTGCGCAGGTTTTCACCTTCCTTCTAGGGAATGATGTGCAAATCACTCGCCTGGCCATGAGCTTGGTGGCCTCCAGTGAAGGCACCAACGAACTCATGACACAGATCCGACCAAGAAGAAATGGAATCCGCCGGCAAGTGCATCAACCAAGACATGACATTGGGTTTCAGGGCCAACGGGAAGTAATTGGCAAGCACCTTGTCATTGCGAGCTCCAGCGGCTTGCATCGCGATGGTGTAGATGCTGAGGAACTCCGACGGATGGGTCTTGCCGTTGTACTTCTCGCCAACATCGGGCTTGAACATGCGGTGGGACGGCCACTGGAACTGCCACAGCTCACGGGTAAAGGCTGGGCAACCCACCTCGTAAGGTAGGCCGCCGGAGCCTCCCGGTGCTGGGTGGTCCACAGCGGGCCCCGCCCGCCTATCCGACTGGTGGCGTATATCACGCCGGCGCTCGATGGTGGTTCGAGCATCTTCATGGGCTCGCTCCCGAAGAACTTGGCGCTGCTCGCGGTGGGTCCGTGGATCGGACGACGCTATGGAAATATTATCACAAGCGTCATCGCGATGGATCGACACCCGCGGCGGCTGGCGTGGAGGAGGAGAGTGCACCGTGGTTGCGGCACCTCCGGTCCTTCCACCACTGGCGTGCGGTGGCTCGACGGAGCGCCGGCCCGAGGGCCCTGCTGGCCGCGGCTCGTCTTGGTTGGCGATGCTGATGAGGCTCCGGATGGTAGCTCTCCATTCGTCGAGCTTTTTCGCAGCAGGAGGGAAGTCGTTGAGCAACTGCACGCGCGCCAAAGCTTCCGCTGGCGTGGGCGGCGGCGAAAACTGCGTGGACCGTGATGCGCTCCGACTCCTAACCACGTTAGGAGGAGCCCCATCACGGCCCCGCGGCTGCATGCCATTTTCGCCAGCGCTTCGGCGGGCATGTTGGCCTCCTCCGTCCCGTGAGTGGTGCGCGGGACTCTTCCCGCGGCGGCGCCCGAGGGTGCCGTCGTCGCGGTGTCGTCATTCGTGTGCATCCTGAGAAGGTCGCGGCACGGGCGCTGGTGGGGGCGTCGGGCGGTCACCATGCCACCCGTGGGCAGCACAGCTCCGACCCCTGGCCCAACGACGCGCGGATCGTCGTCTTGGATTCGGTTGACGCCGCTGCCCTGGGTCCGATCGCCGGAGCATCGTGGACGATCGCGGGCGACGTCTCTGGTGCCATCCGTGGCCGTCCCGTCGCCTGCCCGTGCTGGTGCAGACGGGCCGGCTCTGGGCGACCCGATGGCTGTGACGCCCCTCTTCTTGGGGGCCATGGTGATGACGAAGCTGATGCGCTAACTTCCAAACCGGATTTTCACAGCTTGCGCCCCCTACCTGGCGCGCCAAAGATGTCGGTGGAAATGACACCTATGGGATCACGGGGCGCGGATCCCTTTTGCTATGGTTGGCGGGCACGGAGCTGTGCAAAGAGCGGGTCGAGAAGATGAACGCGGGGGGATTTACCCAGGTTCGGGCCGCAAAGATGCGTAATACCCTACTCCTGCTTTGGTGTATATTTGAGTGTTCTTGAGTTCTTGAACTAGCTACGGGGGGTCACTTGTCCAAAAGATCTGACCCCTTCTCCTGGACGCCTCGGGCCTCCTTTTATAGGCAAAAGGGGTCTCCACAGTGGCACACAGGAGGTGGAAAGGTGTACAGTGGATGAGTCTATCCTTGGGCGCTGCGGGACAAAACGCATTAAATGCGCTGCTGACGTGCCCCTCTTGCTTTATCGGGACGACGAGGAAGCTCGTCCCAGCTGTCACCGCTTCGCCTGGCCTCGACGCGCGTCCAGGCCAACGAGGTGTGTGGCGCCATGTAGGTAGGCAGGCAGCTGAGCTGGCGCGGTGGCAGGGCCTTCATGAAGGTCTGCATGCCACCACGCAGGTGCTTGCTGGGTCGGTGTAGAGGCCGCTCGTCACCACGCAGGTGCCTGCCTAGCTGGTTGAGCTAGCAGCTGCATGGGGATGGCGGTGGAGTCTTAGCAGGCGCGGGCCTGGCCATGGCCCCACTGATGGCCCCGGCAAGGGTCTTGCCGGGGCCCGGCAAGGGTCTTGCCGTGGCGCTGCGGTCGTCCCCGGCAAGGTGCTTGCCGGGGTCTTGTGGATCTCCTCGGTTAGGATCCCGCCGAGGGTTGTCGTCTTCGGGTCCTCATCTGATCTTGTGTATCTACGATCTTCACAAGGATCTGCATGCCACCATGGAGGTGCCTCCCGAGCCCTTGCCCAACGCGGTTGATTACGTTGGAAGCCGCGGGCTCAAGGGTGGTGCGCTCCACTGGTGTTGGGCGAGCTGCCCCGGCAAGGGTCTTGCCGGGGCCGCTGAGGCTGCCCCGGCAAGGGCCTTGCCGGGGGAACCTGCTTCGTCCCTCTGCTCTTTGTGGTCTTGGCCTTGGCGTTGTCTTGGCTGTCTTGTGCTTCGGCTTTTCTCCTGCTTCCCTCCTCTGCCCTGCTAAGTGTGGCCGCGGCGCGTGGCTTTGACTGCCCGTGCACAAGTAAAGGGGTCAAAAAGGAGAGCCCCTACTTTTGTGCACCGACAAGCAGTCAGATTTTCTGTAGAGTGACATTCACTCGGAAGGCAACAGAACACTCGGAGCATAGCACTCCACTCGACGAACTCATTCCACTCGGACAAGCAGCATACTATCCACTCGGACAAGCAACATACCATCCACTCGGATGACAGTTCACCACTCGACCGTACGACTCACTCGGGTATACGAAGACCAGCAGGCAGCAAAGCAGTCAAAGCATCATTCTCATAGTGAAGGCTTGGTAGTGAGCTGGCATTATGGCATTCATGCGCCACTTTGTAACATAGTAGGTGGGGGTGGGGGGGCTGGCGCACTCTATATAAGCCACCCCCACCACTAGACTTGGGGGCTCTCATTCTTCTCCTCCTAGCTCTCTCTCTCACCATTAGTCTCAGGACTTGTCCAGGCATGAAGATCTGTTCTTCTCTCTCCCACACATACATTGTAATCTCCGGATACATACTCAGAAAAAGCAAAGCCTCTCCGGAGCACGAGACGTAGGGTTGTTATCTCCACCGTGAGAGGCCCGAACTCGATAAAACCACCGTGTCACCCATTTGCATCTCGATAGGTCATGCTCCTTTACCCTACCCCCTTCATACTGTCGGAATCGCTGCCACGACAGTTGGCGCCCACCATGGGGTATGGCGTCTATCGAGCCATGATGCAGATGGTTTTTTGTTCAATCACCGGCGGATTGACTTCGTCGACCGACGGATCGACTACCCAACAGTAACCTCTATAGCGGAGCCGCAGTTCCGATGCGGCGCGGATGCCAGAGGCTGGCCGCGTCCCCACGCAAGGCAATTTCTTCCTTCGGCATCGGGTGCTCTTCGGCAGCTTCCGTAATGGCAAACGAACCCGATGCGACGCCAGGTACTGGCCATGCCCCCGCGGCAACTCCCCCATCCGGCGTCGGCTGCACGGCGGCTCCATGCTCTGGCATCGGCTGCACATCGATGGTCTTCACAGCGGACAGAGGCACACCGCAGCGACGATTACCGCCGCCTGCAACCAATGCACGGCACTCCGAGCGATCAGGTCCCTACATTATACCTTACGTTTCCAGTTTAGCATGCATACAATAACTAGCTATACCCCACGTCATGCATAGAGTTAACTGTCTTTATTTTTGTATGCATGGAGCAACTAGCTATACCCCACATCATGCGTGGAGTAAACGCGTTCAGTTTCGCATGCATGGAGTAGTAACTCCCCGGCGCTGCACGGGCGCGCGACGGCCCTTCGTTCCGATGTCGACTCCCCAACGCGGCGGACTGACGACTGAACAATGGCCCCTGTAGGAGAGCAACTCCCTTCGGCGTCGACTGCACAGGCACATGATGGCGCCTCCTTCTGACTTCAGCTGCTCGGCAGCAGTTCCCGCGGCGGAGACGGTGTCGCCGCAGACCCGACGCGGCATGAGGGCCGGAGGTCGGTCACGCCCCCGCACGCGCTAGTTTCTTCCTCCCGCACACTACTCGGCCGCCATAGCTGCGGAAGCAACCTCGACCTTCCCGGTGGTTCCGACCGGCGGTCCGACTCCTCGAACAATGAAGGCACCACAAAACGACCACCGATGAGCGGTCCGTCCCGTCATCTCCGGCCTCGTCTACGACACCATCGGCGAGCTCGTACAAACTCCCGTCAGCGTGGTCCGCCGTGTCGTCTCTGGCCTCGTCTACGACGCCGTCGGCGAGTTCGTACAAACGCCCTCCGGCGCGGTCCGCCGCGTCGTCTCCGTCCTCCTCTACGACGGCCCCACGCACGACCACCTCCTCTCGCCGGCATCAATCGCTCGGCGGCTGGGCTTGCATTTGTCACGCCTGCATGCGGGCTCCTCTAATAGCATATCCCACTTGCATGCACGCTACGGAAGGAGAAGAAAGAAAAGTACTTTGATTGACAAATCAATGACAATTAGTGCGCAGTCAAGAGAAGGAAACTGCCATTACATCAATTTGGCAAGAGTTATAGCATGCAGATTTTGGACCTGGGGCAAATCCATAAATGCATTGGGCGTGGACGACTCCATCAATGCGTTGGATCACGGGCAACTGCTTCAATGCGTAATTACCAGGGATTTATTGCTCCATGTCTATCCGGGCTCTGCATCAAGTCGACCTCATCGTCAGCCCACCGGCGCCCAGCTCCAGCGTCGTCGCGCCTGGCTGCCTCCGCTGCATAGTGTCCTTGGCCGCTAGCAGCCGCCCACCTCCAGCGGAGGGAGCAGCGCTCGTGGGCACGTCCACGCCGAACCTCACCAACGCCTGTGAGCCCAGCACTCCGCGTTGGTTTGTCCAACCAGCTCCACACCGACTAGGTCGCAGCCCAGCTGTGGTTCACTCGGACCGGGCAGGAGCACTCTCAGACGGGCAGGAGCACTAGGACGAAGCATCCACTCGAATGGCGCTCATTCGGCCATGAAGCCTCTGGGTTCACTCGGCCGGCTCACCTTTTTACTCAGCCGGTTAACATGCATCCGGAACATCATCGACAACAAATACAACCATGAACTTATAGGGCCAAGATACACTCGGATGGAATTTGTCCAGCCGAGTGGAACTTGTTCGGTCGGCCGTCCAACAATGTCCAGCCGCATCTTCATCAATTCCTTCAATGATGGACACGTCGCGGTCCACTTCCTTGCATCTTCACGTGACTCGGCCGCACACCATCACATGCTTGAGCACGTCTTCATCAACTTCCTCGACTCGGCCGTCCTGCGCACAGTCATTCGGCTTGGCACATCTTCATCAACATCCTCGACTCAGCCGTCCTGCGCACAGTCATTCGGCTTGGCACATCTTCATCAACTTCCTCGACTCGGCCGTCCTGCGCACAGTCATTCGGCTTGGCACATCTTCATCAACTTGCTCGACACGGCCGCTCCGCGCGTCGCCTCTCGGTTGGTCACCTCATAACCACTCGGCCGCCCCACGCATCGCCACTCGGTTGGTCACCTCATCACCACTCGGCCGCCCCGCGCGTCGCCACTCGGTTGGTCACCTCATAACCACTCGGCCGCCCTGCGCGTCGCCAATCGGTTGGTCACCTCATCACCACTTGGGCGGGTCGCCACTGGTTGGTCACACTCATCCACCATCGGCCGCCCGTGCGTGCCACTTGGTTGGTTACCTCATCACCACTCGGCGCCCCGCGCGTCGCCACTCGGTTGGTCACTCATAACCACTCGGCGCCCCGCGCGTCGCCAATCGGTTGGTCACCTCATCACCACTCGGCCGCCCCGCGCGTCGCCACTCGGTTGGTCACCTCATCACCACTCGGCCGCCCCGCGCGTCGCCACTTGGTTGGTCACCTCATCACCACTCGGCCGCTCCGCGCGTCGCCAATCGGTTGGTCACCTCACAACCACTCGGCCGCCCCGCGCGTCGCTACTCGGTTGGTCACCTCATCACCACTCGGCCGCCCCGCGCGTCGCCACTCGGTTGGTCACCTCATAACCACTCGGCCGCCCCGCGCGTCGCCAATCGGTTGGTCACCTCATCACCACTCGGCCGCCTCGCGCGTCGCTACTCGGTTGGTCACCTCATCACCACTCGGCCGCCCCGTGTGTCGCCACTGGGCTGCAAATCAGTCGAAACACTACACTTCCGTTTTATTTGAGCCTACACTCCAACGAGTTCAGTCGGATCCTTCACTTCGACAAGTTCGAACGGATCCTTTGCTCTTCCAGACTCTTGCTGGTTAACCAGTCAGCCCCTTGCACTCCCAGCGGGTGTTTATGGGTGTTATTCACACAAATTATTTCAGCACACATCAAATTCCCTCGAGAAATTGTTACGTTGGCTTGTGCTATTTTTCTTACACAAGTTACGTGACCACTCGATGGCCCTATGCGCCAACTTCATCGCTACTCAGACTCGGTCACCATACTGGTCTTAGCGCACAACAACACCGACCTTGTCGCTCTGTTGACTTCAAACACATCCGGCCGACCCCTCTGTGGGATCCTCTTCATCGTATCAATGATATAGACCTTGTCAGGCGTGAGACAGACAAGTCACTTTTGTAATCAAACTGCACACTTCACTCCTTTGCGAGTTTGCCTGTTTCGAGCGTCACTCGGAAGCTCCTCCTCATCTTTACCCGAGTCCGACTCGATGAGTTACAATTTATCCATTCAAAACTATATTTCTCATATTCCGACAATTCCAGCGTCAAAGTCTGTAGTACGCTCGAGGGCTATGCCGCACTCGGGGGCTGCAGCTCATTCAGAATCACATTCTCCTGAGTGGTCGAGTACTTCATCACCAGTCAGATCCTTCACTTCAACGAGTGCAGTCAGATCCGCTACTTCGACAAGTTTCATAATCACTCAGACACTCTGCGCCATCTTCACTCCTACTCAGACTCAGTTGTCACGCCGGTCTTGTTGCGTCGCAACCACACTATACCGACCTCGTTGCTTCATCAGCTTCGAAAGCATATGGCTAACTCCTTCGAGGACCATTTTTTGCCACTCGACTACCTTACACATCATCACTCGGCCTCTCCGCACGTCGCCACTCGGTTGTGCACGTCTTCATCACTCGGCCGCCCCGCGCGTCACCACTCGGCCGCTCCGCGCGTCGCCACTCGGTTGTGCACGTCGTCACCACTCGGCCGCTCCGCGCGTCGCCACTCGGTTGTGCACGTCTTCACCACTCGGCCGCCCCACGCGTCGTCACTCGGTTGTACACATCCTCGCCCCTCGTTCGCCCCGCGCATCACCATTGGTTGGACATGTCTTCACCACTACACCCCCAGCACGGGAACGACTAAGTTACTTATATGAACAAACCTCGTACCGCACTCTGTAGCGAGCTTACCTCTTTCGAGCATCACTCGGGGGCTATGCCACAGCCGTGGGCCATGCCGCCCTCAGGGGTTACGCCCATTTGATCAACCTGTTGATCATATCAGGATCATTTTTCTGACCATACACGCTCGGTCCGCCGAAGATCTATAAGGGTCGCACTGTCCACTCGGACGATCGCCCAAATCATTACCTGGAGTCATCTTCGGGGCTGTAAAAGGGTGAAAACGATGCTCCTCTACGGATATACTTGGCCCTTCTTCTAGGCTCCAAGGCGTCAGTTTCACAAACTTGGACTCGGAGATGGCATGTGCTGGTGTTCCCCCGGGATAATGAGTGGCCTCTCTCTGGAGAGTCAGTCCACGCGCTAGCCTCACCACTCGGGTTTCATGGCACGTCCGCATCGGACCACTAGTCTATCTCCTCCGGGAGACATACGAGTGCCACCAAGTTTTTCTTGCAGTTAACATACCCCGATCAGTCGGGAAGCACGTCCACTCGGACAAATACCCCTTTCATGCAAAAGGGTGAAAACAAGAAGCTAACGGTCAATGTAAGAAGTACTACTGGAATAAGTACTCCTTGCAGTGTCCAACTTTTCTCTCCAGTCGGCAGTTTCAAGACCGAAGTTATTTACCGTGCTGAGTGCACGAAGGTTCACCTGCTTGACCCAGTTCCAGGATGAATTTTCTTACCATGCCAAGTGCATGAAGATCAGTCCGACTGATTCAGCTCTAGGCTGAACTTATTTACCATGCCGAGTGCATGATGACCCATTCCGAATGCATGATGACCCGCCACAGTTCTAGGCTGAAGTCATTTACCGTGCCGACCGCACGAGGGTTCACTTGTTTAATTCAGTTCCAGACCAGAAGACAGGCTCTAAGACCACCGCCGACTACCCGCAGTCGACGGCGGTCTCGGGGACTACACCCAGTGGGTGCACTCAGCGTGCCCCCACTGGAATGGTATCCACTCAGAACGGTCCGCCCGGTCCGAGTGACGGCCAAACAACAACAAAAAAGACAGGCTCTAAGACTCCCGTCGACTGCCCATAGTCGACGGTGGTCTCGGGGACTACACCCAGTGGGTGCACTCAGCGTGCCCCCACTGGAATGGTATCCACTCGGAACGGTCCACCCGGTCCGAGTGACGGCCAAACAACAACAAAAAAGACAGGCTCTAAGACTCCCGCCGACTGCCCGCAGTCGACGGCAGTCTCGGGGACTACACCCAGTGGGTGCACTCAGCGTGCCCCCACTGGAATGGCATCCACTCGGAACGGTCTGCCCGGTCCGAGTGACGGCCAAACACCAAAAAAAAAGACACGTTCGAGGCGTGAAGAAAATCCGAGTAATCAGTTACTCGATGCAGGACCAACTCCAAATCACTTCAATAAAAAATATTGCTATAAGGTGAGTTTAACGCTCCTCCACGGGCCCGTTTGAGCTCATTTCACTTGGACACCATGTAGTCCGGAATCCGTCAAGGCAACATGCGGAGATGAGACCGCCGGGTGACCAGAGGGAGTTCATGAGCGCCCCCGTAGCACTCGACTCATCTGGGAATTCACCTCGACTCGACCCGCTCAACCTCGACCGATTCGGGGGCTAATGACGAGGACATGTATTGAGGGTAGGGTAACATGCCTGACCTAAAGACCCTACCCTAGGACACCACACACCTTATACTAGGCCCCAGGGCCAGATCAGCAGTCAGATTTTCTGCAGAGTGACATTCACTCGGAAGGCAACAGACCACTCGGAGCATAGCACTCCACTCGACGAACTCATTCCACTCGGACAAGCAGCATACTATCCACTCAGACAAGCAACGTACCATCCACTCGGATGACAGTTCACCACTCGACCGTACGACTCACTCGGGTATACGAAGACCAGCAGGCAGCAAAGCAGTCAAAGCATCATTCTCATAGTGAAGGCTTGGTAGTGAGCTGGCAGTATGGCATTCATGCCCCACTTTGTAACATAGGAGGTGGGGGGTGGCGCACTCTATATAAGCCACCCCCCACCACTAGACTTGGGGGCTCTCATTCTTCTCCTCCTAGCTCTCTCTCTCGCCATTAGTCTCAGGACTTGTCCAGGCATGAAGATCCATTCTTCTCTCTCCCACACATACATTGTAATCTCCGGATACATACTCAGAAAAAGCAAAGCCTCTCCGGAGCACGAGACGTAGGGTTGTTATCTCCACCGTGAGAGGCCCGAACTCGATAAAACCACCATGTCACCCATTTGCATCTCGATAGATCATGCTCCTTTACCCTACCCCCTTCGTACTGTCGGAATCGCTCCCATGACATGCGGTGTACAGAGGTACATGTCCAGGAGTCTACGATTCATGGTCTGAATGCAATGAACAAGTGATTTACTATGAAGGCAGCTCCCACGACTCATTCAATAGCAGAGAGAAGGCAGAGTATCATTACAATCAGTATGTGCTTAAGCAGAAGAGAAAATCTGAATTAGTGGGTTCAGTGGATGGGTTCATTGGATGTGCTAGCCAGAAACGGCTTATCAGGTTCGATGGATGGAAGAACTTGATAATTCTTCTTCAGTTTGTGATAATTGTGGTGTTGCTTTTATCTTGTGGTCGCATGTAGAAATGCATTGACCACTTTATTGTTTAGTAAGTAGGCATTTGTACTAAAGAGCTACCTTGTGATCTCAAAAGAAGTTCGTGTGAAATATTTTATGTAATGGTTATGTGAGTTTGTTGTTAAACATTGAGACTTGAAATGCTTGTTTGTGTATTGTATATATATTTTTATGGCAGGGATCCGGGGGAAAGCAGTAAAAAGTTGTCTGGGAACGGATCTTTGCCGAGAGCCGCTCTCGGCAAAGTAGCACGTTGGTAGTTGGCCATGGCAGCTTTGCCGAGAGCAACTCTCGGCAAAGTGGCATGCGCTGGCGGTTGGTTGTGGCATCTTTGCTGAGAGCCACTCTCGGCAAACAGCTGACGGAACCAGCCGACGTGAAAGTCACTTTATTTTGCCGAGTTGTACTGTTTAGCTCTCGGCAAAGTCTTTGCCGAGTGCTCGTACCCTGGCTCCCGGCAAATTCATGTTTGCCTGAGAGGTGTACGCAGGGTGGCGGCGGGGATAGGCCCTTTGCCGAGTGTCCATGTCACTCGGCGTATAACTAGATTCCAGTAGTGTGAGCCATGTCATGTTCCAAATTTTTAAGTTGTTTCTCTCTTGTTTAGGCATTTTATTGAGCCATGTGGAGGATCTACTTGCCTAGAGATAAACCTGAATTAGTCTATATCAAAATTACATTACTAAGTCCTTATTCTTCTTTTGGTCTTGTCCATATGTTTATTTTGTACACATTGAGAATGTATACTTTGTTAACAGTTTAATCGGTGATTTACTTGGAGCGATAAGTTTGTGTTGCGAGTCACGTTTTTATGAGAAAAATGATCCATTTCTGTCAACCTTTCTCTGCAGTGTATATGATCTGTACATATGAATTTTTAGTTGTGATTTTCCAGTGCTAGTACTTGATGTGAGGTATCTATGTGACCTGATGCTAGAGCTTGCTTTCTCTATTTGCATCAATTTAAATTTGGCTCAAGTGCATCACATAGAAATTTTGTTATATTATAGATACAAGGAGAGCGAGTCTATCTATTTCAGATCATGAAGTATAAGAAACAGACTCCATGACATTTTTTTCCTGTTCCTTGTGAAGCATCATGGTTGTCACATGTAGTTGTGGGATTGTGAATTGTTGGTATGAAATAGAAGTTGCAACTTTTCATCTTCTAGTATCTTAGCCACATTAGCAATATATTTGGCAATCTACTTAGCAAACTGAGCGAGTGCAAAATATGTCATGTATTGTGTATTTTGTGTATTTAAAGGATTATTTTCTTTCTTGAGAAAGTATTTGAAGTACTTTTTTTGTACATATAAATTTAGTTGTGAGCAATGCAGTAGAATACTGTTTCAATATCAGTTCCAGCATGATCTAAGTGCTGGTATCACCTTTGCATTTGGTATTGTACACTTATCTTTTATTGACACTATCTTGGTTGATTGTTATTTTCCTGTCATGTTTGTAGTTAATTACAGTTTTTGAAATTGCAGGAAAAGAGGGTCGAGCCATCTATTAGTGTATAGTTTCCTGAAAGTGGCAGTCTACCTAGTTGTATGAAAAGTACATGCTTATGTATTCATGTCATGATTTGCGAAGTGTCCATTTTAATTAACAGTGCTCTTAGAGATTATGATAATGAATAAGATGCTTATATATATTAGCTTAATTACTATTTGGCAATTTTCTTTTCATTCTCGATACCAATCAAATTTCAGGGATTTTCAATGGTTCTTCCTATAAGAAAAAAGGTCGTCAAATTATGTGTAGGTTTGTTGTCGTGTCGCTGGACATAGCCTTTATCATTCATCTAGAAAACAACCAGATTTTCGAACTGGTCGACCCATGTGCGTATTAATGTATAAGTATAATGTACGTATGTGTTATGGAATAAGTATTTTCGGTCTATAGAGAATAAGTATTTTATAAGCTACCTGGAGCTTTATATATTTTTGTTCAGCTGCAATTTGTTGTGTTATTTACTTATTACATACTACATCGCAAGCTCATGATTTTATACTTTTTGGTCCAACAAAAAATGATGATCAAATTTTATTTTCAGCCAAGGAAAGAGTTCACTCCTAGGAGTGCAAAGTGAAGGCGAGCGAAATGATAAAAAATTATGAACTTTTCCTGTGAACTGCTATGAGGAACTGTTGTTATGAAATGATTTCACGTTTCTCTTTCTTTAGGCCAGATGATATATTCTTGTTTTATTTGATTCAAAGTCATGGAAAATGATTTGGCTGTTAAGTAGATTGTGGTGTTGTTAAGAAAATGGCTGGTGGTGTTGCATCCTGATGCATGCTAGCCTTTGATGCGCTTGTTCATATGCCACTAAGGCTTGGAATGGAGTGTCCTTTGATCAATATAAGATTATGTTTGTTTTTTGTTTTCTTTTTTCTTCCAGTAGTAGTTGATGCACTATATAGCTGTTCATGTTGTAGTAAAGATTGAGTTTTTTCACACTTTGCTGTCATGGAGTAAAATTGTAGGATGTGAGAGCCATTATATATGATGGAAGGAAGATGAAGTAAAATCCCCAACCTCTGTGTGCCAAACACTCAATACTACAGCTGCGGAAGGGGTTTGGGATGAATTCAGGCTTTGTTTGGTTGCCAGGTAAGAGGAACCCTGGGAACCAATCCCCGGCGTGGATATTCCCTGTGCATCACTGATCCCTCCCACCATGGGGGAGATGTCCCCACTATCACTGTTGCCCAAATGGTAAGAAGGAGGAGGGGAGGAAATCCCTCACACATTCTAATACAAATATAACAAATGATTCACATGAACCAGCCATGTATCATAGGTAAAACTTCCACAAATAATTCTGAAAAAATCTAAAAAATAGACAAACGAGTTCAGAATTTATGTAACTAGAAGTTTGAAGAATATTGCAAGTATTATCCATCACTTTAGAAAGGTTCAAATATTGATCGGTTCGCATTTCATTGCGATCAAGTGTTGACCAAAACCATTTTCATGTGCTGACATAAAATCAATCATTACAACCGGCATTGATGCATCAATGTTTCAAGTTTGTTGGCTACAAATAGTTCTCAATTATCAAGTTCCGATGCCCAAGGCAAAGACACTTTTAAATAAGATGAGCTACAGGGCAACAAAGCAAGGCGACAATCACTAGTCCTACTTAGTCTTCTCTCCACTCGGCTTTGACATCAGGTGCCACAGCTCGATGTTGGTTGAACTACGAAAAAGTAAGTTAGCATCTTGTATCCAACTGAGAATTTTATGACTAGAGTTTGGATCTCTAATAATGAACAGCAGGACTTGTTGATAAGAAGGATAAGAACCACAGAACTAACTACTATTTATGGTTATTGTGGCATAAATTTCAGTAATAATTACTAAATAACTAAGGACAAAGATGATAAGCGGTAGATCATTAAACCATTGTCAATCTTCACAATACTATATAATTCCAAAATTAGTAAAACTGGGGAGCAACTGTATAATTGGAAAATTAAGGACAAAACAAACATGGATTTATGAGTGCAGAAAGTAAAGACCTCTATCTAAAAAAGAGGCAAGGTAGCCACATACCTTTCTTGCTCTGAGTGAAACCTTCCCAATGACCGAATTACCGAGAGGCACCCAGCAACTAAACATGGCGTCTTCGGATAAATCAAAACACTTCTAATGTCAGAGCACCTGCATACAATAAAAGCCTAGGAGAACTAAAAAATAAACAATATCAATGCATATGAACCGTTGGTCTGATATATATTTCAGTTCTCTGAGCACTAGGGAAGAACTACTATTGACCAATGTATATGAAACTTGTGTAAAGCAACATCAATAGAAAAATATAATGATCCTTTTTATTTCTTCTAAACTAGATAGAGTAGACTTACAAACGATGCATCTAGAATCCTACTCTCCTTGTGAAAAGCTGAAGAATAACTGTACTATACTATTCCCTGTTCTCCATACAAGATGACAAGTTCTAGATCCTCCTTTATATTTCAGTTCTCTGCGCACTAGGTAAGACCTGCTATTGACCATGCATATGAACCTTCTGTAAAGAAACATCAAAAAAATTCACACCAAGTACATCCTATCAAATGCTTGTAGTACAGCGTGCATAAGAAACTACAGAAGACTACATATGTGTCAACACAAAACAACAACAACAACAACAATAACAATAACAACAACAAAGCCTTTAGTACCAAACAAGTTGGGGTAGGCTAGAGGTGAAACCCATAAGATCTCGCGACCAACTCATGGCTCTGGCACATGGATAGCAAGCTTCCACGCACCCCTGTCCATAGCTAGTTCTCTGGTGATACTCCAATCCTTCAGGTCTCTCTTAACAGACTCCTCCCATGTCAAACTCGGTCTACCCCGACCTCTCTTGACATTCTCCACACGCTTTAGCCGTCCGCTATGCACTGGAGCTTCTGGGGGCCTGCGCTGAATATGCCCAAACCATCTCAGACGATGTTGGACAAGCTTCTCTCAATTGGTGCTACCCCAACTCTATCTCGTATATCATCATTCCGGACTCTATCCTTCCTTGTGTGGCCACACATCCATCTCAACATATGCATCTCCGCCACACCTAACTGTTGAACACGTCGCCTTTTAGTCGGCCAACACTCAGCGCCGTACAACATTGTGGGTCAAACAGCCGTCCTGTAGAACTTGCCTTTTAGCTTTTGTGGCACTCTCTTGTCACAGAGAATGCCAAAAGCTTGGCGCCACTTCATCCATCCGTCTTTGATTCGATGGTTCACATCTTCATCAATACCCCCATTCTCCTGCAGTATTGACCCCAAATATCGAAAGGTGTCCTTCTGAGGTACCACCTGCCCATCAAGGCTAACCTCCTCCTCACACCTAGTAGTACTGAAACCGCACATCATGTACTCGGTTTTAGTCCTACTAAGCCTAAACCCTTTCGATTCCAAGGTTTGTCTCCATAACTCTAACTTCCTATTTAACCCCGTCCGACTATCAGCAACTAGCACCACATCATCCGCAAAGAGCATACACCATGGGATATCTCCTTGTATATCCCTTGTGACCTCATCCATCACCAAGGCAAAAAGATAAGGGCTCAAAGCTGACCCCTGGTGCAGTCCTATCTTAATCGGGAAGTCATCAGTGTCGACATCACTTGTTCGAACACTTGTCACAACATTATCGTACATGTCCTTGATGAGGGTAATGTACTTTGTTGGGACTTTGTGTTTCTCCAAGGCCCACCACATGACATTCCGTGGTATCTTATCATAGGCCTTCTCCAAGTCAATGAACACCATATGCAAGTCCTTCTTTTGCTCTCTGTATCTGTCCATAAGTTGTCGTACCAAGAAAATGGCTTCCATGGTCGACCTCCCTGATGTCTACTACGCAACCTTCTTCTTGTAGACTCGTGTTGGGCCTCCAAGCGCAGAGTTTTGTAGGACAGTAGTAATTTCCCTCAAGTGGATGACCTAAGGTTTATCAATCCGTGGGAGGCGTAGGATGAAGATGGTCTCTCTCAAACAACCCTGCAACCAAATAACAAAGAGTCTCTTGTGTCCCCAACACACCCAATACAATGGTAAATTGTATAGGTGCATTAGTTTGGCGAAGAGAAGGTGATACAAGTGTAATATGGATGGTAGATATAGGTTTTTGTAATCTAAAAATATAAAAACAACAAGGTAACTAGTAACAAAAGTGAGCAAAAACGGTATTGCAATGCTTGAAAACAAGGCCTAGGGTTCATACTTTCACTAGTGCAAGTTCTCTCAACAATGATAACATAATTGGGTCATACGGTTCATCCGATGGGGCGAAGGAGGGCATTCACATTGGTTGTCTCTTTTAGTCATCATGCTTTCCGTTTGTCGGAAGATTCTGTGGCGGCGGCATTGGAAGCTGCAATCGGTGGCTCTGCGATTGATCTCAGGGTGGGTCACATCAAAGATAAGGTTTATTCCTTTCAAGTTTCTTGCAAGCAAGTTGGTTTTCTTATCATGGATCTTCGCTCTTTTGCTTGCGATCTATTTAAATGCTACTTTAATCTCTGGGGCAATGGGGGTCCTAATTGGGTTAGAGAGCTTAAGATCTGGCGGAAAGAATGTGATGCTGAATGGATCTTGGTTAGTCCAACTAAGCGTCGATCATCCTTGGGTCTCTTGGCCATGCATAAACCCCCTATTAGATCATCCATCAAATCGGTAGACTCTGCTAAGAAGAAAATTTCATTTGCCACTTTTGAGCAGTACTCAGCATGCAAAGGTTATAAATATCATGCAACCCAGAAATGCATTGATACGGTGTTAGATGGAGGATATGAGATTTCTGCTCATGAATGTGTTGTTATCCGGCAATCTCCTTCTATGGAGTTGCATTGTACGGTGGCTAGACCACCTATAGTTTTTGGCACGGTTGCTCCGTTGCCGGAATTGGGTCAGCCGGCGACCTTGCCCACGCCGACGAGCTCTCCGGGATCTTTGGAACATATTTCCGTGCATGAGGGTGATCATTCCGCGCGAATCGTGGAGGTGGGATTGCTACCTATTCAAAATGATCAATTAGTTATTGGCCCAATGCAATGTGACATCCAGCCGGACGGTGGCCCATCTCTGCAGAATAGCCCAATTTCTGGTGGGCCTTCTAGTTCCTCTGGACCGAGCCCAATGCCTATTGCTCAGGAGATTCCTTACTCGCAAGAGGCTGCTCGGCAATTTGACGAAATGGTCGATGACATGGTGGACCGCATTGTTACCTGTACTATTTGCTCCCAGAGGGGCCACCTATCATCCGCTTGTGGAATTCGAGCGGTCTGCACGGCTTGTTCTCGCCTGGGTCACTCTAGGAAGGACTACCATGATTTCGTGCGCTCCAATGGATTGGTTTGGAAGCCAATTTCTCAGCAACAAAATACGACTATTTCGGAATCCTCTGCCTGTCATGGGAAGGGAGCCGGAGTTATTGGGATAGACTGTCCGGTCACATCATCGCCGCCTGTCTTGCTGCAAACCCCCTCTCCTCCTTCCAACCAAAACCCCAGGCCAGCCTTTCCATCTCCCTCCATGGCAAACTACAAGCTCGATCCTGAGCGTTTTGTGCCCGCAGGGCATCACATCATTGATGGTGGCGATCGTTGTCTTCCTCGCACCTTCTTCACACCGGCAGCACGTCCGCCTCACCGCCATGAGGATTACATGGTGGCTGAGGTGATGCCCGCCCCGGAGGGACCGCTTGGGCCGGTCCGCGAGGAGGTTGTTCAGTTTCTGCAGAACAGAGGTATCTTGGTTCGCTCTGCTCAGCCGTGGTTTCATGGGTTGGTCTTTTTCAAGTTGGAGATCTGACTATCAGATATTCTCTCGTTCAACATGCTCCTTTTCCGATTGGCAACGACCGATTTGTTAGATTTATGAAGCATGATGAGAGGGAAGGTTTTAAGGGAGTTCATGGTTTCCGCAATGGCCGGATTATGTTTATTGGCATTCCTCTAGATTATCGCACCACCGAGTTCATCTCTCAGGCGGTAGGTACTTTTGGGAAGTTTATCTCTTGGGATAGTGAAGATCTGTACTTGGTGAGAACATTGGTTGAGGCTAGTTCCTTGACACTCCTCTGGTTCCACGTGATGTGGTTTTGGTGATTATGCTGAGTGGGGTGGTGCGCGTGTTTCCTGTACTACAGCGTGCTATGTTCTTGGGGCCGATTTTGCCGATCATATGCCAAACGATGAGGATCCAATGCCTCTTGATGGTAATCCTCATCCATTACCTAGAAATTTAGTACCAGACAATCTGCCATTTGTGTTACCTCCTTATCCTATGTTGGGATGGAATGATGCTCCTGATCTTGCTCCTCCTCCGCCCGAGAACAATGCTGATGCTGGTTGGGGCCATGCTCTATGGGGAGAGAATGAGGTTGAGTTTGAACAGCCTCCACAACCTGCAGCGCTAGAACAAGACCACGTGTCCATTGTTATTGATCAGCCAGAGGGTTCAGTTTCTGTTGAACAGCAAATGCAGGTTGAACATCAAGTGCAGGTTGAACAGCACGCTCTTGAGCACCCACTGGCAATTGTGCCTTATCAACCTCATGTGATTCAGCACCATCAGATCTTCATTGGCATGGCTCGCATTGTGGCTGGACCACCTCTTACTCCTGAGATGATATGGAAGAGGTCTTTTGAGAATCTGATGTTTGACTTTTCAGTCAAAGAGGTGCCAAGGTCGATTTCCTTCAAACCTTTGGGCGCAATTACCTACTCCAAACGCACCTGGTCAATTGCATTTGATGAAACCAAGAAGATGTCTTTGTTGGTGGCTACTTTGCCCAGTTTTACTCCTCTGAGGAGGGTTGTTGTGGTTAAGCGTCCAGTTGCCAGAGCTTTATTTGAGGAACTGCCTGTTGCTCCTACTCCTATCTCTGATGAAGCTATGTCTGACAGACCTAGTGAGATGTACCAGTCCTCATCTGTGGGTTTTTCCGCAGAGAAGCCAGTTAAGGAGAAAAAAGAGAGAGTTAGGAAGAAGACACCAGCCCCTCTTGTGGACATTTACTTGAGGCGTTGCACCAGAAGCGCGGCAAAGCTTGATGGTTTTAAACATGTGGTTTTTGAGCAGCTCCCTCTACAGCCCACGAAGAAGAGGCCTCGCTCCAAGCCCATGGATGTCAAGGCCCAGCACAACACTGAAGATGCCCACAACCAGGAGAAGCAAGAAGATGTTCCTCCTCATACACCGATTAAGGTCTTGCAGGCGGTGGGAGCTGAGCTGGAAATTGAGGCCTCTCTCCTTTCCACGGACAAGCTTATGGCTGATCCCAAGGAGGACTCCTCTTCTTCGGCGGTTTAAATGTTTATGTTATCCACTTTAAGTAGGTGTAGCGAGCCTGTTAAGTCTGCTACTTTTATTTTGCTCGTGTTGGGTTATGTTTCAAATGGTGGAGACTGCTTTATTGTCGTTTGTAATGCTCTGGGATGTATGACATTGTATGTCGTACTGCTTTTGGTTAGTTCATGTTTAGTTATTTATGAATCAAGTGTCCACGCATAGCTGGAAAATTCTCTGCTGGAATGTCAGAGGTCTGAATTCTGAAGCACGACAATGCTCTGTCAGAGAGAAAGTGGTTGAGAGTCAATGTGCTGTTGTTTGCTTGCAAGAAACCAAGGTTTCTCTTTGCAACCGTGCCCTTATTAAAAGTATTTGTCCAACTGGTTTTGATTAGTTCATTGAGTCTCCCTCAAGAGGAGCTTCTGGTGGTATTCTCACTGTGTGGCGTTCAGACATTTTTCATGGTAACTTGGTGAAAGTAAATCCGTTTGGTATTGTTATTAGTTTCACCTCAGTGCATAATAAGGAGCAATGGTTTATGGTGAATGTGTATGGGCCTTGCCAAGGTGAAATGAGAGATGAGTTTGTTAGATGGTTGTATAATTTGGAGGTTGAACCAGAACAAAAGTGGATTTTGATGGGTGATTTTAACTTTATTAGATCTCTTGATAATCGAAATCTTCCTGGAGGAGATGTGAATGACATCTTTATTTTTAATGAGATCATAGGGCACCTGGGTCTTTTGGAACTTCCATTAAAGGGGAGAAGATTCACTTGGTCTAACATGTAGGATATACCACTTATGGAACAACTTGATTGGGTTTTTACTTCTGCTAGTTGGATCAATCTATATCCTATGACACAAGTTACCCCTCTTGCAAAAACGGCTTCAGATCATGTACCCTGTCTAATATCTATTAGCACTACTATACCAAAAGCTCACCTGTTCAGGTTTGAAAATTATTTTGGGTTCACCAGCCAGGTTTCATGGAATGTTTTCAAGAGGTTTGGGCTAGGAGCTCTCACAAATCTCATATTTCTGCAATCATTGTGGATAAATTAAAAGCTCTGAGGTTTGCTCTGAAGAAATGGTAGAAGGGGCTGTCCCACATCAAGAGGTTGATTGAGAAATGCAATTGGGTGATTCTTTGGTTGGATAATTTAGAGGATTTGAGACCTTTATCCAGACCAGAGGCCAACTTCAGAAAGATTGCCAAAGTACACCATGAACATCTTTTGCACTTGCAGTATCTCTATTGTAGAAAGAGATGTACCATTATGTATATCAAAGTGGGAGAGGAAAACTCCAAGTTTTTTCAGGCAATGGCCACTGAAAGATATAGGAAGAATGCTATTACAAGTTTGAGGTTATCTGATGGCACTGTTACTTCAGATCATAAGGTAATGGCATTCTTACATTCTTTCAAAAACAGAATGGGTACTGTTAAGGCAATAAAATTAGAGAGGGACATCATTTCTCTAATGCCAAAGGTGCAGGGGCTGGAGGTCCTCACTAAGCCTTTTGAGGTCAAGGAAATTGAAAAGGTGATCAAGGAGTTACCCATTGATAAGGCACCTGGGCCAGATAGTTTTAATGGCCTTTTCTTAAAGAAATGTTGGAACATCATCTCTGAAGATTTTGTCAGATTGGTACATGAATTTCATGCTGGAACGGCTCATTTGGAAAATCTCAATGATGCCTTTATTAATCTTATTACAAAAAAGCAGTCCCCTGAGTCTGTTGGTGATTTTAGGCCAATCTCTCTCACCAGTGTTGGTCTGAAGTTCCTCACTAAACTAGTTGCTAATAGGTTTCAGGAGGAAATCACCAAATGTGTGCATAAGAACCAATATGGTTTCATCAAGTCAAGAACAACTCAGGACTATCTTGCTTGGACTTTTGAGTATATCCATCAGTGCAATCAATCAAAGAAACCCATTCTTTTGCTTAAGCTAGATTTTGAAAAGGCTTTTGATTCAATCCAGCATGAGGCAATTATCAAAATTCTAATAGCAAAGGGTTTTGACAATAGATGGATCACATGGATTCAACAACTTCTGCCTTCTAGGACTTCTTCAGTTTTGCTTAAATGGTGTGCCTGGAAACCATTTTAAATGCAAGTGTGGTGTAAAACAAGGAGACCCTATTTCTCCTTTGCTTTTTGTTATTGCTGCAGATCTTTTGCAAACTATGATTAATAATCTGCTGCACAAGGGTTTGATTAGTCTGCCTTTGCCAACTCATGATCCTGATTACCCAGTGGTGCAATATGCTGATGACACTTTGTTGTTCTTGACTGCTGAAAGCCCTCAATTGGAGGCTCTTAAAACAGTGCTAAATTCTTTCTCAATGGCAACTGGTCTTCAGATTAATTATCACAAATCCTCCATGTATCCTATTAATGTAAATGTTGCTGTTGCTACTAGCTTAGCTGCCCAATTTGGCTGTCAGTTGGGTTCAATGCCCTTTACATATTTGGGTCTGCCTGTGGGCACTACCAGACACAGAATCTACGATCTTTTGCCTCTGGTGGACTGCATGGAGAGAAGACTCACTACTAGCTCTTGGTTCTTGCCCCAAGGAAGCAGGCTGCAACTGGTTAATTCAGTCATATCTTCTCTGCCTATTTATTTTCTTTGTAGCCTGTCAATCCCTCAAGGTATCTTGAAGCAGTTGGAAAGAATTCAGAGACAGTGTTTATGGAGAAAATATGGTCAGGAGAAAGGTCACTCCTTGGCTGCTTGGCCTTTGGTTTGCAGGCCCAAACACAAGGGTGGACTTGGAATTCTCAACCTTGGTCTACAGAATGAAGCTCTGCTCCTAAAACATCTTAATAAATTTTATAACAGAGTGGATGTGCCATGGGTTCACTTGGTTTGGGACTCATACTATTTTCAAAGAGTTCCTCATGACACAACCATTTGTGGATCTTTCTGGTGGAGAGATATTTGTAAGCTCATGGATAAATTTAGGGCAGTCACATCTCTTACTGTCAGTAAAGGTGACACTATGCTCTTTTGGTCTGATCATTGGCAGATTGGCAACAATTGCACTCCTCTTCAAGACAGATATCCAAGCTATTTCCTTTTTGCCTTCATAAAAACCTCTCTGTCGTGGAAGTTTTTCAGATTGAGAATTTTCAGCAGATGTTCTCTTTACCTCTCTCTGAATTAGCTTTCCAAGAGTTCAATCAGTTGACTTCCATGATGGCAAATGTCAATCTGGATAGTGGGAATTCGGATACTTGGGTCTGGAGGCATGGTAAGAGGTCAGAGTACTCTGCCAAGAAATTCTATGACTTTGTGCATCAACCAGTTTTGGCAAATCCCATACTGAGCTGGGTCTGGAAGAGTTGTTGCACCATGTCGATCAAAATGTTTGCCTGGCTAGTCATAATGGATAGGGTTAACACTAAAGACATGATACTGCGCAGACACTAGAGAATTAATGTTGGGCCTGAATGTGTTCTTTGTCCGACTGGAGCTCTTGAGGACAGGAATCATCTTTTCTTCCAATGTAACTTTAGTGTGCGTGTATGGAATGATCTACAGATTGTTTGGATGGATAGCAATGAGATGGTTCAAATTGCTTTGCATGCCAGGAAGGATTTCAATAAGCCATTCTTCACTGAAGTGGTTTTCCTTGCATGGTGGAATATTTGGAAAGTCAGGAATGATAGGGCTTTTAGACATATCAGACCAACTTTCAGGCAATGAAGGAATGGTTTCATCCATGACATTACCCTCCTCACCCACAGGATCACACTAGTAGAAAAATGGCCTAATGTGAAGCACATTAGTCCCGGTTTGTAACTGAACCGGCACTAATGTGACCATTAGTGCCGGCTCCAACGGCTAGGCGGGCGGCGCTCATTAGTACCGGTTCGTGGCGAACCTTTAGTACCGGTTCGTGCCACGAACCGGTACTAAAGAGGTGGTAGCAGGCTGTTGTCAGGCTGGGGCCCCACCAGCACCTTTAGTACCGGTTCATGCCACGAACCGGGACTAGAGATGAACCTTTAGTCCCGGTTTGTGTCATGAACCGGGACTAAAGGTCTTCCTATATAAACCCTTCGTCCAGCCCGCGGTCGAGCTCTCTGTTCTTCCCCTTTCCTCTCCTCTATGTTCTTCCCCTCTTCCTCGAGCTCATCCTTCATTTTGCCCAAAATTTGTCAAGATTTGAAGGCCCCCCATCCATCCAAGTGATCACAAAGGTTAGCAACTTTGTTCTTTCATCTCTCATTGCTAGATTAGCTGTTGCAATGCTCTATAAGTATAGTGATTTGTGGGTTTTAGTTTAGGAGGAATTATATGTGGTAGTTTATTTGATTTATATGCAATTTGAGCTCAAAATAACTCTTAGTTTGCATATGTAGGTGTGGTTTACTTAGTGCCTTCCCATCTCTGTCCTAACCACTGTCGATCGTCCGCACAGTCCCGTCGCCGGCTCCACCTTGTGGTCAGCCTCTTGTTCTTATCTTTTTTATATAAAAAAATCATGTTTGTGTGATTTAGATATATAGTTACTTGTATAATTATCTTACCCGTACGTTGTTTGTTATACATAGTGCCATGGTTTTGATATCCGTCCCCGTCGGGCCTCGCCCAGGTTATGATTCGGATGTGGTATATTCTCTTTTATAACTATTTGTTGCATTTCATGTTTATGAAAAGCTATGCCCATCAAGTTGACATAGATATTTTTATCTAGGAGGTATGTGAACCAGAAATTCCAACCGATCCTATTGTCGAGAGGTTAAATTTAGTTGAAAGAGAAAACGAGTATCTGAAAGAAAAATCGAAAAGAATTGAGAGGGAGAAGATGGAATTGGAGTTGCATGTTACCGATGTCGTCGATGATCACAAGATCAAGATGGAGAAAATGCGCTTGAAGATTAGAAAGATTAGAAAATATGCCATTGATAGTGAGGCTTGGTATCATTATGCTGTTGGATCAATTGTTACCTTAGTTGCGATCTTGATCGCATTTATTGTTGCATTTAAATGCTTTAGCTAGAGAGTTATTTGTATGTTTGTTTTATGAGAATAAGTGTTGTATGAACTTATATTAATTTGGTCTATTCGGTGCTGTGTAATGAAGATGAGCCAACAATGGATGTACAATGACCGATGCTCTCCCCAGTTCATTAATGGCGTGCATACTTTTCTGCTTGCGGCTAAGGCAAACAAGCGGGCGGATGGTTTTATGCCTTGTCCATGTGCCGGCTGTAAGAATGATCTGAATTACTCTAAGTCAAGAACCATTCACGTCCACCTGTTTGAGTCCGGTTTCATGCCCCACTATAATGTTTGGACCAAGCATGGAGAAAGAGGGGTTATGATGGAAGACAATGAAGAAGAACAGGACGATGACAACTATCCTGGCCATGGGTTCCCTGAATACGATGGTACAACAATGGGGGAAGAAGCTGTGCCGGCAATGTGGTAAGAAGCTGAAGAAGAGGCATCAGATGAGACCGCTGATGATCTAGGTTGGGCCATTGCCGATGCAAAGAGAAACTGCGCAAGTGAAAAGGAGAAGAAGAAGTTGCAGTGCATCTTAGAGGATCACAAGAAATTGTTGTACCCGAATTGCGAAGCTGACAAGAAAAAGCTGCTGATAATGTTAAAGAAGATGCTTCCAAAGGACAACGAATTGCCCGAGAGTACGTACGAAGCAAAGAAGGCTGTCTTCCCTCTAGGGTTAGAGGTGCAGAAGATACATGCATGCCCTAATGACTGCATCCTCAATGCAATCTCTCAGAAGGTAGTCGATCCAGAAATCATACCAAGGTTAGAGAATGATTTGGTGCAATGTCTTGTCAGTTTCGAGTTGGTGTTCCAACCATCCTTCTTCAACATCATGATGCACGTCCTAGTTCACCTATGCGAAGAGATTAACATTCTGGGTCCTGTATTTCTACACAATATATATGTTCCCCTTTGAGAGGTTCATGGGAGTCTTAAAGAAATATGTTCATAACCGTGCTAGGCCAGAAGGTTGAAAGTTGGCATGGTATCATCATTTCACCCACATAGCATGTGCAAAAAAGTAGAGAGGGTTACGGCAAAAACTGGATGCACTTTGTGTACAAAATGGACAATCTCTTTCGAAGTATCAGGGTTTCAGACGAAAACTCATCTGTTACAAAGGCATTTCATTTTTTAAACTTATTACAACTCCAGACTTTTTGTGTGTTCAGTATGCACCATTCAAAGCAACGTCATCAACTTTCAACCCTTTCTGACATCATTTGCTATTTTTCATGCATTTACTGATTTTTTGAGCTAAATGACCCTGAAATTGAAAAGCACTACAAATGAACTCTAAAAAGGTTGAAAGTTGGCATGGTATCATCATTTCACCCACATAGCATGTGCAAAAAAGTAGAGAGGGTTACGGCAAAAACTGGATGCACTTCATGTACAAAATGGACAATCTCTTTTGAAGTATCAGGGTTTCAGACGAAAACTCATCTGTTACAAAGGCATTTCATTTTTTAAACTTATTACAACTCCAGACTTTTTGTGCGTTCAGTATGCACCATTCAAAGCCACGTCATCAACTTTCAACCCTTTCTGACATCATTTGCTATTTTTCATGCATTTACTGATTTTTTGAGCTAAATGACCCTGAAATTGAAAAGCACTACAAATGAACTCTAAAAAGGTTGAAAGTTGGCATGGTATCATCATTTCACCCACATAGCATGTGCAAAAAAGTAGAGAGGGTTACGGCAAAAACTGGATGCACTTCATGTACAAAATGGACAATCTCTTTTGAAGTATCAGGGTTTCAGACGAAAACTCATCTGTTACAAAGGCATTTCATTTTTTAAACTTATTACAACTCCAGACTTTTTGTGCGTTCAGTATGCACCATTCAAAGCCACGTCATCAACTTTCAACCCTTTCTGACATCATTTGCTATTTTTCATGCATTTACTGATTTTTTGAGCTAAATGACCCTGAAATTGAAAAGCACTACAAATGAACTCTAAAAAGGTTGAAAGTTGGCATGGTATCATCATTTCACCCACATAGCATGTGCAAAAAAGTAGAGAGGGTTACGGCAAAAACTGGATGCACTTCATGTACAAAATGGACAATCTCTTTTGAAGTATCAGGGTTTCAGACGAAAACTCATCTGTTACAAAGGCATTTCATTTTTTAAACTTATTACAACTCCAGACTTTTTGTGCGTTCAGTATGCACCATTCAAAGCCACGTCATCAACTTTCAACCCTTTCTGACATCATTTGCTATTTTTCATGCATTTACTGATTTTTTGAGCTAAATGACCCTGAAATTGAAAAGCACTACAAATGAACTCTAAAAAGGTTGAAAGTTGGCATGGTATCATCATTTCACCCACATAGCATGTGCAAAAAAGTAGAGAGGGTTACGGCAAAAACTGGATGCACTTCATGTACAAAATGGACAATCTCTTTTGAAGTATCAGGGTTTCAGACGAAAACTCATCTGTTACAAAGGCATTTCATTTTTTAAACTTATTACAACTCCAGACTTTTTGTGCGTTCAGTATGCACCATTCAAAGCCACGTCATCAACTTTCAACCCTTTCTGACATCATTTGCTATTTTTCATGCATTTACTGATTTTTTGAGCTAAATGACCCTGAAATTGAAAAGCACTACAAATGAACTCTAAAAAGGTTGAAAGTTGGCATGGTATCATCATTTCACCCACATAGCATGTGCAAAAAAGTAGAGAGGGTTACGGCAAAAACTGGATGCACTTCGTGTACAAAATGGACAATCTCTTTCGAAGTATCAAGGTTTCGGATGAAAACTCATCTGTTACAAAGGCATTTCATTTTTTAAATAACCTAAGTATTACCAAATTGAATATAATGATAAAACATACTAATATTAAACATAAGAAAAAAGAATCACTAAAAAATCTATTTTTAAAGTAAAGTTATTCACAAACTAGTGATTCACACACATTTCAAATAATTCAAATTTAAACTATTCAAATTTGAAAACTACTGGCACTAACAGAAAGTTTGTAATTTTTTGTACCTAAAGCAAAAAAATTTACAAAGAAACTCTAAATACAGCAAAAAACAACTCAGAAATAAATAAAAGAAAATAAATATAGCAGAAAAGAAAAAAAACTAAATAAAAAAGCCCGCCTATTGGGCCACAGCGACCAGCATACGACTAGAAACCCAACCTGTAGTTGGGCCAGGATGCAGGCCCGCAGGCCCAACAGGCCCATAGGGCAGAGCGGCAGAGTTAGGCCCATAAGCCTGCTTTAGAGAGGAGTTCGGCACTGCCCCCGCGCCGGGGCTTTTAAACAGGTGCGGGCGCCCCTCGGCAAGCGAGGTGGGACTAAACTTGCCCGCACCGCACCTCCGGCAGCGCACACCTTAAGTACCGGGTGGTGGCCCGAACCGGTACTAAAGATAACCGGTTGGAGCCACCACCCGGCACTAAAGGGGTGCGCTTCCCGCCGTTTCGCCTGGCCAAAACAGGCCTTTAGTATCGGTTGGTGGCTCCAACCGGTACTAAAGGTCGATCCTATATATGCAACACTTCAAAAAATTTCAGTTTCTTCCCTTTCTTCCTCTGCTTCGACCTCTGCTCTTCGACATCGCCGCCGCCCCCGTCGCCGTCCCCGTCGCCGCCCCCGTCGCCGTCCCCGTTGCCGCCCCCGTCGCCGTCCCCGTCGTCGCTACCCGTCGCCGCCCCCCGTCGCCTCGCCTCACCGCCCGTTGCCCGTTGTGAGCTCCTGCCCCGCCATGGCCGCACACAGACACACACGCGCGCGCGCGCACACACACAAGTTATAATTAAATGATTTTTTTCTTTTTCTGTTTTTTATACTTTTAGATGAATGTATATATAAATGTTAGATGAATTAGATGTATATAAATGTTAGATGAATTTTTTAGATGAATGTTAGATGAATTTTTTAGATGAATGTTAGATGAATTTTTAGATGAATGTTAGATGAGTTTTTTACATCAATGTTTTTTTAGTTTCTAATAATTTTAGTTATAGAAATTTAGATATATAAATGTTAATTAGATGAATTTTGACATATATAAAGTTTGATCATATGTCAAAGTTTGAATTTTGACATATGCAAAGTTTGATCATATGTCAAAGTTTGAATTTTGACATATGCAAATTAGATGAATTATTTTTCGTTTTTCTGTTTTTTAGTTTTTTATACTTTTAGATGAATGTTAGATGAATTAATGTATATATAAATGTTAGATGAATTAGATGTATATATAAATGTTAGAGAATCCGTTATGATTTTGAATGTTAAATATTTGCATAGAATTTGTTCTCGACGTCATATATTTAATTTTAGTTTTCGTAGTACATATATTTAATTTTAGAAGTTTAATCTTTGAATTATGAACATAGGAAATGTCGTCAGATGACAAAGTCTCCCGAAGTGCGACTGGTGCAACGACGACTGGGGTCTGTGTGACAGGCCTCACCTGGAAGAAGATCGATGCTTCAGCATTAAACTCCAGGAGACCTTTGATGTTGAAACGGTATGCAACGACGACCAGTGTTTTTTCATAATTAAGCATGACTTCTGCTTCTTCAACGTGTAATAATTTCGTCTTTTACAATTCGACTAGCTTATCCCATGCCATGCAAGACGCTATGTCTTGGAGAGGATGGATTTTGAAGATCATGAAAGTATGGAAACAAAGATAGTTCACCTAAGGACCCATCATGGTGTTGATTTAGCTGTAAATCTATACAATTCTGAGAGCGTATCCCATTTCGGTTGCGCGAATTGGGAAGTACTTTGCAAGATGTATGATTTTCAGGAGGGTATGCTTGTCACCTTCGATCTTGGTGATTAAGGGAGTCCTGGATTAAGGGGTCCTCGGGTGTCTGGACTATGTAACGTGGGCCGGACTAATGGGCCATGAAGATACGAGACAGAAGGCTCTCTCACGTGTCCAGATGTGACTCTCCTTGGCGTGGATGGCAAGCCTGGCGTTCAATATGAAGATTCCTTTCTCTGTAACCGACTTTGTAATACCCTAGTCCCCTCCGGTGTCTATATAAACTGGAGGGTTTTAGTCCGTAGGGGGCAATCATAATTAGACAGGCTAGACTTCTAGGGTTTTAGCCATTACGATCTCGTGGTAGATCAACTCTTGTAATACTCATATTCATCAAGATCAATCAAGCAGGACATAGGGTATTACCTCCATAGAGAGGGCCCGAACCTGGGTAAACACCGTGTCCCCTGTCTCCTGTTACCATCGACCTTAGATGCACAGTTCGGGACCCCCTACCCGAGATCCGCCGGTTTTGACACCGACATTGGTGCTTTCATTGAGAGTTCCGCTGTGTCGTCGCTAGAAGACTCGATGGCTCCATCAATCATCCACAACAATGCTGCCTTGAGGGAGGTCTTTCTCCCCGGCCAGATCTTCGTATTCGGCGGCTTCATGCTGCGGGCCAACTCGCTTGGCCATCTAGAGCAGATCGACAGCTACGCCCCTGGCCATCAGGTCAGGTTTGGAAGCTTGAACTACGTTGCTGATATCCACGGAGACTTGATCTTCGACGGATTCGAGCCCATGGTAGCCGCTCCCTGCCACCGCGATGAACATGACCTAAATCTGTCATCGGACCATACCCGGGAGATAGCGCCTGTGACTGCTCTGGCCCTAGATCCAGAGCAGATTGCGCCATCCGGGGACGGGAAGCTCAGCCCCGCCACGGAAGCCGCAGACTCAGCGGCGTTGGAGCCGCACACAGACCCAACATCGAACGGGATCTGTGTCACCGGAACCTCGGATTCGTCTCCGGCTACAGGTTCCGAACCGCGTGCATCCGCACCCATCAAGCTCGATCGGGCGCCGATCGTTGAGTTCAGCTCCGCGGACATCTTCCGACACTCACCTTTGGGTGATGTGCTAAACTCATTAAAAACCCTCTCCTTAGCGGGGGACTTGCAGCTGAATTGTATCCGGTTTGAACTGGAGGCTGATGACGGAGAATTTCGCTTCCCACCCACCGCCCACTTCATAGCCACTGCCGAAGACTTAACTGACATGCTCGATTACGACTCCGAAGACATCGACGGTATGGACGACGATGCCGGAGAGGAGCAGGCCCAAAACCCGCCGTTTACTGGGCGCTGGACAGCCACCTCCTCGTATGATGTGTACATGGTGGATACTCCCAAAGAGAATAACGGCGATAACGAGAAAGATCCAGTCAAGGATAAACCTCCTGAGACACATCCAAGGCGCCGACATCAGAGGCACCGCTCTAAATCACACCGTGGAAAAGACAGCAATGCCGGCACGAGAGAAAACAATACTCCGGACGATGCCGAAGACAAAGAAGATCCCATCAAGCCAACTTCCCAACAGGACGATAGGGAAGATGGGCAAGTCAGCCCTGACGAACTGGCCATAAACTAAGACTCGGAGGACATCAACTATCTTCCACTCTCCGAGGATGAGGTGAGCCTCGGCGACGAAGATTTTATCGTGCCTGAGGAACCCGTCGAGCAGGAGCGCTTTAAGCGCCGGCTAATAGCCACTGCGAGGAGCCTGAAAAAGAAACAGCAGCAGCTTCAAGCTGATCAAGATCTACTCAATGACAGATGGACTGATGTCCTGGCAGCCGAGGAATACGGACTCGAGCGCCCCATTAAAAGCTACTCGAAGCGTAAACTGCTACCCCAATTCGACGACGATGCACTTGAGCCCATGCCATCAACACGTAATGCGGCTAACCGACCACCGCATGGCCGGGACAAAGTGGCAACCCAACCGAACACCCGCCCATACTACCTCGCCGTAAAGGCAAAGACACTCCAGCTCGGGAATACACATATGACCTGCAGCAAGACCTGGAGAACAGAGCAGGTCAGTCCAGATCGATCTACGGATCGCGGGAGCATGCCCTGGCGCGCAACGACGGCTATCAAGCCAATGAGCATAACCACGCTCGGGCCGAATACCGCAGACGGACTACATCCGCACTACGTCGCGACTTGGCCCGATATAGAGGCGCCGCACACCCCCTTTGCTTCACTGATGAAGTAATGGAACACGAATTCCCGGAAGGGTTTAAACCCATGAATATCGAATCATACGATGGAACAACAGATCCCGTAGTATGGATTGAAGATTTCCTTCTCCATATCCACATGGCCCGCGGTGATGACCTCCATGCCATCAAATACCTCCCACTAAAATTAAAGGGACCAGCGCGGCACTGGCTGAACAGCCTCCCAGAGAACTCCATTGGCAGCTAGGAAGACTTGGAAGACGCCTTCCACGATAACTTTCAAAGTACATATGTCCGGCCTCCGGATGCCGACGACCTAAGTCACGCCAGCAGCCCGGGGAGTCAGCCAGGAAGCTCTAGACTAGGTTCCTAATTAAAAAGAACCAAATTGTCGATTGTCCGGACGCCGAAGCCCTCGCGGCCTTTAAACATAGCGTCCGAGATGAATGGCTTGCCCGCCACCTCGGTCAAGAAAAGCCAAAATCCATGGCAGCCCTTACCGCTCTGATGACCCGCTTCTGCGCGGGAGAAGATAGCTGGCTCACTCATAGAAGCAACAACACCAGTGATCCGAACACTTCCGAAGTTCGAGACGGCAACGGCAAGCCACGATGCAATAAACACAAGCGTCGAAATAATAAAGAAGGAACGCAAGACACGGCGGTAAACGCCGGATTCAGCGGCTCCAAAACCGGTCAACGAAAAAAGCCATTCAAGGCAAACAGAGACGAACCATCCAATTTAGACAAGATACTAGATCGGCCCTGCCAGATTCATTGCACCCCCGATAAACCAGCTAATCACACCAACAAAAGCTGTTGGGGTCTTCAAACAAGCCGGCAAGCTTAAACGCCGAACACAAGGGGAAGGGGCTCGCCAACCGAACACAGGGGGTCAGAAGCAATTTCCCCCCGAAGTAAAAACAGTCAACATGGTATACGTGGCACACATCCCTACAGAGGAGCGCAAGTGCGCACCACAGGGCCCCAATGCCATAGAGCCAGGCACCCCAAAATTAAGCCAATGGGCGGCCTGACCGATCACTTTCGATCGCAAGGACCACCCAGCCAGTATCTGTCACGAAAGTTCGGCAGCTCTGATCCTCGATCCAATTATCGATGGGTTCCATCTCACGAAAGTCCTTATGAACAGCGGCAGTAGTCTTAATCTACTCTACCAAGACACTGTCCGCAAAATGGGCATTGATCCTTCACGAATCAAGCCCACCACAACTACCTTCAAAGGAGCAGTGTCCGGCGTAGAAGCTCGCTGCACGGGCTCAATTACATTGGAAGTCGTTTTTGGCTCGCCGAACAACTTTAGAAGCGAAGGCTTAACCTTCGATATTGTACCGTCCCGCAGCAGCTACCACGCACTACTTGGGCGTACCGCTTTTACTCGTTTTAATGCGGTCCCACATTACGCCTATTCCAATCTTAAGATGCCCGGTCCACGCGGCGTCATCACGATAAACAGAAATACGGAATGCTCCCTCCGTACAGAGGAGCGTACTATGGCTGCTGCAGCCGAAGTACAAAGCGGCCTTATCAAGCCGCGTATCTCATCGGCCATCAAGCCGTCGGTCTCTACTAAACAGGACCAATCAATCTCAGAGCTGGATTAGCAGTTTGGCCTCCGTCGTCCGCCCCATATAGCCGCGAAGTTTATACCGCGCATATATAATTATGCAGTTAAAATACCATGGTCATCGGCGGAGGCACAGTACGGATAGGCCTACAATGCGGTCCGCACCCTCGTAGTCTTTTTACTTTTTCTAACTATTTTTTATCCTTTACAACAGGTGATTCCAAGCCTGGTCATCTTACGGACTCTTTTTAAAGTCCGGCTTCGTATAAATAACCAAAGGCTATTCCCACTAAGGAGTCCTTTAACCGAGGCAAGGCAGCGCAGATGTGCGACAGGAGGTCCTAATGATTTTTGTAAGACCACACTCTTTATTTTAAACCTGTAAATTGCCTTTTTTTCCCTCATCCCTCGGCCCCCTGGCAGGGGCGTTATAATCTGTAGAATTATGTTTGACGTGTCAATCAGATTCCAGTGAACATAACCCGTATTCAGTATTCGCTTTTTCTACGTACTAAATTTTTGCTTCTTCGGTTGTTTCACGAACGCACCTCGGCACAAATTGCCAGGGGCTCGATACGGCAACACATGAGTTGCCAACAAGTCCGAACAGCTTTTCAGCACACTTCGGCGTCACGAGTTTGGCCTTATATGCATCAGCTCCGAATCATGTATTTGGTCAATAGTTGGGTTGCCCGGCTCCTGTGCTTACTACCTTACATTCTGCTATATCGGCTAGGGTAGTAAAGGGAGAACTACTGCGATTGTGTCCTGGTTTATCCGGATGAGCACCTCAGTAGAGAAAGCCGAAAACTGACTGTCATGATGCGGTGAGAGCTGGTCAACCACTCGATGACTCATCAGAATCTTTCGTGATTCTTTCCATATTACACGAAGGACCGTTTTTCTGGTCACCTATGTAACGCACCGTATTCGGGTAAACGCGTACATACCAGGGGCTATATCGTAGACCCGCCGTCAAACTCCTATGGCTAAGTGAAAGTGTTAAAGCCCTATAGTCTAATTACCTAGTTCGCCGCATTGACACCTCCTTCATGGACCAAGACATTGGGTCAAGAGTGATCAAGTGCTTTTTCGAACACCCCCGTATTATATGCGAGGGGGCTGAAGCCGACGACTGGCAAACTTTCAGATTATATAACGAATGGCCGCACAGGAGGAACCAAAACTTTCAGGCAAAAGTATAAAAATATGGCCTTAATATATCATAATATTGTTTTTACAAATTTGGTATATTCACTCGAACATCATATCTTTCGAGCACTGACCCTCTATCAAGCGGGCACCCTCTAGGACATCCTCAAAATAATGCTCTGGCATTTGATGGTCCTTGCCCTCGGGTGGACTCTTCGCTGCAATATCGGTGGCCTTCATCTTCGCCCAGTACGTCTTGACGCGGGCAAAGGCCATCCGTGCACCTTCAATGCATGTTGACCGCTTAACAGCGTCGATACGCGGCACCGCATCAACAAGTCGCTGCACCAAACCGAAATAACTATTCGGAATTGGCTCAGTCGGCCACAGTCGGACCACGATGTCCTTCATGGCAGATCCGGATATCTTGTTGAGCTCGGCCCACTAGGCCATCTGTTCATTCAGTAACAGCGGACGCTTCGGCATGCTGAATTGCGACCAGAAAAGCTTCTCCGTTGCACGTCCTCCTTGCGCTTGGAAAAACTGCGCCGCATGGGAGACACTCTTCGGCAAGTCCAACAATGCGTCTGGAGAACTCCACATTTGATTAAGGGGGGCATACTTCGGATCGCCGAATTTAATCTGTAATAAGAAAGGCTTACCGGCCGTTATCTCCCCAGCTTGCCGGATTTCTTCCCGAGCCGCTCTAGACTCGGACCGTGCTTCTCTCGCCTCTTGTAAGGCCTTGCCGAGTTCGACCGTTCTGGCTTTGTTATCCTTCTCGAGGAATTCGCATCGAACATTGGCATCCTTTAGCTCGCACATCATGGTAGATATTCTCTCCTCGCACTGGCGCCGAGCAGCCTGTTCGGCCTTTAACTCAGCAGCTGCCTTCTTGGCAGCCGCCTCACTCATCCTAGGTTGCTCCTTGGCCCGGGCAAGCTCATCCCTAGGGCCTCAACTGCGGCAGCATTATCTGTAGTTATACATATCTCAGTATACAATTTTAAGCATCATGCTCATATTATCATACTTACATATATTGACTGCCCCAAAAACATACCTTGCGCCTCGTCGAGCCGCCTATTAATAAGTGTGAGGTCGTCATCCGCCACTTCAAGTTTCTGCTTCAGCCTTGCAACCTCTGTAGCTTGGGTAGTCGTCATGGATGAAACAGCCTGTGTTCCAATTCATCGGATTATTTCCTGGGAATATCTTTTTGATCCTCTGATCGCCTCCCTTCGGACGCCAACCAAAGTCTCAGGGGCTACTATCTATACATAGGTACATTTTTGCACGTAGAAGTGCAATTAAAGATATTACATTGCATACCTCGAAGCCTCTTAGCAGGCTCATGAAGGATTCATTCAATCCGCTTCTCGCGGACAGAATCCTCTCAACTACTGTACCCATTAAGGTACGATGTTCCTCTGAAACAGATGCATGTTGCAGCATGCCCGTCATTGTATCCGGCGCCCCCGGATCCCTGGGAGCGGCCGCGGGAGTGTGGACTCCCTTCGAAAGAATATGTTTACCCGGCTCTAGAGTCGTCCTCGGCTGTAAACTGGATAGTCCGGGCCCTTTATTGTTGGTCCCCATTGGGTCCGCATGCCCCGGACTCTGGACGGCCGAAGTATCACCTTCGGGCGTAGTTTTCATTGTCCCTCGCACTGCTTGTTGGTCGGGAGAGATCCTTCGGGATGACACCTCGGAGTCGTCTGCCCTGTCAGGCGAGAAGGTTTGTGGAGGCGTCTCGCTTTCCATCATCTCCGGAAGAAGATCCCCTGAGGAGGAGGACTGTTGAGGAAGACTGCGTGCCGGACTGCAAACATATATTTTAAATGTTACCCTGGTAACCGGAAAGCAATGGGATATGTTTCGGACGCCCCTGTTCACTTACGATTCGGCTAAAGGCTTGTCCTTATGGAGGAACTGCGCGACAATGTCGTCTTCTAAACCCGAGCCACCTGACAGGGACATCTTCCCTCGCTTAGGAGCCTTTGCTTCCAAATCTTTGGAGGCGGCCCTTTTCTTCCCATCAGGAGAGGGGATGTCAGTTTCTCCTTCTCTTTTGTCTTCAGAAGAGGGAGTTCCAATCTCCCCGGACATAGTGTCTGGTGTACCTTTAGAATAGAGGCCACCTTTGGCCTTCTTGCTCTCCTCTTTGTCTCCCTTCGCCGACACTTGGTATGGTGCCGGAGCCAGTATCCTTGTTAACACATGATCTACCGGGTCTTCGGGAAGAGGGGCCGAACACCTAATTCTTTCCGCCTTCTTGATCCAGCCCTGGTCGAAGATGGTTTTCTCGGTATATTGTTACGAGATATCTAACTAAGCTATGTTCAGGAGTCGAGGGCTTACCGAGGTATCTGGATGGTTGCAGTCGAGGCCGATGTCCTCGGTAGTATCCGGCCACTGTTTTCGTGTCCCGAAGAATAACCTTCACATTCCTTTGTGCGTCGTGCCAAAGAAGTGCTGAAGAGTCCGTGGTCCTTCCGGATTGAACTCCCACATGCGGAGGGGCCGTCGCTGGCACGGCAGGACCCGGCAGACTAGCATTACCTGGATTACGTCAATGAGGCCAGTGTCCTTCTCGAGGAGGCTCCGGAGGCGGCTTGGTAGCGTCTGCACTTCGTCCATTGATCCCCAGTCCAGCCCCTTATTAATCCATGATGCGAGCCGTAATGGAGGGCCAGGCCGGAACGCAGGTGTAGCTGCCCACTTGGTACCACGGGGCTCAGTGATGTAAAACCACTCCCGTTGCCATAGGTTGGAGGTTTCCGTGAAAGAGCCTTTTGGCGAAGGTGTGTGGGTGAGTTTGCTCACCATCGCACCACCGCACTCCGCTTGCTTCCCATCGACTACCTTCGGCTTCATATTAAAGGTCTTGAGCCATAAGCCAAAGTGTGGGGGAATACGGAGAAAGGCCTCGCACATGACGATGAACGCCGAGATGTGAAGAAAGGAGTCCGGAGCTAGATCATGAAAATCTAGCCCGTAATAGAACATGAGTCCGCGGACGAAGGGATGGAGAGCGAACCCTAGCCCTCCGAGGAAGTGAGAGATGAATATGACCCTCTCGCCGGATCTGGGAGTAGGAATGACCTGCCCTTGAGCAGGGAGCCTGTGGGGGATTTCCGCGGTCAGGTATTTTGCCACCCGGAGCTTCGCGATATCCTCCTCTGTGACGGAGGAGGCCCCCCTCCGGCCTTGAGGGTTGGGTCTGGACATGACTAGGAGGCTCGGAACAAATAAATTGAACCTTGGGTGCTAGAACTCGAGGTTGGAAAGGATGAGGCATAGAGGAGAAAGACGGGTCTGCGCCCCTTTATGAAGGCGATGAATATCAAAACGCCTCCTCCTAAGCCTCAAAACCTGCCTATTCCCAAGAAATCATACCAACGGGATGGTTGGGTTACCCGCACCCGTAACATGGAGCGGGAGGCTAAAAAGAAAACGGTTCGAAATAATGACCGTGCAGGAACGTGGTGTCGCGTTACAAAAAGTTGTCAGCAGATTGAACTCGTGAAATATTATACTCTCTGCGGTTGTGTGTGGTACTTGTTTTGCAGAAGCCGGACATGTTTTTTGCGCTCGAAGTCTGTTTTGGAGTATTCGGAGGAGGAACCCGCCTTGCAATGCCGAAGACAATCTGCGTGCCGGACACATCGTCATTGAAGCCTGGTTCAGGGGCTACTGAGGGAGTCTTGGATTAAGGGGTCCTCGGGCGTCTGGACTACGTAACGTGGGCCGGACTAATGGGCCATGAAGATACGAGACAGAAGGCTCTCTCCCATGTCTAGATGGGACTCTCCTTGGCGTGGATGGCAAGCCTGGCGTTCGATATGAAGATTCCTTTCTCTGTAACCGACTTTGTAATACTCTAGTCCCCTCCGGTGTCTATATAAACCAGAGGGTTTTAGTCCGTAGGGGGTAATCATAATCAGACAGGCTAGACTTCTAGGGTTTTAGCCATTATGATCTCGTGGTAGATCAACTCTTGTAATACTCATATTCATCAAGATCAATCAAGCAGGACGTAGGGTATTACCTCCATAGAGAGGGCCCGAACCTGGGTAAACACCGTGTCCCCCGTCTCCTGTTACCATCGACCATAGACGCACAGTTCGGGACCCCCTACCCGAGATCCGCCGGTTTTGACACCGACAGTGATCCTAACATCGACCAAGATAATATGGACATTTGGGTCCTTGTTGATACGCTTCCTATTCTACCGCTATGTGAGTTTCTCAAACATAGTTATTAAGTAATTTATATTGTTTATTTCAAAATCGTTGACAGCTTATTTCCATTGATAGCTTATTTTCATTCTTCAAAGAATGTGCAGAAGATGGTAGACAGAACCTACTACACCGATGGCTCAGAATTAACTTATCGGGAGAAAGATCATCTGATCTCATTTATTATTGATCTTGAGAATTACAATATCTATTATCAAACTCCTCCACATTATGGTCAATACGTGCCACTAGTGCACGTGTTGAACTATGTTAACATCCATGGAGATAAAATGGTAATTTTTTTTACTATTACAACATCTGTGCTTCTTTTGCATAAATTCTTCTAAAACTCAACTACATTGCTAACTACGAAGTTATTACTATGTTTTTCAATAGATAATCTGAATGATTGTGTGCCGCATCTGATGATGTTTCCGAAAGGTCGCCTTGATGTTATGAACTTACGACCAGGTCATCCTACGAATCACAGCTGTTCATACCGGATTTCAAAAACCGATCAACACATGACAATCAAAGATTGGAAAAAATGTATGGTCAATCGTACGGAGCTACTTGGAAGCAAAAGGAAGCGAAGTGCAAGAATTGGAGACAGGATGATCTGCATTCTCCATAATGGAGAGTCAGGGCCTATCATGTTTTATGCTATTTTACCTTAAAGAGGGTATTTAGGTCCTAGCTAATACTCATGATCATGTGCTAAGAACAATTAAGTAGGGTTGGTTAGATGACTATGAGGATGATGAGTATGACTTGTTATTATGATAACGAGTAGAAGTTGTATGATGATGATGAGTAGGACTTGTTATTATGATGATGCATGATGCTAAGTTGTTATATGAGCATGATTAGTTATTATATATCAGTGGGTGAAATGAACATGGATTAGATTGAAGTGAAGGCAACATGTGGTGCATGTTGAAAGTAGTACTAATCCAAACTAAGAACAATTAAATGGAAAACAAAAAGTTAAAGGAAAAAAGAAATCATAAACCCAAAAGCCCCTAAACCTTTTAGTACCGGTTGGTGTTACCAACTGGTACTAAAGGTCTCCCAGCCCCCGGCGCGGGCTCGTGCCATGTGGTGGCCCTTTAGTGGCGGTTCATGTTGAACCGGTACTAAAGGGGGGCCCTTTAGTCCCCACCCTTTAGTGCCGGTTACAGAACCGGCACTAAAGGGCCTTACGAACCGGTGCTATAGCCCGGTTCTGCACTAGTGTCAAAACAAGATACAGAGATGCACTTCTTAAATGGATTGACTTCCTGCCTCCCTGATGAGGCTTTTGTATTTTAGTCTCTAGGTAGAGCTCTTTTTTCTCTTAGTTTTGTATAGTGCTTCTTTTCTTTTGTTCCTCATCTTGAGGAACCTTTTGTACTTTGTTCTCTCAATTTTAATAAAATGCTGTGGGGTGTAAGCCCTGCAGTCTTCAAGGTCAAAAAAAAATGATAACATAATTAAATCATATGACAATCCCTCAACGTGCGACAAAGAGTCACTCCAAAGTTCCTATCGCGGAGAACATAAGATGAAATTTCTTGTAGGGTACGAAACCACCTCAAAGTTATTCCTTCCGATCAATCCATTGAGCTATTCCTATAAGTGTCACAAACAACCCTAGAGTTCGTAGTAAAATAACACCATATGACACACATCAATCAACCCTAATGTCACCTAGATACTGCAATGTCACCACAAGTATCCGTGGGTCAATTATACGATATGCATCAAAGAACTTCAGATTCATAATATTCAATCCAACATAAAGAACCTCAAAGAGTGCCCCAAGATTCCTACCGGAGAAACAAGGACGAAAATGTGCATCAACCCCTATGCATAGATTACCCCAATGTCACCTCGGGAATCTGCGAGTTGAGTGCCAAAACATACATCAAGTGAATCAATAGAACACCCCATTGTCACCACGGGTATCCCACGCAAGACATACATCAAGTGTTCTCAAATCCATAATAGTATTCCATCCAATAATAATGAAACCTCAAAGGTAAAACTCAATTCGTCACAAGAAGGTAGAGGGGGAGAAACACCATATGATTCAACTATAGTAACAAAGCTCGCGGTACATCAAGATCGTGCCATATCAAGAACATGAGAGAGAGAGAGAGAGAGATCAAACACATAGCTACTGGTACATACCCTCAGCCCTGAGGGTGAACTACTGCCTCCTCGTCATGGAGACCGCCGGGATGATGAAGATGGCCACCGGTGATGGTTTCCCCCTGCGGCAGGGTGCCGAAACGGGCTCCCGATTGGTTTTTCGTGGCTACAGAGGCTTGCGGCGGCGGAACACCCGATCTAGGTTTCTTTCTGGGGGTTTCTGGATTTATAGGAATTTTTGGTGTCGATTTCACGTCATGGGGTCCACGAGTAAGCGACAAGGCAGGGGGCGCGCCCTCCACCCTTGTCGTTGACTCGGGACTCTTCTGGCCCAACTCTTTTGCTTCGGGGGCTTCTTCTGGTCCATAAAAAATCACTGTAAATTTTCAGCTCATTTGGACTCCGTTTGATATTCCTTTTCTGCGAAACTCAAAAACAAGGAAAAAACAGAAACTGGCACTGGTCTCTAGGTTAATAGGTTAGTCCCAAAAATAATATAAAATAGCATATAAATGCATATAAAACATCCAAAACAGATAATATAATAGCATGGAACAATCAAAAATTATAGATATGTTGGAGACGTATCAAGCATCCCCAAGCTTAATTCCTGCTGCTCCTCGGGTAGGTAAATGATAAAAATAGAATTTTTGATGTGGAATGCTACCTAACATATTCATCCATGTAATTTTTCTTTATTGTGGCATGAATGTTCAGATCCATAAGATTCAAAACAAAAGTTTAATATTGACATAAAGACAATAATACTTCAAGCATACTAACAAGGCAATTATGTCTTCTCAAAATAACATGGCCAAAGAAAGTTATCCCTACAAAATCATATAGTCCGGCTATGCTCCATCTTCATCACACAAAATATTCAAATCATGCACAACCCCGATGACAAGCCAAGCAATTGTTTCATACTTTTGATGTTCTCAAACCTTTTTAACTTTCACGCAATAAATGAGCGTGAGCCATGGACATAGCACTAAAGGTGGAATAGAATATGGTGGTTGTGGAGAAGACAAAAAGAAGGAGATAGTCTCACATCAACTAGGCATATCAACGGGCTATGGAGATGCCCATCAATAGATATCAATGTGAGTGAGTAGGTATTGCCATGCAACGGATGCACTAGAGCTATAAGTTTATGAAAGCTCAAAAGAAAACTAAGTGGGTGTGCATCTAACATGCTTGCTCATGAAGACCTAGGGCAATTTGAGGAAGCCCATCGTTGGAATATACAAGCCAAGTTCTATAATGAAAAATTCCCACTAGTATATGAAAGTGACTACATAGGATACTCTCTATCATGAAGATCATGGTGCTACTTTGAGGCACAAGTGTGGAAAAGGATAGTAACATTGCCCCTTCTCTCTTTTTCCCTCATTTTTTTCTCTTATTTTTTTGTTTAGCTTATTTGGCCTCTTTTTTTTTGCTTCTTTGGCCTCTTTTTTTCCTCACATGGGACAATGCTCTAATAATGAAGATCATCACACTTTTATTTACTTACAACTCAAGAATTACAACTCGATACTTAGAACAAAATATGACTCTATATGAATGCCTCCGGCGGTGTACCGGGATGTGCAATGAATCAAGAGTGACATGTATAAAAAATGATGAATGGTGGCTTTGCCACAAATACGATGTCAACTACATGATCATGCAAAGCAATATGAGAATGATGAAGCGTGTCATAATAAATGGAACGGTGGAAGTTGCATGGCAATATATCTCAGAATGGCTATGAAAATGCCATAATAGGTAGGTATGGTGGCTGTTTTGAGGAAGGATATATGGTGGGTTTAACGCACCGGCGAAAGTTGCGGGGTACTAGAGAGGCTAGCAATGGTGGAAGGGTGAGAGTGCGTATAATCCATGGACTCAACATTAGTCATAAAGAAGTCACATACTTATTGCAAAAATCTATTAGTCATCGAAACAAAGTACTACGCGCATGCTCCTAGGGGGATAGATTGGTAGGAAAAGACCATCGCTCGTCCCCGACCGCCACCCATAAGGAAGACAATAAATAAATAAATCATGCTCCAACTTCGTTACATAACGGTTCACCATACGTGCATGCTACGGGAATCACAAACTTTAACACAAGTATTTCTACAATCCACAATTACTCACTAGCATGACTCTAATATCACCATCTTTATATCTCAAAACAATCATAAGGAATCAAACTTCACATAGTATTCAATGCACTTTATATGAAAGTTTTTATTATATCCCTCTTGGATGCCCATCATATTAGGACTAAATTCATAACCAAAGCAAATTACCATGCTGTTTAGAGAGACTCTCAAAGTGAAGCATGAGAGTTCAACAAGTTCTTCAAAATAAAACCACCGCCGTGCTCTAAAAAGATATAAGTGAAGTACTAGAGCAAATGACAAACTACTCCAAAAGATATAAGTGAAGATCAATGAGTAGTCGAATAATTATGTAACTATGTGAAGACTCTCTAACATTTAAGAATTTCAGATCTTGGGATATTATTTAGACAGCAAGCAAATCCTAATAAAATAAAATGACGCTCCAAGCAAAACACATATCATGTGGTGAATAAAAATATAGCTCCAAGTAAGGTTACCGATGAACGAAGACGAAAGAGGGGATGCCATCCGGGGCATCCCCAAGCTTAGGCTCTTGGTTGTCCTTGAATATTACCTTGGGGTGCCTTGGGCATCCCCAAGCTTAGGCTCTTGACACTCCTTATTCCGTAGTCCATCGAAACTTTACCCAAAACTTGAAAACTTCACAACACAAAACTCAACATAAAACTCGTAAGCTCCGTTAGTATAATAAAGCAAATCACCACTTAGGTACTATTGTGAACTCATTATAATTTTATACTAGTGTTATATATACTGTATTCCAACTTCTCCATGGTTCATACCCTCCGATACTACTCATAGATTCATCAAAATAAGCAAACAACACAATGAAAATAGAAGCTGTCAAAAACAGAACAGTCTGTAGTAATCTGGAAACTTTCCATACTTCTGTAACTCAAAAAATTCTGAAACATTAGGAAAACATAGGAAATTTGTATTTCAATCTTGTATAAAAAAAATCAGAATTTTATCGCAGTCCAGTGAATTTTAAAAATTCCGCAACTGGACGCAAAAGTTTCTGTTTTTCAGCAAGATCAAATCAACTATCACCGTAAGCAATCCCAAAGGTCTTACTTGGCTCTTTATTGAAACAAAAGCTATAAAACATGATTAATACAGTATCATAATCATGTGAACACACAAAAATAGTAGGGGTAAATGTTGGGTTGTCTCCCAACAAGCGCTTTTCTTTAATGCCTTTCTAGCTAGGCATGATGATTTCAATCATGCTCACATAAAAGATAAGAATTGAAACATAATGGGAGCATCATGAAGAATATGACAAGCATATTTAAGCCTAACCCACTTCCTATGCATAGGGATTTTGTGAACAAACAACTTATGGGAACAAGAATCAACTAGCATAGGTAGGTAAAACAAGCATAACTTCAAGATTTTCAACGCATAGAGAGGAAACTTGATATTATTGCAATATGTAGAAGCATATGTTCCTCTCTCATAATAATTTTCAGTAGCATCATGAATGAATTCAACAATATAACCATCACATAAAGCATTATTTTCATGATCCACAAGCATAGAAAATTTACTACTCTCCACATAAGCAAAATTCTTCTCATTCATAGTAGTGGGAGCAAACTCAACAAAATAACTATCATGTGAGGCATAATCCAATTGAAAATTAAAATCACGATGACAAATTTCATGGTTATCATTATTATTTATAGCATACATGTCATCACAATAATCATCATAGATAGAACTTTGTTCTCATAATCAATTGAAACCTCTTCCGAAATAGTGGATACATCACTAAATAAAGTCATGACCTCTCCAAATCCACTTTCATCAATATAATCATCATAAATAGGAGGCATGCTTTCATCATAATAAATATTCTCATCAAAACTTGGGGGACTAAAAATATCATATTCATCAAACATAGCATCCCCAAACTTGTGGCTTTGCATATCATTAGCATCATGGATATCCAAAGAATTCATACTAACAACATTGCAATCATGCTCATCATTCAAAGATTTAGTGCCAAACATTTTATGAACTTCTTCTAACACTTGAGCACAATTTTCCTTTCCATCATTTTCACGAAAGATATTATAGAGATGAAGCATGTGAGGCAACCTCAATTCCATTTTTTGTAGTTTTCTTTTATAGACTAAACTAGTGATAAAACAAGAAACTAAAAGATTCGATTGCAAGATCTAAAGATATACCTTCAAGCACTAACCTCCCCGGCAACGGCGCCAGAAAAGAGCTTCGTTGACGGGATGTGAGTGTCGCTTACCTAGCCTCCCCGGCAACGGCGCCATAAAAGAGCTTGATGTCTACTACGCAACCTTCTTCTTGTAGACTCGTGTTGGGCCTCCAAGCGCAGAGTTTTGTAGGACAATAGCAATTTTCCCTCAAGTGGATGACCTAAGGTTTATCAATCCGTGGGAGGCGTAGGATGAAGATGGTCTCTCTCAAACAACCCTGCAACCAAATAACAAAGAGTCTCTTGTGTCCCCAACACACCCAATACAATGGTAAATTGTATAGGTGCACTAGTTCGGCGAAGAGATGGTGATACAAGTGTAATATGGATGGTAGATATAGGTTTTTGTAATCTGAAAATATAAAAACAGCAAGGTAACTAGTAACAAAAGTGAGCAAAAATGGTATTACAATGCTTGAAATAAGGACTAGGGTTCATACTTTCACTAGTGCAAGTTCTCTCAACAATGATAACATAATTAAATCATATGGCAATCCCTCAACGTGTGACAAAGAGTCACTCCAAAGTTCCTATCATGGAGAACATAAGATGAAATTGCTTGTAGGGTATGAAACTACCTCAAAGTTATTCTTTCCGATCAATCCATTGAGCTATTCCTATAAGTGTCACAAACAGCCCTAGAGTTTGTAGTAAAATAACACCATATGACACACATCAATCAACCCTAATGTCACCTAGATACTCCAATGTCACCACAAGTATCCGTGGGTCAATTATACGATATGCATCAAACAACTTCAGATTCATAATATTCAATCCAACATAAAGAACCTCAAAGAGTGCCCCAAGATTTCTACCGGAGAAACAAGGACGAAAATGTGCATCAACCCCTATGCATAGATTACCCCAATGTCACCTCGGGAATCCGCGAGTTGAGTGCCAAAACATACATCAAGTGAATCAATGGACCACCCCATTGTCACCACGGGTATCCCACGCAAGACATACATCAAGTGTTCTTAAATCCATAATAGTATTCAATCCGATAATAATGAAACCTCAAAGGTAAAACTCAATTCATCACAAGAAGGTAGAGGGGGAGAAACACCATATGATTCAACTATACTAACAAAGCTCGCGGTACATCAAGATCGTGCCATATCAAGAACACGAGAGAGAGAGAGAGAGAGAGAGATCAAACACATAGCTACTGGTACATACCCTCAGCCCCGAGGGTGAACTACTCCCTCCTCGTCAGGGAGACCGCCGGGATGATGAAGATGGCCACCGGTGATGGTTTCCCCCTGCGGCAGGGTGCCGAAACGGGCTCTTGATTGGTTTTTCGTGGCTACAGAGGCTTGCGGCTGCGGAACTCCCGGTCTAGGTTTCTTTCTGGGGGTTTCTGGATTTATAGGAATTTTTGGCATCGGTTTCATGTCAGGGGGGTCCACGAGTCAGCGACAAGGCAGGGGGCGTGCCCTAGGGGGGTGGCACGCCCTCCACCCTTGTCGTTGACTCGGGACTCTTCTGGCCCAACTCTTTTGCTTCAGGGGCTTCTTCTGGTCCATAAAAAATCACCATAAATTTTCAGCTCATTTGGACTCCGTTTGATATTCCTTTTCTGTGAAACTCAAAAACAAGGAAAAATAGAAACTGACACTGGGCTCTAGGTTAATAGGTTAGTCCCAAAAATAATATAAAATAGCATATAAATGCATATAAAACCTAGCATGGAACAATAAAAAATTATAGATACGTTGGGGATGTATCACTCCCAGGCATGAAACCAAACTGATTTTTGGTCACGCTTGTCATTCTGCTTAAGCGGTGCTCAATGACTCTCTCCCATAGCTTCATTGTATGGCTCATCAGCTTAATTCCACGGTAATATACTCCGTCTCCATTCTTCTGGCATCTTGTTTTCCCGAAAAATGAGGTTGAAAAGCTTGGTTAGCCATACTATCGCTGTGTCCCCGAGGCCTTTCCACACCTCAATGGGGATACAATTAGGGCCCATCACCTTGCCTCCTTTCATCCTTTTTAAAGTCTCCTTGACCTCAGACTCCTGGATTCGCCGCACAAAACACATGCTAGTCTCATCAAAGGAGTCGTCCAGTTCAATGGTAGAATTCTCATTCTCCCCATTGAACAGCTTATCGAATTACTCCCGCCATCTATGCTTAATCTCCTCGTCCTTCACCAAGAGTTGGTCTGCTCCGTCCTTGATGCATTTGACTTGGCCAATATCCATTGTCTTCCTCTCTCGGATCTTGGCCATCTTATAGATGTCCCTTTCGCCTTCCTTCGTGCCTAACAGTTGGTAGAGGTCCTCATATGCCCGACCCCTCGCTTCACTGACAGCTCGCTTTGCGGCCTTCTTCGCCATCTTATACTTCTCTATGTTGTCCGCACTCCTATCCAGGTATAGGCATCTGAAGCAATCTTCTTTCTATTTAATCGCCTTCTGGACAACATCATTCCACCACCAGGTATCCTTATCTTTGCTTCTCCTCCCCTTGGACACTCCGAACTCCTCTGAGGCCACCTTGCGAATGCAAGTCGCCATCTTCATCCACACATTGTCCGCATCCCCTCCTTCCTCCCAAGGGCCCTCCTTAATGACCCTCTCCTTGAACGCCTGACCTACCTCCCCCTTGAGCTTCCACCACTTCGTTCTAGCGACTTTGGCACGCTTATCCCGCTGGACATGAATCCGAAAGCGGAAGTCAGCAACCACCAGCTTATGCTGAGGTACAACACTCTCTCCAGGTATCACCTTAGAGTCTAGGCACGCACGCCTATCTTCTCTTCTTGAGAGGATGAAATCAATCTGGCCAGAGTGTTGGCCACTACTAAAAGTCACCAGATGTGATTCTCTCTTTCTAAAGAGGGTGTTAGCTACAATCATGTCGTAGGCTAGAGCAAAGCTTAAGACATCTTTGCCTTCTTGATTCCTGATGCCATAGCCAAAGCCTCCATGCGCCCCTTCAAAACCTGTGTTAGATGTACCCACGTGGCCATTGAGGTCTCCTCCTATGAAGAGCTTCTCGCCAATCGATACACTCCTAACCATGTATTCTAGGCCTTCCTAGAACTCCCTCTTGGTGTTCTCACTGTGGCCTACTTGCGGGGCATACGCGCTGATAACATTGAGATCTAAGTCCCCAACTACCAGCTTGACCAGGATAATCCGGTCCCCACGTCTCTTGACGTCTACCACTCCATACTTGAGGCTCTTGTTGATCAAGATGCCTACGCCATTTCTGTTTGCAGACGTCCCCGTGTACCACAGCTTGAAGCCGGTATCCTCCACCTCCTTCGCCTTATGTCCCCTCCATTTGGTTTCTTGGACGCAAAGGATATCAACACCTCTCCTCACCGCTGCATCAACTAGCTCCCGAAGCTTCCCTGTCAGAGATCCTATGTTCCAGCTACCTAAGCGAATCCTCCTAGGCTTGGCTAGCTTCCTTACCCTTCGCACTCGTCGAGTCAAATGCGAAGACCCATGCTCATTTTCGACTACAACTGGGCGCTGATGTAGCGCGCCACTAAGGATGCGACGACCCGATCCTCGCTCACTTGCCACCGTATCCGGATCAAGATACGACGCGCCACTAGGGGGGTGACGGCCCGGCCCTTGCCCATTTTCCACCACACTCGGGTTCCGATGTGGCGCGTTGCTGAGAGGGTTATGCCCCAACGAAAATCTTTTGGGTTTCATCTCCATAAGAGTGGCTGAGTTTTTATGTTGGCTCGCCAAGCCTATCACAACCCTCCTCCTTTACCCGGGCTTGGGACCAGCTATGTTGAGACAACATAGGCGGAGTTACATATGTGTCAACACAAGTTTAAATAATTCATACACCCAGAGCATGCCATTGTCACTTGAGGTGTAAATATCACTGACTAGACTAAGTTGTGCCCCTTGTTTCTGTTGCTTCAAGGCAGCAAAAAACTCTGCATCTTGAAGAATCATGGCTCGCTCCACATGTCCAAGTCCAACTCGAAAGATAAAAACATCTCTTCTACCGTCTACGGCAAGCCAGCAACCATGTACTAATGGCTAGTATTACATAACAGTAGAGATACCAAAATACTACCGTGGCGAGTCACTGAAGATATTGATCCTTCTACTGATTGTGGGTAGTCCATGATAATGTGCATAGCTTCCGTTCCATAGCACTATAACTTCCATTCTACTACAGCCACAGGATGCATTACAGCACATGATGGTGCCATGTCTGAAGATACTACAACCGTCGGATCATAGCTTCTGTTCCATAGTACTACACGAAAATGTGCATAGAAGGGATGTAAATTTTCTTCAGTAAACAGCGAGACAATAAACACAATGAAGCATTGCTCTAGAACCTCAGCTTGTTTTTCCAAAAGAAATTGACAGCAACTCACATTTGACATTTTCAGAGTAAGGTGCTCATGTACAATAACAAGCAGTTGCTGCCGATGAGCTGACCAATTGACTGATACTAATTGTGGAGTATCAGATAAGCAATGTAGCTTCTAGGGTACCAAAACAAGAAAAAGACATGACAAGGCAAACATTAATGATCATCACACGCCTAAATGGACTGCCTCCTAGTTTATACGAAGACAAGGTTTTTTTGGTCCGTGGTTTATTCGCCTGGGGAACAGGCAGGGATCCCGTCAAACCAAATGAGGCCTGAGGGGATTTGGTGAAGGGAAGGGATTCACCAAATCCAAAAATCCCCAGCTCCTTTGAGGCTTGGAAACCCTCCTGACCAAACAAGGCCTCAGGCTTTGTTTGGTAGAAGTGGATTGGGGAGATTTTGGGAGGGGGAAATTTCAGGGGATTGGGTGAATCCCTTCCTTCCACCCAATCCCCTCAAAACACCTTGAATACCCAAAACCCCTCCATCCACAATCCTCTTTGTTAAAAATTCTGTTTGGTAGGCAGGGTTTGTCATATTGACATAACATGCTGTAGAACATTTAAAAATCCAATCTTTACAATGTAACAAACTCGCCTTGTATCCTCGTGAAAGGATCGAGATGGACCTAGAGGGGGGGGGTGAATAGGTACAATTACAAATTTTAATTATTATTTAGCAATTTTAGGCAATAACGCGGATATGAAGGTGAGCCTAACAATTGCAAGTTTGATGCTAAGAGCTAAGCAAGGTAAACAAGTAACACAAGTAGATGAGTAAGCAAGCACAATATGATATAAGTAAAGACTAAGAGAGAAGTAACCACAAGTAGGAAGTTAGGGTTAGGGATAACCGCAACTCCGAGAGACGAGGATGTATGTCGATGTTCACTTCCTTGGAGGGAAGCTACGTCACCGTTAGAGAGGTGGATGTTACCATGAAGGCACACCAACGCCACGAAGGCTCACCCTATTCTCCCTTTGATACAACACCATGAAGGCGTTTCTCAACCACTAGTGGTAGACCTTGGGGTGGTCTCCAAAACCCTCACAAACTTTTCGGGGGTAATCACAATGGTCGATTCCTCTTCGAATGACTCCTACCGCCTAGGAGTCTCCAACCTCCAAGAGTAACAAGAACGATGGGGAAAAGCTCAAGACTTGCTCAAATCACAAATTCCTTTGGTGCAAAGAAGGGGAAGGAGTGGATCTATCACTTGCTTGGACAACTTCTCACAAATGCTCTCAAATCCTCTTGGGATCTAAGATTTGGTGTATGAGAGTGAGAGAGAGAGAGTGAAAAGTGTTCTAGGGTTTCCTCAAAGTGAATGGTCAACCCTCTCCCATGGGGGAAGAGAGCTATATATAGTGTGAGTGCAAATGTGGCCGTTGTAGTGCAAGTGACCGGGCAGGCCGGACATCCGGGCTAGGGGCCGGACATCCGGCCTGGCAAGGCACTTAAAGAACAGGGCAGAAACAGAGGTTAAAACAGAGGGGCCGAACATCCGGGGCCAAGCCTGGACATCCGGCATGTCAGGAAAGCCCGGACATCTGGTAGGTGGCCGGAGATCCGGCGAGTTCATATAACGGTTATAGAACCTTATTTGAACCACGGGTAGTAGTGGCCGGACATCTGGGATAGAGCCCGGACATCCGGCGTGGCAGTAGGGCCCGGACATCCGGCGAAGACCAGGACATCCGGCGTGAACACTAGAACCCTACTGGACATATAGTGGCATGAAGCCGCCGGCGTGCGGGCCGGACATCCGGGGGAGCACCCCGGACATCCGGCAGGCAGCCCGGACATCCGGCAACCCCAGAGGCAGAAACACAAACCGAGGAGAATTTGATAGATCCAAACAATTTTAGGAAGGAGTTTTTGTGGCAAGAGCAAGTCTTTTACTAACCCTACCGATCCCCTCTTAATAGTGCGGGATCCTATACTCAAGAAGACAAATATGTAATCATTTTGATACTTCTTCCTTGAGTAAAATCAACTCCGTTTGTTCATGATCCGCACACTTTTGATGATCCGGGGACTAACACCTGAGATTCACTTAACGAACATAGTTAGTCCCCTACATGTATATTATCATCAACATCAAAACATGATGTAAGGGCATGATTGCACTTTCAACCTCCCCCTTTTTGTTTGTTGATGACAATCATACATGTAGTATCATAGATGCAATAAATAAATTTAGCATTGTAAATCATGAGAGCATAATACAGTATATGTTCCTATTTGCTTTAGCTCCCCCTCATTGTGTGCTAGAGATGATTATGTTAGGATGTACAACACAAATTCCCATGATAGCATATGTAGCTCAACAAGATAGGAAAGTATGACACGCACATATGAAACAACTATAACACCAATCCATAGCCACAAGGGTAACAACATAGTCTTAAACAATTAAGTACCATCTGTAGCATACATAAAGAGTTTGAATAATAGCGAACACAAATAGACAACATATAGCATGACCCAAACTAAGATACTACTTCTCCCCCTTTGATAGCAACATGCAAAAAGGGGCGAAGAACTAGAAGAACTCCATAGAAATCACTCCTAGCGGATGTCATCATCAACATCAAAGAACTCGGCGTACTCGTCACGAGACGGGAATCCGAAGGTGGAAGAGGATGGAGCCGCGGGAATAGGATCATCATCACTCACGGGACTCCCACGACCGCGAAGGCACTGCTTGAGCTGGTTCTTGGAGATGATGAGACGCTTCTGAACATCATGGTTTTGCTGACAGTTGAATGTGATCGCCTTCATAATACTCCCTCCGTCCCATAATAAGTGTCTTGACCTTAGTACAACTTTGTACTAAAGTTAGTACAAAGTTGAGACACTTATTTTGGGACGGAGGGAGTAGCAGACTGAGCCTTGCCCAAGAACAAGGCAATACGGCCACGAGGAGCGGTCGAGGAAGATGGAACAGAGGAACCCGTGGGCAGAGTCCCACAAGCAGACCTCCTAGGCTGAGTAGGAGCAGCAGACGGTGTAGGAGCCAGCACGCGCATATGAGTAGGAGGCTTCCAAACGGAGTGCATAGCAGTCTTAACAACCGCAAAGGGAGCAGTGTGACCAATCAGAGCCTAAATGAATGGAGCATGAGGGAATTGGCGGGTCTGAATGAAACTGGAAAGACGGATCTAATGCCAAATGTAACGAGCTGTGTCCAGAGGCTTGGTAGGTTCGTCATGCATACGAACCATCAAATCAATACAATAGTTGCGAGCCCTTGAGCGATCTCCCTTCTTAGGATAGAGAGTGCGAAGCACACACTGATAGAGAATGTAGTAAGGGGCCCGGAAGATGGATACCTCATTGGGAGGATATTCACGTTCCTTTGGAGTGAGCTGAGTGGTAGGCTTAACAAGAGGCATGCAAGCATCAATGCCTTTGGGCTTATACTCTGGATCCAGACTATGAATGTGATGGCCAACACCGGAGAAGCCCAAAATCTGAACAAAACAATAATAAGTGATGCTCAGCGTAGTGTCATCGGTCATCCATCTGAGAGTGTTGTCTGGACCAAAGAAACAGGTGGCATAGAACTGAAGAATGGCAGCTTCATTCCAATCACACTTGAAGGTAATTGCTGGACCGAGAGTCATATCATCAATGATCTTGACCGGGTTGTTAGGAAACATGGCAGGATGATCACACATGAATTTTAGATCCAAGTACTTGTGAGGAGCAAGTCCATGTCCGTGGACGAAACTGGAGTAGAGATCCTGCTGCATGCGAGTGCGGAAACGAGGATCCTCGGCATCAGCCACCATCTCATATTGGTTGACATCCCGATGGAACTCAAGATATGGACCAGGCCCCACGGTTTTGAAGTTGTGAGTGGGGCGATCCTCACTGTCGGGAAGCTCCATGGAGATGCGACGACCATGGACAACGGACATCGACGCACCACGGACCTGAGGCACGGGAGCCCTCCGAGTGCCCGGTTTTGACTGACTAATGGAGCTCCTAGGGGTAATGACTTCCTCTTCCTCCCCAGCATAGTCCTCATCATCCAGATCAGAGGCCGACGGACTTGGTGATGGTGCCCGACGCTTCTTCTTAGGACCGGTGGTAGTCTTCTTCTTCTTAGGTCGAGCATGTTCATCGGAATCGGTGGAACCTTGCCGGTGATCTACTGAAACGGAGACACGATAGGGGTACCGATGAGAAGGAGTTTAAAAAAATGAACTAGGATAAAGCAAATTAAACAGTGAGGATGTGAACATTTTCGAACATGACCATAGGATAAATCCAAGTGGTAGATCAAAATATTAAGGGACAATTCCATTTCAGCCCCTAACTGGAACCCACTACTCAAATTTGCCCCTAATTTCAATGTGTGCTCAAATTTGCCCCTCTACCGTTAGTTGCCCTTATAGAAATACCCTTCTGCGCCGTTACTGTCCGGTCAAACAGCTTTGACCATCTCGAAAAAATAGCAAAAAAATCTGAAATTTTGTGGGATCGAAGGTACTCAGGTTCGCAAGGTGCGTGCAAATTTTCATGTTGTTTGGGCATTCTAGGAGCTCGTGGCAAAGGAAAAATAGTAAATATGTACGCCTGTGAACAGTAAATTCAAAAAAATAGCAAGAAAATTCAAAAAATATGAATTTTTTTGGCATCCAAGATGCTCAGGTGCGCAAGGTGTGTGTAAAATTTTGTTGTGTTTGGACATTGTAGGAGCTCGTGGAGAAAAAAACAAAATTTGTCTCAAAAAAAACTTGTAAAAAATACACTATTTGGTTTTTTTTGTGAGAGCTCCTCGCATGTCATTTGATAACAAAATTTTGCACACACCTTGCGCACCCAAGCATCTTGGATGGCAAAAAATTTCATATGTTTTTGAATTTTCTTGCTATTTTTTAATTTACTATTCAAAGATGTACAGATTTATTGTTTTCCTTTGCCACGAGCTCCTGGTATGTCTAAATAGCACGAAAATTTGCACGCACCTTGCGCACATGAGTACCATCGATCCCACAAAATTTTAGATTTTTTTTTGCTATTTTTTTTGAGATGGTCAAAGTTGTTTGACCGGACGGTAATGGCGCAAAAGGGCATTTCTATAAGGGCAACTAACGGCAGAGGGGCAAATTTGAGCACACATTGAAATTAGGGGCAAATTTGAGTAGTGGGTTCCAGTTAGGGGCAGAAATGGAATTGTCCCAAATACTAATATGCCCATGGTTAAGTTGTTTTAGCGAGGTACATAGAGAGGAATTTAGGCTAGGTAAGGGACATCAAATCTCATAAATATATATATATATATATATATATATATCAAGATAGTCATGAGAGATAACGAAAACCTAGAGTTGTTGGGCCAACCAAGAAAATAGTCGATAGATAGCACCCATACCCCGGGAAGACGAAGGAGGGACGCAATTCTTGGTACGCGCCATGAAGAACTCCGGCGGCCGATCCACAAGTCAACACCCGAGACGGTCCCTCCCGAGTGATTCACACCGCAACCTAGAGAATGGATTGGATGGAAACGTAGATCGGGAGGAGATGAAGGTGTAGGCAGGAGATCGGGGCCGGAGGATGAAGGAGATGGACGGGGCAGCGCCGGAGCTCAGCCCGGCGGCGGCGGTGGTTTGAGAGAGATGGGGAGAGCAAGAGAGGAAAGAAAGGGGAATAGCCCCCAAATCCCGAGCGCTCCCCCCGTTTTGTGTGTCTGCGGGTGACGGGCCGGACATTCGGGCCAAGCCCGGATATCCGGCGACTAGTGGTCAGAGAGCAGATTTCCAGGGCCCGGATGTCCGGCAAAGGCCCGGATGTCCGGCCACTGGAGGCGCCCGATGATTTTGAGCAGCAGAGAATTTCCAGGGCCCGGATGTCCGGCAGTGGAGCCGGATGTCTGGCCACTGGACAGAGATATCAATAGAGAAAGGGGGCCATATAGTGATATTATGTGATATAGACTCCGCCAAGGAGATTTAAATTGTAGAGATGAAGAACAAAGTAATTTTATGGTCATACTAAGATGCGCAAAGATAACCCAACAATATTAAGGGAAGAAAGGTTCATTTTAAGTAATGCACAAGCGGTGACCGAAGTCACCATGTTTGAGCATATGGGACATAGTACCGCAAAGATTTCGACTTTGGGTACATAGTCATGACTCCATCATTTTAAAGCACCATAGTTCGAAAACCATGATAACTTTGAGAGTGATTGTTCTATTTATGCATTATGTAGGGTGAGAGTACTCATGAATTGAATGGCTCCCCCTAAATATATGCCTACATCAAGACAAGACATTAAGCACATGCATGGATGGGTACTAGATTTCACATAATGTTGTCAAGCTCCAAGATACCAAGTTCTCGCCTAAGTTGACAAAACCTTGCTTCATCCAATGGATTGGTGAAAATGTCGGCAAGTTGCATATCTGTGCCAACATGAGCAATATCAATGTCACCCTTTTCCACATGATCTCTCAAGAAATGATACCTAATATCAATGTGCTTGGTGCGGGTATGATCTTTGGGATTCTCAGCAATATTGATGGCACTTTCATTATCACATAGAAGAGGCACATGTCTATAGGTGATACCGTAATCCTTGAAAGTTTGCCCCATCCATAATAATTGAGTTGCACAACTGGAGGTTGCAATGTATTCGGCTTCGGCGGTGGAGAGGGCAACACGGTTTTGTTTGTTCGAGGACCAACTTACCAAGGAGCGTCCAAGAAATTGACATGCACCGAAGGTGGACTTACGATCCACTTTGTCTCCAGCCCAATCTGCATTTGTGTACCCAATGAGATCAAACTTAGCATCCTTGGGGTACCATAGACCCAACTTTGGGGTGTGAACAAGGTATCTAAGAATATGCTTAACCGCCTTATGATGACTTTCCCTAGGGGAAGCTTGAAATCTAGCACACATGCATACATTGAACATGATGTCTAGTCTAGATGCATAAAGATAAAGCAATGAACCAATCATAGAGCGGTAAATAGATGGGTCGAACGGGATACCGTTTGTGTCTTCAGTGAGTACAATTTTTGTTGGCATGGGTGTCTTACATGGACGAGCATGAGACATGTCAAACTTCTCTAGAATGTCCTTGAGGTACTTTGCTTGAGACAAGAAAATTCCTTCTTGAAATTGTTGAATTTGGAAACCGAGAAAGAACTTTAAATCCGCATTGAGTGACATCTCAAAGTTCTTGGTCATGGAAGCCGCAAACTTCTTGCAAAAATGAATGTTAGGAGAACCAAAAATGATATCATCTACATAGATTTGGCATAAGATCAAATCACCCTTGTCCCTCTTAGTAGAAAGAGTGGGATCGATCACCCCTCTCACAAAACCATCATCGAGTAAAAACTTCTTGAGATGATCATACCAAGCACGAGGTGCTTGTTTGAGGCCATACAAAGCCTTATGAAGTTTATACACATAGTCTTTGTGATCAGGATCAACGAACCCGGGTGGTTGTGATACATATACTTCTTCTTGTAGAGGACCATTAAGGAAAGCACTCTTCACATCCATTTGATGTAATGTAAAACCATTGAAAGCAGCATAAGCAAGTAAGATGCGAATAGATTCAAGACAGGCAACGGGAGCAAAGGTCTCACCAAAGTACAAACCTTCAACTCGTGAGTACCCTTGTGCCGCTAACCTTGCCTTGTTGCGGATGATTACACCATTCTCATCTTGCTTGTTCTTGAAAATCCATTTTGTTCCAATGACATTGTGTTCCGTAGTTGGCCTCTTGACTAATGACCACACTTGGTTGCGTTCAAAGCTGTTCAACTCTTCTTGCATAGCAATGAGCCAATCGTTGTCCGTCAATGCTTCTTGTACCTTGAGAGGCTCAACACTAGACACAAACGAGAAGTGAGCACAAAAGTTTGTCAATTGTTTACGAGTGACTCTACCTTCCGATATGCCGGTGAGGATTTTATCAACATCAACACGACTGGCCACATGGAGCATGATGGAGGTTAGGGTTTCACGAGGTTCAACTTCATGTCCATCATCCACATCCTCAACATATGGATCATTAATGTGTGGTGGAAGATCTTCTTCTTCATATTGCATTTGTTGAGGATCATTATCAATGATTGCACTTTCTCGTTCTTGCTCTTGGTGATGATCTTGATCATGGAGATGCTCATGGTGAGGGACTTGATCATCTTCTTGTTCTTGAACACTGGGCATTGGTTGAGCAATAGGAGCTTGTGGTGTTATGGGTGTTGAAGTGGTTTGATGATGTGGGAAACTTCCATCTTCTTCTTCATCATCATGAGGTTCTTGTTCCATGGGACCCATGGACAAAATATCTTGAGACGAATCTTCTTCACCTACATCACTTAGATCAACTTGCTCCCCTTCATCAAACACCACGTCACAAGTTTCTACAACACATCCATTGGATTTGTTGTAGACTCTATAGGCATGAGAGTTTGATCCATAACCAACAAATATGCCCTCAGTTGTTTTGGATTGAAATTTTCCTAACCGTTCTCTTTTGTTGAGGATGAAACATTTGCACCCAAATACACGAAAGTACTTGACATTTGGCTTGTTCCCGGTTAGGAGCTCATATGGAGTCTTTTCCAATATTTTGCGGAGGAAGAGCCGATTTGATGCATGGCATGCGGTGTTGACAGCCTCGGCCCAAAAACTATGTGGCGACTTGTATTCATCCAACATGGACCTTGCCATCTCCACAAGTGTACGATTCTTCCTTTCTGCAACACCATTTTGTTGAGGCGTGTATGGTGCGGAATATTGATGCTCAATCCCTTCATCACTAAGAAATCCTTCCAAGGTGTAGTTCTTGAACTCGGAGCCATTATCACTTCTTATTGCCAAGATTTGTTTGTCAAACTTGCGTTGTGCTTGCTTGGCAAAATCAATGAAGGTGATCTTCGTCTCGTCCTTGGACTTGAGGAAAAACACCCATGTGTATCTTGAGTAATCATGAACAATGAAAAGTCCATACTTTTTCCCACCAAGACTATCCCATGAAGGAGGCCCAAAAAGATCCACATGAAGGAGCTCCAAAGGCCTTGAAGTAGACACAATATTCTTGGGTGGGTGCTTTGATTGATGTTGCTTCCCGGCTATGCATGCACCACACACACGATCTTTCTCAAAAGAGACATTGGTTAGTCCAAGGATGTGATTACCCTTTAAGAGATCTTGAAGATTTCTCATGCCGACATGGGCTAGCCGGCGATGCCAAAGCCACCCCTTGTCGGCCTTGGCCATTAGACAAGTTGCATGGAATGTGCTCTCTTTCGAGAAATCAACCGTGTAAAGGTTGCCATCCAACTCTCCAACAAAGGCCACTTCGAGAGTATCTCTCTTAAAGACTTTCACATCCGTTAGTCTAAAGAGTGTATCATAACCAACAGAAGGCAATTGACGAACGAAAAGCAAATGGTATTTAAGGGATTGAACAAGCATGACATTTGCAAGAGACATGTCATTTGTGATAGCCACCTTGCCCAATCTGAGTACCTGTCCTTTTGATCCGCCACCAAACATAATGCTCATAAATGGTTGAATAGCTTCCATGAAATCGTAGAGCAATTTGCTATCTCCGGTCATATGATTTGTACATGCACTATCGATCACCCATTTTACTCCACCAGAGAAAGCAACCTATACACAACTATGACTTGGTTAGAGGCACCCATTTTGCAATGGGACCTCTCAAGTTAGTCACAAGGGTCTTAGGGACCCAAATAGCATAAAACCGGAATGCATTTCGAGGACCAACAAACTTTGCATAAACTTCTCCATCCTTAGTTTTACGAAGTACATAGGATTGAGGCATGAACTCTTTTGGCTTGTTGAGAGTGGACATGCCCCTAGTGGCCTTCCCACTCACAACCTTACCTTTCTCCTTGTGCCTTTCTCGTACAAATGTTTCTTTTATAGGAGTGGTGCACTTTTGAGAAGACATCTTCTTCTTGCTTGTGCTTGGGTCAAACCTGAGCCCCTCTTTGGCAAACACTTCATTGTGTTGGCACAATACCTCATTAAGGTTCTTTTGTCCTTGAGCACATGTCATGAGTCCCTTCTCTAATTGAGCCTTGAGAAAGCGATTCTCCTCAAGAATAGATGCTAGGTCACCACTAGAGTTAGTAGTACAAGCATCAATATTAATAATAGGAGAAGAGTAAGCCTTGGCTAGAGTTTCAAGATATGTAAGCTTGAGTGTCTCAAAACTCTTTGTAAGAAGAGTAAGCTCTTCTTCCTTAGTCTTGAGGGACAAGGATAGAAGCTCACAATCCTTAGAGAGAGAAGCATGAGACTTCACAAGCCTACTTTTATCATTCATCAACTCCTCACAAGAGTCCTTGGCCTTTTTCAAGGAGGCAAGTTCTTTAGCATGAATATCAATGTTTGCACCAATTTTTAAGCATAGTTCATCATTTCATGCTTCCTCATATTGGACTTTTCACTCAAGGACATCATATTTTTCCTTTTCCTCGGTGACGAGGGTTTCGAGTTCCTTAATGGTGATGGTGTGCTTACTCACCATATCCATGAGCATACGAAACATAGTGAGCTTCTTTCCTTTGAGGGAGCACATGAACTTATCTAGTTTAGCAAGCATAGGATCATCTATATCATCATTATCATAAATATCCTCCGCATCAAGATACTCATCACAAGGAGTAGACGGAGTGAAAATAGGAGGATTTGATCGTGGGGTTACCTTGACCTTGTCCGGAGAGTTTTGGTTCTCTTCATCTTCTTCCACGGCCTTTGCCATTAGACACTTGTGAGTGTTGCCCTTGTAGTCTTTCATATAATTGTAGGTGACAACATCACCACTCTTGTTGACTAGCCTCAAGGTGTTTTGAGTATCTTGAGCAACTCCGGCAACACCACTAACATCATCCGGATCGGATTCTTCATGAGCAACCATTGCTTTCCCATCTCTCCTCTTGAGCTTGGAGTTCAAAGGGTTTGGCAACTTCTTCTTGGGAAAGGTCTTGGGAAACCTTGGTTTATCTTCTCTCTTCTCATAAGGGCATTCGTTGGAGAAGTGGTTGGTTTCATCACAGTTGTAGCATTTTCTCACTTTCTTCTTTTGAAATTTTCCCTTGAATTTTCCCACGCTAAACTTCTTGACAAAGAGGGCAATGTCTTCATGTGAGGGACTCTCATCGGAGTCAATCTCATCACCATCTTCATCATCATCTTCTTCTTCTTCACTTTTCTCTTCTTCACATACATGCTTGGCCTTCAATGCAAGATTGATCTTTGATGTTGGGGTACCATGCATGGCAAGATGTTTTGTAGCATTTGCCTTTGACTCTTCAAATAGTTGGAAAGTGGATATGATGTCATCTGGATTCATTTCCTTGAAGCCATGGTGTTGTCTTATGTCCCACACCATTTGGTGATGATATGGAGCAAGAGCATGAAGCAACTTGTCCACAAGAAATCGCTTAGTCAAGTTAAATCCATCTTGTGTCTTGCCACACTCACATGACTCAATGTCAGCGGTGAGAGTCATGAGACGCTCAAGAAGTTGCTTGGGAGATTCACCTTTCTCCATACAAAAGTTTTGCAATTGCCCCTTGGCAATTTTGTATTGAGTGAGCCGGAGAGTGGAGGTACCGGTCTTGGTCCTTAAAATACTATCCCATAGCTCCTTGGCACTTGTGATGTGTATGTATGGTCTCCTTTGCTTGTCAACCATACCTCTCCTTATGCACATGATTGCGGTGTCGTTGAGATGCTTGTCATAAGTTTCTCTTGGTGTAAGATTCTTCGGATCAACCACATGGTAACCATACTCCAAGATCTCCAGCATCTCATCGTTTCCATATCGAAGATGATCCTCCATAGCAACTCTCCACAAGGCAAAATCGATAGTGTCATCAAGTAAAGGTGGTTTTCCTTGAGGGTTATACTTTGGTTTCTCAATTTGAGATCTTGCATAAAGCTATGGAACACTGGAGTGATCATTGCTAGGAGGTTGTTGGCCAAGTGACGGAGTAGGCACAGTTGGCCTCGAGGCCGCACCACCAGAAAGTGGTGCAAGTATCGTGGTCAATGTGGCTAGTCTCATTTGGACCAAGGCCTCAAGAGAAGCATCATGCTCCTCTTTTTGCTTAGCAAGGGCCCGTTCCAGATCCTCAGAAGTAAAGGACTTGACTTCCGCAGAAGCCTCACCCTTTTCCTTCGGATTTGCAACACGGGGAGTCCCTTCGGGGTTCATCTCGCTCTAGGGCGGTTAAGCCACAAGAATAGAGCACGAGGCTCTGATACCAATTGAAAGGATCGAGATGGACCTAGAGGGGGGGGGGTGAATAGGTACAATTACAAATTTTAATTATTACTTAGCAATTTTAGGCAATAACGCGGAATATGAAGGTGAGCCTAACAATTGCAAGTTTGATGCTAAGAGCTAAGCAAGGTAAACAAGTAACACAAGTAGATGAGTAAGCAAGCACAATATGATATAAGTAAAGACTAAGAGACAAGTAACCACAAGTAGGAAGTTAGGGTTAGGGATAACTGCAACTCCGAGAGACGAGGATGTATGCTGATGTTCACTTCCTTGGAGGGAAGCTACGTCACCGTTAGAGACGTGGATGTTACCACGAAGGCACACCAATGCCACAAAGGCTCACCCTATTCTCCCTTTGAGACAACACCACGAAGGCGTTTCTCAACCACTAGTGGTAGACCTTGGGGTGGTCTCCAAAACCCTCACAAACTTTCTGAGGTTAATCACAATGGTCGATTCCTCTCCGAATGACTCCTACCGCCTAGGAGTCTCCAACCTCCAAGAGTAACAAGAACGATGGGGAAAAGCTCAAGACTTGCTCAAATCACAAATTCCTTTGGTGCAAAGAAGGGGAAGGAGTGGATCTATCACTTATTTGGACAACTTCTCACAAATGCTCTCAAATCCTCTTGGGATCTAAGATTTGGTGTATGAGAGTGAGAGATAGAGAGAGTGAAAAGTGTTCTAGGGTTTCCTCAAAGTGAATGGTCAACCCTCTCCCATGGGGGAAGAGAGCTATATATAGTGTGAGTGCAAATGTGGCCGTTGTAGTACAAGTGACCGGGCAGGCCGGACATCCGGGCTAGAGACCGGACATCCGGCCTGGCAAGGCACTTGAAGAATAGGGCAGAAACAGAGGGGCCGGACATCCGGGGCCAAGCCCGGACATCCGGCATGTCAGGAAAGCCCGGACATCTGGCAGGTGGCCGGACATCTGGCGAGTTCATAGAACGGTTACATAACCTTATTTGAACCACGGGTAGTAGTGGCCGGACATCCGGTATAGAGCCCGGACATCCGGCGTGGCAGTAGGGCCTGGACATCCAGCGAAGACCCGGACATCCGGCGTGAACACCAGAACCCTACTGGACATATAGTGGCATGAAGCCGCCGGCGTGCGGGCCGGACATCCGGGGAAGCACCCCGGACATCCGGCAGGCAGCCCGGACATCCGGCAACCCCAGAGGCAGAAACACAAACCTAGGAGAATTTTATAGATCCAAACAATTTTAGGAAGGAGTTTTTGTGGCAAAAGCAAGTCTTTTACTAACCCTACCGATCCCCTCTTAATAGTGCGGGATCCTATACTCAAGAAGACAAATATGTAATCATTTTGATACTTCCTCCTTGCGTAAAACCAACTCCGTTTGTTCATGATCCGCACACTTTTGATGATCCGGGGACTAACACCTGAGATTCACTTAACGAACATAGTTAGTCCCTTACATGTATATTGTCATCAACATCAAAACATGATGTAAGGGCATGATTGCACTTTCACCTTGCTATAGAATTGTAAAGGTCACCTAATAAAAATGAGACAAAGTTGCTACAGGGGAATAATTGAGTAACTGATTTTCCCACCAGAAACATAATTTTGCATGACTTGAAATCAATATCTCATCAACTGATATAGTGACAAGGAATTATATGAGATGAAACAACAACGATCAGGTATATTTAAAAGTTCCATAACCCCACATCAGACCATGAAAGTGTCACCATCAGCACTGGGTTAGATTGTGTACAGAATCACTAGAATAGGGCTGACTTTCTGAATTTTCAAACGAGTAAATGGTGTTAAAGCTCGCAATGAAATCTTTCCCCTGAAAACAAAATTCAGTGTGAAGTTACCCAATCTGGTCAAATAAAAACTTTCCATCCTTAGTCTGTACATCGCCTATTATCAGTTGGCACCCAAACATCTGATCAAAATAATTCAACAGAAAAAGTAGTACACATGTACAACATGATGATGGAATTAAACCAAGACCTAGGTCAATGGTGAATTCAACGAAATCGTCAAAGGCAGAAGCACAAGGTTCAGAACAAAAGAAAACAAAATCGAGCTGGTCACACAGTTAAAATTCAAACAACTGTCATCTGATTAAAACTGATCTGCTGGCTTTATTTGAAGAGTTCCACAAAGGTGATCTAGACATATATAGATTGAACTTTGCTATTCTTACCTTGATCCCTAAAGAGGCTGATGCTACTTCTATGAAGATGTTCAAGCCCATTAGCTTAATTAACTATAGTTTTAAAATCTTCTCTAAAGTCCTAACTAACAGACTTGCCAAGATTCTCCAGAGATTAATAGCCAGAAACCAATCTGCCTTCCTCAAAGGTAGATATATATTAGAGAGTGTGGTTACTGCCCATGAGGTAGTGCACTCAGTACACTCTGATAAGAAACAAGGGCTTGTGCTGAAACTGGACTATGAAAAAGCTTTTGACAAAGTTGATCTAGACTTCCTTATAGAGCTTCTGAAAAAAAGAGGGTTTGGAGATAAATGGATCACTTGGATCCATCAGGTTACTCATAATGGCTTTATAGGAGTCAAACTTAACAATGTTGAGAGTGACTTCTTCCTTCCTGGAAAAGGCCTTGGGCATGGTGTGAAGGAAATATGCCCTAGAGGCAATAATAAAGTTGTTATTTATATTTCCTTATATCATGATAAAGGTTTATTATTCATGCAAGAATTGTATTAACCGGAAACTTGATACATGTGTGGATACATAGACAAAACACAGTGTCCCTAGTAAGCCTCTACTAGACTAGCTCGTTAATCAAAGATGGTTAAGGTTCCTAACCATATACATGTGTTGTCATTTGATGAATGGGATCACATCATTAGGAGAATGATGTGATGGACAAGACCCATCCATTGGCTTAGCATAATGATCGTTCAGTTTTATTGCTATAGCTTTCTTCATGTCATATACATATTCCTTTGACTATGAGATTATGCAACTCCCGGATACTGGAGGAATACCTTGTGTGCTATCAAACGTCACAACGTAACTGGGTGATTATAAAGATGCTCTACAGGTATCTCCGAAGGTGTTTGTTGGGTTGGCATAGATTGAGATTAGAATTTGTCACTTCGAGTATCGGAGAGGTATCTCTGGGCCCTCTCGGTAATGCACATCATAAGAAGCCTTGCAAGCAATGTGACTAATGAGTTAGTTGCGAGATGATGTATTATGGAACGAGTAAAGAGACTTGCCGGTAACGAGATTGAACTAGGTATGAAGATACCGACGATCGAATCTCGGGCAAGTAACATACCGATGACAAAGGGAATAACGTATGTTGTCATTACGGTACGACTGATAAAGATCTTCGTAGAATATGTGGGAACCAATATGAGCATCTAGGTTCCGTAGTTGGTTATTGATCGGAGAAGTGTCTTGGTCATGTCTACATAGTTCTCGAACCCGTAGGGTCCGCACGCTTAACGTTCGATGACGATTTTGTATTATATGAGTTATGTGATTTGGAGACCGAATGTTGTTCGGAGTCCCAGATGAGATCACGGACATGACGAGGAGTCTCGAAATGGTTGAGAGGTAAAGATTCATACATAGGACGATAGTATTCAGACACTGGAACACCCCCCGGCAAAGATATGGGCCTTATTGGGCCAAGGGCGGGACAGACCAGCCCCTAGTGGGCTGGTGCGCCCCCATATCGGACAAATAGGAGGAGAAGGAAGGAGGGGAAGGGAGAAAGGAAAGGGGAGGATTCGGCCTCCCCCTTTCCTTCTCTTCCTCCATCTCCTTCCTTCCCCCTCCGACACTTATGGAAGGGGGGAGGCCGACTTGGAGGAGGCGCCCAAGTAGCATTACTCCTACTTGGGGCGCTCCTTGCTGCCCTTCTCCCTCTCCCACCTATATAAATATGTGGGGGGGGGCACTGCTAGAACACATGAAAGTGCAACTATCCCTGGGTGGTTTTGGTAATTCCTAACAACATATAGCTCATTGAACTAATGCTATTTCAAGATGATCATTTCAGAAAGTTCAATGACTGGCATGGCATGGACTAAGTATGTGGACCCCTCAAAATGCTAAGGACACATATTGGCTCAAGCTCAAGACTCTACATTTTCATTTTAGTGATCCAAGACCACATTGAGTCCATAGGAAAGCCAATACTATTAAAAGGGAATGAGGTGTTGCTTAATGGCTTGCTTGCTCAAAATGCTTAGTGATATGCTCCAAAAGCCCTCAATCACTTTCTCATATCCACATATGTCCCAAACCAAAAGTCAAACTCGGCCCAACCGATTTGATCTATCCGGCGCCACCGAGTTCATTTGACATAGCCACTGCCAAAAACCCTAGTCAGTTCGGTCTCACCGATAGGGATCTCGGTCTCACCGAGATGGGATTGCAAACTCTCTGTTTCCCTTCGTAACGTTTCGGTCTAACCGAAGTGAGCGATCGGTCCCACTGAGTTAGCAATGCAAACTCTCTGTTTCCCTTTCGTAACGTTTTGGTCTCACCGAAATGAGCGAATCGGTCCCACCGAGTTAGCAATGCAAACTCTCTGTTTCCCTTTCGTAACGTTTCGGTCTCACCGAAATGAGCGAATCGGTCCCACCGAGTTTGCCTGACCAACTCTCTGTTAGCCTATTACAGAAATTGGTCTCACCGAGTTGATGTGATCGGTCTCACCGAGATTACGTTATGCCCTAACCCTAATGAAATCGGTCCCACCGAGTTGACATGTCGGTCCCACCGAAAAGCCTAACGTTCACATTTTGAACTAAATCGGTTTGACCGAGTTTCATGATTCGGTCCCACCGAGTTTGGTAAATTGTGTGTAACGGTTAGATTTTGTGTGGAGGCTATATATACCCCTCCACCCTCTCTTCATTCATGGAGAAAGCCATCAGAACGAACCAACACTTCCACTACTCATTTTCTGAGAGAGAACCACCTACTCATGTGTTGAGACCAAGATATTCCAATCCAACCACAAGAATCTTGATCTCTAGCCTTCCCCAAGTTGCTTTCCACTCAAATCATCTTTCCACCAAATCCAAATATTTGAGAGAGAGTTGAGTGTTGGGGGGACTATCATTTGAAGCACAAGAGCAAGGAGTTCATCATCAACACACCATCTATTACCTTTTGGAGAGTGGTGTCTCCTAAATTGTTTAGGTGTTACTTGGGAGCCTCCGTCAAGATTGTGGAGTTGAACCAAGGAGTTTGTAAGGGCAAGGAGATCGCCTACTTCGTGAAGATCTACCCTAGTGAGGCAAGTCCTTCGTGGGCGATGGCCATGGTGGGATAGACAAGGTTGCTTCTTCGTGGACCCTTCATGGGTAGAGCCCTCCGTGGACTCGCACAGCCGTTACCCTTCATGGGTTGAAGTCTCCATCAACGTGGATGTACGATAGCACCACCTATCGGAACCACGCAAAAAATCTCCGTGTCTACATTGTGTTTGCTCCCTCCAAACTCCTTCCTTTACCTTCATATGCAAATGTTTTACATTCCGCTGCTATACTCTTAGACTTGCATGTGTAGGTTGATTACTTGACTTGTGCTAAGTTGCTAAAATCTGCCAAGACTTAAAATTGGGAAAAGGCTAGATTTTTTATTTGGTCAAGTAGTCTAAAATGCACCCCCCCCACTGACATACTTTCGATCTCCAATGGTTATCAGAGCTTTGGTCTCCATTTTCCTTGATTTCCATATCATTGGTGATCATAGCCTTGGTTTCACAACCTAGGAGAGTATGGCATCTAGCGAGGGAAATTACCACCGTAGAGGTCCTTACTTTGATGGTACTAATTTTGCTAGTTGGAAGCATAAAATGAAAATGCATATTCTTGGACATAACCCCGCCGTTTGGGCTATTGTGTGTATTGGCTTGCAAGGTGATTTCTTTGATGGAAAGGAACCAAATCGTGAAGCTACCGCGAAAGAGTTGAAGATGCTACAATACAATGCTCAAGCTTGCGATATCCTCTTCAACGGATTATGCCCCGAAGAATTCAACAAAATCAGCCGCCTTGAGAATGCAAAGGAAATTTGGGATACTTTGATTGATATGCACGAAGGTACCGACTCCGTCAAGGAATCCAAATTGGATGTGCTTCAAAGTCAGCTTGACAAGTTCAAAATGAAGGATGGTGAAGGTGTCGCTGAAATGTACTCTAGGCTCGCTCTCATCACAAATGAGATTGCCGGCTTAGGAAGTGAAGAGATGACCGACAGATTCATCATCAAGAAGATCCTAAGAGCCTTGGATGGAAAATATGATACCGTGTGCACATTGATCCAAATGATGCCCAATTACAAAGATCTCAAGCCAACGGAAGTCATTGGAAGAATTGTTGCTCATGAGATGTCACTTAAGGATAAGGAAGAGCTTCACAACAAGTCAAGTGGTGCTTACAAAGCCTCATGTGATGCTTCTACATCATCAAGTGAGAAACAAACCTTCAATGAGGAATTGAGCCTAATGGTAAAGAACTTCAACAAGTTCTACAAGAGTAGAAGCAAAGAAAAGAGCTACAAGTCAAGGTCCTATAATGACAAAAGATCTTCTAGTCGTGAGCGTAATTGCTACAATTGTGGAAGACCCGGACACTATTCCAATGAGTGTATGGCCCCCTACAAAAGAAGAGAAGATTCACCCAAAAGGAGAAGTAGAATAGAAGAATCACCTCCAAGGGAGAGAAGGAGTAGAGATGATCGTTATGAAAGAAGATCCTCTCGAAGAAGCAATGATTCGGAAAGGAAGGACAAGTCATCAAGGAGCTACTCAAAACGAAGACATCAAGCTCATGTTGGTGAATGGGTATCTGGCTCCGACTCCGACCAATACTCCGAGAGAAGTTATCACTCCGACTCCGAACATACTCAAGATGAAGGTGTTGCCGGTCTAGCACTTGTGTCATCTAATTCCTATGACATATTTGACTCACCAAATGAAGGGATTGGAAGATGCTTCATGGCTAAAGGCCCCAAGGTATCACACCCCGAGTATTTTGATTTCAATAGTGATGAAGATGATTTGCTAGGTGATGATGATTTACTTGTTGACAACTCTAGTGATGAAAATTATGATGAACTTGCTATTAATCATGCTAATCAAGATAAAATGAATGACAATGATAAGAAGGAGATTGAGAGTCTAACTAAAGAACTAAACACTCTTAAGTTAGCTCATGAAACTACTTTAGATGATCATCGAGAACTTTTAAAGACTCATGAGAAGTTACGCTTTGAAAAGCTCAATCTAGAGCAAGAGCATGAGTTTTTAAAGGCAATCAATGATGATCTTCGAAAGAAAAGTTCTTCTTACATTGCCAAGCGTTTACTCTTGTCTACTTACATGCCACAAGTAAAATCTAGCAACAAGAGTAAGAAAGATTCTTCTTCTAGTAGTAACAATAATCATGTTAAATCCAATATTGTTGCTTCTAGTAGTTCTCTTGATTCCACTAATGATTCTCTTAGCCAAGTTACACTTGAGCAAGAAAATAGCTTATTGAAGGGAATTATAGAGAAAGGTGTTTACAAGAGCCTTGCCGGAAGTAAGCAATTTGAGGAAATTGTACGCAAGCAAGGAAGGCACCGGAAGAATCAAGGTGTTGGTTTTGAACAAAAGTTCAATGCCAATGGAGTTGAGTGGGAAGAAGATCAATACCCCAAGACGAAGTTTGTTCCTCAACAGGAGAAGTATGATCCTACTTCCTTCGAGGGGACACGAGCTCAAGATGATCTTCCACCACAAGACCACAAGCAAAAAGGCAAGGACAAGCTTCAAGAGGAGATTGATGCATTTGAAGAAGCTCCCAAGGCCTTGGTCAAGTGGGTTCCCAAGACTGCATCAAGTTCTACTTCATCAAGTACGACTACAACTCCAAGGATTCCCATCAAGATGATGCGGATCCCGAAGAAGAAGAACTAGAGAGTTCTTGAGGGTGACTCCGCCAACATACTTCACTCATATCATTTTGGCAAGGACAAGTGCAGACAACTTCCACATCTTGCACTAGTACAAGGAGTCACAAACCCTCTTGTTGGTAAGACAAGGGACAAGGTAATCTAATGCATTCATGGACATCATCCTGTATGAACTTCACTCTATGTCTATGGATATCCTTGTTTGTTCCTTGTGGGACTAACCCGTGTAGGTATTGAAAGTGCAACTCACTCCAATGGATTGCTCCAAAGGATCTACATCAACAATGAGCATCCATATCTTTCAACATCTACATGAAGTCATCATCGACAAAACCCAAGGTTAGTTCATCCCTCTTAGGGGGGATATCACATCTAGGGGGAGCTTTACTCTAAGAATTGAGCTAAAGCAACTCTAATGGTGTGAACACAACAATGCTTTATGTAAAAGTGGTGACCCCACTTGTGCTTAAACGATGAGTATGACCTATGATCAAATGTTCTCATTTGACTCCTAAGTCAATATAATCATATATAGATGACCTAGTCATCGCTAATTGCTTGATAGATGCTAGAGTGTTTGTGCATGCTTCGTCACATATTTTATTTGCCATTTTATTATGTGAGCATGTTGATTGCATACTTTTCTCATTCAAGGACATCCACTTGTTGGTTTGATTGTTTGGTCTTTCTTTTTTGGCCAAGTGGATGGACAAGAATGCCTAAGAACTTCCTCTAGCTATCTATGCTTTTCTCGTCTCAAACTCTATTCATGCTACGTCACAAAGTTTGATCAAGTCAGATTCGAAACACTCTGTGTGAGGAGCACTCGGAGTCCCCGATTCGTCATAGACTTAAACTTCCAAAACCACTCTGTGCATTTCGGTCTGACCGATTCATCCACTTCGGTCACATCGAGTTCACTGAGTTGATCTAGGTTTTCAATCTCGGTGCAACCGAATAGAACCTTTTGGTCACACCGAGTTGCAGTAACCGCTTGCGATTTTGCATCTCGGTGCCACCGAGTTGTTCCACTCGGTCACACCGACAGGGTCAGGATATATATACCAACGGGTGAGATTTTGGAAATTTCTTCAAAACCCCTCAGCCCGCGCGTGTCCTGCTCTGCCGCCTCGGGTCTCCGGATCATCCTCTCATCGCCAGCGACCTCCCGCCGCTGGTCTCAGTCGTCGTCAACGGATTTCAACCCCGTCGTTGCCGCCGTAGCGAACTCATCGCCGAACTAGGGTATGAGTTCGACCTTTTGTGCTAATTCCTTACTCCGATTCTTAGCACAATGCAATGCCATGTTCTTATCCACGTATGAGATCAATCTATCCAGAGAAAACATCCTTTAGATTAGATTTGATTCGAAAATTTAGGGTTAGGTTTCCGCCGAACTCATCTCGGACCGACCGAGTTGTGGAAATCGGTCCCACTGATTTGGCTTAGGCCATTGCACTTGCGGTTTTCGGTCTGACCGAGAATTGCAAATCGGTGTGACCGAGTTCAACTCTCAGTGAAACCCTAGCAATCTCGGAGTCACCAAACTGTGTCTCGGTCTGACCGATTTCACTAGTTTAGACTCCAAAAGTTGCTTCAGTGTCACCGAGTTTAATAAATCGGTAGCTCCGAAATGCTTTCTGTGGAAAACTAAAACTAAGTTTTTGACTCATTTGTTTTGCAAAATCTCTGCACTTTGTGATGCTCATCCACTCTACCTCATCTATAACTATTCACAGGGTCAGCTTTCAGTTTGCAGTGTCAGAAATGTCTGATCAGAGTGATAGCCAGAATAAGTCTGAGGAGCAGGTCAACTTGAGTGAGGGCACTAGTCCCTCTGGCAGCTATGATGAGGGTAGCAGAAGCACCCCAAGCAATTTGCCTAAAGCTGCTACTAGGCAGAGGAAAAAGATAACTTCTGATTCTAAAGATGAAGATTATGTGGCTATTGAGGATGAGGCCATTTCAAAGAGGAAAGTTGTGAAGAAAGAATTTGGCACAGCTGCATCAACCAAGCCAGGCTTGAACCAGAAAGCTCCTGCCAAGAGAACACCCATGTCAAAGCCAAGAAGAATTCCAACATCCAAGCCAAGGAAAGTTGCTACAGGAGAAACCATGAAGTTCACAATGGAATCTGATGATGATGAGGCAGCTGGAGATGGAAAGAAGAAGAAGAGGGCCAGAACAACAACTGCAAAAGTACTTGGAACATCAACCATGGTAAGAGATTCTGATGAGGAAGAAGATGCAGAAGAGGATGTTGCACCAGCTCCTAAAGCACAAAAGCTGATGGGGGATGCCATCAAGTCTAGGGCTACTCCTTCAAAGCCCAAGACTGCCCCCAAAGCTTCTGCCCCAGCTTCCAAGACTGCACCAAAGAGGAGCACAAGAAATATTCCTGCTGCTGAGAAGAACAAGGCCCCAGTGCCTGAAGTGGCTTTTGATGAAGAAGAAGCTGAAGCCCAAGTGCTTAGGAAGCTCAAGCCCAAGATCCCTGATCATGATGACAATCATCCAGTAGCAGAAAACATGAACATCAGAAAGGATTCAGGACTCAGATTGTGGAGGCAATCAGATCCATATGCTGTGAGGAGAAGGACTGCTGTGGACTACAGGTTCCATACCAAAGAGCAGTAAGATTTCTATGAGACCATTCTGCTTGACAAGAAGCCCATAGTTTGTGATATGAAGTGGGCAGACTGGGAATACATTGATGAGAATAAAGATCATTTTCCAGGAGTACATGAGAGCTTCAAGCAGTGTGGTGTAGACAAGTTTGTGGGTCAGAAGCTGACAAAATGGAATGATGAACTCATCATGCAATTCTACTCCACAGCTCATTTCTATCCAGATGGTAGAATTGTATGGATGTCAGAGGGTACAAGGTACCAGTCTACAGTTGCTGAGTGGGCCAAGCTAATCAATGCCCCTGAAGAGCATGAGGATGACATTGATGTGTATGCTAAGAAGAAGAAAGACCACAACTCTATGGCCAACATGTACAAGGAGATTCCAGACAAAGCATTGGAAACACATAGATTTGGATCTGTTCATTACTTGTTGTCTGGTCTAGCTACAATCAACACCATATTGAGGCATACATTGTTGCCCAAATCTGGAGATCACAAGATGATCAGAGGTCATTCAATCAACCTGCTGCAGATATTTGATGTGCCCCAAAAGTTCAAAGTTATGAGTCTGATTGTTGAGACAATCAAGAGGACAGCAGCAGATCAGAAGAGATCTTGTGGGTATGCTCCACATATTCAGGTGCTCATCAACTCCAAGATGGGCACAGGCACCTACCTATTGGATAAGGAGCATCTACCCTTGAGACCAGATTTTGATGACAAACACTGTTGTGATGAATGAAGAAGATCCCACATCTGTGCAAGCACAATAAAAGAGAGAGAAGGCTAAGGCCGAGAAAGCTGCAAAGATGCCAAGTGATGAAGAAGTGTCTCAAATTCTTCTTCAGTCCAAACAAATTCAACTTAGCCATCTTGTTCTAGCAACATTGAGGATTGAGAAGTGTTTGGCCACCCTGACTCAAAATCAGGAGAGCTTGGAGAGGATCATTGAAACTAAGTTCTATGATCTTGATCTTAAAGTGACTGAGATGCAGACAGCTATTGAGCAGCTCCAGGAGGAAGCTAAGGAGAAGAAAGGGCAGGCTACCACAGATGCCTTTCAGAGAGTGCCAAGAGGACAGAGGTCAGCTGCAGTGCCCATGACTGACACAAGAGCAACTACATCAGCACCAGCAGCTACATCTTCAGTACCACCTCCAGTTGCCACTCCACCAGCTCCAACAACATCTACAGATGCTTTCGTCCTTGGAGTCATCTCAACGCCACCTCCCGAAGATCAAGCCTAGAGAGACGCATAACACTATGCATTTTCAAACTTTTTGGTAACTTGTTGCCAAAGGGGAGAAATGTATAGATCATAGGCTTCGAGAGAGAGTGTTTTTGCCTCTTTTGCCTCTTATTTGCTTTTGGTTGATACTTTTGTGTGCTTGCTTGATACTCTTTATGTCTGTGTGTGAGATACTTTTATGATCATGTGTTTGATCATATCATGCATTAATGCTTGTGTTTGAATGATGCTATTATCTATCTCTCATGTATGATCATTCACTTTGCTTGGTGATGAGTGCATGTTTTTACTCTCTATCATTTTGAGCGCTCCACCAAGATGTATGTGACATGGAAGAGTAACCCATGATCCTAATTGATTGTGCATTTGCATTCAAAAGAAAATTTTAAATAATGCACAAATTTAGGGGGAGCTCTTACTTATCACATACTTCTCAAAGCGACGATGCATTTCAATCTTATTATCATTTGTCGAAGCTTTGATCTATATGTTGTCATCAATTACCAAAAAGGGGGAGATTGAAAGTGCAACTATCCCTGGGTGGTTTTGGTAATTCCTAACAACATATAGCTCATTGAACTAATGCTATTTCAAGATGATCATTTCAGAAAGTTCAATGACTGGCATGGCATGGACTAAGTATGTGGACCCAAAATGCTAAGGACACATATTGGCTCAAGCTCAAGACTCTACATTATCATTTTAGTGATCCAATATCACATTGAGTCCATAGGAAAGCCAATACTATTAAAAGGGGATGAGGTGTTGCTTAATGGCTTGCTTGCTCAAAATGCTCAGTGATATGCTCCAAAAGCCCTCAATAACTTTCTCATATCCACATATGTCCCAAACCAAAAGTCAAACTCGGCCCAACCAATTTGATCTATCCGGCGCCACCGAGTTCATTTGACATAGCCACTGCCAGAAACCCTAGTCAGTTCGGTCTCACCGATAGGGATCTCGGTCTCACCGAGATGGGATTGCAAGCTCTCTGTTTCCCTTCGTAACGTTTCGGTCTAACCGAAGTGAGCAATCGGTCCCATCGAGTTAGCAATGCAAACTCTCTGTTTCCCTTTTGTAACATTTCGGTCTCACCGAAATGAGCGAATCGGTCCCACCGAGTTTGCCTGACCAACTCTCTGTTAGCCTATTACAGAAATCGGTCTCACCGAGATTACGTTATGCCCTAACCCTAATGAAATCGGTCCCACCGAGTTGACATGTCGGTCCCACCGAAAAGCCTAACGTTCACATTTTGAACTAAATCGGTCTGACCGAGTTTCATGATTCGGTCCCACCGAGTTTGGTAAATTGTGTGTAACAGTTAGATTTTGTGTGGAGGCTATATATACCCCTCCACCCTCTCTTCATTCATGGAGAAAGCCATCAGAACGAACCAACACTTCCACTACTCATTTTCTGAGAGAGAACCACCTACTCATGTGTTGAGACCAAGATATTCCAATCCAACCACAAGAATCTTGATCTCTAGCCTTCCCCAAGTTGCTTTCCACTCAAATCATCTTTCCACCAAATCCAAATCTGTGAGAGAGAGTTGAGTGTTGGGGAGACTATCATTTGAAGCACAAGAGCAAGGAGTTCATCATCAACACACCATCTATTACCTTTTGGAGAGTGGTGTCTCCTAGATTGGTTAGGTGTTACTTGGGAGCCTCTGTCAAGATTGTGGAGTTGAACCAAGGAGTTTGTAAGGGCAAGGAGATCGCCTACTTCGTGAAGATCTACCCTAGTGAGGCAAGTCCTTCGTGGGCGATGGCCATGGTGGGATAGACAAGGTTGCTTCTTCGTGGACCCTTCATGGGTGGAGCCCTCCGTGGACTCGCGCAGCCATTACCCTTCATGGGTTGAAGTCTCCATCAACGTGGATGTACGATAGCACCACCTATCAGAACCATGCCAAAAATCTCCATGTCTACATTGCGTTTGCTCCCTCCAAACTCCTCCCTTTACCTTCATATGCAAATGTTTTACATTCCGCTGCTATACTCTTAGACTTGCATGTGTAGGTTGATTACTTGACTTGTGCTAAGTTGCTAAAATCTGCCAAGACTTAAAATTGGGAAAAGGCTAGATTTTTTATTTGGTCAAGTAGTCTAATCACCCCCCCCCCCCCCCTCTAGACATACTTTCGATCCTACAACACACAACATTGATTTCTAGCCGTGTGCGGCGTCCCCCTCCACAGTTTACGCCTCCGGTCATATTCACGTAGTGCTTAGGCGAAGCCCTGCGCGGATCACTTCTCCATCACCGTCACCACGCCGTCGTGCTGACGGAACTCTCCCTCGACACTTTGCTGGATCAAGAGTTCGAGGGACATCATCGAGCTGAACGTGTGCAGAACTCGGAGGTACCGTACGTTCGGTGCTTGATCGATCGGAACAAGAAGAAGTTCGACTACATCAACCGCGTTGTCAAACGCTTCCGCTTTCGGTCTACGAGGGTACATGGACACACTCTTCCCCTCTCGTTGCTATGCATCTCCTATATAGATCTTGCATGAGCGTAGGAAGTTTTTTGAAATTGCATGCTACGTTCCCCAACAGTGGCATCCGAGCCAGGTCTATGCGTAAATGATATGCACGAGTAGAACACAAAGAGTTGTGGGCAGTGATAGTCATACCGCTTACCACCAACCTCTTATTTTGATTCGACGGTATTGTTGGATGAAGCGGCCCGGACCAACCTTACATGGCCACGTTCATGAGACTGGTTCCACCGACAGACATGCAACTAGTTTTGCATAAAGGTGGCTGGCGGGTGTCTGTTTCTCTAACTTTAGTTGAATCGAATTTGACTGCGGTCGGTCCTTGTTGAAGGTTAAAACAACAAACTTGACGAAACACCGTTGTGGTTTTGATGCGTAGGTAAGAACGGTTCTTGCTAGAAGCCTGTAGCAGCCACATAAAACTTGCAACAACATAGAGGACGTCTAACTTGTATTTGCAGGGCATGTTGTGATGTGATATGGTCAAGACATGATGTGATATACGTTGTTGTATGAGATGATCATGTTTTGTAAAAGTTATCGGCAACTAGCAGGAGCCTTATGGTTGTCGCTTTATTGTATGAAATGCAAACGCCAGGTAATTGCTTTACTTTATCACGATGCCTTAGTGATAGTTGTAGAAGCAATAGTTGGCAAGACGACCACGACGCTACGATGGAGATCAAGGTGTCAAGCCGGTGATGATGGAGATCATGATGGTGCTTTGGAGATGGAGATCAAAGGCACAAGATGATGATGGCCATATCATGTCACATATTTTGATTGCATGTGATGTATATCTTTTATGCATCTTATTTTTGCTTAGTACAGTGGTAGCATTATAAGATGATCCCTTACTAAAATTTCAAGGTATAAGTGTTCTCCCTGAGTATGCACCGTTGCGACAGTTCGTCGTGCAGAGACACCACGTGATGATCGGGTGTGATAAGCTCTACGTTCACATACAACGGGTGCAGGACAGTTTTGCACATGCGGAATACTCGGGTTAAACTTGACGAGCCTAGCATGTACAGACATGGCCTCGAAACACTGGAGACCGAAAGGTCAAACGTGAATCATATAGTAGATATGATCAACATAGAGATGTTCACCATTGAAGACTATTCCATCTCACGTGATGATCGGGCATGGTTTAGTTGATTTGGATCACATGATCATTTAGATGACTCAAGGGATGTCTATCTAAGTGGGAGTTCTTAAGTAATATGATTAATTGAACTTAATTTATCATGAACTTAGTCCTGATAGTTTTTGTATATCTATGTTGTAGATCAATGGCCCGTGCTACCATTCCCTTGAATTTTAATGCGTTCCTAGAGAAAGCTAAGTTGAAAGATGATGGTAGCAACTACACGGACTGGGTCCATAACCTGAGGATTATCCTCATTGCTGCATAGAAGAATTATGTCCTTGATGCACCGCTAGGTGTACCACCCCCTCCAGCAACTACAGATGTTGTGAACGCCTGGCAGTCGCGTGTTGATGACTACTCAATAGTTCAGTGTGCCATGCTTTACGGCTTAGAATAGGGACTTCAAAGATGTTTTGAACGTCATGGAGCATATGAGATGTTCCAGGAGTTGAAGTTAATATTTCAAGAAAATTCCCGAGTTGAGAGATATGAAGTCTCCAACAAGTTCTATAGCTGCACGATGGAGGAGAACAGTTCTGTCAGTGAACACATACTCAAAATGTCTGGGTATCATAATCACTTGACTCAGCTGGGAGTTAATCTTCCAGATGATAGTGTTATTGACAGAGTTCTCCAATCACTGCCACCAAGCTATAAAGGCTTCGTGATGAACTATAATATGCAAGGGATGGAAAAGACAATTCCCGAGCTCTTCGCAATGCTCAAAGCTGCGGAGGTAGAAATCAAGAAGGAGCATCAAGAGTTGATGGTTAACAAGACCACTAGTTTCAAGAAAAAGGGTAAAGGAAAGAAGGGGAACTTCAAGAAGAATGGCAAGCAAGTTGCCACTCCCGGGAAGAAGCCCAAGTCTGGACCTAAGCCTGAAACTGAGTGCTTCTACTGCAAAGGGACTGGTCACTGGAAGCGGAACTGCCCCAAGTATTTGGCGGATAAGAAGGATGGCAAAGTTGAAAGATCGAGGATGTCGCCTAGGGGGGGGGGTGAATAGGCGCTTTAAAATAATTACGGTTTAGGCTTGAACAAATGCGGAATAAACCTAGCGGTTAATTTGTCAAGCACAAAACCTACAACAACTAGGCTCACCTATGTGCACCAACAACTTATGCTAAGCAAGACAAACTACTAGGTGATAGCAAGATATAAGACAAGAAACAATATGGCTATCACAAAGTAAAGTGCATAAGTAAAGGGCTCGGGTAAGAGATAACCGAGGCACACGGAGACGATGATGTATCCCGAAGTTCACACCCTTGCGGATGCTAATCTCCGTTTGGAGCGGTGTGGGGGCACAACGCTCCCGAAGAAGCCACTAGGGCCACCGTAATCTCCTCACGCCCTTGCACAATGCAAGATGCCGTGATTCCACTAAGGGACCCTTGAGGGCGGTTACCGAACTTGTACAAATGGCAACCCTTGGGGGCGGTCACCGAACCCGTACACTTTGGCAACCCTTGGGGGCGGTCACCGGTACCCGTCAAATTGCTCGAGCGATCTCCACAACCTAATTGGAGACCTCGATGCTTGCCCGGAGCTTTACACCACAATGATTGAGCTCCGAACACCACCAACCGTCTAGGGCGCCCAAGCACCCAAGAGGAACAAGCTCAAGGGTACCAAGCACCCAAGAGTAATAAGCTTCTCAACTTGTAACTTCCACGTATCACCGTGGAGAACTCAAACCGATGCACCAAATGCAATGGCAAGGGCACACGGAGTGCCCAAGTCCTTCTCTCCCAAATCCCACCAAAGCAACTAATGTTAGGGAGGAAAATGAGAGGAAGAACAAGAAGGAGAACACCAAGAACTCCAAGATCTAGATCCAAGGGGTTCCCCTCACATAGAGGAGAAAGTGATTGGTGGAAATGTGGATCTAGATCTCCTCTCTCTTTTCCCCCGAAAACTAGCAAGAATACATGGAGGGATTGAGAGAAAGCAAGCTCAAAGAAGGTCAACAATGGGGGAAGAACACGAGCTCAAAGGATAAGGTTCATTGGGGAAGAAGACCCCCTTTTATAGGTGGGAAAAAATCCAACCGTTATGCTCACAACCCGCATAGAGCGGTACTGCCGCTCATGGGAGTGGTACTACCGTTAGGGCAGTGGAAGCCCTTTGAAAAACAACAACGAGGAGGCAAACGGCCGGTAGAACCGCTGGAGCGGTACTACCGCTCGTCCTCACGGTACTACCGCTAAGGGTAGCGGTACTACTGCTTGCGAGCGGTACTAAAAAAATACATCCGTGCCTACCACCGCTGGACTTAAGACGAGTTTTTGGTCCGGAGCGGAAGTAGCCGCGGTAGTACCGCTCCCAAGAGCGGTAGTAAAAAATTACATCCCCTCCAAGCGGTAGTACCGCTCCCATGAGCGGTAGTACCGCTGCAGCCTTTTTAAGGACACCAAAACTGACACAACTTCTGCAAACGGATTCCGAATTCAACGAAACCAAGTTTGTTGGAAAGCTAGCGACAAGGGCTAACAAAATCTTGATAGAAATAACAATAAGAAGGAAATTAGAAAAGGCCCATAAGAAAATTGTGAGAGCCCTTCCTCAAATAAGACCGATAAAACCTCCAACACCGAAAACGCAATAGAAGAAGCATGTGAACTCCGTTTTTGATGTATTCGAGCTTGTCAAGAAGAAGACCATAAGCTCCAAATATCAGAAGGAAAAAAGCAAACAAGAACCAAGAAAGATGATGCAAGCATGCAATGGTTTGAGCTCTCTATGAATGATACGATCAAGCTACTCACTTGAGAGCCCCCTTGATAGTACGATAATCGATCCTATAACCCGGTCTCCAAACTACCACCATGAGACCGGTAAAATAGAGAACCTATCAAGGCCGAACCTTTGCCTTGCACAAAGTCCACTTGAGCTAGATGTAGACGGTCTTGACTTCCTCAAGTTGCACCACCTTTCTTGATTGCGTTGGCTCGGTGAAGACGAGTAGATTGCTCCCCCATACTCCACTATGGGTGAGCCACTCTTCGGCACATCTTCACAAGTCCATTCTCACCACAATGGACGGCAATCTTCAAGCACTTGATCTCTTTGTGATGCATCACTTGAACGTGCACACTGCAACCTAACCACACAAAGAACTCTCACGAAGACCATGGGTTAGTACATAAAGCGTAATTTTCAAAGCTTACCATACCATGGGATCACTTGATCCCTCTCGGTACGTCTTCTACGCTTTGTGTGTTGATCAACTTGATTCACTCTTTGACTTAGTCTTGATCAACCTCTCACATGACCAATCTTTAGGTAATTCCTTGAATAGCACCTTGGTCATCACAAACTCTCCTTGAAACCAACAAATGGACTCCAAGAAAAGCCTATGGACAAATCCTTCAAATATAACTCAAGGCAACCATTAGTCCATAGAGATTGTCATTAATTACCAAAACCAAACATGGGGGCACCACATGTTCTTTCAATCTCCCCCATTTTGGTAATTGATGACAATCACTTTCAAGAGAGTTTATATAAGGAAATATGCATCACCATGCAATGCAAATCAAGAAGAAACAACTCTCTAATCTTCTCCACAAAAACTCTCTGAAACTTCTCCCCCATTGGCATCGATTGCCAAAATGGGAGAAAAGCTTAGAAGGCCAATATAAATTGTGTTCCTCCATAAATTGTGTATTTCTCAATAAGAGAGTGGAATGCAATAAACATATCCAACGGTAAATACTTGGAGGAAGACAAACTATATTGAGGCCCAAAGATTGCAAAAGAATGATATGCCACAAAGACATAACAAAGAGAGAAACAATCAATCAAGCAATCAAAAGATACCAATTGAAGCAAGCTATCAAAAGATACCAATTAAACCAACTAGACCAATGATCCTACGTGCCACATGAATAAAAGATATTATGATATGAGCAAAGGAGTGTTCTAGAGAAACTAGAGAAGCTCCCCATGATTTGTGCACAATTTAGTTTTGTAATTGGATACAACGAGCACAAAATAGGATCGTCACTCCCTCAAGATCAATAGAACCTCACGACAAGTGCAAGAGAGCAACGAAGTGTTCTAAAGACACTAGTGAAGCTCCCCATGATTTGTGCACTCCTTAGAATATTCGCATTAGGATACTAAGTGCACAAAATAGGATCATCACTCCCCGAAAATCAATAGAAACTCACAACAAGTGCAAGTGAGCATGTAGGAAACAAAGCCTAGCACTTGCAACAAACAAATGGTTGAGCAACATATAAAAGAGGCAACTTAAGAGTAGGCTCAACCAAAATGATGTGTGTGAGTCATGGCAAAGCACTTGAGAAGACTAATGTAAGGGTGAGCATTAAGCATCAACATAGTCTTGAATAGTGGAGATACAAGGTGCATGACATGTCCTTCCCACACACACCAAGCAAATGGGTTCACAAGCACACTAAATATGCAAAATGAATAACCAACACTTGTGACAACGCATGGTGAAGAAAGAAAATGATAGCTTTGTCAAGAGGAGGGATAAAGCCTCATCAAGACAAGCAAGAGAAAAAACATGAAAATCTTCACCACACACGAGTGCATCAAGATGCAACAAGATAAGATCCGCACTCAAGACAAATCATTTCACGGAGCCACCTAGGAAATACAAAGGAAAGAAAGGTGGACGTGAAAGAATAAGGATATCCACTAAAGATGTAACTTCTCTCAAGTGTATAAGATTCTAGGTAGATGAAAATCATGATGATATCTATCTACAAAGAAGGATGTACACCTGAAATAGTTACAACACAAAGGAACAAGATATCCAAAAGGAAGTCATAAATATACCAATAAGATATTTGCTTGAAAGCATAGCACATGGCTAGATATGGTCTTATTGTATATAAATGAATTCCTACCACACAACCATCAAGGACATCACAACTAGCAACATGAGATCATCGTTGAGATGCTTTGAGAAAGGAAACAAGTATCACAAGATGGAATGAATATCATGCCAAGATGCAACCTACACAAGGTTGATTGCAAGAAAAGAATGCATGAATAGATACTTGTTACCGAGATATCATTGGAAGGATGTAGAAGAAACCAATTGAAGGTAGTAGATAGTAGTTCATTGAGCATCCTAGCTTGACTCCAATAAGCACATGGTGACACCACCTTCCTTGTGAGTGAGCCGATCATCCAATGCATCTCCAATTGTTCCTAGACCAACAACACAAACAAAATGGTACCCAAACTCATTGGGACCAAAGAGTTAGAGAACCAACAATACATAGGACAAACTCCACATAAATATGTGCATATAGATATGAAAATGAATTTCATGCACATCTCATCCAATTTGAGACTTGGTGGAGTTTCCCCTATATATTGGGTCAAAGAAAGCATGCCAAAGAAACTACATGAAGTTAATATGCATGCTCAAGACTTTCAAGAACAGATACCAATTGACAAAGAAATACCAAGAGAAGAAAAGATACCAAATGAACAAATCCTCACTAGGAGGATATCCATAACGGATACATCAAGGAATGAGATATCCATTGATACACACTAAATAAAAGATATCAAACTCCCAAAAGAGAGGATGGTTCCAAACAAATCGAGCTCTCTACAAAGTTTCATGATGGCACAAAGTACCAAAAACAAAACCACTTGCCTTCCACCAACACACACTTGATATGGATCACAAGATGAGTGTTTTATAGAAAATAGGATAGCTCCCCAACGAGTTGTGCATTATAGAGAATTTGCATTTGAATACAAAATGCACAAGGTGGGATCACCACTTTCACTATATCAAGAAAACACTAGACAAGATCAAGAAAACAACAAGATCCTCAAGTGGCACGGAAGGCAATGGGAGTTGACACAATCTTGGCAAGAGACAAGGTAAATGAAAACAAAATCCAATGAAGATGGTCAATAATTTCGACAACACATAAGTGAGTACCAATTGTCAAAAGACAAGAAGTATTTGGAAATGATTGCTGGTGGTAGATAGAAAGAAATCCAATATCATCTTCACACCAAGAACAAGCAAATTGCAACTTGTAGAGCAAACATGTCACCTAGGAGCAAGATAATTTACAATATCAACTCTAGGTGACAATATCTCAACTGTACACATTTTCTAGGCTTGTAATATACACATAGTATATTACTCCCCCATAATGTGATACCAAAGAAAACTTAACAAGAGGCAATAAGAGGATCCAACAAGAGATAATTAATGGACTATTTAGAATTTGAATTTCTCATGAGAAGACATACCACATGGGACTAGATAATCTTGTAATATCAATACTAGATGGTATTCCTCATGTACACACATTTATAGGATTGTGAGGTGCACAAAGCACATCACTCCCCCACAATGGGATATTCCATTAATCTCTCACAAGAGCAAACTAAGATACAAACAAGATGCACAAAGGCTCAACGTACGACACACATGTACATGATGTGCAAACCAACATACACATACTTGATTACTCAAGATAAGCATTTGGAGACACAACATATACAAACACTTGCAAGGTACAAAACCAAAACATGCAAAGGGGTAAGTAACTTTCAATGTAAACAATTTAAGTACAAGTTACCGCAAGGAGGCACATTGGATATAAGATAGAAACTTGATAACCCAATTCACTTGGCTTGAGACAATAAGAATGACAAAGTCCCCTTAATTCTTCATAATGTAGCCAAGTCTCCAATGACCTCAAACAACACCTATTGATCAAGTTTGAGCTAGTTGGTCCCCAACCATGTTGGGTCCTAAGAGGTTAGTCACAATAGGCTTGGCTACCCAAATGGTTCTTTTCTTGACACCACTTTGAGTACCAACTGAAAGTGCGTTAAGTCGACCAGAGGGGGGTGAATAGGCGATTTTTATGAATTCTTCACTGAGGAATTTCAGGGTGAGGAAATTCCTAAGCAAAGAACTACTAGCAGCGGAATAAGTACTCAAGTGTAAGCATAACAGAGCAACAACATAGTCATCATGATGAAATGAAAACAAACACAGAGCACAAGTAGCGTAAACACAGGATCAGCAGGATGAAGACAAGGTTACTGAAGAATTAGGATTGAGGAGATAAAGAAAGTCTTCAGTCAAAGTCTTCAAACAGTAACGATCAAGTACAACAGTAAGTAAATGAGGAAATGGAAGGGTTGAGGAAATAGAACCAGTAGCTTGGTGAAGACAGTGATTTGGTAGACCAGTTCCAACTGCTATGACAGTTGTACGTCTGGTTGGAGCGGCTGGGTATTTAAACCTGAGGACACACAGTCCCGGACACACAGTCCTCACCGTATTCTCCTTGAGCTAAGGTCACACAGACCTCGCCCAATCACTCGTGGTAAGTCTTCAGGTGACTTCCAAACCTTCACAGACTCGGTCACTCGGCGATCCACAATTCCTCTTGGATGCTCTAGACCCTGACGCCTAACCGTCTAGAGGATGCACAGTCCTCAAAGGAAACAAGCGTCGGTTCCACACAGGAACAATCTCTTCAGTGATGCTCAATCACTTTGGGTTTGTAGGTGTTTGGTTTGGGTTTGGGTTTTTCCTCACTTGATGATTTTCGCTCAAAGTCCTCGGAGGATGGGATGCTCTAAATGACAAGTGTCAGTTTCTCTTGGAGCAGCCAACCAGCTAGTGGTTGTAGGGGGGGCTATTTATAGCCTAGGGAGCAGCCTGACATGATAAGACATAAATGCCCTTCAATGATATGACCGTTAGGTGGGTAGATATTTTGGGACAGCTGGCGCATAGCACAGCAACGGTCGGAAATTTGGGTATCAAATTCCTCAGGGCTATCATGTTCCTCACTTGTAGGCAATCCGCACTGGCGAATTCCTAACTCCTCAGTCAGAACAAATTCCTCAGCGACCAGAAGATCTTCGTCTCTGTCACTGAAGAAATTTACTGAACTGCATGAGATTTCCAATGGCTTCACTCGAAGGGATTGGTAGGTGTAGGATTTTGAGATGAGCATCACTTGGAAAATTTTCCTTAGTTTTACCTCGACCCCTTTTAACAGTACGGTGTTTCCTATGACTCAAGAAGGAGAAAAACAAAACTACAAAAATAGAAGTCTTCACGCTTCATATTCCTCACATGAATATAGAGTCCTCATGGTCACACCAATTTCTTCACTTTCAAATTCTTCAGAAAGCCAAAGTCTTCAGTTGAAGACATTCATTTTTAGGGGTCGACTTTCTCTGTAAATATCAGACTCCTCATAGACTTATAGACCTGTGTACACTCATAAACTCATTAGTCCCTTAACCTATAAGTCTTCAATACACCAAAATCACTAAGGGGCACTAGATGCACTTACAATCTCCCCCTTTTTGGTGATTGATGACAATATAGGTTAAGTTTTCAATGGGGATAAACATATGAAGTGTAAACACTAATATTGAGGAATTTGATTGCAAGATATAGAAGAACTCCCCCTGAAGATGTGCATATGTGGGGAATTTGCTTATGTGAAGCAATGCACATTGAAGAGTAGAATCATGGAGATCTCCCCCTATATCTTGTAATTCATACATGCATTTAACATATGATATGAACAATTTGAAATGCATGATGAAATATGGTGACTGATGTAATTCAGCATGCATGCATTAACATATATGAGGAAATAGCGTGCAGAAGAACATATCAAAAAGTATCAGACCACCATCGGAGTTAAGATTACAACTCGATCCAACAAAGTCTTCAGAAGAACAAGAGTTGTAACTTAGCCAAAAAAACGCCCATATATAGAGACCTGCTTGAAGACTAACTCAAATTTCTCCCCCTTTGTCATCGAATGACCAAAAGGGACGAAAAATGACGACTAACACCCCTGAAGAATATCATCACGAAGTCGATGGAGGAGCGCCAGCGTTGTTGGGGTCGTCCGTTGGAGTAGGGCCTGCCGCAGTGTCGTCCAAGTCTTCAGCTGAGTCCGTCACGCGCGATGAAGAATATGAACTAGCCACCAAGGGAGGAACTTTGACCTTCTTGAATTTCTTCGAAGGTGGCTAAGACCAGTCAAAGTCCTGCTTAAAGCCCATCTGCTTGAGATCTTCATCACCATAGAGGTGAGACAAAACAGCCCAGGTGCGATCAAATACTTCATGGAGATAGTAATGGTTCTTCTTCACTGTGTTTTGCATGACAGTCATGTTATGAAGAATTGAACCAAACTGTCTCTTGACCCATTTGTGGTTGCGATCGACCTTCTGATGAAGACTGAGGAGAAGGTCATGATCAGTCATCACCCTAGGAGCAGTGGCTTGAGGATTTGGCTTTGAAGCATTTGCGGCAGTGTCATGAGTGGCAGAGTCATCATTGGTGGAGTAAGAAGCTGCTTTGTGAAACTGGCCATCCAATGGACGTGTGCCTTCATCAATAATAGCGGCCTTGCCCTTCTCATCAGCTGAGCAAATAGTCCGCTTGAGGACTTCAATTGGGGGCAAGTAGCTGAGATGATTTTGAAAGTCAGCCTTGTAGTTGATTGAAGTCCTTGATCTGAGAAATCTCATGATCCAGGGAGCGTAAGGCTTCAATTCAAACGGTGAAAGAGCTGCATTTGCCAAAGTACTCATGAAGAAATCATGGTAGTTGATTGGAACTCCATGGATGATATTGAAAAGCAGATTCTTCATGATGCCAACAACCTCTTCTTCTTTAGAGTTGTGACCCTTGATTGGACTGAGGGTTTTGGCCAGAATGCGATACACTGTCCTTGGCACATAGAGTAATTCCTTCACAAGGAATTTGGTTCTTGGTGCTTGGCCAGGCTTCAGTGGCTTCATCAGCACTTGCATGTAGTGATCAGATACCTCAGGTTCATTGTAGACGAGTCTTGCACCTTCAAGAGGAGGACTGACTGGTAGGGCATGAAGCAATTCAGAGGCTGGTGCTTTATAGTGAGTGTTCTCAGTCATCCAGTCCAACACCCATGAATTCACATCTTCAGCGTTGCCGGTGATGTGCAACGTAGCGTAGAACTGAAGAATGAGTTCTTCATTCCAGTCACAGATGTCGGTGCAGAAGCAGAGCAGCCCAGCGTCATGAAGAACACTGAGGACTGGGGTGAAGCAGGGCAGCGACTCCATATCCACATGAGGAATATGCTCATGGTCAAAGATCTTGTCCTTATTGAATAACAATGAAGAATAGAAATTCATCTGACTTGCTGTCCAGAAATGCTTCCTTCGAAGCCGAGGAGAGTCATAAGGGTTGTAATCAGTGAAGAATACATGCTCATGGAAGAAGTCAGCAGCGTTGAACTTCTGTTTCTTTGAGAAGGGATTCTTCGGCTTGGGCTGAAGAGTGTCAGTCAAAGTCTTCACAGCCTCTGGAATCACAGTCTCAGGGGCCACAGGCTGAGGAATTTTAGTTTCTACTTCATCAGTAGCAGCCTGGGTCTCCATGTCATCAACAACATTTACATCAGCACTAGTGGCTAGAACTTCTTCAGGAATGGTGAGAAGAGAAGCTTGAGGTTCTTCAGAGCCCGTGTGAACTTCTTCAGTTTGAGCCGGGGACTGAGGAATTTGTTGCAGAGGAGTGAATAGTGGTGAATTGGGGTGATGACTTTCCCAGTAGTCATCATTCAGAATAGGAGTTGAACACCCAATATCCACATCTTCATCTTCTTCATCAATTTCCTCAACGCCTGCCTCTTCAGCTGTGAACTGAGGCATGGGCGATGATACCAATGGAGTTGAAGGGATATTATCCACTTTAATTTCTTCATCCAACTGCTCTGTAGAAGCATCAGAAGGAGTTTCTTCATCAGATTCACTTGGAATCACGTATTCCTCACCAAAGGGAACAATCTCCTTTGATGGCATGCTTGAAACAGGAACAACATCTATTGGATTTTCATAAGAGCTTGTCAAAGTCTTCACTTTCTTCGGAGCTAAAGACTCTGAGGAGGCAGATGCTTTCCTTTTCTTCACAGCTGCTCGCTCCGCAGCTTTGGTTTTCTTCGCTTCTGTTGCAGAAGGAAGGATAGGACTCCGAGTTGGTGCAGGAGGAGCAGAGGAATTTGGTGCAGTTTCATCAGGCGCAATGACATATGCTTCAGCTGGCCTGGAATCAGTTACATCAGGCGCAACATTGGAAGTTGCCCTGTCATTTTCTTCAGCAGCCGGAATTTCATCAGCGGTGCTGGCATGCTCTTCAGTTTGCTGAGCAGATGCTTCAGCTTGAGGAATTTCAATGTGCGTTGAGGCTGCAACATTTAAAGTGAATCCCTTTGCCATTCTGACGAATCTGACTTTGGCTCCGAGCCAATCTGCATGGTATGCGTCAAATTCATCACTGAGAGCCTTGATTTCAGACTGAGTCTTCACAAGTTCATCAGTGGCCATGTTCACAACATTTTTCTTCAGAAATTGCTCTTTCTTGTACTGAGCTTTCTTTGCTTGCCTGGCCTTTTCAAATTTCCATTTTTCTTCGCCTATGAAGGCTATCATCATGTGACTTTGGCCAGTTGTGAGTTTGAAGTCAGGCATAGGAGTGTTGGGGTCCTTGTGCCATAGATCAATGAACTCAAGGATCAACTTCGGATCCAACAGAAGTGGCACTTCACTGCCTTTGGCTCTAGCGGCCCTTTGCTGTCTGTCTCTGATGATATCAGCAAGTTCATCATCATCAGCTTCGTCTTCACTTGACAGAACATGGAAAGCAACCTGCTTCTTATGAGGACTGGGTCTAGTGCCTCGTCCAGCAGTGGCCTTGGTCTTCAGCAACATGGGGCCAGTTGAAGATTGTGGAGGAGCTGAAGAACTTGCAGAAGCTCCTGAAGCAATTGAGATGCCTGTGGTCCTTTGGCAAGTGGCGAGATGCATAGGTGTTGAGGACTTTGTAGCAGCAGCTGAAGGTCTTGCAACAGGAGGAAATGGAGCTGCTTGAGGAACATGCCGTGAGGGCATAGATGAGCTTGACCGTGAGGGCATTGCTGAGGAATTTGGCTTGCGAGCTGGCTTCTTAGGCATAGCCTTCTTTGTCTTGCTAGCAGAGGCCTCAGCAGCGGCAGCAGTAGAATCTTTGTTGAATTTCCTCACTGCTTCTCTGGCCATTTTGGCCAACTTAGCTTGCCGTTTGGCCCATTCATCAGGATAGTCCTCACCGCGCTTGAGGCTAGTGGGATCAGCAACTTGGCCTGGTGCCAATGCAGGTCTTGGGCAAGGAGGGTTCAGTGCGAATTTCTTCATGTACTTTGGAGTGACATATCTGTACTCCCTCCATTCCCGTTCCCATCTTCTCTCGATCCTCTGTATGTGCACCTTGCGCTGGTTCTTGTTCTCCTTGCCGTGTTTGGCTTCATCAGGAGTGCAATATTCTGCATATATGTCATCAGGGATCTCAAACACTATGTTGACTTCTGGTTTCTTGCCTCCCTTCTGAGGTTTCTTGCCATCTGCCATTTTCTTCAGCTGAGGATTTTGAACAATTGAGTTCTCTGAAGAGGTATGCAATTTGTCTTCAAGGAACGCTGCAAATGAGTTAAGTTGATGAGAACCTAGAGATTCAGCAGCGGACATTTGTACCTGTGAATAGAGTATGGCTGCGAAGAATTTGGAGAGGTCATATGCGTTCTCAGAAGTTTTGCAAAAATGAACAAGTTTGAGGAATTTGACCAGAGGTGTCTTGAGGAATTTCACTAAGCGTACTTTGACTTAGGTTCCAGAATTGTATAGATTGAAAATCCACACAATTGAGGAATCTTGAAGAAAAATGTTGCTTAGAGAAAGAGATCAAGAACAGAAGCTTGTGCGAGGTGTTTTAAGAGTGTGAAAGTTGAAGAATAAACACCTTTTGAAGATTTTGTGGAAATCATCAGAATCAACAGGGGCGATTAAAGTAACTTTTAATTACCCTTGACTAAGAACACGACGATCTGAGAGTTGTAGATTGGAAGTTCGTCAGTACAGATCTTCCACGCCCTAACTTGGCAGAGGAAGACAGCTACGGCGGCGCCGGAGGTGAAGATTTCCGCGGCCGGCGCGAGTATGACGGCGACGAGGTCGAGGCAGTGAAGCTCTTCCTCACCGGCGACAATGGAAGTAGCGGCGGCGCTAGGTCTGGAAGCTCAAGCGAGGGGAGTGAGATCGAGCGGGGTAAATGTAGTCTGAGGAGGGAGAGGGGTATTTATAACCGAGGTGAAAAACTATTCGTCCGAGGAAAATGGACGAACGTGCCCCTGACCCTTCTCATCCTAGCGACATGTGTCACCCACATACTGAGAGATGAAGATCGTGTAAGATTGTGGGTGAATAGATAAACCCTATCGTGGGATGTGGAACGGTTTGAGCGGCAAAAGCCAAAAATTTGATAAGAATATTTTAAAGTCTCGTTCGCAAATTCTTCAGCTGACAAGGACACAGTGAAGATTTTGAACGGGTTCCAAATAGAACGCACATGAAGAATTTGTGAACAGACTGGGTTGAGTTTAGCATAGAGGGGGAAGGGTCCGATCACATTCACTTAGCCAGAAAAAGCAACTTGAAGAATTAGCAATAAGTGAATGCTGTAGAGGACTGAAACTCAAATATATATATACACATATACATATGTATATGTATATATATATACATATACATATATATATATATACATAAACACTATTCTGATCACGGGATCAGAATAGTATTCTGATCACAGCCTGAACTTCCTGAGTTACGCAACCTGAACTTCCCTTTGTAGGAACCCGACCTTCGGGCTATCTTCGCAACCGTGTCTCCCCGCGCTAATTTTTCTGGTCAGTCGTGTTTTATGTGATGTAAGTGTAATCTGCAAACGGTTTTTAGCAACTAAATGTCCGTTTTAAATAGGAATCTCGCTCATTGGCGGACTTTGCTCTCGGGTCGTGATGAACATGCGTCTGTTGCAATTTTACTGCCTGAGTTGTTCGACTTGAACTTCCCCCAGTGCTAGGTTGAACTTCCCGCAACATTGCCCAAATGGGGCTTGCGATATACCGTTGGAAAGCTATGGACACGAGTATCATGACCCAAGTTGATTTTTTGGCAAAATATAAACGGTTTAAGAGCAGTTTTGAAAACCGTTTTTTCTTTATACAAAAAACGTGAATCGTATTTTCGATCGCATTTCTAAACCGTTTATCGGAATGAGGCAAATAATATGGCATTTGAAAGCTGCTACAAAACCGCTCCTTCCACATGTTGAAAGTTTTCTCTAATTCCCTATGGTTAAAGAGTAATTCAGAAAATCGTAAAATTTCACAAACCAAACAGCCGAGTTTGTATTTTTGATGTCGTTTCTAAACGGCTAATCCAATTGAGGCAAATGATATGGCGTTGGAAAGCTTATGAAAATGCGCTACTTTTTCATGTTGAAAGGTTTTTCTAATTTTGAACGGTTTAAGAGTAATTTAGAAAACGGTACAGGTTCCACCGAGTTTGTATTTTTGAGCTAATTTTTTAACCGTACGTCCGAATGCAGCAAATGATATGCCGTTGGAAAGCTTAAATAAATGTGAAACTTTTTGGTTTATATTGTTTTTCACAATTCTTTACGGTTTTAAGTCAATTTTGAAAATGGCTAAAAACATATTTTCGCCGTAATTTCTACAAACTTTACCGGAATGGGGCAAATAATATACCGTTGAAAAGCTACGAAAAATGCAAAACTTTTTCATGTTGATGGTTTTCTCTGATTCCTAGCCGTTTTCATGTAATTTCGAAAACGGCAAGATCATCCGTTCTGTGTTTTATCGCGAAACGGATTCTTCGAAAATGCACCGCGTGAAGAACTTGAACTTCTCGGCATGTCTACTCGAACTTCACTCTGTTTTTCACGTGCTTTTTTTCTCGTAGCTCTCTATCCACTCACCGGAATTGAGCAAGTGATATACCGATGGAAAGCTGTAACACCCCTATGTAATAGCCACCATGATCAGCTGTTAATAATGCCAAGTCATATCATATGCAGTGATTAAACATAGTGGTTAACCAAAGTAAATCAACTCCATTTTTAAAAAATCAACTTAAATTCATAAGTGAAATATAAGGTTGATCAAACACTGCTGGAAAAATGTTCATTTAATGGTAAATAATCCAGAAACCTTTCTAAAATCAACATCAAAATGTTTGGAGTTGGATAAATGACTCAAACAAGTTGGAACAAACCCAAAAACAGGATATTTGATATATTTAAAATCATATTAAATTCAAACAAACTTCAAATCAGTCCAAACCACTTTTTGGTGAGAGATAATATTGCATTGCAATATTTGGGACAACTCTCACATTTTACAAAAATGCAAAAGTGCTCTAACAATTACAAAACAGAAATGGAATAAAAGAAAATATGAAACAGAAAATATAAAATGAAAGAGGCCTAAAAAGGGAACACTGTGCACTTACCTGTGCACTGGCCCAGCTAGCCACTGTGGCCCAGCCCAACTCACCATCTCCCCCCCCCCTCCGTCGCCGTGTCGCCACCGCGCGCGCCCGAGCCGGCGATCCACCACGCGCCGGTCATCCGTGCCTTCCCCGGCGTCTTTAAGGTCACCCCGAGCCCCCTCGTCCTCCCTCCTGAACCCTAGCCGCCTCCACTCGCCCCCATTCGCTTCCCCTCTCTCGATCCCCATTCCACCCGAGACGCCGTCGCCGACCGCTGCTCGATTCCGCGGCCATCGCCATCGTGTTGCCTCGCCGCCGTGCCCATCTACTCCGACTCGTTCAACTCCTTCGTCTGCACCTCGCCGTTGAGCTCGAGGAGGCCCGCGCGGACAAGATCGACCTCGACTTCGTCTTCTCGGGCGCCGGCGATCCCCGTCGACCCCGAGCCCGTCGGCAGCTACTAAACTTTGCGCCGGCCTCCGTGAGCCGCTACGTGAGCTACTCTCCCTCTTCTTCCCCTCCGCTAGCGCGCTGCTGCCCCATAGCTAGCCGTCAACGAAGCCACGCGCCGCCGTCTGCCATTGCTGCCGCGCGCGAGCTCTCTAGTCTTCCCCGCTCCGTCTAGTCACCGTAGCGCGTTCCTGGAGATCTGCTACTGCTGCTTAGCCGCTTGGCCCGCTCGAAAGCGAGCCGTAGCCGCACGCCCGCGTTGGACCGATTCCGGCCGCCGCCGCGCTCGCTGTAGCCGTCGGTTCCGACCACCTGAGCTCTCCCCGTTTGCGTAGATCGACGCGGCTTGATGCGCACGTTCGAGAGCAAGAAACGGCGCTCGAATTGGTGCCCCGCAGGTGATTCCCGAGCACTTCCGGCGAGAGCGCCGCCGCGGGAGCTCGCCGGAGCCGTTTCCGGCGTCGGCGCCGACGTGGCCGCCACGTGGGTCGCCCTGGGTCACTGACCCGTGGGCCCCAGGGGCCCGACCGGCCAGCTGACCGGTCAGCCCTGCTGACTGGACCGGCCCAGTCGCTGACACGTGGGCCCCACCTCCCTGTTAATCTAATTAAAACATTTTAGAAATAAAAATAAACTAATTACCCTAATGAGTCTATGACATGTGGGACCAGAAGCCTAATTAGCTAATTAGATTAGTTTAACTCACTGTTTAGGTAAACAGAGGCTGACATGTGGGTCCCACTGGACCCACATGTCATATTTGACTTAGTCAGCCGACTGTTGACTTGCTGACGTCAGCAGCGCGTCATGCTGACGTCATAATTCATTTTCTGATAAATAAAATAATTCCAGAAATTCAAATAAACTTTAAAAATTAATAACTTTTAAACCGTAGCTCGGATCGAAAAAGTTAAAACATGAAAGTTGCTCAGAATGACGAGACGAGTTTGATCGTGCCGTCTGTTTCTCCATCGGAACCTCCTACGTAGAAGAACTCGTAACTCCGGACCCGAATCCGGCAGATGAATAGTGCACACACGTCGGATAGTAAATCCCAGAATAATTCTAAAAATAACTAAAATGACTTAGATGCATAATTAGGCAACCCTGCACTGCATCATAGCATCACACGCACCGTATTGCATCTGTTTGTATTATGTTTACCTGTTTCTTCCCCCTCTTCTCTCTCGGTAGACCCCGACGTTGACGTAGCTCCCGAGGCAGACGCCGCACAGGAGTACGACTACGTCCCCGACGATACTACTGAAGACCTTGCCCTTGCCCCCGAGCAAACAGGCAAGCACCCCCATTTTGAGCATGCCTATATCGCCTACTCTCTTCTCTCTTATGCTTGCATTAGAACTGCTACTGCTACTGTTTTCCTATATCTGCTGCATAGCCTGATTATTGTACCCTGCTTTGTTACCTTACTGGTTATCCTAGACTGATTATTATAGGCTGGGTAGAGACACGACAGAGACCTCCACTTGATCCCGACTGCCCTGCTGGATATCAGAAGACCCGATCATCGGGATTGAGGACCAGACCCTGGCACCGCACATCACTACCCCTTAGTTGCCGACACTGCTGGGTTACCGTCGAGTGCCGAGGGTGATACCTCGTTAGCACTTCTGATGTTAACCTTGTAGGTTAGTTACTCGGTCGTGGTAAGCGAGGGTGATTCCTCCTACACCACCCCCGATAACGACATCGTCGCGCAACCTCTCAAGTGTGGACCTCGAGGGTGATTCCTCCTTCGTTCACCTTGATGATAACATCGAGCGGGAACTCCATCGAGGATGATTCCTCATGGTTCCCTTCGGTGTCCGACACACAGTTACCTTGGATATTATGACTTGACTATGAACCACGATACTAAAGACGGGTCGGCCCTGAGGGGTACCCGCGCGAGCTTATTGCGAAGTGATGTGGAGTCGGGTTGACCTGGATGGTGCCCGCGAGATAACTACGAGGCGTGGCCGGGCATTCTTAGCCCTTGCCGCAAGTCCTCGAGACGGGGCGACGGGGTCACATCGATCGTGAGTCTCTGCTCGTTTCCGCGCACTCCTAATCCACTACGGTTTGGATATTTGATCCGAGGGGCCTCTGGCCCGATAGCACTAACCATCACGTGGGCATAGTATGGGCATTCTGCGTCGTATACTTCAGCCGAAGCTTAATGGACGTCAGCGACTGAGCGGCGCGCGCTGGATTGGACTGGTTACGCAACCGCGCTTGTATTAAGGGGTTGCTAGGTCTGCTTCCGGCCGCCCACGCAACGCGCAGGAGTTCCCAGGGCGATGGCCCAAGACCCCTGGGGGCATAGGTTAGTCCGGCGTGCTGACCTCTCTGTTAAGTATTTGGTCGGGTTGTGGCGTGTTGCTTAGCCGAGGCCGGGCATGACCCAGAAAAGTGTGTCCGGCCGGAGTTAAGCGAGCGTGGTGGGTAACTTGGTACACCCCTGCAGGGAAGAAACTTCTATCGATAGCCTGTCCTACGGTAACGGACACTCGGAGTTGTATCCCGATCGGTACAACTAGAACATGTGATGAGAATTGGATAGTACGGCTCTGGGATTGCTTTCTCGCAGGGAGTCGAGAAAGGATCTCAGGTCGAGGTTGATGATATTACTACTACTACTTTACATTATGTTCATCTGCTCTCTCCTGATGCTGCAAGACTGTCGAAGATTGTTGAAGATGCTAGTCTTCGATAGGACTAGGCTTTCCCCCTCTACTCTGGCATTTCTGCAGCCCAGTCCACATATACAGCCATTCCTTTGACAATGATGCATATGTAGTGTAGATCCTTGCTTGCTGAGTACTTCGGATGAGTACTCACGTTTGCTTTATTTTCTTTTTCCCCCATTTTCCATTTGATGCCACCAGCCGACGGAGCCCCTGAGCCAGAAGCCCCAGCCGACGACCAGTACTACTATCCGCCTGGCGAGTACTACTACTACGAGGAGCCGTTCGACGACCAGGAGTAGGATCGGAGGGTCCAGGGCAGGAGGCCTACGCCTTTCGATCGTAGTTTTTATTTTTACCCCGCCTCTGTGAAGGCTTATCTCTCTCTCTGTAATATATCTGTACTCAGATATCTAATGCTTCCGCTGACGCTTGTATGCCATCGAGCTTGTATTCGAGCCCTCGAGGCCCTGGCTTGTAATATTAAGCTTGTATGACTTTATTTTATGTTTTAGAGTTGTGTTGTGATATCTTCAAGTGAGTCCTTAGGCTTGATCGTGCGCATTTGCATGTATGATTAGTGCACGATTAAGCCGGGGTCGTCACAGGTTGGTATCAGAGCCGACTGCCTCTAGGTATCCCCCTTCCCAATTCCTTGGCCGAAGTTGAGTCTAGTGGTCAAAAATTGTTTTACTAACTTGGCTGTGTGGCTTACGGGCCCACGTCGCCAACTGGGTGGTATTAGGATCTTTTATTCCTCGTCTTTACTCTGGGATTCTAATCTCTCATCTATTCGGGTTTAATAAAATTTACTAACACCGACATTTAGGATCTCGTTAATTCTATCCACCCGGAGAGCTGGATTCAGTGCGATTTCCCTGTCTTTGATCTGATTAGTCTGATAATCATTTTCCTTTCCATTGTTTTGTTTAACCTTTCCTTCCGAGATTGGTTATATTTCTCATTGTCTTATGACAACCCTGAACCTTTCTGTTTCAGATGGATCGACTATTTCGCACTTGGGCTCGTGATGCCCCTGGATTTCCAGCTGTTCTGATCGCCCTCCTGAGTAGACTGGGTTACCGCTGGTATCCCGAGTACATGGTCTATGAGGTTTATCGCGAGTTCAACCAGGAACAGTACTATGCTGAAGTTCGGATTTATGATCAGCAGAACAACTCAGACACCGAGCTACACCTTTTTCATGGATTAGGCGTGACGATTGAGATGGCAGTACATGATGCCGCCTACTCTGCTGTCGCACGTCTCCGAGGAGAGCACAGTGCTAACTTGGATGATACTGTGTTTCGGTACATTCCGTATGCACCTGTTGGAGATGCTACTGGATTTTACACAGCTATCTGTGCCCCGTACGAGTCTCGACGCTACGACCCGCAGGTTCTGATTCAGTGCACTCAGGCTCTGGATCGCACTGTTCGGGCTCTTGCCGTCGAGTTGTTCGCCACTCGAGCACGCTACACGATGCTAGACACAGTTCTACCAGCTGTTCATGCAGGGATGCATCCGGAGTACATTCTTTACCCGAGCAGGACTGAGATGCCATCAGGGATCGTCTGGCCTGCTTGTGGAGGTCACACGCCTGCACGTGGACCTCTTCTTTCTTCTCGAACCGGGTTCTGCATCAGAGTGCCCATGGAGCGCAGGATCCTTCTGCGACGAACGTCCATCGTCCGCACTTGCAGTTACCCCGTTCAGTGGTTTTCTCCGACGTTGATGTAGCCTTTGCTATGTCCCGTTGTGTACTTCCTTACCGCGTGCCTGCGCGCCGCCTAGCATGTCTAGCTTTTCAATTTGCACCGTTATGCTGCCCGAATGTAACCGACTATGTAGGATCTGTACGTCTTAATGACTACTTCTAGCATCTATTGCACTCTTTCAATACTGTCGAGTTACCTCATGTTTATTGTTAAACACTTGCATAAGCTATCGCTGAAATACCCCTGTTGGAATAGCAGGATGGCTGACAACAACCCGCCACCGCCGCCACCACCTGATTACATGGCAGCGATGATGCAACAGTTTGAACTCAACCGCCAGTTTATGACGGGGATTATGCAGCAATTCCCTCGTCCTGATGCTAATCAGCAGCAACCATCCATTACCTTACCAGAGTTCATGAGGCTCAGTCCATCGTTTTTCCGCAACACAGTCAACCCACTGGATGCAGATGACTGGCTGCGTGATATCTCTCATGAGATGGAGTCTGCTAGTGTCGCCGAAATTAACTATGTCACTTTTGCGACATATCTTCTTAAGGGTCCCGCAGCCCAATGGTGGGCCACTCACCGACAGACTCTGCCGCTTGGTACTGTCGTCACTTGGGCAGAGTTCAAGATTGCTTTCCGTGCCCGCTACATTCCTCTAGCTGTCATAGCTAGGAAGAAGGCTGAGTTCCGTAGCCTTGTCCAAGGAAACAAGACTGTGGAAGTCTATCAGCGCGAGTTTCTAGACTTATCTCGCTACGCTGAAGAGGACATTCCTACTGACGAACGCAGACAGGAGAAGTTTCGTGAAGGACTGCACCATGACATTCAGTTAGCCCTTCTTGTTCAAGATTACCCTGATTTCGCCACCTTGGTGAATAAGGCCATCATGGTTGAAACTGGACTTAAGAAGCACAAGGAAGCGTCCAGACGCACCCGTGAATCGGGCTCATCTTCGGGCTCGTCATCCCAGAAGCGACGCATCTGGTTTCCCCAAGGCATGTTCCGTTCAGCAGCTCCTGCAAACAGGCCCTCTTATGCTGCACCACGCCTGCCACCTCCACCACCGAGACAGCCCCTGCCAGCTCCAGCACCTCGAGCTCCAGCACCTCGTCCTGACAGCGGACTATGCTTCAAGTGTGGCAAGCCAGGTCACCGTGCTAGAGATTGCTCTCAGAATCAGAATCAACTGGCTCTCCCTTCTGCTGGCCGTGGAATTGGCCGTGGTATTCCTCAACAGCGCAATTATAATGCCAGCCCTCCTTATGGTCGTGGGCAGAGTTACCATGTCAACATGTCTGAAGCTCCAGATCAACCAGATACTGTGATGGGTACACTTCTCGTTAATTCAGTACCAGCATCTGTTTTATTTGATTCAGGTGCATCGCATTCATTCATGTCAGAACAATTTGCACTCTTGCATGATGTTAAGTGCGAAACGCTACAACATCCGATAATAATAAACACTCCCGCGGGACGATGCCGAACTTCCATATTCAGCCCCCGAGTTACTATTGAGGTTGAAGGGTTGCATTTTGATGCAAACCCCATTATCCTGCAATCTTCAAAGATTGACCTTATATTGGGAATGGATTGGTTGAAGGCTCACTACGCCTCAATCAATTGTGCCACTAAAGTTGTACACCTCTTGCACCCATCAAATGAGATGGTGAACTATCAAGCTCACCTTACCCGGAACGCTGAGGCTCAAATTTATGCCTTGAACGCGTTGAATGCTTCTCCACTTGATGGGATCGAGAATATCCCAGTGGTCTGTGACTTCCCAGATGTTTTTCCAGAAGAACTTCCAGGAATACCCCCTGCTAGAGCTGTCGAGTTCGTCATCGACTTGAAGCCTGGCACCACTCCTATTGCGAAGCGTCCCTACAAGATGCCTCCGCACCACCTCATCCAGCTTAAGGAGGAAATTGATAAATCCTTAAGGAAGGGTTTCATTCGCCCCAGTTCCTCTGCATGGGGAGCACCGTCTCTTTTCTTCAAGAAGAAAGATGGAACGAATAGGTTGGTCCAAGATTATCGTCCTATCAACCAGGCAACCATTCAGAATAAATATCCACTTCCCCGGATCAACGATTTATATGATCAACTCGCTGGATCTTCGGTGTTTTCTAAACTCGACTTGAGGTTGGGTTATCACCAGATCCGTGTTCGCGAAGAGGATATTCCGAAGACTGCATTCGTTACTCGTTATGGCTCTTACGAGTACACAGTCATGTCGTTTGGTTTAACAAACGCTCCAGCTACATTCTCCTGCCTAATGAATTACATATTCATGGATTACCTCGACAAATTCGTCGTGGTATATCTGGATGATATTCTGGTTTATTCGAAGAACAAAGAAGAACATGCTGAGCACCTTCGACTAGTTCTGGAGAGACTTCGAGAGCACCAATTATATGCCAAGTTCTCTAAATGCGAATTCTGGCTTCCTGAAGTGACCTACCTTGGACATGTGATTTCCAAGGACGGTATTGCCGTTAACCCGGAGCGTGTTCAGGCTATCCTTGACTGGACTCCTCCGAAGAATGCCAAGCAGGTCCGAAGCTTTCTCGGTCTAGCCAGCTATTGTCGCCGATTCGTCGAGAACTTCTCCAAGATCGCCAAGCCCCTGACTAATCTGCTCCACAACGGCGTTAAGTTTGAGTGGACAGACAAGTGTCAGGAAAGTTTCCAAACCCTCAAGGACAAGCTCACTTCTGCTCCAGTGCTTGCTCCTCCTGATTCTCGCAAGGACTTTGTCATATATTGCGACGCCTCTCGTCAGGGATTAGGCTGCGTCCTAATGCAAGAGCGGAGAGTAATTGCATATGCTTCACGTCAATTGCGTCCACATGAAGAGAATTATCCAGTGCATGATCTTGAACTTGCAGCAGTGATGTATGCATTGAAGTTATGGCGACACTACCTTCTGGGTAATCGGTGTGAAATTTATACCGATCACCAAAGTCTGAAATACTTATTCACTCAACCGGATCTTAATCTCCGACAACAACGATGGTTAGAAGCTATTGCGGATTATGACTGTGGTATTTCTTATACCCCGGGCAAAGCTAATGTGATGGCCGATGCCCTGAGTCGCAAGTCATATTGCAACAACCTCATGGTTAGGCAAGCTCAACCTCGTCTTCACGCAGAACTGACTCAGCTGAATCTGCGAATTGTTCCCCAGGGTTCTCTTAATAACCTTGTGGTACAGCCAGACCTTCTGAAGGCTGTTAAAGAAGCGCAAGCCAAAGATGCTGAAATTGACTTGATGAAGAAGGAGCTTCACCTTGCTAAGTATCGGGATTTCTCAGTTGCTGAAGATGGTACATTATATTTCAGAGACCGCATCGTAGTACCTCGCTTCGAGCTGATGACTGACAAAGTCATGAAGGAGGCCCATGATACACCGCTGTCTATCCATCCGGGTAGTACCAAGATGTATCGAGATCTTCGTCAAAGGTACTGGTGGTCTAGGATGAAGCAGGATATTGCTCGTTATGTTGCCGAGTGTGACGTTTGTCGTCGCGTGAAGGCAGAACATCAGAAACCTGCTGGAATTCTGCAACCGCTCCCTATTCCTCTATGGAAGTGGGATAAAGTGCAAATGGACTTCATTACTGGTCTTCCCAAGTCTCAGAAGGGTCACGATGCCATTCTTGTCGTCGTCGACCAACTCTCCAAGGTTGCACACTTTCTGCCAGTTAAGGAGACTATTACTGCTAGTCGGTTAGCAGAGCTATATATCTCCAGAATTGTTTCACTCCATGGTATTCCCAAGGAAATCAGTTCAGACCGTGGCAGCATTTTCACTGGCCATTTCTGGGAAAGTTTCCAGAAAGCAATGGGAACTCATATTACCTGGAGTTCAGCTTATCATCCCCAATCTCAAGGCCAAGTTGAGCGCGTTAATCAAGTGCTTGAAGACATGCTTCGAGCCTGTGTTATATCCTTCGGTAAGAAATGGGAGGAATCTCTCCCGTATGCCGAGTTCTCTTATAACAACAGTTATCAAGCCAGCTTAAAAATGGCCCCATTTGAGGTTCTTTATGGACGTAAATGTCGAACCCCTCTGAATTGGTCAGAAACTGGGGAACGACCTCTTGTTGGACCGGACATTATTCAGCATGCCGAAGAACAAGTCCGAATTGTACGGGAGAATCTCAAAGCAGCTCAAGACCGTCAGAAGAGTAATTATGATCGCAAGCGATGGGGTGTGATCTATCAACCTGGTGATCAAGCCTATCTTCGTGTCACTCCAATGAAGGGCACCCGTCGTTTCGGAATCAAGGGCAAGCTAGCTCCTCGCTATATTGGTCCTTTCCGCATCATGGCTAGACGGGGACAGGTGGCATATAAATTGGAGTTGCCACCGCAATTCTCCCATATTCATGATGTCTTCCACGTGTCGCAACTCCGTAAGTGCTTCAAGGAATCCCCGCATCGTGCAGTGGATCATGAGATGCTCGAGCTACAAGATGATCTTTCCTATAAGGAGCATCCGATCCGCATCCTCGACGAAGCTGAGCGTCGTACTCGTCAGAAGACGACCAAGTTCCTAAAAGTGCAATGGTCGAATCATACTGAAGATGAAGCCACTTGGGAACGTGAGGATCATCTTCGGGAAGAATATCCCGGACTCTTTCCTTCTACCTCCTAAATTCTCGGGACGAGAATTTCTTTTAGAGGAGGAGAATTTGTAACACCCCCTTGTAATGACCACAGTGATCAACTGCTAATAATGCCATGTCATCATCATTTGCTTTGCCTAGTCACTTGGGTTAATAATCCAATTCAAATTCAAATCTGAAAATCAAATTAAATTCCAAAGTGCAAATTGAAGTTGATCAAACTCTGCTGGAGAAATGTTATTTAATTAGCAAATAATCCAGTGGTCATGGAAAAATCATAATAATTATTTTTGGAGTTAGCTAAGTGAGTGAAACAACCTGAAACAGCACTCAAAACAGACTATTTACATCTATTAAAATAATATCCAATTCAAATGGAATTCAAATCAGTCCAAACCACTTTTTGGTGAGAGATAATATTGCATTGCAATATTTGGGACAACTCTCACATTTTACAAAAATGCAAAAGTGCTCTAACAATTACAAAACAGAAATGGAATAAAAGAAAATATGAAACAGAAAATATAAAATGAAAGAGGCCTAAAAAGGGAACACTGTGCACTTACCTGTGCACTGGCCCAGCTAGCCACTGTGGCCCAGCCCAACTCACCATCTCCCCCCCCCCTCCGTCGCCGTGTCGCCACCGCGCGCGCCCGAGCCGGCGATCCACCACGCGCCGGTCATCCGTGCCTTCCCCGGCGTCTTTAAGGTCGCCCCGAGCCCCCTCGTCCTCCCTCCTGAACCCTAGCCGCCTCCACTCGCCCCCATTCGCTTCCCCTCTCTCGATCCCCATTCCACCCGAGGCGCCGTCGCCGACCGCTGCTCGATTCCGCGGCCATCGCCATCGTGTTGCCTCGCCGCCGTGCCCGTCTACTCCGACTCGTTCAACTCCTTCGTCTGCACCTCGCCGTTGAGCTCGAGGAGGCCCGCGCGGACAAGATCGACCTCGACTTCGTCTTCTCGGGCGCCGGCGATCCCCGTCGACCCCGAGCCCGTCGGCAGCTACTAAACTTTGCGCCGGCCTCCGTGAGCCGCTACGTGAGCTACTCTCCCTCTTCTTCCCCTCCGCTAGCGCGCTGCTGCCCCATAGCTAGCCGTCAACGAAGCCACGCGCCGCCGTCCGCCATTGCTGCCGCGCGCGAGCTCTCTAGTCTTCCCCGCTCCGTCTAGTCACCGTAGCGCGTTCCTGGAGATCTGCTACTGTTGCTTAGCCGCTTGGCCCGCTCGAAAGCGAGCCGTAGCCGCACGCCCGCGTTGGACCGATTCCGGCCGCCGCCGCGCTCGCTGTAGCCGTCGGTTCCGACCACCTGAGCTCTCCCCGTTTGCGTAGATCGACGCGGCTTGATGCGCACGTTCGAGAGCAAGAAACGGCGCTCGAATTGGTGCCCCGCAGGTGATTCCCGAGCACTTCCGGCGAGAGCGCCGCCGCGGGAGCTCGCCGGAGTCGTTTCCGGCGTCGGCGCCGACGTGGCCGCCACGTGGGTCGCCCTGGGTCACTGACCCGTGGGCCCCAGGGGCCCGACCGGCCAGCTGACCGGTCAGCCCTGCTGACTGGACCGGCCCAGTCGCTGACACGTGGGCCCCACCTCCCTGTTAATCTAATTAAAACGTTTTAGAAATAAAAATAAACTAATTACCCTAATGAGTCTATGACATGTGGGACCAGAAGCCTAATTAGCTAATTAGATTAGTTTAACTCACTGTTTAGGTAAACAGAGGCTGACATGTGGGTCCCACTGGACCCACATGTCATATTTGACTTAGTCAGCCGACTGTTAACTTGCTGACGTCAGCAGCGCGTCATGCTGACGTCATAATTCATTTTCTGATAAATAAAATAATTCCAGAAATTCAAATAAACTTTAAAAATTAATAACTTTTAAACCGTAGCTCGGATCGAAAAAGTTAAAACATGAAAGTTGCTCAGAACGACGAGACGAGTTTGATCGTGCCGTCTGTTTCTCCATCGGAACCTCCTACGTAGAAGAACTCGTAACTCCGGACCCGAATCCGGCAGATGAATAGTGCACACACGTCGGATAGTAAATCCCAGAATAATTCTAAAAATAACTAAAATGACTTAGATGCATAATTAGGCAACCCTGCACTGCATCATAGCATCACACGCACCGTATTGCATCTGTTTGCATTATGTTTACCTGTTTCTTCCCCCTCTTCTCTCTCGGTAGACCCCGACGTTGATGTAGCTCCCGAGGCAGACGCCGCACAGGAGTACGACTACGTCCCCGACGATACTACTGAAGACCTTGCCCTTGCCCCCGAGCAAACAGGCAAGCACCCCCATTTTGAGCATGCCTATATCGCCTACTCTCTTCTCTCTTATGCTTGCATTAGAACTGCTACTGCTACTGTTTTCCTATATCTGCTGCATAGCCTGATTATTGTACCCTGCTTTGTTATCTTACTGGTTATTCTAGACTGATTATTATAGGCTGGGTAGAGACACGACAGAGACCTCCACTTGATCCCGACTGCCCTGCTGGATATCAGAAGACCCGATCATCGGGATTGAGGACCAGACCCTGGCACCGCACATCACTACCCCTTAGTTGCCGACACTGCTGGGTTACCGTCGAGTGCCGAGGGTGATACCTCGTTAGCACTTCTGATGTTAACCTTGTAGGTTAGTTACTCGGTCGTGGTAAGCGAGGGTGATTCCTCCTACACCACCCCCGATAACGACATCGTCGCGCAACCTCTCAAGTGTGGACCTCGAGGGTGATTCCTCCTTCGTTCACCTTGATGATAACATCGAGCGGGAACTCCATCGAGGGTGATTCCTCATGGTTCCCTTCGGTGTCCGACACACAGTTACCTTGGATATTATGACTTGACTATGAACCACGATACTAAAGACGGGTCGGCCCTGAGGGGTACCCGCGCGAGCTTAACGCGAAGTGATGTGGAGTCGGGTTGACCTGGATGGTGCCCGCGAGATAACTACGAGGCGTGGCCGGGCATTCTTAGCCCTTGCCACAAGTCCTCGAGACGGGGCGACGGGGTCACATCGATCGTGAGTCTCTGCTCGTTTCCGCGCGCTCCTAATCCACTACGGTTTGGATATTTGATCCGAGGGGCCTCTGGCCTGATAGCACTAACCATCACGTGGGCATAGTATGGGCGTTCTGCGTCGTACACATCAGCCGAAGCTTGTTTGACGTCAGTAAGGAGCGGCGCACGCCGAGTTGGACTGGTAACGCAACCGCGCTTGTATAAGGGGTTGCTAGGTCTGCTCTCGGTGGCCCCGTAACGTGCAGGAGTTCCCGGGGCGATGGCCCAAGACCCCTGGGGGCATAGGTTTAGTCCGGCGTGCTGACCTCTCTTATAAGCCTAGGTCGGGTTGCGGCGTGTTGCTTAGCCGAGGCCGGGCATGACCCAGAAAAGTGTGTCCGGCCAGAGTTAAGTGAGCGTGGTGGGTAAGTTGGTGCACCCCTGCAGGGAAGAAACTTCTATCGATAGCCTGTCCTACGGTAACGGACACTCAGAGTTGTATCCCGATCGGTACAACTAGAACATGTGGTGAGAACTGGATAGTACGGCTCTGGGATTGCTTTCTCGCAGGGAGTCGAGAAAGGATCTCAGGTCGAGGTTGATGATATTACTACTACTACTTTACATTATGTTCATCTGCTCTCTCCTGATGCTGCAAGACTGTCGAAGATTGTTGAAGATGCTAGTCTTCGATAGGACTAGGCTTTCCCCCTCTACTCTGGCATTTCTGCAGCCCAGTCCACATATACAGCCATTCCTTTGACAATGATGCATATGTAGTGTAGATCCTTGCTTGCTGAGTACTTCGGATGAGTACTCACGTTTGCTTTATTTTCTTTTTCCCCCATTTTCCATTTGATGTCACCAGACGACGGAGCCCCTGAGCCAGAAGCCCCAGCCGACGACCAGTACTACTATCCGCCTGGCGAGTACTACTACTACGAGGAGCCGTTCGATGACCAGGAGTAGGATCGGAGGGTCCAGGGCAGGAGGCCTACGCCTTTCGATCGTAGTTTTTATTTTTACCCCGCCTCTGTGAAGGCTTATCTCTCTCTCTGTAATATATCTGTACTCAGATATCTAATGCTTCCGCTGACGCTTGTATGCCATCGAGCTTGTATTCGAGCCCTCGAGGCCCTGGCTTGTAATATTAAGCTTGTATGACTTTATTTTATGTTTTAGAGTTGTGTTGTGATATCTTCAAGTGAGTCCTTAGGCTTGATCGTGCGCATTTGCGTGTATGATTAGTGCACGATTAAGCCGGGGTCGTCACAAAAGCTGCTGTAAACACGCAACTTTCCCGTGTTGATCATTTTTTCATACCCGTGATGGTTTTAAAAGTTTTTCATCTGAAATTCATTCAGTGTAGTAGTTAAACTTCCTGCTGTTTTCACGTTGAACTTCTGTGACGAATTTTTGTTTGTAATTTTTCTCATCCATTCGTCAGTGTTACACAAATGATATTTCTTTTGTACAAACCTCTCTCACAATAATTTTTTTAACTTTCTCCGACGGAGGACTTGAACTTATAACAACAAAACTTTTAGTCTTTGCTTTTTTATTCTTTTTTTAATACAAAATGCACACCGTGTAGTACGTGAACTTCTGGCAGTTATCAATCTGAATTTCTCTCGGTTACGTGAAAATATCTGAATTTTTTATGAATTAGACATTGCCTTTTAATTCATTTTTCTCATACTAAACACACACCATTTAGTACATGAACTTTTTCCATTTTTATAATTTAAATTTTCTATTTTCTTTTTGAAATTAAATTGTTCCCAAATTATAACTAAACTTTCTTTGTGGATTGAGAGAATTATTTTAAAACAAAAAAAACAATTTCTTTTTTGTGTTTTCGAACATGAAAATACAAGGTGAACCTCTCTCACAAGAATTTTTGAACTTCCCCGGACAGAGCACTTGAACTTCTTTCAACAAACTTTTTAAGCTTTTATTTTTTTTATACTTTTATTCTCACCTGAAATGCATTCCTTGCAGTAGTTGAACTTCTCTTTGTTTTCACTACGAACTTCTTTCAACAGATAAGAATTTTTTGAATACATAAAAATGTGTTTTGAATGGTATACATGAAATTTTTAAACCGGTCATCGAAATGTGGCACATAATATACCGATGGAAAGCTTATGAATAGCAGCAAGTTTTCATGTAGACATGTGTTACAAATTCGTTGCCTTTTGAGAGCAGTTTTAAAAATGGCAAACATGATGTTGTTTTTGCCTCTCTTTTTTAACATGTAATTGAAGGTCGGAGTCTCGTAATATAATTTTTGAACCGTGCAGGGTAGAGCACGTGAACTTCTTGCAACAAACCTTTTTAGGCTTTTAGTTTTGTATTCTTTTATTCTCGTCTGAAACGCATTCCATATAGTAGTTGAACTACTCGTTGTTTTCATATTGAACTTCGGCCACGTATTTTTTGTTTGTAATTTCTCACCCGTTCCTCGGAGTTCCACAAACGATAAATCATTAGAAACTTATTGGAAAGATGCAACTTTTTTTAATACGGTTAAACTTTTCTATTTATTAAAATTGAACTGCTCCATTTTTTGAAATTGAACTTCTTGGTTTTTTCAATTTGGAAATCTGGGTTCTTCATATACATGGAACTATTCTATTTATTAAAATTGAACTTCTTCGTTTTTTCAATTTGGACTTCTTGGTGTTATTCATTTGTAACAGAAAAAAATCATAGTTTGTAATAAACATCGTACAACTTCTATGTTATTTCGAACTTAACTTATTGGTTTATTCGTTAGTAATGGAAAAAATTCGAGTTTTTGTAATAAATATTGAACTGATCCATTTTTTGAAATTGAACTTCTTGGTTTATTCTTTAGTAACAAGGAAAATCAAAGTTTTATATATATATCGAACTTCTCTATTTTTGTAAATTGGACTTCTCGGTTTATTTCTTTTAGTAACGGAAATATCCTAGTTTTGTAATAAATATTGTACCATCCGTTATTTAAATTTGAACTCCTAGAGGTTTTTAAATTTTAGAAATGATGGAAGTCCTTTTTTATGATTTTTGAACTTCTCTATTTAAAATTCAAACTTCTTTCTTTTTTTATTTTTAGGAATGGTGAAATATCCACTTCAAAGTGCTATGTTATTTTTGTTTGAACTTCTTATGATCTTCTCGTTAGTAGATTTGGATTTTCCAATTTTTATACACCGAACTATTATGTTATTTTATTATGAACTTCTTGTTTCCATTCTATAATAATGAGGACAATTTGAGTTTTCTATAATCAAGGAACTACTCCATCTTTGTAATTTTGACTTCTTGGTTTTATTTCTTAGTAAAAGAAAAAAAATCCTAGTTTTATAATAAACATCGAAACACTCCTCTATTTTAATTTGAACCTCTAGGTTTTCTTATAAATTGGAAAAATTCATCGTAATCTATGGGAATTGTTTGAACATTTTTGTTTTCTCATTTTCTTCGACCTCTCCAATTTATTAATTTTGAACTTTCAGAGTTGAAGATTTTTTCTAGATAAGGACTGACTTTCTTCTTCGTTTACTCACATAGTACTGCTCCTTTTTTTTTAAGTTGAACTTCTGGATTTTCCTCGGTGAAATGGCTTCCTTCTTATTTTTGTAAACTTGGGTTTTTCTTTAGTATTTGACTTTTGAACTTCCCAAATTCTATTTGATAAATTCATCCTTTTTTCCGTTGAATCCCCACACCTTTTTTTCTTTCTTATATTATACTTTCATTTTAACTTGAAAACTTTTGAATCACGAAGTCAAACGAAGTCATTTTTAATTTGAATTTCTATAATACATTTCACTTACTAGGTAGTTATAATACATGACCTTTACACTCAGTAATATATGAACTTCTTAGAACATAATTTTCGTTGAGCAATTTTAAACACAGAACATTTATGAAGAAGGTCAAAGATGCGGACGTGGGTGCATCTACATGTAAGAAAGTTTTGGAAGATCTTTTAACAGTGCAAGGTCAAAAGAAGTCTCACGTCCATCAAAATTTCATAACCTGGAGTTTTATACTTGCAAAAATATTAATTATCAAACATCATCACAACACCTGAAGAAAAAAAGTTGGTTCTCATTGACATATCAACAAGCATGTAAAGAGCACATAATCAGAACTTGTTCTCTACATCAACTTCACACTATGGTGCCCATCAGTAGCTGAGAGAGGTAGGGAGAGAGGTTCCTGTTGGGGCAGGGCTCATTAGAAGATGACCGATTTTTCTGCCCTGGCCTCTTGGAGCACTGGACGAAGGAGAGGCGGGACTGGTGCAAGCTCCTCCTGCTGATGGCTTCGGGGTGGACTGCCGTGACACTCGGTGAGCAGACGAGCATCCACGCAGTTGGGCAACGCCCCTCAGCCCATTATAGTGAGCAGAAGTAGTTTACTAATAGTAGCAACAGCAGCTTGTGCTTTGAGAACAAGAAGCCACGAAGTGGAGAGAGGGCTTGAGGCCTGCGACTCCTGCTCCATTTTTCTTTTGCATTTTTTCCTGAAGGATTTCTGAAACTGAAACCAACATATCAAAACCCCAGTTTTTTGCTTGCACTGATACTATTGAACTTCAGAAAAATAGTATAGAATTAAAACTAGACAACACAATTTTTAAACTGAATAATGGTAATAGATAACAATGTGAAGGCCGTATGCGCCGAACTATTGTTTACCGGGCTGGTGAACCTTGGTCAAAGCTAAAGTGGAATTGACAGAACACACAAATAGACATACACACATATATGGAGGGAGAAATTATATGTGCACACACTTAGTAATACACGAACCTTCTGGGTTAGTAATACATGAACTTCTTTGTATAGACTTTTTTCTCACGTTCACATGCACATTTGTTTTTCAAAAAAAAGCTCAGTATACAATTTGGCAAAAATGGAAACATGCACGCATATATAAGAGGTTGGGCAAAACAACAAACTGCGTGTATATGGCCATGGAAAGCCGCAGCTAACTCTCAAGAAGCAGAGAGGTGCCTGAGGAGGTGGACGGCGACTAGCACCCGAGTCTTTTTGTGTGCTTTGTTTTTGTGGTGATAACAGGAAGAGAAGGTGTCGCAGCTGGGGATGGCGACTAGTAGAAATGACCCAGAAAACTATTCCACGGAGACGTGCAGCCCTTATCCTGCTGACCAACTACTTTTAATATACAGATTCACAAACATTCTACCTGCTATATTTTTCAGGGCACAGAATTGGTTAATGAACACACTGGCCTGCTGAAAAATCAAACATTGGACTGCAGTATATATACACTTACAGTGATACATAACCAGTTCAAGTTGTTCAGGTATAGAAAAACTTTAGGTTCTTTTACCTACACAATAACAGACATCTTTGAGAGCAGAATTTTACACTGGATTTTTTTTAAATTGGCCACAAATATGCTATCTTTTTTGTAAACACCAAGCTCCAAAAACCAGCACAACATGAAGTAAAACACTGAAGATTTGCTGCACATCCTTTTGTTGAACTGCATCATGAAGAAACTCCCGTTTCTGTGGAGGTCGTCGCAGCAGCGCCGGTGGTGGCGGGTGGCATAGCAGCGGAGGCGCTCGTGGCCGGAACGGAGCAGGAAGGAGGAGCTCGTGGCGGGGGAAGTGGTCGCGAGGAGGAGCTGGGTGTGGCCCGGGGGAACGGCCGTCGTCGGGAGCAGCGGCGGCGGGTGGAGGATCTGGGTAAACCGCGTCGGCGGCGGGTGGAGTGGCTGGGGAAACCGCGGCGGCGGCTGGTGGAGTGGCTAGGGAAACCACGGCGGCGGCGGGTGGAGGGGCCAGGGAACCTGAGTGGGTTGTGCGGCAGCGCATCGGAGGAGGCGGGGGCGGGGGAGCGTCGGATAAGGCCGGGGCGGCGGCGCGCCGAAAGGAGGCGAGAGCGGGGGCGGCGGCGCACCGGAAGGAGGCGAGAGCGGGGGCAGCGGCGCACCGGAAGGAGGCGGGGCCGGCGGCGCGCCGGGAGGAGGCGGGGGAAGCCGCGGCGGGATCGGGGGAAGGCTGTGAGGTAGGAGGTGGGCGGCTGGGTCGGGCTGTTGGCGGAGTTGTGGGGGCGGTGGGCTTTTTTAGTTCGGGACACCCAGTCGGGCTCTATATAGGGCCGATCGTGATCCAAATAGCTATTCTGATCCGGGATCAGAATAGTGCCACTCTATATATATATATATATATATAGCCAATGAAGAACAACGACGGAAAGAGTGAAGACATTGCAAAGTTGAAGAATTTGAACAACTGAGGAAATTCAAAACTGAAGAAAAACTCAATTTGAAGATTTTCAACTTTTGTTGGTGGCGTGACCCATCGTATAAGAATGACGATTTCAGACGCCGCGTACAATTGTTGTAGGGCTCTGAGAATCGAATTCTTCATTAATTTCTTCACACTTAGAGGGTTAGTCTTCATTGATTGAAGAAAAACGTTACTTCGTGTGTTGCACATCTAAGTCATCAATTTTACATAAGTGTTAGGATGTATGTCCTTTTCAAAGAACATTCGAAAATTATAAGATATTTAGCTCACACCGCAACTTGCTAAATCTCTTCTCATCCAAGGGCTTTGTGAAGATATCGGCTAGCTGTTCTTCAGTCTTCACATGCTCAATGGAGATGTCGCCCTTCAACACATGATCACGAAGAAAATGATGACGAATCTGAGTGTGCTTTGTCTTCGAGTGCTGAACTGGGTTATGAGCAATCTTGATGGCACTCTCATTGTCACAGTAGAGAGGCACATTCTTCACATAGATGACGTAGTCCTTGAGGGTTTGCTTCATCCATAGCAATTGAGCACAGCACGAACCAGCAGCAATGTACTCAGATTCAGCAGTAGAGAGTGGTACGCAGTTCTGTTTCTTCAAGGACCAACATACTAAGGATCGTCCGAGGAAATGGCATGTGCCTGATGTTGACTTGCGGTCCACACGATCACCAGCATAGTCAGAGTCAGAATATCCAATGAGATCAAAAGCCGAGCCCTTGGGATACCATAATCCAAGTGTTGGAGTGTGAGCTAGATATCGAAGAATATATATGCTTCACAGCCTTATGGTGTGATTCCTTCGGTGTAGCTTGAAATCGGGCACACATGCAAACACTAAGCATAATATCTGGCCTAGATGCACATAGATACAATAAAGAGCCAATCATGGAGCGGTATACCTTTTGATCGAAGTCAATACCATTTTCATCAGTGCATAGGTGGCCATTTGTGGGCATAGGGATTTTGACGCCTTTACAATCTTGCATGCCGAATTTCCTCAATACATCCTTGAGGTATTTCTCCTGAGATATGAAGATACCATTGCGTTGTTGACGAATTTGAAGACCTAATAAGAATTTCAGTTCTCCCATCATAGACATTTGATATTCTTCACTCATCATATAGGCAAATTCATCACTGTAACATTGGTTAGTACAACCAAAGATAATATCATCAACATATATTTGGCACACAAATAATTCATCATCATAGGTTTTGGTGAAAAGAGTTGGATCAAGTGAACCGGGTTTGAAGCCTTTCTTCATGAGGAATTCTTTCAAAGTATCATACCACGCCCGAGGGGCCTGCTTGAGGCCATATAGGGCTTTATTGAGTCTGAAGACTTTGTCAGGATGCTTTGGATCTTCAAAACCTGGGGGTTGAGCAACATATACTTCTTCCTCAATCTTACCATTGAGGAATGCACTTTTCACATCAATTTGATACAAGGTGATATTATGATGGTTAGCATAAGCAAGCAATATGTGAATAGCTTCAAGTCTAGCAACAAGTGCAAAAGTTTCATCGAAATCAATTCCTTCAACCTATGTGTAGCCTTGAGCTACAAGCCATGCCTTATTCCTCACCACAAGGCCAGTTTCATCTTGCTTGTTGCGGTAGATCCATTTGGTGCCGATGATATTGTGCTTGCGAGGGTCTGGTCGCTTGACAAGTTCCTAGACATTGTTGAGCTCGAACTGATGTAATTCCTCTTGCATAGCTTGAATCCACTCAGGCTCCAGAAATGCCTCATCTACCTTAGTGGGCTCTGTGATAGAAACGAAAGCAAAGTGCCCACAAAAGTTAGACAAATGTGAAGCTTTTGAGCGGGTGAGAGGACCTGGTGCGTTGATGTCATTTATGATTTTCTCGATCTGCACTTCATTTGCAACACGAGGGTGAGCAGGTTGACGACGAGGAATTTGCTCAGCATTTTCTTCAGAGCGATTTTCTTCAGGTGCACCAGCATGATATTCTTCATGATCTGGAATGACTTCTTCAGCAGATTCTTGGTAGGAATGACATCCTCAGTAGCCTTGAACTTGATAGATTCTTCAGGAGATATTTCATCTGGCACAGGAGATAGGTGCTCTCTTTGCGAGCCATTAGTTTCATCGAACCGCACATCTACAGTTTCAACAACCTTGTGATGAACGGTGTTGAAGACTCTGTAGGTGTGCTAGTCCTTTCCGTAACCAAGCATAAAACCTTCATGTGCTTTCGGTGCAAATTTAGAATTGTGATGAGGATCTCTAATCCAACATTTAGCACTGAAGACTTTGAAATAACTCACATTGGGTTTCTTGTCAGTGAGGAGTTCATATGAGGTCTTTTTGAAGAATTTGTGAAGATATACCATGTTGATGATGTGGCACGCAGTATCAATTGCCTCAGGCCAGAAGCGAAGAGGTGTCTTGTATTCATCAAGCATAGTGCGAGCCATCTCAACAAGAGTCCTGTTCTTGCGCTCCACGAGGCCATTTTGCTGAGGAGTATAAGGGGCAGATAACTTATGAGTAATACCAAGTTCATCAAGATAGTCATCAAGACTAGTATTCTTGAACTCGGTCCCATTATCACTCCTAATGTGCTTGATATTCACACCGAAGTTGGTTGAAGCCCTCGAGGAAAATCGTTTGAAGACTTCCTGCGCTTCAGTTTTATATGTGATGATATGCACCCAAGTATAACAAGAATAGTCATCAACAATAACAAAGCCATATAGTGATGCAGCATTAGTGAATGTGGCATAATGAGTAGGGCCAAAGAGATCCATGTGAAGCAATTCAAATGGACGAGTGGTAGTCATGATAGTCTTTGAGGGATGCTTGGACTTAGTCATCTTTCCAGCTTCACAAGCTCCACGTAAGTGATCCTTGAGGAATTTGACATCCTCGATGCCAATGACATGCTTCTTCTTTGCGAGCGTGTGCAAGTTCCTCATGTCAGCATGACCAAGTCGTCGATGCCATAGCCAGCCTTCTGAAGTTTTTGCAAGTAGACATGTAGCAGGTTGTGGTCCTGTAGAGAAATCAACAATATACAGATCTCCTCTCCTAAAGCCTTCGAAGACTTTGGAATGGTCAGCTTCCATGATCACAACACAATGATACTTGCCAAAGATAACAACCATATCAAGATCACAAAGCATTGAGACTGACATCAGGTTGAATCCTAAGGACTCGACAAGCATGACTTTGTCCATGTGTCGATCCTTTGAGATCGCAACCTTACCTAGACCCAATACCTTGCTTTTGCCTTTGTCAGCGTATGTGATATGCTTCAGATGTGATGGAGATAAAGCAGCTTCCATCAAACCAGTCATGTGATTTGTACATCCACTATCGAGGACCCACTCAGTGGCTTTGGGTTGATCATCCTGCAGATGAATTAGTGTAACTTACGAACTCATATACTTCATCAGTGAAGAATATGACATCAAATTCATCAGATCAATTTCATCAAGCAAATAGAACAGATATAGCAGTAGGAGGACGTGAGAAATGAAAATTCATTTCTTCATGATTAGCTTGCGTCCTTTCAATCATCTTCAGGTCTCCAGCAAATTCATCAGACGTTTAAGCTCGTCTGGAGACCTAACCCTGCATAAGATGTTAGTTCTTTTTCTTCACCACCCACATCTGGAGGGGTGGCAAAGAGTTCATCATTCTGCGAGCTCCATAAGAGAAAGGTGGCATAGAAGCCAGTCCACTTCTTTTCACAGAAGAGGGGTTAGAGTAAGCATATGAGTAAGCAGAGAAATTCTTTGAGGACTTATGAACATAGTGATTTGAAGAATAATGCACATATTCATAGTATTTTGGCTTTCCTTGCGAAACAAAAGGATTAGCATGATGATGTTCATATGAGGACTTGAATCCATATGAGGACTTTGGTCCGTATGAAGTATTTGATCTGGGGTTCCTATTCTTCACAGGTGGTGTCATGAGGACATTCACCTGAAGACTTTCAAGGCACCTTTTGGGAACCCAGATTTTCTTCATAGGGGGACCGTTCCTGCAGTTAGTGCCAACATATCTAGCAAATACTTCACCATTCTGATTTTTGAACAGTTTATAGTTGGAGTCAAATGACTCATCAGAAGAATATGAAGATGCACATGTAAAGCCAGATAAAGTAGATGGATCCACTGGAGGTCCCTTTGCAGCAACCCATGAGGTTTCGGGATACTGCTCAGGTTTCCAGTAGGTTCCATCAGCATTAAGTTTCCTCTCAAAGGCAATACCCTCTTTCCTAGGGTTCCTGTTGAGGATCTACTTTTTCAGCACATCACAAAGAGCCTGATGCCCTTTGAGGCTTTTGTACATGCCTGTCATATACAATTCCTTCAGCCCTGCATTGTCAGTGATACTAGCAGCATCCTCAGATGAGGAGTTAGCGATAGCAGAGACAGTTGAAGAATTTGCAACAGTAGAAGCATTTGAACTTTCAGGTGAAGAATTAGCAGATTCATGTTCAATGCATTTCAAACATGGTGGGATGAATTCTTCCTGAGCGGCACAGATCTGCTCAGCAAGTAATGAATCACGCTCCTTCTGAAGATCTTCATAACTCACCCTTAGCTTTTCAAGATCTTGCTTTCTTTGAAGAAATTCATAAGAAAGCTTCTCATGATCAGATAAGAGAGAGTTATGATGACTCTAAAGGTTATCAAACTTGGACTGAAGTCTCTGAAGATTATCAGTCAAGGTTTGAGTGCGATCCATTTCTTCACCCAACAGGTCATCGCTTTTGTCTAGCATATTTTGGACATTTTCAAGAGCTTTTTGTTGTTTCACAGCAATCTTAGCAAGTTTAGAATAGCTAGGCTTGAGGTTTTCATCAGATTCATCCTCACTCAATTTAGAGGGGGATACATTGGCACCCTTTGCCATGAAGCAATAGGTGGGAGCGTAGTCATCATTTCCGTCGTCAGTCGTGTTGGGGAAGTCATTTTCCTCAGAGTTGAAGATGGACTTGCTGACGAAAGCAGTAGCGAGAGCTAGGCTCGCCACTCCAGAGTCTGACTCCTCAGATGCTTCTTCTTCCTCATTTTCCTCAGATTCAGCTTCAGAGTCCATTTCCTTGCCAATGAATGCCCGAGCCTTTTTGGAGCTGCTCTTCTTGTGGGATGAAGACTTTGAGGATTTTGATGATGAGGATTTTGAAGATTTCTTTTTCTTCTTCGAGTCATCAGAACTGTAATCCTTGTATTTCTTCTTCTTTGATTCCTTTTCCCACAGAGGACAATCTTGTATGTAGTGACCAGGTTTCTTGCATTTGTGGCAAGTTCTCTTCTTATAGTCACGGGATGAGGAATCTGATCTTATGTCATCATTTCTTGAGGATTTTCCAAAGCGACCACGCCTTGAGAACTTCTGAAATTTCCTCACGAGCATTGCTAGCTCCTGGCTTAGTTCTTCAGGATCACCAAGGCTGCTACCAGAGTCCTCACCTTCAGATTCAGAGACTGCCTTGGCCTTCAGTGCGCGTGATCTACCATAGCTCGGTCCATAGAGATCTCCTTTCTCAGCAAGTTGAAACTGATGAGTGTTTAGCCTCTCGAGGATATCAGCGGGATCAAGTGACTTGTAGTCTCCACGTTCTTGAATCATCAGTGCAAGAGTGTCAAATGAAGAATCAAGCGATCTCAGCAGTTTCTTCACTACCTCATGGTCTGTGATGTCAGTGGCACCAAGTGCTTGAAGCTCATTTGAGATGTCGGTGAGGCGATCGAAGGTTTGCTAAACTTTTTCATTGTCGAGTCTTTTGAAGCGGTTGAAGAGATTGCGGAGAACGTCAACTCGAGAGTCACGCTGTGTTGAGACTCCTTCGTTGACCTTGGACAGCCTATCCCAGATAAGCTTTGCTGTCTCCAAAGCACTCACTCTGCCGTACTGTCCTTTGCTCAGATGGCCACATATGATATTCTTCGCTTGAGAGTCAAGTTGCTGGAATCTCTTCATATCAGCATCGTTCAAGGAAGGCGTGATAGAGGGAACGGCATTTTCCACAACGTACCAAAGATCGTTGTCAATTGCCTCAAGATGCATGCGCATCTTGTTCTTCCAGTAGGGGTAGTCCGTCCCATCAAAGGTAGGACACCCAGCCGAGACCTTGATCATTCCTGCGGTCGACATAACTAAAACTCTAGGTGGTTAAACCAAAATCACACAGAACAAGGGAGTACCTTGCTCTGATACCAATTGAAAGTGCGTTAAGTCGACTAGAGGGGGGGTGAATAGGCGATTTTTATGAATTCTTCACTGAGGAATTTCAGGGTGAGGAAATTCCTAAGCAAAGAACTACTAGCAGCGGAATAAGTACTCAAGTGTAAGCATAACAGAGCAACAACATAGTCATCATAATGAAATGAAAACAAACACAGAGCACAAGTAGCGTAAACACAGGATCAGCAGGATGAAGACAAGGTGACTGAAGAATTAGGATTGAGGAGATAAAGAAAGTCTTCAGTCAAAGTCTTCAAACAGTAACGATCAAGTACAACAGTAAGTAAATGAGGAAATGGAAGGGTTGAGGAAATAGAACCAGTAGCTCGGTGCAGACAGTGATTTGGTAGACCAGTTCCAACTGCTGTGACATTTGTACGTCTGGTTGGAGCGGCTGGGTATTTAAACCTGAGGACACACAGTCCTCACCGTATTCTCCTTGAGCTAAGGTCACACATACCTCTCCCAATCACTCGTGGTAAGTCTTCAGGTGACTTCCAAACCTTCACAGACTCGATCACTCGGTGATCCACAATTCCTCTTGGATGCTTTAGACCCTGATGCCTAACCGTCTGGAGGATGCACAGTCCTCAAAGGAAACAAGCGTCGGTTCCACACAGGAACAATCTCTTTAGTGATGCTCAATCACTTTGGGTTTGTAGGTGTTTGGTTTGGGTTTGGGTTTTTTCTCACTTGACGATTTTCGCTCAAAGTCCTTGGAGGATGGGATGCTCTAAATGACAAGTGTCAGTTTCTCTTGGAGCAGCCAACCAGCTAGTGGTTGTAGGGGGCGGCTATTTATAGCCTAGGGAGCAGCCCGACATGATAAGACATAAATGCCCTTCAATGATATGACTGTTAGGTGGATAGATATTTTGGGACAGCTGGCGCATAGCACAACAACGGTCGGAAATTTGGGTATCAAATTCCTCAGGGCTATCATGTTCCTCACTTGTAGGCAATCCGCACTGGCAAATTCCTACTCAGTCAGAACAAATTCCTCAGCGACCAGAAGATCTTCGTCTCTGTCACTGAAGAAATTTACTGAACTACATGAGATTTCCAATGGTTCACTCGACGGGATTGGTAGGTGTAGGATTTTGAGATGAGCATCACTTGGAAACTTTTCCTTAGTTTTACCTCGACCCCCTTTAACAGTACGGTGTTTCCTATGACTCAAGAAGGAGAAAAATGAAACTACGAAAACAGAAGTCTTCACGCTTCATATTCCTCGCATGAATATAGAGTCCTCATGGTCACACCAATTTCTTCACTTTCAAATTCTTCAGAAAGCCAAAGTCTTCAGTTGAAGACATTCGTTTTTAGGGGTCGACTTTCTCTGTAAATATCAAACTCCTCATAGACTTATAGACCTGTGTACACTCATAAACTCATTAGTCCCTTAACCTATAAGTCTTCAATACACCAAAATCACTAAGGGGCACTAGATGCACTTACACCAACAACTTTGGCAAACACATTGTCAACCTTATCCTTCCAAGAGAATAGATATCATCAATAATAATTGGGTTGGATAAGTTACCATTCGTGCATGAAGAAGCGACGTGACCTTTTTCACGACATAGGTAGCAACGTCTACTCTTTACTTTCTTCTCACTTGATTTCTCAACTTGAGAAGCATTAGCTTGAGTCTTCTTGGGAAGAGGCCTTTCTTCAACTCGAGGTTGAGCATGAGAATGAACTTGTGGCCGCTTCCCTTGTTGCTTGTCACTAATGGGCTTCTTCTTCAATGGGCAAGATCTAACATGATGTCCTTCTACTTTGCACTTGAAGCAAACAATCTTGGCCGAATTCTTGACTTGTTCTTGGCCCTTCTTTTTGTTCATCTTGGACTTCTTCTTCTTATTGGAGTTGAATCCAAGTCCACCTTTGTCATTGTCGGATTTTTGCACACTCAAGATATTGTTGAGTGTGAATTTCCCTTCATGACTCTTTTCCAAGTCTTTCTTCAAAGAAGTGACTTGAGCCTTGAGCTCTTTGATTTCCTCTACATGGTTAGTCTCAACACAAGTACTAGAGGAAGTATAAGCTTCATCGTTAGAGCAACAAGGCAAGGAAAGCAATTCATCACAAGATGTACCAACATTGTGAGTAGATGAATTACAAGGACTAGCACATGGCAATATAGCAATTTGACTAGAAGTAGTGCTAGTATCCACATGAGGCTCACTAGATGTTACCTTAGCAATCATGGCCTCGTGAGCTATCTTTAGCACATTTGGGATACTAGAAGATCATCATGAGAGCTTGAGAGCTTTTCATGACTTTCTTCCAATTTCCCATAATTGCTAGATAGCAACTCAAGTTGAGCCCATAGCTCAACATTATCCTTTAAAATGGATGCTTCACAAGTAATAGAGTTAGTAGCACAAGCATCATCAATAATAGCAAGAGAAGGCAACTTTACAAGCTCTTTTGAATATGAAGCTTTAAGTTGTGCATGAGACTCGGTGAGTTTAATGAGCTCACTCTTAATGACCCTTGAGCCATTTTCGAGGTGCCCAAAGTCCTCAAGGAGTTTTGCATGCGCAACTTCAAGCTTCTCATTTTTAGTTTCAAAAACATTGGCCACCTCAAGAGCTCTATCATGAGATTCCTTCACTCTAGATAATTCTAGAGCAAAAGTCTCCTCAAGAGATTCCTTGGTGGTTTGTTCAAGTTCAAGAGCTTGAGAGAGATCCGCAATCTCATTAGCGTAATCACGCTCATGACCTTCCATTTTATCAATGGTGACCTCATGCTCCTCGATATGAGATTCCAACTCCTCAATATATTTCTTGCCCTCAATGGCAATGGACATGATTTCCATGAAGTTGGAACGAGCAATTTTATTCTTATGAAGAGCTTTAAAAATCATTTCTCCCTTAATTTTTAAGGAAGCAACATTATCATTCTCTTCATCATTATCCTCATCATCATTAGCATTAACATCATCATCAAGAGACATATTGGGGTTCAAAGTAGGAGATACCTTTGAAGCCTTAGCCATAAGGCAAAAATCAATAGATGATGATGTAGGATCCCTTGAAGCACCGTTCAAGACCACATCTTGTTCCATGGAGTGTTGGGTTTCCTCTACATTGTTAGCACAACAATTCAAGGAAATACATGCATTTTTATCATGGCAACAAGATATAGCAAGCATATCGTCATGAGATTTAGTCAAGCAATTTCTACATGATATGCACGGACTATCAACACAAGCATGAGAAACATGTAAGGTGCACAAAGTGTTAAAGTCCAAAGATGGAGCATTGCAATAAGATAGTGATGAAGAGTCATCAACGATAAGCACACTATCATCATTGCCATGACCAACACTACTCACCATAGCATTACCTTGTGGCAATCCACATGTAGGTGAAGTAGAAGAAGTTGAGAAGGCAACATGGCCGGAGGTGGAGGGAGAACAATCATCCCCACAAATCTTGGACACACCATATTTATCTTGAAGCTTTGTCCACAACTCATGAGCATCCCGAAACGGCATGAGTTGAAATATAACTACATTGCTCAAAGCATCGAAAAGCACATTAGAAGCTTGAGCATTGAGATAAGAGTTTTTCTCATCCTCTAAAGATAATCTTTGGGGATCCTTTGGAGGAGAAAAACCCATATCTACAATTTGCTCTAAATTTGGGTCCATGACCCTAAAGAGATTAAGCATGCGAATTACCCAAACATCAAAATTTGTGCCATCGAAACTAAGAGTGTCAGAGAATCCTAATCCCCTAGTCGACATCTTTACTCTCTAGGCGGTTAAGCCTAATAAAGAGAGACAAGGCTCTGATACCAATTGAATGATCGAGGATGTCGCCTAGGGGGGGTGAATAGGCGCTTTAAAATAATTATGGTTTATGCTTGAACAAATGCGGAATAAACCTAGCGGTTAATTTGTCAAGCACAAAACCTACAACAACTAGGCTCACCTATGTGCACCAACAACTTATGCTAAGCAAGAAAAACTACTAGGTGATAGCAAGATGTAAGACAAGAAACAATATGGCTATCACAAAGTAAAGTGCATAAGTAAAGGGCTCGGGTAAGAGATAACCGAGGCACACGGAGACGACGATGTATCCCGAAGTTCACACCCTTGCGGATGCTAATCTCTGTTTGGAGCGGTGTGGGGGCACAATGCTCCCCAAGAAGCCACTAGGGCCACCGTAATCTCCTCACGCCCTCGCACAATGCAAGATGCCGTGATTTCACTAAGGGACCCTTGAGGACGGTCACCGAACCCGTACAAATGGCAACCCTTGGGGGCGGTCACCGAACCCGTACACTTTGGCAACCCTTGGGGGCGGTCATCGGTACCTATCAAATTGCTCGAGCGATCTCCACAACCTAATTGGAGACCCCGACGCTTGCCCGGAGCTTTACACCACAATGATTGAGCTCCGAACACCACCAACCGTCTAGGGCGCCCAAGCACCCAAGAGGAACAAGCTCAAGGGTACCAAGCACCCAAGAGTAATAAGCTTCTCAACTTGTAACTTCCACGTATCATCGTGGAGAACTCAAACCGATGCACCAAATGCAATGGCAAGGGCACACGGAGTGCCCAAGTCCTTCTCTCCCAAATCCCACCAAAGCAACTAATGCTAGGGAGGAAAATTGTGACGCCCCCGATTTGACCGTACACTAATCATGCACACAAACGTGTATGATCAAGATCAGGGACTCATGGGAAGATATCACAACACAACTCTAAAAACATAAATAAGTCATACAAGCATCATAATACAAGCCAGGGGCCTCGAGGGCTCGAATACAAGTGCTCGATCATAGACGAGTCAGCGGAAGAAACAATATCTGAGTACAGACATAAAGTTAAACAAGGTGCCATAAGATGGCTAGCACAAACTGGAATACAGATCGAAAGAGGCGCATGCCTCCTGCCTGGGATCCTCCTAAACTACTCCCGGTCGTCGGCGGCCTACACGTAGTAGTAGGCACCCTCGGTGTAGTAGGGGTCGTCGACGACGGTGGCGTCTGGCTCCTGGGCTCCAACATCTGGTTGCGACGTCCGAGAAGAATGGAAAGGGGGAAAAGAGGGAGCAAGGCAACCATGAGTACTCATCCAAAGTACTCGCAAGCAAGGATCTACACTACATATGCATTGGTATCTGTATAAAGGGTTAATATCTGTGGGCTAAACTGCAGAATGCCAGAATATGAGGGGGAAAGCTAGTCCTATCGAAGACTACGCTTCTGGCAGCCTCCATCTTAAAGCATGTAGAAGAGAGTAGTTGGTAAGTTCACCAAGTATCATCGTATAGCATAATCCTACCCGGCGATCCTCCCCTCGTCGCCCTATGGGAAAGCGATCACCGGGTTGTCTCTAGAACTTGTCTGGGTGTGTTTTATTAAGTATCCAATTCTAGTTGTCATAAGGTCAAAGTACAACTCTGGGTCGTCCTTTTACCGAGGGACACAGCTATTCGAATAGATAAACTTCCCTGCAGGGGTGCACCACATTGCCCAACACGCTTGATTACTATGGCCGGACACACTTTCCTGGGTCATGCCCGGCCTCGGAAGATCAACACGTCACAGCCCTACCTAGGCTCAACAGAGATGTCAGCACGCCGGTCTAAATCCTATGCGCGCAGGGGTCTGGGCCCATCGCCCATTGCACACCTGCACGTTACGTACGCGGCCAGAAGCAGACCTAGCCCCCTTAATACAAGCGCAGGCTTACGGTCCAATCTGGCGCGCGCCGCTCAGTCGCTGACGTCAAAAAGAGCTTCGGCTGATACCACGACATCGAGAGCCCATAACTGTTCCCACGTAGTTGGTTAGTGCGTATAGGCTCGTAGCCAGACTCAGATCAAATACCAAGATCTCGTTAAGCATGTTATTTGAAGTAACCACGGACGCCGACCAGGGCCAGGCCCACCTCTCACCTAGGTGGTCTCAACCTGCCCTGTCGCTCCGCCACAAAGATCCACATAGAGGGCCGTCAGGGAAAATGTCCTTTCAGCCCCCAATCCGTGAATCACTCGCGGGTACTCAACGAGCCGACCCGACTTTAGTCACATCATGTGTCATGTGTAAATATGTATAGTTATACCCGTGATCGCCTCCCGAGTGATCACGGCCCGATAGTATATCATAGCAGACGGACAAGAATGTAGAGCCACTAATGGAATACTAGCATCCTATACTAAGCATTAGGATAGCAGGTAAGGATATCAACAATTGTAGCAACAATGACAGGCTATGCAGCAGAATAGGATTAACCAAAAGCAGTAACATGCTACACAACTCTAATGCAAGCATTAGAGAGAAGGAATAGGCGATATCGGGTTGATCAAGGGGGGGCTTGCCTGGTTGCTCTGGCAAGGAGGGGTCGTCAACAACGTAGTCGATCGGGGCAGCAGCAGCGGCGTCAGTCTCGTAGTCTACCGGAGAGAAGATGGGGGAAGAAACAGTGAATACAATGCAAATATATGCATGACGATGCATGACATGACAAGTAACGGCGCTAGGTGTGCCCTAACGTGGTAGTAGGTGATACCGGCGAAGGGGGGAAACATCCGGGAAAGTATTCCCGGTGTTTCGCGTTTTCGGACAGACGGACCGGAAGGGGAAAGTTACATGTTCACTATGCTAGGGACGTGTGGCTGACAAACGGGCTGTGTATTCGGATTCGTCTCGTCGTTCTGAGCAACTTTCATGTACAAAGTTTTTTCATCCGAGCTGCGGATTATTTTATATTGATTTTCAAAGTTTAACAAATATTCTGAAATTCCTGAATGTACTTTAATTCTAAATAATAAACAGACAAATAGCTATGGGTACACAGGAGTGTACCCAGCCATGTGTGCATGTGCATGACATGTGGGGCCAGGGGCTGGGTTGACCCGGTCAACATATTGACTGGTCAACCGATGAACAGTGCCTGTGGGCCCCAGTTGTCATTGTCACAGAACTTTTTATTAGTTTTTTTAAGAAAAATTTCAGGCCCACATGTCATGGGTAGCACTAGCTAAACTAGCTATTAATCAAACAGGGGGATTAGCTCTTAAATCAAACCGGGCCGGCCCAGGTGGAAGTGGACAGAGCCACGTTTGGGCTTGCACGCGCACGCGCACACACACTCGCCCAAGGCAGAGGCGCTACGCGGCCGTGCGCGGCCTGTACGAGGCCGGCAGGGCTGGCGGCGGGAGCAGGCGGTGCCGAGCAGGGACCGGCGTGGCTGGGCACGCACGACCAAGAGCAGCCGGCGAGCCGTAGGCGCGGGACAGCAGCAACACACTAGAATGCCAGGAGCAGCAGCAGTGTGCAGCGGGCAGTAGCAGCAGAACGCAACAGCAGGTGGCGGCGAGCGGCGACAGGCAGCGGCGCTAGAGGCGGCGGTGGCAGTAGCAGAAGGAGCAGCGGGCGGGAGCAGGGGCGGCCGATGTGGGCGGGGCAGCAGCGGCCGACGCAGCGGGGAGCTCCAGCGACTGGAGGCGGTCGCGGTGAGGTGTAAGGGCGCAGGCGGGGGGTACGCGATGGAGTGCAGTGGGGAACCTCGGCGGGCGCAGTGGCGGCCGTGGTGCGTCCGAGGGCCGACACGTGTGGCCGCGTCCAAGGGCGGAGCGAGCACGGGCCGGGGCGAGGCAGTGCGCGGGCTAGGCGGCAAAGGGTGCGTACGGGGAGGCAGAGGTCGCGGCAGGAGCGGGAGAGTGCGGTCCGGCCACGGTAGCCGAAGTGCGGGGCGGCGGCTAAACGACGATGGAACGGCGAGGGAAAGGAGGGGAATCAAAGGAGGGCTCACATAGAACGCAATGTTGAGCTCGAGGAAGCCAGGGATGCAGTGGTGGTGACGAATCGACGGCGAGGCAGTGGCGACCGAGGCGGAGAAGATGGCGATGGCGAGCGCACGGGCCGCATCGTCTCGGTTTGGTCCTTAGGACGGATGAAGCCGGCCGCGGTGGATCTCCTGGACGTGTTCCCGCACGCCGAAGACGTCGGTGCCCGCGAGAATGGCGACGAGGTAGCGGTCACTGCATGGGCTCACGAGCTCGAATCCAAGCCCGAGAGGAGGGGGAGATGGGGGATCAAGGGGGGAATGGGCGTGCTCGATCTAGGGTTTTCGTTTGGCATAGTTATAGGCCGAGGGGGAGGACGTGGAGGCCATCCATGGTCAGGTGCCATGGATGCACGACACGCACGCACTCAGCCTGTTCCTACTGTACCGAGAAGGGAGAAGGCCTTTATGTGGGCTGGGCTACCCTGTAGCTGCGACTGGGCCAAGCGAATGCTGTCGGTTACCTTTTTATTTATTTACTCGTGTGTTTTATCTCTTCCCTGTTTTGCAAATAGTTGGACCACCAAATGATTTTTTCTATAAATGAAACTTGGCACATAACTCACGCTCAATATTATGGTGTTGTACAAAAAGTTTCAAAGTATTTGGTGAAGTTTAATTATTTTATAAATCAAAAAGGTCAAGTAATATGCTGCAGGATCACTTTCTAATTTTCCTAGTGTCGGTGGAAACGACACCTATGGGATCACGGGGCGCGGATCCCTTTTGCTATGGTTGGCGGGCGCGGGGCTGTGCAAAGAGCGGGTCGAGAAGATGAACGCGGGGGGATTTACCTAGGTTCGGGCCGCAAAGATGCGTAATACCCTACTCCTGCTTTGGTGTATATTTGAGTGTTCTTGAGTTCTTGAACTAGCTACGGGGTGTAACTGGTTCAAAAGATCCGAATCCTTCTCCTGGACACCTCGGGCCTCCTTTTATAGGCAAAAGGGGTCGCCACAGTGGCACACAGGAGGTGGAAAGGTGTACAGTGGATGAGTCTATCCTTGGGCGCTGCGGGACAAAACGCATTAAATGCGCTGCCGACATGCCCCTCTTGCTTTATTGGGGACGACGAGGAAGCTCGTTCCAGCTGTCGCCGCTTCGCCTGGCCTCGACGCGCATCCAGGCCAACGAGGCGTGTGGCGCCATGTAGGTAGGCAGGCAGCTGAGCTGGCGCGGTGGCAGGGCCTTCACGAAGGTCTGCATGCCACCACGCAGGTGCTTGCTGGGTTGGTGTAGAAGCCGCCCGTCGCCACGCAGGTGCCTGCTCAGCTGGTGGAGCTAGAAGCTGCTTGGGGATGGCAGTGGAGTCTTGGCAGGCGCGGGCCTGGCTGTGGCCCCGCTGATGCCCCCGGCAAGGGTCTTGCCGGGGGCCTGGCAAGGGTTTTGCCGCGGCGCCGCGGTCGTCCCCGGCAAGGTGCTTGCCGGGGGTCTTATGGATTTCCTCGGCTAGGATCCCGTCGAGGGTCATCGTCTTCGGGTCCTTATCTGATCTTGTGTATCTATGATCTTCACAAAGATCTGCATGCCGCCATGGAGGTGCCTCCTGAGCCTTGGTCCCAATGTGGTTGATGGCATTGGAAACCTTGGGCTCAAAGAAGGTGCGCTCCACTGGCGTCAGGCAAGTTGCCCCGGCAAGGTTCTTGCCGGGGCTGCGGAGGCCGCCCCGGCAAGGGTCTTGCCGGGGGGGGTCCACCTCGCCCTCTTGCTCTTTGTGTTTCTGGTCTTGGCGTCGCTTTGGTTGTCTTGTGCTTCAGCTTCCCTCCGGCTTCCCTCCTCTGCCCTGCTAAGTGTGGCCACGGCGCGTGGCTCTGACTGCCCGTGCACAAGTAAAGGGGTCAAAAGGGGAGCCCCTACTTTTGTACACCGACAGGAGCCCCCGGGCCTGGGCCACACATAAGCGTGACGCGTTGTTGGGCTAGGCCCAGAACGGTGCGCGGGCAGGCGGGGCGGATTTTTACCGTAGTGACTGCTTCGTCCGCTACGTTTCCCCATGACCCGCGTTGAATGCGCGACGTGGAGGGTCGTGTGTGACGTGGGGGTCATGCGTGGGGCGGTTCCCGCACGCATGCATCACATCGCAGTAAATGGTAAAGAGGCGGCTCGCGCCTTCCCCATAAAAAGAGGGAGACGCAGAGGCGCGGCCCGTTTACTGAGTGGATTCGGGTTGCGGTCTTCAAGGCATCCGTGTCCCACGATCATGGGGTGCAGAATAGTCACCTCACCTGTCCCTCCGATTCTGCCCGCTCGCCACGCGTTCTCCATGCCCTTAAGGTGGCAGGCGGTGGAGGCGGGAAACCGGGCCGTCGCTGATTGGGTCAGCGGGTCGGTCTTGATTCTCTGTGCCTTTTGATGGCCGGATTGGTTGAGTGGGGCGGCCGAGCCCCGATCCCGCCTCTTTATAAGGATGGGGAGTGGGATGGCATCCCACATTCTTTCGTCATCCACCTTCATCCACTTCAGCTTCTTTCTTCCATCTGCCATGGCGAGAGGAGGCGTCGGCCCTTCGACGGTGGCGGCGAGGGTCGCTGCTCGACAGCGCGTCCCTCCGTCCCAAGACCTTGCGGCGGCGGAGCCGGCCACAAGAGGAAGGGGGAGGGGGTGAGGCCGAGGTCGCCATGGTGCTCGGGGAAGAGGAGGACGGGACGGTGCACCGGCCTTGCCTCCGCCAGCGGTGCCTCCTCTGATGGAGGGCCACGTCGGGACCAGCCACGTGAGTTCTTCATCAGGCTGCGCCGGCCATCGCGTCGTCGCCTTCGCCTCCCCACTCCATTTGCTCGGGAGATGGAGCTTGACCCGCCACAGACCCTCAGGTTGCATATGAGGGGCTGTGGGAATGGCGGGACGCGGGTCGACGTCGACTTTCCCGCTCCCCACGTCATGTACCTTTGTCGCGGATGGAAGACGTTCGCTCGTGTCCACAGCCTGACGGCGGGGCTCGCTCTCTACTTCAAACTAATGGAGAACGACCTGCTCTCCGTCAAGGTCTTTGGGGACTTTGGAACTCGCCTAAAGTGCTGCGTGGAGAGCTCCTCCGACGATGGAGATTCTTCCTCAAGCGGGAGTGATGAGGAGGACAGTGACAGCGACGACGAGGGCAGCGGGCGGGAGGATGACGGGTCCGACTAGGCCTTGGGCTCACCGTTCCTGGGCGACGCCGGCAGCACCATCACATGCGTCGTCGGCTCCTTGAACTTCTCGGGGTCGCCGGCGTTGGTGGGCCGGAGAAGGCGAAGGAGACGGGTGGCAGGCCGTCAAATCGGAGTACGTGGACACCGACGCCTTCGTCGCGTACTGCCGGCCCGCTGCCTCATCTTTCGGCCCTTCTCCTGGCACCATCATCACCGGCCTTCCTTCAAGGGGGTGGCCGGGATGTTCTCTTGGTGTCTTCTGCTGCTCGTGCCTTGCCTAGGCACTCCTTTTGCCCCCCGGCCATCTTGTTCTTTCTCCTGAGGAGAGGGACAAGAAAGGGATTACGGGCATCTTATCTTTTTTTAGTTTACAAGCCTCTAGGCACCTGTTATGTTTAAAACTTGTAATCCCCTTGCTCATGTTTTTCATTCCGTATGAGCTGTACCTGCATGGGATGTTTTTAATGAAAAAGGGATGTTTGCCGGGTCCTTTGTTCGTGGGCGAAGCCCACGCCAAGGAGTGAATCCTTGTTATTTCTAAAATAAACATTGTCGCCCGGCAACAGGCCTTGCCGTCCCCCCACTTCACTCGACCATTCTCACACTCTTGGTGGAGGCAGGGGTGAAGTAGAGTTAGGCCCTTCGTTTATTTCCTTGTCACCGCGACTACTACCAATTTCCGACCCAGGAGATAGCTTTTGGGTATCGGAAAAAAAAGGAGCACGGTGGCTTAGGAGTAAAACGAGGTTTCACACATCCCAGCTCTATACGAAAATGCACAACAGGGGATAGAGAACTTATCTGAATCCGTAGCCCCCGGCAACCTTGGCTTGTCGCGGTTGGATCCTCGTGTCTGGAGCCCCCGGCAACCATTGGCTTGCCGGGGCCGGAGCGCCGGTTTTTTCTCTTCCTCCCAAATAGCTCGGCAGAAGTGTCCATGTGCCCTGCGAACCAAAGAGGACAGAAAGGAACAGAGGGACGTACACTCGACCTCTATGCTAGGGGTTAGTCGCCGCTAAGCACTATCAACCCTAACCGAGGGAGAGACTTAACCTAGCATGCATGCTAAAACTTAGGGCGCCAGCGCTTCATTTATTTATGCTCAGGGTCTGCGCCTGGCTTTGTACAAAGGGTTACATGCCTTGCCGGCAATGCTTGTACAAAAGGTGGCTTGCCGGGGAGGGCCCGGCAACCGCGCCTTATGGGTAAAACTTGTGAAGATGTTCGATGTTCCAGGAGTTGCTCACTGGAATGGCATCTTCGGTCTCCAGGCGGACTGCGCCGGGCCTGGTGACTCGTATTACCCGATAAGGGCCTTCCCACTTCGGCGTCAACTTGTTGGAATTCTTGGCCAATTGAACGCGCCGAAGAACAAGGTCGCCTTCCTCAAAGCTTCGGGCATGAACCTTGCGGCTATGATAGCGGCGCAAGGCTTGCTGGTAGCGTGCTGCTCTCACAGCCGCCCGAAGACAATCTTCCTCGAGGAGCGTTGCGTCATCTTGCCGCAATTGCTCTTGCTCAAGCTCGTCGTAAGCGAGCACTCGAGGTGACCCATATATGAGTTCCGTGGGGAGAACTGCTTCTGCCCCGTATACCAGGGCAAAGGGTGTCTGGCCGATGGCTCGATTTGGCGTCGTTCTGATCGACCAAAGAACCACCGGCAACTCATCAATCCAGTGCCTTCCCCTCTTGTGCAGCCTGTCAAAAGTCTTTGTCCTTAGGCCTCGCAGCACTTCAGCATTTGTCCTCTCCGCTTGGCCGTTGCTCCGTGGGTGTGCCACGGAAGTGAAACAGACCTTGCTGCCGAGGTCTTGGATGCATTGCATGAAGGTGTGGCTTGTGAACTGCGTGCCATTGTCGGTGATGACTCTGTTTGGCACACCAAAGCGGCAAACTAGCCCCTTGAAGAACTTGACGGCTGACTGTGCTGTCACCTTCCTCACTGCTTCCACCTCCGGCCACTTTGTGAACTTGTCGATTGCAACGTACAAGTACTCAAAGCCCCCGATGGCGCGGGGGAAAGGGCCCAGGATGTCGAGCCCCTAGACTGAGAATGGCCAGGAGAGAGGAATTGTTTGAAGGGCTTGAGCTGGTTGATGAAGCTTCTTCGAATGGAACTGACACGCTTCACACTTGGTTACTAGTGCCGTTGCATCCTGGAGGGCAGTGGGCCAGAAGAAACCTTGCCGGAATGCCTTGCCGGCAAGGGCCCTCGACCCTATGTGGGAGCCACATATGCCTCCATGTATCTCTGCCAACAGCTCCAGTCCTTCCTCCCGGGGAATGCACTTCAATTTCACATCGTTCGGCCTCTTCCTGTACAGGACGTCATCGACAAACTGATACATAGCAGACCAACGGGCTACTTTCTCCGCTTCTTCCTGCTCCTCAGGAAGCTCCCCTGTTTGGAGGAATCGGACGGTATGTTGTGCCCATGCCGGAGCCTGGGGCTCGACGGCAAGGACTAAAGGCATTTCTTCTGCCATGGGAGCGGCCATCTCTACGGCAAGGGCTTGACGCCCTGCCGGAGTCAGCTGCTCCTTGGCAGGCTCAGTATCCACGGCAACATCCTTGCCGGCGACCCCAGGGGGCTCGGCGGGAAAGTACTTGCTGGGGCCTGATTTCCTCCGCTTGTTTTGCTCTGTCGATGGTTCAACGGATGGTTGAGTTAACCGAAGCTCAAAAGTACCTGGTTCCACAGGTAGCTTGAATGCAGCGCGCTTTGACAAGTAATCGGCGATGTCGTTCTCCGCTCGGGGAATGTGCTCCGCTTGTATACTGTCAAAGCGCTCCTCCAGCTTCCTCACCTCATCTACGTAGGCCTCCATCAACGGGCTCTGATAATCTTTGTTGACTTGCCTGACGACAAGCTGTGAATCGCCCCTGACGATGAGCTTCTTAACCCCGACGTCTGCCGCGATCCTGAGACCGGCAAGCAACCCCTCGTACTCAGTAGTGTTGTTTGTGGACATCTCCCTGGGAAAGTGCATCTGGATTACATACTTGAGGTGCTCTCCGGTGGGTGCGACGAGCAGCACACCAGCACCAGCGCCTTGCAGCGAGAAAGCCCCGTCAAAGTACATGGTCCAGTTGCGACTTGCTTCCTTGCCGGGGAGAGTGGTCTCCTGGATTTCTTCGTCGGGCGTTGAGGTCCATTCCGCAATGAACTCTGCCAAGACCCTGCTCTGGATTGTCGAAGTACTTTCAAACTTCAAACCAAAGCTCGACAACTCCAAGGCCCACTCCACAATCCTTCCGGTTGCATCGGGGTTGTGCAGTATCTGTTACAATGGGAGGCGGGTGACGACGGTGATTTCGTGTGCTTGGAAGTAATGACGCAGCTTCCTCGAGGCCATAAGGAGGCCGAAGAGCAATTTCTGCACACCGGAGTACCTTGACCTAGCCCCCTGCAAGAGGGAGCTGACAAAGTAAACCGGGTGCTGCATCATCTTCTTCTTCTGCACTACTTCACTTGGTCGCACGGGCCCTGCCCCGATGGCGCCAGATTCTGCCAGGGGCCTTGCCTTGCCGGCACCGGGCCCTGCCGGGGGAATCTCTGGCTTGCCATCCGCCAATCCCGCCGTTGCCACTGCCTCTCCGTCGACCTCCCTCTGTGCCACTAGCGCGGCGCTGACCACTTGATTCATCGCCGCCAGATACAGCAGCAACGGCTCCTGTGGTTTAGGCGCAACCAGTATCGGTGTAGAGGAGAGGTATTTCTTCAGATCCTGCAACATTGCCTCAGCTTCTGGGGTCCACTCCATTGGGCCTGCCTTTTTCAAGATTTTGAAAAAGGGAAGGGCACGTTCAGCGGACTTGGAGATGAATCTGCTCATGGCGGCAACGCAGCCAATGAGCCGACGCACATCCTTGATCTGCTTGGGTGCTTCAATCTGCTCGATAGCCTTGATCTTGTCTGGGTTTGCCTTGATCCCGCGCTGTGACACGAAGAACCCGAGAAGCTTGCCGGACGAAACGCCGAAGACACACTTCTCAGGGTTCAACTTGAGGTTGATCTTGCGCAGATTTGCAAACGTCTCTTCTAAATCTTGTACAAGTGTTGCCCTGTCCTTGGTTTTGACCACTATGTCATCCATATAAGCTTCCATATTTCTATGTAGCTGGGGCTCAAAACCAATTTGGACTGCCCTTGCAAATGTTGAACCAGCACTCTTCAACCCGAAAGGCATCCGTAAAAAGCAATACGTACCACATGGGGTGATAAATGTTGTCTTCTCTTCGTCTTCTCTCGTCATGAAGATCTGGTGGTACCCGGAGTAGGCATCAAGGAATGATAACAAATCACACCCGGCCGTGGAATCAACAATCTGGTCGGTGCACGGCAATGGAAAAGGGTCCTTGGGACAAGCCTTATTGATATCTGTGTAGTCAATACACAGCCTCCACTTCCCATTTGCCTTGCGCACTACTATCGGATTGGCCAACCACGTCGGATGGAGTACTCCTCTCACCAAACCTGCCGCTTCCAACTTCCTGATCTCCTTTGTGATGAACTCTTGTCGCTCCAAAGCTTGCTTCCTGACCTTCTGCTTGACGGGTCGCGCATGAGGACAGACAGCAAGATGGTGCTCAATCACTTCCATGGGAACGTCGGGGATGTCGGATGCTTGCCATGCAAACACATCGACATTCGCCCACAGGAAAGTGATGAGCGCGCTTTCCTATTTGCTGTCGAGGGTGGAGCTTATGGTGAAAGCCCCTCCCGTGCCATTCTCCTTGACGGCCACCTTCTTGGTCTCTAGTGGTGCAGCTCTGGATTTCTTGCTCTTGCCGGTGGAGCTCTCTGGCACGTCCTCGACGGGAACACAACACTCCGAAGAGGTGCGCTTGCCGGAGTGGGTGCGAGAGGCCTTGCCGGTCTTCCTCCCTCCCGAGGCTTCAGCGGCAGGAGCAAGTGCCTTGGCGGCAGTCGCCGCAACCGCTTCCCGGTAGAGTTGATCAGCGCAGATCAGCGCGTCTTTCCTGTCGGAGGGGACGGTGATGATGGTCATCGGCCCTGGCATCTTCAGCATGTTGTAGGCATAATGCGACGCCGCCATGAACTTGGCTAGTGCCGGGCGGCCGAGGATCCCGTTGTAGGGCAAGGGGATCTCGGCTACATCGAAGACAATCCTTTCCGTCCTGTAGTTCAACTCGCCTCCAAATGTCACAGGCAGCGTGACCTTACCCTTTGGCTGGCTCCTCCCCGGGTTGACCCCGTGAAACGTGCCCGTCTCCTCGAGGTCTCCATCAGGAATCTGCAGCCTTTTGATCACAACAGGCGAGATCAAGTTCAGACCGGCCCCGCCGTCAACTAGCAACTTTGTCACCTTGAGGTTCGTATCGTTGGTGAAACCAACAGTGGCAAACACCCGACCGCAGTTGTGCGATCAGGGTGGTCCTCGGTGTCAAAGATGATAGGCGTGCTGGACCACTTCAGTGACTTTTGAGCGTCGAATGATGGTTCTGCTGCCGTAATCTCACGCGCCCACTGCTTGAGCTGGCGGTGAGAGGTATGCAGCGAGGCGCCACCATCGACGCACATGGCCTCCGTGGCCTTCTGGAACTCATGCTCGCTGGATTCGTCGTCCTCGTCGTGATCATCGTCTTTCTGCTTCTTATCACGGCCCCGGGCGGGCCTCTCTTGCTGGTTATCCTTGCCGCCGCGGCCTCCTTGGCCGCCACGCTTCTTGCCGAATCCCTCGACACCATCCTGACCCTTCTCCTTGTCCCGCCTCTCGTACTCGGCTTTTTGCTTTTCAGCAAGCAGCTCAACTTGTCGGCAGTTCTGGAGGTCGTGGCCCTTGGTGCGATGGATCTTGCAATACTGCTTGTCGGAGCCCCCTGGCTTGTCGGCAGCTGCCAAGGCCCGGCAAGCGGCGCACCCGGCAATCTCCTTGCTGGGGGTGTCTACCTTGGTCTTCTTGGCAGCGCCGGTGTCGTCGGATCCCTCGACGGCAAGCACGGCCTTGCCCTTGCGCTTCTTGTTGTGGCGCCGGCCCTTCTTCGTCGGGGCGGCGGTGTCCTCGTCTGTAGAGTCGGTTTCTGCGCCGGCGTCTTCGCCGGGGTACTTCCTCCCCTCTTTAGCTCGAGCGCATCTATCTGCCAGGACGTAGAGCTCTGCTACATCCCTGACTTTGTTCATCGCCAGCTCTTCACACATCTTGCAGTTCCGCACATTCTGGTGGAACGCGCTGATGACAGCGGCATGATGAACATCGGGGATGTTGTACTGTACCCGGCTGAATCTCTGTATGTACTTGCGCAGGTTTTCACCTTCCTTCTGGGGAATGATATGCAAATCACTCGCCTGGCCATGAGCTTGGTGGCCTCCAGTGAAGGCACCAACGAACTCATGACACAGATTCGACCAAGAAGAAATGGAATCCGCCGGCAAGTGCATCAACCAAGACATGACATTGGGTTTCAGGGCCAACGGGAAGTAATTGGCAAGCACCTTGTCGTTGCGAGCTCCAGCGGCCTGCATCGCGATGGTGTAGATGCTGAGGAACTCCGACGGATGGGTCTTGCCGTTGTACTTCTCGCCGACGTCGGGCTTGAACGTGCGGTGGGACGGCCACTGGAACTGCCGCAGCTCACGGATAAAGGCTGGGCAACCCACCTTGTAAGGTAGGTCGCCGGAGCCTCCCGGTGCTGGGTGGTCCATAGCGGGCCCAGCCCGCCTATCCGACTGGTGGCGTATATCGTGCCGGCGCTCGATGGTGGTTCGAGCGTCTTCATGGGCTCGCTCCTGAAGAACTTGGCGCTGGTCGCGGTAGGTCCGTGGATCGGACGACGCTATGGAAATATTATCACAAGCGTCATCGCGACGGATCGACACCCGCGGCGGCTGGCGTGGAGGAGGAGAGTGCACCGTGGCTACGGCACCTCTGGTCCTTCCACCACTGGCGTGCGGTGGCTCGACGGAGCGCCGGCCCGAGGGCCCCGCTGGCCGCGGCTCGTCTTGGTTGGCGACGCCGACGAGGCTCCGGATGGTAGCTCTCCATTCGTCGAGCTTTTCTGTAGCAGGAGGGAAGTCGAGGAGCAACTGCACACGCGCCAAAGCTTCCGCCGGCGTGGGCGGCGGCGAAAGCTGCGTGGACCGTGACGCGCTCCGACACCTAACCATGTTAGGAGGAGCTCCATCACGGCCCCGCGGCTGCACGCTATTTTCGCCAGCGCTTCGGTGGGCATGTTGGCCTCCTCCGTCCCGTGAGTGGTGCACGGGACTCTTCCCGCGGCGGTGCCCGAGGGTGCCGTCGTTGCGGTGTCGTCCATCGTGTGCGTCCTGAGAAGGTCGCGGCGCGGGTGCTGGTGGGGGCGTCCGGGCGGTCACCATGCCACCCGTGGGCAGCACAGCTCCGTCCCCTGGCCCAATGATGCGCGGCTCGTCGTCTTGGATTCGGTTGGCACCGCTGCCCTTGGTCCGATCGCCGGAGCATCGTGGACGATCGCGGGCGGCGTCTCTGGTGCCATCCGTGGCCGTCCCATCGCCTGCCCGTGCTGGTGCAGACGGGTCGGCTCCGGGCGACCCGATGGCTGTGACGCCCTTCTTCTTGGGGGCCATGGCGATGACGAAGCTGATGCGCTAACTTCCAAACCGGATTTTCACAGCTCGCCCCCCCTACCTGGCGTGCCAAAGATGTCGGTGGAAACGACACCTATGGGATCACGGGGCGTGGAACCCTTTTTCTACGGTTGGCGGGAGCGGGGCTGTGCAAAGAGCGGGTCGAGAAGATGAACGCGGGGGGATTTACCCAGGTTCGGGCCGCAAAGATGCGTAATACCCTACTCCTGCTTTGGTGTATATTTGAGTGTTCTTGAGTTCTTGAACTAGCTACGGGGTGTAACTGGTTCAAAAGATCCGAATCCTTCTCCTGGACGCCTCGGGCCTCCTTTTATAGGCAAAAGGGGTCGCCACAGTGGCACACAGGAGGTGGAAAGGTGTACAGTGGATGAGTCTATCCTTGGGCGCTGCGGGACAAAATGCATTAAATGCGCTGCCGACGTGCCCCTCTTGCTTTATTGGGGACGACGAGGAAGCTCGTTCCAGCTGTCGCCGCTTCGCCTGGCCTCGACGCGCGTCCAGGCCAACGAGGCGTGTGGCGCCATGTAGGTAGGCAGGCAGCTGAGCTGGCGCGGTGGCAGGGCCTTCACGAAGGTCTGCATGCCACCACGCAGGTGCTTGCTGGGTTGGTGTAGAAGCCGCCCGTCGCCACGCAGGTGCCTGCTCAGCTGGTGGAGCTAGCAGCTGCTTGGGGATGGCGGTGGAGTCTTGGCAGGCGCGGGCCTGGCTGTGGCCCCACTGATGCCCCCGGCAAGGGTCTTGCCGGGGGCCCGGCAAGGGTTTTGCCATGGCGCCGCGGTCGTCCCAGACAAGGTGCTTGCCGGGGGTCTTGTGGATTTCCTCGACTAGGATCCCGCCGAGGGTCGTCGTCTTCGGGTCCTTATCTGATCTTGTGTATCTATGATCTTCACAAAGATCTGCATGCCGCCATGGAGGTGCCTCCTGAGCCTTGGTCCCAATGTGGTTGATGGCATTGGAAACCTTGGGCTCAAAGAAGGCGCGCTCCACTGGCGTCAGGCAAGTTGCCCCGGCAAGGTTCTTGCCGGGGCTGCGGAGGCCGCCCCAGCAAGGGTCTTGCCGGGGGGGGTCCACCTCCCCCTCTTGCTCTTTGTGTTTCTGGTCTTGGCGTCGCTTTGGTTGTCTTGTGCTTCAGCTTCCCTCCTCTGCCCTGCTAAGTGTGGCCGCGGCGCGTGGCTCTGACTGCCCGTGCACAAGTAAAGGGGTCAAAAGGGAAGCCCCTACTTTTGTACACCGACACCTAGGGACTAATTGGTGAGTCAAAAAAGTTTAGTTTCAACATGACAAATGATCAGGAGAATTTATAGAATATTGCAAACATTTTAGTTTTACTGTTTGAAGAAATAATTATTTTGACTTTATTTTAAATTTTGAATTTGAACTCAAACGGGATTTGAATCATCGCGAGATTAACAAGAGTAATCGCGGTGACATGGCATCATTTATAGGGAATTACTGTAGCTTAAATATCCGGGCGTCACAATTCTCCTCCACTACAAGAAATCTCGTCCCGAGATTTAAGAGGCGTAAGGGGGGGGGGGGAGGTTTTGGTTACGAAATTCTAGCGAGTGTTCTCGGTCTTAGTTGCTCTTCTCGAAGAGGTCGATCCATTACGTTGATGTTTGTATTTCTCTGCTTCAGATCATCATGATGAAGCCGAAATCCTTTCTTCGGGAACTCCATCGTACGTACAAACGACAAGGGGTAACTTCGGAAGAACGGACCGCTACAATGTTGCTTATCTGGTAGATAACATCAGGAAAGGTGGCGGAAAGTAACTCTCGAATTGAAACTTAAGAAATTATCGAGAGCAAAGTAAGAAGGTGCAAAATAGAAGTTTTAAGCGCATAGGCAATCGTTCGTTTCCTGAAACAAAGTGTGAAAGGTGTTCAGAGCAATGGGAGTAAGTATTGCATCTGATACCAGAATAGATCACTAGACAAGTGGCCCATGAATTACATACGAGGCCACGCGCGAGGAACAATCTTGGGAACGGGCGGTGTACAGGAGAGCCAGGTTTCGATCCTGTGGAACTGTGGGTTATGGGCCCACCATGTGGTTATAAGTAGGAAGGGTGGTGACATCTTGTATGATCATGTAGGCAAGGAATGTCAGAGGATAGCCTGTCAGTTATGTCGGCAACAACGTCGGTACCAAGGGCAAGGGACGAAGAGAACCATTTTCCTGCTCGTTGAACAAGGCGGACCACTAGGCAAAGTTCTCGTCCATCGGTGGCTACCGGAATGTCATCAACAATAGTAACAGGGTCATGCTGACAGAATTGTACACCGAGGTGCTTACCTAAGCAAGAGAATATAACTGCTTAGATCATATAGGTCACAAGAAAGGTTAAACCAAACAATGGAAAGAAAATATGATTATCAGATTAAACAAAACAATGGAAAGGAAAATGTGTTTAAACACATATTTCAGGGGTATATCCTTCCCAAGGACAAGCAGAGCATGATATCCATGACAGGATATAATGTAGAAAGCCCTTTAGGTAAGGGGAGAGAAATTTCATGACATTACCCATACAACAGTGTTTGGATAATTGAGCGAGAAACATTTAGCATTGGGCTTCAAATGTTCTTGTTGAAAATCGGATTGCCACAGACATGCTTCGAGATAGCATTGACATGGTCTTCAAGCAAAGGTCAGACTTGGATACACAAGGATTCATCAGGAACAACTTATAGAATAAGTCATACAGTTTCCTCATGGACGAACGGCTAACCTTGCTAAAAGGATACTATAGCAATAGGTCCTCCGGCCAGGTGTGCTAGGCATGACATCACCTTACCGGTTCATATAAAGACCAATGTTATATCTCTTGCAAATATGTTCCAACCATCATATCTGACCGAGATTCAGATCTGATTGGTGTCAGGATACCTCAGACTCAGGATGTCTGAGAAGAAAAGGTGCGACACAAATTGACGATATGACATTGTAAGATTCTCGGGAAATGGACTATGGAAACGAGTTCTGAAACAAGAGTTCATAATTAAACCAAGGGGAGGATGAGGAGGTGGCTGATGGACTCAGCGACAATTCATCGAGATTTCCAAAAATATGGATTTCCACAATTATGTGAACAAGGAGATAACACTAGTCAGATCAAATGATATAATGATGTATGCTCGAGGAAAACATCCACAACTAAACATTGGTTGAAGGTTGCAACCAAAATATGGGCTGGGTTGCACGACCAATGTCGGAATGGCGATTTAGCAACCAATACATAAAATTGGAATTATTGTCCATTAACTTCAAAGCAGTAAGCCTGTTAGAAATACTAAAGTCTCACAACTAAGTTCACTTATTGGTATTCCGGTTGGAAGCAACACGGGGACCAAGAAAAGAATGGTGATGGCGAGAAGTATTACTGTATCAAGAATCCTTAAGAGGTGGTGAAACTCTCACAACATCATTGACATAAAAGATAGTAATACTTCGAGGTAGATCATAATACATGCTGGATAGCAAATTGCATCCATATCATGAACAAGTTTGTAATGAAGGGAAGGTAATAAAGTGGTCGATGATAACACCAATCATCGAGGGCAAGGATTGTATTTCTCATCATGAATTCAATTGATATCATGGAAGAGCTCAGAATGCTGATGATGACCACGACACATTTGTCGAGAGATTTCATGAAGATGTAATCGATCGGCGATGGCATCAAGTCAAAGGAATGATGAAGCGAATGGCTATTGGAACCATGGGTACGACACAAACTCGAAATCAAGTTTGTTGTTCAAGGAGAAATGATATGACGAGGAAAATCGACGTAAGATTAGCTCACCGTCTAAATTTGTGCTCGGGGAAGAACGACCAGGTAGCACAGTTAAAATTAGCATGATAATGATATAGCCGATCAGGCTAGGAATGACTTGAAGGATTATTAAACTCATAAGCAACAAAAATTACTTAGGGTTATCGAACCGGAATGTGGAATTGGTTCACATATCGGTGTTCTCGGTTGACGACAACCCAGAACCCAGGAAAATTGGAATCGGTGAGAAATAACAGTTGATGAAGAACCCATAAGAAGTTATGCAGTTCCATGATATTCTCGAGATACCAAAGTGTAATACTCGATGGTAGATCAAAGTAAAGGTTGGACAGGTGCAATGATTTGCATAAGACAAGTACTTCAACTTGTCCGAGAAATGGTATTTAAAGGAGAACATGGCTGGAACCACAATTGCAAAAGGCCAGATCCCAGATATAAGATGGACTTATACCAAGGGAATATTTAATTGAAGAGAAGCTTTAATGATACGATCTACATCATGTCCATGGGCATGAACACAAAGTTCAAGGTCGACTCCCACTTCTCCAATGCATAACCTTTCATCCAACCGTTATGCTAACAGCCCGTGCAGAGAGGTACTACCGCTCATGGGAGCGGTACTACTACTTGCGAGCGGTACTAAAAAAATACATCCGTGCCTACCACTGCTGGACTTAAGACGAGTTTTTGGTCTGGAGCGGAAGTAGCCGCGGTAGTACCGCTCCCAAGAGCGGTAGTTAAAACTTACATCCCCTCCAAGCGGTAGTACCGCTGCAGCCTTTTTAAGGACACCAAAACTAACACAACTTCTACAAACGGGCTCCGAATTCAACGAAACCAAGTTTGTTGGAAAGATAGCGATAAGGGCTAACAAAATCTTGATAGAAATAACAATAAGAAGAAAATTAGCAAAGGCCCATAAGAAAATGGTGAGAACCCTTCCTCGAATAAGACCGGTAAAACCTCCAACACCGAAAACGCAATAGAAGAAGCATGTGAACTCCGTTTTCGATGAACTCGAGCTTGTCAAGAAGACGACCATAAGCTCCAAATCTCAGAAGGAGAAAAGCAAACAAGAACCAAGAAAGATGATGCAAGCATGCAATGGTTTGAGCTCTCTACAAACGATACGATCAAGCCACTCAATTGAGAGCCCCCCTTGATAGTACGACAATCGATCCTATAACCCGGTCTCCAAACTACCACCATGAGACCGGTAAAATAGAGAACCTATCAAGGCCAAACCTTTGCCTTGCACAAAGTTCACTTGAGCTAGATGTAGACGATCTTGACTTCCTCAAGTTGGACCACCTTTCTTGATTGCGTTGGCTCGGTGAAGACTAGTAGATTGCTCCCTCATACTCCACTATGGGTGAGCCACTCTTCGGCACATCTTCACAAGTCCATTGTCACCACAATGGACGGAAATCTTCAAGCACTTGATCTCTTCGTGATGCATCACTTGAACGTGCACACCGCAACCTAACGCCACAAAGAACTCTCACGAAGACCATGGGTTAGTACACAAAGCGTAATTGACAAAGCTTACCATACCATGGGATCACTTGATCCCTCTCGGTACATCTTCTATGCTTTGTGTGTTGATCAACTTGATTCACTCTTTGACTTAGTCTTGATCAACCTCTCACATGACCAATCTTTAGGTAATTCCTTGAATAGCACCTTGGTCATCACAAACTCTCCTTGAAACCAACAAATGGACTCCAAGAAAAGCCTATGGACAAATCCTTCAAATATAACTCAAGGCAACCATTAGTCCATAGAGATTGTCATTAATTACCAAAACCAAACATGGGGGCACCGCATGTTCTTTCAAAAGTGAACAAAGGTATATTTGATATACATGTTATTGATGCGTACCTTACTAATGCTCGTAGTAGCGCCTGGGTATTTGATACTGGTTCGGTTGCTCATATTTGTAACTCGAAACAGGGGCTACGGATTAAACGAAGATTGGCTAAGGACGAGGTGACGATGCACGTCGGAAATGGTTCCAAGGTCGATGTGATCGCCGTTGGCACGCTACCTCTACATCTACCTTCGGGATTAGTTTTAGACCTGAATAATTGTTATTTGGTGCCAGCGTTGAGCATGAACATTATATCTGGATCTTGTTTAATGCGAGACGGTTATTCATGTAAATCAGAGAATAATGGTTGTTCTATTTATATGAGTAATATCTTTTATGCTCATGCACCCTTGAAGAGTGGTCTATTTTTGTTGAATCTCAATCGTGGTGATACACATATTCATAACATTGATGCAAAAAGATGCAAAGTTGATAATGATAGTGCAACATATTTGTGGCACTGTCGTTTAGGTCATATTGGTGTAAAGCGCATGAAGAAACTCCATGCGGATGGACTTTTGGAATCACTTGATTATGAATCATTTGATGCTTGCGAACCATGCCTCATGGGATAGATGACTAAAACTCCGTTCTCCGGAACAATGGAGCGAGCCACTGACTTATTGGAAATAATACATACCGATGTATGCGGTCCGATGAGTGTTGAGGCTCGCGGCGGGTATCGTTATTTTCTGACCTTCACAGATGATTTGAGCAGATATGGGTATATCTATTTGGTGAAACACAAGTCTGAAACATTTGAAAAGTTCAAAGAATTTCACAGTGAAGTGGAGAATCATCGTAACAAGAAAATAAAGTTTCTACGATCTGATCGCGGAGGCGAATATTTGAGTTATGAGTTTGGCCTTCATTTAAAACAATGTGGAATAGTTTCACAACTCACGCCACCTGGAACACCACAACGTAATGGTGTGTCCGAACGTCGTAACCGTATTTTATTGGATATGGTGCGATCTATGATGTCTCTTACCGATTTACCACTATCGTTTTGGGGTTATGCATTAGAGACAGCTGCATTCACGTTAAATAGGGCACCGTCTAAATCCGTTGAGACGACACCGTATGAACTGTGGTTTGGCAAAAAAACTAAGTTGTCGTTTCTTAAAGTTTGGGGTTGCGATGCTTATGTGAAAAAGCTTCAGCCTGATAAGCTCGAACCAAAATCAGAGAAGTGCGTCTTCATAGGATACCCAAAAGAAACTTTTGGGTACACCTTCTACCACATATCCGAAGGCAAGATCTTTGTTGCTAAGAATGGATCCTTTCTAGAGAAGGAGTTTCTCTCGAAAGAAGTGAGTGGGGGGAAAGTAGAACTTGATGAGGTAATTGTACCTTCTCTCGAATTGGAAAGTAGCTCATCACAGAAAACCGTTCCAGTGATGCCTACACCAACTAGAGAGGGAGCTAATGATGATGATCATGAAACTTCAGATCAAGTTACTACCGAACCTCGTAGGTCAACCAGAGCATGTTCTGCACCAGAGTGGTACGGTAATCCTGTTCTAGAAGTCATGTTACTAGACCATGGCGAAGCTACGAACTATGAGGAAGCGATGATGAGCCCAGATTCCGATAAATGGCTTGAGGCCATGAAATCTGAGATAGGATCCATGTATGAGAACAAAGTGTGGACTTTGGTTGACTTGCCCGATGATCGGCAAGCCATAGAGAATAAATGGATCTTCAAGAAGAAGACTGACGCTGATGGTAATGTTACTGTCTACAAAGCTCGACTTTTCGTGAAAGGTTTTTGACAAGTTCAAGGAGTTGACTACGATGAGACTTTCTCACCCGTAGTGATGCTTAAGTCTGTCTGAATCATGTTAGCAATTGCCGCATTTTATGATTATGAAATCTGGCAAATGGACATCAAAACTGCATTCCTTAATGGATTTCTCAAAGAAGAGTTGTATATGATGCAACCAGAAGGTTTTGTCGATCCTAAAGGTGCTAACAAAGTGTGCAAGCTCCACCGATCCATTTATGGACTGGTGCAAGCATCTCAGAGTTGGAATATATGCTTTGATAATGTGATCAAAGCATATGGTTTTATACAGACTTTCGGAGAAGCCTGTATTTACAAGAAAGTGAGTGGGAGCTCTGTAGCATTTCTAATATTATATGTGGATGACATATTGTTGATTGGAAATGATATAGAATTTCTGGATAGCATAAAAGGATACTTGAATAAAAAGTTTTTCAATGAAAGACCTCGGTGAAGCTGCTTATATATTGGGCATCAAGATCTATAGAGATAGATCAAGACGCTTAATTGGACTTTCACAAAGCACATACCTTGATAAAGTTTTGAAGAAGTTCAAAATGGACCAGTCAAAGAAAGGGTTCTTGCCTGTGTTACAAGGTGTGAAATTGAGTCAGACTCAATGCCCGACCACTACAGAAGATAGAGAGAAAATGAAAGTCATTCCCTATGCCTCAGCCATAGGTTCTATCATGTATGCTATGCTATGTACCAGACCTGATGTGTGCCTTGCTATAAGTTTAATAGGGAGGTACCAAAGTAATCCAAGAGTGGATCACTGGACAGCGGTCAAGAACATCTTGAAGTACCTGAAAAGGACTAAGGATATGTTTCTCGTTTATGGAGGTGACAAAGAGCTCGTCGTAAATGGTTACGTCGATGCTAGCTTTAACATTGATCTGGATGACTCTAAGTCACAAACCAGATACATATTTATATTGAATGGTGAAGCTGTCAGTTGGTGCAGTTCCAAGCAGAGTGTCGTGGCGGGATCTACATGTGAAGCCGAGTACATAGCTGCTTCGGAAGCAGCGAATGAAGGAGTCTGGATGAAGGAGTTCATATCCGATCTAGGTGTAATACCTAGTGCATCGGGTCCAATGAAAATCTTTTGTGACAATACTGGAGCAATTGCCTTGGCAAAGGAATCCAGATTTCACAAAAGAACCAAACACATCAAGAGACGCTTCAACTCCATCCGTGATCAAGTCAAGGAAGGAGACATAGAGATTTGAAAAATACATACGGATCTGAATGTGGCAGACCCGTTGACTAAGCCTCTTCCACGAGCAAACATGATCAACACCAAGACTCCATGGGTGTTAGAATCATTACAATGTAATCTAGATTATTGACTCTAGTGCAAGTGGGAGACTGAAGGAAATATGCCCTAGAGGCAATAATAAAGTTGTTATTTATATTTCCTTATATCATGATAAACGTTTATTATTCATGCTAGAATTGTATTAACCAGAAACTTGATACATGTGTGGATACATAGACAAAACATAGTGTCCCTAGTAAGCCTCTACTAGACTAGCTCGTTAATCAAAGATGGTTAAGTTTCCTAACCATATACATGTGTTGTCATTTGATGAACGGTATCACATCATTAGGAGAATGATGTGATGGATAAGACCCATCTGTTAGCTTAGCATAATGATCGTTCAGTTTTATTGCTATAGCTTTCTTCATGTCATATACATATTCCTTTGACTATGAGATTATGCAACTCCCGGATACTGGAGGAATACCTTGTGTGCTATCAAACGTCACAATGTAACTGGGTGATTATAAAGATGCTCTACAGGTATCTCCGAAGGTGTTTGTTGGGTTGGCATAGATCGAGATTAGAATTTGTCACTCCGAGTATCGGAGAGGTATCTCTGGGCCCTCTCGGTAATGCACATCATAAGAAGCCTTGCAAGCAATGTGACTAATGAGTTAGTTGCGGGATGATGTATTACGGAACGAGTAAAGAGACTTGCTGGTAACGAGATTGAACTAGGTATGAAGATACCGACGATCGAATCTTGGGCAAGTAACATACCGATGACAAAGGGAATAACGTATATGTTGTCATTACGGTATGAACAATAAAGATCTTCGTAGAATATGTGGGAACCAATATGAGCATCCAGGTTCCGCTGTTGGTTATTGACCGGAGAAGTGTATCGGTCATGTCTACATAGTTCTCGAACCCGTAGGGTCTGCACGCTTAATGTTTGATGACGATTTTGTATTCAATGAGTTATGTGATTTGGTGACCGAATGTTGTTCGGAGTCACGGATGAGATCACGGACATGACGAGGAGTCTCGAAATGGTCGAGAGGTAAAGATTCATATATAGGACGATAGTATTCGGACACCGAAAGTGTTCCGGGGGTACCGGGCACGTATTAGGTCACAGGAAGGTGTTCCGGGCACCCCCGGCAAAGATATCGGCCTTATTGGGCCAAGGGCAGGACAGACCAGCCCCTAGTGAGCTGGTGCGCCCCCATATAGGCCGAATAGGAGGAGAAGGAAGGAGGGGAAGGGAGAAAGGAAAGGGGAGGATTCGGCCTCCCCCTTTCCTTCTCTTCCCCCCTCTCCTTCCTTCCCCCCCGACGCTTATGGAAGGGGGAGGCCGACTTGGAGGAGGCGCCCAAGTAGGATTACTCCTACTTGGGGCGCCCCTTGCTGCCCCTCTCCCTCTCCAACCTATATATATCTGGTGGGCACCGCTAGAACACACAACATTGATTCCTAGCCGTGTGCGGCGTCCCCCTCCACAATTTACGCCTCCGATCATATTCACATAGTGCTTAGGCAAAGCCCTGCGCGGATCACTTCACCATCACCGTCACCACGCCGTCGTGCTGACGGAACTCTCCCTCGACACTTTGCTGGATCAAGAGTTCGAGGGACGTCATCAAGCTGAACATGTGCAAAACTCGGAGGTACCGTACGTTCGGTGCTTGATCGGTCGGAACGAAAAGAAGTTCGACTACATCAACCGCGTTGTCAAACGCTTCTGCTTTTGGTCTACGAGGGTACGTGGACACACTCTCCCCCTCTCATTGTTATGCATCTCCTAGATAGATCTTGCGTGAGCATAGGAATTTATTTGAAATTGCATGCTACGTTCCCCAACAAGGTGATCCCATATCACCACTCCTCTTTAACCTAGTGGTAGATATCCTAACTAAAATGTTATCCAAAGCAGCAAATCATGAGCTGATTTCTGGCTTATGTCCTAAAGTGTGCCCTGGGGGCATCATCTGCCTCCAGTATGCGGATGACACTCTACTATTCTTAGATAATGACTTAGCTCATGCCACAAACCTCAAGATAGTGTTGACTTGCATTGAGCAGGTTTCTGGGATGAGAATTAATTACTCAAAAAGTGAACTTATCCCCATAAACATTGGAGATGCTGAGTTCACTCATTTCCTCTCTGCATTGGAGTGTAAAAAAGGAGAGTTTCCTATTAAATACCTGGGCATTCCTCTCCATTATGAAAAGTTAAGAAAAGAGCACAAACAACCTCTAATAGATAAAATCTTGAAAAGGATTGCTGGTTGGAGAGGGAAACTCCTCTCTTACAATGGCAGACTGGTCCTAATCCAGGCATGCCTAGCTAGTATCCCAATTTATTTGCTTTCTTTTTTAAAATTTCCTAAGTGGGCCATAGAGATGATCAATTCCCAGATGGCCAACTGCCTCTAGAATGACTATGAAGGCCACATGAAACTTCACTTAGCTAATTGGAGGCTTTTCTGCATGAAAAAGGAATTTGGAGGTTTGGGAATCCCCAACCTCCAAGACATCAATCTCTGCTTACTACGATCCTGGGTAAAAAGATATTGTGAAGGGGAAGAGAAACCTTGGAAACTGATCATAGATCACAAGTATATGATTGGTAGAACCAATATCTTCACCCCTAGTTTGACACCCAAAGTTTCCAGGTTCTGGAAAGGTGTCAAATCAATTATCCAGACACTAAAGTTTGGTTATAGGTGGAAGATTGGGTCAGGTAGTAAAGTCAAATTCTGGGAAGACACCTGGTTTGGTTCCTCCCCTCTGGCTGTGCAATTTTGGCCTATTTATTCCATCTGTAATAAACAAACTAAGAGTGTTAAAGAAGTTTGGGATGGCCATGAGCTGAAGCTGACCTTTAGGAGGAATTTTGATACCAAGCTCATGGAACAATGGTACCAACTGGTTGAGGTGGCCAGCAGCATTGTCCTCACTGATGACATCGATGCTCTTATTTGGCAACTAGAAAACAAAGGGAAATATTCTACAAGCCCCCTTTACCATGTGATAAACTTTAGAGGAGTACAACCAGTCTTTATTCCTAGCGTTTGGAAACTTAGAGTGCCTCCAAAAATCCATGTGTTTCTCTGGTTATTTGCAAACAATAAGCTTATGACCAGAGATAACCTCAGGAAAATACATGTTATCAAACCCCTAGACTGTGTTTTCTGTTCTAAAGACAAGTCTAGTTCTCATTTAATTTTTTGATTGTGTGGTAGCTAGACAAATCTGGCCTCTGGTAGAAGAGCAGTTTGGAGTAAAAATAGGAGGTGATTTCGAATTTGTAGCCAGTTTCTGGGTCTCCAATAACAAAAAATCTGCTCTCAGCACTGTTAGCTCTGCTGTGATTTGGTGTCTTTGGAAATATAGGAACTCTATTATTTTCAATAACACCGTTTGGATCTCTATTAAATAGGTGTTGAGACTGGTCATAAAAACACTCAAAGCCTAGGTGGTGTTATCCCCAGAACAGAGTGGAGAGAGGCTGGAGGCCTTCTCAAGACAGCTAACAACGTTTGCTAGGCACCCCCTGTTGCTCACAAGTGGCTGACGAGCGGCGAGAAGCGTGAAGCCCCCCCGGTGGAACCCTGGAGCAAGCTCAAAATATCGGGCGATGACTCTGCCTTCTCCTAACCTTCCAAGAAGCAGGAACCTGGACGCGCAATCGTTGCCAGCCTGAATTCAACTCTTGCAGTGTGTTGGTCTCCGCAAGCAGTTGCAGCTCCCCCGTTGAAGACCCGCAAAGCCTCGATGGATCTGATCTGCACCTAATGGCAGTAGCTGGGTGTTAGTGGTTAGCCTAGTGGCAGTAGCTGGGTGTTAGTGGTTATGCTGTTAGATCTCGTGTAACGGATGTATGAAAGACTTATATTTTCGGCTTTTTGCGTGGTTTGAACTGCTCCTCTTAGTGAGCTGATGTATGAGCTATTTGGTTTCATTCTGGGCAATGGAACCGGGGAGGAGACTCCTTGTTCTTCTGAAAAAACAACTGCATCTTCCAAAGTGAAGCAAAGCACATTTGAAACTAACTAGAATACGGCTGGACTTCTAAAATTCTTAGAATGTGTTAAAAGCTCGCAATGAAATATTGCCCTGGAAACAAAATTCAGTAAAAACTTGATAATCTGATATAATACAACTTTCCATCCATATGGTAATCTGTAGTCGGTACATCTGCAAGTCATGTCAAACCAATATTCATAAACTGTCCATGCATAATCTGAGAGTGGAGAACCAATGTTGCCATAAATTAAACTAGAACCAAAATAACACCACCAACCCATGACACTAGGGAACAATAACAACAATCAGTGCCCATGACACTTGGTTTTGCACCTACTGTCAGTAGATCAAGAAACTACAAAATTTACATTTATTTACGTTGCTACTATTAAGAACCAACCGACTGTCCTTGCCGATTCACCCCTGCCAAACCGTCATTAGGATTAGCACATGTGGTTATTAGTGTCCAAAGCGTTGTATGGATCTCTTCTCGATGCTGAACATGCACCTCCTGTAACAGGCGCCTCAAACTTTTTTTTTAGAGAAAAGGCCATAGCCCGACTTTATAAATAAAGCCACCAGGCAGAGTCATAACAACCTACTAGCACCCACAAGGACAGCAAAGTAACGGGGCCACAATGAACACACAAAAGTTTAACGTACATGGCTCCTAGGCCAGTACATGGCACGCAGGCCGGTGACTCAAGAGCAACACTATCAGGGCCAACAACTCCTAACTGCCGGCTTGAGTGCGAGGAAGGGAGGTAGCTGTTGCCCGAATTTTGGACGTCATCTCATCAAAAGTATCCCGATCCTCCTTAGTCAATAATCTCCACTGCTACAAGAATATGCAAGTTTTAAATAAGCAATCAGCAGGATTAGAAGGGAAGATATGTTCAATGGTAAACTTGTTCCTAGTCGTCCAGAGAGTCCAGCAAACAGCTGTGAATCCCACCCAAAACATTCTTCTCTGGGCCCCAACCAGGTTACAGGCCAAGAGACGAAGCTCAGAGAAGGAGTTCAGTCTCCAAGAGACATGAAGCCACGATCTAATACAATGCCAAAAGAGTTTAGCCAAGACACAATTGAAAAAGATATGCGCCGTGTCCTCACGTTGGCCACATAATGCACAACAATCAGAGCCAGGGCCATTACGCTTGCGAATTTGGTCACCAGCCAGCAAGCGCCCACGGGAGGCCTGCCACAGAAACACCTTAATCTTTGGAGGGATGCGGGCCCTCCAGATCCACTTGAATTTGGAAGCAGTCGAGCCAGAGATCAACTTGCCATATAGAGATTTAACAGAAAACCGCCCACTACCGAGTCCTCCTCCTCCGAGAGCAAAGGGAAGTGGGCAACAAGACGCTGGCAATCAACCAACTCTTCAGGAGACAAAGAACACCGTAGCTGAAGATCCCAATTATTATCAGAGAGCTCAGAGATCGAGATCTCTGGGTCAAGACAGTAGGAAAATAACACTAGGAAAGAAATAGCAAGGGTTGAAGAACTGCACCACCAGTCGAGCCAAAACCTCATAGATCTGCCATTGTGCACTACGAACTTGACCAAGCCTTGGAAAACAGGCCTGAGTTTGACGAGGTCTTTCCAAAACTGAGAAGCACCAGAAGTGGGGGCAAACATGGGGCTGGAAGAGGGGAAGTATTTAGCCTTAAGAATGTTATACCAAAGAGGTTTATCCAGGATTGTCATGATCTTCCACCACCACTTGATGACCACGCACTTGTTCATGACTAAGGTATTAATAATACCCAGCCCCCCAAGGCTTTTGGGTCGACAAATTTGGCCCCACTTAACCATACGGTATTTGCGTTTGTTATCAGCCGCATTCCAATAAAAGGCACCTCTGTGTTTGTCAAAACCAGTGTGAGTGCCATTAGTAAGAAGATAGAACCCCATCACAAACATAGGGAGGGAAGAGAGGTAGGCATTAATCAGGGCGACCTTTCCCGCTTGAGTGTTATATCTGCCCCTCCAAGGCATGACTCGGTTGCCCACCTTGGCCACCGTGGGAGCGAAATATTTGGCCAGAAGTTTGTCAGATGATATGGGTAGCCCAAGATATTTCAGAGGAAAGGAACCTAGAGAGCAGTTGAGCAGATGTGCAACACGCAGGGCCTCGGCTTCAGATACCCCAGTAACTATAACTTCACTCTTAGCAAAATTAATTTTTAGGCCTGACAATGCCTCGAAGCATAGGAGAAGAAACTTGAGATGTGAGAGACAGGAATCATTAAGTTCCACCATGATAATCGTGTCGTCAGCGTATTGGAGATGGGTAATGCCCTCAGGAATGAGATGAGAGCTTACAGGGGAAATGTGCCCGGCCAACGCAGCTTTGGCTAAGATATTTGAGAGGGCATCCGCGACAAAGTTAAAGAGAATGGGGGAGGCCGGGTCTCCTTGCCTGAGGCCTCTGGAGTTCTTGAAGAAATTGCTAACCCTACCATTGACAGAGATAGCAGTGTGGCCCCCAAGACCATCTGCATGATTCTATGCACAAAGCTACCATCAAAGCCTTTGGCCAAAAGGACCTGCCTAAGAAAATTCCAACTTACAGAATCATAGGCTTTCTCAAAATCCAATTTAAGGATCACAGCCCTGCTGCCGGTTTTTCTGAGGTCATGGATGATCTCGTGGAGGCATAGAACTCCATCAAGGAGAAAACGACCTTTAACAAAGGCTGACTGAGTAGGAGAGAGGGTACGGTGGGCAACAGGAGTGAGACGCATGGCGAAGCACTTGGCTGGGAATTTAGCAAAGTTATTGATAAGGGCAATAGGTCGGAATTGAGAAATGAGTTCCGCACCCTTAACTTTAGGTATGAGGGAGATGACCGCATAGTTCAGTCTAGAAATATCAACCGTCCCCAAACAGAAGCCTTGGATAATCGCACAAATAAGACCCCACAGTTGAGGCCAGAATTTCCTGAAGAACGGGATGGACAAGCCATCCGGGCCCGAAGCAGAGTTGGCATTTGCTTTACTCATGGAAAGAAATATTTCCTCTTCGAACAGGGGAATCATGAGAGCAGCGTTTTCATCCGTAGTGATCCTGTCACAGTTATCCCAGAAGGAGGGGGAGATCCTGAAGCCCATATCAGGTTTGGCCGAGAGGAGGGAAGAGAAGAAATCCACTACATGGCTCATGATGACAGACTAGTCCGTGATTTTTGTCCCATTAATTACCAGGCTATCAATCATGCATCTTCTGCGTCTCCCATTGGCAATAGCAGAAAAATATTCCGTGGGAGAGTCACCTTTAAGCAGCCAGTTAATTGTGCCTCGCTGGCGCCAATATATTTCGGCTTGACGGTGCAACTGCACCAGGTTCTCCTCAAGAGAGAAACGCAGACCCCATTCTTGGTCAGAAAGACCAGAGCTATCAGCACGAAGGTCCAGGGCACTAATCTGAGAGATGAGAGAAGCTTTAGCCCTACGCTCCTCGGCCACATGGTTGCGAGACCAGCCACGCAAAAATTTACGAAGAGAGTATGAGCACTGGTGCCAATCGTCCATAGGACCAAAGGAGCGACGGTCCGTAGAAAGAGTGTCCATGATCTTAGATGAAAGAAGATCGCAGAAGCCGTCAATCAACAACCAAGAAGCATCAAACTGGAACCGAGGAGGATTATGAGGGAGCCTGAAACCATCGTCCAGGATGAGAGGTGAAGGAAATATGCCCTAGAGGCAATAATAAAGTTTTTATTTTATATTTCCTTATATCATGATAAATGTTTATTATTAATGCTAGAATTGTATTAACCGGAAACTTGATACATGTGTGGATACATAGACAAAACACCGTGTCCCTAGTAAGCCTCTACTAGACTAGCTCGTTAATCAAAGATGGTTAAGTTTCCTAACCATAGACATGTGTTTTCATTTGATGAACGGGATCACATAATTAGGAGAATGATGTGATGGACATGACCCATCCGTTAGCTTAGCATATTGGTCGTTCAGTTTTATTGCTATAGCTTTCTTCATGTCATATACATATTCCTTTGACTATGAGATTATGCAACTCCCGGATACCGGAGGAATACCTTGTGTGCTATCAAACGTCACAATGTAACTGGGTGATTATAAAGATGCTCTACAGGTATCTCCGAAGGTGTTTGTTGGGTTGGCATAGATCGAGATTAGGATTTGTCACTCCGAGTTTCGGAGAGGTATCTCTGGGCCCTCTCGGTAATGCACATCATAAGAAGCCTTGCAAGCAATGTGACTAATGAGTTAGTTGCGGGATGATGTATTACGGAATGAGTAAAGAGACTTGCCGGTAACGAGATTTAACTAGGTATGAAGATACCGACGATCCAATCTTGGGCAAGTAACATACCGATGACAAAGGGAATTACGTATGTTGTCATAACGGTTCGACCGATAAAGATCTTCGTAGAATATGTAGGAGCCAATATGGGCATCCAGGTTTCGCTATTGGTTATTGACCGGAGAGGTGTCTCGGTCATGTCTACATAGTTCTCGAACCCATAGGGTCCGCACACTTAACGTTCGTTGACGATATAGTGCTATATGAGTTATGTATGTTGGTGACCGAATATTGTTCGGAGTCCCGGATGAGATCACGGACATGACGAGGAGCTTCGGAATGGCCCGGAGGTATATATTGATATATAGGATGATATGGTTCGGTCAAGGGGTAAAGCCCATGGGGCTTTAAGTCGGTGCAAAAGGAGTTTTGCGAAGGCCAGGGGGGCAAACGCCGGAGACCCTGGCGTCTGGCCCTGGGCCAGACGCCGAGGCCCATGGCGTCTTGGCCAGACGCCAAGGATTGTGGCATCTGGTCTTGGAAGTCCGAGAAGGACTCTTCCTTGCGGGCAAAACTGACTTTGAGGAGGCTCTTTCTCCAAGTTTCGACCCCAGGGCTCAACATATTAATAGAGGGGCAGGGCTAGCACCTGGAACACATCAAGAAACACCAAGCCGTGTGCCGGCAACCCCATCCCCTCTAGTTTATCCTCCGCCATAGTTTCCGTAGTGCTTAGGCGAAGCCCTGCGGAGATTGTTCTTCACCAACACCGTCACCACCCTGTCGTGCTGCCGAAACTCATCTACTACTTCGCCCATCTTGCTGGATCAAGAAGGCGAGGACGTCATCGAGCTGAACGTGTGCTGAACGCGGAGGTGCCGTATGTTCGGTACTTGATCGGGACGGATCGTGAAGGTGTACGACTACATCAACTGCGTTGATAAATGCTTCCGCTTTGCGATCTTCAAGCGTATGAAGATGCTCTCCCCCTCTCATTGCCATGCATCTCCTAGATACATCTTGCGTGAGCTTAGGAATTTTTTTGAAATTTCATGCTATGTTTTCCAATAGTGGCATCCGAACCAGGTCTATGTGTAGATGATATGCACGAGTAGAACACAAAGAGTTGTGGGCGGTGATAGTCATACTGCTTACCACCAACGTCTTATTTTGATTCGGCGGTATTGTTGGATGAAGCGGCCTGGACGAACCTTACATGACCACATTCATGAGACCGGTTCCACCGATAGACATGCAACTAGTTTTGCATAAAGGTGGCTGGCGGGTGTCTGTTTCTCCAACTTTAGTTGAATCGAATTTGACTGCGGTCGGTCCTTGTTGAAGGTTAAAACAGCAAACTTGATGAAACACCATTGTGGTTTTGATGCATAGGTAAGAACGGTTCTTGCTAGAAGCCCATAGCAGCCACGTAAAACTTGCAACAACAAAGTAGAGGACGTCTAACTTGTTTTTGCAGGGCATGTTGTGATGTGATATGGTCAAGACATGATGTAATATACGTTGTTGTATGAGATGATCATGTTTTGTAAAAGTTATTGGCAACTGGCAGGAGCCTTATGGTTGTCGCTTTATATTATGAAATGCAAACGCCATGTAATTGCTTTACTTTATCACTATGCGTTAGCGATAGTTGTAGAAGCAATAGTTGGCGAGACGACCACGACGCTACGATGGAGATCAAGGTGTCAAGCTGGTGATGATGGAGATCATGACGGTGCTTTGGAGATGGAGATCAAAGACACATGATGATGATGGCCATATCATGTCACATATTTTGATTGCATGTGATGTTTATCTTTTATGCATCTTATTTTGCTTAGTACAACGGTAGCATTATAAGATGATCCCTTACTAAAATTTCAAGGTACAAGTGTTCTCCCTGAGTATGCACCGTTGCGACAGTTCGTCGTGCTGAGACACCACGTGATGATCGGGTGTGATAGGCTCTACATTCACATACAACGGGTGCATGACAGTTTTGCACATGCGGAATACTCGGGTTAAACTTGACGAGCCTAGCATATACAGACATGGCCTCGGAACACTGGAGACCGAAAGGTCGAACGTGAATCATATAGTAGATATGATCAACATAGAGATGTTCACCATTGATGACTACTCCATCTCACGTGATGATCGGACATGGTTTAGTTGATTTGGATCACGTGATCATTTAGATGACTCGAGGGATGTCTATGTAAGTGGGAGTTCTTAAGTAATTTGATTAATTGAACTTAATTTATCATGAACTTAGTCCTGATAGTATTTGCATATCTATGTTGTAGATCAATAGCTCGCGATATAGCTCCCCATTTATTTTTGATATGTTCCTAGAGAAAAATAAGTTGAAAGTTGATAGTAGCAATGAAGCAGACTGGGTCCGTGATCTGAGGATTATCCTCATTGTTGCACAGAAAAATTATGTCCTTGATGCACCGCTAGGTGACCAACCTATTGCAGGAGCAGATGCAGACGTTATGAACGTTTGGCAAGCTCGGTATGATGACTACTTGATAGTTTAGTGCACCATGCTTTACGGCTTATGTCGGCGTTCTGGGAACGGGTGTGCCTAGACTTGCCTGCCTACGGCCCGCAGCGTGGCTCCACCAACGGCCTGGTACGGCCCAACTTCGGCAGCAACAGCTCAAGACCCTCGCGAGGGGCCAAGCCTCGCGAGGCGGATGACACCAAGACCTCCCTGGGGGCGGCCACGCTAGGCCGGGTCCCGAGGAGCGGATATATCTATGCAAGGGGCATCTCGCAAGGTTTCCATGACGTGAGCCGTGACGACCAAGGCCAGGCGGGTCCCAGCGGGCGCAGTGTACCAATTTCCTCTTTGGTGCTAAGACGGCAAGCGCAGACGCGGAGTCCTGAGGAATCAGGCAAAGGTTTCCATTCCAGTGCAACGAGACCAAGACCGCCAGGACGGCAGGACGGAGGTCATCGTGGAGCCCACATCAGCATCACCACCAGAGTCTTTTGGCAGGCGAAGACTACTTTTGTCAGGATAGCTTGTACTAGCTGTCCCCCTTCGAAATTGGCCGTTGTGGGATCCCTTCCCGCCTACATTTGGGAAGAGGACCGGGGCCTCTATAAATAGGACTAGCCACTACCATAGAAGGAGGATCAGATCAGATCATCTCATATTGGACTGGATCCATTCCACCAAGGCCATCTCACCAGCTCACCGAGCTCAAGAACTCCTCTCCTCCTGAGGCTGTTCACCCACTGTACTAGTTCATCCTCAGCCCTTGCGGCAATCCATCACCACCACACTGAAGTAGGGTATTACACCACATCGGTGGCCCGAACCAGTATAAATCTCTGTGTCTCTTGTTCCTTGGGCGCGTCAAGCTAGGCCGTGGAATCGTCGAGTAGATTGGCTAAGGAGGGAGAGCTCTTCGCGCGCACCCCAGAGTTCGAACCTCAAGGGTATTGCGGAACCCGTAATCCGACATTTGGCATGCCAGGTAGGGGTGCGCCGGAGTCTTTCCTTCATCAGTCAACGCATCGCCGCTCCGTCGCTTCCATGGCTGACGCACGTCGCGCCCGTGCCGAGCGCCGAGCTGCTCTGGCCACTCGCGTCGCCCAGACGGCACCCGTCGATGGGCCTCCCCTTCGTTCTCCATCACCTGCCGCCAACGGCGCCACCGGCCCGGCAGGGAACGAGCAGCAAGCTTCGTCGTTGCACCCCTCCGTGCGGCGGGACGGACGCACCGCCACCCTGTCGCTGACTCCGGCTGGCTCGTCATCCCACGCTCGTCACGGACCCACGAACGCGCAGGCTGCGCTGCTCATGGCGCACGAGCTCCTGCGCTATCGACCCGTCGACGACCTCTACAAAGACTGGCTCGACCGCATCGCCGAGCTAGTCAGCGCCGCCGGGGGCTCGCCTGCGCCTTCCCTCTCGCTGCCTCGCTCGGCGGCTGCCGCAGGCAACGTAGCCCACGGAGCGCCTCCGCCACCTCCACGTCGAGACGTCGCCCTCGCACCAAGGCGTGCGGCCCCCCGGCGTGACCCGCCACGCGGGGCGCCCGCGCGTGAAGAAGAAAGCTGCCAGGAGGTTCGACGGCCGCAAGAAGATGCTCCTGCGCTCATGGCGCCGCCACGCCAAGACCGCGCGCCGCCTGTGGCGGCGGCACGCGGGTACCAAGACGAGGCCCCACCTCCACGTCGGGCCCGAGTGACTACAGCGGGCTGCCGTGCCTTCACTCCCGAGCTGCGCAGCATCGTCTGGCCCGGGAAGTTCAAGCCCGACCTGCCTCCGTGCTACGACGACACCCCCAACCTTGCTGAGTTCCTGCAGCTCTACGAGCTGAGCATCAAGGCGGCCAACGGCGACGAAAAGGTCATGGCAAACTAGTTTCCCATGGCTCTCAAGGAAGGCGAGCGCTCGTGGCTCCTGAACCTGCCCGTGGGATCGATCTCCTCCTGGGGCGAGATGCGCGAGCGTTTCGTCGCCAACTTCCAGGGCACTCGCGACCGCCCGCTTGCCGCGGGTGATCTCCGATGCATCAAGCAGCAACCAGGGGAAACCCTACAGAAGTACATCCAGCGCTTCAACAACGTTCGCCTCAAGATCCCCAAGGTGACGGACGAGGCCATCATCTCCGTGTTCTCTGATGGCGTCCGTGATGTCAAGATGAAGGAGGAGCTCGCCATACACGAGGATCTGTGTACGGCTCTGGAGATGTTCAACATGGCAACCAAGTGTGCGAGGGCTGAGGAAGGGCGCCTCTCCCTCCTCGAGCTCCCAGTTGCTGACCCAGAAGGCAAGAAGGCCAAGGTTAAAGACGTGAAGCGCAAGGGGGCGGCCGTACTCGCGGCAGAGCCGGAGATGAAGCGCGGCTGCGACCACCCGGAGTCATCCAAGGGCAGCCGACCGTTCTGCGCCTTCCACAACATACACAACCACAACACCAGCGACTGCCAAGAGCTCAGGGCTATCCGCGATGGGCACTTCGGTAGACGCCCTAAGCGCAACGATCGAGGCTACGGCCATGGAGGAGGACGAAGTGGGGGGCGCTGGGACGACCGCGGCCCCCGTCAGGAGTGGCGCGACCAACCTCGTGAGGACCGCTGGCAGGGCCAGCCCCGCGAGGACGTCTGGAGGGACCAGCCTCGTGAGGACCGCCCTCCCTCCGCTGCCACCACCACCAAGGAGGAACGACGACCATCACCAGGACGAGGGGGCTGGGGGCTTCCAGGAGCCGCGCGCCATCGCTTGCATCTTGGGTGGCTCCCAGGCCCCAGCTTCTCAACGCATCTTCAAGGAGTTCGCTCGCGAGGTGAACACGGCCCTCCCCAAGCTCGAGGCTACGCATATGCTCAAGTGGTCCAAGTGCACCATCACCTTCAGCTCGGCCGACCAGCTCAAGTGCGCTGCAACTGCCGGTGCCCTCCCAATGCTCTATTCGCCCATCATCAGCAACGTCCTTGTCACCAAGACCCTCATTGATGGCGGAGCAGGGCTCAATGTCCTTTCCGTCGAGACGTTCGACCGCCTCCAAGTGCCATACGACCAGCTGCAGCCTACCAAGCCTTTCTTAGGAGTAACCGACGGCTCCACCACCTCGATAGGGCAGGTCCGCCTCCCTGTCACCTTCGGCCAGCGTGACAATTACCGCACCGAGCTCATCGACTTCGACGTTGCTCACATCCGCCTGTCGTACAATGCCATCCTTGGGTATCCGGCCCTGGCCAAGTTCATGGCAGTGACCCACCACGGTTACAATGTTCTCAAGATGCCAGGAAGCTACGGCGTCATCACAGTCGCCTGCGAGGAAAAGGACGCGGTGTGCTCCCTTGAGCGCGCCTACCAAGCTGCAGCAGTTGAGAATCCGGACAACGAAGGCGCCATCTATCCCCCTGATGCTGTCCCCAGAAAGAAGAAGCAGCAGCCCCGCCAAGAGCTTCAGGAGAGTGCCACCATCTCAGGACCAGCGCCCACGGGCGAGGCGCCTCCCTCCCATGCATAGGGAGGCGTGCCCGGTGCCCCTCTCAGGCTCGGCTTAGGGGCTCTCCTCTGGAGGGCCTCCGACCTAGCCAATGTCACGAGGGAGGCGCTCGGGCACCACGTGGAGGCGTGCTTCAACGCGCGTTCCCAGGAGGGCACAAGGCAAGGAGTGCCTGGTGCTCAGGAGTTCATCGCCAAGACAACCAAGAAGCTTCAGGAAGCAAGAGCCATGCGCGGCGACCGCCGCCTGCCACCTTGCGCAGCCCCATGTCCAGGCGAGGACGACGGGCTGCGCGTCTGTGTTGACATCCCAGGGCTCAACCGAGCCGCATCTCAGGAGCGCTTCTGGCCATCGCGCGTAGGCCGATGCGAGGGCCCCCCCACACAGCTACGTTCGCATGCCTCTCGGCTTGCCGAATGCGGCTGCCACCTTTCAGCGCCACCTGCGGAGCGTTTTGGCGGCTCAGGAGGCCAAGCGTCATGCGGTCCTGGTGGAGATGGCGACGGTTCTTCACGAGCCACCTGGGCCCCCGGAGCCTCCTAAGGCTCACGACACAGGCGGCTCATGAGGAGCGACTTCTTCAGCGCGCGCCTATAGCTACCTCAACGTCTCTTCAGCAACAGTGCCAGGTGACATTTTTCTAGTTCGTTCAGTTGGGGGCGCCCCTCGGGCTGCATTATCCCCAGGTCGCACGGGCCTGTCCCTGCGACGTGTATCCTTTCCGCCTCCTTAGCTTACTTTGTTGGGAGCGCCCCTCGGGCTGCATCATTCCCAGGCCGCACGGGTCCGTCCCGCGGCATGTACCGTTCTTGCATCTATCAGAACTAGCTTCGCTTAGTCGCCATATGATTATCATCTGCCTGTCCGGCACTTCGCTGCCATGAACGTCGTGCGCCCTTGCGAGCCCGCCCGCGACCGCCTCATGATTAAGGGCCGGCACGGCGTCTGTGCTCGGGTCCGTCCCTGCAACGTCGCTAAATCCAAGAGGCTGAGCTCTGGCTCGTGGGCCAGCTCCTGTGTACATCACCTCCCATGGTCCATGGTGCTTGGTTCTCGCGTGAGCTAATTGCGGGCAGACGAGCTAGGGCGCGTGACCCGGTGCCTCGCCACCGCGGGAGCCGCGTGCCGGCTGTCTTTCTTCAGGATTTTTCTCATGAGAAGACTGGACACGGCGTCTGTGCTTGGGTCCGTCCCTGCAGCGTTGATAAATCCAACGGCTGAGCTTTGTCTGGCGGGCCGGTCCCGTTCACGTCACCTCCTGGGGTCGTTGGTGTCTCGGCCTTCTCATGTGATCGCCTCAGGAGATTCACTCGGCGCATGTTGCCTGACCATCTCGCAGGACTATTACAAGCACCCTCATTCAAGACCAGGCGCAACCCGCCTTGAGGTAGGGCCCCGTGAGTCCTGCGCTGGCTCACGGGTGCCCAGACACACCTCGTCTAGCCTTGCCGTGCAAGCCACATGTCAGGGCGGGGCTGTACACGCCCCGGGGGCTCTCCTCAGAGGGAGCCCCCTCCCACGCACCAGTGGAAGCACCATGCTCCGCGCTGGCAGATGACACGGTCGAGGAGCGGCTATGCCCGTGCAAGAGCGGTAGCGCCATGCTCCGCGCTGGTGATAAACAACTGGGGGTGGCCTCACGGCTGCACTAACCTCAGGGAGCCCCAGGCTCAGTGCTTGGCCTCACCGCGCTGCTTTTCCCTCGGGAAGAGTAGCATGAGGGGGCTGGGCACGGGGGCTACGCTCAGGTCACGCCTGGCATACGCCACCTCGCCAGGTCCCTCGGACCTGGTCTTCGCGCAACCCTCCCGAATGAAAGCCCGGCGAGGACAGGTATGAGGTTTGTTCGTACGTCAAGGGGGACTCCTGAGCATCGCGACTCAGGAGCCTAACTGGTCACGTAGCCCCTCACCCCTTGGTCTCGTCCTGGCGATCCAGACGACCCAACGGCGGCTGAGGTACGCGCGGGGCTGGGCTCTGCCGACGCAGAACGCTAAGACCTACTTTTGCATCTCATTCCTGGGGTTTGTTCGTACGTCAAGGGGGACTCCTGAGCATCGCAACTCAGGAGCCTAACTGGTCACGTAGCCCCTCACCCCTTGGTCTCGTCCTGGCGATCCGGACGACCCAACGGCGGCAGAGGTACGCGCGGGGGCCGGGCCCTGCCGACACAGAACACTAAAAGCAACAGGAAAGAAATCGCAGAATCCTAACAAATTATTACAAGACATATTGTTCCTCCAATATCAAACATAAGTTTAACGCCTCCACGAGGCACGGTGCATGTTGCAGGAAGTAAAAATGGAGAGAGGCGCAGTCAGCAAACCTCCTCTTCAGCCTTGGGCGCCGCCGTCACCTGCAAGGAGTGCCCCCTCGTTGACGACATCGCCGTCGCCCGTGCTGTTAGCCGTGGCCGGAGGGTCGACGGCACCATCAGGCGGGGACGCAGGGTCAATGGTGAGGAACTTCTTCAGCAGGGCCTCCACCTGGTCCTTCACGGCTTCAGCGGCGGCGGCACAATGCTCTTCACCCACAGGCTCGAGCAGGGCTCCGAAGTCAGTGCCCGGGTCACGAAGATGGAGGTGGCTGAAAACGCGTGTCATGGCCGAAGAAGAGAGCGCACGGGCTTCCTCTTCCACCATGGGGCCGATCCCATTGACAACATCCTCGAGCGCCGCGACAAGCTGAGGAAGTAGCTCGGCGGGGCCATCTTCATCAGTCACCAATGGCTTCTTCATGCCCTTCCCGTAGAGCTCCTGCAGCGCCTCGCTGGACCTCAGCTCAAGAGATTTGAAGGCCGCGCGATCCTCGACAAGAACCCTCGCCTTTGTATCCAGCTGGGCCTTCTCCGTTTCCACCTTCTTCTCCAGCTCCTCCAGGCGGCTGCGCTCCGCGGCCAGCGCCCGCGTCGACTGCTCCAGCTCGGTGTCACGACCAACGATCGCATCCTCTCGAGCCTTCATCTCCCTCTCCCGCGCCTCACGCTGCCGAGCCTCGACGGTGCGCTCATTGCGCATGGTCTCCAGCTCGGCCTCCGCCAGCCGGCAGCGCTCCTCGGCAGCCTCTGCATCCTTCAGTGCCACGTCACGGGTGGCCGCGGCCAGACCAAAGGCCCGCTCGCCTTCCTCAGAGGCTGCCGCAGCCTGGCTCCACGCTGCCCTGACGGACGTGTCGGAGCGCAGCCACCCCGAGATCAGCTCCAGGCGCCCTGACGCCAGCCGATGGTTGGCGCCTTGAAGGTCGTCTCGGAGCTGGGTCAGCACGGAAAGAGCCTCCTCCAGGATGTCATGTGAAGCGGGAAGATCACGGCCCGGCAGCATGATGGAGGGAGGAGGAGACGGCGTCGGCACTAAGGCCTGTGGATCGGCGGCAACAGCAGAGGTTGGCGGCACCTGGGTCTTCGGGACCTCAGCAGGCGAGCCGTGGGCGGTCACCTCTGGAGCCGCCTTGGCTGGGGAGATTGCCCTATCCTGGGGTCGGGCCTCAGAACCTCGTGAGGACGACCCGGCCGTTGAAGCACGAACACCATCATCGTCCTTCCGCGCCGAAGATGGCGCGGCCGCGGCAGGCTGCCGGACCAGAGAAGTCGCGGCCGCGTCCTTCTTCTTCTTCACCACCGGTGTCGGCCTGCCAATGCAAGGGAGAAAACATCAAGAAACTACGGCAAGAGCGGGAGCGGAGATCAGGACGGAGCACTTACTGGTCCACGGCAGCGTACTCCCTCGCCCTCTTTTGAAGCATCAAGCCCGAAGGCTTCACGACCTGAGGTGCCCGCGCGCGGGCCCCAGGGACCGACAAGGGTACGGAGGCCGGGCTTGCAGCAGCACCAGCCGACGACGAAGTGGATGCGCCGCCTCGGGAGATCAGCGCCGACCTGCCTCTCTTCGGGACCCCGGCCTGCATCTTCTTCGGGGTGGTGCCCCTCGACCTCGTGGTGACCCCGGCGGGGCGCGACTCCTTCACCGGGTGCTCGCCAGCGTCATTGTCGTCAGGGAAGGTGCGGGGGAGATCGGCCCGGCGCAGAGGGGATATCTCCCCCACTTCCTCCAGGGTCTCCTCCGAGTTCGGCTTCTCCGCCTGGTCGGACTCGTCGGAGGACAGCATCACCGGGGAGCCTGGGGGCCCGCTGGGCGTCAACGGTACGAGCCCACGCTCGTTGAAGGCAGGCATGGCAGCAGCTATCGCCATCCCATCTGGGCGGCGGTACAGTGGGAGATGGGTATCTGGCGGATACCCTTGGTCCTCCCCGATGAGAAGGTGGAGGGTCTTGTCCAGCTCCTCGTCGGACAGAGCATCCAGGTGCAGGCGGAGGTCGCCCCCCTCTTCCAAGAGCCTCCACAAGGGGCGCGAGCGCGCCTAAAGCGGAGCCAGGCGCTGCGACAGAAACTCCTTGATGATCATGGCCCCCGCCAGCTTCTCCGCCTTTGGGTCGTCTGGCTTCAGGTCGGCGGCCATCTTCTCTAGCACCTGCTTCGCCCGGGGATCGGTGAGCTTCGCACTGAGCCACCCATCGTGAGGCGTGGGCATCCCTGTCGGCAGCGCCAGCCGAGGGTAGGAACTCTTGGCGTCCATGAGGATCCACTTGTTCCTGAAGCCCTCGGCCTTCTTCCCGGCTCTCAAAATCGCGTTGGTCCCGTTGGCCGCAACGAAATTGGCGCACCCAGAGCACTGGCCATCCTTGTTCCAGAGGTAGAAGAAATGGCAAAGCAGCGCCACTGACGGCATCACCCCCACGAATGCCTCGCAGTAAAAGGCGAAAAATGACAGGAGGAGGACGGAGTTGGGATGAAGATGGAGGGCGTGGAGCTTGTAATGGCGGAGGACCGCGAAGAAGAAATCGGAAAAGGCGGGATCAGCCCCGCGAAGACACTGTGCCAGAAGAAGGGATAGAAGGTACCCTACTTGTCGTCCGGCTCCGCAGGGCCGGCCCGCAGCTTAGTTTCTCCTCCCTCTTTGCTGACGCTCGCCGTCACCGCGAGCACGGCGGCAAGGTTCTTCTCTGAGACGGTGGGCGTGCTCAGTGCGGGCTCGAACCAGGAGGACGAGCACGCAGCCTTCGCTTTGTCGGGCGCCATCAGCAGCAAGCTCGAGGAGGATTTCCGGCGGATCTGGGGGCTCTGGGAGCAAGAAGGAGAAGGGGATCTGGAGCAAGACGAAGGAAGGCAATGAAAGCTCTGCAATGCGCACCGGCCTTTTTGTCAGAACGGAACAGTTGCCAAGGCAGCGTGGGGAAGCGGAGACGCCCACGTCCAATCAGGTCGCCACGCGTCGACCGAGGCCGCAGGCTATTGGGGCCCGCGGTGCTCCGCACTTGCCCTTTGGCTTCGCCTCGAAGCCAAGTCCAAGCGCGGCTTGGGCCCGGGGGCTACTGTCGGCGTTCTGGGAATGGGGGTGCCTAGACTTGCCTGCCTGCGGCCCGCAGCGTGGCTCCACCAATGGCCCGGTACGGCCCAACTTCGGCAGCTACAGCTCAAGACCCTCGCGAGGGGCCAAGCCTTGCCAGGCGGATGACACCAAGACCTCCCTGGGGGCGGCCACGCTAGGCCGGCTCCCGAGGAGCGGAGATATCTATGCAAGGGGCATCTCGCGAGGTTTCCATGACGTGAGCCGTGACGACCAAGGCCAGGCGGGTGCCAGCGGGCGCATTGTACCAGTTTTCTCTTTGGTGCTAAGACGGCAAGTGCAGGCGCTGAGTCCCGAGGAATCAGGCAAAGGTTTCCATTCCAGTGCAACGAGACCAAGACCGCCAGGACGACAGGACGGAGGTCATCGCGGAGCCCACAGCAGCGTCACCACCAGAGTCTTTTGGCAGGCGAAGACTACTTTTGTCAGGATAGCTTGTACTAGCTGCCCCCCTTCGAAATTGGCTGTTGTGGGATCCCTTCCTGCCTACATTTGGGAAGAGGACCAGGGCCTCTATAAATAGGACTAGCCACCACCATAGAAGGAGGATCAGATCAGATCATCTCATCTTGGACTGGATCCATTCCACCAAGGCCATCTCACCAGCTCACCGAGCTCACCGAGCTCAAGAACTCCTCTCCTCCTGAGGCTGTTCACCCACTGTACTAGTTCATCCTCAGCCCTTGAGGCAATCCATCACCACCACACTGGAGTAGGGTATTACACCACATCGGTGGCCCGAACCAGTATAAATCTCTGTGTCTCTTGTTCCTTGGGCGCGTCAAGCTAGGTCGTGGAATCATCGAGTAGATTGGCTAAGGAGGGAGAGTTCTTCGCGCGCACCCCAGAGTTCGAACCTCAAGGGTATTGCGGAACCCGTAATCCGACAGCTTAGAACCGGGACTTCAAAAACGTTTTGAACGCCACAGAGCATATGAGATGTTCCAAGAGCTGAAATTGGTATTTCAGACTCATGCCCGAATCGAGAGGTATGAGACCTCTGACAAGTACTTTGCCTACAAGATGGAGGAGAATAGCTCAACTAGTGAGCATGTGCTCAGAATGTCTGGGTATTACAATCGATTGAATCAAGTGGGAGTTAATCTTCCAGATAAGATAGTTATTGACAAAGTTCTCTAGTCACTATCACCAAGCTACTAGAACTTCGTGATGAACTATAATATGCAAGGGATGACGAAAGTGATTCCTGAGCTCTTCAAGATGCTAAAATCGGTGAAGGTAGAAATCACGAAAGAGCATCAAGTGTTGATGGTCAACAAAACCACTAGTTTCAAGAAAAGGGCAAAGGAAAAGAAAGGGAACTTCAAGAAGAATGACAAGCAAGTTGTCACTCCCGTGAAGAAGCCCAAATCTAGACCTAAGCATGAAACTGAATGCTTCTACTGCAAAGGGAATAATCACTGGAAGCGGAACTACCCCAAATAATTGGCGGATAAGAAGAATGGCAAAGTGAACAAAAGTATATTTGATATACATGTTATTGATGTGTCGGGGGGATAGACCCCGGGCAGGCAACGGAACCCAGATCCTTTTCAAACACACCGGGGCCGGCATCGCCTCTCAATCCGGCTCGCGCCTGGCTGGGTTCGGCAACCCGGCCAAGCCCCTCGATCCGGCCAACTCTTCGACCCAACCAAGACGGCAGCCCGGCCCTGCCGGATAGCGCAAGCCGGCCGAGCGCGGCACTCCAAGACTTCTCCAACAAGCCAACTCCCCCATGGCGTGTTCCTTAATCCGGACACGGGTCAGCTCCCGTCCCATCCGAGGCACGTGATGGGACGAGTCTCCATTGCAGGAATGAGCAAGGCAACAGTGCCCCACCAACTCCTCTGTCCGATCAAGGCGTGGCAATAGTGCCCCACCTACTCCGCTGACCAAGGCCGGCGTGGCCACAGTGCACCCGTCATCACTGCTGACGCAAGCCGACGGTGACCTGGCGGTGTGCCACTGTAGCGACTCCGACCCGGCCATTCCGTGAAGCGCGACAAGACGACAAACAGTGCCCCCCAGCGCATGGGGCCCGTGCCCGGAGAACCCGGCGGGTCCCAGCACCGGCTTCCCGGACAATGACAATCTGGCCCCACGGCCTTGTAACTTTACCATTGTAACCCTGGGGGGTTGACCTATAAAACCCCCCAGGAGCCCTCCATGCACAGGGGCACGCATCACACGATCATACGATCAGTAGAACACACACACAAGGAGAAGGAGCAGCCTATGCTTTGGCCTGTCTTCCTTCCTCCCCAAAACAGCTCTAGGAGCAAGCTTGTACCATCCACATATAAACCAAACTCGGCAGGACTAGGGGTATTATCTCTCCGAAGAGCCCCGAACCTGGGTATGTCTTGCGTCCCGCGCTCGCTCATGCCGACCTCACCTTTGGAGCCCACCGGTGCCCTCGAGCCTCCTCCTCTCTTTAGCCATCCCTTGGCATCTGCCGTGCGCCCACCACGACAGTTGGCGCCCACCGTGGGGCAGCTCGAGGTCCCGGCCGGAAGCATGTTCCAGACGGGGCTCCTCCCTAACTCCGACGAGCGCGTCGCGCTAGCGGACGACATCATCGACGCCCTCTCCGCCTCCTTCGCCGCGATGCGCATCTCCGATGCGCCCGCGGCCGATGAGTACCCCAGCGAGGTACTTGATGTTTCTGACTCCCCCGTTCTTCTCGGCTGCGATGAGGCTCCCGCCGGGGCAATGGACCTCTGCGTCCGGGTGGAGGTCTTTGTCACCGACACCGGCGCTTCTTCTTCGTCCAGCGCGGCAAGGAAGGCCGCCGAAGCCAAGGCAGCAGCGGATAGTGCCAACGCTCCAGACCCGCTGCGCGCCACGATGCAGAGCCTCCGCGTCCCCATCACCACCATCGTCGATGCCTCCAACGCCGCCGAGACCCGGGCCCGGCTGGAGGAGAACTGCAGGCGCCTGCTGGACCTGTCCGAGACGCTCGCCACCATGCAGCGCCGTCTGGATTCCGCTCAGCGGGAGCGCGACGCCGCCTACGGCTTCACGCCCGCCACCGCCGAGCCAAGCAGGGTCGCCGACGTACGATCCCGAGGCGGCACCATCGGCCGTGCGGCGCACTCCTGCCCGTCTACGAGACCCCCGTGAAGAATATGCGCGCTGCCCAGGCAGCCACGCTCGGCCTAGACCAACTACAGGCTGACGAGCTGAAGGATCGCCTTCAGCAGGTGAACGACCTCCTCGACGTGGCCAACGCGCAGCAGGACCACCTCAACAAGCCTGCGGGATCCGTCTCGCGTCGCCACCCGGTGAAGCTCATTCTGGCCGCACCCGGACTTGGCGCAACCGCGTCCCGGCGGCAACCGGCGGCTTGGCGGATGAGCCGGCCTCAGAAGATCAGCGCCGGAACAACCCTCCCTCACAACCCGGCCGTCGTCCGGCTTCCGCCGACCTGGCCCCTCGCGGCCCGGTCGCTAGCCGGCTAGGCCCGCGCGCCATCGACGACACCGACGCCCGCCACCGCCTTGACCGGCTCGCCCTCTCCTTAGAGCTGGAGGAGAACAACGCGGTCGGCCCGGCTTGTTTCGGTCCGCGCATCCGGGATGAGCCTTTCCACAAAGGGTTCATGCTACCCCGCGACACTCCCAAGTACAACGACACCGTCAAGCCGGAGGACTGGCTCATCGACTACACCACCGCCATCGACATCACGGGCGGTAATCGCCGCCTCGCCGTGCGCTACGCCCCGCTCATGCTCCAGGGCTTGGCCCGCACGTGGTTGAACAGCTTGCCGGCTGGCAGCATCAACGCGTGGGTCGACTTCGAGCAGGCTTTCATGCACAACTTCACCGGCACCTACAAGCATCCCGGCCGCCCCAGTCAGCTCGCCATGTGCGTGCAGGGACCGACGGAGACCGGCCGCGAATACCTCGCACGCTGGACCGAGCTTCGGAACAGCTGCGAGGGCGTTCATGAAGTCCAAGCCATCCAGTACTTTGTCAACGGATGCCGAGATGGCGCCCTCATCAAGCACAAGCTTCTGCGCTCCGAGCCAGCCTCCCTGGCCATGCTCATGGAAACGGCGGACAAGTACGCCAACGCGGACTCTGCCGTGAAGATCCAGGTGGCACTGGATGAAGCCGGCAAAGCAAAGATAGTCCCGCCCTCCAAACCGGCCGGCGAGAGCAGCCGCCAGCAGAACCAGCAGAACAACAAGCGCAGGGCCGACCAGCCGGCCCAACGCCATGACAACTGCCTCGTCACGGCCACCGAGCAAGGACCCGCGGACGAGCCGGCCACCAAACACCGGTAAACCGGCAAGGCACCGTGGCAACCCGCCATGAGCTTTGAGCAGATGCTCGACGCTCCCTGCAAGCATCACAGCGGCGCAAGGCCATCCACGCACACACTCCGACAGTGCGCCATCACCAAGCACCTCCTGAGGGGCAACATCCCGCCTCCTCCTGCTCTGGCTCCAGGGGCTGGGTTGCCGCCTCCACCTCTGCCCCCGGCCAACGATGCGATGCGCGATGACGTCTACCCCGCCCAGAACGCAACCTACATCGTCTTCACCAGCCTCGGCGACGACTAACGCAGCGAGCGCTTGCTCCGACAAGAAGTGAACACTGTCGTTCCGGCTAGGTCGGAATACATGCATTGGTCGGACCGCCCGGTCACCTAGACCCGGGAAGACCACCCGGTCGTCATGCCGAACCCTAGCGGTTGCGCCCTCGTCCTCGACCCCGCCATCGTCGTGCCCCGGCGCACATGCAAGTTTTCTCGAGTCCTCATCGACGGCGACAGCAGCATCAACATCCTCTACCGCGACACCATGACCAAGCTCGGCCTCGAGGCCAAGGACTTGGAGCCGACCCAGATGATCTTCCACGGAATCGTACCCAGCCTCTCCTGCTCCCCCATCAGCCGGATCCGGCTCGACGTCATGTTCGGCACCAGCGATCATTTCTGGCGTGAACCGATCTGGTTCGAGGTGGTGAACCTGTCCAGTGCGTACCACACGCTGCTGGGCTGGCCCGCACTCGCCAAATTCATGGTGGTCCCCCACTACGCCTACCTGAAGATGAAGCTACGCGGACCAAAGGGCCTGATCATGATCGCCGGCGACTACCGCAAGTCCCTACAGTGCGCCCAAGACGGCGCCAGACTAGCCGAGTCACTGGTCGTAGCCGAGGAGCGGCGCTAGCTCGACCGGATTGTCGCACTGACAAATGAGATGCCGGCCGTGCCGGCTTCAGCCAAGGAGCCAGTCGGCGAGGCTTCATTCCAGCCCTCCAAGGACACCAAGAAGGTCAAGCTGAACCCAGAAGACCCCAGCTGCAGCAAATACGTCGTCGTGGGCACCCGCCTCAGCAGCAAATAGGAAGGCGAGCTCGTCGACTTCCTCCATGAGAACCGGGATATCTTCGCATGGACCCCAAAGGACATGCCGGGTATTCCGAGGAAGTACGCCGAGCACAAACTTCCTGTCCGCAAGGACGCCAAGCCTGTCCGTCAACCCCTACGTCGCTTTTCAGAAGAGAAGAGAAGAACCATCGGTGAAGAGATCGCCAAGCTCCTGGCTTCATCATGGAAGTGTTCCACCCCGAGTGGCTGGCCAACCCAGTCCTCGTCTTGAAGAGGAACAACACCTGGCGCATGTGCATAGACTACACCAGCCTGAACAAGGCCTGCCCCAAGGATCCTTTTGCCCTCCCGCGGATCGAACAAGTCATCGACTCCACTGCCGGCTGCGAGCTCCTATCCTTCCTGGACGCTTATTCCGGCTACCACCAGATCAAGCTGGACCCGGCCGACGCCCTGAAGATGTCCTTCATCACACCCTTTGGGGCGTATTGCTACATCACCATGTCATTCGGCTTGAAGAACGCCGGCGCCACTTTCCAGTGCTGCATGCAGAAATGCCTGCTGCCGCAGCTCGGCCGCAATATCCACGTCTACGTGGACGACATCGTGGTGAAGACCAAGCAGCACCTCATGCTCCTCGACGACCTGAAGGAAACCTTTGCCAATCTGCGCGAGTACCAGATCAAGCTCAACCCGGAAAAGTGCGTCTTTGGCATACCGGGCGGAAAGCTACTCGGCTTCCTCGTCTCGGAGCGCGGCATTGAGGCGAATCCGGAGAAGATCAAGGCCATCGAGCGCATGCGCAAGCCGGCTCGGCTGCGCGATGTCCAGAAGTTCACCTGCTGTTTGGCCTCGGTCAGCCGGTTTCTTAGCCGGCTGGGCGAGAGGGCCTTGCCCCTGCACCAGCTGATGAAGAAGACGACGCCGTTCGAATGGAACGACCAGGCGGATGAAGCTTTCCGGGATCTCAAGCGCATGCTCTCCACTACACCTGTCCTAGCCGCACCGGCCGAGAAGGAGCCGCTGTTGCTCTACATTGTCACAACCTCGCGGTCGGTCAGCACGGTGATGGTGGTCGAGCGACCAGAGAAGGGCAAGATCCAGTCTGTCCAGCGTCCAGTCTACTACCTGAGCGAGGTGCTATCCGCCTCCAAGCAGAACTACCCGCACTACCAGAAGATGTGTTATGGCGTGTACTTTACCACCAAGAAGTTGAAGCAGTATTTCCAAGAGCATGTTGTCACCGTGGTCAGCACGGCCCCCATCGGCGAGATCATGGGCTGCCGGGATGCCTCTGGCCGGGTTGCCAAGTGGGCAATCGAGCTAGCCGGCCACACCATCCTCTACGAGCCCCGCACCACGATCAAGTCCCAAGCTCTTGCCGACTTCCTCGTCGACTGGACCGAGACCCAGTACCTGCCGCCACCGCCGGATTCAACGCACTGGCGCATGCACTTTGACGGCTCCAAGATGCGCTCTGGCTTGGGAGCCGGCATCGTGCTATCCTCCCCGAAGGGCGATCGGCTCCGGTATGCGCTCCAGATCCACTTCGCCGCCTCCAACAACGTCGCCGAGTATGAGGCCCTTGTGCATGGCCTCCGGCTTGCCAAGGAGCTCTGCATCCGGCGCATCCTATGCTATGGCGACTCGGACCTGGTGGTGCAGCAGTGCTCCGGCGAGTGGGACACTCGCGACGCCAACATGGCCAGCTACCGCTTCCTCATCCAACAGCTGTCCGGCTTCTTTGACGGCTGCGAGTTCCTCCACGTCCCGCGCACAAAAAATGAAGCCGCCGACACGCTAGCCAAGATTGGCTCATCCCGGCAGGCCATCCCATCCGGCGTCTCCCTCGAGCACCTGCAGAAGCCGTCCGTCAAGCCGTCTCCAGACTCCAAATCCATCTTCGTCCCCGACGACCCGGCCGCATCTCTACCCAGCCCGGGGACTGCCGAACCCGGCCCTGGGACTGCTGAACCTGGCCCAGGGGCTGCTGAACCAGCCCGGGGACTGCCGAACCCAACCCGACGACCGATGAGCCCAACTTGGGGGCCGCCACGCTCGACCCGGCCACCGTCATCGCCAACCCGGGGGCTGCCGCCTCCGGCTCGGGGGCCGCCGCCCCAGAACCCATCATGGCGGCCGTCTTCGCTGTGGTCACGGCCCCATCATGGGCCCTGCCCATCTCGGAGTTTCTGGAGAACAGGGTTCTCCCCATGGACGAGACCGAGGCCAGGCAAGTGCAACCCCGGGCGTCCGCCTACAGCATCATCAACAATGAGCTCGTCAAGCGCAGCTCCACGGGCGTTTTCCAGCGCTACGTCGAACAGGACAAGGGCATCGAAATCCTCCTCGACATACACCAGGGCGAGTGCGGGCACCACGCCGCCTCGAGATCCCTGGTGGCCAAGGCTTTCCGGCATGGTTTCTACTGGCCCACGGCCCTCCAAGACGCTGAGTCACTAGTCCTCAAATGCGAGGGATGCCAGCGCTTCAGCAAGCGCAGCCACCAGCCGGCTTCAGCACTACGAACCATCCCGATCACCTGGCCCTTCGTGGTCTGGGGACTCGACATGGTAGGACCCTTCAAGACCGCTCGAGGCGGCATGACGCATCTGCTGGTGGCGGTGGACAAATTCACCAAGTGGATAGAGGCACGACCTATCAAGAAGCTGGACGGGCCAACCGCCGTCCGGTTCATCAAGGATATCGCGTTACGCTACGGCGTCCTGAACAGCATCATCACGGACAACGGCACCAACTTCGCCAAGGGCGCGCTTGTGCAGTATTGCTCCATCTCCGGCATCCACCTCGAGTTGGCCTCAGTGGCCCACCCTCAGTCCAACGGCCAGGTCGAGCGGGCCAACGGCCTCATCCTATCCGGCATCAAGCCGCGGCTCGTCGAACCACTCGTCTGCTTGCCCGGCAGCTGGCTTGACGAGTTGCCGGCCGTCCTCTGGAGTCTCCGAACAACGCCAAACCGGTCGACCGGGTTCACCCCGTTCTTCCTCGTCTACGAAGCAGAAGCCGTCATCCCGACCGACATCGAGTTCGACTCGCCACGAGTCGTGATGTACACCGAAGCCGAAGCCAAGGAAGCCCGCGAAGACGGCGTCGACCTGCTCGAAGAAGCACGCCTCTTGGTGCTCAACCGATCGGCCATTTACCAGCAAGGCCTGAGACACTAACACAGCAAGAAGATCAAGCCCCTCGCGTTCCGTGAGGAAGACCTCGTCCTCGGGCTCGTCCAGTAGCAAGCCGGCCAGCACAAGTTGGCCTCCCCATGGGAGGGCCCCTTCATTATCAGCAAAGCCCTGTGCGATCGCAACGCATACTACCTCATCGACGCTCGCAAGCCAAACAAGCACAAGAGAGACACCGCCGGCGAAGAGACAACCCGGCCGTGAAATGCAGAACTTCTCCGTCCATTTTACAGTTAGCTGTGTGCACGTATGTATCACTACCTTTTGTAACCGCATGAAAAACTATGGGGTCCCCGAGCGGCGCTCGGGGACTGCCCTTTCCAGCAAGTTATTATGTTCACATCTCTGTGCAACCATTCTTAAAAAAAAACCACCGCCGGATTGACTCGTTCAACTCGGGGGCTCGGGGGCTGGCCGGTTCGACCACCACCCGTCGCCTCCCTTAGAACATCTCGGCGTGTTCAGGTCGCCGCGGCCCTCCACTTCGCCCTACGCCACAGAACCGGCTTCGGCTGTCGGCCGGCAAGAACTATGGGCCAAAGCACCAACACGCTGCGAAATCCTAAGCATGGCCTGCCAGATTGGTTAACCCAGTCCCGTCACCTTAAACATGCCGCACGACCGGCTGCTCGCCAGCTGGCTTTGCCGGCTGCCGCCAGCCGGCCCAATGGGTGTTTCGCTCGCGCTCAACGTTCGAAAATCCTAAGTACAGCACGCCCCTTCCTAGGACCGAACTCCTTGTCACAGACCGGAACCCGACTGTCCGACTCACAGGGGGAGGCCCAAAGAAGGGTGCAAGCAAGAAAATGGCTCGGAAAACACAGAGCAAGAAACGCAAACACTCACGAAATATTTACATCACAAATTAAGATAGGCCCAAGGCCGGAGTTCATTACATTACACCCGTAACACCCCAGTGGGTGGGTGGACCTGCTACCTAACAGAAAATGTTGAAAAGATAAACAGGGCGGCTTCGGCTTCAGACAGCCCCAGCGCCGGGTCACACAGCCGCCGGCTCCCCATCGGCGGCCTCCAGGTTTGCCGAGGTGCCGGTATCCTCCAACCCGGCATCCTCATCCCCGTAGGGACCTGACTCCTTGGAGCTGCCCTCCGGATCGTCCAGTCGTAGGCCAAAGTCATCCTGAGGAAGGACCCCGCCGTCATTTGTACGTTCCGGCTCAAACTCGTCGTGCATCGAGAACCCGGCGATGTAGCTGGCCCGGGCGGCAATCCGACCAGACTGGAGCTTAGATACCAAGACATCACGAACCTTAGCGCCATCTCGGCGCCGGCACGAGCAGCGGAAACACGCCACGCGTGAAGCCATGCCGGCCTGGCCTCCAGCCACCGTGCCAGCCGCGTGAAGCTGTTCGGCGTCACGGCGCCAGGCCAAAAGGCCTCCGTCATCGCGGCACTGGCTTCAGAGACCCGCACCAGGTGCTTGTCCAAGGTTCGCAGGCGATCCTGGGCGGCGGTCATGATCTCCGAGAAAGTCCAGGCGACATGCGGATCAGTCCCGGAGCCCACGACCCCCAACGGCGACCGTTGAGAGCGGACGGCCTCCTCCGCCATCTCGGTCATCTCCGGAAAGTGCCCTATCAGAAGAGAAGCATGAAACAAGTCAACGGCGAAAAAAAGAAGGAAAGCCGGTTCCGCAACCCGGCAGAATCAAGAGGCAGCACTTACGGGCGAAGGTCTCGTCCAGGTGCTGCGCCTCGAGCAACGTACCGTGCCTCTCCCTGGCGATGGCACGGTCACGGTCCTGAAGCGCCTGCTCCAGCTCGGCGACCTTAGCGACGGCTGCCTTCATCTCGGCGTCCTTGGCTTCCGCCGCCTTCTCGTACTCCTGGCAGCGACGGAGCTCCGCCTGGTGGCCCTCCCCCACCGAGGCCGCCAGTGCCTTCAGGCGCTCCACCTCGGCCTCCAGCCGGCCCTTGTCCTTGGCCAGCTTGTCACGCTGCTGGCCTGTTTCAGCAAGGACCTGATGGGCCTCTGCCGCCTTGGCCGCCTCCCCCTTGAGGCGCTCCACCTCGGCTTGAAGCCGGCCCTTGTCGTCAGCCAGCTGCTCCTGCAGCCGGTTGGCTTCGACAAGCGCCTGTCGGGTCCTCGCCGCCTCCGCCTTCAGCTTCACCACCTCGGCCCGGAGTCGACCAGCTTCAGCAACAACCCGGTCGTACTGGTAGCCGGCTCGGATCAGCCGGGTCCGCCAAGACGCCACCTCGGCCGCAGCGGCTGGACGATGAAGACTCAGAAACAGAAGACAAACAACTTTAAGATTCAACCCAACTGCTACGCAGTTGGCCCGAATCTTGGGGGCTACACCCAGTGGGTGCGCTAGCGCACCCCCACTAAAAGAGAATGCAAGAAAAGATACCTATGGCGACGCGGAGCTCCTCCTCCTTGGCAGCGAGCCGCTCCTTGAGCTGTCGATGCTTCTCCAGGAGCCGGTTGAAGACACCAACCCGGTAGGAATCCAGTTACTGCAAGGAGCAATGATCAGCACAAGACAACAGTTTTAAAATTTGACCCAACTGCTGCGCAGTTGGCCCGAACCTCGGGGGCTACACCCAGTGGGTGCGCTAGCGCGCCCCCACTAAAAGAAGAAGCGAAAACAAAGGTAGAAGGCAAAGGGAGAACTTACAAACACGGCACGCTCCAGCTCCCGCGTCCGCTCCAACTCGGCCTAGGCGAAGGCCTGGATCCCGTCCGCGCGTCCTCGAAGGCGCTGGCTCATGGCGGCCATCGCCGCCTCCTCCTGGGTCAAGGGCCCGAAGAAGACCTCGCTGGGCCCAGCCCGAGCCGGCTGCGACCCAACGGCCCGACGGCTCCCTGGCCTGGGCACCAGGCGTACTCGCCGCTGACCGCCTCCTCCACGGCCGGCGCCCTCTCCAGCGTTCTCTCCGGCGCGACGGGTGGAGTCACCTGCGGCAACGCATCCTTCGACGCCCCACCAGTCGGTGCCTGCGCCGCCCCTTCTAGCGTCGCCTACGGCGCCCCCTCCAAGACGGCGTCGACGCCGCCTCCCTCGACTTCCACCCGCTCGACCACATCGGTCTGCGGCGGGGTGTCGTCGATCTCCATGACCTCCCGGTCAAGGTCCACCACCTCTGCATGGCCATCCCGGCCGCGCTCCCCCTCCGACGATGGCATGAAGACCGTAGCCACCGGCTCCATCCCCGTCGGCATCTCGGGCCATGCTGGCTCCCCGCCGGACCGCTCCCGCACGGCGGCCCGGGCCCATGCCTGGGCCGACGCCGCCGCCATGTCCGCCACAGCCCAGTCCCAGTCCCGCCAGGCCAGGCCCTCGGTGTCGTCCGGATGCAGGCCGAGGTCCGGATCAGCCATCTCCTCGTCACGATCGATGGCGCTGGTCCGGGTTCTCCGGAACACGGTGCCACCGCTGGACGCAGCCTCCGCCACCGCCAACACTAGCGACAATGGCTCCCTGAAGGCACGGCGGATAAGCAAAAGAAGCAAAAGAGCCGATGCGGCAGCTCACTAAAAAGACGAGCAGGAAAGAAGACTTACCGCACCACCAGCGGGACGGCGGGTCTCGCCGACGCCGCGTGCGGAACGCGACGCCTCCTCTTGGCGGCCGGATCTGCGCCGCCCGCCGGGCTCGCCACGAGCTTCGTGGCCGGCTTCCGGGGCGCCACATCCCCCTTTCCGTGCGGCCAGCCGCTCCATGAGACGACCCGGCCCCGGCCGCGTCACCGCCTCGCCCATGCGGTGCCACTACGACACCGGCCCGTGTCAGCACCACCGCACCACTTCCCGGCCAACAGCGCAAAGAAACCAGAAGCAAAGATACTCACCCGCACGGCGCTCCGCATCGACCTCCCCCGGGTCCTCGTCCCGATCCGCCGCCTCCTCGGAGCCGGCCCGCACCACCTGCATCATTGTCCCATCATACGGATGCCGGATGGCGTTCAGTAGCACCTCCCTCGTCGCATCGGGACAGATGAGAAGATGAGCAGCGGCAAAGTACAGAGACCAGGGACTCACCGCCGGTGCCGGGGTCGCCTCGCTGTAGGGCGGCTTCCCGAACTGCCACCCCTCCTTCAGCCCGGCCTTGGAAATATCGTTGACCCGGCTGGCGATCTGACCCGCCGTCAAGCACCGGGGCGCCATCCGGTTGGGGTCCTGGAGGCCGGTCATGAGGCCGATAATATGAGTGCGGCGTTGCAGCGGCCGCACCCGGCGCATGATGAAGGCGGCGATGAGGTCCGCGCCGGTGAGCCCCTCCCGCGCCTTTATCCCCCCACCCGCTCGCACAGGTTCAGCACCTCCTGCGACGGATGCTTGGGGGAGTAGTTCCAGTTGGTCTTCTCCTCCGGTGGAGCGAAGACAAAGGGCGGCAGATTAATGTGGTCGGCGCCGAGGTTGCTGACGTAGAAGAAGGAGTTCTGCCATTTCTTGGCAGAATCCTCCAGCGGCATCTTGGGGCATCCCCCGCTCGTCTGCAGCGAGATTACAGCGGCCCCGCAGGCGGACATCTCCCCCACGCTCAGCCCGTACTTCTTGAGGAAGAAGAATCGGACCTAGAGCTCGATGGTGGGTTCGACGCCCAAGTATCCCTCGCAGAGGGTGACAAAGCCGGCGAGCTGCAGGATGGCGTTGGCGCCGAGGTGGTGCGGCTGAAGCCCAAAGAACTCCAAGAACGCATGGAAGAAATCGCTCGTGGGGAGGCCAAACCCGCGCTTGAAGTGCGAGAAGAAGACGACCCGGTCCGTCTCCTCCGGCTGCGGCTCCTGCTCGCCTCCGGGCAAGCGCACGGCCACCACCGTCTTCGATGGCAACCGTCGCGTGTCGCGGAGGTACTTAATGTCCTCCGCACTCACGGTCGAGCCCATCCACGAGCCGGACGGCAACGCCATCTGCGGTGCGGAGGGAGAAGGAGAAGAAAAAAGACGAAGAAGATCGGCGATGAACTCTTGCTCTGAACAACGGAGCGTCGCAGAGAACGTCGGCGGCAAAAGCAAGAGGAGGCAGAAGACGGGAGCACGGGCGAGAATAATTTCCGCCGCCCCCTCCCCCCGATTTATAGGCCACGGCCTGAACGTGGGGAAGTGGGATCGTCTGCGCTCGCCCCTCCCACTTCCCCGCATTAAATGCGCACGTATGGCATGCAGTAATTGACCCAGGAATGGCAACCGACCCGTGGACGCCGCAATAAATCCGCGCACGTGGGCCGAGGGCGTGCAGTGGCGGCCCCCGGCCTGTCTCCCCGTCGAGTCACGCGCGTGGCCTGTCAGGCCCCTTCGTCTCCCAGGTGCCACGTGGCGCCCGCACCAGGCCCAAGAGATTACCCCAAGATTCGATGGACTCCTCGGTTTCCCGCCCATGCAAAGACGCCACGATCCGGCTTTCGGAAGCCGGCGCCCAGTGGGTGTTGCCGGACCCAGCGGTCGCAAGCTACACCAATAGCCGCCTTCTCAGGGGGGAAACTGCGAAGGCCCTCCTGCTCGAAGCCGGCGAGCCTTCACATCTTCGGGGACTACTGTCGGGGGGATAGACCCCGGGCAGGCAACGAAACCCAGATCCTTTTCAAAAACATCGGGGCCGGCATCGCCCCACAATCTGGCTCGCACCTGGCCAGGTTCGGCAACCCGGCCAAGCCCCTCGATCCGGCCAACTCTTCGACCCAACCAAGACGGCAGCCCGGCCCTGCCGGATAGCGCAAGTCGGCCGAGCGTGGCAGTCCAAGACTTCTCCAACAAGCCAACTCCCCCATGGCATGTTCCTCAATCCGGACACAGGTCAGCTCCCGTCCCATCCGAGGCACGTGATGGGACGAGTCTCCATTGCAAGAATGAGCAAGGCAACAGTGCCCCACCAACTCCTCTGACCGATCGAGGCGTGGCAACAGTGCCCCACCTATTCCGCTGACCAAGGCCGGCGTGGCCATAGTGCACCCGTCGTCACTGCTGACGCAAGCCGACGGCGACCTGGCGGTGTGCCACTGTAGCGACTCCGACCCGACCATTCCGTGACGCGCGACAAGACGGCAAACAGTGCCCCATGGCGCATGGGGCCCGTGCCCGGAGAACCCGACGAGGCCCGGTACCCGGCGGGTCCCAGCACCGGCTTCCCAGACAATGACAATCCGGCCCCACGGCATTGTAAATTTACCATTGTAACCCTGGGGGGTTGACCTATAAAACCCCCCAGGAGCCCCCCATGCACTTGGGCACGCATCACACGATCATACGATCAGTAGAACACACTCACAAGGAGAAGGAGTAGCCTATGCTTTGGCCTGTCTTCCTTCCTCCCCAAAACAGCTCTAGGAGCAAGCTTGTACCATCCACATATAAACCAAACTCGGCAGGACTAGGGGTATTATCTCTCCGGAGAGCCCCAAACCTGGGTATGTCTTGCGTCCCGCGCTCGCTCATGCTGACCTCGCCTCTGGAGCCCACCGGTGCCCTCGAGCCTCCTCCTCTCTTTAGCCATCCCTTGGCATCTGCCGTGCGCCCACCATGACATGATGTGTACTTTACTAGTGTTCATCGTAACCCCAGGGTATTTGATACCGGTTCAGTTGCTAAGATTAGTAACTCGAAACAGGAGTTGCAAAATGAACAGAGACTAGTTAAGGGCGAGGTGACAATGTGTGTTGGAAGTGATTCCAAGGTTGATAAGATCACCATCGCACACTCCCTCTACCTTCGGGATTACTGTTGGACCTAAATAAATGTTTTTTGGTGTTTGCGTTGAGCATGAATATGATTGGATCATGTTTATTGCGATACGGTTATTCATTAAAATCAGAGAATAATTGTTGTTCTGTTTACATGAATAAAACCTTCTATGGTCATACACCCAATGTAAATGGTTTATTGAATCTCGATCGTAGTGATACACATATTCATAATATTGATTCCAAAAGATGCAAAGTTGATAATGATAGTGCAACATATTTGTGACACTGCCGTTTAGGTCATATTGGTGTAAAGCGCATGAAGAAACTCCATGCAGATGGACTTTTGGAATCAATTGATTATGAATCATTTGATACTTGCGAACCATGCCTCATGGGCAAGATGACCAAAACTCCGTTCTCCGGAACACAGGAGTGAGCCAATGACTTATTGGAAATAATACATACCGATGTATGCGGTCCGATGAGTATTGAGGCACGCGGCGGGTATCGTTATTTTCTAACCTTCATAGATGATTTAAGTGTATATGGGTATATCTGCTTAATGAAACACAAGTCTGAAACATTTGAAAAGTTCAAAGAATTTCAGAGTGAAGTGGAGAATCATCGTAATAAGAAAATAAAGTTTCTACGATCTGATCGTGGAGGCAAATATTTGAGTTACGAGTTTGGCCTTCATTTAAAACAATGTGGAATTGTTTCACAACTCACGCCACCTGGAACACCACAGCGTAATGGTGTGTCCGAACGTCGTAACCGCACTTTATTAGATATGGTGTGATCTATGATGTCTCTTACCGATTTACCACTATTGTTTTGGGGTTATGCATTAGAGACAGCTGCATTCACGTTAAATAGGGCACCGTCTAAATCCATTGAGACGACACCATATGAACTGTGGTTTGGCAAGAAACCTAAGCTGTCGTTTCTTAAAGTTTGGGGTTGCGACACTTATGTCAAAAGGCTTCAGCCTGACAAGCTCGAACCCAAATCGGAGAAGTCCGTCTTCATAGGATACCCAAAAGAAACTGTTGGGTACACCTTCTATCACAGATCCGAAGGCAAGATCTTTGTTGCTAAGAATGGATCCTTTCTAGAGAAGGAGTTTCTCTCTAAAGAAGTGAGTGGGAGGAAAGTGGAACTTGATGAGGTAATTGTACCTTCTCTCGAATTGGAAAGTAGCTCATCACAGAAAAATGTTCCCGTGATGCCTACACCAACTAGAGAGGAAGCTAATGATAATGATCATGAAACTTCAGATCAAGTTACTACCGAACCTCGTAGGTCAACCAGAGCACGTTCTGCACCAGAGTGGTATGGTAATCCTGTTCTGGAAGTCATGTTACTAGACCATGACGAACCTACGAACTATGAGGAAGCGATGGTGAGCCTAGATTCCGCAAAATGGCTTGAGGCCATGAAATCTGAGATAGGATCCATGTATGAGAACAAAGTATGGACTTTGGTTGACTTGCCAGGTGATCGGCAAGCCATTGAGAATACATGGATCTTCAAGAGGAAGACGGACGCTGATAGTAGTGTTACTATCTGCAAACCTCGACTTGTCGCAAAAGGTTTTCGACAGGTTCAAAGTGTTGACTACGATTAGATTTTCTCACTCGTAGCGATGCTTAAGTCTGTCTGAATCATGTTAGCAATTGCCGCATTTTATGAAATCTAGCAAATGGGTGTCAAAACTGCATTCCTTAATGGATTTCTTAAAGAAGAGTTGTATATGATGCAACCAAAAGTTTTTGTCGAACCTAAAGGTGCTAACAAAGTGTGCAAACTCCAGCGATCCATCTATGGACTGGTGCAAGCATCTCGGAGTTGGAATATATGCTTTGATAAGTTGATCAAAGCATATAGTTTTATACAGACTTGCGGTGAAGTCTGTATTTACAAGAAAGTGAGTGGGAGCACTACAGCCTTTTTGATAAATATATGTGAATGACATATTGTTGATCGGAAATGATGTAGAATTTTCTGGAAAGCATAAAGGAGTATTTGAAAGGAGTTTTTCAAAGAAAGACCTCGGTGAAGCTGCTTACATATTGGGCATCAAGATCTATAGAGATAGATCAAGACGTTTGATAAGACTTTTGACGAGTACATACCTTGATAAGATTTTGAAAGGATTTCAAAATGGATCAGTCAAAGAAGGATTTCTTGCCTGAGTTGTAAGGTATGAAGTTGAGTAAGACTCAAAACCCGAACACGGCAGAAGATAGAGAAAGAATGAAAGTCATTCCCTATGCCTCAGCCATAGGTTCTATAAAGTATTCCATGCTGTGTAACAAACCTATTGTGTACCTTGCCATGAGTTTGGCAAGGGGGTACAATAGTGATCCAGGAGTAGATCACTGGACAGCGGTCAAAATTATCCTTAGAGGACTAAGGAAATATTTCTCGGTTAGGTGATAAAGAGTTCGTCGTAAAGAGTTACGTCGATGCAAGCTTTGACACCGATCTGGGTGACTCTGAGTCTCAATCTGGATACATATTGAAAGTGGGAGCAATTAGCTAGAGTAGCTCCGTGCAGAGCATTGTAGACATAGAAATTTGCAAAATACATACGGATCTGAATGTGGCAGACCCGTAGACTAAACCTCTCTCACAAGCAAAACATGATCACACCTTAGTACTCTTTGGGTGTTAATCACATGGCGATGTGAACTAGATTACTGACTCTAGTAAACTCTTTGGGTGTTGGTCACATGGCGATGTGAACTATGGGTGTTAATCACATGGTGATGTGAACTATTGGTGTTAAATCACATGGCAATGTGAACTAGATTATTGACTCTAGTGCAAGTGGGAGACTGAAGGAAATATGCCCTAGAGGCAATAATAAAGTTTTTATTTTATATTTCCTTATATCATGATAAATGTTTATTATTCATGCTAGAATTGGATTAACCGGAAACTTGATACATGTGTGGATACATAGACAAAACACCGTGTCCCTAGTAAGCCTCTACTAGACTAGCTCGTTAATCAAAGATGGTTAAGTTTCCTAACCATAGACATGTGTTGTCATTTGATGAACGGGATCACATCATGAGGAGAATGATGTGACGGACATGACCCATCCGTTAGCTTAGCATATTGATCATTCAGTTTTATTGCTATAGCTTTCTTCATGTCATATACATATTCCTTTGACTATGAGATTATGCAACTCCCGGATACCGGAGGAATACCTTGTGTGCTATCAAACGTCACAACGTAACTGGGTGATTATAAAGATGCTATCTCCGAAGGTGTTTGTTGGGTTGGCATAGATCAAGATTAGGATTTGTCACTCCGAGTATCGGAGAGGTATCTCTGGGCCCTCTCGGTAATGCACATCATAAGAAGCCTTGCAAGCAATGTGACTAATGAGTTAGTTGTGGGATGATGTATTATGGAACGAGTAAAGAGACTTGCCGGTAACGAGATTTAACTAGGTATGAAGATACCGACGATCCAATCTTGGGCAAGTAATATACCGATGACAAAGGGAATTACGTATGTTGTCATAACGGCTCGACCGATAAAGATCTTCGTAGAATATGTAGGAGCCAATATGGGCATCCAGGTTCCGCTATTGGTTATTGACCGGAGAGGTGTCTCGGTCATGTCTACATAGTTCTCGAACCCGTAGGGTCCGCACACTTAACGTTCGTTGATGATATAGTACTATATGAGTTATGTATGTTGGTGACCGAATATTGTTCGGAGTCCCGGATGAGATCACGGACATGACGAGGAGCTCCGGAATGGTCCGAAGGTAAAGATTGATATATAGGATGATATGGTTCGGCCAAGGGGTAAAGCCCACGGGGCTTTAAGTCGGTGCAAAAGGAGTTTTGCGGAGGCCAGGGGGCCAAACGCCAGAGACCCTGGCGTCTGGCCCTGGGCCAGACACCGAGGCCCATGGCGTCTGGGCCAGACGCCAAGGATTGTGGCGTCTGGTCCTAGAAGGACTCTTCCTTGCGGGCAAAACCGACTTTGAGGAGGCTCTTTCTCCAAGTTTCGACCCCAGGGCTCAACATATAAATAGAGGGGCAGGGCTAGCACCTGGAACACATCAAGAAACACCAAGCCGTGTGCCGGCAACCCCGTCCCCTCTAGTTTATCCTCCGCCATAGTTTCCGTAGTGCTTAGGCGAAGCCCTGCGGAGATTGTTCTTCACCAACACCGTCACCATGCCGTCGTGCCACCGGAACTCATCTACTACTTCGCCCGTCTTGCTGGATCAAGAAGGTGAGGACGTCATCGAGCTAAACATGTGCTGAACGTGGAGGTGCCGTATGTTCGGTACTTGATCGGGACGGATCGTGAAGGTGTACGACTACATCAACCGCATTGATAAACGCTTCCGCTTTGAGATCTTCAAGGGTATGAAGATGCTCTCCCCCTCTCGTTGCTATGCATCTCCTAGATAGATCTTGCGTGAGCGTAGGAATTTTTTTGAAATTGCATGCTACGTTTCCCAACAAGAGGAGCGTGGTCCGAGCCCACAATGGCCCTAGCTTTTAGGATAGAGAGTGGAAAGAGAGAGTCCTAGTTGGGACACACAAAGACACGATCCAGGACCGAGCGGATAGGAGACACTTGGTGATTGGTCCACGTAAATCTAGAGCCCACCCTAGGCATCTCACGAAGAGCGCAACTACAAATGAAGTCGTTAAAGGCATCAGTCGGAGGCCAAGAAAAGTTATTTGTATTCTTATCTGTCGGGTAACGGAGAAGATTAAAATCACCGCCGACAAGGAGGGGCAGGGTGCAAGCTTCAATCTTGATAGAAATTTCATCCAGGAAACGAGTAGAGAGGGAGTAGTCGGCAGGGCCATACACCACCATGGCCTCCGAGAGAACATTCAATAGATGATGGAACAGAATGGTACTGGCCCAGAAAACCCCATGGTCAAAGGCCACAAAATCAAAAACTTCACATTTGGACCCGATAAGAATGCCAACCAAGTGACTTGACGAGGGAAGAAAGTTCCAGTCAAATCTATCAGCTCCCGCAACTGCAGGGAGCTCATTAGGAGAGAAGGAGGTTTTAAAGGTCTTGACTAACCCAATAAGATCAATGTTATCGCTCCTGACCACATATTTGAGTTGATCCAAGCGCCTCCGAGTGCCGAATCCCCTCACATTCCAGAATAAAGCTCTCATTTGAAAGAAAGGTTCTTGATGCGGAGACTCGACCTGCAGGGTGCCAAGCAGGATTTAGCATGTCTAGAGACACCCTTTTTAACCTGGGGAGGGATAACATCAGCAGAAGCCAGCCCACCTGCCCCCGCTTCGGCCACAACCGACGGGGTAGGTGGGGCCGCAGCCTGCTCCTTAGCTTTGGCAATGGCTGCCTGAGCCACCTCATTGGCCCGAATCACAGCAAGTAAAGTAGAAGGAGAGCCAACATTATGATCAAGAGAAATACCCACATCTGATAAAACCTTTGTCAAATGATCATTTGAATAAGAAGGAAGGACTAGTCTAACCGGGGAAGGCGAGGAATTAACCACCACAGACGGGGAGGGGTTAGGGGAAGTACCTGAAGCCGGAAGATCACAACATTTTGATCAAGAGAAATACCCACATCTGATAAAACCTTTGTCAAATGATCATCCGAATAAGAAGGAAGGACTAGTCTAACCGGGGAAGGCGAGGAATTAACCACCACAGACGGGGAGGGGTTAGGGGAAGTACCTGAAGCCGGAAGATCACGCGGGCCGCTGCCCTACGGGCTGCCTTGTCCGCCACCCACATGCCACTGTCGCGGATCCGGCCACTCTTGCACGCCGTGGAGGAAGGAGAACGGATCGGAGTAGAGCATGGCGCCACTGGAGAGGCCTGGGCCACCGTGTCACCCATATCAGCATCAAAGCGACGGCAGAGCCCCGCCGTGGATAGCTTGGTGCCCGAGGATGTGCGGCTATGGGCCGAGAACTTCCGCACCAAGAATTTCCGCTTGGGAGGAGCCACATCAGAGCCGCGGGGAGGGGAGGCAGGCAAATCTTTGATACCAGACAGCGAAGGCGAGCCCAGACGCGCAGGGATATTGGAGCAGACACCCGAGACTAGGGTGCCCACCAGGATGGGCGTATGCGCGACCAGTCCCGCCTTCGTCAGAACCTCAGCAGCTCCCCCCTTTGGCCTTATCCACCGGGGTGTTCTCCTTGAAGATCTCCCGGGATTCGGACCCCATGCCGTCCCACTCCGAGGTCGTGAAGTGAAGGCGGGAACCCCCACTCTGGTTAGCAGCATCATCTCCGTCATCCCCACGGGTAGCAGCCGGGGGAGGAGGAGGAGGGGCATTGGAGCTAGCACCACCTTCGACACGCACGCGCAGCCTGAATCCGTCAGCCGAGGGGAACACGTCAACAGCACCATGCAGGCAGAGGGGATCGACACACCAGAGTTTGAGACGAGCAGGACCAAGAACCACAAGAGACTCCGGATCAACCATGATAGGTTTGCCAATGAGGACACCGAAAGCCATCACGAATTCAGACGAGCGAAGGGCCGGAGGAATATCATCAATCAAGACCCAAACTTCAGAGAGAGGAGTAATGGGCTTGGACCCATTAGAGGCAGCTTTAACCGAGACCATGAGCTGATTAAGAGGGAGGGTAAAGTTGGTATAGGAAGAAATCATCTTAAGACTGCCCTTAGAGGGGAAAACCGTCACGAACTCGAAGTCAGAGAGCTGACGGATCTGCCAGTCCCAGCCACCGTCGTCCCACAACTCTAGCTCGTCAAGGAGGATCTGAGGAGAAATCTTGTGATCTTTTATGGTGATGATAGCCGCATTGGACAAGGCAGGGGCGACGGCTACCTGTGGAATCTCACTGTCAAGGGCAAAGAAAGAACACCCAGGAAGACCCAACCATAGTGAACAAAAGAAGCAGGTTTGCGGCGATTCTGGCAGTCTACGGTGAGGTGGCCGTCTTCACGGCAGATGAGGCAAAACGGGGGATTGAAGCATCTGGATTGAAAGTGTCCGGGTTGATGGCACGCAAAGCAGGTGAGATTAGGGTTGGGGTTAGGAGGTTGGGGAATAGAGGGGGGCGGGTGAACAGGAGGCGGAGGAGGAGGGGGAAGAATCCCATTGCCCTGGCTGGAGGAGGATGAGCCAGGGCCAGAGGGAAGGGGACGACGCCCGAAACCACCAGATCCGGCACCGCCACGGCCTAGCAAGCGGCCACCAAACGCCGGCGAGGGCCCCGACGATCGGCCAGCCCCACGGCCAAGGGGAGCCGGCCCGCGCGACGGAGGAGGAGGAGGCCGGGGGGCGGGGCCAGATCCGCCGCCGCAGCCTCCCAGGGATCCACCCCAGACCCACCAGATCCGGGCGCCTCCGAACCAGAAGCCACCGCCGATGCCGCCACCGACCGCGCCCGCTCATCATGTTGAAGCCACTCAGGGCCCGCCACCCAGGCCTCGCGGTCACGGGCCACCTGCGACCGCACCGCATGCTCGGCTTTGAGCTTCGAGCGGAGGGAAGCTTCGAGCTCCAGATCCACCGCCCCCTCGCCCGCCTCCTCGCGCCGCCGCTTCTGGCCAGACATGGCCTCGCTAGAGGAGCCGCGCGAGCGATCCATGGCCACGATAGCAGCGAAGGAGAGGGAGAGGGGAGGTGGGGGAGTGGATCTGCGGAAGAGGGGAATGGGAAGGCGAAAGCAGCGTAGATCAGAAGATGAGGCCGGAAACCCTAGAAAGGGAGGGATAGAGCCTTTACAAACCCATATATATCCGGAGCGCACCAGGCCAAGAGGGCCCGAGTGGGCCGGGCTAGCAGGGGAAGGGGGCAGATGGGCCGCACGTGGCTTGGGGTTCAGAGGGGGGAGGGGAGGGAATTCAGAGGGGGAGACAAGGGGGGGCGGCCCAACCAGCCCAACCGGCCCAGCATGGGCCAGAGATGGACGACCAGAGGGCCCACTAGCGACCGGATCGGCCATGAGATCTAGGGTTGGCCGCGAAGGAACCACAGCCGCCGCAGGCACCAGCGGCACAGAGACTGAACACGGCGATGACCTGGCCGCCGCCGACATGGACGGCGAAGAGCATGACACACGAGCAGGGCACCCAACCGCAAGAGGACCCGCACCAAGGACGCCGCGGTCCGGTGAGGGCGCCGTCCCCGAACGACACCCACGACGATGGCGACCCACCTGGGTCCATCCAGATCCAGTAGCCGACGTGGAGACGACCGGCCACCTGCGCCCGCCCGGGGCGAATTTCCTAGCACGCACCAGCGGAGCCACAACCAGCTGCGAGCCCGCAACAAGGGGGAGGCCCGAGGAACAGGGGGGGAGATCAGGATCCGAGTCGGATCCGTCTTCATCGACTGACAGGGCCCAAAACTTGTTGCAAGCACGAGATTCAGATTGGGAGGGGCGAGGGGAGGGACGAGGGGTGCACCTGCGAAGGGGGGCGGCGTCGGAGAAGGCGACCGGGGGGGCGAGCAGGAGGGGGCGGCCATGGCCGGGAAAGGGGTGTCGACCGGCGCGGCAGACGAGGAGGAGAAGCTCAGGGAGGGGAGGGGAGGAGAGGGGAGCCATCCAGGCGCCTCAAACTGAGATGCCAATCCTTGTATATAAGGGCTTTGCCCAACAATCAATAAGATCACAAGTTTTCTCTCAATCTTCTGAGTTCTAACACGTTATCAGCATGTAGTTCTACCAAAGAGCGAAAACAGAGATAACAGATAAGGGAGGGGCGAGCACTCAGGTGTCCATGTTACATATGTTGCGGAGTTTGGTATCTTATACACTTGTTCATGTTACAGCGTCAGGCCCAGAAATTAAGGCGGTTATCGAACGTTCTCGGTTGTCGTGACCCAGAATATGATGAACCATCTGCCTCTAGGTCTGGTACACCATTAGACCCCTTATCTCACCATCAGGGGACGATGTGAGTTCCTCATATGCTTATCTGGATGATGAGGGTGCGGTCACCCAAGGGGTATGACTAATCTTTTAGATGTAATTCTCACTTGATTACGACGTCGGTTTTTACCATATTGTTTGATTGTGTGATAGGGCCATGAACTTGATGATGACATGACTTTGGCGGATGCTCAAGTTCGGTCTGCATACATGTTGAAGCGTAGGCAACCCATACGCCGGTACACGCCCACCGACTTTGACAACAGAGGCAACCCAAAGGTGGTCGTAGGGAGCTCGCGGATGGCGAGCTTGGATGATGAGGCGGAGGAGGAAGAGGAGGCTCGTCCTGCCAGAAGGAAGAAGATAGCCACCAGGCGTGGCACCAGGAACACGTGCGGAAGGCATTAGTCATTGCCGTTTTAATTATGAAACTGAACTTGTCGCCGTTTCATTAGGTTGATGAACTTGTGAGGTTATGTGATATGTTGGTGAACTCTTAGTAGTGTGCTACTTGTGTTTGCGAACTTGTCATTGTGAATTCTCTTAAATGATGTGATGTTCAAGTTATTACTTGTGTTTGTTCAAATTGGTGTGAAGTTGAAGTTATTGTAAGTGCACAGATGTTCAAGCGAATTAAAATTGCTGTCAAAAGTGCTTATGTTTCTGCAATTTTGCAGTTAACAACATTGCGGTGCCCAGGCCAAGACCATCACCACGGCCTCTACCACCACCATGGCCTAGACCACCACCACGGCCTCTACCACCACCACGGCCTCTTCTAAGACCTAGTTGACTCCCTCTTTGTTGCCTAGTTCCTCGTTGGCTTGGTTGATTTGATTGGTTTAGCACTTGGACACTTGTTTGACTTGCTTGGCTACTCCTTGTTGACTTGGTTGGCTACCATTTGCTTGGCTTGTGCTTGCATCATTTTTCTTTGATCTCTTTCTTGGTTTGGTACAAGTTCTTGTGTTGTGTCCCCCATCATTGCACTCCCCACAATGGGATTGCTCACGAGGCTATTGGAATTGTCCGGTGCCGGATTCTCGACCGCCACCATGGCCCCATCCGTCCATGTCACCTCTAAGTCGCTTTGTCTTACGTCTTCCCCGTCTAATGACCTTCAATTCCGGGTCCGGCCATAGTTGAACTCCATGATACTCCGGCCATTGTGATTGGTCCAAGTATGTCTGAAACCAGGGAGCCCATGTATTCTTTACCGTCATGATTGAGAACTCGAACTCCCGCACGGTAAGAGGGTGATTGACGTCCACATTCCTAACATGAGATGCATTTAACAAGTGTGAGCATGGGAGATGAAGCAACGATGGCCTCATGCAAGTGCAATCACACCGTGTTAGGGAGACCTTGAAAGCCTGGCCTCCGTGTTGGTGGCCATCGTTTGTGGTTCCTCCAGGCTCTTTCACTTCATACATCCAATTGTTGTCGTCATATAGTACAACTTCTTGGGAGTCTGCCTTCCGTGATTGAAATTCCAACCATTCTTCAACCTTTGGTGGGAAATTGTACTTGTGCTTTTCCTTGTTCTCACCAGCAATCTGCTTATCCGCCTCCATTGAGTACTTTAAAAAGTACGCATTCATCTTGTCAAATGTGTATTGAACTATTGCCATCACGGGTAATGCACGTACACCCTTGAGCATCTTATTGAAGCATTCTGCCATGTTGCTTGTCATTTGACCATACCTCCGGCCATCTTCATCGAAAGCACGTGCCCACTTATTCCTTTCTACAATGTTCTTATTTAGAAAGTCAAGACCACCGGGATCAAGTTTCTTGTGTGTGAGCAATGCATTGTACAAGTTGGCGAACCGCTTGTCGGAGAAAGCGAGACAACAATCTTGAAGATCATCGGCCAACTCCTTGATACCACATGCCCAATAAAAGTTAGCACAAAAGTGCCTCATGCACCATCGATGGTGCCACTTTGCATGTCCGGGAATGTCAACCATCACCGCATTTAGAATTCCTGGATGGCGATCCGATATGACACAAATTTTCCTTTCAGCCGGTAATACCCTTGTTCTCAATTGACGCAAGAACCACTCCCAGTTATCATTGTTCTCCACCTCAACCAAAGCGAAAGCCAAAGGCAACACCCGGTTATTGGCATCACTTGCTATTGCAACCAATATAGTTCCCTTGTATTGTCCGGTCAAGAACGTGCCATCAATGGCGATGACGGGCTGACAATGCTCAAAAGCCCTCACGCATTGCTCAAAGGCCCAAAATGCACGGCCAAATACTCGGACGGTCCTCCCGTTGTGAATCAATGTTTGGTGCCCATGAGGCTCGACCACGTGAACCATGCATGGGTTTGTGGCGGCCATAGCTAACAACAACCTAGGGAGTCGGTTGTATGCTTCCTCCCAATTGCCATACAACATCTTGAATGCGGCTTGCTTCGCCTTCCATGCCTTGCCGTACTTCACCTTGTAATGAAAGATGACTTTCACAAGGTCAATGACACTCTTAATGCTCATTGTTTGAAGTGTGGATATTTGGTTGGAAAACCTGTAAGCGATGAACTCGGACGTGAGTTGTCTGTGTTGTTGGTACACAAGCTTGCCATCCGCATTCTTGTGTCGGCACATGTGACTTGGTACACAACTCACTATGCGCCAAGTGGGACCTCCTTTCCATGGCCTTGCACGCACAATACATGGACATCTCGGCACTTCACATTTAACCGTGTAACGCACATTGACGTCCGAGTTGGCCACTCTATGTGGACGATAATGCGTAACCGAGTAGTTGTCGAGCCACATCTTCAATTCCAAGAAGGATTCAAACTCACAACCGGGATATATCCCGTTCTTTCCGTATTCCAAATCATGGTGAGAACTTGGCCTAGCTCCAAGAGATATACATTTGCCACCATCTACAACGGCTTCATCCGCGAGACTAAGATCCTTAAACAATGGTGTCTTATGATCCCACCGGAATACCTCCTTAAATGCTTCGGCCTCCTTCGCCATGAACCCCTCCTCATCGATTTCTTCATCGGGACCATCGTCATCCGAGTCCGATGCATATGAACGAGAAAAAGAGATGGATTAGTCCATTGTCTCTTGCACATGATATTGGTCGAGATCACCCACATTGTTATCATGGAGATCAACTTCGTTGTCATCCTCCTCGTACTCATCATTCTCCTCTTGAAAAGCTTCATTTTGGTTGTTTGAAATCGGGCTCAATGTTGGCCCAACTTGTTGCATCAAATGAGGTTCACTCATTTGATCTTGGTTCATGGGTGGGGGAGTACTAGCAACCAATGGGGAGGGGTTCCAGTTCAAGTCCAAATGCAAACTAGACTCAACCTTCTTGAAGGCAAATAACTCAGGAGCCTTGTCTAGAGATTCGGCAACCGTCGCTTGTATGCAACCCAACGTTGCTTGGAGTTCACACGCATTGTCTTCCAACGGATGTGCATTCCAAAACCAACATTATGCCTTCCCTCGAACTCAACAGCGTCACTTGGGTCCATCCAATTCAAATCCTTCCTCACTTGTTCCAAGACATCCACATAGCTAGGACTACTCTCAAACACCATGTCAAGCTCATCTGGGTCCGGCTCAACATTGCCTTTCAAAAAGGTCTCTTTATCCGCATGATGAACATAAACACATGTTCTTCCCATCCCTACAATAATAAAAAACACACATATATCAAGTAAGTACTTAACCGAATATTTGCACAAAATACATAAGCCCTAACATAGATATGAAGCAATAACCCTAACCCCCACTTAACAATAACCACAACCCTAACCATAGCATAACCCTAACCCTAACCCCAACATAAAAACACACATAACCCTAACCCTAGCATAGTATGAAGCCTAACCCTACCAAATTAGCAAAGAAACATAACATATTTCAACACAAATTTCCAAATCCAAGCCACAACTAGGGTTTCCCCAAACTAGCAAGATTTGAGCAAATGTGACAATTCCTATGGATGAAAAAGAGGGGATCAGAGGAGATTACCTTAAGGGAGGGGTTGGCTTCGAAATCCACGGACAAATACTCCGGATTTGCAAGATTTGAGAAGGATTTGAGAGGGGGAGAGGGGGAGAGAGGGGGGGGGCGCTTAGCTTCGGGTTGTGGGTAGGGTGGGGTGAGGAGGTGGGTCCAGCCTAAGTAACAAACAGACAGTGCAGCGCCTAAGGACAGGGCGCTGCACATTGCATGTGTGGCGCCTAAGAGCTGGACGCTGCACATTACAAGTGTGGCGCCTACGCCTTAGGCGCTGCACGGCTGGACGTGGGGCCGCGCCTGGCCCCGGACTGCCACGCTGGCCGGGCGTGCGGCGCCTAAGCAAAGACGCTGCATAGTGGAGTCCAGCGCCCGGATGTCAGGCGCCACACAAAACGGTCAATTTGTGATTTTTTTTTAAAAGCAGTATTTGTTTTCGTCCATAGGTTAAATATGTGATTTTTCCCCATGTCATCATGCGAAAGCGTTCGGGCGTTTAAGAATTTGTCGCGAACGAGGCCAGCCTCGAGACAGCCTTATCCCCCTGCAGTTCTCCTCTCCAACCACTCAATAGCTCTCACCCCTCCCTCCCCGCATCCGCCATGCGCATCGACGATGACCGTGCGGCGAGCGGCTCCGCAGCCCGGCGGCGGCCACGAGGAGCGGCAGGTCCTGCGGCCGCGACCGCGCGGCGAGTGGCTCCGCACCCCACGACGGCCACGAGGAGCGGCAGGTCTGGCCGCGACCGTGCAGCGAGGAGCTCCGCAGCTCGGCGGTGGCCACGAGGAGCGGCAGGTCCTACGGCGGAGACCGCGCTGTGAGGAGCTCCGCAGCCCGGCGGTGGCCATGAGGAGCGGCAGTCGCGCGACTCCTTCCGATGAGCACCACATCCGAAGCACATGGCCGGTTGCCACGCGATGAGGATTGAGGAGTCCCTGAGGTCTCGCGGTGGACTCGGTGGGAGGAGCACGGCAGGTCCCTGGTGGCGGTCCTCGACGCGGTGGTGGTGGCTGACGAGATCCGGCAGCACCACACCCTGCGTCAGCGGCGGCGAGGGAGAAGGATGGAGTTGGAGGCTGCGGTGAAGACGAGGTCTATGGTGAGTTGCGGTGGGCGCTGGCCATGGGATGGTCTTGAGGCGGCGGCGGTGGCCGATGAGGTCCATCATGGCGCGCCCGGTGTTAGCGGCGGCGGAGGTGCATGTAGCGTTGGAGGGCAAGGTTGCTACTCGGGGGTCGGCCGATGTGCACGGCGGCTGCTGGAGGTGCCTGGCGAGGCAGCGACGACATTGAGCTTCGCTGGTGGACTTAGAATTGACGTGAGTGGAGAGGCAACAACAATTATCCATCTCGGAGGTATGTTTTTTTCAGGAGATGGCAAGATCTTCGAGAGAAAAACAGAGGTAGTGCAAGTAGCAATCTTACTGTATTTTCTCCATAGCCTTTTTCTGTCAAACTGAATGCTATACGCATCTGCATGAACAGCAACCATGTTTCAGTCAACTGAATGCTCATCAAGTATGGCAAATCTTACTTTGCAGCATGCAAATTTTACTTTATTATCATGGCAAATATAACTACATTTGCCATGGAATTTTAACTATATACTTTGTCATGTAAAAATTTACTTTATTTTTGCCATGACAAAACATTACCTACATTCAGCGGCGGAGCTACAATAAAATGATTGGGCGGGCCATCTTAAAGAAAGCCCAACGTTTGTTTCCTCCATGACCCATTTCTTCCTGGAGGTCCATTGGTTTGTAGCAAAACTGGGCGGGCCATGGCCAAGTTTGCTAGCAGTAAGCTCCGCCGGTGCCTACATTGTCATGGCAAATTACTTTTAAATACATGGCAAATTTATATTAACATACATGGCAAATTTTTTTCTCTACTTTGCCATGCCAATTTTTACTATATATTGCCATGGCAAAATATTACCATCATTTGTCATGGAAAATTTACATTTAAATATATGGCAAATTTACTCTACCATACATGGCAAATTTTACTCCAATCGCTCATGGAAAATACACCTTTTTTGGACCATGGCAAAATTTCTTTATCTGACCATGGCAAATTACCTGTATTATTGCCATGGCAAAAACAAAGTAGAGAAACAAAAATTTGCCATGTCAATTTTACTTCATTTTTCCATGGCAACACTTTACCTTCAACAGGAGCATTAGGAGGCACATCAACATGAGCATTAGCCACTTGGGTTGGTTCAAAAACATGGCAAACTTGCCATGGCAACTTTCCCATGTTCGAGAACATGGCAAAGTTATAGATGTTCAAAACATGGAAACTTAGCATGTTTCAAAAACATGGCAAACTTGCCATGGGAACTTTCCCATGTTCGAGAACATGGCAAAGTTATAGATGTTCAAAACATGGCAACTTAGCATGTTTCAAAAACATGGCAAACTTGCCATGGCAACTTTGCCATCTTCGAAAACATGCAAAGTTATAGATGTTCAAAAATAGGGCAACTTAGCATGTTTCAAAATCATGGCAAACTTAAAATGTTTTTGTCAAACGTATTAACGGTGCATGGCAATTGTAGTTCACAGGGCATGACAAAAATACTTCTATTCACAGCCAAAAGTAGGATTTTTCTACGTTTTTCTTGCCATGGCAACTTTACTTTTTAATGACATGGCAAATTTTACTCTATTTTTGGACATGGCAAATTTATTGTATAGAGCATGGCAATTTTTAATTTAAATATGATGGAAAAAATTACATTTCTAGAACATGACAAATTTTCATATGTAGCATGGGAAATATACTTGTGTGGCCATGGCAACTTTTAATTTATTTTCCATGGCACAATTACTCCATTTTTGCCATGGAAAAAATTAATCCATGTTTGCCATGGTATACTTTTTAATGACCTGGCAAATTTTACCTTATTTTTGCCATGCCAAATTTATTGTAAAGAGCATGGCAATTTTATTTAAATATGATGGCAAATTTACATTTTCCGGAACATGGCAAATTTTACTGTGTAGCATGGTAAATATACTTGTGTACCCATGGCAATTTTTAATTTTTTTCATGGCAAAATTTAATCCATTTTTGCCATGGCAAAAATACTTTTATTCACATGACAATTTTTAGTTTAATTTGCCATGGAAAATTTTCCTGCTTTTTACATTGTGGATTTGAAAGATGGCAAAGTTAAGAAATTTTGACCGATTGATATGGCATTTCTCAGAAATTTTTTTACACATGCCCAATGGCAATTTTTGTAGAATTTTTCTTCTTCTATCCTATATGTTCATTTTTTGTGTTTGTCTGTTTTTTCATAATATGGCAAACTTTTTGCACTCAATTGTAATGAAGTGTGTATGAACATCATGGCAAATCATGTACATTTCAGTAATATACCTTTTTTTCATGATTATATGGCAGTTTTGTTCATTAGAACATGGCAATTTTTTGTCGCGTACTATAGATTTCTAGATTATTTTCAATGAGAGTTTTCTTGGTACAGTCCCGTTTTAGGCCTTTTTTGTTTCTCAGTTTTTGGGCCTACAGAAAATACAATTCTTTCTTTTTTTATTATTTAATTCATTGATGTTTCTGGGCTGGTCCGTTGGTGGCTGGAGCCATTGGGCTGACCCACTGAAGGCGAGCGGGAGAGGTCGTTCGGGAGTTAAGAATATCGTAAAGAACCAAATCGTTCGTTCGGTCCTCTCTCCTGGATCGAACAAAATGTTCGATCTGATTCCTCCCCTCCCCTACCCGAACGTTCGGGTGTTAGCGGGGTCCTTAGTCTACTAACAGCATTTCTAGTCACTGTTTTAGACCTTGTTATTTTCAATACTATATTTTCTGTAGAGTACTACGTATTCCAGAACATATGTGTGATGTGATAAATTTTCATGTTATTCTACATGTCGAGATTATTTACATCCATTATTTGCAATTGAGGTTTTCAATTTCTTGCAAATAAAAATCAATTCATCTTTATTGAGTCTTTTGGCTTAATACGAGCAATAATTGATATGCAAAATTCATAATGGTTTTCTTCAAATTGTTGCTTGGGATCACAAGGTTGTCATATAGATTTACTACCTACGCAGATTATCAATGACTACTGTTAAAACCTACATTTTGTCATTTTGATATTATGATTGCTTTAAAAGGTGCTTTCTCACACATTTGACTATAGTCGTGACATAAGGTTAGTATCTATTGATTTCATCAGATTGTACTTCCTAGTGCTGCGAGATTTCCTTCATTTTGGATATTATCTTCAAGGTGCTATACTTAGCAATTTGAGATTCACATTAATGATTTTAAGCCAACTTCTTGAAATTCCATTAATTTTGCAAAGTTCATTACAAGATCAACCATGATGGTCTTTAATTTACTAACCATAAATTAATTATCTCTTGTATATGATGAATAGAGAATTTTAGGCATTCGTCCTCAATGGCCACCATTGCCCTACCTAGGCCATGGATAACATGATCGCTCGTGTCTCGTGGGATAATGCGTGCAATCCAAGACCCGGGTACCCCTCTACCGATTGGATCCACGCCGATGATGAAACCGAAAAACTATGTTGCCTTGTACATCGTAAGGCATCATACACATCCAGATTTCACATCTGGTTATTATTCTGTATCAGCAATTCCTGGGACGCAAAGAATCTCAAGGGTAAAGGTTTGAATCTCACTTCAACCTCCAAACTAACAGCAACAGGAAGTCAATTATCCGTGTGGTGTTCTCCATGACCTAGCGACAACATGACTATCCAGCAGTCACGAGACCGTTTGGGCATGGAGAACATGAAGGTTGAATATGTCTCAACCGACATGTTTGGAGATTATGATCAGTCTCTCAATCTCCTTAGTGGTCAATATAATGTATGTCCATTTCGATGTTGCGATAAGAACATAAGTATTGTTGTCATCATATATTGTATATCACAATATATTCTATCAGCACTTTGGTGCAAATACATTAGTATGTATTTTATATGTTTGATAAAGATTTTCATACTGACAATCTTAAAGCCTATATATAGATTTCTACGGGAGACAATCTGATGAAAGGACTGGACTCCAGCAAAGGTTATATCTAGGTAGAAATAAACTTGCTCAATAAAGGGAAGGTATCCACATAAGCAGTACCTACACCGGTTTTCTTCTGGAAACGGAATTGAGAACAACGAGGTGGTGAAACATAGAGCAAGTATTGCAGCACAAGGGTTCACTGTAACGCCCCGAGATCGATGCGTCAGATGTCTTTCAGTTATTCGTCGTTGTTGTCATGTCATTTGCTTGCGTGTCGCACCTTTGCCATATCATCATGTGCATTGCATCCTCATGTTTTCAAAACTTGCATCCGTCTGGGTCTCCCAGTTCTCTCCGTTGTCCGTTCTGAGTCCAACCACACTCGCACGCACCCGCCGCACCTCCTAAATCTTGTTTTATGAGCGGGAGAAAAATGTTCTCGGAATGGGCCGGGAGTTGACGAGCGGTCTTGGTATATCACCGGTAGACCTCCTGTCAAATTTCGTTCCATTTGGAGGTCGTTTGATGCCCTAACGGTTAACCACGTTAACCGCCGGACACCTCTCTCTTTGCAGCCCAACACCTCTCCACAACAGCCCACTAGCCCATCTAGCTCCTCTCCATGCTCTTCGTCGTCGGATCACGATCGCGTGGGCGAAAACCGCTCTGAAAAACTCCTCTCTAGATCCCGCTATCTATATAAACACCTCCCCCGTCCAAATCTGAGAGAAAACCTACCCAAGCCCTAACCTTCCCCTGCCTCGGGCTCCGCGCCGCCCCCCCCTCCAGATCCGCCGGCTCGGGCCAACCAGGGGCCGCCACGTGGCCAGCTACGCCACCGCGCCGCTGCGGCCCGCCGAGCCCATTGCGGACCCGCGGGGCCCATCAGCTCCACCAGCCGCCTCGAGCGCCCGCCTCGCTCTGCCGCCCGCGTGCCTCGCCGGCCCCGCTCGTCGCCGCACCACCGCGCGACGCGCCGCTCATCTCCGTTCGTCGCCACCGCGCCTCGCTGCTCGCCGCCCACGCCGCCTCGGCCCGCGCGCGCCATCGCGCCGGCGCCCTGCCGTCGCCCGCGCCTCCCCATCGTCGCGCCGTCGCCGGAGAGCGCCGGAACCCTCACCGGAGCTCGTCGTCGTCGGATCCACCGGAGGGTGGACGAGATCCACCGGTCCCGCCAAACGCCGCGCCCCGTCCCGCTCCGCTCCGTCCCGGGATCTCCTCGTCCAATTCCTGCGAGGGTATAATTTCGTCCAAGTCCCAGATGTGCAATATTATGTGTGCCTCTTTGTCATGACATAACTTTGTGAATGTCGCTCTGATTGGAGTGTATGATATGTCAAAATATTCATCTCTTGATGCTCTACATGATGGTTGCATTTGCATTCATGTTACTATTCATCTTGATGCCGTAATCATCATTGCAAAAGTGCTAAGTGATATAATATGTTGAAAACTGTTGTAACATGCCATTTTGTCTTTTTCATAGCATTTTGTGTGATTTTCTTTTGAGCACTATGCCTACATGTTTAGAAGAAACATCTTGTCATCTTTGCAGTGGTGTAATCCATTTACCATGATATGTCTTGTGTTGACTAGAACAAGCTTGCAAAGTGGCCTACTCACTGTTTGCTGTTTTCAGAGAGTAATTTCTGTTCAAGTCTGAAACTGTTATATTATGATGGCATGTTTACTTGATTCTACCATCAAATATATGCATAATCTGGAGATGTTCATTAATCATATTTTGAAGAACATGTTATGCTCTATCCATCCATGCCCTTGTTTGCAATTATAGTCTAATGTAGCTTGTTGTTTTCATGCTCTCAAATTGCTTAAAAATGTTACTAACAGTCTATTAGCAGTAAATTCATTTTTGCAAAGTGCATAGTTAGTGTTTTGTGCATCCTATGACCATAATCTTGACATGAGTAGATGCACAAGCATTCCATATCACTGTTGGTTGTATTTGCATACCATGATATGTTGTGTGTTGAGTTAAATAAGTTTGCAAACATGCCTAGTTAACTCTGTTTCTGCCATGTCCAGTAAATACCAGCAAGTCTGAAAAACTGTTATCATTTGCAATATTGCCATGACGTTTTAAACATGTTCTAGTGCTATGTAGCAGTAGATCAGTAATCATGTTTTGTAGTGCTTGACACTTAATTCAATGCCATGCCCTTGGTTGCCTTGTAGACTTGTTGTAGCCTCACTTAAACTTGCTCTCAAGTAGTCATAATTTTAAATCTGTCAATCTGTTAACAGCATGTTCCTTTTGGCAAAGCTCATTGTGATTAATCTATGCAAGATAGGGAGTTGCGCCCATGGAGTTATTGGAAGTATGCCATGTATACTACATGCCCGTGCCTTTTGCATAAATATTAAAATTGCTATGCTTGCTGTTATGTGCCTCCAAAGTCAGCATCATAATGTTCTTGATTGCATTCCCAGATTTTCAGTCTGAGAATCTGCTATCTCATCTCTGCATCTTGTCTTAATGTTTCCCATGAACCTGTTGCTCCTATGTATATGCCATGTTGTATTATTTGAGCTTCATGATATGTACTAGCATGCTATGCCTTTTTATGCCATGTTATTGTGTTGTAGCATCATTGTTTCATGCCCCCAACATGCCATCATATTAACTCTGCTCATGTATATGCCCAGTTTTTCAGTAAGTCCTAATCTGTGTTATAAAGTTGCTTTTTGCATTGATCATATTGGTTTAATAATGATGCCTATGAACCTGAACCTTAAAGTTATTTGAAGCATGTCATCTCTACTTTAAGTTCATGTCATGTTTGTGCCAATCTTGTTGTTGTAGCATGTTGCTTTGATGCTTGCTATATGCCTAGTCGCTGTTTTGGGCAGCTTGTCCTTTAAACTTGTTTCATGTGTATGCGTTGAACCGTTGCTTCGTTTTGATCATGTCCTATATGAAACTTGCTTGGTTTTGCATGTAGTGTCATCATGTCATGTTGCATCCTTGATTTGAGTATGTGTGTTTGATGTTGAAATGCATTTTGCATCAATGCCATGCTTAACTTGTTTTGCTCATATCTTCTAGGCCGTAGCTTCGAATTAAATAAACTTTATATGTAACTTGATTAGAAAAATATGTAGATCATCATGGTGCTCTTTAACTTGCTGTTTAACAACTTTAACTTAATGTTTTGTTTAGAACAGTATCAAATTCTAAATTTGCATATGGGGTCTTTCCGGAATTGTTATATGTTGTTTCCGGCCTCATTTAAACTTGCTTTGGTGTGATGTTCTTGTATGCATCATCTCTTGCCATGAGTAGCATCACATAGAATTGTCATGCATCATACTTGGTTGAGCATCTTATCATGTTTATGCTTGTGTGTTTACCGTCCTGTTTGCTTCTTTCCGGGTGTGCTTCTTCTCGATAGTTCCTGTTTCGTTGCAATCGTGAGGATTCGTTCGACTACGCTTGGTTCGTCTACACCCGTTCGTCTTCTTCATGGACTCGGTCTTCTTCCTAGCGGGATTTCAGGCAAGATGACCATTACCCTGGACACCATTACTATCTTTGCTTTGCTAGTTGTCTCGATGCTATCGCTATGTCGCGCTACCTACCACTTGTTTATCAAGCCTCCCAAATTACCATGATAGCCTCTAACCTTTTCCACCATCCCAGCAAACCGTTGTTTGGCTATGTTACCACTTTGCTCAGCCCCTCTTATAGCGTTGCTAGTTGCAGGTGCAGTTGCAGTTTGTTCCATGTTGGGACATGGATATCTTAGAATATCACAATATCTCTTATTTAATTAATGCACATATATACTTGGTAATGGGTGGAAGGCTCGGCCTTTTGCCTGGTGTTTTGTTCCACTCACGCCGCCCTAGTTTTTGTCATACCGGTGTTATGTTCCTTGATTTTGCGTTCCTAACACGGTTGGGGTTTATGGGCCCCCCTTGACAGTTCGCTTTGAATAAAACTCCTCCAGCAAGGCCCAACATTGGTTTTAACATTTGTCCAACATAATAGCTAAACATGATAATAAATTTGACGCATAGGGAGTTAGCGCTACCCGAGGTTCGTTATTCAACATAATACAGGGGGGGCAGTGCTGATGGTGTTGGTCCCAAACGGGCAGCCTGCGGGGCCACTGATACGTCTCCAACGTATCTATAATTTTTGATTGTTCCATGTTGTTATATTATCATTCTTGGATGTTTTATAATCACTTTATAGTCATTTTATATCATTTTTTTGTACTAACCTATTGACATAGTGCCAAGTGCCAGTTGCTGTTTTTTGCATGTTTTTTACATCGCAGGAAATCAATACCAAACAGAGTCCAAACGCAGCGAAACTTTTTGGAGAATTTTTATGGACCAGAAAACACCCAATGGGCCAAGGCAGCACCTGGGGAGTGCTCCGAGGGGAGCACAACCCACCAGGGCACGCCTGGGGGCCCAGGTGCGCCCCGGTGGGTTGTGCCCACCTCGGGACTCCCCCGAACCGCCTCTTTTCTCTATAAATACCCCAATATTCCAGAAACCCTAGGGGAGTCGACGAAATGTTATTCCAGCCGTCGCAGAGTCCAGAACCACCAGATCCAATCTAGACACCATCTCGGAGGGGTGCATCATGTTCATTGGTGCCTCTCCAATGATGCGTGAGTAGTTCTTTGTAGACCTACGGGTCCGTAGTTAGTAGCTAGATGGCTTCCTCTCTCTCGTTTGATTCTCAATACAATGGTCTCTTGGAGATCTATATGATGTAACTCTTTTTGCGATGTGTTTGTTGGGATCCGATGAACTTTGAGTTTATGATCAGATCTATCTTTTTATCCATGAAAGTTATTTGAGTCTTCTTTGATCTCTTATATGCATGATTACTTACAGCCTCATATTTCTTCTCCGATATTTGGGTTTTGTTTGGCCAACTTGATCTATTTATCTTGCAATGGGAAGAGGTGCTTTGTAGTGGGTTCGATCTTACGGTGCTTGATCCCAGTGACAGAAAGGGAACCGACACGTATGTATCGTTGCTACTAAGGATAAAACGATGGGGTCTATTTCTACTTAAATAGATCTTGTCTACATCATGTCATCGTTCGTAATGCATTACTCCGTTTCTCCATGAACTTAATACACTAGATGCATGCTGGATAGCGGTCGATGTGTGGAGTAATAGTAGTAGATGCAGGCAGGAGTCAGTCTGCTAATCTAGGACGTGATGCATATGTAATGATCATTGCCTGGATATCGTCATGATTATTTGAAGTTCTATCAATTGCTCAACAGTAATTTGTTCACCCACCGTTTGCTACTTTTCTCGAGAGAAGCCACTAGTGAAACCTACGGCCCCCGGGTCTCTTCTCAATATATTTTGCCTTTGCGATCTATTTTTCTTTGCTTTTATTTTCAGATCTATATTTCCAAAAACCCAAAAATACCTTGCTGTAATTTATTGTTATTTATTTTATCTCGTGTTCCCGCGAGATCTATTTATCCAAACTACTACAAAATTATCTATCCTTTTACCCATGAGGGATTGACAACCCCTCTCTTACGTCGGGTTGCGAGTATTTGTTATTTGTGTGCAGGTGTTGTTTACGTTGTGTTGCTTGGTTCTCCTACTGGTTCGATAACCTTGGTCTCATCACTGAGGGAAATACCTACCATTGCTGTGTTGCATCATCCCTTCCTCTTTGGGGAAATACCGACGTAGTTCAAGCAAGCATCAGCCACCACGGGGAAACTCGAGGTCTGGTTTTACTCGTAGCTTGACCCATCGGATCGTGGCCTGAGACGAGATACGCGCGGCTACTATCAGGGTGTCGGCACGTCGGGAGGTCTTGTTGGACTTGTTTTACCATTGTCGAAATGTCTTGTGAACCGGGATTCCGAGTTTGATCGGGTTGTTCCGGGAGGAGGAATTTCCTCCGTTGATCGTGAGAGCTTGTCGTGGGCTAAGTTGGGACACCCTTGCAGGGTTTAAACTTTCGAGAGCCGTGCCCGCGGTTATGTGGCAGATTGGAATTTTTAATATCTGGTTGTAGAGAACTTGACACCAGACCCGAAATAAAATACACCAACCACGTGCGTAACCGTGATGGTCTCTTTTCGAGTGAGTCGGGAAGAGAACATGGTGGGGTTATGTTTGAACGTAAGTAGTTTAGTATCACTTCTTGATCATTACTAGTTTGCGACCGTTTGCGTAGTTTCTCATCTTACTCTTGTACTCGTAAGTTAGCCACCATACAATGCTTAGCTGCTTGCTGCAACCTCACCACTTATCCTTTCCATACCCATTAAGCTTTGCTTGTCTTGATACCCATGGTAATGGGATTGCTGAGTCCTCGTGGCTCACAGATTACTACAACAACAGTTGCAGGTACAGGTAATGCGATGATCTGACGTGAGAGCGATGCTTGCTTGTTTCCGAGTCCTTCTGCTTCTTCTTCGATCAGGGAATAGGTTCCTGGTCGGCAGCCTGGGCTAGCAGGGTGGATGTCGTTTGAGTTTCTGTTTGTGTTTCATCCGTAGTTGGATGTTGCTCTTCTATATGATGTTTGATGTATTCTTGTTGCATTGGTATGCCTTTGTATGTATCCCCAGCTATTATGTAATGGTACGATGTAATGATATCCACCTTGCAAAAGCGTTTCAATATGCGGCTCTATCCTTGGTGGGACCTTTGAGTTCCTCTCGGATAGGATCGCATATTGGGCGTGACATTCACGTAGATACCCAACTATTCTCCAGAGGTGGAATCTCTTTCTGATAACTTATATCGTTGGTAGTACAAAATCGTCTATCTATGCAGTTGATAGATGTAGTGATTACATATCCATGTGGATCACTAGATTCAGATATAGATGGTTCCTGATGAAATCTCACTTATGAATCGAAATGCAAAATGCAATATACATTGTGTAAAATCAATAAGTCACTATACGGCTTATTTGTTGTCGATATATTTTGGTACAACTGACGTAGTGAGTTTCTTACACACAAGGATTACTCCTACACTGATTATTACCCATACATGTTAAGCGTGTGATCATTTAAATGATGAAATTTGAGATGAAGGATTTGGGTAAAACCTCGAGCACCTTCACTCATACATTATGGTACACATGTTTTCTATATCCTGATTATATTGGAGAAATTGATTCTGGACAAATCTTATGCATCATAACTCGCATGGCTTCATTCTCTAGACGTAGAGAAAGATCCATTAAAACCATAAGTTGATGGGAATGTGATATTGGGACATAAAGTTCCATATCCATGTACCATTGGAACCACCACACATAATTGATTGGGGCTCAAGAATATCTTTTGATATCTCTAAGGCATCAAACATTTTGTCCTAATCTTTCAGTTTCAGAGAAAGCTGGACACCAATATCATTGGATACATTGATCAGATCCCTACTATGTCAAATCGTAGACAAAGTTTGTGTTCCTGCTAGGTGTGGATGCCATCTCATGAGAGTCTTCGACTCGGACCTCGTGGCTACATCCACCAACCATTATCTCAAAAATAATGTTGCTTGTGTTGCCCGGATGCAAGCAGGTTACATAAAAAGCAATATCGATATATTGCATATCTTGCAAGTCAAATCGTGCGACTGATTTGTTCACCAAGTCTCTACCAACTTCTACATTCCAGGAATATGTTCATGGAATTGGTATGTGATGACTTCGGAATTTGCAAGAAACAGGGGGAGTATCTCCCTGATTGTTCCTATTGAAAGCATCATATTATACTCTTTTTCCCTTCATGAGTTTACTTTAGGTTCTCATAAAGGTTTTTAATGAGGTAATATCAACATAAGATCATATGTCATACTTTCTGTTTTCCCCACCGGGGTTTTTAGGAAAGTATATACGACATATTTATTTTCCTCTAAATTCTATGAGTTTCTCATATTGAGTTAAAAGAGACAATAACCATTATATGTTGCATCATTTTCTCCTTATTTTTCCCACCGGGTTTAAAGGAGTTTTAGCAACATATCAAACACTATTCTTCTCATATTTTTTCCACAGGGTTTTTGGAGGAGTTATTATACAATTGTGGTCAAGATCAAAGGATTTTCAAGACTATATAAGGAATACAAGACACACAAGAAGCAGCTTTGTACAAGGGGGAGTGTTAAGAACCAATCGACATGTCCTTGCCGACTCGCCCCTGCCAACCCGTCATTAGGATTAGCACATGTGGTTATTAGTGTCCAAAGCGTTGTATGGATCTCTTCTCGATGTTGAACAGGCACCTCCTGTAACAGGCGCCTCGGACTGAGATGCCAATCCTTGTATATAAGGGCTTTGCCCAACAATCAATAAGATCACAAGTTTTCTCTCAATCTTCTGAGTTCTAACAGCTACAACAACACAATCATTTTGCAAAGATTAGGGGAACCATCTAGTAACCATCAAACTGCAACAGAAAAATCAGCAAAATGCATCATCAGCTTACTGTCAGTGGATCATCGGCGTACATTATTTATTATTACTACTATAATTAAGGAGCGCAACTGTATGGCAGAGATTAGTAACAACTATACATCACAACAGAAATAATTTCATTACTTTTGAAGTCTCGGTTTACAAGAAGAATCACAAATTCAGTTCTGACAACCAAAGAGCCAAGCGATAATTGGACAACTTCCATCCAGCACCAGTACTCCAATGACTTGCAGATAACACAAATTCAGTTCGGACAACCAAAGAGCCAAGCGATAATTGGACAACTTCCATCCAGCACCAGTACTTCAATGACTTGCAGATAACTAGAGTCAACAACCACCAAAGTAACTAAACCTAAGAGGAGGTGAAGTTGTATTCTTGCTTTCGAAATCTCAATTTGCAAGAGTAACACAAATTCAGTTACCACCAATGAGCCAACAAAGCATTGGCAAACCAGGTTAATGATCATCTCAACGGCAATGCTCAGTGACAAAATGCAATTAAACGGGGCCATTGAATAATCTGGTGGGTACTGCACCTAATTTAGAAGTACACCCTCGTGGGTGAATCAACAACCTAGCTAGAATCTGTGTGTATTCACTACTGCAGGATGCTGCTAACGCGACACTACGATCAGAGACCCTTCGACGAAACTGTGTGTGATGCAATAATTGCAAACGGTGGTGTAAAAAACCGTCAAAAAGGTGCAAAACGTTTGCGATGACGGATGCATCAAACACGGTTCGGATTTTAGTTGCGTGTGCGATGCAGGGCATACAGTTCAGTTCAATTAACTGTTTGCGATGAGGAGGAACAAAAGAAACGGGCAGCCAGATGAAGGCGTGTGCGATATACATCATACGGTTCACTCAGATGAACTGTTTGTGATTAGGCAACACAAAAGAAACGGTCAGCCAGATCAAGGTGTGTGCGATATACGGCATGCGGTTCACTCGGCCTTGTCGTCAGTGTATCGTGGCAACCGTCCACCGCATCTTCGCCTTTCCCTCTCAATTTGGAACTGCTGTCGCACGCTCTTCCTCCCTCCATTTGCCTTCACCCTTCCTTCTGCCATTGTTCGATCGTCTTCTCCATGAAGGGAACAGGCCGGAAACGACCCCGTTATTCTTGCCCCGATCTGAAAGATGACGTGGTGGAGGAACTCGTTGATCGGTGCGACGTCATCACCTCGGCTAGCATGGCAGGTTCGTCCAAGTCCATTCTCAACTCAACAAATAACATCATTGCAAAGAACCCAAGGGTTCAGGAGTGGTTTGATCTCCCCTATCTTCTTCGCCATGACGCTGGTCGCCGGCATGGGGACGACGAAAGCCTCGCCTTGTGCAAGTTGATGCTGCTTGGTAATGATACGTGTGATGTTAAGATGCCATCGCTTGAGGGTAAGGCTTGGGAAGACGCAAATGGAGATTGAATTGTTTATATTGGGTATAACTGCAAGTGGGAAATTGTGAATCTGTACACTCGTCACCGGGTTCCACTTCCAAAAACCACAGACTGCCCTGAGGTTGAGCACACAGATGATCTACGTACGTTCAAATACGATCATGGTGACTGTCGTCTACGGAAGATAGCAATTTGTCGAGTTCCCAACCGCTCTTGGGATTACAAGAACTATGAAGTTGTTGCTATCTTCGACAAGCTTGTTGCCGTCCTTACTTCCACGCCTCGACGGATATTGCTCAAAAATCAATTTTTGTACATGAATGAGTACTGTGATGCAATTCAATACGAGGGTCTTGTGTTTGCTGCCACCACTCGTGGCACTGTTTTTGCATGGAATCCTTATGGTTTCGGTATGTTTGTCTTCCACCGTAATTATAATTGTTTCATCCACATGCATGCGGGTTAGCTAGCTAGTTTCCCTTTACTAATTAACCTTCTTGTGTTTCCAAGGTCCTGTGAACATTCCACCACATATACTTGAAAAAATTTATAACCAAGGGGGAGATGACGATGGTGATGATCACGAGCATGAGGACGAGCAGGACCTATATACTCAGTGGCGCCTGGCAACTTATTCCGATGGATCACCTCTTCTTGTATGTATACAGGGCACTGCTGATGTTACTAACGAAGCGGGTGTTGTCTCCCATGGTCGCACTCTCTGGACCTATTCCAACATACGTTGCAGGGTATTCAGGATGGATACTAGTGTGCTAGTGCCAACACCTTCTCCCTGGTTCAGTATTGATAGTCTTGGAGAAAACTCGCTCTTCCTTGGACAAAACTATCCAATGATGGTGAAAGGCGATCTAGCTGCTGTTGACACAACGTTACTACCATTTATGAGAAGCAACTGTATCTATACCTTGGACATTCCTATGGTTCCCTACCCTGGCTATCACAATATGCGTCCTGATATAGGCCGCTTCAGCCTGGATGATCAGTCCTGCGTTGGTCTCGAGATTGACAATAGCACGCCCTTCCAAGAGAATCAGTTATGGTTCAAAGCACGCATTTCCAATGCCGAGGATTGGTTGAGCTAAAGTTCATTTCATCGCTTTGTTATTTGTTGTGTGAGAAAAACTTTAGTATTTACTAGAATGTTTTGTTGGAAATAATCTATAATCCAACATGTATCCTCGTTGTCACTGTGTGTTGATGACTTGTTGTATGTAATGAATGGTACATTTGCATATGTGTCCCGTCAACTCACGCCTGCCGCACGGCACACGGGTCGCATGGCGGCACGTATATTGTTTTTCTATTTGGATGATTAATGTTCTCGCTTTATTGCTTAACCAAAGCATGGCACATATCCATTGTTGGTCTAACGCTAGTCATAGTGGGGAGTATCATATACTAGTATCATGCATATGATACTAGTGTATGATACTACCTTCATAGTGCATAGTATCATAAAGTAGTATCATAGATGATTATATTTATTGCCATGCATGACACAAAGTAGCATAGCATTTAACATGATACGGTATCAACCTATGTTACTCTAACCCTCTCTCTCTTTCTTTAATTGTGTGCCACATAAGCATGTTTGCTAGTCCCAAGTGCATGTTACCGGTTATGTTACCCCCACTATGGCCAGCCTAACGCTCACGGTTCGAATAAATAGTCTGTTTGGGATATTGGTTCCCAATTATTAATAATCTCCCGTCTGTAATTAGATAAAGATTACATCAAAACTGGTCTCAAATTTGACAAAAAAAGTACAATGCCACTTTGTATTGGTGTCCATATGAACAGTGCTAGTGATTTTAGTTGCGAAAATTAGATAGTGCTAGTGATTTTTAGCTGCATATTTTGACAAATCGCAGTGTTACAAGGTTGACAAATGGCAATGTTACTAGATCAACAAATGCCAATCTTTCCAGTTTGACAAATGGCAACATACCCAATATGACAGATGCAAATCTTACCAAAATTGTTTGTACGTGGTTGCACACAGGTCATCCAAAACAACCGTTTGCGTTGAGGGGATGCACAAATCCTGCGCTACGAATTTTCTGTTGACTTAAGGGGGAAGACCATAGCTCTCACTTTGCATACGGGTGTTCTATCTAAAACGTTTGCGATCAAGAGCTGCACAAATCCTACTCGGCACATTTTCCCTTGGCTTCCTGGGGAAGCTGTCGGTTTGCATACGGGTGTTCTAACTAAAACGTTTGCGATGCGTGTTTTATATTTAAAAACCATTGACGTTATTTTCAAAAGAAAATCGTTTGATAAGTCTGTACATTAAGAGAGAAAAACGCAAGTTCATTCAAACCATATCTTTCATTCAGTCACACTGCGAATTTATATTCATATGATCGAGAATTCGAGATACAGTATTAAACCCCAAAAAAACTATTTCCGGCGGCGGCGGAGGCGGCGTGCCGCGCCGTCGTTGTCGTTGTCGTCCTCCGGGACGCCGTTGTTGAAGTCTTCAAGGCAGCACAGAATGTTCTTCACTTGTAAATCAAACATCATGTCGTCGCGCGATCAACGGGCGGGGAGCGGGAGGACGGCAGTTGGCGGCGCTGAGAGGTAGCGGTCGACGGCGGCGTCCCATGCCGCTGAGGGGGGCGCGCGCACGGGCACGGGCGCGGCGGGTGAAGCCAAACGCACGGGGACCGGCGCCGCGATGGGTGGAGGGGCACGCACGGGCATGTGCACGGGCGCGGCGGGTGCAGCCAAACGCACGCGGACCACCGCGCACGGGCACGGGCGTTGGCGCTGGCATGTACACGAGCTCGCGCGGGTCCGCGGAGACCTCGCTGACGCCCGCGGCTTCCAGCTCTGCGATAGTGCTCGGCGACCAGCCCGTCAATGCTACGGGGATGGTCGCTGGTGCGGGCGCGGGGATGGGAGCTGGGACGGGAGCGGGGGCAGCAACCGCCGCGGCCAGCTCATTCAGGGCCATGTCCATCAGGCCCCATTCCTCCTTATTTTCTATCTCCTCCAGCTCGGAGTCGACTTCACCAAACTTGAAGAGTAGTGGCAAATGATCATTCTGCGCCATGGCGTTGGTGGAGGTCTGCGGGAGCGAGGGGAATGGGAGGCGAATAGTAAGGCCGCCCGTATTAAACAGCGGCTCGGGCACCATTAATGGAGAGGAAGGCGGGCGGCCATGGAAGTCAAAGGGCTCGCTTCCCAGTGAGCCTGCGCAGCGTACATCTCGCACGCTTCTCGATGAGCCTGCGCATTGGAGGACAGCTTGCACGCCTCTAGGTCAGCCTGCGCACCGGACTGCGCTCGCATGCCTCCCGTTCAGTCAAGCAGCTGTCCGCACGGAACCTCCTATAGCCATTAAAACCAAGACACATGGCGTCACGTGAATGGTTAACAGAACGCACACGATTTGAATTATACAAACGTTTGAGATATTAAAGTGGCAGCTATTTTCCAAAATGCCTTTGTTGGTTGTTATTCGAGTGCACCTTCTCTCAAAATTTACACGAAAAATACCACAGCATGTCGCGTGCCATTCCATGATAGCATACCAAGTTTCATGAATTTCAAACGAGTTTTGGATTTACTAGAATTTAAAAACAAAGTATCTCAACGTTTTGCCGGCAATCAACAGTGCCCTGGTGTTTGAAATTCATTCCCATTTCTTGCATGGGACCTAAGCATGCACCCAAGGACACAGATTTGATTTTTCAACCAATTTATATGCACTGGAGCATGTGCATGTAGTTCAGATTTGAATTATGCACATAAAATGCCTAGAAAACCCAGTTAATGTATAAAAATGTCCAAACGAACCCCGAAAAATTCCAAACTTTAACACAACACTCCTGTTGTTCTATGTTGACACTAGAAATTTTTTGAAAGCAATAAGAGGCAATGGATATCATTTCGTTCCCAAAGGTGGCACGTTCCCTACCGAAACCATCAGGCTTGTTGTGAGAAGCTCTGGTTTGTGAGAAGCTTATACCCAAACCTACCCCAAATGGGACAATTTTTTTACCACGGTATGTTGATGCCGCTCCATGATAGCATGCCAAGTTTCATGAATTTCAGACGAGTTTTGGATTTACTGGAATTGAAAAACAAAGTATCTCAATGTTTTGCCGGCAATCAACAGTGCCCCGGTGTTTGAAATTGTAAGTGCATCTAGTGCCCCTTAGTGATTTTGGTGTATTGAAGACTTATAGGTTAAGGGACTAATGCGTTTGTGAGTGTACACAAGTCTATAAGTCTATAAGGAGTTTGATATTTACAGAGAAAGCCGACCCCTAAAAATGAATGTCTTCAACTGAAGACTTTGGCTTTCTGAAGACTTTGAAAGTGAAGAAATTGGTGTGACCATGAAGACTATATTCATGCGAGGAATATGAAGCGTGAAGACTTCTGTTTTCGTAGTTTCATTTTTCTCTTTCTTGAGTCATAGGAAACACCATACTGTTAAAGGGGGTTGAGGAAAAACTAAGGAAAAGTTTCCAAGTGATGCTCATCTCAAAATCCTACACCTACCAATCCCTTCGAGTGAAGCCATTAGAAATCTCATGCAGTTCAGTCAATTTCTTCAGTGACAGAGACGAAGATCTTCTGGTCGCTGAGGAGTTTGTTCTGACTGAGGAGTTAGGAATTCACCAGTGCGGATTGCCTACAAGTGAGGAACATGATAGCCCTGAGGAATTTGATACCCAAATTTCCGACCGTTGCTGTGCTATGCGCCAGCTGTCCCAAAATATCTACCCACCTAACGGTCATATCATTGAAGGGCATTTATGTCTTATCATGTCGGGCTGCTCTCTAGGCTATAAATAGCCGCCCCCTACAACCACTAGCTGGTTGGCTGCTCCGAGAGAAACTGACACTTGTCATTTAGAGCATCCCATCCTCCGAGGACTTTGAGCGAAAATCATCAAGTGAGGAAAACCCAAACCCAAACACCTACAAACCCAAAGTGATTGAGCATCACTGAAGAGATTGTTCCTGTGTGGAACTGACGCTTGTTTCCTTTGAGGACTGTGCATCCTCCAGACGGTTAGGCGTCATGGTCTAGAGCATCCAAGAGGAAATTGTGGATCGCCGAGTGACCGAGTTTGTGAAGGTTTGGAAGTCACCTGAAGACTTACCACGAGTGATTGGGCGAGGTCTGTGTGACCTTAGCTCAAGGAGAATACGGTGAGGAATGTGTGTCCGGGACTGTGTGTCCTCAGGTTTAAATACCTAGCCGCTCCAACCAGATGTACGACTGTCACAGCAGTTGGAACTGGTCTACCAAATCACTGTCTTCACCGAGCTAGTAGTTCTATTTCCTCAACCCTTCCATTTCCTCATTATTGTGTTATGTACTTGATCATTACTGTTTGAAGACTTTGACTGAAGACTTTCTCAATTTCCTCAGTTCAATTTCTTCAGTTTGTTTGTCTTCAGCCTGCTTATCATGTGTTTACGCTTTCTGTACTCTGTGATTGTTCTCATTTCATCATGATGACTGTGTTTCTGTTCTGTTATGCTTGCATCTGAGTACTTATTCCACTGCTAGTCATTCATGACTTAGGAATTTCCTCACCCCGAAATTCCTCAGTGACGAATTTGTAAAAATCACCTATTCACCCCCCCTCTAGTCGATATAACACACTTTCAATTGGTATCAGAGCAAGGTACTCCCTTGTTCTGTGTGATTCTGGTTTAACCGCCTGGAGTTTTAGTTATGTCGACCGGGGGAATGATCAAGGTCTCGGCTGGGTGTCCTACCTTTGATGGGACGGACTACCCCTACTGGAAGAACAAGATGCGCATGCATCTTGAGGCAATTGACAACGATCTTTGGTACGTTGTGGAAAATGGCGTTCCATCTATCACACCTTCCTTGAATGCTGCTGATGTGAAGAGATTCAAGCAACTTGACTCTCAAGCGAAGAATATCATATGTGGCCATCTGAGCAAAGGACAGTACGGCAGAGTGAGTGCTTTGGAGACAGCAAAGCTTATCTGGGATAGGCTGTCCAAGGTCAATGAAGGAGTCTCAACACAGCGTGACTCTCGAGTTGACGTTCTCCGCAATCTCTTCAACTGCTTCAAGCGACTCGACAATGAAAATGTTTAGCAAACTTTCGATCGCCTCACAGACATCTCAAATGAGCTTCAAGCACTTGGTGCCACTGACATCACCGACCACGAGGTGGTGAAGAAATTGCTGAGATCGCTTGATTCCTCATTCGACACTCTTGCACTGATGATTCAAGAGCGTGGAGACTACAAGTCACTTGATCCCGCTGATATCCTCGAGAGGCTGAACACTCATGAGTTCCAACTTGCTGAGAAAAGAGATCTCTATGGACCGAGCTATGGCAGATCACGCGCTTTGAAGGCCAAGGCAATCTCTGAATCTGAAGGTGAGGATTCTGGTAGCAGCCTTGGTGATCCTGAAGAACTGAGCCAGGAGCTAGCAATGCTCGTGAGGAAATTTCAGAAGTTCTCAAGGCGTGGTCGCTTTGGTAAATCCTCAAGAAGTGATGACGTAAGATCAGATTCCTCATCCTGTGACTACAAGAAGAGAACTTGCCGCAAATGCAAGAAACCTGGTCACTACATACAAGATTGTCCTCTGTGGGAAAAGGAATCAAAGAAGAAGAAATACAAGGATTACAGTTCTGATGACTCGAAGAAGAAGAAGAAATCTTCAAAGTCCTCATCATCAAAATCCTCGAAGTCTTCATCCCACAAGAAGAGCAACTCCAAAAAGGCTCGGGCATTCATTGGCAAGGAAATGGACTCTGAAGCTAAATCTGAGGAAAATGAGGAAGAGGAGGCATCTGAGGAGTCAGATTCTGGTGTGGCGAGCCTAGCCCTCGCTACTGCGTTCATCAGCAAGTCCATCTTCAACTCTGAGGAAAATGACTTCCCCAACACTGCTGACAATGGCGATGACGACTACGCTCCTACCTATTGCTTCATGGCAAGGGGTACCAAGGTACTCAAACATCTCTCCTCTGAATCAAGTGAGGATGAATCTGATGAAAACCTCAAGCCTAGCTACTCTAAACTTGCTAAGATTGCTGTAAAACAACAAAAGGCTTTTGAAAAAGTTCAAAATATGCTAGACAAAAGCGATGACCTAATGGGTGAAGAAATGGATCGCACTCAAACCTTGACTGATAATCTTCAGAGACTTCAGTCCAAGTTTGATAACCTTCAAAGTCATCATAACACTCTCTTATCTGATCATGAGAAGCTTTCTTATGAATTTCTTCAAAGAAAGCAAGATCTTGAGAAGTTAAGGGAGAGTTATGAAGATCTTCAGAAGGAGCGTGATTCATTGCTTGCTCAACAGATCAGTGCTGCTCAGGAAGAATTCATTCCACCATGTTGAAATGCATTGAACATGAATCTGCTAATTCTTCACCTGAAAGTTCAAATGCTTATATTGCTGTAAATTCTTCAACTATCTCTGCTATCACTAATTCCTCATCTGAGGATGCTGCTAGTATCACTGACAATGTAGGGCTGAAGGAATTGTATATGACAGGCATATACAAAAGCCTCAAAGGGCATCAGGCTCTTTGTGATGTGCTTAAAAAGCAGATCCTCAACAGGAACCCTAGGAAAGAGGGTATTGCCTTTGAGAGGAAACTCAATGCTGATGGAACCTACTGGAAACCTAAGCAGTATCCCAAAACCTCGTGGGTTGCTGCAAAGGGACCTCCTGTAGATCCATCTACTTTATCTGGCTTTACATGTCAATCTTCATATTCTTCTGATGAGTCATTTGACTCCAACTATAAGCTGTTCAAAAATCAGAATGGTGAAGTACTTGCTAGATATGTTGGCACTGACTGCAGGAACGGTCCCCCTATGAAGAAAATCTGGGTTCCCAAAAGGTGCCTTGAAAGTCTTCAGGTGAATGTCATCATGACACCACCTGTGAAGAATAGGAACTCCAGATCAAATTCTTCATATGGACCCAATTCTTCATATGGATCTGTAAGTGCATCTAGTGCCCCTTAGTGATTTTGGTGTATTGAAGACTTATAGGTTAAGGGACTAATGCGTTTGTGAGTGTACACAAGTCTATAAGTCTATGAGGAGTTTGTTATTTACGATGAATGTCGACCCCTAAAAATGAATGTCTTCAACTGAAGACTTTGGTTTTCTTGAAGACTTTGAAAGTGAAGAAATTGGTGTGACCCTGAAGACTTGATATTCATGCAAGGATTATGAAGCGTGAAGACTTTTGTTTTCGTAGTTTCATTTTCTTCTTCTTGAGTCATAGGAAACACCGTACTGTAAAAGGGGGTCGAGGTAAAACTAAGGAAAAGTTTCCAAGTGATGCTCAACTCAAAATCCTACACCTACCCAATCCTTTCGAGTGAAGCCATTGGAAATCTCATATAGTTCAGTCAATTTCTTCAGTGACAGAGACGAAGTTCTTCTGTTCTCTGAGGAATTTGTTCTGACTGAGGAGTTAGGAATTCGCCAGTGCGGATTGCCTACAAGTGAGGAACATGATAGCCCTGAGGAATTTGATACTCAAATTTCCGACCGTTGTTGTGCTACGTGCCAGCTGTCCCAAAATATCTACCCACCTAACGGTCATATCATTGAAGGGCATTTATGTCTTATCATGTCGGGCTGCTCCCTAGGCTATAAATAGCTGCCCCCCTACAACCACTAGCTGGTTGGCTGCTCCGAGAGATAGATTGACACTTGTCATTTAGAGCATCCCATCCTCCGAGGACTTTGAGCGAAAATCATCAAGTGAGGAAAAACCCAAAAACCCAAACACCTACAAACCCAAAGTGATTGAGCATCACTGAAGAGATTGTTCCTGTGTGGAACCGACGCTTGTTACCTTTGAGGACTGTGCATCCTCCAGACGGTTAGGCGTCATGGTCTAGAGCATCCAAGAGGAAATTGTGGATTGCCGAGTGACCGAGTATGTGAAGGTTTGGAAGTCACCTGAAGACTTACCACGAGTGATTGGGCGAGGTCTGTGTGACCTTAGCTCAAGGAGAATACGGTGAGGACTGTGTGTCCGGGACTGTGTGTCCTCAGGTTTAAATACCTAGCCGCTCTAACCAGACGTACAACTGTCACAGCAGTTGGAACTGGTCTACCAAATCATTGTCTTCACCGAGCTACTGGTTCTATTTCCTCAACCCTTTCATTTCCTCGCATACTTGCTATGTATTTGATCATTTCTGTTTGAAGACTTTGTCTGAAGACTTTCTCAATTTCCTCAGTTCAATTTCTTCAGTCAGTTTGTCTTCAGCCTGCTTATCATGTGTTTCACGCTACCTGTACTCTGTGCCTATTTCATTTCATCATGATGACTGTACTTATGCCATGTTATGTTTGCATCTGAGTACTTATTCCGCTGCTAAGTAGTTCGTTGCTTAGGAATTTTCTCACCTTGAAATTCCTCAGTGACGAATTTGTAAAAATCGCCTATTCACCCCCCTCTAGTCGATATAACGCACTTTCAATTGGTGTCAGAGCAAGGTACTCCCTTGTTCTGTGTGATTTTGGTTTAACCACCTGGAGTTTTAGTTATGTCGACTGCAGGCATGATCAAGGTCTCAGCTGGGTGTCCTACCTTCGATGGGACGGACTACCCCTACTGGAAGAACAAGATGCGCATGCATCTTGAGGCAATTGACAACGATCTCTGGTATGTTGTGGAAAAGGGTGTTCCCTCTGTCACTCCTTCCATAAACACTGCTGATGTGAAGAGATTCAAGCAACTCGACTCTCAAGCGAAGAATATCATATGTGGCCATCTGAGCAAAGGGCAGTATGGCAGAGTGAGTGCTTTGGAGACAGCTAAGCTTATCTGGGATAGGCTGTCCAAGGTCAACGAAGGAGTCTCAACTCAACTTGACTCTCGAGTTGACGTTCTTCGCAATCTCTTCAACCGCTTCAAAAGACTCGACAACGAAAATGTTCAGCAAACCTTTGATCGCCTCACTGACATCTCAAACGAGCTTCAAGCACTGGGTGCCACTGACATCACCGACCATGAGGTGGTGAAGAAATTGCTGAGGTCACTCGATTCTTCATTCGATACACTGGCACTGATGATTCAAGAACGTGGAGACTACAAGTCACTTGATCCTGCTGATATCCTCGAGAGGCTAAATACTCATGAATTCCAACTAGCTGAGAAGAGAGATCTCTACGGACCGAGCTATGGTAGATCTCGTGCACTGAAAGCCAAGACAGTCTTTGAATCTGAAGATGAAGATTCTGGTAGCAGCCTTGGTGATCCTGAAGAACTGAGTCAGGAGCTAGCAATGCTCGTGAGGAAATTCCAGAAGTTCTCTAGACGTGGCCGATTTGGAAAATCCTCAAGAGGTGATGACATGAAATCAGATTCCTCATCCCGTGATTACAAGAAGAGAACTTGCCATAAATGCAAGAAACCTGGTCACTACATTACTGATTGTCCTCAGTGGGAGAAGGAATCAAAGAAGAAGAAATACAAGGATGATAGTTCATATGACTCTAAGAAGAAGAAGAAATCTTCAAAGTCCTCATTGTCAAAATCATCAAAGTCTTCATCTCACAAGAAGAGCAGCTCCAAGAAAGCTCGGGCATTCATTGGCAAGGAAATGGACTCTGAAGCTGAATCTGAGGAACATGAGGAAGAGGAGGCATCTGAGGAGTCAGACTCCGGTGTGGCGAGTCTAGCCCTCGCTACTGCTTATGTTAGCAAGTCCATCTTCAACACTGAGGAAAATGGCTTCCCCAACACTATTGATGACGGCAACGATGACTATGCTCCCACCTATTGCTTCATGGCAAAAGGTGCCAAGGTATTCAAATATCCCTCCTCTGAATCAAGTGAGGATGAATCTGATGAAAACCTCAAACCCAGCTATTCCAAACTTGCTAATATTGCTGTTAAACAACAAAAGGCTTTGGATAAAGGTTCAAAATATGCTAGACAAAAGCGATGATCTGTTAGGTGAGGAAATGGATCGAACTCAAACACTGACTGATAATCTTCAGCAACTACAGTCTAAGTTTGACAACCTTCAAGGTCGTCATGAAACTCTCTTAGCCGATCATGAGAAGCTTTCTTATGAATTTCTTCAAAGAAAGCAAGATCTTGAGAAGCTAAGGGTGAGTCATGAAGATCTTCAGAAGGAAAATGATTCTTTGCTTGCTCAACAGATCAGTTCCGCTCAGGAAGAATTTATTCCACCATTCTTGAAATGCATTGAACGTGAAACTGCTAATTCTTCACCTGAATGTTCAAATGCCTCTATTGCTGCAAATTCTTCAACTATCTCTGTGGTCACAAATTCCTCATCTGAGGATACCACTAGTATCACTGATGAAAATGCAGGGTTGAAGGAATTGTATGTGACAGGCATGTACAAAAGCCTCAAAGGGCATCAGACTCTTTGTGATGTGCTCAAAAAGCAGATCTTGAACAGGAACCCTAGGAAAGAGGGTATTGCCTTTGAGAGGAAACTCAATGCTGATGGAACCTACTGGAAACCTGAGCAGTATCCCAAAACCTCATGGGTTGCTGCGAAGGGACCTCCCGTAGATCCATCCACTTTATCTGGCTTTACTTGTGAATTCTCATATTCATCTGATGAGTCATTTGACTCCAACTATAAACTGTTCAAAAATCAGAATGGTGAGGTATTTGCTAGATATGTTGGATCTAACTGCAGGAATGGTCCCCCTATGAAGAAAATCTGGGTTCCCAAAAGGTGCCTTGAAAGTCTTCAGGTGAATGTCCTCATGACACCACCTGTGAAGAATAAGAACCCCAGATCAAATTCTTCATATGGACCAAAGTCTTCACATGGATCCAAGTCCTCTTATGGATCAAATTCCTCACATGGATCCAAGTCCTCACATGAACATCATCGTGCTAACACTTCTGTTTCGCAGGGAAAGCCTAAGGGCTATGAATATGTGCATTATTCTTCAAATCATTATGTTCATAAGTCCTCGAAGAATTTCTCTGCTTATTCATATGCTTACCCTAACCCCTCTTATGTGAAACGAAGTGGTCTGGCGTCTATGCCACCTTTCTCTTATGGAGCTCGCAGAATGATGAACTCTTTGCCACCCCTCCAGATGTGGGTGGTGAAGAAAAAGAACTAATCTCTTATGCAGGGTCAGGTCTCCAGATGAACTAAATCGTCTGAAAAATTTGCTGGAGACCTGAAATGCTTGAAAGGACGCAAGCTAATCATGAAGAAATGATTTATTCATTTCTCACGTCCTCACATTGCTATATATACATATGTTGCTTTAATTGATGAAATATGTCTGATGAATTTGATGTCATATTCTTCACTCTGAAGTATATGAGTTCGTAAGATGCACTAATTCATCTGCAGGATGATTTACCCAAAGCTACTGAGTGGGTCCTCGATAGTGGATGTACAAATCACATGACCGGTGACAAGAGCTTACTGATGAACACTCCTTTATCTCCATCACACTTGAAGCATATCACCTACGCTGACAAAGGCAAAAGCAAGGTATTGGGTCTAGGTAGGGTTGCAATCTCAAAGGATCGACACATGGATAAAGTCATGCATGTCGAGTCCCTCGGATTCAACCTCATGTCTGTCTCAATGCTTTGTGATCTTGATATGGTTGTTTTCTTTGGCAAATATCGTTGCTTAGTGCTCATGGAATTTGACAATTCCAAAGTCTTCGAAGGCTTTAGGAGAGGAGACTTGTATATTGTTGATTTCTCTGCAGGACCACAGCCTGCCACCTGTCTACTTGCTAAAGCTTCAGAAGGCTGGCTATGGCATCGACGACTGGGTCATGCTGGCATGAGGAACTTACACACGCTCGTGAAGAAAAAGCACGTCATTGGCATCGAGGGTGTCAAATTCCTCAAAGATCATCTTTGTGGGGCTTGTGAGGCTGGGAAGATGACCAGAGCCAAGCACCCCTCGAAGACTATCATGACTACTTCTCGTCCTTTTGAATTGCTTCATATGGATCTCTTTGGCCCTACTCATTATGCCACACTAACAAATGCAGCATCTCTATATGGCTTTGTCATTGTTGATGACTATTCTCGTTACACATGGGTGCATGTCATTACTTACAAAACTGAAGTGTAGGAAGTCTTCAGACGATTTTCCTCAAGGGCTTCGACGAATTTCGGCGTGAAGATCAAGCATATACGTAGTGACAATGGGACTGAGTTCAAGAATACTGGTCTTGATGACTATCTCGATGAACTTGGTATTACTCATGAGCTATCTGCCCCATACACTCCTCAGCAGAATGGTGTCGTGGAGCGCAAGAACAGGACTCTTGTTGAGATGGCTCGCACCATGCTTGATGAATACAAGACACCTCGTCACTTCTGGCCTGAGGCAATTGATACTGCATGCCACATCATCAACAGGGTATATCTTCACAAATTCTTCAAGAAGACCTCATATGAACTCCTCACTGACAAGAAACCCAATGTGAGTTATTTCAAAGTCTTCGGTGCTAAATGCTGGATTAGAGATCCTCATCACAATTCTAAATTTGCACCGAAAGCACATGAAGGTTTTATGCTTGGTTACGGAAAGGACTCGCACACCTACAGGGTCTTCAACACCTATCACAACAAGGTTGTTGAAACTGTAGATGTGCGGTTCGATGAAACTAATGGCTCGCAAAGAGAGCACCTACCTCCTGTGCTAGATGAAAAGACACCTGAGGAAACCATCAAGTTCAAAGCTACTGAGGATGTCATTCCTACTAAAGAATCTGCTGAAGAAATCATTCCAGAACATGAAGAACAGCATGCTGGCGCACCTGAAGAAATTGGCTCTGAAGAAAATACTGAGCCAAATCAAAGTCGTCAACCTGCTCATCCTCGCGTTGCAAATGAAGTACAGATTGAGAGAATCATCAACGACATCAACGCACCAGGTCCTCTGACTCGCTCAAAAGCTTCACATTTGTCTAACTTTTGTGGGCATTTTGCTTTCGTCTCTATCACAGAGCCCACCAAAGTTGATGAGGCATTTCTGGAACCTGAATGGATTCAAGCGATGCAAGAGGAATTACATCAATTCAAGCTGAACAATGTGTGGGAGCTTGTCAAGCGACCGGACCCATGCAAGCACAATATCATCGGTACCAAATGGATCTACCGCAACAAGCAAGATGAAAATGGCCTAGTGGTGAGGAACAAGGCTCGTCTTGTGGCTCAAGGCTACACACAGGTTGAAGGAATTGATTTCGATGAAACTTTTGCACCTGTTGCTAGACTTGAGGCTATTCGCATATTGCTTGCTTATGCTAACCATCATAATATCATCTTATATCAAATGGATGTGAAAAGTGCATTCCTCAATGGTAAGCTTGAGGAAGAAGTATATGTTGCTCAACCCCCAGGTTTTGAAGATCCTAAGCATCCTGACAAAGTCTTCAGACTCAATAAGGCCCTCTATGGCCTCAAGCAGGCCCCTCGGACGTGGTATGATACTCTGAAGGAATTCCTCATGAAGAAAGGCTTCAAACCCGGTTCACTCGACCCAACTCTTTTCACCAAAACCTATGATGATGAATTATTCGTGTGCCAAATATATGTTGATGATATTATCTTTGGCTGTACTAACCAACATTACAGTGACGAATTTGCTTACATGATGAGTGAGGAATATCAAATGTCCATGATGGGAGAATTGAAATTCTTCTTAGGTCTTCAAATTCGTCAACAACGCAATGGCATCTTCATTTCTCAAGAGAAATACCTCAAGGACGTTCTGAGGAAATTCGGTATGCAAGAATGCAGAGGCGTCAAAATCCCTATGCCCACAAATGGCCATCTATGCACTGATGAAAATGGAATAGACTTCGATCAAAAGGTATACCGCTCCATGATTGGTTCTTTATTGTACCTATGTGCATCTAGGCCGGATATTATGCTTAGTGTTTGCATGTGTGCCCGTTTTCAAGCTACACCGAAGGAATCACACCATAAGGCTGTGAAACATATTCTTCGATATCTAGCTCACACTCCAACACTTGGATTATGGTATCCGAAGGGCTCGGCTTTTGATCTCATCGGATATTCTGACTCTGACTATGCTGGTGATCGTGTGGACCGCAAGCCAACATCAGGCACGTGCCATTTCCTCGGACGATCCTTAGTATGTTGGTCCTCGAAGAAGCAGAACTGCGTATCACTCTCTACTGCTGAAGCTGAGTATATTGCTGTTGGTTCTTGCTGTTCTCAATTGCTATGGATGAAGCAAACCCTCAAGGACTACGGCATAAATGTGAAGAATGTGCCACTTTACTGCGACAACGAGAGTGCCATCAAAATTGCTCATAACCCAGTTCAGCACTCGAAGACAAAGCACATCGAGATTCGTCATCATTTTCTTCGAGATCATGTGTTGAAGGGTGACATCTCTATTGATCCCGTGAAGTCTGAAGAACAACTAGCGGATATCTTCACAAAGCCCTTGGATGAGAAGAGATTTAGCAAATTGCGGTGTGAGCTAAATATCTTAGAATCTTCGAATGTCCTTTGAAAAGGACACACATCCTAACACTTATGCAAACTGATGACTTAGATGTGCAACACACGAAGAAACGTTTTTCTTCAATCAATGAAGACTAACCCTCTAAGTGTGAAGAAATTAATGAAGAATTTGATTCTCAGAGCCCTACGACAATTGTACGCGGTGTCTGAAATCATCATTCTTACACGGTGGGTCACGCCACCACAAAAAGTTGAAAATCTTCAAAATTTGTGTTTTTCATCATTGTGCAAATTCTTCAAATTTTCAAATTCTTCAACTTTGCAAAATCTTCACTCTTTCCGTCTGTGTTCTTCATTGACTATATATATATATATATTTGAGTTTTCTGTCCTCTACAGCATTCACTTATTGCTAATTCTTCAAGTTGTTTTTCTTCTAAGTGAATGTGATCGGACCCGTTCCCCCTCTATGCTAAACTCAATCCAGTCCGTTCACAAATTCTTCATGTGCGTTCTAATTGAAACCCGTTCAAAGTCTTCACTGTGTCCTTGACAGCTGAAGAATTTGCGAACGAAACATTAAAATATTCTTATCTGAATTTTCGGCTTTTGCCGCTCAAACCGTTCCATATCCCTCGATAAGATTAATCTATTCACCCACGATCTAACACGATCTCCACTTCATAGTACGTGGGTGACACATGTCGCTAGGATGAGAAGGGTCAGGGGCAGGTTCGTCCATTTTCCTCGGACGAGCGGTTTTTCACCTCAGCTATAAATACCCCTCGCCCTCCTCAGAGCTCATTTACCCCGCTCGATCTTACTCCCTCGCTGGAGCTCTCAGACCTAGCGCCGCCGCTACATTCCATCATCGCCGGTGAGGAAGAGCTTCACTGCCTCGACCTCGTCGCCGTCGTACTCACGCCGGCCGCGGAAATCTTCACTCCGCCGCCGCCGTAGCTGTTTTCCATCGCCAAGTTAGGGCGTGGAAGATCTGAACGGACGAACATCTCCACTGCTACTCTCAGTTCGTCGTGTTCTTTGTCAAGGGTAAATAAAATTTATTTTTACTGCCCTTGTTGATTCTGATGATTTCCACAAAATCTTCAAAAGGTGTTTATTTTTCTACTTTCATGCTCTTAAACACCAACTTGCTTCTGTCCTTGATCAGTTTCTCTAAGCAACGTTTTTCTTCAAGATTCCTCAATTGTGTGGATTTTTCAATCTACACAACTCTGGAACCTAAGTCAAAATGCTTAGTGAAATTCCTCAAGACACCCCTGGTCAAATTCCTCAAACTTGATACTTTTGAAAATATTCTGAGAACGCATATGACCTCTCCAAAATTCTTCGCACCTATATTCTGTTCACAGGTACACATGTCCGCTGCTGAATCTCTAGGTTCTCATCAACTTAACTCATTTTCAGCGTTCCTTGAAGAAAAATTGCATACCTCATCAGAAAATTCGATTGTTCAAAATCCTCAAGTGAAGAAAATGGCTGATGGTAAAAGACCTCAGAAGGGAGGAAAGAGGCCAGAAACAAATACTGCTTTTGAGATCCCTGATGACATCTATGATGAATATTGTACTCCTGATGAAGCAACTCATGGCAAGGAGAACAAAAATCAGCGCAAAGTGCGCATTCAGAAGATTGAGAGGAGATGGGCAAGAGAATGGAGGGAATATCGCTATGTCACTCCTAAGTACATGAAGAAATTCGCTGTTAACCCTCCATGTCCAAGACCTCCATTGGCTCCTGGCCAAGCAGCTGATCCCACTAGCATCAGAAGAGGTTAGGAATTTCCTCAGGAGTGGGCTAAGCGTCAAGCCAAGCTGGCCAAAATGGCTAAGGAGGCAGTGAAGAAATTCAATAAAGATTCTGTTGCTGCCGCCGCTGAGGCCTCTGCTATCAAGCCTAAGAAGGCTATGCTGAAGAAATCAGCTGTCAAGACAAGTTCCTCAGCTGCAATGCCCTCACGGCCAAGCTCTTCAAAGCCCTCACGGCCTGATCCTCAAGCAAATTCCTCAAAAGCAGCTCCAACTCCCTCAGTTGCAAAATCCTCAGCTGCTCCTACAATGTCCTCAGCACCTGTGCATCTTGTCACATGCCAAAGGACTACTGGAATCTCAATTGCTTCAGGAGTCTCTGCAAGTTCTTCAGCTCCACCTCAGTCTTCAACAACTCCTATCTTGCTGAAGAAAAAGGCCACTGCTGGACGAGGCACAAGACCAAGTCCTCACAAGAAGCAGGTCGCCTTTCAGGTTCCGTCAAGCGAAGGCGAAGCTGATGATGAAGAATTAGCTGCGATCATCAGAGATCGACAACAAAGGGCCGCTAGAGCCAAAGGTAGTGCTGTGCCCCTCATGCTGGATCCAAGGAAGATCCTTGATTTCATCGATCTATGGCACAAGGATCCAAATACACCTTTGCCTGAATTAAACCTCATTCCTGGTCAAAGTCACATGTTGACGGCCTTCATAAATGAAGAGAAATGGAAATTTGAAAAGGCCAGGCAGGTGAAGAAGGCTCAGTACAAGAAGGAGCGTTTTCTGAAGAACAATGTTGTGAAAATGTCTCCTGAAGAACTTGTGACTATGCAGGCTGAGATCAAAGCACTCAGTGATGAATTTCATGCATTCCATGCAGATTGGCTAGGTGCCAAAGTCAGATTCGTCAGAATGGCAAAAGGATTTACTCCAAGTGTTGCAGCTTCATCGCAACCCAAATTTCCTCAGACTGGAACATCTGTTCAGTCTGCTGAAGAAAATGAAAGCGCCAGAACTGCTGAAGAAATTCCAGTCTCTGAAGAAATTGCCAGGGCAACCTCCAATATTGCGCCTGAAGAGCAATCTAGGCCAGTTGAAGCATCTGCTACTGTGCCTGAGGAATCTGAACAAGCCAGGGCAACTGCATCAGTTGTGCCTGAAGAAATTCAACCAATTTCCTCTGCTCCTCCTGCACCGATGACAAGCATCAACCTCCCTTCTGCATCAGAAGCGAAGAAAACCAAGGCTGCGGAGCGAGCAGCTGTGAAGAAAAGGAAAGCATCTACATCTTCAGAGTCTTCAGCTCCCAAGAAATTGAAGACTTTGACAAGTTCAACTGAAGACCCAATTGATGCTATTCCAATATCAAGCATGCCATCAAAGGAGATCATTCCCTTTGGTGAGGAATATGAAATTCCTAGTAAATCTGATGAAGAAGATCCTTCTGCTGCTTCGACAGAGCAGATGGATGAAGAAATTGAAGTGGATACTTTCTCTTCAACCCCATTGGTATCATCGCCCATGCCTCAGTTCACAGCTGAAGAGGCAGGCGTCGAAGGAACTGAAGAAGATGAGGATGTGGATATTGGGTCTACAACACCTATTCTGAATGATGACTTTTGGGAAAGTCATCACCCCAATTCACCTCTGACAACCCCTCTACATCATGTTCCTCAGTCCCCTGTGCAAACTGAAGAAATTCATACGGGCTCTGATGAACGTCAAGCTTCACTTCATTCTATTCCTGAAGAAGTTCCAGCCACTAGCGCTGATGTACATATGTCTGAAGAAATGGAGGCCAAGGCTGCTGCTGAAATTCCTCAGCCTGTGGCTCCAGTGGCTATACCTCAAGAGGCTGTAAATTCTTTAACTGTTAATCTTCAGCCCAAGCCACAGAACCCTCACTCCAAGAAGCAGAAGTTTAATGCTGAGGATTTCTTCAATGAGCACATATTCTTCACTGACTACAATCCCTATGACTCTGCTCGTCTTCGTCGCAAGCGTTTCTGGACTGCAAGCCAGATGAACTTCTACTCCTCATTGTTGGTTGATAAGGATAAGATCTTTGAACATGAGCAAATTCCTCATGTAGATATGGAATCGCTGCCCTGCTTCACACCAGTCCTCAGTGTTCTTCATGACGCTGGGTTACTCAATTTCTGCACCGACATCTGCGATTGGAATGAAGAACTCATTCTTCAATTCTTCGCCACGCTGCACATTACTGGAAATGTTGATGATGTCAATTCATGGGTATTGGACTAGATGACCGATAATACTCATTTCAAAGCACCGGCCTCTGAATTGCTTCATGTCGTTCCAGTCTGTCCTCCCACTGAAGGTGCAAGGCTTCTCTATGTTGAACCTGAACTGTCTGATCATCTGATGCAAGTGCTGATGAAGCCTTTGAAGCCAGGCCAAGCTCCAAGGACCAAATTCCTCGTCAAGGAATTGCTTTATGTGCCAAGGACAGTTTATCGCATATTGACCAAAACCCTCAGTCCAATCAAGGGCCACAACTCTGATGATGAAGAAGTTGTTGGCATTATGAAGAATCTGCTGTTCAATATCATTCACGGTATTCCTATCAACTACCATGATTTCTTCATGAGGACTTTGGCCAATGCTGCTTTGTCACCTTTTGAGTTGAAGCCTTATGCTCCCTGGATCATGAAGTTCATCAGATCAAGGTCTTTAATTCATTATAAGGCTGATTTTCAAAATCATCTCAGCTATTTGCCCCCTATTGAAGTCCTCAAACGGACTATTTCCTCAGCTGACGAGAAGGGCAAGGCTGCTGTTATTGATGAAGGTACTCGTCCATTGGATGGACAGTTTCGCAAAGCTACTTCCTATTCCACCAATGATGACTCTGCAACTCAAGATTCTGCCGCCAAAGCTTCAGAACATCATCCTCAAGCCACAGCTCCGCGTGTGATGACTGATCGTGAACTTCTCCTTAGTCTTCATCAGAAAGTTGATCGAAATCACAAGTGGGTCAAGCGTCAGTTTGGTGCAATTCTTCAGAACATGACAGTCACTCAAAATACTGTGAAGAAGAATCACTACTACTTGCATGAAGTTTTTGACCGCACTTGGGCCATTCTATCTAATCTTCATAGTGCTGAAGAACTCAAGGAGATGGGATTCCAACAGGACTTTGACTGGTCTCAGCCACCTTCGAAGAAATTCAAGAAAGTCAAAGATCCTCTGCTTGTTGCCAGTTCATGTTCTTCATCGCGCGAGACGGATGAAGCTGAAGACTTGAGCGACACTGCGGCAGGCCCTACCTCAACAGTCGACCCCAACAATGCTGGCGCTCCTCCATCGACATCATGATGATATTCTTCAGGGGCGTTAGTCCTCATTTTTCGTCCCTTTTGGTCATTCGATGACAAAGGGGGAGAAATTTGAGTTAGTCTTCAAGCGGGTCTTATATATGGGCTATATTTCTGTTAAGTTACAACTCTTGCTTTTCTGAGGTGTTTGCTCTGATGAGTTGTAAACTTAAGTCCTATGGTGGTCTGATACTTTTGAACTGCTTTCTGCATGCTTATTTCCTCAAGTACCTTAATGCACGCATGCTGAATTTCGTCAGACACCATATCTCATCATGCATTTCAAATTCTTCATATCATATGTTAAATGCGTGTATGAATTTCAAGATATAGGAGGAGATCTCCATGATATTACTCAACAATGTGCGTTTGCTATTCAAAGCAAATTCCTCAAATATGCACATCTTCAGGGGGAGTTCTTCTATATCTTGCAATCAAATTCCTCAATATCAGTATTTACACTTCATATGTTTATCCCCGTTGAAAACTTAACCTATATTGTCATCAATCACCAAAAAGGGGGAGATTGTAAGTGCATCTAGTGCCCCTTAGTGATTTTGGTGTATTGAAGACTTATAGGTTAAGGGACTAATGCGTTTGTGAGTGTACACAGGTCTATAAGTCTATGAGGAGTTTGTTATTTATGATGAATGTCGACCCCTAAAAATGAATGTCTTCAACTGAAGACTTTGGTTTTCTTGAAGACTTTGAAAGTGAAGAAATTGGTGTGACCCTAAAGACTTGATATTCATGCAAGGATTATGAAGCGTGAAGACTTTTGTTTTCGTAGTTTCATTTTCTTCTTCTTGAGTCATAGGAAACACCGTACTGTAAAAGGGGGTCGAGGTAAAACTAAGGAAAAGTTTCCAAGTGATGCTCAACTCAAAATCCTACACCTACCCAATCCTTTCGAGTGAAGCCATTGGAAATCTCATATAGTTCAGTCAATTTCTTCAGTGACAGAGACGAAGTTCTTCTGTTCTCTGAGGAATTTGTTCTGACTGAGGAGTTAGGAATTCGCCAGTGCGGATTGCCTACAAGTGAGGAACATGATAGCCCTGAGGAATTTGATACTCAAATTTCCGACCGTTGCTGTGCTACGTGCCAGCTGTCCCAAAATATCTACCCACCTAACGGTCATATCATTGAAGGGCATTTATGTCTTATCATGTCGGGCTGCTCCCTAGGCTATAAATAGCCGCCCCCTACAACCACTAGCTAGTAGGCTGCTCCGAGAGATAGATTGACACTTGTCATTTAGAGCATCCCATCCTCCGAGGACTTTGAGCGAAAATCATCAAGTGAGGAAAAACCCAAAAACCCAAACACCTACAAACCCAAAGTGATTGAGCATCACTAAAGAGATTGTTCCTGTGTGGAACCGACGCTTGTTACCTTTGAGGACTGTGCATCCTCCAGACGGTTAGGCGTCATGGTCTAGAGCATCCAAGAGGAAATTGTGGATTGCCGAGTGACCGAGTATGTGAAGGTTTGGAAGTCACCTGAAGACTTACCACGAGTGATTGGGCGAGGTCTGTGTGACCTTAGCTCAAGGAGAATACGGTGAGGACTGTGTGTCCTCAGGTTTAAATACCTAGCCGCTCTAACCAGACGTACAACTGTCACAGCAGTTGGAACTGGTCTACCAAATCATTGTCTTCACCGAGCTACTGGTTCTATTTCCTCAACCCTTTCATTTCCTCGCATACTTGCTATGTATTTGATCATTTCTGTTTGAAGACTTTGTCTGAAGACTTTCTCAATTTCCTCAGTTCAATTTCTTCAGTCAGTTTGTCTTCAGCCTGCTTATCATGTGTTTCACGCTACCTGTACTCTGTGCCTATTTCATTTCATCATGATGACTGTACTTATGCCATGTTATGTTTGCATCTCAGTACTTATTCCGCTGCTAAGTAGTTCGTTGCTTAGGAATTTCCTCACCTTGAAATTCCTCAGTGATGAATTTGTAAAAATCGCCTATTCACCCCCCCTCTAGTCGATATAACACACTTTCAGGATCAAATTCCTCAAACGGATCAAAGTCCTCATATGAACATCATCGTGCTAACTCTTCTATTTCGTAGGGAAGATCTAAGGGCTATGAATATGTGCATTACTCTTCAAACCATTATGTTCATAAGTCCTCGAAGAATTTCTCTGCTTATTCATATGCTTACCCTAACCCCTCTTATGTGAAACGAAGTGGACTGGCATCTATGCCACCTTTCTCTTATGGAGCTCGCTGAATGATGAACTCTTTGCCACCCCTTCAGATGTGGGTGGTGAAGAAAAAGAACTAATCTCTTATGCAAGGTCAGGTCTCCAGACGAACTTAAACATCTGAAGAATTTGCTGGAGACCTGAATATGCTTGAAAGGACGCAAGCTAACCATGAAGAAATGATTTTTCATTTCTCACGTCCTCATACTGCTATATCTGTTCTATTGCTTGATGAAATTGATCTGATGAATTTGATGTCATATTCTTCACTGATGAAGTATATGAGTTTGTAAGTTACACTAATTCATCTGCAGGATGATCAACCCAAAGCCACTGAGTGGGTCCTCGACAGTGGATGTACAAATCACATGACTGGTGATAGGAACTTATCGATGGACACTGCTTTATCTCCATCACATCTAAAGCATATCACCTATGCTGACAAATACAAAAGCAAGGTATTGGGTCTAGGTAAGGTTGCGATCTCAAAGGATCGACACATGGACAAAGTCATGCTTGTCGAGTCCTTAGGATTCAACCTCATGTCAGTCTCAATGCTTTGTGATCTTGATATGGTTGTTATCTTTGGCAAGTATCGTTGTGTTGTGATCATGGAAGCTGACCATTCCAAAGTCTTCGAAGGCTTTAGGAGAGGAGATCTGTATATTGTTGATTTCTCAGCAGGACCACAACCTGCTACATGTCTACTTGCAAAAGCTTCAGAAGGCTGGCTATGGCATCGACGACTTGGTCATGCTGGCATGAGGAACTTGCACATGCTCGCGAAGAAGAAGCATGTCATTGGCACCGAGGATGTCAAATTCCTCAAGGATCACCTGTGTGGAGCTTGTGAAGCTGGAAAGATGACCAAGGCCAAGCATCCCTCAAAGACTATCATGACTACCACTCATCCATTTGAATTGCTTCACATGGATCTCTTTGGCCCTACTCATTATGCCACATTCACCAATGCTGCATCATTATATGGCTTTGTTATTGTTGATGACTATTCTCGTTACACATGGGTACATATCGTCACTTACAAACATGAAGTGCAGGAAGTCTTCAAACGATTTTCCTCAAAGGCTTCAACCAACTTTGGTGTGAAGATCAAGCACATCAGAAGTGACAATGGGACCGAGTTCAAAAATACTGGTCTTGATAACTATCTTGATGAACTTGGTATTACTCATGAGTTATCTGCTCCTTATACTCCTCAGCAGAATGGTGTCGTGGAGCGCAAGAACAGGACTCTTGTTGAGATGGCTCGCACTATGCTTGATGAATACAAGACGCCTCTTCGCTTCTGGCCTGAGGCAATTGATACTGCGTGCCACATCATCAACAGGGTATATCTTCACAAATTCTTCAAAAAGACCTCATATGAACTCCTCACTGACAAGAAACCCAATATGAGTTATTTCAAAGTCTTCGGTGCTAAATGTTGTATTAGAGATCCTCATCACAATTCTAAATTTGCACCGAAAGCACATGAAGGTTTTATGCTTGGTTACAGAAAGGACTCGCACACCTACAGAGTCTTCAACACCGTTCACCACAAGGTTATTGAAACTGTAGTTGTGCGGTTCGATGAAACTAATGGCTCGCAAAGAGAACACCTATCTCCTGTGCCAGATGAAATATCTCCTGAAGAATCTATCAAGTTCAAGGCTACTGAGGATGTCATTCCCACCGAAGAATCTGCTGAAGAAGTCATTCCAGATCGTGAAGAATATCATGCTGGTGCACCTGAAGAAAATGGCTCTGAAGAAAATGCTGAGCAAATTCCTTGTCGTCAACCCGCTCATCCTCGCGTCGCAAATGAAGTGCAGATTGAGAAAATCATCAGCGACATCAATGCACCAGGTCCTCTCACACGCTCAAAAGCTTCACATTTGTCTAACTTTTGTGGGCACTTTGCTTTTGTCTCTATCACAGAGCCCACTAAGGTAGATGAGGCATTTCTGGAGCCTGAGTGGATTCAAGCTATGCAAGAGGAATTACATCAGTTCGAGCTCAACAATGTCTGGGAACTTGTCAAGCGACCAGACCCTCGCAAGCACAATATCATCGGCACCAAATGGATCTACCGCAACAAGCAAGATGAAAATGGCCTTGTGGTGAGGAATAAGGCACGGCTTGTAGCGCAAGGCTACACACAGGTTGAAGGAATTGATTTCGATGAAACTTTTGCACCTGTTGCTAGACTTGAGGCTATTCGCATATTGCTTTCTTATGCTAACCATCACAATATAATCTTATATCAAATGGATGTGAAAAGTGCATTCCTCAATGGTAAGCTTGAGGAAGAAGTATATGTTGCTCAACCCCCAGGTTTTGAAGATCCAAAGCATCCTGACAAAGTCTTCAGACTCAATAAGGCCCTCTATGGCCTCAAGCAGGCCCCTCGGGCGTGGTATGATACTTTGAAGGAATTCCTCATGAAGAAAGGCTTCAAACCCGGTTCACTTGACCCAACTCTTTTCACCAAAACCTATGATGATGAATTATTCGTGTGCCAAATATATGTTGATGATATTATTTTTGGCTGTACTGACCAACGTTACAGTGACGAATTTGCTTATATGATGACTGAGGAATATCAAATGTCTATGATGGGAGAATTGAAATTCTTCTTAGGTCTTCAAATTCATCAATAGCGCAATGGCATCTTCATATCTCAGGAGAAATACCTCAAGGATGTATTGAGAAAATTCGGCATGCAAGATTGCAAAGGAGTCAAAATCCCTATGCCCACAAATGGCCATCTATGCACTGATGAAAATGGTATTGACTTCGATCAAAAGGTATACCACTCCACGATTGGCTCTTTATTGTATCTATGTGCATCTAGGCCAGATATTATGCTTAGTGTTTGCATGTGTGCCCGATTTCAAGCTACACCGAAGGAATCACACCATAAGGCTGTGAAGCATATTCTTCGATATCTAGCTCACACTCCAACACTTGGATTATGGTATCCCAAGGGCTCGGCTTTTGATCTCATTGGATATTCTGACTCTGACTATGCTGGTGATCGTGTGGACCGCAAGTCAACATCAGGCACATGCCATTTCCTCGGACGATCCTTGGTATGTTGGTCCTCAAAGAAACAGAACTGCGTATCACTCTCTACTGCTAAAGCTGAGTACATTGCTGTTGGTTCGTGCTGTGCTCAATTACTATGGATGAAGCAAACCCTCAAGGACTACGGCATCAATGTGAAGAATGTGCCTCTCTACTGTGACAATGAGAGTGCCATCAAGATTGCTCATAACCCAGTTCAGCACTCGAAGACAAAGCACATTCAGATTCGTCATCATTTTCTTCGTGATCATGTGTTGAAGGGCGACATCTCTATCGAGCACGTGAAGACTGAAGAACAGTTAGCCGATATCTTCACAAAGCCCTTGGATCAGAAGAGATTTAGCAAGTTGCAGTGTGAGCTAAATATCTTAGAATCTTCGAATGTCCTTTGAAAAGGACACACATCCTAACACTTATGCAAAATTGATGACTTAGATGTGCAATACACGAAGTAACGTTTTTCTTCAATCCATGAAGACTAACCCTCTAAGTGTGAAGAAATTAACAAAGAATTTGATTCTCAGAGCCCTACGACAATTGTACGCGGCGTCTGAAATCGTCATTCTTATACGGTGGGTCACGCCACCAACAAAAGTTGAAAATCTTCAAATTGAGTTTTTCTTCACTTTTGAAATTCCTCGGTTGTTCAAATTCTTCAACTTTGCATTGTCTTCACTCTTTCCGCCGTTGTTCTTCATTGACTATATATATATATATATATATATATATATATATATATTTGAGTTTTTAGTCCTCTACAGCATTCACTTATTGTTATTTCTTCAAGTTGCTTTTTCTGCTAAGTGAATGTGATCGGACTCGTCCCTCTCTATGCTAAACTCAACCCAGTCTGTTCTCAAATTCTTCATGTGCGTTCTATTTGAAACCCGTTCAAAATCTTCACTGTGTCCTTGTCAGCTGAAGAATTTGCGAACGAAACCTTAAAATTTTCTTATCTAAATTTTCGGCTTTTGCCACTCAAACCGTTCCACATCCCATGATAGGATATATCTATTCACCCACGATCTCCACCGCTCTGTACATGGGTGACACATGTCGCTAGGATGAGAAGGGTCAGGGGCACGTTCATCCATTTTCCTCGGGTGAACGGTTTTTCACCTCGTTTATAAATACCCCTCACCCTCCTCAGACTGCATTTACCCCGCTCGACCTCACTCCCCTCACTCGAGCTTTCAAGACCTAGCGTCACCGCTACTTCCATTGTCGCCGGTGAGGAAGAGCTTCACTGCCTCGACCTCGTCGCCGGCGTACTCGCGCTGGCCGCGGATATCTTCACTCCGCCACCGACGTAGCTGTCTTCCTCTGCCAAGTTAGGGCGTGGAAGATCTGGACTGACGAACTTCCAATCTATCACTCCCAGTTCGTCGTGTTCTTCGTCTAGGGTTATTAAAAGTTACTTTTACTGCCCTTGTTGATTCTGATGATTTCCACAAAATCTTCAAAAGGTGTTTATTCTTCAACTTTCACACTCTTAAAACACCTCACACAAGCATCTGTTCTTGATCCATTTCTCTAAGCAACATTTTTCTTCAAGATTCCTCAATTGTGTGGATTTTTAGTCTATACAACTCTGGAACCTAAGTCAAAGAACGCTTAGTGAAATTCCTCAAGACACCTCTAGTCAAATTCCTCAAACTTGTTCATTTTGCAAAACTTCTGAGAACGCATATGACCTCTCCAAATTCTTCGCACCTATACTCTGTTCACAGGTACAAATGTCCGCTGCTGAATCTCTAGGTTCTCATCAACTTAACTCATTTGCAGCGTTCCTCGAAGACAAATTGCATACCTCTTCAGAGAATTCAATTGTTCAAAATCCTCAGCTAAAGAAAATGGCAGATGGCAAGAGACCTCAGAAGGGAGGCAAGAGACCAGAAGTAAACACAGCATTTGAGATCCCTGATGACATTTATGCAGAATATTGCACTCCCGATGAAGCAAAACATGGCAAGGAGAACAAGAATCAGCGCAAAGTGTGCATACAGAGGATTGAGAGAAGATGGGCACGGGAATGGAGGGAGTACAGATATGTCACTCCTAAGTACATGAAGAAATTTGCTCTACACCCTCCTTGCCCAAGACCTCCATTGGCACCAGGCCAAGAAGCTGATCCCACTAGCCTTAAGCGCGGTGAGGATTATCCTGATGAATGGGCAAAGCGACAAGCCAAAATGGCCAAAATGGCCAAAGAAGCAGTGAGGAAATTCAACGAAGATTCTGCTGCTGCCGCTGCTGAGGCCTCTGCTAGCAAGCAAAAGAAGGCTATGCCTAAGAAGCCAGCTCGCAAGCCAAATTCCTCAGCAATGCCCTCACGGCCAAGCTCATCTATGCCCTCACAGCATGTTCCTCAAGCATCTCCAGTTCCTCCTGTTGCAAAATCTTCAGCTGCTCCTACAAAGTCCTCGGCACCTGTGCATCTCGCCTCTTGCCAAAGGACCGCAGGCATCTCAATTGCTTCAGGAGCATCTACAAGTTCTTCAGCTCCTCCTTAGTCCTCAACAGGCCCCACATTGCTGAAGACCAAGGCCACTGTTGGACGAGGCACTAGACCAAGTCCTCACAAGAAGCAAGTTGCCTTCCATGTTCCGTCAAGTGAAGACGAAGCTGATGATGATGAACTTGCTGATATCATCAGAGACAGACAGCAAAGGGCCGCTAGAGCCAAAGGCAGTGTTGTGCCACTTATGCTGGATCCAAAGAAGATCCTTGATTTCATTGATTTATGGCACAAGGACCCTAACACACCTCTGCCTGAATTAAATCTCACACCTGGCCAAAGTCATATGTTGACCGCTTTCATTCCTGAAGAAAAGTGGAAATTTGAGAAAGCCAGGCAGGTGAAGAAAGCTCAGTACAAGAAGGAGCGTTTTCTGAAGAATAACATTGTGACAATGTCTTCTGATGAACTCATGACGTTACAAACTGAGATCAAAGCACTCAGTGATGAATTTGATGCATACCGTGCTGAATGGCTAGGAGCCAAAGTCAGATTCGTCAGAATGGCTAAGGGATTTTCATCAAATGTTGCTGCTCAAACGCACATTGAAATTCCTCAGGGTGAAGCATCTTCTCAGCCCACTGAAGAACATGCAAGCACAGCTGATGAAAATCAGGTTGTTGAAGAAAATGTAAGCACCAGGGCTAATGAAGAAATTCCAGCCTCTAAAGAAACTGCCAGGGCAACCTCTAGTGTTGCGCCTGAAGATCAAGCCAGGCCAGCTGAAGTATCTGCTGCGGAGCCTGAAGACACTGAACAAGCCAGGGCAACTGCATCAGTTGCGCCTGAGGAAACTGCACCTGATCCTCTGCTCCTCCGGCACCAACACCAAGTCCTATCCTTCCTTCTGCAACAGAAGTGAAGAAAACCAAAGCTGTGGAGCGAGCAGCAGTGAAGAAAAGAAAAGCATCTGCCGCCTCAGAGTCTTCAGCACCAAAGAAAGTGAAGACTTTGACGAGCTCTTTTGAAAATCCAATAGATGATGCTCCTGTTTCAAGCATGCCATCAAAGGAGATTGTTCCCTTTGGTGAGGAATATGAAATTCCAAGTGGATCAGATGAAGAAGATTGTCGGGGCACGACACCTATGGGATCCGGGGGACCCCTTTACGATTCGGCAGGGAGAGAGGTATGCACAAAGAGCAGAACCAGCAATCAATGCGAGGGGATTTTTACCCAGGTTCGGGCCGCTCGGAAGCGTAAAACCCTACTCCTGCCTTGGTTTATTATCAGTGTTCTTGAGCCCAAGCTCCAGGAGCGCTCGCAATGAATAGTACGTTCATAGAGCAGCTACGCATGCAGAATGGGCCGAGTATGCTTTTTCCAGAGTCTGTCCCCTGTAGCAGTTGCCTTGGGCCTCCTTTTATATGCTCAAAGGGGTCACCACAGTGGCAAACAGTGCATATACGAGGTGTAAAGTAGCTACAGGGTTATCATACCTAACTACTAACGGTTTAGGACAAATGCATTTAATGCACCGTGAGGTGTCCGTTTAGGTGTCCTTACTTTCTTGGGGATGGAAAAAGGGGCCATCCCATCAGCACCGCTTAAGCTCGCCTCCACCAGCGCCTTGCCACGTAGCCGAAGAAGGGACCAGAATGCCAGGCTGGTCGCTGCCCTGGAGTGGTGACACAGTGGCAGAGCCTTGCCGGGTGCAAATCTTGCCGGGCTCCGCAGGTCCCCCCGGCAAGATCTTGCCGGGAACCGAGCCTCTGGTTTTTGGTCCTTCTTATATCCTTGGATTAATCTTCAGCTGTTTCCCCGACAAGCCTTGCCACAGGTATGGCTACAACTGCCCGTGCACAAGTATGGGGTACTAAGGACCCAATACTTAGTACACCAACAGGAGCCCCCGGGCCTAGGCCACACACGAGTGCGAGGCATTGTTGGTCTAGGCCCAAACAGTGCACGGGCACACGTGGCAGGGGATTTGACTGCTCGTAATGATTCCGCTTACTGCGCCCCCTCACTACGCGCATTGAATGCGCGACATGGGAAGCGTGCGCTGAACGGCCGCGGCTGCAGCGCGCTTGTAGAGGCGTATTCACATTGGGCAGTAAAAGAGGCGGCCTCGCTCCTTCCCCATAAAAAGGAAACTGCAGAGGCGCTGCCTATTTACTCCCCCTTTCTTTCCAATCTGGAATCCGCCATTGCCTCCTCCCTCTCAAGCCTGAAGCCAAATTTCTCCTCATCCGCCCATCGCCTCCGCATCCGCTCTATCCTCGGCTTCCGCCCTCGCAGTCACCATGCCACCCAGAGCTGGCAAAGGCAAGGGCAAAAGCAGGGAGGCGAAAGCCGACATCCCGGAGAGCGAGCTAGTGAAGATGCGGAAAAAGTACGTCATCTTTGCTCCGACGCTCGACACGAAAGCTCTGAAGTACCGGTACCAGTGCATGTGGGCGAGGGAGACGAAGGCTCACCCCGCGACTCATGTGGTTCTAGGTTCTTCTTCCAAAGGCGGACCAGACAGATATTCCTTTTTCGCTGCTTATTTCTATTGCGGGCTCTGTCCCCCATTCTCTGATTTCTTCAATGATATTATGTACACATACGGCTTCCATCTTCTTGATTTCACGCCGAACGCCGTAATGTGCATGTCCATCTTTGCTCATCTTTGCGAAAATTTTGCCGGAGCGTCCCCAACACCGCTCTTTTCTGCCATTACTTTATTCCCCACATCCAGAAAGGGGATGCCCTCTCCGGTTCTATCGCCTGGATCCCAAGGGCTTGGAACAAGGAAATTTACCCAGATGGGGTTTACCGCGAGAAGTGGGATGAATGGCGGTCCGAATGGTGCTGGATCAAGGAAGCAGATCCCCATCCGTTCTGTTTGCCCAGACAGTAGAAGGCGGTTCGCGGCAATGACTGGAGCGATTTCGCTGCTGAAGACGAGAAGCTCACGATTGCCACCACCAGGATCCTTCGTCTGAAAGCTGCCGGGCTCACAATGGAGATGATCGGCTTTGATTTCCTCCGCCGCCGCATCGCCCCTTTGCAAAACAAGGGGAGACCAACTTGGGAGTACCAGAACGCAACACACATTATGAGGCTGTGCCCCGGACTGAACAACAATTTGACTGCTATGCAGCTTGGCGCTCTCCGCCACAAGCTATTCCAGCGCGACGACAAACACAGGTTGCCGGCAAGAATTATTCCTTTGTGCAACAACTCTGCCCTGGGGTCGATCATCGCCACGATGCCAGTGTTCAACGCCCATGGCCTTGACGCGACTTGGGTCGAGCCATCTGAAGAGGAGGCGCAAAGATTCTTTGATAGCTTGTCGGAGAGGGCCATCCGGGAAGAAACAAACTTCATCCGCGCCACTACTAATGAAGAAGTGGCATACATTGCCACTAGGGCAGAAGAGGCGAATCTTGCCGCGGAGGCCGGTAGCATCGGCTTCACAGAATGGGATACCAGCGACGCAGAAGTTATGACCGAAGGAAATCTTGCCGGGGAGGACAAGGCCGCCGGGGAGCAGAGCAGCGTAGCTGCCGAGAGCTCGTCCGATGAAGACGCAGCCGAAGAGGGGCTGCAGGAAGAGCTCCCGGTTCCGAAGAAAACCAAACGTGTTCTTCGGAAAGCTGCCTCTGGTGTCCCAGCAAACCAGCCTTCTTCTAGCAGCGAAGCTCCCGGCAAGGCTGCACCGCGGCAATGAGTTCAGCAGCAACCTGCACGGTGCGCAAGACACACACCCGCGGCAACCACTGGGGCGGCAGGGGCGTCCCACACAGCAGCACCGGAGGCTGAGGCAGCAGGGCCACGCCAATCCCTTGCACCTGCTGCAACCAAGCGACCCAGGACCCCTCCTCCGCCTCCCCGTACGGACATTACAACGGAGGTCGGCTTCGACATCTCCGGTTTCAGCCCAGAACGGGAAGAGGGAGAGTAAGTATCCTGCCGCAGCCTTTATCTTCCAAATTCTGAATTGATCTCATTGCCTTGCTTTGTCTCATCTCTGCAATGATGCAGAAACCTTGGCGGAAAGGATGGCGAAGAGGGCGAAGACTTCCACGGGTGACGAGCCCCCGACAGGCTTTGCTGGCATGCCGGAAACTATTGTCATCAGCCCGGAGCTTAGCCCTCAACGCAGCCCCCAGCACAGCCCCCAGCGTGAGTCCACTACCCGTTCTCTGCCGGCGGGTGCCGAAGTTTTCTTCCTTTACCGCTGATATCTTTGGGCTTTGCAGGAGAACAGCAACAGGGAGGGTCATTGGAAGACGCCCTCGTCGCGCCGCCTCTGTCAACCACGCCGCCCGCAAGTGCATCCCCGGCAAGAGCCCCTATCGACGAGCCTATCTTGGTTGAGGAGGGATCGGCAAGCTTGGGCACCGGCGACCCTTCCCCGGCAACCAACGTTGCCGGGAAGGGTGAGACCACTCCTCAACAGCTCGACGCAGGTAACTGCTTGCCTCAGAACACTTGCTATTCCTTTCTTTATCTTTCTTTCCTTTTGTCTTCTCGAACTTCATTCTTGGTCTTATTTCGTTTCTCTCCTTCGTCCCTCAGGATTCCCTGTGATGGAACACATGGACGTCGATGTTGTCATCGAGGAAACCGCCAGAGATGCTGCCGCCGAAGCCGACGAGATCACTGCCGGTGAGGTCACCAAGGACACCACCGTCGAAATCGACAGGGCTGCTGCTGACATGGCTGCCAAGGCTGCACAGGAGGAGGCCACCAAGGAATCTGCTGAGAGGACCGGCAAGGAGGCCGGTGACCGCACTGACAGCATTCCTGCCGCAGGAGCGCCAGGCACTACGCCGGCCACCGAGCCCCCAGCTTCCAGTGAGGCGGTTGCCGAGGACCAACCATCGACATCCGAAGCCCCTCCATCCAGCAGATATCTCAAGGTTGGCGACAACCTGTTCGTCAACTTGCCGGGGACGGCAAGCGTTGGGGCGCCGACTGAAGGAGAAGCTTTTGATGAGGAAATCATCACCGCTGCTGGGCTCGAGATCGTTGATGAACCAAGCGCCAGCAGTGGCAAGTCTGAAGAAGATCAGCTCCTTCAGGCCATGGGCGATAATTTCCGCAAGCTTCAAGCGCTCCACCGTGCGCGAAAGGAGAAGGCAGATTCTAGGGCTGCAGTTGTTGAAGCAGCTGAGGCGGATTTCCAGAGGCGTATTGAGCAAATGCAGGTCTGGTACGCTGAGGCCCTCCAGGAGCTGACTACCAGCCGGGAACAAGTGAGCCAAAGCTGGACAGAGCTCCTCCTAAGGCAATCCGACATAGAGAAGGCACAAGAAGAAGCTGCACAAAGGATTGCCGCTGAGGATGCTAGCCTGACGGAGCGCCGCATTGGGCTTGACGCTCACGAGGAAGACCTTGCCGCGTGCGAGCAGGCACTTGCCGCCAAACTCCACGGCAAGGATGAAGAAATTGAGAAGCTCGTCGCACGGCAGACCCAGGAGCTGGAGCAGAAACACAAAGAGACGCTCGAAGCTCTAACTGTAGATCACGCCGGCAAGCTTAAGGAGACCATCAATGCTGCCGAGGCTGCAGAGGCCGCCAAGAATGAGCTGAGCAACAAAGTGAAGAAGCTGGAAACGGATCTTGAGGAACGCGGCAAGGAGCTCTCGACGCTCAAAGGCGACAGGGAGGAGACTCTCCACAGCCTGGCGGAGATGCGAATTGCCATATCTGACAAGACCAAGCAGCTTTCTTCAGCTAATGATGCCATTGCCGATCTGAGGCTGAAGTTGGCCACGCTGGAGAAGTCGCTTGAGGACGGCAGGGCCCACGAGAAGGCCCTGAGCAAAGATCTTCAAGATGAGAGGAACTTGCTCAAGAGCGCTGCCGCCGCCCAAGTTGACTATGAAAAGGGCGTGGAGATCTGGACTGAATGCCTCGTCGACACCGCAGAAAAGCTCACGGCACAACTGTCAACCATGGGCCGGGACGGCCTGCAAGACTTCAAGTATTCCACTGAAGAAAGGGTATCCCGAAGCGCCAGGCTAACCATGTTCTTCGAAAGCATTATTGATGCTCTGAAGCTGCTTCAGTCCAATCGGGCGACCCAACTGGCCAAAGAATCCCGCCAGCTTTGCCGGGCCGTCCTCCGCAAGGTACTCATCAAGGTGGTGCATAATAATCCTGGCGTCGATCTCACCAACGTGCTCGGCCACTTGCCAAAGGATGTAGATCTCGAGGCGCTTGAGGAGCTTGTCGCGCCCATCCTTGAGAGGGTGGATTCAATCAAGAGGATTGAAGGACAGCGCAGGGACTAGCTGCTTCACCTCTCCTTGCTGCCACCATTCCATGTCAAAGACAATTTAGTCTCAAATTAGAACTGTAGCAACTATTGATGTAATATTACTTGCTATGTTTAAGTACATGAATGCTATCTTCCTTATCCGATCTCTTTCTGTATGGCTTATACCCTACGCTTGCTGAAAACTTGCCGGCGCACAACCTGCCGCGAGCACCAGATGCGGGTCTTTAGCAGCCTACTGGAGGTGCAGCGACTGGCAAGGCACCTCGGTGTTCTCAGTGCAGCCATCCAAACTGTTGAGCGGACTCGAAACAGAATAGAGGCGCAGCCAATTACGACAAGGGTTCCTTCGCATGCAGGTTTTCCATACAGAGGCCGAAATCGTCCAAGGAAGATAACCCCGCAACAAAAATCGAAAAGCTTGCTTAAAGTTTAGCAACTTAGCTCTCTGTCGTTGTATTCCTTGTTCCTCCAGCAAAGCGTCAAGTCTGAACATCGCCCATTGGTATCCATACCTTCCTTCCTCCCCCGGCAAACGTGCGCGCGAGGGAACCTCCTATCTTTTGAGAAAAAGAAAGAAGAGAAAATAAAGACATGGAACCTTGGCGGTTCGTTAGTGCTTACCGGGAGCAAGTGTTATTCAATATCTCAGACAAGCATGCATATATAAACATGGAAATCAACAAGAAATGTACAACACTTAATCTTATTCATCTACGCACAGGATCTGCTCCTGGCTTTGTACAAAGGATTACATGCCCCGCCGGCAAGACTTGCACAAAAGGTGGTTGTCGGGGGCCCCCGGCAACCGCGCCCTAAGGATAGAACTTGCGAAGATGTTCGATATTCCAGGAGTTGCTCACTGGAATGCCATCCTCGGTCTCCAGGCGGACAGCGCCGGGCCTGGTGACTCGTACTACCCGGTAAGGGCCCTCCCACTTTGGCGTCAACTTGTTTGAATTCTTGGCGGACTGAATTCGCCGAAGAACAAGGTCGCCTTTCTCAAGGCTTCGGGCATGAACTTTGCGGCTATGGTAGCGGCGCAAAGCTTGCTGGTTGCAGCTCGCATAGCAGCCCGAAGACGATCGTCCTCGAGGAGCACAGCGTCATCTTGCCGTTGTTGCTCTTGCTCAAGCTCATCATAAGCGAGCACTCGAGGTGACCCGTATATGAGTTCCGTGGGGAGAACTGCTTCCGCTCCATAAACCAGAGCGAAGGGTGTTTGGCCAGTGGCTCGATTTGGTGTCATTCTGATTGACCAAAGAACCGCTGGCAACTCATCAATCCAGCGCCTTCCGCACTTTTTCAGCTTGTCAAAAGTTCTGGTCCTGAGACCGCGCAGCACTTCAGCATTAGCCCTCTCCGCTTGGCCGTTGCTTCTCAGGGTGAGCAACAGAGGCAAAACAAATTTTGCTGCGAAGGTCCTGGACATATTGCATGAAGGTACGACTTGTGAATTGTGTACCGTTATCGGTGATGACCCTGTTGGGCACACCAAAATGGCAAACTATTCCCTTAAAGAACTTGACGGCTGATTGCGCTGTCACCTTCCTCACTGCCTCCACCTCCGGCCACTTTGTGAACTTGTCGATTGCAACGTACAAGTACTCAAAGCCCCCGGTGGCCCGGGGGAAAGGGCCCAATATGTCGAGCCCCCAGACCGAAAATGGCCAGGAGAGAGGGATTGTCTGAAGAGCTTGAGCTGGCTGATGTGATTTCTTTGAATGAAACTGGCACGCTTCACACTTGGTTACTAGTGCAGTTGCATCCTGGAGAGCAGTGGGCCAAAAGAAACCTTGTCGGAACGCCTTTCCAACAAGCGCTCTTGATCCTATGTGGGAACCACATATGCCTCCATGTATCTCTACCAACAGCTCCAGTCCATCCTCTCGGGGAATACACTTCAATTTCACGCCATTTGGCCTCTTTCTGTATAGGACATCATCGACGAACTGGTACATGCTAGACCAACGGGCTACTTTTTCCGCTTCCTCTTGTTCTTCAGGGAGTTCTCCTGTCTGAAGAAAATGGACAATGGGCTGCGCCCATGCTGGAGCCTGTGGCTCGACAGCTAGGACTAAAGGCACCTCTTCTGCCGGGGGAATATTTGTCTCGACGGCAAGGGCCTGATCCCTTGCCGAGGCCTGTTGTTCCCCGGCAGGCTTGTCGCTGAACCCGGCAACTTCCTTGCCGGCAGCTTTCGGGAGCTCTGCCAGAAAGTACTGACCAGAATTCAACTTCCTTCTCTTTCCTTGCCTCATCGACGATGCCACAGATGGTTGAGTCAAATGGAGCACAAAAGTTCCTGGTTCCACAGGTAACTTGAGAGCAGCGCGCTTTGACAGGTCATAAGCAATACTATTTTTGGCACGAGGAATGTGCTTCATTTGCAGACCGTCAAAGCGCTCTTCCATTTTCCTCACTTCATCCACATAGGCTTGCATCAATGGACTTTGATAACTTTTGTCGACTTGCCTGACAACAAGCTGCGAATCACCTCTGATGATGAGCTTCTTAATACCAAGGTCTGCCGTGATCCTGAGACCGGCAAGCAGCCCCTCGTATTCCGCAGTGTTGTTTGTCGAGCTCTCCCAGGGAAAGTGCATCTGAATTACATACTTGAGGTGCTCCCCGGTGGGTGTGACAAGCACAGCACGATAGCACCGGCGCCTTGCAGCGAAAAAGCCCCGTCAAAGTACATGACCCATTCTCGATCAGTTTCCTCGCCGGGGAGAGTCGTTTCTTGAATTTCTTCGTCTGGCGTTGGGGTCCATTCCGCAATGAACTCCGCCAAGGCTCTGCTCTGAATTGTCGAAGTACTTTCAAACTTGAGACCAAAGCTTGATAATTCCAACGCCCACTCCACAATCCTGTCGGTTGCTTCCGGATTCCGTAAAATCTGCTGCAACGGGAAGCGAGTGACGACGGCGATCTCATGTGCTTGAAAATAATGGCGCAGCTTCCTTGAGGCCATAAGGAGGCCGAAGAGCAGCTTCTGCACACCAGAGAATCTTGACCTGGCCCCTTGCAAAAGGGAGCTGACAAAATAAACTGGGCGCTGCACCATCCTCTTCTTCTGCACTGGTTCTTCTGACTGCGCAGATCCTGTCTTACCGGCACCAGACCTTGCCAGGGACGATCCCGGCGCGTCACTTGACGGTCCTGCCACTGCCGTTGCTTCCTTGTCGGCTTCTCTTTGTGCCACTAGCGCAGCACTAACCACTTGATTTGTTGCTGCTAGATACAGCAGCAACGGCTCTCGTGGCCTAGGTGCGACTAGTATCGGCGGAGAAGAGAGATATCTTTTCAAATCTTGCAGCGCTGCCTCCGCTTCCGGAGTCCATTTCATTGGACCTGCCTTTTTCAAGATTTTGAAAAAGGGGAGGGCGCGCTCAGCAAATTTAGAAATGAACCTACTTAAGGCAGCAACACAGCCGGCAAGACGACGCACATCCTTGACGCGTCTTGGCGCTTCAATCTGCTCAATAGCTTTGATCTTGTCGGGGTTCGCCTCGATCCCTCGCTGAGATACAAAGAACCCGAGAAGCTTGCCGGAGGGCACGCCAAACACACACTTCTCAGGATTGAGCTTTAAATTAATCTTGCGCAGATTTGCAAATGTTTCTTCTAGATCTTGTATGAGCGTCGCTCTATCCTTGGTTTTGACCACTATGTCATCCATGTATGCTTCCATATTTCTATGTAACTGAGGTTCAAAACCGATTTGGACCGCTCTCGCAAATGTAGAACCAGCACTTTTCAACCCGAAAGGCATTTGTATAAAACAATACGTACCACATGGGGTGATAAATGCAGTCTTTTCTTCATCTTCTTTCGCCATGAAGATCTGATGATACCCTAAGTAGGCATCAAGGAACGACAGTAGGTCACAACTAGCAGTGGATTCCACGATCTGGTCGATGCGTGGCAAGGGGAAAGGATCTTTCGGACAGGCTTTATTGATATCTGTATAATCAATACATAGCCTCCATTTCCCATTTGCCTTACGCACCACAACCGGATTGGCCAGCCACGTTGGGTGAAGCACTCCTCTGACCAAACCTGCTGCTTCTAACTTCCTGATTTCTTCGGCAATGAATTCTTGCCGCTCCAAGGCTTGCTTCCTCACCTTTTGCTTGACGGGCCGCGCGTGGGGACAGACAGCAAGGTGGTGCTCAATTACCTCCCTGGGAACACCGGGGATGTCAGACGGTTGCCATGCAAACACATCGACATTCGCCCGCAAGAAGGCAATGAGCGCGCTTTCCTATTTGTCATCAAGGGTGGAACTTATGGTAAAAGTCCCTCCCGTTCCGTCCTCCTTGACGGGCACCTTCTTTGTCTCTGGTGGAGCAGCCTTGGACTTCTTGTTCTTGCCGGTGGAACTCTGGTACATCCTCGACGGGAGCGTAGCACTCCGAAGAGGTGCGCTTGCCGGAGTTTGCGCCAGGGTTCTTGCCGGTCTTCCTCTTCCCCCCGGGAGTTCCAGCGGCAGGAGCAGATGCCTTGACGGCAGGTGCTGCGACTGCTTCCCAGTAGAGCTGATCGGCGCAGATGAGCGCATCTTTCTTGTTAGAGTGGACAGTGATGACACTCAAGGGTCCGGGCATTTTTAGCACATTATACGCGTAATGTGATGCCGCCATGAACTTGGACAGCGCTGGGCGGCCAAGGATCCCATTGTATGATATGGGGATCTTTGCGACATCGAACACCACCTTCTCTGTCCTGTAGTTGAGCTCGCTACCAAATGTCACTGGTAGTATAATCTTGCCCTTTGGCTGGGTCCTTTCTGGATTGATCCCTTGAAACGTGCCCGTTTCCTCGAGATCTTCATCAGGAATTTGCAGCCTCTTAAGCACATCCGGTGAGATTAAGTTCAGTCCGGCCCCACCGTCAACTAACATTTTTGTCACCTTAAGGTTGCGGATTGTTGGTGAAACCAACAATGGCAAGCACCCGACCGCGGTTGTGCGATCAGGGTGATCCTCGGCGTAAAAAATGATAGGCGTGTTGGACCACTTCAGAGGTTTGTGTGCGTCAAACAGCGGCGCCGTTGCATTAACCTCACGTATCCATTGTTTAAGCCGGCGGTGGGAAGAATGCAATGAGGCGCCTCCGTCGATACACATGGCCTCTGTAGCTTTCTGAAACTCGTGCTCACTGGATTCATCATCATCCTCATCATCATCATCCCCCTCGTCCTTGTCACGGCCTCGGGCGGGCCTCTCCTTCTGTTGCTTAGCCTTGCCGCGGCGACCTCCTCGGCCACCACGCTTCTTGCCGGACCCCTCAGCACCGTCTTGGGCCTTCTCCTTGTCTCGCCTCTCGTATTCAGCTCTTTGTTTTTCGACGAGCTGTTCAACTTGCCGGCAGTTTTGGAGATCATGGCCCTTGGTGCAATGGATCTTGCAATACTGCTTGCCGGAGCCCTCCGGCTTGTCGACAGCCGCCAAGGCCCGGCAAGAGGCACACCCGGCAACTTCCTTGCCGGGGTTACCAACTTTTGCCTTCTTGACGGTGCCAGGGTTGCCGGATTCCTCGACAACAAGCACGGCTTTGCCTTTGCGTTTCTGGTTCCGCCGCCGGCCCTTCTTTGCTGGGGCGGCAGCGTCCTCGCCTTCAGAGTCGCCACCTGCGCCAACATCCTCACCGGGAAGTCTCCTTCCCTCCTCAGCCTGAGCACATTTGTCGGCCAGAGTATAAAGCTCGGCGATATCTCTGACCTTATTCATCGCCATCTCCTCCCGCATCTTGCGGTTACGCACGTTCTGACGGAACGCGCCAATAACGGCGGCGGGATGAGCATCTGGGATGCTGTACTGTACGCGGCTGAATCTCTGGATATACTTGCGCAAGGGCTCGCCCTCCTTCTGAGGGATGAGATGCAAGTCACTTTCCAGGCCAGGGGTTTGGTGACCCCCAACAAAGGCGCCAACAAACTGATGGCATAAATCCGACCAAGAAGAAATGGAATTCTCTGGCAGATGCATCAACCACAACCTGACGTTGGGTTTGAGCACCAACGGGAAGTAGTTGGCGAGTATCTTGTCGTCCCGGCCCCCGGCAGCCCGCATCGCTATGGTGTAGATGCTTAGGAACTCCGACGGGTGAGTCTTGCCGTCATATTTCTCCGGGACCTCTGGCTTGAATGTTCGGGAATTGGGCCATTGGACTCGCCGCAGCTCATGGGTAAACGCAGGACTACCTACCTCGTAAGGCAAGTCGCCTGCATACCCAGGCGTGGGCTCGTCGACAGCAGGCCCTGCGCATTTATCAGACTGATGGCGTGCTTCCTGTCGCCGCTCGATGGTAGTTCGAGCGTCCTCTCTGCTGCGTTCCTGAAGAACTTGGCACTGATCGCGGCGCATCCGCGGATCGGACGACACCGTGGAATCGTCATCACGGCCATCGGCCCGTCGGGTTGATGACCGCCGCTGTTGTCGTGGAGGGGAGTGCACCATGGTCGCTCCGCCTCCAGTCTTCTCACCATCGGCCCGCACCGGGTCGACGGACCGCTGCCGCGAAGGCTCTGCCTGCAGCGGCCCATCCTTGTTGACGAAGCCGATGAGACTCTGAATGGTAGATCGCCACTCCTCCATCTTCTCTGGAGTAGGAGGAAAATCGAGGAGCAGTTGCGCACGTGCCAAGGCTTCTGTCGGTGTAGGCGGCGGCGACAGGTGCGAAGTACGTGAGGTGCTCTGACTCCTAACAGTGTCAGAAAGAGCACCATCATGATCACGCGACCACGCGCCACTTCCAGCAATAATTCGGCGTGCATGCTGGGCCTGCGCACCTTGGGATCGATGCGCAGGAGTCTTTCCATGGGGACGTTCAGAACCACCGACGCCGCGGCGCTGCTCGTCGTGCGTGACCTGGGAAGGTCGCAACGCTTGCGCTGGCGCGGGAGTCCTAGGAGGCGTCCTTCGATCTCTGGAGTTTGCTGCGCCGCGTGTGGGTAGCACAGCTCCATCTCCGAATCCGGCGGCGTGCGGATCGCCGCCGCCGCTGCAAACGAGACCTCCACCTTCTGCATCCACACCGTCACCCGTCCATTGAAGCACGGGCAAAGCGGACGTAGATGGTAGCACCGTTGCAGCACTCTTCTTCTTGGGTGGCATGGTGATGAACTGACGCGCTGACCGCTGGATCAGGTTCGCATAACCCTCTTCCCCCTACCTGGCGCGCCAAAGATGCCGGGGCACGAAACCTATGGGATCCGGGGGACCCCTTTACGATTCGGCAGGGAGAGAGGTATGCACAAAGAGCAGAACCAGCGATCAACGCGAGGGGATTTTTACCCAGGTTCGGGCCGCTCGGAAGCGTAAAACCCTACTCCTGCCTTGGTTTATTATCAGTGTTCTTGAGCCCAAGCTCCAGGAGCACTCGCAATGAACAGTACGTTCATAGAGCAGCTACGCATGCAGAATGGGCCGAGTATGCTTTTTCCAGAGTCCGTCCCCTGTAGCAGTTGCCTTGGGCCTCCTTTTATATGCTCAAAGGGGTCACCACAGTGGCAAACAGTGCATATACGAGGTGTAAAGTAGCTACAGAGTTATCATACCTAACTACTGACGGTTTAGGACAAATGCATTTAATGCACCGTGAGGTGTCCATTTAGGTGTCCTTACTTTCTTGGGGATGGAAAAAGGGGCCATCCCATCAGCACCGCTTAAGCTCGCCTCCACCAGCGCCTTGCCACGTAGCCGAAGAAGGGACCAGAATGCCAGGCTGGTCGCTGCGCTGGAGTGGTGACAAAGTGGCAGAGCCTTGCCGGGTGCAAATCTTGCTGGGCTCCACAGGTCCCCCCGGCAAGATCTTGCCGGGAACCGAGCCTCTGGTTTTTGGTCCTTCTTATATCCTTGGATTAATCTTCAGCTGTTTCCCCGACAAACCTTGCCATAGGTATGGCTACAACTGCCCGTGCACAAGTATGGGGTACTAAGGACCCAATAGTTAGTACACCGACAAAGATCCTTCTGCTGCTTTGTCAGAGCAGTTGGATGAGGAAATTGAAGTTGACAATGTCACTTCAACTCCATTGGTATCATCGCCCATGCCTCAGTTCACAGCTGAAGAGGCGGGCGTTGAGGAAATTGATGAAGAAGATGAAGACGTGGATATTGGGTGTTCCACTCCTATTCTGAATGATGACTACTGGGAAAGTCATCACCCCAATTCACCACTATTCACTCCTCTGCAACAAATTCCTCAGTCCCCAGTTCAGACCGAAGAAATTCATACTGGCTCTGATGAACCTCAAGCTTCAATTCTCTCCATTCCTGAAGAAGTTCCAGCCACTAGTGTTGATGTAAATGTTGTTGATGACATGGAGACCCAGGCTGCTACTGATGAAGTGGAAACAGAAATTCCTCAGCCTGTGGCCCCTGATACTGTGATTCCAGAAGCTGTGAAGACTTTGACTGACACACCTCAGCCCAAGCCGAAGAATCCCTTCTTAAAGAAACAGAAGTTCAAAGCTGATGACTTCTTCCATGAGCATGTATTCTTCACTGATTACAACCCTTATGACTCTGCTCGTCTTCGAAGGAAGCGCTTCTGGACAGCAAGTCAGATGAATTTCTATTCTTCATTGCTATTCGATAAGGACAAGATCTTTGACCATGAGCATATTCCTCATGTTGATATGGAGTCGCTGCCCTACTTCACCCCAGTCCTCAGTGTTCTTCATGACGCTGGGCTGCTCAATTTCTGCACTGACATCTGCGATTGGAATGAAGAGCTAATTCTTCAGTTCTATGCTACGTTGCACATCACCGGCAACGCTGAAGATGTGAATTCATGGGTGCTTGACTGGATGACTAAAAATACACACTACAAAGCACCGGCCTCTGAATTGCTTCATGCCGTCCCAGTCAGTCCTCCCATTGAAGGAGCAAGGCGCATGTATGAAGAACCTGAACTTTCTGATCATTACATGCAAGTTCTGATGAAGCCTTTGAAGGCTGGCCAAGCTCCAAGAACCAAATTCCTCGTGAAGGAATTGCTCTATGTGCCAAGGATAATATACAGGATATTGACCAAAACCCTCAGTTCAATCAAGGGCCACAACTCTGATGAAGAAGAGGTTGTTGGCATCATGAAGAATCTGCTTTTCAATATCATCCATGGAGTTCCAATCAACTACCATGATTTCTTCATGAGTACTTTGGCCAATGTCGCTCTTTCACCATTTGAATTGAAGCCTTACGCTCCCTGGATCATGAGATTCCTCAGATCAAGGTCATCAATCAACTACAAGGCTGATTTTCAAAATCATCTCAGCTACTTGCCCCCAATTGAAGTCCTCAAGCGGACTATTTCCTCAGCTGATGAGAAGGGCAAAGCTGCTGTTATTGATGAAGGCACACGTCCATTGGATGGACAGTTTCGCAAAGCAGCATCCTACTCTGCCACTCATGACTCTGCCGCAAATGCTTCAAAGCCAACTCCTCAAGCCACTGCTCCAAGGGTGATGACTGATCGTGAGCTTCTCCTCAGTCTTCATCAAAAGGTCGATCGCAACCACAAGTGGGTCAAGAGACAGTTTGGTGCCATTCTTCAGAACATGACTGCTACACACAATTCAGTGAAGAAGAACTACTACTACTTGCATCAAGTCTTCGACCGCACTTGGGCCATACTTTCAAATATGTATTCTGCTGAAGATCTCAAGGAGATGGACTTCCAACAGGACTTTGACTGGTCTCAACCACCTTCGAAGAAATTCAAGAAGGTCAAAGTTCCTCAGCTCGTCACAAGTTCATATTCTTCATCGCGCGAGACGGACTCGCTGAAGACTTGGACGACACTGCGGCAGGTCCTACTCCAACGGACGACCCCAACAACGCTGGCGCTCCTCCATCGACTTCGTGATGATATTCTTCAGGGGCGTTAGTCCTCATTGTTCGTCCCTTTTGGTCATTCGATGACAAAAGGGGAGAACTTTGAGTTAGTCTTCAAGCGGGTCTATATATGGGCGTTTTTTTGCTAAGTTACAACTCTCGTTCTTTTGAAGACTTTGTTGGATCGAGTTGTAATCTTAACTCCGATGGTGGTCTGATACTTTTGCTATGTTCTTCTGCACGCTATTTCCTCTCATATGTTAATGCACGCATGCTGAATTACATCAGTCACCATATTTCATCATGCATTTCAAATTCTTCATATCATATGTTAAATGCATGTATGAATTACAAGATATAGGGGGAGATCCCCATGATTCTACTCTTAAATGTGCATTGCTTCTCAAAAGCAAATTCCTCACATATGCACATCTTCAGGGGGAGTTATTCTATATCTTGCAATCAAATTCCTCAATATCAGTATTTACACTTCATATGTTTATCCCCGTTGAAAAATTAACCTATATTGTCATCAATCACCAAAAAGGGGGAGATTGTAAGTGCATCTAGTGCCCCTTAGTGATTTTGGTGTATTGAAGACTTATAGGTTAAGGGACTAATGCGTTTGTGAGTGTACACATGTCTATAAGTGTATAAGGAGTTTGATATTTACAGAGAAAGTCGACCCCTAAAAATGAATGTCTTCAACTGAAGACTTTGGCTTTCTGAAGACTTTGAAAGTGAAGAAATTGGTGTGACCATGAAGACTCTATATTCATGCGAGGAATATGAAGCGTGAAGACTTCTGTTTTCGTAGTTTCGTTTTTCTCTTTCTTGAGTCATAGGAAACACCGTACTGTTAAAGGGGGTCGAGGAAAAACTAAGGAAAAGTTTCCAAGTGATGCTCATCTCAAAATCCTACACCTACCAATCCCTTCGAGTGAAGCCATTAGAAATCTCATGCAGTTCAGTCAATTTCTTCAGGGACAGAGACGAAGATCTTCTGGTCGCTGAGGAGTTTGTTCTGACTGAGGAGTTAGGAATTCGCCAGTGCGGATTGCCTACAAGTGAGGAACATGATAGCCCTGAGGAATTTGATACCCAAATTTCCGACCGTTGCTGTGCTATGCGCCAGCTGTCCCAAAATATCTACCCACCTAATGGTCATATCATTGAAGGGCATTTATGTCTTATCATGTCAGGCTGCTCCCTAGGCTATAAATAGTCGCCCCCTACAACCACTAGCTAGTTGGCTGCTCCGAGAGAAACTGACACTTGTCATTTAGAGCATCCCATCCTCCGAGGACTTTGAGCGAAAATCATCAAGTGAGGAAAACCCAAACCCAAACACCTACAAACCCAAAGTGATTGAGCATCACTGAAGAGATTGTTCCTGTGTGGAACCGACGTTTGTTTCCTTTGAGGACTGTGCATCCTCTAGACGGTTAGGCGTCATGGTCTAGAGCATCCAAGAGGAAATTGTGGATCGCCGAGTGACCGAGTTTGTGAAGGTTTGGAAGTCACCTGAAGACTTACCACGAGTGATTGGGCAAGGTCTGTGTGACCTTAGCTCAAGGAGAATACAGTGAGGACTGTGTGTCCGGGACTGTGTGTCCTCAGGTTTAAATACCTAGCCGCTCCAACCAGACGTACGACTGTCACAGCAGTTGGAACTGGTCTACCAAATCACTGTCTTCACCGAGCTACTGGTTCTATTTCCTCAACCCTTCCATTTCCTCATTACTGTGTTATGTACTTGATCATTACTGATTGAAGACTTTGACTGAAGACTTTCTCAATTTCCTCAGTTCAATTTCTTCAGTCTGTTTGTCTTCAGCCTGCTTATCCCGTGTTTACGCTTTCTGTACTCTGTGCTTGTTCTCATTTCATCATGATGACTGTGTTTCTGTTCTGTTATGCTCGCATCTGAGTACTTATTCCACTGCTAGTTGTTCGTGACTTAGGAATTTCCTCACCCCAAAATTCCTCAGTGACGAATTTGTAAAAATCGCCTATTCACCCCCCCTCTAGTCGATATAACGCACTTTCAGAAATTCATTCCCATTTCTTGCATGGGATCTAAGCATGCACCCAAGGACACAAATTTGATTTTTCAACCAATTTATATGCACTGGAGCATGTGCATGTAGTTCAAATTTGAATTATGCACATAAAATGCCTAGAAAACCCACTTAATGTATAAAAATGTTCAAACGAACCCCGAAAAATTCCAAAATTTAACACAACACTCCTGTTGTTCTATGTTGACACTAGAAAAAATTTGAAAGCAATAAGAGGCAACGGATATCGTTTCGTCCCCAAAGGTGGCACGTTCTCTACCGAAACCATCAGGCTTGTTGTGAGAAGCTCTGGTTTGTGAGAAGCTTATACCCAAACCTGCCCCAAATGGGACAACATTTTTACCACTGCATGTTGATGCCGCTCCATGATAGCATGCCTAGTTTCATGAATTTCAGACGAGTTTTGGATTTACTAGAATTTAAAAACAAAGTATCTTAACGTTTTGCCGGCAATCAACAATGCCCCGGTGTTTGAAATTCATTCCCATTTCTTGCATGGGACCTAAGCATGCACCCAAGGACACAAATTTGATTTTTCAACCAATTTATATGCACTGGAGCATGTGCATGTAGTTCAAATTTGAATTGTGCACATAAAATGCCTAGAAACCCCAGTTAATGTATAAAAATGTCCAAACGAACCCCGAAAAATTCCAAAATTTAACACAACACTCTTGTTGTTCTATGTTGACACTAGAAAAAATTTGAAAGCAATAAGAGGCAACGGATATTGTTTTGTCCCCAAAGGTGGCACGTTCCTTACCGAAACCATCAGGCTTGTTGTGAGAAGCTCTGGTTTGTGAGAAGCTTATACCCAAACCTGCCCCAAATGGGACAAAAAAATTACCACGGCATGTTGATGCCGCTTCATGATAGCATCCCAAGTTTCATGAATTTCAGACGAGTTTTGGATTTACTAGAATTTAAAAATAAAGTATCTCAACGTTTGCGGTCGAGTGACGGTGGCAGGGTGTTTGACATTCATTCTCATTTCTTGCATGGGACTTAAGCATGCAACCAAGGACACAGATTTGAATTTTCAACCAATTTATATGCATTAGAGCATGTGCCTGTAGTTCAATTTTGAATTATGCATATAAATGCATAGAAAACTCAGTTAATGTATAAAAATGTCCAAACGAGCCCCGAATAATTCCTAAAATTAACACAACACTCATGTTGTTCTATGTTGACACTAGAAAAAAATTGAAATCAAGAAGAGGCAACGGATATCGTTTCGTCCAGAAAGGTGAAACGTTCCCTACCGTAACCATGAGGCTTGTTGTGAGAAGCTCTGGTTTGTGAGAAGCTTATATACCCCCAACCTGCCCCAAATGGGACAATATTTTTACCACTGCATGTTGATGCCGTTCCATGCTAGCATGTCAAGTTTCATAAATTTCAGACGCGTTTTCGATTTACTAGAATTTAAAAACCATGTATCTCAATGTTAGCGGCTGAGCGACGGTGGCAAGGTGTTTGACATTCATTCTTGTTTCTTGCATGGGACTTAAGCATGTAACCAAGGACACACATTCCAATTTTGAACCAATTTATCTGCACTGGAGCATGTGCATGTAGTTCAAATTTGAATTATGCACATGAATGCATAGAAAACTCAGTTAATATATAAAAATGTCCAAGCGAACCTCGAAAAATCCCAAAAATTGACACAACACTCATGTTGTTCTATGTTGGCACGAGAAAAAAATTGAAAGTAAGAAGAGGCAACAGATATCGTTTCGTCCCCCAAGGTGGCACGTTCCCCTACCGAAACCATCAGGCTTGTTGTGAGAGAAGCTCTGGTTTGCGAGAATCTTATACCCAAACCTGCCTCAAATGGGACAATATTTTTACCACGGCATGTCGATGCCGTTCCATGACATCATGTCAAGTTTCATGAATTTCAGACGAGTTTTCGATTTACTAGAATTTTAAAACCATGTATCTTAATGTTAGCGGCCGAGCGACTGTGTCAAGGTGTTTGACATTCATTCTCATTTCTTGCATGTGACCTAAGCTTGCAACCAAGGACAAATATTTGATTTTGCAACCCGTTTTTATGGACTGGAGCATGTGCATGTAGTTCAATTTTGAATTATGCACATAAATGCCTAAAAACTCAGTTAATGTATAAAAATGTCCAAACGATCCCCGAAATTCATCCTCATTTCTTGCATGGGACATAAGCATAAACCCATGGACACATATATGATTTTACAACCCATGTTGTTGCACCGTAGCATGTGCATGTAGTTTAATTTTGAATTGTGCACCTGAAATGGCTAGAAAACCAATTTAATGTATAAAATGTCCAAACGAACCCTGAATAATTCCAATTCTTTTAGACACACATATAGTTGCATGTTCACTGCAGATAAAAGTTCTAGCAATTCAAACACCGTCCATTGCCACTGTGACACCATTATGTAATTCAAATCAAGATGAAAAATCATGTAGATCCCACACAGTTTATTATCACCAACCGTGTGAGATGCAGTACAAAATATCCTGGAGCACCGTCTAATGACACTTTGCGCGCCAGTGTTTTCGCTCAAGCGATTCAAAAAAATTGGCTTCCGCGGAAATATCTACCTTCCCGCCCCTCCCCCTTACCAAAAGCCACAGTTCCCCTGTTTCCGCCTTCCTTTCCAAGTTGAAACCTTCACTCCTTACTTGCAGCGCCGCCTCCTGCCGGCGACCCTCCTTCACGCTGCTCGGCCTCGCCTATCCAGGCAGGTAATCCACACCCGACCCCCATCCTCCTCCTCCTTCCACATCCCACATGCCCCGACCGCTGGTGCGACACCTTCCACCCAAATCACCGACCCCTCCACCAAATAAGCGCCGCTCTAAGCCATGGTGCACGCAATATAGCCAGGATCTCAAGGAGCATTTGGCAGCGGAGAAGCAAATCGCGGCCGCACGCACGGATGAGGTCGCGATGGCTGCCATTCGTGCCGACCCCCAGATCTTGGAGGAGCACCTCGCCGTCGAGGCCACCGTCGACGCCTCGCGCGCCGACGCCGCGACGCGGTTGGCTGCTTTAAACGACAGTTCGTGGCGTTTTCTCGAGGCCACCCTCGATGCCTTCGACGAAGACTATGAGGTGTTTTCTCAGCGTGCACGTGCTTACCTCATCTCGAGAACCAGCAGGTTGGTGCCCGGAGCGGCTCAGGCAACTCACCACTACGACGAGGGCACCCACGATGCGGAGGCATCGCCCTCTTCCATGTCCAAGGAGCCAATCGTCATCGATATCTCCGACAATGAGGAGTAGCTTGTCTTATTAGCTCACTATAAGGACCCATGTTCAGTTTGCTAGCTACTGCCTTCCCTTAACAAATTCTAGTGAATTGTGCTATCTACTTTTACCATGCAATCTGTTGCTCTAGTGTATATGTTCTATATGTCATGCAATGTGGTGCTCACTTATTAACTGTTGGTTAATTAGTTGTCGTGTTCAGTTAACTGTTTGGTTCAATTCTGCAAATGTGATGTTCAATTCTTCAGGGTGCAATTTTGTATTGTCTTCCATGTGAGAAATAGATCGAATTTTTCTTTACAAAATACATGAGAAACAAATACAATTGCTATATTTCCAAGTTGTCAAGCATGCTTGGTTTGGTTAACTGTCTGATCTTCTAGTATGTTATACATTGTGCAATGTGGTGCTCAGTTAATGTTTGGTTCATTTGTTGTGGTGTTTAGTTAACTATTTGGTTCAATTCTGCAATGTGATGTTCAACTATTGTGGGTGCATTCTGTTATTGTATACCATGTGAGAAATAAATCAAATTTGACTGTACTAAATACATGAGAAACAAATATAATTGCTATATTTCCAAGTTGTTAAGCATGCTTGGTTTGGTTAACTGTCTGATCTTCTATTAGGAGTATGTTATATTGTGCAATGTGGTGCTCAATTAACGTTTGGTTCATTTGTTGTGGTGTTTAGTTAACTACTTGGTTCAATTCTGCAATGTGATGTTCAATTGTTGTGGGTGCATTCTGTTATTGTATACCATGTGAGAAATAAATCAAATTTGACTGTACTAAATACATGAGAAACAAATACAATTGCTATATTTCCAAGTTGTTAAGCATGCTTGGTTTGGTTAGTTGTCTGATCTTCTATTAGGAGTATGTTATATTGTGCAATGTGGTGCTCAGTTAATGTTTGGTTCATTTGTTGTGGTATTTAGCTAACTGCTTGGTTCAATTCTGCAATGCGATGTCCAATTGTCGTCGGTAGAATTTTGTATTGTTGTGCATGTGAGGAATAAATCGAATTTGGCTGCACTTAATACATGAGAAACATATACAAGTGCTATATTTCCTAGTTCTTAATCATGCTTGGTTTGGATAAATGGGTTTTCCATGTGACTTGAATTAATCTGATGAATCTGCAATGTGCTTATTTTTCATCAACATATTTTACTAATAGCATGCGAACCCTTACTTAACCTGATGACTAACTACCTTATAAGTGTTGCAGGGAAACAATGGGAAGCGCTGAGTTTTACAATCGAGGTTAGCACGTGCATTGTCCGTTGTCTAATAGCACATTATTGTGCAATTGCAGGAACCATTCTAATATTTAGGTTTTTAACAATTTGGTCTTGCACATGTAGGTCCTGCTGTCAGAGGTTTTGACCCACTGTTCGACCCTTTTTGCATATGGAAAAATGAGTTGTCCATGAATATCAATCAAGTCAAGAAACTCAGAAAGATTGTTAGGATAAAGAATTAGCGACAAAAAACAACAAGATCTTTGTCTGCACAATGAAGAAGACATCAGTTAACTACAAGATGGTACTAACTATTATACCTTGCCTTTTTTTTATTCCTTTGCCCCATTTTCAATATAGAGAAGATATTTATGCACATCCTTGTTTTCAGGTCTTTCCAAAGCAGTTCACTGATGATTACCTCTCAAACCACCTCTATGGTCAGAAGGTGTGACGCCCCAATTCAATCGTACACTAATCATACACGCAAATGTGTACGATCAAGATCAGAGACTCACGGGAAGATATCACAACACAACTTTAGACACAAATTAAAATAATACAAGCTTTATATTACAAGCCAGGGGCCTCGAGGGCTCGAATACATCAGCTCGAATACAAACGAGTCAGCGGAAGCAACAATATCTGAGTACAGACATAAGTTAATCAAGTTTGCCTTAAGAAGGCTAGCACAAAAACAACAACGATCGAAAAGGCAAGGCCTCCTGCCTGGGAGCCTCCTAACTACTCCTTGTCGTCGGCGGTCTCCATGTAGAAGTAGGCTCCGATGGGGTAGTAGTAGTCATCGGCGGTAGCATCTGGCTCCTAGGCTCCACCATCTGGTTGAAGCGTCCGAGAAGAATGGAAAGAGGTGGAAAAAAGGGAGCAAAGCAACCGTGAGTACTCATCCAAAGTACTCGCAAGTAAGGATCTACACTACATATGCATCGGTATCAATGAAAAGGGTAGTATCTGTGGACTGAACTGCAGAATGCCAGAAGAGAAGGGGAAAGCCTAGCCTATCGAAGACTAGCATCTTCAAGCAGCTCCAAGCATCTTACAGCATTCAGAAGAGTATAGAATAGCAGTTTATATTTATCAAACATGTTGTAACATTAGCGCCCAGAGATCCTTTCTCGACTCCCTGCGAGAAAGCAATCCCGGAGCCACATATCCATAACATGCCTCAGCATTCAGTATCCAGTTCTAGTTGTTTCGATCGGGATACAACTCCGAGCGTCCGTTACCGTGGAGACGGCTATTCGAATAGATAGAATACTTCCCTGCAGGGATGCACCAACTTACCCAACACGCTCGATCAACTCCGGCCGGACACACCATCAGGTCATGACCGGCCTTGGCAGATCAACACACCGCAGTCCTACCTAGGCTCGTCAGAGAGGCCAGCACGCCGGTCTACATCCTAAATGCGAAGGGGTCATGGGCCATCACCCTTTGCAATCCTGCACGTTGCGTGGGCGGCCGGTGAGCAGACCTAGCCCCCTTATACAAGCGAGGCGTTCCAGTCCAACCCGGCGCGCGCCGCTCCATTGCTGACGTCCGTTGAGCTTTCGGCTGATACATATGACGCAGAGTGCCCATACTTATTCCCGTGTGGTGGTTAGTGCGAAAAAGGCCAGAGACCTACTCGGATCAAATATTCCAACCGTTAGTGTCTTGGTAGTGTGCGGTAACGAGCAGGGACTCACGATCATGTGACCCCGTCGCCCCGTCTCGTGGACTTACGGCAAGGGCTAAGAATGCCCGGCCGTGCCACGTAATTATCTCGCGGGTACCCTCCAGGTCAACCCGACTTCACATCACTCGAGGGTACCCCTCGGGGCCGACCCGATGTCATCATGGTTCTGTGGTAAGTCAAAGTAATCGTGTGTTCGAAACAGCAAGGGGGAAACCCGAGGAATCACCCTCCATGGATTCCCACTCGATGTAACCGTCAAGATGGGCTCGGAGGAATCACCCTCGATGATCCACACTTGAGGGGTTGCACGACAGAGTCATTATCGGGAATGGTGAAGGAGGAATCACCCTCGATGACCACGACCGAATAGTTACACTACAGGGTTAACATCAGAAGTGCTGACGAGGTATCACCCTCGGCACTCGATAGTAACTCTGCAGAGTCGTACAACTAAGGGGGGGTGATGTGTGGTGTCGGGGCCTGGACGTCGATCACGTTGATCGAGTCATCGAACATAAAGCGGGGGCAACTGGGACAATGTGGGGGTCTCTGGTGGACCTCTAACCAACCTAAACTAAGCAGTTTAGGATAAGCAGGTAAGGTATGAAAGCAGGTAACCAATAAACAGGCTATGCATCAGAATAGGATCATACAAAAACAGTAGCAGTTCTAATGCAAGCATGAGAGGGGAAGAAATGGGCGATATCAGAATGATCAAAGGGGGTTGGCTTGCCTGGAAGCTCTGCTGAAAAGGAAGAAGTGTCGTCGGTGACGTAGTCGATCACGGCGGCATCATTGGTCTCGAGGTCTACCGGAGAGAAGAGGGGGAAGAAACAGTAAATACATAGCAAACAAAGGTACCACTAAGCATGACATGATGAAAAGCAGAACTAGGGGTGTTCTAACGCAGTACTACGCGTTGCAGACGGAGAGGGAAAACATCCGGAGGGTTTTCCGGTGTTTGGCGTTTTCCGGACAGAGGAAAAGAGGGGGAAAGTTCTATGTTCAGCATGCTAGAGGCATGTGACAGATGAACGGACCGCGTATTTTGATTCATTGGATTTTTCTGAGCAACTTTCATATATAAAACATTTTCATCCGACTTACGGTTTAATTCTTATTAATTTTCAAAGTTTTAAACAATATTCTGGAATTATTATATTTAGATTAATACGAATTGACCAAGTCAATTTGACCAGTCAAAAGGGTAGGTGTGACCCACATGTCATAGACTATTTACCTAAACAATTAAATAAACCAAACTTATTTAAATGGGGGCCTACATGTCATCTACTACTAGACTAACTTAGCACTAATTAATACTAGCTAGACCTAGTAGTGCTAATCTAAGCAAAGGCCGGCCATTACTGGACATAGTCCAGCTGGCCAAACACACACGCATTCAGCACACACGGCATGTAGCAGCACACACGCAATGGCCGGCCATTCAGTAACAGCAGCAGCCAACGGTAGCAGGTAGCAGTAGCACCAACAGCAGAGCAGTGCTAGCATCGGCAGCAGGCGCCAGCGGCAGCGGCCGGCGGCAAGCAGCAGGAACGGCAAGAGTACCAGCAAAGCAACAGCCCTAGCCGCAAAGCAAAAGCAGCAGCAGCAATACAGAGTAGCAGCGGCTCAACAGCAACAACAGTAGGCAAAGAAAGCAGCAGCGGCGGGGCTGTAGGCAGGGCCGCGGCCAGCAGGCACGGGCCGAGGCGAGCAGCGATGGGGCGCGGGCTAAGGTGAGCGTGGCCTGGAGCGGCTGGGGGGGCGCAGGCGCGGCCGGGGTTGACGGCGGTGACGGCGGTGAGCGGCGGTGGCTGCGGCGTTTGGTCACAACGGCACCTGAGCTTCAAATCGAGCAGGACAACGGGTTAGGCGACATATATTGGACGTCTCGAGCATGCCCACACCACCAGAAGGAGCAGGCGAGCACGGCCTCGTCGTATTCGACGGCCATGGCGGACGGTGGTGCCGGAGCTCTCGGGAGAGGTAGCTAGAGGTCGTGCGCGAGCCAGGGGAGAGTGGGGAGGCGAGTTGGTGCTCACTGCGGTCCTGTAGGGGTGCAAGGCGAGCTCGGGGAGGACCCGACGACGCCGAAATCGAAGACGAACGACGACGACCGAGGGAGGAAGAAGAGCTTGATGGCGAGCGTACGGGGCGGATCCGCTCGATTGGATGCTCGGGATGGACGAAGTCGATGGCGGCGGTCCTCCTGGACGCGGTCTTAGGCTTGGGGAGGCCTCCAGAGCACGTAGACGGCGGAGGTGCGACAGCGGCCTTGCTCGGGTGAGGGGAACCGAGAGGGACAGAGAGAGGGAGCGAGAGGAAGGGGGATTCTGGGGATGCTAGGGTTTGGGGGAGGGGTCGCGGGGTTGATCTTAACCTCAGGGGGGGCGTGGGATGGGTGCCACGGCGGCATCGCCGGCCAGGAAGGCCAGGATGGCCGCCACGCTCCCCTGTGCCTCCTGTAGCGGGAGGTGGAGGGAGATGGAGTTGAGCTGGGCCTTCCACTGTTTGACTTAGGCCGAGCAGCACCGTGCATCTCTGGGCTTTTCCAAATCCCTTTTCTTTTTTTTTTTTAAATTCTAGCTACCAAATAACTTTTGTAAAATGTGACACTTTGCCACATAAGTACTATGCAATAAAATGCACTGCCACAAAAGTTTGAGGATTAATTGAATCCATTTGAATTTTGTTTAAAAATAGAAATGATTTAATTTTGGGACTGTTTTGCTACAGTTTTGGATGCCAGAGGCATTTCAGGAATTTAGGTGATGTTGTTTTCCTCAACATATTTATTTAGGAATTTTTGCAAAATTATGAACTATTTAGTTTGCATTTTTGAAGACGTAAATTTTTTACTTGCATTCCAAATTTGAATTTGAATTGATTTTTAATCAAGGGGCAATTTAGCTTAGTAACCAAGGTGACATGGCATCCTTAGTGTGGAGTTACTGTAGCATGATTCTCGGGGTGTTACAGGAGGCGAGGAAGGTTTTCATACAACACCCACGGTTCAATATTGAAGTGTTCCTGAAGAGGACGAATGATGGACGGTCAATCATCCACAGGCACTGGCCTAAAGTTGCAAAGACCTTCAACATGAATGAAGGCTCAATATTCGCCTTCCGCTTCAGCAGTTTTCCAGATGAGATGCATCTTTAATTTCGAAAGGTTCTAGATGTTGCATGTGAAACTTGGTGCTGGTGCAGTTGTGTAATGGGGTAGCTGAGTGCTGAAGCTATATCATGTTGTACTCTGATGTATTTCAATTATGAAATCCTGCTTCCTTAATATGGAAATGAAATATATTATGTGCTTAATATGAATGTCAATTAGATTAATAAATTGATTATTAATAATAGGGCAATTAGCATGCTAATTGGCCAGGCTAATTGGGTTTTTCTATTGCAAACGGTTATTCAGAAAACACCGTGGGCGATGACCTCAGTCAACGCACACAGTTTCTAGGAATAAACCGTGTTGGATCAATGAACAATCACACACGACATTCTCTTGAAAACGGTTTGCGTTAGGCCGCCTTGCGCAAATGTTTACCACATAAAAACTGTGTGTGATGGGCAACCTTTGCCACACAATTTCTTCTACGCACCGTGTGTGATGCAATCAATAACGCAAACGATAAAATTGTTAATATCGTGTGCAATGGCACCGCTATCACAAACGATTTAACGGGAAAAATTGTGTGTGCTATACCTGCGAAGGGAAACGTTTTCCTTGGAGCGACTGTGTGGGATGTTCATACGAACGGAAACGTTTAGCGGGGACTGACTGTGTGGGATGTACTTGCGACCAAAATAATTTCGCCTGTATAATTGTATTTTTTTAGCATTACTGTACGCATAACCGTATTTGAGCGCTCGCCGGTCGCACACGACCTCATTTTGCCGAGCGTGTGTGCCAGGAGGGCATATCCCCGACGATTTCTGGGTCGTGTGGGAAGGACCCCCCTATAGCCCACACTCACTTGGCGACGGTTCCAAATGTCGTCGCGGAAAGGGGTTAAAAACCGTTTGTATAGCACCTCGGTGTACCAGTGATTACTAAATGGCACAATTGCATGGAAAAGATTATTGTGGTAATTACATCACAGCAGAAATGAATCATTATTTTCAAAGTCTTAGTTTACCAAAAAGCATTAGAAATTCAGTTCTGGAATCATTCAGCAACTTCCATCCATCACTAAAAGCATCACGAACAGACCGGACCAGACTAAACAGACTCAGGCGGCGGCAATCTAAGACAAACTGAAGTTGGTGACGGCCTTGGTGCCCTCGGAGACGGCGTGCTTGGCGAGCTCACCGGGGAGGAAAGGCAGTAGCAGCTGGCCGGGCGGATGGAAGAAACCTAGACGACGAGGGAAAAGAAGGGGAGGCGAGGACTTACCGCTGGGGAGAAGTCCAGTATGCCGGAGGAGGTACGCTGACGTCGAGGCAGCAGGTGGCGGCGTCTTGAGGAGTTGTCGGGCGACGGCAGCGGCGTCTACTCCAAATCCTTGAGTCCCCCTCGAGGGCTGAGAACCACGTGGATAGGAGGGGGTCGACGGGGATCAAAGGGGGATGGGCTGTGCAAACCCCGCAAAACAAATGGGTCGTCCAGCTTTCGTGAGGTTTCTGGGCCTCACGGGGTTAATCCTCTCAAAACCCTGTCAATCCCCTTGTATCAAACGAGGCCTCAAGCGTTGTTTGGTACTAATGTATTTTAGAGAATTGATGAGGATTATCCCGGTCAAACCCCTAAATCCTCACATATCCCAAAACACCATTTGGTTCTAGTGTATTTGACATGTTTTATCCCCACATTTTCCCACAAATCCCAAAGTCTAATTCATTTTTCTCAATACCCAATACACTACTCCTACCTAGTGGATTAGGGATAAATGAGAATTTGAAGGGATTGGGTGAAGGTTGGGGTTTCACCCAATCCCTATGGAGACTATCCCCACCAATCCCCTCAAAAACCCTAGTACCAAACAAGGCCTCAAGGGGTGCTTGTTTGGCGGGTGTTCCACCGAGAAAGCGGGCTTGAAGCTCTCATATGCTGAAAAAAGGAGTTTCATGCTCCTTATCGTACTACTTGATATACTTTGAAATTCCAGCGTGCATAGTTGATCTCATAGCCATTCTGATAAGTTTTAGCCGCTGCCGTGTTTGTTAACCGTTCTGAGAAGTATGACCCGGTAGCATGAAGTTTTCTGTTGTTTAGCATACCGTACCATGATCAAACAGTACCACCACAACATAAACCAACATCGGTAGGTAGGCTAAAGGCAGACCTCCCAAACATACAAAAGGTATCTACTTAAACTAAGACAATATGGCGTGACAGTTCAAACAGACCCATGAGTCCCATCCTTGTTCCAATCCCTGATTAGTTGCATGACATTGCATCATCATCCGGCATCTGCAGTGGAAAGAATAGCATGAACAAATTAGACAAGATCTTCTAATGCCCTAGGATCTCGATCTAGAATTTGGGGGAGAAGGAGAGAAGGGAGTGGGTGAGGAGCGTGGTGAGGGGAGAGTTTAGTTTCAGATCTCTTTTTCCTTCCTGCCCAATCATTCGGGATGAGTACAATATGTAGCCGGCACAACGGGCCAGCCACCCTCGACACGCACACGCTTACAAGGCCCACGGCCCAGCTCGCCACGCAGGGCGCTGCAGGTTCAGTTCAGGTGCAACTCTGAACCTGCACTTCTTCAGTCCGCTGCATATGCAGGCTACTGGCATATGCAGGTGCGACACTGTCCCCCCCCCCCCCTTAAGAGGAGTCCCCTTCCCAGATGCTGGCATTTGGAAAACGTTGACGAAGCACCGAGTAATCCTCCCAGGTTGCTGCTGCGGATGGCATGTTTTCCCACTGAATCTGCAGCTGGACGACCGGCGCATCTCCTTTCTTCATCATGCGACGGTCCAAAATTGTTGCCGGTTGTAACTCGTTGGCCGCAAGATCCGGTACCTTGGGAAGCTCAGCGAAGACCGGTGTGTAGTCCGGAACGAAGGGCTTCAGCTGGGACACATGAAACACCGGATGTATGCGAGCGTGCCCACGCGCTCGGTGATGAGGAAGGGCCTGAAGAACTTATATGCCAGCTTGCGGCACGGGCGATTGGCGACTGAAGTTTGGGCATAAGGTTGAAGCTTGAGCAGTACCTGTTCTCCCACATCGAATGCGCGCTCGGCGCGGTGACGGTCTACCTGCTTCTTGAAACGATCCTGGGCGTGAGCTAGCTGCGATCGGAGCAGCTCAGTGTGCGTGGCCCTGTCCAGGTCCCCGCCCTGGGCGTCCTCTGGCAGCTCAGAGCTCAGTTGTGGTAGTCCTCCGAGATTTGGTTCTCTTCCATATAAAGCTTTGAACGGGGAGCAGTTCAGAGAGGAGTGATGGGTCAAGTTGTACCAGAATTATGCTGTAGGTAGCCATTTGCGCCATTGCTTGGGCGTGTCATGCACAGCTCACCGGAGATACATCTCCAGACACTGGTTGACGCGCTCTGTTTGGCCGTCTGTCTGCGGGTGGTACGCCGTGGAATACAGAAGCTTGGTCCCTGAGGCGGCGAGGAGCTCGCGCCACATTGCGCTGGTGAAGATCTTGTCGCGATCAGACACGATGGAGTGAGGCACGCCGTGGAGCTTGATGGCGTGTTCCCAGAACGCGCGGGCGACCTGGGCTGCCGTGAAGGGGTGGCGGAGCGGCACGAAATGCGCGTACTTGGTGAGCCGGTCGACGACGACCATAATGGCATCGTAGCCCTCCGATTTGGGAAGTCCTTCGATGAAATCCATGGTCAATTCCTGCCATGGTTCTTGAGGAATCGGTAGCGGTTGGAGCTTGCCGGCCGGGTGCGTGTGCTCGTGCTTGGCGTGCTGGCACACGGCGCACTGCTTGACGAAATCTTCGACCGCGCGCTCCAGGCTGGTCCAGGCGAACAGCTTGCGGACGCGATGGTAGGTCGCCGTGGCGCCAGAGTGGCCGCCGACAACGCTGTGGTGCAGCGCAGATATGAGCTTCGTCTGCAGGGCCAAGTTCGCGCCAATCCAGAGGCGCCCACGCTGCCTGATGACGCCTTGCTGTAGGGTGCGCCCCTGGTCGTCGGTGTCGATGACGGCGAGCTTGGTGAGCAGGTCCTGGACGTCCGGGTCCGTCGCGTATGAGTTGGTGACTTCCTGGAGCCACTGTGGTTGACACAGGGAGAGCGCGTCGAGAGCCATCAGGTGGCCGACACGCGACAGTGTGTCTGCTGCGCCATTGTCGGTGTCGCGCTTGTAGCGAAAGGTGAATTGGAGGCCGACCATCTTCGCCATGGCCTTGCGCTGCAGCTCCGTCGCCAATTGCTGATCGCTGAGTGCGCAGAGGCTCTTGTGGTCGGTGACGATCTCGAACGGCGCCCGCTGAAGATATGGCCTCCACTTGTCGATTGCCATCATCACAGCCAAGAATTCCTTTTCGTATGTTGACAGCTTCTGATTGCGCATGCCCAAGGCTTTGCTGAGGTAGGCCACGGGGTGACCGTCTTGCATGAGCACCACGCCCACGCCGGTGTCGCAGGCGTCAGTCTCGATGGTGAACGGGCGCGAGCAGTCCGGAAGGGCTAGCACGGGTGTGCTCACCATCGCCTTCTTGAGCATGACGAATGCGTCCTGGGCCTTCTCGTTCCACTCGAATCCATTCTTGGTGAGCAGCTGTGTCAAGGGCTTGGCGATGATTCCGTAGTGCGGGACGAATTTCCGGTAGTAGCCGGTCAGTCCGAGGAAACCGCGCAGCTCGGTTTGGTTCGTTGGAACGGGCCAGGCGTTCATCGCACTGGTCTTGCTGGAATCTGTTGCGACGCCGTCCTTGGAGATGATATGGCCCAAGTACTCGATGCTGGTTTGAGCAAAAGAGCACTTGGAGGCCTTGGCGAACAGCTGGTGCTTGCGTAGGAGGTCCAAGATCACCCGGAGATGCTCTTCGTGCTCCTGCAGCTCCTCACTGAAAACCAAGATGTCGTCAAGAAAAATGATGATGAACTTACGTACGTGGCGCCCGAAGACAGTGTTCATCAGGCACTGGAACATGGCTGGTGCGTTGCACAGGCCAAAGGGCATCACACGAAAATGATAATGCCCGTGGTGCGTCTTGAAAGCTGTCTTTTCCTCATCTTCTTCACGCATGCGTATTTGGTGGTAGCCGGCTCGGAGATCGATCTTGGAGAAGTATGCAGCACCAGCCAGTTCATCTAGGAGCTCGTCCACTACGGGCAAGGGAAACTTGTTCTTTACTGTAACAGAGTTCAGTCGTCAAAAATCGACGCAAAACCGCCAACTCCCATCTTTTTTTCTTTGCTAGCAGCACTGGAGCAGCATACGGGCTCGAGCTATGGGCGATCACTCCTGACTACAGCATATCTTGAACTTGTTTCTCTATTTCGTCTTTCTGAGCAGGTGAATAGCGATAGGGTTTTGTGTTGATGGGTGTACTGCCAGGCTACAGATTGATGCTATGATCATACTGTCGACGGGGTGGCAGTGTGCAAGGCTCGGCGAAGACATCCTTGTATTCAGATAGCAGCTTCTGAATGTTTGGTGGTATGGGCGCTGGTTCAGGCTTGTCTGTCTGCTCCACTGTCACAAGTGATGCTGTCCAAATATCATTGGCGATTTCCATACGCTGGAGCTCATAAGCATCTGATTCAGTGATCGGGGGGAGGTCTGTGGTTCTGACACCTTGGAGATGCACTGTTTTATCGCCCACCTGGAAGGAGATTGTCTTCAGTTGCCAGTGGCAGTTCATAGGGCTGTGCTGCGACAGCCAATCCATGCCTAGTACCCCGTCATACGCACTGAGTTGGAGCACACGCAGATCAGTGTGGAAAGTGTGCCCCGGCACTTCCCATGGCAGTGATCTGACGATCTTGTCACAATGTAGGCGCTGGCCATTCGCCACACGAACAGAGACTGGCAGCAGAGGTTCAGTTTGGACAGACAACCGCGAGAGGAATGACTCGCTGACAAAATTGTGGGTACTGCCTGAATCGACCAACAACAACATCACCTGATCCCCTACTTGAGCTCGGAGGCGCATGGTAGAGGGTGCTTCCTCGCCGGAGACGGCATGGTGGGATAGCGAACAGCACTCTGGTTCTTGAGCTGCTGGTGGGTCGAGCAGTTGCAGAGCATGTATTATGTCATCTGACAGAATTTCACCGTAGTCGCCCACCTCGATCATTAGTATCTGCCCAGTTCGTTTGCACTGATGTTCCCTGGAGTATTTATCTCCACAACGAAAACAGAGTCCATTAGCGCGCCGGAATTCTTTCAACTGTCGCTCCCGAGCGAAATCATCGCCACCTTGGCGTGGAGGAATTGTTGCTCGAGCAGGTGCTGGGTTGTTGAGTGCTGGCGGTGGTCGTCCCACTGGTGTGATCCTGTGGCACGGTGCTCTCTGTTTCTCTAGTTCCTCCTCCTGAATGCGCGCGAAGACTGCCGCGCGAGTGATGCTGGTGGGTGCCTGTAGCCTGACGCCAAGTCGGAGCTCGTCCTTGAGGCCCAGTAAGAACTGAGAGATGAAAAACTTCGAGCTCAATGTGGGATCCAAGGAGAGCAAGTGATACATGGCCGTCTCGAACTCCTGCCGATATTCCTGCACTGTACCAGTCTGTCTCAACTGAACCAATGTGTGCATCTGCACTTCAAACTCCTCTGGTCCGAATTCCTCTTCCACTGCTGCTCTGAATGTCGCCCAGGTGATGTTAGTATGCTTCTGTCGGTAGGCCTGCAGCCACATCGCAGCCAGGCCCTCCATGTAGAGCGCGGCGGTGGTGACCCAATTGTGCACCGGCACGCGGTAGAGCTCGAAATAGGAAGTGCAGCGCTCGAGCCAGATGCGCAGGGTGGTGCCGTCGAAGCGAGGGAAATCATGCTTGGGCGGCTTGGTGAAGGTGTCGATGTAGCGGCCGTGCTCTGTCAGTGAGGGCGCCCCGGTGAGCAGCAGCGGTGGCCCATGGTTGACGAGACGAGCGAACGGAAGCTGCGATGTGCCCTCCGTGTAGAGGGGGGTCGGCGCTGGGCGAGGTGGCGGTGGTGGCACATGTGTCGTGGAGCCCGCAGTCACCGAGGCAAACCGTGCTTCGGCGCTGCCCATGGCCGCGGGATCGGGCGACGGCGCGCCCTTGCGGGCCTCGTCCACATCGGCCTGGGTGAGGTCGATCTGCTTCGCGAGATGCTTGAGCTCGGTGGAGACGTGCTCGTTGTAGGAGAGCTGCGCCTGGTGGCGTTCGTCGGCGGTCTTCTGATTCGCGTCCAGCCGGCGAATCACCGACTCAAGCAGGCTCTGCAACTTGTCGGTGGTCTCCGTCATCGCGTCCAGGACACGGCGGGTTGCGCCGAAGGCTTGGATGGCGACGCCGTCGTCTCGCTCCAAATCGAACCGACCCTGAGCAGGATTTTGCGCGAGCTCGCCGGGGTGACTCGCACCTGGCTCAGTGGATGTTACCGCGGACGATCAAGAGGTTGGGAGAGCGGCGGCGCAGCGTGGATCAGAGAAAAAAAATTGGCTCTGAATACCAGATTGTAATGCCCTGGGATCTCGATCTAGAATTTGGGGGAGAAGGAGAGAAGGGAGTGGGTGAGGAGCGTGGTGAGGGGAGAGTTTAGTTTCAGATCTCTTTTTCCTTCCTGCCCAATCATTCGGGATGAGTACAATATGTAGCCGGCACAACGGGCCAGCCACCCTCGACACGCACACGCTTACAAGGCCCACGGCCCAGCTCGCCACGCAGGGCGCTGCAGGTTCAGTTCAGGTGCAACTCTGAACCTGCACTTCTTCAGTCCGCTGCATATGCAGGCTACTGGCATATGCAGGCGCGACAGATCTCATGCGGACGGGCAAAAGGAAAAAGGCCACAGCATTTTACTAATCAACCAAGAAACAAGACAGACAAAATAGAAAGAACATATGATGTCCATCTATTGACCTTGCCATTAGTGCCCACCATATTTAAACTTGATCAAGTGAGGAGACAACATGAACTCGATAAATGTTTCTGGGTTCTTACATAATAGAAAACATAGTGCCAAACATGACTAGAATGTGTACCAGTACAAATACAATAACAGATGTCCAGAAATGAAAACAAAAAACATCATGTACTAGCTAGTGGATATGTGAGTATATCACCACAAGGAAAAATAGTTTTTATTTTGCACTAACCTTAGAAGAAGGAAAGGAAGCCTCATGCAGTATGCTGGTCATAACATCCAAGGCCTTGACCCGGATCAAGCGGCACGCCTCAAGCTGATCATTAGGCTTGCACGAGCAGAAGGTGAAAAGCTTCTTCTCTCTCTTCATCCAATCAGACATCATCTTGGCCTCATTTGCCATACCCTAGAATCCAATACATTAATCATTTTTCAACCAGTACGTGCCAAGATGCGTAGTCCGGTTATTTACAGAAAAGAAATTGATAGATAGATACTTATTAAGATTCAGCACATTGTGGCAAGCAGGCACGTACCACCATTGCAGCAGCAGCAGAAACGGTAGATTGGTTTCGTTTGAGGTTCGCAAGGCCCAAGGCGCAGGTGCGGATCATGCTGCTCTGCTGGATCATGTAATCAAAAGGCGTAGCTCCATGCTTCAGCAGCTCACACATCAGGTCAGCCTCCTTGGTGATACACTTGAAACCAATGTTTTGCATTAGTCAAAAGACCATAGAAAGAACCAAACAGAATACCCTAGAATTTAGAGACAATTTTATTTTTGTTCAGTTTATTTTGTTCAGGCAAGGTAGGCACATACCACAAACGCAACAATAGACAAGTCAACCCCTGTGCTGCAGATTGAGAGTGCTAGCTCCTTGATAAGGCTACTCTGAATGATAATGCTGACTCGGAAGGTGTCATCCAAGCTACGTTCCACTCGAGTGTTCCACTCGGACAGGAGTACCTCCTCCATCTTGAGACACTAGTTAACAAAATTGTGAGTTTGAAATATGTTAGTGCAAACAGTTTCAGTTGGATATCCATGGTTTAGTAAAGAAGCAAGCAAGAGTGGATTTTTGGAGCCCAGGCGTATCGGAGGACCTTATTTTAATTAGCTAAAAATCAAATTTAAAGTTTCAAAAAATTCCAAAAAGAATTGTACGTGATCATATGGATGTATATTACACATGTGTAAAGTTTGGTGATGAAATAAGTAAACATGTGAGCTATACAAAAATGACAAAATTGTGATTTCCAAATAGTGAATAATGCATGCACTGTTCATCTTTCCAAAATCATGACATTTTTGTGTAAGTCACATGGTTACTTATTTCAGCATCAAAATTTGCACATGTGTAACATACATCCACATAAAGATGTTGATTTGTTTTTAGAATTTTTTGAAAATTCATAATAGCATTTTGGCACCAGGGTGTGGCATTGCAAAGGCACTCGAGTGCTCCATGGAGCTCGTTTTGCAAAAAACAAAATGTCAAAAAAAAATCTACAAATACATATGCATATTCTTCAAGTATGTATAAAATTCCATCAACTAATTTGATTATTTGCATGCTACACAAAAAAGACAAATATCTGACCCGAATACAACAAAGAAAAAGCCTATTTTAATCTGTATATTTGTCTTTTTCGTGTACATCACATTTGAATATATATGTTCATGAAATTTTATACATGAATACTACAAGTATATGTCTACATGAAAACTTTTTTCAGATTTTTTTGAGACGTGGAAAAGGTATTTTCGCTGAAAATAAAATAAAGAGCTCAAGGGAGCTCGGCCTCTGCAGGCACTTTTGGTTTGGCACCATTCAAAATATAGGGCTCCAATGCACCCGTCCTCCGAAGTGACTTTTTGAGAAGCAAGAGGGTTACTTACAAATTTGGCAACAGCAGCACCCATGTCCGCGTTAGTGGTGATTTGCGAATCCTCAGGATTTTGGTTGGCAGCAGCATCAGCAAGAAACTCATCAGCATTGCGTTTGTAATACTCCTCAAGATAGCTGCTATGGCCAAACGACTTAACAGACCCGCACAATGGTAGCAGCCTTTCCCACCCCCATTAATTCTCCAAATGATCTTCTGAAACAAAATAATAGCATAAAAACATTACATATGTAGCACATTGCAAGGGGAATATAAAGAGCGCATTTGTAGCCATAACTGTGGTGATTAGCTTCTCTGTTACCTTCTTTCATCTTCCTCTTCTTACTCATTTTACCACCTTCCATATTTTTCTTATACTTAAGAGTTCAATACATCTGAAATGCTGCCACTGGTAGTGAAATCTTAGTGTCACAATGCTTATCATCAAGACGTAACAAATTAATTCTCTTAAAACTGCATATAGCTGCATCAAGAAAGAAGAAAAATCAAAAGGAACATCCATACCCTGTGCTGTTTGCTGCTCCGTGAGCAGCAAAGCCATCTCCATCACCAACAGGACCATTTCGACTAGCAGGTTCTTTCTTATCAATCTTGTGACAAGCAGCAGCAGAAGAAGACGACTTTTCTAGTATGTCGATCATAACATTCAAGGTTCGGTACCGGACTATGCGGCTGTTCTCAATCTCATCAGATATGGAATAAGGAAAGAGATCAACAGGCTTATCATTTTTAATGATCCACGCAATCATCATTTCAGCCTCCTTTGCCATACCCTTAAATTGAAGCCACCCATCAGTTTGCAGTTACTGCCCATAAGCTACTAGTATAAACAAAAAAGTGCAGAGTGCAGTTCAATTTGACAGATGGATAGATGGTACTATTAGGTGGGTTTTTTAAGGCAGGCACTAACCAACATGAGAGCAGAGGCAGCAACAGAATTCATGTCCAATGCGCAGTTCATCAGGCCCAAGGCACACGTGCGTATCTCTCTGCCCCTTTCAATTAAGTAATCATCAACGGGATCAACGCCTCGCTTCAGCAACTCACGCGTCAGGTCAGCCTCCTTCGCAATACACTTGAAACCATTGTTTTGCATTAGTACAATGACAATAAATAAATGGATTAGTACAATGAGAATAAAAAGGCCTAGCAAAATAATCTATATACCATCCCACTAATCAAGGCAAATTTGGGCACCAATTTATCCTTTATATTAACAAAGCGCCAAGTTGATCATATAATGTACCCAAAGATTTCAACTATTTTACTTACGGTGTATGCACCAGGTTGTATATGGCGAGTCCGCCAACATGGATAAAAAATGAAACAATAAGGAATCAGAATTATTATCTTGCAGGTACTACCTACTCCCACACAGTACACACACTCAGACGTAAGACAAATACTTTAGCAATGTTTGAGAAAACTAAAACCAACAGTCAGATAGATGGAGGCACCAGTGTTAGTATCTCAGCTTCATTAAAAGAAAGCCGTGTAGCCAAAAAAGGATGACTAAATCCATGCAATTAATTTGTACTGCACGTCATATTGAGGTTGGCGGTGATTACAACTCAAATCATGTTGCAGATTGTACAACTGCCCAAACTATAAAGACCCATTCGTTTGTTGAAGATCGAGATCAGTAAAAATAAGTAGAACTAGCTTTTTAGGAGACAACGATGAACGGACATAGATGAAAATAATTCAATTACAGTTGGGACATTTTTTTTTCATTTTTCCCTCTAAATAGAATGTTTTCCCCCTTTCCATTTCAGGTGATAGTCATGCCAGTAAATATAGGACGGATACAAGAAAAATGGATTGTGTGCTACATCCAGTTGAGGAACATCCGTAAGAATAAAGCGGGCATCAGAACAAATACAAGAAAAATGTTTGGTGTGAAATAGCCGGTTGAGGAACGTCCGTACCAACAAAGCAGGCACCAGAACAAATACAAGAAAAATGTTTGGTGTGTTACAGCCAGTTGAGGAACGTACCAACAAAGCGGCACCGGAAACATCAGAATAGCTGCAACCTGCTTCAATGAATGAACGTACACACTCATGGATCAGGCAACTTAGAATGTTTGATTTCCTCATTGACCATGTTTCTTCAGATCCTGCCTTGGTATTCCACTCAGACACAAGTTCATCCTCACTGTCGATACACTGCTTGGAACCATAAGACAGTCATCAAAATTCAAGTTAGCAACCAAGACAGCCGAAATAAAAATCAAACAGAAGCAGGATACAATTGGTGGTTTGGTCTGAGGGGGGAGGTTTGCTTACAGTGTGAGCTAGAGCAGTTATGCTCCTAATTGCAGCACTATTGTGACTGAGATACACTGCAAGGTAGGCGCTATAGTCAGCCCACGACACGGATTCACCCATCGGTAGCAGTTTCTCCCATCCCCATAATCTATCCAGGATATCTATCGAAACAAGTAAAAAAAATCATCATAATAATAAATATGGTGGCATGCTTTGGTTCATGTTTGTCGAACAGATCAGGGAAAAAAGGCAACGCAAAGTAACAGAAAACCGGGGAGCATCTAGAAATTTAGGAAGCAAAGCGCATGTACGATTTGAGCAATAAGGAACAAATGAAGAACCATGATAGATAACAAACTATGCATGATGAACTTTACTACCATGGTACTTGACAATAACTGGCTGCGGCATCTCTTTGGAAACGGACGGCTTCCGCTCAATCTCTTCGATGATACACTCAAAATACTCCCTATCCTCTTCCTCTTGTTCTTCTTTTTCTTCCACTCTCTGGTGCTCCATGATCGTGCACCGGGTCCAAGTTGCGGCGCCTCCTTCCGGAAAGACGACCCCGATCTGGTCTAGGGTTTCCTACCCGTCTTCTGCGGGAATGAAAGGAGGGGACGGGGGCGGGGAGAGCGTAGAAGGGACGGCTAGAAACAACATCTAGGGCTTTGGCCGGAGGCCGGTTTTGATCGAGATGCGAGCAACCTCGACCGTCGGATGCCATTGGACGAGCGAAATCACCTGCCTAATTAGTTGGGCCTGCGGGTTCAGGCAGCCTAGCGAAGAAACGCCGCAGAGGCCCAGGTTTCCAGAACTGAAGCCCGCGCGGGCAAAACTGTTAAAGCGAGAGCAACCGGGCGGGGAGGTCTATACAGGGCTGTAAGCGCCGGTTCGTGCCCCTGGCGCCCACACGGACTATAACTGGGCCGGCCCAGCAAGCTGCTGAGAACAAAAAGCGAAGGAAAAATACCAAGTTTATTCGGGAGAAGAGGGAGTCAAACTCGTCACGCCCATGTAAATGCCCACAATCGGCGCCTCGGCTCCACGCGAACCACGCCACGATCTCTTTCCCTCTCGTTAGGGTTTCCTCTTCCTCTCGCCGCCTGTGGCGACGTTGAGAAAATCTCTTCCCTCGCCGCCGTTCCGTCGGGACTTTTCCTACTCGGGCTGATTCAGGGGCAGCCTGGTGCTGCCGCCCGGCCTTGGTGGGGGTCCTGGAGGAGGTGACGCTAGGGTTTTTTCATCTGCTCGGGTTCTACGGCAGAGGCAGCAAGATCGATCTGAGAGATCTCACCAATGGCGCAGCGATCGGGATCGGCTGTAGATGGGAGCAAAGGTGGGACGCTCGACAAGCTGATGAAGGAGCTCGCCCTAAAGGAGGATGACCTAGATGATGTTGTCTTTGAGGAGGACGACGCACCACCGGAAGAGGATCTCCGATGGATGATATTGGCCCGTGTTCACATGGACAAGGCTTTCAGCACATATTGGTTCTTCCGTAACATGAAGTCAGCCTGGGATCTAGCGAGGGGAGTCAAGATCAAAACCCTAGAAGATAATCTATTCATCATGCAGTTTAACTGCCTAGGGGACTGGGAGAGGGTAACCCAGGGAGGGCCTTGGCACTTCCGGGGGAATCCGGTGATCATTGTTCCGTATGATGGCTACTCCAAGCCTACATCCATTGAGCTCTTCAAGTTTGAGATATGGGCAAGAATCATTGATCTTCCAATCGCATACCATGGAAAAGTGAAGGCGCTAGCTGCTAAGATCGGCGAGTTTGTAGACTCAGAACCATCTTCCTTCGACTTCGAAGGGAATTTTTACAGGGTGAGAATCCGTCTAGATGTTCTCAACCAACCCAAGAAGGCGACTTCCATAGTCCGTGGGGGTCAGAGGGAGATTTTTGCTGTGAAATACGAGCGGCTCCCGGACTGGTGTCAGGTATGCGGCATGATGGGGCACGAGTTTAAAGAACACGGAGATGGTGTGCACCCCCTCTCGGCCTTGGTTTTCAAGAACTTGAGGGCGCCGGCCACGACTGCATGGGGCACGAGGCGTCGTAACAACGGGAAGAAACAGCCCAACCAAGCGGGAGGAGGAGCTAGTACTGACCTGGAAAGGGACAGTAGTGCAATGGAGGGGGAAGATACAGATATGGAGGAAACTGACCAGAACCGAAAGAGATCTTCGGATGAGGCCGCGGCTTCTGCCACGGCTATGGCCTCCAAGGGGAGCCTGGAGCTTGTACTCTCGGCAAACCAAAAGGGAGGGGCGGGTGTGGTCCCAATAAGCCCACCGCCGAAGCAGGATCCCAAGCGATCCAGAACGATGCAGCAACCAGAGAAGGCGGCAAACACGATGGTGAGGAAGAACCAGGCGGTACTCAAAAATCAAGATGCAACAGCGGCGGCCTCCTCGTCGGAGGACCGCCGAGCACAATGAATCTGTTAAGCTGGAATTGCCGGGGTTTAGGCAACGCCCCGACAGTTCAAGAATTGTGCGAACTCGCGTTAAAGTTTGCCCCTAGAGTACTCTGTATTTTGGAAACACAAATTAGCCAAGAGAGAGCTGAAAGCTTAGCAAGTACTCTAGGATATGATTGTTCTTTTGTTGTTGGTTCCACCGGTCGAAGCGGTGGCTTAGTTTTGTATTGGAATAATGAAATAAAAGTTGAAAATTTGGGTTACTCGCAGTACCATATTGATGTCAAGGTGTCGGAGCTGGGGGGGAACCCGTGGAGGCTCTCGTGTTTCTATGGAGAAGCCCAAACACACCTAAGACACAGAACTTGGGATACGATGAAGAATTTGGCGTCGCTACAAAACATGCCGTGGGCATGTATAGGCGATTTCAATGAGGTCCTTCGGTATGATGAACATGAAGGAATAGGCCAGAGAAGCCAGACACAGATACAAGGATTCCGAGATGCGGTCGATGTTTGTGGCCTGATAGATCTTGGTTTTCAAGGCCAGAAGTGGACGTTTGAAACGAAAGTTGCAGGAGGCACGTATACGAGGGTGAGGCTTGACAGAGCGCTCGGCTCTGCCGAGTGGTGCGCACAATTTCCCCTTGCAGTGGTAGAACACCTTACTACTGCAACCTCTGATCATTCTCCTATTTTGCTAAAGCTTGATCCACCTGCTAGAGGGCCGGTAAAAGAAAGGCAGTTTCGCTATGAATGCATGTGGGACACGCATCCCGAGTTGATCCCCACGGTCCAGCGTGCATGGGAGGCCAACGGCCCTAATCTAACAGTGGCGGAGGTTCGCGCGAACCTAGAAGCCCTGTCTAACAATTTGGGCGAGTGGAGCAAGTCGACTTTTGGCAATGTCAAGGCTGAGATTAGAAAGCTAAAGAAGGACCTACAATGTCTAAGGAGTGACCCTCTCCGGGTTGGCCCGTCCCATGTTGAGATCAAAATTAATGACCGTCTAATTGAGTTATATCTGCGTGAGGAAGTGATGTGGCGTCAAAGGTCTAGGGTGGAGTGGCTCTCTGCAGGTGACCGGAATACACATTTTTTCCACCTTCGGGCATCGATGAGACGGCGAAAGAATTTGATTAAGGCTCTCCAGAAACAAGATGGGCAACTAACAGAGGACCTTACGGAGATGCAGCAACTTGCCCAAGAGTTTTATAAAAATCTCTACACTTCAGAGGGAGTGGAAGGAGTAGATGATGTTCTCCAGCACGTACCTTCGAAGGTAACAGTCGCTATGAATGAATCACTTATGGCACCATACAAAGAGGAAGAAGTGAAGAAGGCGTTGTTCCAAATGTTCCCTACAAAGGCGCCCGGTCCCGATGGGTTTCCGGCGCACTTTTTTCAGCGCCATTGGGATATATGTGGAGCTTCGGTCACGAGGGCAGTATTGAGCATAGTCAGGGGGGAGGAGAGCCCGGCCTGTGTCAACGACACAATGTTGGTTTTAATTCCAAAGGTATCGAACCCCACTTTGTTATCTCAATTCCGACCTATAAGCCTTTGCAATGTCTTTTATAAGATAGCTTCGAAGGTACTAGCCAACCGTTTGAAGTCAATACTCCCAGACATTATCTCAGAGGAGCAGTCTGCCTTTGTTCCCGGAAGGCTTATTTCTGACAACATCATTTCAGCTTATGAGTGTTTGCATTTTATGAAGAGGAACCGGTCAAAGAACAACAACCACTGTGCGCTCAAGCTCGATATGATGAAGGCATATGATAGAGTTGAATGGAATTATTTGGAAGCAATCATGAGGAAGTTGGGGTTTGCTGCACCATGGGTATCCATTGTCATGAACATGGTCAGAACCGTTTCTTTCTCAATCTTGTTTAATGGAAGTAAATTGGAGGAATTCAAACCAACACGAGGTATCCGTCAGGGAGATCCTATCTCTCCATACCTTTTCTTGCTAGCAGCAGAGGGCCTTTCGTGCCTCTTGAAATCTCAAAGTGAATCATCCCAGCTCAGCGGCATTAAGGTGGCGCCATCGGCACCGTCGGTGAACCATCTTTTAGTCGCGGATGATAGCCTGCTGTTCTTCAAGGCTAGTGTAAATGGAGCGGAGGAGGTGTCACACCTTTTGGATACATATTGCAGGGCCTCGGGCCAACGGATTAACAGGGATAAATCTTCCATTTTCTTCAGTAAGGGATGCCCTCAGATTGTGAGAGATGCAGTCAAGGGATGTTTGCATGTTCCAAATGAGTCTTTAAGTGACAGATATCTGGGCATGCCCACAGATGTGGGACACTCAAAGAGGGGCACGTTTAAATACTTGAGTGACCGCGTTTGGGATAAGGTAAAAGGATGGATGGGAAAGTGTTTATCAGCTGGGGGCAAGGAAGTACTCATCAAGTCAGTTGCCCAAGCAATCCCTGTTTACTCAATGTCTTGCTTTAAGTTGCCAAGAGGATTGTGCGATCACATTAACTCCATCATTAGAAAATTTTGGTGGGGATGCAAACAGGGACAGAGGAAGCCAGCTTGGGTTTCATGGGAGGTCATGACCAGGCCAAAATACTTGGGAGGCCTAGGGTTTAGGGACCTGGAACTTTTCAACCTAGCACTGTTGGCGAGGCAGGCCTGGAGGGTGCTGCAAGACCCCTCGACTTTGAGTGCTAGGATTCTCAAAGCATCTTACTTTCCCACCACAGATTTGCTTAGTGCTGAACTTGGTTCAAGGCCATCACAGATTTGGCGAGCAGTTTTAGAGGGTCGGGATATTCTAAAACAAGGTATCATTCGAAGAATAGGCAATGGGCAGACGACCAACATATGGACACACAACTGGCTACCAAAGGAGGGTTCGCTCCGACCCATTACTTCTCTGATCCCGGATCCGCCTCAGTTTGTCTCGGACTTGCTTACTCCAGCAACGGCATCCTGGAACGTGCACCTAGTCCGTTCTTTATTTCTTCCAACCGATGCGGAAGCAGTTCTGAAAATACCAGTATGCACGAGCAATGTTGATGATTTCTGGTCATGGCATCCAGATTCTAAGGGAAGGTTCACCGTAAGTTCAGCATACAAATTCATAATTAAGACAAAGATAACAAGGGAGAATTGGCTAGAAGGCAGAAGCGGGTCATCTAGTATGGACCGAGAGGAGAAGGATTGGTGCAAACTTTGGTCGTTGACTGTCCCATCAAAGATCAGAGTGTTTTTGTGGCGTCTTGCCCGTCACTCATTACCAACAACAGATGTCCTTAATAAGAGAAACATGTCAACTAGAGATGCGTGCCCTTTGTGCGGCTCTCCCGACTCATGGCGCCATGCGCTTGTCTCCTGCACGACATCGAGGTGCACGTGGGCGCTGTCCGACCCTGAACTGGTGGCTAAGATGGCGGAGAACACTGAACCCCGAGCGAAGAACTGGCTCTTCCAGCTTTACGAGGTTCTTGAACACAAGCTTTACTCAAAGATGGTAGTAACACTCTGGGCAGTTTGGTATGCGAGGAGGCAGGCGATCCATGAAGGAATATTTCAGTCACCGATGCAGACCTCTTCGTTTGTGGAGTCTTATATTCGCGAGCTAGAACAAGTCAATGAAATAGCAGCCCCTCGCGTTTCTGCTACCACCAAGAGGGAAGCTCCACGAAGATGGATAGCCTCACCAGTCGGGATGGTGAAGTTTAATGTCGATGGAGCGGTGGCACGGCACAGCCGTGGCGGTGCTGTTGCCGCGGTCTGCCGAGACCACACGGGCCTATATCTGGGGTCATCGGCGGTGGTTTACAATGGAGTTTTTGATCCGACGATCTTGGAAACTTATGCATGCAGGGAGGCGTTGGCACTAGCTAGCGATCTTCAGGTGTCACATATGTTAATAGCATCGGATTGCCAAGGAGTGGTGAACGACATAAACCAAGGGACAGGAGGTCCGCACTCTGCTATCATCCAGGAAATTTTGGGACGTAGAAACAACTTCACTTCTGTTTCGTTCGTTCATGAGCGTAGGAATTTTAATTTCGAGGCTCACAATCTCGCCAAACTTGCTTGTAATCTTCAGTCAGGTAGACATTTATGGTTGGTCAATCCTTATGACCAACGTATTGTACCCATGAACATTACTGATAATCAATAAAGTGGCAAGATTACTCAAAAAAAAAATGTAAATGCCCACAAGGTTTAACCACTGGACCAACTTCGGTGTACTAACTACTTGGGGAAAACCGATCTCTTTAATCATTCATACAGTACAAAACATTAAACATATACTAGTACTTTATAGCCCCTATAAATTCTTTGAATAAAGAAAACATAAATTTGAAAAGGCATTCATATAATCCATGAATTGAAAGGAAAAGTTCACAAAAATGGGAAAAGTTCATGAATTCAAAAAAAGTTCATCGAATTTGAAAAAAGTTCATCAAATTTATAAAAAAGTTCATCAAATTTGAAAAAAGTTCATAGAATTTGAAAAATTGTTCATCAGATTTCAAAAAAAGTTCATCAAATTTTTTAAAAAAGTTCATCAAATTTGAAAAAAGTTCATAGAATTTGAAAAAATTATTCATCAAATTTCTAAAAAAAATATCAAATTTGAAAAAAATCATCGAATTTGAGAAGAAGTTCAACAATTTATAAAAAAGTTCATCAATTTTCAGAAAAGTTCACAAATTTAACAAAAAAGTTCATGAAATTTTAAAAACTGCGAATAAGGAAAATAAAAAAGATGAGAAAGAAAGAAAAAGAATAAACCGAGCTGAAGAACGAAATAAACACGGGAAAATGAACTATATTTAGTATTTACACTCGCGTGTGGATAGCCTGGTGGCTAGAGCCGAGAGTTTACAACGAAAGCTTGCGAGGTCGAACCCCCCTCCCAACAATATTTTTGACCTTTCGAAAACAAGAAGAACATGAAGGAAAATGTTAGGATGGGCCGGCCCAGTTAGGACTGCTGCAGGCACTCGTTTGCAAAATTGCACTGTAACGGGCGCATGCAGTGCCAAATAGGAAATGCCCTATATGGGAGCTCCTATTCGGGAGCTCCTATAGGACGCATTCTGCGTTGAATGGACCACGCGCCGCACGGGCTGATGCACGACTGGGCCGGCCCACTGGAGCTGAATCGCGTTGAAAGCAAAACCGCGCGACGCAAAAAAAACCCCGAAAAGTAAAGCAACGTGAGGAATCGAACTCAAGCATTCGATCAACCAACTGCTTATACCTCACAAAGCTAGCCATTAAGCTAACCACGGCGGCTTACAATTTTGTATAGCGTGAACTCTTAAGAACAGAAAGTAGCGGCAGATTTGAAACATTTATGATTTTTCTCATATTTCTTTGAAATAACAAACAATTTTGAGATTCTTGTTCTTTCTGAAAACACAAACAATTTAAAAAAACATGAACAAATTTCGTAATTCAAAACATATTTTGAAAACAGGAAGAAATGGTGAACACATTTTGCAATCCTGAACTTTTTCTAAAATGCGAACAATTTTTTAAAATTCTGAACATTTTTCAAAAAACATGGATTTTTTTTAAATAACAACCATTTTATGAAAAAAGTGAACGAAAATGAAAAATAATTTAAAAAGTGGATAATTTATGAATGTCGATCATTTTTCAAGCAGGTCATTTTTTGTCAAGTTTTTGAATTCTTTTGAAAAAGTGAACAATTTTTAAAATTATGAATTCATTATCAATAATGTGAACATTTTTTAAATTTGGGAACAAATTTTAAAACCGTAAACAGTTTTTGAATTTGAGAACAAATTTTGTAATCGCGAATATATTTTTAGAAGCCGAACAAAATTTCCAAAACCTGACATTTTTAGAAAAAGGTGTTTTTAGGTTTATACTTTTTTGAAAAGAAACAAAAGGAGAAGAAAAAAGGAAAAAGTAAAAAATAAATCCAAAAAAGGGAAAAGATGAACATTTTTTAAATACCAGAACATTTTGTTTAAAATGCGAACATTTTTTGAATTTATGAACAATTTTGGAAAACACGACAATTGTTTTTAAAAATTAATGTTTTTTAAAAGTGAGAACAATTTTTTTAAGTTTACGAACAACTCTTGAAACATGAACTTTTTTCGAAAAAAACTTGAAAAATAAAAAAGAAAAATGAAAGGAAAAGAAAAATAAAAGAGAAAATAAACAAGGAAAACCAAAAACCAAAAAAAAGAAAGAAAAAACCGGTTCAGGGAAACTTCTAGAAGGTTCCCAAAACCAGAAAAAAAATGGCTGGGAAACTCTACAAGAATGGGTCGGCCCAGTTCACCATTCGATCGCCAGCTCTTATGCGAAGCCTCGACAGCTTGACGCGGAGAGCGTCAAATAGGATATACCCTCCTATTCGCCGCTTGCTGCGGCAAACAGGCGCGGTTTCGCACAGGTGGGTCTCCAACTGGGCCGGCCCATGAATATAGCGAACGACAGTGCACTGTAGCTAAAAACATCCCCGCCGTCGCGGGAATTCAAAACCAGGACGTCATGCTATACCTGACGTGGCACGACCAGTTGAGCTAGTAGTTGTTACAAGTTCTATAGCAGCGCTAATCTTAAAGAACCAACCCGCAGTGTAGATCCAAATTATATCTTGAATTTCAAAAGCATTTTTATTCAAAAAAATGAAGGGATCTGTGAAACACAAACAAATTGCTAAATTTGCGAACAATATTTTAAAACTTAAGCATTTTTGAAAATCAGGAACATTTTGTTTGAAACGGGAACATTTTTTTAAATTTCAAGACAGAATTTGAAACCGCAAACATATTTTTAAAATGTGATAACAAAAACATTTTTTGAAATTTGCGAACAAAATTTGAAACTGAACAAAATTTTCAGCCATTCCGGTTTTGGGAACTTTCTAGCTGCTTCCCAGCCGGTTTTCCCCGGTTTTGGGAACCTTGTAGGAGATTCCTGAACCGGTTTTTTTCTTTTCCTTTTCTGTTTATTTTTCTTTCTTTTTCATTTTTTTGTTTTTCTTTTTTCTTCTTTTAAGTTTATTTTGTTTTTTCAAAAAACTTTGTGTTGCTCATAAATTGTTCAAAACTTCATGAAATTTTCCAGTTTCAAATTTTGTTCCCAAATTTTGTAAAACTGTTCACACTTTCAAAATATTGCTAAGAAGTTCAAAATATGTTCTTTTAAATTTTTGTTCAGAAGTTTTAAAAAATGTTCTTGATTGCAAATTTTGTTCACCAAGTTGATTTTTTGTATTTCTCTTTTTTTTCTCTATTTCTTCTGTCATTATTAATCTTCTCATTTTTTCTTTCTATTTTTATTTTTCAGAATTCCAAATTTTGTTCCAAATTTCAAAAAATGTTCTGAAGTTAAAAATTGTTCCTGTTTTTTTTAATTTGTTCAGAAGTTCCAAAAGAACTTAGTGATTTTTACAATATGTCCGCATATTTGAAAAAATGTCCACCTTTCAAAAAATGTTCATAAATTCAAAAAATGCTCCTATTTCATAAAATTTTCTTAATTTGAAAAAATGTTCGCCATTCAAAATATGTTCATAACTTCAAAATACGTTCTTCTTTTCAATTTTTGTTCACAAATTCCATGAGTGATAATAATGTTCGCTTTTTCTAACTTTTGTTCAGAGTTTTCAATTTTTTGTTCACAGATGCAAAAAACGTTTCCTTTTGTCCAAAATGTTTTTGTTTTAAAAATGATTATTTTTCGGACATTTATTTATAAATCCAAAAAACTTCGTATTTTAAATTTGTTCGCAAATTCAAAAATTGTTCGTGTTTGTAAAAAAAAATTGGAATTGAAAAAAGGTTCCCACTTTTCAAAATTTGTTCACAAATTCACACATTATTTCTGTTTTAAAATTTGGTTACAAATCCAAAAATTGGGCATTTTTTTCAATACTTGTTCGTGTATTTTGAAAATTGTTCAGAATTTCTTTTAAAAGTATTCAAGTTTTTATATAAATGTTTGAAAAAAATGTTCATGATTTTGAAAAAATAGTATTTAATTTTAAATTGCTCATTATTTCAAAAACAATGTTCATGAGTTGAAAAACATGTTCGTGACTTAAGAGAATGTTCACAAATTTCTAAAAAATGTTCACAAACTTCAGAAAATGTTGACGATTTCAAAAAAATTATTGATGAGTTTTAGAAAATGTCACAGTTTCAAAAGAAATGTTCATGATTTAAGAGTAATGAATTAGTAAAAATAAAACCACGATTTTGTAAAAATTGTTCATCATTAAAAAACGATTTTAAAAACAAATCATGAACTAATTGATTTTCAGAAATAGAAAAACAACAGTAAAAATGAAAACATAAAAGTAAAGAAAAATAAAAAGAAACAGAAAAAGAAAAACATAAAAACCCGGTTCAGGGAAGGTTCTAGAACCTTCCGAAAACCGGTTGGGGTGAAACCCCAAAATGGGCGTCCCATAGAAACACGCAGCGAGCGAGGAGGGGGGGGGGGGTGGGTGTGTGGTGTGGGGGGGGGGGGGGGGGTGGGGGGGGGCTGGGATACGCGCTACCTCGCTCGCCGGCGTGGTACGCGCTATATAGGAACCCGCAGATAGGAAGGAGAGCTCCTAACGGGCGCTTAGAGCGCCGATTGGGAGCTACACGCGCTCGCAAACAAAGCATAGCAGACGGGCCCAGCACTTGCTCAAAAGTAGGAAAAAATGGCTACGTGAAAAAATATAGCGAAAGCTGGGTCTCAAAGTCAGCATCGCACATCTTCTTTGTAGACAAAACGTACGAACCACTTGACCACACACGTTTTGTAGCTCTGCTACTAGAAAAAAGTGTTAGTTAACCTTTTTTTTTGGTGAAACATTAACGTAAATCTGAAATTTGTTGAAAAGTTTATTAATTTTTAAAAACAAGTTCGATTTTGAAAACTAGTTCATCATTTTTTTTAAAGTTCACAAAATTTGAAAATAGTTACATCAATTTTAAAAAAGTTCATTGAATTTGAAAAAAAGTTCATCGATTCAGAAAAAAGTTCACAAAGTTTGAAAAAAGTTCGTCAACTTTGAAAAAGTTCATCAAAACTGAAAAACAAATCATCGGATTTAAAAAAAGTTCATCGAAACTGAAAAAAAAGTTCATCCAATTTGAAAAAAGTTCATTGAATTTGAAAAAAAGCTCATTCAATTTGAAAAAAGTTCATGGAATTTGAAAAAAGTTCATCGATTATAAAAAAAGTTCATCAAATTTGGTAAAACAATGTTCCCGCATTTACAAAAAACAGAAAAGAAAAATGAAAAATGAAAAACAAAGAAGAAAAAAGAATAAAGAAGGACAAAATTAGAGAAATCGCTGCTTTTTGTAGCATTCTATTTAAAGAGAGAAAAAGGAAGTTTCATAGTCACAGTACGAAAGGTGGCCGATTGGTTACGTAGCTCCATAATGAGCGTAGAGGTTGGGAGATCGAAACTAAGGCCCTGTACAACGGCAGGTGCTTAGCCAGGTGCCATAGAAAAAACCGGGTTTTTTTCTTCAAATTGGATCGCACGGGTGCTTGGGAAGCTAGGCAGAAGGAAATGTTTGCTCCTGGTGCCAGCCGGTGCTTAGAAGAATAAGTTCTCCCTTCCAACCTCCATCGACAGAAAAATGAAGAGAACAAAAGGCCCAACTTCTCCAGCTGAGCAACCGAAGCACATCTGCCTAGCACCTCTGCATTGCAGGACGACGTGCGACGCTACTCTTTTTCCTCAAGCACCTGTGCATAACCACCCACCATTGTACAAGGCCTAAGAGGGCGTAGTTTTTTTGGCAGTATTGCCGAAAGGAAAGAAAAGTCTAAATGGGTTGGTCCAGCGCTGCGAGGGGGTGTGCGCCAGTTTGCCTAAACCGAAGAAACGGGCGCCTTAAGCGCTGTTTAGGATTTGTCGATAACCAAAACAATCGAACCAGAAACTCGACGAACGAGATCGAGGCGAATCCTATTTGATGCTCGTGTGCGTCCGACTGCAGCCCTTTCGCTGAAGCGCGCGGTCGAGCAGCGCGAAACGGGCCGGCCCACTTTGAGCGTTGAAGCAGTGCCTGGCAAACCGGTTTTGGGAACCTTCTAGAGGGTTCCCTCAACCGTTTTTTCTGTTTTTTTTTTCTTTTACTGTTTTTTCGGTTTTTTCTGTTTCCTTTTCCTTTATCTTTTTCGTTTCTTTTTCTTTTTCTATTTCTTTTATTTTTCCTTTTCTTTACTTTTATCCTTTTTAGGTTTTATTTTTATTCTTAGTTTCCACAAATGTTCAAAATTCCAAATTTCTTCATAACTTCAAAAATTGTTCACGTTTTGAAAAAAATCATTTAAAAAAATTAAAATTCAACAATTGTTCAGTGTATATTACAAAAATGTTCAATGTATATTTCAAAAAACTTCGTGATATTTCATAAAAATGTTCAATGTCTATTTAAATATTGTTCAACTTATATCACAAAAATGTTCAATGTGTACTTAAAAAATGTTCATCATTTATTAATAAAAAAATGTTTATTGTATATTTAATAAAATGTTCAGTGTATATCAAGAAGTTCGATGTGTATTTAAATTGTTCGTAGTATCTTTACAGAAATGTTCAATGGTCGAAAAGTTTCGATTTTTTCTGGATCTGCCAACGCGTTGAGTTCATAAATGTTTGCGACGCCTGCTAACCACAAACACTTAGCAGCTCAACTGTTTGAGAACGCTAACCCGCAAACGTCTGGTTACGAGTTTGAATCCTCGTGAGAGCTTTGTTTTTCTTTACTTTTTTAGTACCGTCTTCGCCATGATGCCATCGAATGGGCCGGCCCATTTAGATCGTGCCTGCGCGGAAGCTCGTCCTTTTGACGCTAGCGAGCGTCAGCTAGGGACAGAATATCCTATTTGCCGCTCGCTGCGGCAAGTTGTCGGGCGGACGCACAGAGAGATCGAACGAGCGTTCAGGCGTGGGCTGGCCCGTGAAACGTTTCCACGATTCCGGTTTTAGGAACCTTCTCGCTTGTTCCCAGCAGGTTTATTCCGGGTTTGGGAACCTTGTAGAAGCTTCCCAACACTTTTTTTCTCTGTTTCTTATCCGTTTTTTGTTTTCTTTTTTCCTGTTTATTTTTTTCTTCTCTATCTTTTCCTTTTTTTCCTTTTCTGTTTTTTTCAAGTTTTATTTATCATCTTTTTTCGTTCTTTTTGTTTCTATTCTTTACTTTTCCTCATCTTCACTTTTCCATTTTTCATAATTTTAAAAATGTTCAAACTATTCAAATTTTGTTTGCATTTAAAAAATCTTCATTTTTAACAAAAATGTTTGAAGTTTAAAAAATTGTTTGCACTACGAAAAATATGTTCAAGGTTTTGAAAAATGTTCCGGATTTCAAAAAAATTGTTCATGTATTCAAAAGATGTTCACATTTTCAAAGTTGTTTGAGATTTTTGAAAAGGCTCTCCGTTTTAAAATTTGTTCTTCAATTTCCCGAAATGTTCGTGCTATGTAAATTTCATTTTTTAAAAAATTTGTTCTAGTTATCAAATTTTGTTCAGAAATTCAAAATATTCATAATTCTTTTGCATTTCCAACAAATTGTCGGACTTTTCAAAAATTGTTCGTATTTTGTTTCTGTTTTTATTTTCCATTTCTTTTTTTGTTTCAGTTTCTTTTTCTTTTTCTTTTACTTTCTATTTCCTTTTTTCCCTATTTCTTTTGTTCAAAAATTTCAAATATTTGTTTGAAATTGCAAAAAATATTCTCACTTTTAAATTTGTTAGATTTTGAAAATAAGATCAGGAATTTTTCAAAATGGTTCTTGTTTTTATCAAATATATTCAGAATTTCAAAAATTGTTAACAATTTCAAAAAGATATCCGTGTTTGAAAAAAATATCATGTTTCCTATATTAGTTCACAGTTTCAATATGAGGAAATTAAAAAAATGTTCTCATTTTCAAATATTCTTCAGAATTACAAAAATTGTTCTTGTTTTCGAAATATGTTCACAATTCCAAAAAATATTCAAATTTCATAAAATGTCCTTGTTGTCAAAATTTGTTCACAATTTCAGGAAAATGTTCGTGTTTCAAAAAATGTTCATGAATTTCAAAAAAAAATCTCGTGTTCAGAAAAAATCAGTATTTCAAAACAATGTTGATGTTTCAAGAGATGTTTGTGGTTTCAACATTTTGATCGTAATTTCAAAAAATATCCCCATGTTTTTTGTTCTCATTTCCAAAAAACATACAAATACAAATTTTGTTCGCATTTTAAAGTATATTCGTGGTACAACATTTTTTGTTCTGAATTAAATAAATGTCTTTGTTTTCCTTTTTTGTTCAAAAATTTAATTTGTGATCTCGGAAATATTTAGGAATTCCCAAAAAAGTTGAATTATAAAAAAAATCACCTTTTCGGAAACATTTTGTATTATCAAAAATAATGATGGCATTTCGGAACCGTTTGCAACTTTAAAGGAATATTTTCCATATCTCAACTTTTCTGTGTATTCTTATATTGTCTTCTGCCTTTATTTGCAGCAGCGGCGTAGTGGCTAAAGGCTCGCATTAAGAAATCTGTTGTGTGCAACGGCGCGGGATCGAAACCTGTCGTACTCGTTAGTTTTCCAGGTATTTTTTGCGTCGCGTGATAGGAAACAACAAACGGGCGCGTCGGTGGGCCGGCCCAGTCATGCGTTGCCCCTGTGCGTCCAGCTTCTGTATGACGCAGAATGCGTCGTATAGGAGGTCCCCTGTGCTCCTGGCGCCCGCACGGACGCTAACTGGGCCGGCCCAGCAAGCTGTTGAGAACAAAACGCGAAGGAAAAATACCAAGTTTATTCGGGAGAAGAGGGAGCCAAACTCGTCACGCCAATGTAAATGCCCACAAGGGTTAACCACTGGACCAACCTCAGTGTACTGATTACTTGTGAAAACCGATCTCTTTAATCATTCATACAGTACAAAACATTAAACATATACTAGTACTTTATACCCCCTATAAATTCTTTGAATAAAGAAACATAAATTTGAAAAGGCATTCATATAATCCATGAATTAAAAGGAAAAGTTCACAAAAATGGGAAAAGTTCATGAATTCGAAAAAAGTTTATCGAATTTGGAAAAAGTTCATCGAATTTATAAAAAAGTTCATCAAATTTTAAAAAAGTTCATAGAATTTGAAAAAATTGTTCATCAAATTTTAAAAAAAAGTTCATCAAATTTTAAAAAAGTTCATGGAATTTTAAAAAAAGTTCATGAAATTTGAAAAAAGTTCATAGAATTTGAAAAAAATGTTCATCAAATTTCTAAAAAAGTTCATCGAATTTGAAAATAAGTTCAACAATTTTAAAAAAAGTTCATCGATTTTCAGAAAAAGTTCACAAACTTAACGAAAAAATTCATGAATTTTAAAAAACCACGCAATAAGGAAAATAAAAAAGATGAGAAAGAAAGAAAAAGAATAAACCGAGCCGAAGAACGAAATAAACACGGGAAAATGAACTATATTTACACTCGCGTGTGGATAGCCTGGTGGCTAAAGCCGAGAGTTTACAATGAAAGGTTGCGAGGTTGACCCCCCCTCAAAAAAACCCAAAAAGTAAAGCAACGTGAGGAATTGAAAAGGGGAACATTTTTTAAAATTCACGAAAAAAAATTATATTTCTGAACAAAAATTTAAAATACATACATTTTTACAAGTTTAAAGTTCCAATTTCTTTGGAATTTTCAAACATTTCGTGAAAAGAGTTAACAATTTTCCAAATTCTAAACTTTTTTGCAATTGCTGGACAAAATTAGAAAACAGGAACATTTTTCCAATATGTGAACAAAATTTAAGAAATTCAAACCTTTGTTGAAAAAGAAAAATAAACTTGAAAAAAAAGAAGAACAAAAAAGAAGAAAAGAAGAGAAAACAAAAAGAAATAAGAGATAATAGATTTATATGACAACTTAATTTTCTTTTTTGGAAAGTGTTCTATGCCCTTCTGTTAGGCGTATTTCTCTCTTAGTGGTTTTGGTGATTGATGAAAATGCGTTTGCGGACTAATCGTGTGCATTGAGCATTTCAGATATTCATTCATATGGCATGAGACGATTTCTGCCCCTCGGTGTTTAAAGTGAAGACGGTGTTGTTTCCTTCATTTCAGTTTTGGTGGACTTGAGTCGTAGGAGACACCGTACTATCAAGAGGGGGTCCGTGAAAGGTTAGGGTGGAATCAACACATACACATCTCCTTTGCATCTCAGCTCGTTCCCGCATCCCGCATCTTTGGACGATCCTTCGTTGTCGTGGAAGTGGCATTGGAGAGGACCCAGCGGTAGTACCGTGGCTGGAAGCGGCAGTACCGCCGAGCGCAATAGGCGGTAGTACCGCTGTAGCAGCGGTAGTACCGCCCAGAGCTACAAGCGGTAGTTCCGCTCTAGTGCCGCTCTAGTACCGCCTCGATTCGGGACCTGCTGTTCTTGTGTCAGGTTCAGCGGCAGTAGCAGCTACAGTAGGAGCGGTAGTACTGCTCATAAGCGGTAGTACCGCACCGCTACTTGTGCCGCTCAAGGTTTCACTCCTCTATCCCTTCCCCCTGTGCTCGTGTAAGCTTCTGAGCGCGGTCCCAGCGGTAGTACCGTTGGGCCAAGCGTCAGTACTATTGCAGCAAGCGGTAGTACCGCTCCCATGAGCGGTAGTACCGCGCGCTGCGGGCTGAGAGTGGGGATAATGGTTGGATTGTTCCCCCACTATAAAAGGGGGTCTTCTTCCTCAAGAAGACCCATCTCTTCCTCCCCCAAACTCCATTATTGCTTCAAAACTCATTTTCGCCCGATCTCTCTCCCTAGCTAATCAAACTTGTTGATTTTCTAGGGATTGGTTGAGAAGGCCCTGATCTACACTTCCACCAAGAGAAATTTGATTCCCGCCACCAATCCCTTGCGGATCTTGTTACTCTTGGGTGTTTGAGCACCCTAAACGGTTGAGGTCACCTCGGAGCCACATTCCATTGTGGTGAAGCTCTGTGGTGTTGTTGGGAGCCTCCAAGCTTCCGGAACTCATCTACTACTTCGCCCATCTTGCTGGATCAAGAAGGCGAGGACGTCATCGAGCTAAACGTGTGCTAAACGCGGAGGTGCTGTACGTTCGGTACTTGATCAGGATGGATCGTGAAGGTGTACGACTACATCAACCGCGTTGATAAACGCTTCCGCTTAGCGATCTTCAAGGGTATGAAGATGCTCTCCCCTCTCGTAGCTATGCATCTCCATGGATAGATCTTGCGTGTGCGTAGAATTTTTTTTGTTTTCCATGCAACGTTTCCCAACAGTGGTATCAGAGCCAGGTCTATGCGTAGATGATATGCACGAGTAGAACACAAAGAGTTATGGGCGGTGATAGTCATACTGCTTACCACCAACGTCTTATTTTGATTCGGCGGTATTGTGGGATGAAGCGGCCCGGACCAACCTTACATGTCCACGCACATGAGACTGGTTCCACCGACAGACATGCAACTAGTTTTGCATAAAGGTGGCTGGCGGGTGTATGTTTCTCCTACTTTAGTTGAATCGAATTTGACTATGACCGGTCCTTGAAGAAGGTTAAAACAGCAAACTTGATGAATCACTGTTGTGGTTTTTGCCGTAGGTAAGAACGGTTCTTGCTAGAAGCCCGTAGCAGCCACGTAAAACTTGCAACAACAAAGTAGAGGACGTCTAACTTGTTTTTGCAGGGCATATTGTGATGTGATATGGTCAAGATATGATGTGATATATGTTGATGTATGAGATGATCATGTTTTGTAATATCGACAACCGACAGGAGCCTTAGGGTTGTCTCTTTATTGTATGAAGTGCAAACGCCATGTAATTGCTTTACTTTATCACTATGCGTTAGCGATAGTTGTAGAAGCAATAGTTGGCGTGATGACCTCGACGCAACGACGCTACGATGGAGATCAAGGTGTCAAGCCGGTGACGATGGAGATCATGATGATGCTTTGGAGATGGAGATCAAAAGCACAAGATGATGATGGCCATATCATGTCACATATTTTGATTGCATGTGATGTTTATCCTTTATGCATCTTATTTTGCTTAGAACGGTGGTAGCATTATAAGATGATCCCTTCACTAAATTTCAAGGTAAAAGTTTTCTCCCCGAGTATGCACTGTTGCCAAAGTTCGTCGTTTCGAAGCACCACGTGATGATCGGGTGTGATAGACTCTACGTTCACATACAACGGGTGTAAGACAGTTTTGCACATGCAGAATACTTGGGTTAAACTTGACGAGCCTAGGATGTACATACATGGTCTCGGAACACTAGAGACCGGAAGGTCGAACGTGAGTCATATAGTAGATATGATCAACATAGAGATGTTCACCATTGATGACTACCCCATCTCACGTGATGATCAGACATGGGTTAGTTGATTTGGATCATGTATCACTTAGATGACTTGAGGGATGTCTATTTAAGTGGGAGTTCATTAGTAATTTGATTAATTGAACTTAATTTATCATGAACTTAGTCTTGATAGTTTTGCATATCTATGTTGTAGATCAATAACTCGTGATATAGCTCCTATATTTTTTTGATATGTTCCTAGAGAAAACTAAGTTGAAAGATGATAGTAGCAATGATGCGGACTGGGTCCGTGATATGATGATTATCCTCATTGCTGCACAGAAGAATTATGTCCTTGATGCACCGCTAGGTGACAGACCTATTGCAGGAGCAGATGCAGACGTTATGAACGTTTGGCAGGCTCGATATGATGACTACTTAATAGTTTAGTGCGTCATGCTTTACGGCTTAGAACCGGGACTTCAAAAATGTTTTGAATGCCACGGAGCATATGAGATGTTCCAAGAGCTGAAATTGGTATTTCAGACTCATGCCCGTGTCGAGAGGTATGAGACCTCTGACAAGTACTTTGCCCACAAGATGGAGGAGAAAAGCTTAGCCAGTGAGCATGTGCTCAGAATGTCTGGGTACTACAATCGCTTGGATCAAGTGGGAGTTAATCTTCCAGATAAGAAAGTGATCGACAGAGTTCTCTAGTCACTATCACCAAGCTACTAGAACTTCATGATGAACTATAATATGCAAGGGATGACGAAAACGATTCCCAAGCTCTTCACGATGCTGGAATCGGCGGAGGTAGAAATCAAGAAAAAGCATCAAGTGTTGATGGTTAATAAGATCACTAGTTTCAAGTAAAAGGGCAAGGGAAAGAAAGGGAATTTCAAAAAGAATGGCAACCAAGTTGCCACTCCCGTGAAGAAGCCCAAACCTGGACCTAAGCCTGAAACTGAGTGCTTCTACTGCAAAGGGAATGGTCACTAGAAGCGGAACTGCCCCAAATGCTTGGCGGATAAGAAGGATGGCAAAGTGAACAAAAGTATATTTGATATACATATTATTGATGTGTACCTTGCTAGTATTCATAGTAGCCCCTGGGTATTTCATACTTGTTCAGTTGCTAAGATTAGTAACTCAAAACAGGAGTTGCAGAATAAACAAAGACTAGTCAAGGGTGAGGTAACGATGTGTGTTGGAGGTGTTTCCAAGATTGATATGATCACCATCGCATACTCCCTCTACCTTCAGGATTAGTGTTGAACCTAAATAAATGTTATTTGGTGTTTGCGTTGAGCAAGAATATAATTAGATCATGTTTATTGCAATACAGTTATTCATTTAAGTCAGAGAATAATTGTTATTCTGTTTACATGAATAAAACCTTCTATGGTCATACACCCAATGTGAATGGTTAATTGAATCTCAATCGTAGTAATACACATATTCATAATATTGATGCCAAAAGATGCAAAGTTGACAATGATAAGTGCAACATACTTGTGGCACTGCCATTTAGGTCATATTGGTGTAAAGCGCATGAAGAAACTCCATAAAGATGGACTTTTGGAATTACTTGATTATGAATCATTTGATACTTGCGAACCATGCCTCATGGGCAAGATGACTAAAACTCCGTTCTTCGGAACAATGGAGCGAGCTAATGACTTATTGGAAATAATACATACCGATGTATGCGGTCTGATGAGTGTTGAGGCACACGGCGGGTATCGTTATTTTCTGACCTTCACAGATGATTTGAATAGGTATGGGTATATCTACTTGATGAAACACAAGTCTGAAACATTTGAAAAGTTCAAAGAATTTCAGAGTGAAGTGGAGAATCATCGTAACAAGAAAATAAAATTTCTACGATCTAATCGCGGAGGTGAATATTTGAGTTATGAGTTTGGCCTTCAATTAAAACAATGTGGAATAGTTTCACAACTCACGCCACCTGGAACACCACAACGTAATGGTGTGTCCGAACATTGTAACTGTACTTTATTAGATATGGTGCGATCTATAATGTCTCGTACCGATTTACCACTATCGTTTTGGGGTTATGCATTAGAGACAACCGCATTCACGTTAAATAGGGCACCGTCTAAATCCGTTGAGACGACACCATATGAACTGTGGTTTGGCAAGAAACCTACGCTGTCGTTTTCTTAAAGTTTGGGGATGCGACGCTTATGTCAAAAGGCTTTAGCCTGATAAGCTCGAACCTAAGTCGAAGAAGTGCGTCTTCATAGGATACCCTAAGGAAACAATTGGGTACGCCTTCTACCACAGATCCGAAGGCAAGATCTTTGTTGCTAAGAATGGGTCCTTTCTAGAGAAGGAGTTTCTCTCGAAAGAAGTGAGTGGGAGGAAAGTAGAACTTGATGAGGTAATTGTACCTTCTCTCAAATTGGAAAGTAGCACATCAGAGAAATCCGTTCCCGTGATGCCTACACCAACTAGAGAGGAAGCTAATGATGATGATCATGAAACTTCAGATTAAGTTACTACTAGACCTCGCAGGTCGAACAGAGCATGTTCCTCACCAGAGTGGTACGGTAATCCTGTCCTGGAAGTCATGTTACTAGACCATGGCAAACCTATGAACTATGAAGAAGCTATGATGAGCCCAGATTCCGATAGATGGCTTGAGGCCATGAAATCTGAGATAGGATCCATGTATGAGAACAAAGTGTGTACTTTGCCCGATGATCGGCAAGCCATTGAGAATAAATGGATCTTCAAGAAGAAGACAAACGCTGATGGTAATGTCACCATCTACAAAGCTCGACTTGTCGCGAAAGGTTTTCGACAAGTTCAAGGGGTTGACTACGATGAGACCTTCTCACCCGTAGCGATGCTTAAGTCAGTCCGAATCATGTTAGCAATTGCCGCATTTTATAATTATGAAATTTGGCAAATGGACATCAAAACTGCATTCCTTAATGGATTTCTTAAAGAATAGTTGTATATGATGCAACCAGAAGGTTTTTTCGATCCTAAAGGTGCTAACAAAGTGTGCAAGCTCCAGCGATCCATCTATGGACTGGTGCAAGCATCTCGGAGTTGGAATATACGCTTTGATGAGGTGATCAAATCATATGGTTTTATACGGACTTATGATGAAGCCTGTATTTACAAGAAAGTGAGTGGGAGCTCTGTAGCATTTCTGATATTATATGTGGATGACATATTATTGATTGGAAATGATATAGAATTTCTGGATAGCATAAAAGGATACTTGAATAAGAATTTTTCAATGAAAGACCTCGGTGAAGCTGCTTGTATATTGGGCATCAAGATCTATAGGGATAGATCGAGACGCTTAATAGACTTTCACAAAGCACATACCTTGATTAAGTTTTGAAGAAGTTCAAAAATGGATCAGTCAAAGAAAGGGTTCTTGCCTGTGTCACAAGGTGTGAAGTTGAGTAAGACTCAAAGCCCGATCACGGCATAAGATAGAGAGAGAATTAAAGTCATTCCCTATGCCTCAGCCATAGGTTCTTTTATGTATGCCATGCTGTGTACCAGACCTGTTGTGTGCCTTGCCATGAGTTTGGCAAGGGGGTACAATAGTGATCCAGGAGTGGACCACTGGACAACGGTCAAAATTATCCTTAGGTACCTGAAAAGGACTAAGGAAATGTTTCTCGATTATGGAGGTGATAAAGAGTTCATCGTAAAGGGTTACATCGATGCAAGCTTTAACACCAAACCAGATGACTTTGAGTCTCAATCTGGATATGTATTGAACGTGGGAGCAATTAGCTAGAGTAGCTCCATGCAGATCATTGTTGACATAGAAATTTGCAAAATACATATGGATCTGAATGTGGCAGACCCGTTGACTAAACCTCTCTCACAAGCAAAACATGATCACACCTTAGTACTCTTTGAGTGTTAATCACATGGCGATGTGAACTAGATTATTGACTCTAGTAAACTCTTTGGGTGTTAATCACATGGCGATGTGAACTATGGGTATCACATGGCGATGTGAACTAGATTATTGACTCTAGTGCAAGTGGGAGACTGATGGAAATATGCCCTAGAGGCAATAATAAAATGATTATTATTATTTTTCCTTAATCATGATAAAGGTTTATTATTCATGCTAGAATTGTATTGACCGGAAACTTAAATACATGTGTGGATACATAAACAAATACCGTGTCCCTAGTGAGCCTCTACTAGACTAGCTCGTTGATCAAAGATGGTCAAGGTTTCCTGACCATAGACATGAGTTGTCATTTGATAACGGGATCACATCACTAGGAGAATGATGTGATGGACAAGACCCATCCATTAGCTTAGCATAATGATCGTTCAGTTTATTGCTATTGCTTTCTTCATGTCAAATACATATTCCTTCGACTATGAGATTATGCAACTCCCGGATACCGGAGGAATGCCTCGTGTGCTATCAAACGTCACAACATAACTGAGTGATCATAAAGATGCTCTACAGGTATCTCCGAAGGTGTTTGTTGAGTTGGCATAGATCGAGATTAGGATTTGTCACTTCGAGTATCAGAGAGGTATCTCTGGGCCCTCTCGATAATACACATCATAAGAAGCCTTGCAAGCAAAGTGACTAATGAGTTAGTTACAGGATGATGTATTACGGAACGAATAAAGAGACTTGCTGATAACGAGATTGAACTAGGTATGAAGATACCGACGATCGAATCTCGGGCAAGTAACATACCAATGGACAAAGGGAATTACGTATGTTGTCATAAGGTTCGACCGATAAAGATCTTTGTAGAATATGTAGGAGCATATATGGGCATCCAGGTTCCGCTATTGGTTATTGACCGGAGAGGTGTCTCGGTCATGTCTACATAGTTCTCGAACCCGTAGGGTCCGCACGCTTAACGTTCGTTGACGATATAGTATTATATGAGTTATGTATGTTGGTGACCGAATGTTGTTCGGAGTTGAAAGATCGAGGATGTCGCCTAGAGGGGGGGGGGTGAATAGGCGATTTAAAATAATTACGGTTTAGGCTTGAACAAATGCGGAATAAACCTAGCGGTTAATTTGTCAAGCACAAAACCTACAACAACTAGGCTCACCTATGTGCACCAACAACTTATGCTAAGCAAGATAAACAACTAAGTGATAGCAAGATATATGAGAAGAAACAATATGGCTATCACAAAGTAAAGTGCATAAGTAAAGGGCTTGAGTAAGAGATAACCGGGGCACGCAGAGACGATGATGTATCCCGAAGTTCACACCCTTGCGGATGCTAATCTCCGTTTGGAGCGGTGTGGAGGCACAATGCTCCCCAAGAAGCCAATAGGGCCACCGTAATCTCCTCACGCCCTCGTACAATGCAAGATGCCGTGATTCCACTAAGGGACCATTGAGGGAGGTCACCGAACCCATACAAATGGCAACCCTTGGGGGCGGTCACCGAACCCGTACACTTTGGCAACCCTTGGGGGCGGTCACCGGGACCCGTCAAATTGCTCGGGGTGATCTCCACAACCTAATTGGAGACCCCGACGCTTGCCCGGAGCTTTACACCACAATGATTGAGCTCCGAACACCACCAACCGTCTAGGGCGCCCAAGCACCCAAGAGGAACAAGCTCAAGGGTACCAAGCACCCAAGAGTAATAAGCTTCTCAACTTGTAACTTCCACGTATCACCGTGGAGAACTCAAACCGATGCACCAAATGCAATGGCAAGGGCACACGAAGTGCCCAAGTCCTTCTCTCCCAAATCCCACCAAAGCAACTAATGCTAGGGAGGAAAATGAGAGGAAGAACAAGAAGGAGAACACCAAGAACTCCAAGATCTAGATCCAAGGGGTTCCCCTCACATAGAGGAGAAAGTGATTGGTGGAAATGTGGATCTAGATCTCCTCTCTCTTTTCCCCCAAAAACTAGCAAGAATCCATGGAGGGATTGAGATATAGCAAGCTCGTAGAAGGTCAACAATGGGGGAAGAACACGAGCTCAAAGGATAAGGTTCATTGGGGAAGAAGACCCCCTTTTATAGGTGGGGAAAAATCCAACCGTTATGCTCACAGACCGCACAGAGCGGTACTACCGCTCATGGGAGCGACACTACTGCTAGGGTAGTGGAAGCCCTTTGAAAAACAACAGCGAGGAGGGAAAAGGCCAGTAGAACCGCTGGAGCGGTACTGATACGTCCATTTTGCATCATGTTTTCCTACTGTTATTTATGATGTTTTTATGCATAATAATGCTTTTTGGAGTAATTCTAATGCCTTTTCTCTCATAATATGGAAGGTACACACAAAGAGGGAGAATTCCGGCAGCTGGAAATCTGGACCTGGAAAAGCTACGTCAGGCTACCTATTCTGCACAACTCCAAACAAGAAGAAACTTTACAGAGATTTTTTATGGAATATTTGAAGAATATTGGAGCAAATAAGTACCAGAGGGGGCCCATCAGGTGGGCACAACCCGCCTGGGCGCGCCAGGGAGCCCAGGCGCGCCCTGGTGGGTTGTGCTCACCCAGGCCCACCTCCGGTGGCCATCTTCTGGTATATAAGTCATTTTGACCTAGAAAAAAAATAAGTAGAGGACTTTCGGGATGAAGCGCCGCCGCCTCGAGGCGGAACTTGGGTAGGAGCACTTTTGCCCTCCGGCGTAGCGATTCCGCCGGGGGAACTTCCCTCCTGGAGGGGGAAATCATCGTCATCATCATCACCAACAACTCTCCCATCTTGGGGAGGGCAATCTCCATCAACATCTTCAACAACACCATCTCCTCTCAAACCCTAGTTCATCTCTTATGTTCAATCTTTGTACTGGAACTATAGATTGGTGCTTGTGGGTGACTAGTAGTGTTGCTTACATCTTGTAGTTGATTACTATATGGTTTATTTGGTGGAAGATTATATGTTCAGATCCAATATGCTATTTAATACCCCTCAGATCTTGAGCATGTTTATCACTTGTGAGTAGTTACCTTTGTTCTTGAGGTCATGGGAGAAATCATGTTGCAAGTAATCATGTGAACTTGATATGTGTTCGATATTTTGATAGTATGTATGTTGTGATTCCCTTAGTGGTGTCATGTGAACATCGACTACATGACACTTCACCATACTTGGGCCTAAGGGAATGCATTGTGGAGTAGTTATTAGATGATGGGTTGCGAGAGTGACAGAAGCTTAAACCCTAGTTTATGCGCTATTCCGTAAGGGACCGAATGGATCCAAAAGTTTAATGCTATGGTTAGAATTTATTCTTAATACTTTTCTCATAGTTGCGGATGCTTGCGAGGGGGTTAATCATAAGTAGGAGGTTTGTTCAAGTAAGAACAACACCTAAGCACCGATCCACCCACATATCAAATTATCAAAGTAGCGAACGCACATCGAACCAACATGATGAAAGTGACTAGATGAAATTCCCGTGTACCCTCAAGAACACTTTGCTTACTATAAGAGACCGTTTTGGCCTGTCCTTTGCCTCAAAAGGATTGGGCTACCTTGCTGCACTTTTGTTACTACTATCATTACTTGCTCATTACAAATTATCTTGCTATCAAACTACTCTGTTACTTACAATTTCAGCACTTGCAGAAATTACCTTGCTAAAAACCACTTGTCATTTCCTTCTGCTCCTCGTTGGGTTCAACACTCTTACTTATCAAAAAGAGCTACAATTGATCCCCTATACTTGTGGGTCATCAGGTACTACCGCTCGTCCTCACGATACTACCCTAGGGGTAGCGGTACTACCGCTAAGGGTAGCGGTACTACTACTTGCGAGCGGTACTAAAAAAATACATCCGTGCCTACCACCGCTGGACTTAATACGAGATTTTTGGTCCGGAGCGGAAGTAGCCATGGTAGTAGCCGCGGTAGTACCGCTCTGGAGCGGTAGTAAAAAATACATCCGCTCCAAGCGGTAGTAGCCGCGGTAGTACCTCTGCAGCCTTTTAAGAACACCAAAACCGCCACAACTTCTGCAAACGGACTCCGAATTCAACAAAACCAAGTTTGTTGGAAAGCTAACGACATGGGCTAACACAATATTGATAGAAATAACAATTAGAAGCAAATGAGAAAAGGCACATAAGAAAATGGTGAGAACCCTTCCTCGAATAAGATCGGTAAAACCTCCAACACCGAAAACGCAATAGAAGAAGCATATGAAATCTGTTTTCGATGTACTAGAGCTTGTCACGAAGATAACCACAAGCTCTAAAACCTCAAAAAGATAAAATACAAATAAGAATCAAGAAAAATGATGCAAGGATGCAATGGTTTGAGCTCTCGACGAACGATACGATCAAGCTACTCACTTGAGAGCCCCCCTTGATAGTACGGCTACCGATCCTATAACCCGGTCTCCAAACTATCACCATGAGACCGGTAAAATAGAAAACCTATCAAGGGCAAACCTTTCCCTTGCACAAAGTCCACTTGAGCTAGATGATGACGATCTTGACTCACTCAAGTTGGATCACCTTTCATGATTGCGTTGGCTCGATGAAGGCTAGTTGATTGCTCCCCCATACTCCACTATGGGTGAGTCACTCTTCGACACACCTTGTCACGGGAAACCACAACCACCTATGGGACCAAAGGCCCCTTGCTGGTTCGGCAGGGGGGACGTCGCGTTGCACAAAGAGCAGACGAGCGTGGGGCAGCACGGCAGAGATCACACAGGCAATTTTACCCAGGTTCGGGCCGCCGTGAGGCGTAAAACCCTACTCCTGCTTTGGTGGATTGATGGTGGAAGAATGATGGCGATGCGTAGTACACTGCCCGGCAGGGGTTGCCTCAGGGCGACAGTGGCTCCGCGCGTATGGATGTGTGCGTTGTCTAATTTTCCAACCCTTTCTACGGTTGCCATGGGACTCCTTTTATAGATCAAGGGGTCACCACAATGGCAAAGTAGTCATTATGCACTGATTAGATAGCAAATAGTGCTATCATACCTAACTCTGCAGGCTGACAAGGCGCATTAAATGCACCACTTAATGTCACGTCAATGGTTGCCCGACAAGCCTTGCCGGGTTGCACTAGTAGAAAAAGGGTCTAATGTTCAGCTCATTAGTCCCGGTTTGTATTTGAGCCGGCACTAATGTGACCAATAGTGCCGGTTCCAATGGCTAGGTGGGCCGCTCTCATTAGTACCGGTTCGTGGCGAACCTTTAGCACCGGTTCGTGCCACGAACCGGTACTAAAGAGAGTGGTGGCAGGATGTTGTCAGACTGGGGCCCCTCCAGCACCTTTAGTACTGGTTCGTGCCACGAACCGGTAGTAAAGGTACTCATATATAAACCCTTCGTCCACCCGCGATCGAGCTCGCTCTATTCTTCCCCTTTCCCCTCTCCTCTCTGTTCTTCCCCTCTTCCTCGAGCTCATCACACATTTTGCCCAAATTTTGTCAAGATTTGAAGGCCCCCATCCATTCAAGTGATCACAAAGGTTAGCAACTTTGTCCTTTCATCTCTCATTGCTAGATTAGCTCTTGCAATGCTTTATATAGTGATTAATTTGTGGGTTTTAGTATTTTGGGAGGAATTATATGTGGTAGTTTATTTGATTTATATGCAATTTGAGCTCAAAATAACTCTTAGTTTGCATATGTAGGTGTGGTTTACTTAGTGCCTTCCCGTCTCCATCCTAACCACCGTCGATCGTCCGCACCGACCCATCGCCGGCACCACCTTGTGGTGAGCCTCTTGTTTTATCTTTTTTTTTAATATAAAAAAATCATGTTTGTGTGATTTAGATATATAGTTACTTGTATAATTATCTTACCTGTACGTTGTTTGTTATACATAGTGCCATGGTTTTGATATCCGTCCCCGTCGGCCCTCGTCCATGTTATGATTCGGATGTGGTATATTCTCTTTTAAAACTATTTGTTGCATTTCGTGTTTATGACAAATTATGCCCATCAAGTTGACATAGATATTTTTATCTAGGAGGTATGTGAACCGGAAATTCCAACCGACCCTATTGTCGAGAGGTTAAATTTAGTTGAAAGAGAAAATGAGTATTTGAAAGAAAAATTGAAAAGAATTGAGGGGGAGAAGATGGAATTGGAGTTGCATGTTGCCGATGTCATCGATGATCACAAGATCAATATGGAGAAAATGCGCTTGAAGATTAGGAAGATTAGAAAATATGCCATTGATAGTGAGGCTTGGTATCATTATGCTGTTGGATCAATTGTTATCTTAGTTGCGATCTTGATCGCATTTGTTGTTGCATTTAAATGCTTTAGCTAGAGAGTTATTTGTATGTTGCATTTAAGTGTTGTATGAACTTTATGTATGAACTTGTATTAATTTGGTCTTTTCGGTGTTGTGTAATGAAGATGAGCCGGCAATGGATGTACGATGATCGATGCTCTCCCCAGTTCATTAATGGCGTGCATACTTTTCTGCTTGCGGCTGAGGCAAACAAGCGGGCGGATGGTTTTATGCCTTGTCCATGTGCTGGCTGTAAGAATGATCGGAATTACTCTAAGTTAAAAACCATTCACATCCACCTGTTTGAGTCCGGTTTCATGCCCCACTATAATGTTTGGACCAAGCACGGAGAAAGAGGGGTTATGATGGAAGACAATGAAGAAGAAGAGGACGACGACAGCTATCCTGGCCATGGGTTCCCTGAATACGATGGTACAACAATGGGGGAAGAAGCTGAGCCGGCAATGCGGGAAGAAGCTGAGCTGGCAATGCGGGAAGAAGCTGAAGAAGAGGCATCAGATGAGCCCGCTGATAATCTAGGTCGGGCCATTGCCGATGCAAAGAGAAACTGCGCAAGTGAAAAGGAGAAGAAGAAGTTGCAGCGCATGTTAGAGGATCACAAGAAATTGTTGTACCCGAATTGCGAAGCTGACAAGAAAAAGCTGGGCACCACACTGGAATTGCTGTAATGGAAGGCAGAGAATGGTGTATCTGACAAGGGATTTGGAAAGTTGCTGGTAATGATAAAGAATATGCTTCCAAAGGACAACGAATTGCCCGAGAGTACGTACGAAGCAAAGAAGGTTGTCTGCCCTCTAGGGTTAGAGGTGTAGAAGATACATGCATGCCCTAATGACTGCATCCTCTACCACGGTGAGTACGAGTATTTGAACGCGTGCCCGGTATGCGGTGCATTGCGCTATAAGATCAGCCGCGATGACCCTGGTGATGTCGAGGGCGAGCGCCCCAGGAAGAAGATTCCTGCCAAGGTGATGTGGTATGCTCCTATAATACCACGGTTGAAATGTTTGTTCCAAAACAAAGAGCATGCCAAGGCGATGCGATGGCACAGAGAAGACCGTAAGAAAGACGGAAAGTTGAGAGTACCCGCTGAAGGGTCGCAGTGGAGAAAAATCGAGAGAAAGTACAGGGAGGAGTTTGCAGGTGACGCAAGGAACATATGGTTTGGTCTAAGCGCAGATGGCATTAATCCTTTTGGGGAGCAGAGCAGCAACCATAGCACCTGGCCTGTGACTCTATGTATGTATAACCTTCCTCCTTGGTTGTGCATGAAGCGGAAGTTCATTATGATGCCAGTGCTCATCCAAGGCCCTAAGCAACCCGGCAACGACATTGATGTGTACCTAAGGCCATTAGTTGAAGAACTCTTACAGCTGTGGAATGGAAAAGGTGTACGTGCGTGGGATGAGCACAAACAGGAAGATTTTGACCTAAAGGCGTTGCTGTTCGTGACCATCAATGATTGGCCTGCTCTCAGTAACCTTTCAGGACAGACAAACAAGGGATACCGCGCATGCACGCACTGTTTGGATGATACCGATAGTATATATTTGGATAATTGTAGGAAGAATGTGTACCTGGGACATCGTTGATTTCTTCCGAGCAGGCATCCCGTAAGAAAGAAAGGCAAGCATTTCAAAGGTGAGGCGGATCATCGGACGAAGCCTCGCCACCGTACTGGTGCTGATGTACATGATATGGTCAAGGATTTGAAGGTAATCCTTGGAAAGGGTCCTGGCGGACAACCTGTTCCGAATGACGCTGACGGACACGCACCCATGTGGAAGAAGAAATCTATATTTTGGGACCTGCCCTATTGGAAAGACCTAGATGTCCGCTCCGCAATCGATGTGATGCACGGGACGAAGAATCTTTGCGTGACGCTGCTTGGCTTCTTGGGCGTGTATGGGAAGACAAAAGATACACCGGAGGCATGGGAGGACCAGCAACGTATGCATGGAAAAGACGACATACATCAGGGTCATGCTAGCTACGCTCTTACCAAAGAAGAGAAGGAAATCTTCTTTGAATGCCTGCTCAGTATGAAGGTACCGTCTGGCTTCTCATCGAATATAAAGGGAATAATAAATATGGCAGAGAAAAAGTTCCAGAACCTAAAGTCTCATGACTGCCACGTGATTATGACGCAACTACTTCTGGTTGCATTGAGGGGGCTTCTACCGGAAAACGTTCCATTAGCCATTGTGAAGCTATGTGCATTCCTCAATGCAATCTCTTAGAAGGTAATCGGTCCAGAAATCATACCAAGGTTAGAGAATGATTTGGTGCAATGTCTTGTCAGTTTTGAGTTGGTGTTCTCACCATCCTTCTTCAACATCATGACGCATGTCCTAGTTCACCTATGCGAAGAGATTAACGTTTTGGGTCCTGTATTTCTACACAATATGTTCCCCTTTGAGAGGTACATGGGAGTCTTAAAGAAATATGTTCATAACCGTGCTAGGCCAGAAGGAAGCATCTCCAAGGGCCATGAAAATGAGGAGGTCATTGAGTTTTGTATTGACTTTATTCCTGACCTTAAGCCGATTGGTGTTCCTGAATCGCGGCATAAGGGAAGACTGGATGGAAAAGGCACGCTAGGAGCAGATCAAATAATATGTATGGACGGGCATTCTCTCACTCAAGCACACTACACAGTTCTACAGAATTCCGCCTTGGTGGCTCCGTATATGGAGGAACACAAGAATTTTCTACGCTCCAAACACCCGGAGCAGTCTGACGACTGGATTACACGTGAACAAACGGGGACTTTCGCCGGTTGGTTGCAGACACGTGCCATGCATGACGCCGCTATTGAAGACGACATGTACTTGCTGTCCCAGTTACCATCTTCGAATATAATGACTTTCAAAGGGTACGAGATAAATGGGAATACATTTTACACGATCTCCCAAGATAAGAAGAGCACCAACCAAAACAGTGGTGTCCGCTTTGATGCAGCAACCAAGACGGGAAAGGTCACATATTATGGTTACATAGAGGACATATGGGAACTTGACTATGGACGTGGTTTGAAGGTCCCTTTGTTTCGGTGCAAATGGGTCAATATGACACGAGGCGGGGTAACGGAAGACCCGCAGTACGGAATGACAACAATGGATCTCAACAATCTTGCGTATGCAGACGAACCATTCGTCCTAGCCAATGATGTGGCGCAGGTTTTCTATGTGAAGGACATGTCTACCAAGCCGAGAAAAAGAAAAGATAAGGAAGTGAATATATCATACGATGAGCCAAAGCGCCACATAGTTCTTTCAGGGAAAAGAAACATCGTGGGAGTGGATGACAAGACAGACATGTCAGAAGATTATGAAAAGTTTGATGAAATTGCTCCCTTCACAGTGAATATTGACCCGAGCATCCAGTTAAATGATGAAGATTGTCCATGGTTACGGCGCAAAGGGACACACGCGAAGAAAACATTTCACACCCAAAGATCCCACTCTGGGATGTGACCGGCTTCACTGTCATCACTTTCTTCTCTAGTGAGTTTCTGGACTTGTATATCTGGAAAGTTCCACTTTGGACAAACCGTAGGGAATCTTTGTAATAGTTAGGGTACTTATGTGTTTTGGCATTTGAAACATGTACTTTTTGTGCGTTCAGTATGCACCATTCAAAGCCACGTCATCAACTTTCAACCCTTTCTGACATCATTTGCTATTTTTCATGCATTTACTGATTTTTTTGAGCTAAATGACCCTGAAATTGAAAAGCACTACAAATGAACTCTGAAAAGGTTGAAAGTTGGCATGGTATCATCATTTCACCCACATATCATGTGCAAAAAAGTAGAGAGGGTTACGGCAAAAACTGGATGCACTTCATGTACAAAATGGACAATCTCTTTCGAAGTATCAGGGTTTCGGAGGAAAACTCATCTGTTACAAAGGCATTTCATTTTTTTAACTTATTACAACTCCAGACTTTTTGTGCATTCAGTATGCACCATTCAAAGCCATGTCATCAATTTTCAACCCTTTCTGACTTCATTTGTTATTTTTCATGCATTCATTGATTTTTTTGAGCTATATGACCCTGAAATTGAAAAGCACTACAAATGAATTCTGAAAAGGTTGAAAGTTGGCATGGTATCATCATTTCACCCACATATCATGTGCTAAAAAGTTGAGAGGGTTATGGCAAAAACTGGATGCACTTCATGTACAAAATGGACAATCTCTTTCGAAGTATCAGGGTTTCGGACAAAAACTCATCTGTTACAAAGGCACTTCATTTTTTAAATAACCTAAGTATTACCAAATTGAATATAATGATAAAATTCACTAATATTAAACATAAGAAAAAAGAATCACTAAAAAATCTATTTTTAAAGTAAAGTTATTCACAAACTAGTGATTCACACAAATTTCAAATAATTCAAATTTAAACTATTCAAATTTGAAAACTACTGGCACTAATAGAAAGTTTGTAATTTTTTGTACCTAAAGCAAAAATATTCACAAAGAAACTCTAAATACAGCAAAAAACAACTCACAAATAAATAAAAGAAAATACATAAAGCAGAAAAGAAAAAAAAACCCGTCTACTGGGCCACAACGACGTGCATATGACTAGAAACCCAACTCATATTTGGGCCAGGATGCATGCCCGCAAGGCCCAGTAGGCCCACAGGGCAGCGACGCAGTTTAGGCCCAGAAGCCTGCTTTAGAGAGGAGCTCGAAGGAGCAGCCGCGGCTGGGTTTATAAACCAGTGCGGCTGCTGACGGTGTCCTGGACTAGGGGGGACTCACCATGTCGCCTCCCGACCAATGGGTTGGGCCGAGGACCCCCGTGGCGATTCATTAATGGGCCAGTTCGGACAGCCGATGACATATACGAGGAAGATTCCACAAGACTTGGTGATCAAGACAAGGACTCCTCTCCACCAATGTAGCCGACTAGGACTCTTGTTATCCTAGGCCTCCGGTACATTATATAAGCCGAGGCCAGGCTCGTTGATAGATAGATTATGACATTACTCATCATACCCCTTGGGTTTAGACCACAATATATGATCTCGAGGTAGATCAACTCTGTACCTTGATATTTCATCAATATGAACAAGAGCAGGACGTAGGGTTTTACCTCCATAGAGAGGGCCCGAACCTGGGTAAAACACCGTGTTCATCGTCTCTGTTACCATCGGTCATAGATCCACAGCTCGGGACCCCCTACCCCGAGGTCTGCTGGTTTTGACATCGACAATGGTGCTTTCATTGAGAGTTTCGCTGTGTGATCGGCAAAGGATCAATGGCTCGCCCGCAGATCAACTGCGACGTCGGCATCTTCGTCGCCGACTCGACTGGTCACCTTGGCTCGACCGAGGACTGCGCTCCGTCTCCGATCATCATGTTCTGACGAGGGCCTTCATCAAACATCAACTCCGATCTCTATCATGATCACGGAGGAATCATCCTTGGAGCTCGGGGGCTCAACGTCAACATTGCCCTCGGGCGACCATGCTATTTTTCTAGACAACAAACTTTTATCTGCCTCCACTGCCTCCTCGAGTGTCGTTTTAACGATTGCTTTGGTGGAATTGTGCGGAATTAAGTCTACAACAACCATGCAAAATTTCGCCGAGTTCTGATGGAGGAATCTCCGGCGATCTCCGATATACCGGAGCCCTGTCCAATCTGGACGGGAATCTGGATGAGTTTGGAGCGTGGTGTCCAGCATCTAGCTCGGACGTCCTTTGGAAGATCCAACCATTGATCGTCTGCGGAATTCCTATATCTACCACCCCTCAAAATTTCAGCTCGATCCGACCGTTCAAACTCCGGGAACCTTCCGATGAGTGGACCAATTTTCAGATCTGTTTTCTGCGCGAATATGGATCCGACCCGAATTCATGTTTCTTTATGAACGTGATATTGGACAACCTTTTTAAAGGAATTTTCTTCTAGGGTATTGTGCGTTGTTTTTAAACACGTGCCCATAAAAATTTAAGCCTCCTCTGAGGTAATCTTCACCATCATGCTGGTGTCAAACCAGTCCGGCAATATTGCTCCACGGCTGCCGACCAGCTTCTTCGGATCATCATCTCGGCGAGCCGAACAAGAGTTCGGAATCGCCAAGGATAAATCATCACCAACATCGCCGCCCCACAGATTACACGGAGCGGGCACACCGGCATCGCCGCATGGCCACTTCATCAAGCCGGCATTGACCGCGTCACAAGTTACGACCTGCGTCGGCATGGCCGCACTGTTGCTTCTTCGAGCCGATGTCCATCACACCGAACTGCTTCAACACCTCGGCTAACATGGCAACTGCAACGTCTCCTTGCCGACCTGCTCTGTCACCTCGGCTAGACTGGGGGCTTCGCCATCTCTTCATCAACCTACTCCGGAGACTTCGGCGTCACCAGCCGACCAGCTTCGTTACGTTAACTGGACCGGGGGCTTTGCCTCGGCGAGACAATCTTTGCCAGCATCGCCATGCCGTCACTTCATCACCCATTAGGCAATGGGTGTGCGGATCGAGTCCCAATTTTGGGAGTAACCTTTCTTCGGACTGCTACAACAAATAAACCAGGTGCCATTAATCCTAGCAATATTTGCTTGTTTGGGTTTATTTTTCCCAAGGAATTATTACTCTGGTTTGTTCCATCATCTGTACACAGGTCTATCAAATGGTGGCCGCATTAACGACGGTCGCGTGGTGGTTCGGTCAGTTTCCGTACATAGTTCAGCGAACGCCGCATCCGGAACTCGGACCGACCTGTGAATTCGGGCTTTGCCACGCCTTTACCGCATCACGCCGACGCCCTGCATCGACATTGACTTCGGCGCCAGGCCACATCTCTTTAAATAAATTATTTTTGCGAAAAGAAATTATGCAAGGATTATATATATATTTATATTATTCTTTTTGGACCGCACTATTTTATGTGTGCAGGTGATTGACTTCGACTGCGTCAGGCGGTCACTTCGGCAAGCCAATGTCGTCGTCCCGATTGGCATAAATCGGCTCGCATGATCATCTTGTTGATTGAATTGCCATACCGACATGTTCAGTTGCCTCGGGGACTTCGGCATCATCAAGAGGGTCCTACCTCGTCGGGTGTTTGGCGCACGAGCCATATTTCTTTTATTACTCACTTTGCATGAATTATTAATCATGCAACCTTTTTTTATTACTGTTATCTCCGGCTTGCACTATCTTCCGTGCACAGGTAAATGATCCGGATTGGGCAGCGCTGTCACCTCGGCTGGACCGGGGGCTTCGTCATCACTTCATTAACCCACACCGGGAACTTCGGCGTCATACTGTCGGCCTACTCCGTCGCCTCGGACGGACGGGGGGTTCCACCTCGCCACATTGGCCATGCTGTGTCGCCACTTCGGAGTGCCGAGCTCTTCGCTCCTCCATCTCGGGACCGACTTAGGGGCTGGGACCTCGTCCCGCCGTAAAACTCGGACCGCGTCATCGATGCCGAGCACATTAACCAGCTAAGTCGCTTTCATGCCCAAAGTTTTAAATTTTTAATTTGTGTTCGGTTCGACCTTGCTCACGTGAGTTGTTTGTTAAAAGAAACTCCCTTTACCCATGTTAGCTGGGGGCTCTTAAATTTACATGAGCCGTTTTATAATAAGTGTGTTTTCTTCTTGTTCGTTGCAAAGTCTTTTTCTATCACTCCTTCCTCGACTCGAGTGTGTGGTCAATAGCCGGATAGCCTGGGTCCGATCTTGACCCACTTGCAGTCTTGAGATCGGATGTGTCATGTTAAAGCACGACAGAAGCACAAATTTTTTTTAGACCAATTTTCGGATTGGCACCAATTGACTTGATTTAGTTCGGATGTGGAGTTTCCGCATAAGTCTTTTGGTTTTTAAGCCTATGGCACTTTTAAACTATTTGTGTGTTTCCAGCATAAGTCTCGCAGTGCAACGCCAGACACCTTTAGAGATTCGGCAAAACATTCTCGGGTATTGCTTTATATGCATCGGTTTCGAATTGTGTCTTTGGTCAATAGTTGGGTTGCCCGGCTCCTGTGCTTGCCTCCTACGTTCCGCTTTGTTCGGCTAGGTGTGCAAAGGGAGAACCACTGCGATTGTGCTTCCAGCTAGCATGGTTAAGTGCCTCAGTGGAGAAAGCCGAAAACTGACTGTCACAATTAGTGTAAACTGGTCAGTGATCCGATGACTGTGTTAAATTATAAGATCGATAGAGGTCACCCCATGTTAAATGACGGTCCGTTCATAACATTGGCCAAAGTATTTACGGCTTGACCTCGACTGTCGCCGAACACTAACTGGGGGCTAGTAACTGGCCTCCCAACTTTAAGCTCCTATGACTAAGTGAAAGTTATAAAGCCCGCATATCTGATTGCCTCGTTTCCGCTAACACAACCGCCTTCGGGCACCGAGACGTCGGCTAAGGGTTGTTTTGTTATTGCGAAAACACCCTGCGTAGCATCTACAAGGGGGTGGAAGCCGACGATGGGCCACTTTCAAATGATAAACGGTCGCAACGGAGTCAAAATAAACATATCATCGGCGTTTGTATTTAATATACGAGGGCCTCCTTTCGCAATCATCGTTATAAAGCCATAAATATGCATCAATTTGACTTAAGATTTTGGCCAAGCTGGGTTGCCTGGCTCCTGTGCTTACCCCTACATTCCCGATTGTTTGGCTAGGTGGTAAAGGGAGCACCTCTGCGATTGTTACTACCGGGTCATCCGAGTAAGTACCTCAGACTGGGTGAAGCCGAAAGCTAGCAATCTTAAAGGATCACATTGGTCGGCAACGACGGAAGTGAAAATTTTGGTTCATTAATACCATAGAGTTCGGGAACTTTTCCCGAACTAAATCCTCAATATTTTCCTCCCACATTGATCGGAGGTGAGGTTTCATGATCATGATAAGCATGACGACCCAAAGAAAGGAACCGATAGCGGGACTATTTTCTTTGGAAGATGTTTCTTATGTTAAAACGTAATATAACATATCTCTCCGTGTACCTTTGTTTATAAAACCGTATGACCGGATTGCCTTGTTTTCCATAAATCTTTGCCCTTATAATGGCTTTATAAAGTAGGAAAACACTCCTCGGCTACTGGCCGAAGAGGTTGAAGCCGATGGTCGGTCAACAAAGTTTTGTACAATGCGGATCCAAGCACTAATGATGTAGAGTACTTGGATACATAGAGTCATTACACATAATTTGTGATTTTACTATGGATATCGATCCTTAATTCGGCCACCCGTGCCCACATTAAGACTCGGGGGCTACTGGGCTTCGGCCTTATTATTTACAAATATTAAAGGGGCACATCGATCCCCTGATCTGGTGTTGCCACCCGACCAGTGTCTCGGGGGCTACTGCATTGCTTGTTCAATGCAGAAAATTCAAAGTGCTTAGTGTTCGGCTTGACCGAACTATAGGCAAACGCATCTTCGGACAACAACATGTACCATCTGGACCTATCTGGCATCAAGCTAATATATTACGGCAACTTCTCAAGACCCTCTCTCAAGGGCCCGTTCGCCGATCACTATTATCTCTAAAATATTACACTGCGTTTCTATTCCTACGTATGTTGCCGAGCTAGGAGTTGATCCTCAGGCCGATTTCGCGCATCGACCTGAGTCTCAGGGGCTACTTGGATCAGCGGTTTCATGTTTTCCTTCAGGTGCATCTCGGGTTTTAGACCGACACACACCTTGAGGGCTACTGGTTATATATCTCGGCGGAGAATAAATTGCACCAATCAAAAATATTCACAAAAAATCAGCCCGCAGTCGGGGTGGTGCACCACCTCGGAAGCAGTCCGGCATAAAGCTCGGGCGCCAGTGGCTGGCTCCATAGAGGGCACTTCCGGCATTAAGCTCGGCTGAATTCATTCAATCTTTTAAAGACCGAGGTAGTTTATGACACCTCGGACGCTGACCATCGTTAGAGCTCGGATACAGTTCGGCGTTGGAGCTCGGACGCAAGAGGATACCTTGAATGCCGAATAGTGTTAGAGCTCGGCTGTGAAAAGACGCCTCGAATTCAGTTCTGCGTTGGAGCTCGGACGCAAGAGGATACCTTGAATGCCTAATAGTGTTGGAGCTTGGCTGTGAAGAGACGCCTCAGATTTAGTTCGGCCTTGGAGCTCGGACGCAAGAGGGCGCCATCGCACGGGAAACACTTCAAACCCCAGGTGTGGCGTAAAAAACTTACAAGGCATTGATAAAGGCCGATAACTTAAAAAGACTCCTCGGATACCCGACGTATGAACTCTTCGGATACACCTCGGCGATCCTCAAGATCGTAGATGGGAAGATTTGTTGAACCAGTTTTCAAGACCGACGACCGAAGATGAAGAACAGTTCGGAAGAATCGAGGAGCATCCCCAACTTGAAGACCGGTTCAGGGGGCTACTGACGGTGTCCTGGACTAGGGGGGACTCACCATGTCGCCTCCCGACCAATGGGTTGGGCCGAGGACCCCCGTGGCGATTCACTAATGGGCTAGTTCGGACAGCCGATGACATATACAAGGAAGATTCCACAAGACTTGGTGATCAAGACAAGGACTCCTCTCCACCAATGTAGCCGAGTAGGACTCTTGTTATCCTAGGCCTCCGGTACATTATATAAGCCGAGGCCAGGCTCGTTGATAGATAGATTATGACATTACTCATCATACCCATTGGGTTTAGACCACAATATATGATCTCGAGGTAGATCAACTATGTACCTTGATATTTCATCAATATGAACAAGAGCAGGACGTAGGGTTTTACCTCCATAGAGAGGGCCCGAACCTGGGTAAAACACCGTGTTCATCGTCTCTGTTACCATCGGTCCTAGATCCACAGCTCGGGACCCCCTACCCCGAGGTCTGCCGGTTTTGACACCGACAGCTGCCCTTCGCTCGGCGAGGTGGGACTAAACTTTATGCACCGTGGGGTGGCAGCGCACCCCCTTTAGTACCGGGTCGTGGCTCCAACCGGTACTAAAGGGGGGTCTTTAGTACCGGTTGCAGCCACGACCCGGTACTAAAGGGGGTCGCTTCCCGCCGCTTGGGCTGGCCAAATTTGACCTTTAGTACCAGTTGGTGGCTCCAACCGGTACTAAAGGCCCCTCCTATATAAACAACACTTACGAATTTCGTCAGTTTTCATCTCTTCCTCTGCTTCTTCTCCTCTGCCCCGTAGCCGCGCCGTCCCCGTCGCCGCCCATCGCCATCCCCGTCGTCGCCGCCCCGGCCCGTCGCCGCCCGTCTCCATCCCCGTCGTCGCCGCCCGTCGCCGTCGCCGCCCCCGTCGCCTCGCCTCGCCGGTGAGCTCCTGCCCCGCCATGGCCACACACACACACACACACATTGTTAGTTATAAAAATGTTAGTAATTTTTATGTTTTTTAGTTATAGAAATGTTTATAGAAATGTTAGAAATTTTTCTGTTTTTTAGTTATAGAAATGTTAGAAATGTTAGTTTTAGCTAGATGAATTAGATTAATGTCAAATTGTTAGACGATGATCGATGTTATAGATGCATATAGAATTTGCATATAGAATTTTGACATATGCAACGATATCATTTTTTAAATTTGTATATAAGAAATCACAATCCAATCATTTAAAAAATGTTAAATTTGCATATAGTATTTGTTCTCGACGATGCCCGGCCCGCATCCTCGCCGTCGACCCGTTCGGGACGACGTCCTGCTTCAGAGGACCCATGTCCGGGACTGGGCTCCGCCGGGCTGGCACTGGGAGGTGCTACCTTCAGGGGCGCGTCGCTTGGTGAGGAACCTGGCCCCAGGTCCCGTCGTCGACCCTGAGCTCCTTTGGTGGCGTTCGCGTGGGCCACTTTCGGTGCGGAGGGAGCCGGCCCCGCCGGAGGTGGTACGTCACCATGTCAGGGAGGAGGACGAGCACGTCCGTCGCTACATGGCTGCTATGGACGTCAGGTTCTCCAATACCTGGCAGGTTCTTTGGGGAGATGACCCGAGCTATGATCCTGTGATGGTTCCTTCTCTTTGGGTGTCCACCGCCCGCGCCTCAGGAACCGCGAGTGGCCAAGATTATTCTATAGTATTCGATCTTTATTAGCTAGCTAGCTAGTGATGTATTCAATATATAATATTCAAGATGATGTATTCGAGATTATATATAATATTCGAGACGATGTATTCGAGATTATATATATTATTTGAGACGATGTATTCGAGATTATATTCGATGATGCATATTATGTACTATGATTCAATTTTTCCTTATTGATTGCATGCATGCATTATAATTTGAATACTAAATTGTTTTATATTTCTTTTGGATTAGTTAAATAAAAGCTATGGTGGACAATACCGGCACAGAAGGAGAAGAGGCCCTGTTCGAGATCATATGCTCCCCTCACGGGCCAGATGATCAGAATGAAGAAGATGATGGCTCCCAATATCTAAACAATATCGGGGAGGGTGATATGATATTTGATCACGACGACCGAATTGATGAAGTCATGAACTATGATTATGATGACGAAGAAAATGTTGATCTTGAAATAACAGAGACCGGCGAGGTATATTTATATAAGCAGGCATCTGGTGATCATCACATGTTTTAAATGATTTGAAGATATATTAAAGAATCGATCTTTCTTCTTTCAGCCCTCCGGATCGAGCAAATCTTCTACATGCAGCAGGACAGTGCGAGGCCCGGCCAAAAAGTTGAAGGAGGGCGTAAAGTACAACATCGATGCCATCAAAACTAATGGCGAACCAATCGCGCCTAAGAACATTGCGAACAAGTTCGTTCATCAGTGCGGAGTTCTTGTGAAGGACCAAATCCCGATCTCCCTTCAAGAATGGAAAGAGCCAGCAAAGAAACGTCCAGATCTTACTTTTGTCGACGACAGAGCAAAATCTCTGCTTTGGGAATCTCTCATGGAACATTTCACCCTACTAGATCATTTCACAGATGCAGATGTGCAGAAAGTCAAGGACGCTGCTCTTAGGAAGATGGCAATTGCATTCAACAACCACAAGAAAACTATATGGACCAACTACGTCGCAGGAGGAAGGAAGATTTCAGAATTCAAGGGAACACTGGAGAAGCAAAGAGATCACTGGCCCGCTTTCATGAAATTCAAGGAATCAGAATTATCTATGGAACAGTCGAGAAAAAACAAGGCCAATGCCGCAAAAAAGGAGCAGTTCCATAGGCTGGGGCCAGGTGGCTACGCGGTGGCAATGCCTAAGTGGGATAAGTCTGAGCAAGAGATGCTGGCTGCAGAGGTCACTCCAATTACATTGAGCTGGCCCCCCAGGTGCAGGACTTGGTTCTATGCGCATGGGGGGCGTTGGACCCGAAGACAGGCCAGGTTTCGAAGAAGGCATGTCTTAAAGGAGCCGAAGATAAGTTACTTGATGCAATAGAAGAAGCTCGAATGAGGGTGTTCACGCCCAACAGAGAGAACGACGAGCTTACGCGCGCCCTGGGAAATCCTGAACACCCGGGAAGAACATGAGGCAAGGGCGTTGTTCTGTGGTATGAGGGGTTTTCGGACTGGAACGTCGACTACAGAAGCCGTGCAAGAAGGAAGATGGAGGAGGAGAAGAAGAGGAAGCTGGAGGAGGAGCAAAGGAAGAAGGAAGCAGAACGCCTTCAAGGCCTAGAATCAGCGCACGCGGAGTTGGCACTCAAATTCCAGCGGCAGCAGCAGCAGATCGACTCACTTAGCTAGGAAAGGGGGTCTCAGCAGCGGCAGCAGCTAGCGGATGATCCAGCATTGGATAGCACTGTCCCATCCATGCCGAGAAGCAGCGTGGGTTCCGCCCTGGGCGAGGCACAGTTGCTGGATAGATACCCTGTGGATGACATCATGGAGAGCACTAATTGTGAGCTACACTTCAAAATGAAGAACATATCCATGAAGGTGGTGGACGCCGTTGCTTATACAAATCCCCCCGAAGCAACCTTCCATTGCAACCCGATTCTAGCTGGCTATGCTCGTGTCGTGGTTGATGAAGTGGTGGACCAATATTCGGGGCTAGAGCTTGACATTCCTGGAGGTGACGAGGAGCACACACTGGGAGAGTCCATACATCGTATCATCCTATGGAGAAAGGATTGCATCATCTTTCGAAGGCCACCGACACCGCGTCGGCCGACTCCTCCTCGAAGTCCGCCATTGCATCAGCAGACTCCCGCTCCTCCAAGTCATCAGCAGAGTCCTGCTCCTTCAAGTCCGCCAATGCGTCAGGCCACTCCTCCTCCTCCAAGTCCGGCACCGCGTCAGGCCACTCCTCCTGCTCCAAGTCCGGCACCGCGTCAGCCCACTCCTCCTCCTCCAAGTCAGCCACGGCAGCCGTCTCCGCCGCCTCAGCAACAGCGGAAGAGAGCCGCCGCAGCTATGGTGCGTAGCGGTACAAGTCGAGTTACAGGAGATACAGGCGGAGGCAAGCGATTTCAATATGGTCCAAGCCTCGCGCCTCTTCCGATGAGGCCTTACGACATGATCGAGGAGGAAAACGCAGCCGAATGCAGGCGACAATTGGACGCCCATTTTGGACTGAAACCGCCACCGCCGCCAAAGGAGAAAGTGCCTGAGGAAGCCGTGGACCACTTTATTCGTATGGCTAAAGCACCAGCTCCCAAGCCTGCTGACTCAGACTATGAGCGCCAAATCAAGAAGGCCCATCGAGCACAACAAAAGAAGGAGTCGAGCTCGAGCTCGAGCCAAGCAGCTGCCAAAAAAAGCAGGAAAACCGTTCCCCAGCTGGGAGAACAGGCGGTGCAATCGATCCCCCCGCTCATTGTACCAACACATGCGAGTACCAGCGTCGATCAGCTGGTAATAACCGACGAGCATAGAAGGCAGGCTGAAGAGCTCGGTATCACTGTTTATCAACTCCTCGAGATTGAGCCCATGTCTCCGCTTAGAGAGGAGGACATAAAACGGAAATATGTCCGCGGCGAACCTTTGGTCAAGCCCGAGGAGGTCAAGAACCTCCCAATGAGAATGTATGAATTGCATGAATGGTACGTGAAAATTACCAAGAGTTCCAATCAAGAGTCTCTCATGGTGAAAGTCAATGCAGACCATTAATGAAGAGACATGGACATTGAAATGGTATCGAGCAGATGTAGAGAAAAACATGCTAGAGTTCTTGAAGCGCCTCAATACCAATGAAGATATACTACTTCCTTACAACTTCCGGTGAGTCACACTGTATTGTACTACAAATTCTGTTTTTGCTTACTAGCTAGCTAGATGTTAATAATTAAGTGTATAGGGTTTAGGGTAGTTGATGAGTGTTATGCACATGCCCGCTTAATTAAGACATGCAAACGTGTGCGCATGCAGTTACCACTGGATCTTGTTAGTCATTAAAGTTGAAGAAGGAACAATTGAAGTACTGGACTCACTACTTAAAAAACAAAGTGACTACTCAATCTTGAAGGGGATAGTCGACAGGTAATTTCAATCATTATTAACTATATGTCGGCCTCTTTAGTTCGTCATTTCCTGATATCAACTATTTAATAACTCCTTTATTCATTTTCTTTGCCGGCGGGCAGGGCTTGGGAAAAGTTCATCAACGTGACTCCAGGCCAATGGCAAAAAAAGCTGTATTGGTTTCGACCCAAGGTAAGTAATTAAGTAGTACTAGCTAGCTACCATCTCTTTAATTCTTGTTTCAATACCATTAATTATCATGCTTGATTAATTATTATCTGATTAAATTCTATTCTCGTAAAGGCCCTGAAGCAGGCGCCGGGGACTGAAGTGTGTGCATACTACGTTTGCGAGAACATTCGCATGATGGCGTCCGAAAGGAGCAAATCTGATAGACAGCTATGGGTACGTTTGCCAAAAAACTATTCACAATTTTTACATCATTATCAATATCTAATCACACAACTAATACATGCATATTGATCTCCTTCGGAAAAGTTCAATGAGATGCGGGATAAGCTCCTACCAACGGAGCGCATACGAGCACTTCAAGAGGAAATAGCGGGATTTTTGCTCGACCAGGTCATAGATCCCAAAGGAGAATACCATTACCCGCTACCGCCCCCATGAACCACTCCCAATTGTCATCGTGCTCCGAAGGCACCAAGGCAAATGCCACTGGCTCCGAAGGCAACATGTAGGAGAAATTGTATATATATACATGTGTATGTGTGAATGGTGGTTGTGAGACATTCGATGATATATATATATGATCGGTTCTACGAGAAATTCTATTTATATATATGCATAACGTGTACAATATGTAGTATCGTAAAATACCAGCAAACGAAAAAGAATTAAATGGAAAACACAAAATTAAAGGAAAAGAAATCATGAACCCAAAACCCCCCAAACCTTTTAGTACCGGTTGGTGTTACCAACCGGTACTAAAGGGCTCCCCGCCCCCGGCGCTGGCTCGTGCCACGTGGTGGCCCTTTAGCGGCGGTTCGTGCAGAACCGGTACTAAAAGGGGGGGGACCTTTAGTCCCCACCCTTTAGTGCCGGTTACAGAACCGGCACTAAAGGGCCTTACGAACCGGTGCTATAGCCCGGTTCTGCACTAGTGTTGTCTCGCCAGCTCCACGCCTGCTTGCTTGACACGTCGCAGGACGGGTGTCATCTGTAGGCATTTCTTGTAGAAAGAGGCCGCCATGTGGCAAATGGCTACCACTTAGTCACTTTGCGGCTTGACACCGCACCAATAGACGACGTGGGTCGTGGCGGAGTGGTTGGGTGGCGTGGTGTTGCCTTCGCGAGTCCCGGCAGGCCCTGCCGGGACGTCTTGGATGCCTTCTTCCAGGGGTGACCCCGCCCTTGTCGAGCTCACCTGCCCGGCAAGGAAGGCTTCTCTCTTGGTGGCGTCTTGTTTCTCTGGTCCGATCTTGGTCCTCGTGATCTGCATGTTGGTCCTTTGATGATCTTGGTCTCTTGCACTCTGGCATGGCCTGGTGCTGTGATCTTGTTCCTGTGCTTGTGCACAGTCTGGGCAACAGACCGAGGGTTTGTTGCACCGACATAAGCCCCTGGGCCTGCCCCGAACATGTTGCCGAGCGTCATCGGTGTAGGGCCTAATAAGTGCACATGCGGGGGTGCTGAAGAGGCTGGTCTCTTGAGGTCTCCTTTGCTTCTTCATTAATCTTGAGCTTGGGTCAGTTTGCGATTTCCCCGCGCGTCGTGTAAAGCCAATGGTGGTGGGGCCGCCCTTGTAATGGCCCGTGAATGTCTTTAACGCATGGGGTAGAAACTGCCAATTCACTCTTCCCACCACACCCTTATCCTCAGCCACGTATGTTGCATGCATCACGCGGGGTAGGTAACGGAGGCGCGTGGCATGGGAGAGCATCAAGGTGAGGGCCCAGCCTTCTTGAATTGGTGGAGGAGGATGGTGGCCGCCCGTTGAGGGAGCGACTCCCCTCCCTAGCCTGCCTATAAAAGGAGGGGCGAAGGGAGGTCGGAGCCATCCATCCTTGCACTCCCCCTCCTCTGTTTTTTGCTTCTTGCTAGCCATGTCGAAGAGAAGAGCCTGGGGCCAGTCCCCGGGCTCTCGGTTGGGGCTGATGTTGCCCAATGTTGGTGCTGGTGCCCGGGGAGCGAGCCTGGTCCTTGCTGTGGTGAATCTCTTGGCGTCTTCGGGGCTCGCCCGGGAGGCAGGGCTAGAGATCATGGGTAATCCCAGCACTGCCCCTCTTGGAGGTCTTGGGGCTGATGTCGACGAGAGGAGTGCCCTCCTGCTCGCCAAGGTGGGGAGCGGCGTGCCTTGAGCCCCCTGCTCATCTTGGTCGCTTGCCATCTCCCCGGAGAAGGTGCCGGACTGGGGTCCCGGCTCTCTCCCGGAATGGTGTTGATGAAGATGAAGCCAGGGGAGAAGGAGAAGGCGGGAGGCAGGCCATCCAGTAGGAGTACGACTGTATCGACGCGTTCGTCTTATACTGGTGACCTACTGCCCGTCTGTGTGACTCTTCCCCCCTTTTCCCCGGTGTCGTCATCACCATTTTCCCAGCTACCGGGGAAAGGCTTGCCCTTCTGGCGCCTCCGCTTCCTTCAGTGGTCTTCTGGCTGGGCCCCGGCGTCCTCCTCTGCCGGTGCCTGTGCTAGAGCCTTCCGCTCTGTCTTAGAAGCGGTGACCAGGGGGCCGCCGAGGTGCTCCGCACGTCTTCCTCGTTCGCAGTCTCGCCACTCCTGATCTTGTCACACTACAAAAAAAAGACACATCCGTGACATTTTGGGCCGAACGAATTTTTTTTCTGTCATGCTTATGACACTTCTATGACGATAATTGTGACAAAACCCGGTATCATCATAGATGTGGTGGGCTCCTACTTCTATGACAAAAAATCATGATAGAAAATGGGCTTTTCGTCCTGGGCGGGCCGGAGACGTAGCTGCATGACATTCTTTGGGCCGTCCATGACGGAAAAAACCATGGTAGAAGCGAGGGCGAGGAAAATATCGGGGGAGTTCCCGGTTATGGTGGGTGGTCGGGGGCCGAGCGATGCGCGTTTCTCTCGTACGTACGCGCATGTGTGCGAGGCGTTGGGCTCTAAATGAACCCAAGCAAGGCGTTGGGCTCTAACTGAACCCGAGCGATTGCACTGCAGGCTACGTGTTACTGAACCCGAGTGATCGATCGATCCCTTGCTGTTAACTGAACCCCGAGTGATTCCTTCGCTACTGCTGCTTACTGAAGCCGATCGATGCTACCTCTGGATGAACAGTGAGCGTTGTTGGGGGGGGGGGGGTTTGGATGAATAGTTCCCTGTGGGGGGTTGGATGAACAGGATCCCGTGGTAGTAGAGGCCGTTGCCGCTAGAAGAACAGGACCCCGATCGAGCCGGTTGGGGGGGGGGGGGGGGGTGGATGAACAGGACCCCATGGAGGGGTGGATGATTAGGACCCCGTGGAGGGCTGGATGAACAGGACCTTGTGGAGGGCTGGTTGAACAGTAGCCGGTGGAGGGCTGGATGAACAGTAGCCCGTGGAGGGGTGGTTGAATAGGACCCCGAGGAGAGGGCTGGTTGAACAGTAGCCGGTGGAGGAGCGCGCGGTGGAGGCTGGATGAACAGGAGCCCGTGGATGAACAGTCGCAGGTGGAGGCTGGAGCAGGTTGACGGTGGATGAACAGTAGCCCATGGAGGCTGGAGGAGGTCGACGGTGGAGATGAACAGTATCCCGTGGATTCCCGTTTTGCGGTGCACCACACCCCTCCCGATCAACAAGACCCCGTTTCGACCGTAGGAGGTCCAAGAGAAGTCCGTTTCCTCCGTTTTGTGGTACGCCAGACCCCTCCCGATGAATAGGATCCCATTTCGACCGTGGCCGGTTGAACACAAGGCCGTTTCCTCCATTCTGCGGTATGCCAGGCCTTGTTTCCATCGGCTGTTCCGTCCAAGCCGGTTGGCTCCCAATGAACAACACGCGTTCCGTTGCCTCCCGATGAACACGACGCATTCCGTTGCCTCCCCATGAACACGACGATGACGCAGTTTCTCCGTTCCGACCCAGCCATGTACACGAGCCCTGGCCGTACGTATGCACGAGTAGGCGTTCGAGACCCCGCCCGTATGTACGTACGTGGCCGTATTTACTTTCTTGCACCCTGGCCGCTGTACGTACGTGTACATGCTACGTGCGCGCCTCTACTACGACACGTGCCCTTCCTTACTCGGGCACGGTTCATCGCTGCAGCCTGCAGACAGACCGATCGTATGTACGTACACGTTCGCGACCAGAATGACAATGCTACGTACGCTTCGACCAGGTGGGTCCTGACTGTCAGGCACTTCCTTGCGTGCGAAGATGTAGCTGGTGGGTCCCAGCAGTCAAGGGGGCGAATCATTTTTTTTGCCCGTAATATGGATGCACTTCCTTGCGTGCGAAGATGTAGCTGGTGGGTCCCAGCAGTCAGGGGGGAAATGTTTTTTCGTGAAATACGGTGGCCCGTCCGATGGGTCCCTGCTGTCAGGTGGAGGAATCATTATTTTCCATGTAATAAGGAGGCACTTCCTTGCTGCGGCCGTGGACCCAGCTGTCAGCCTCTCCACGTACAGTACTCTTCCGATGGAAGTCGGTCGTTGACCACATTGACCACGCCGCACCGAGAGCACCAAGGCGGTGGACGACGGCGAGGCCTAGGAAGGGGACGACGCGGAGCCGGGGAAGACGCGACAGTGGATGCCCACGCGGAGAGGAGTATGAGGGTTCACTAGTTCGGCTGCGGTGTGAGGCTGCCATCGCCGCAGGGTCTAGCCAGTGGTGGGAGTAATAGGGGGCGGTGAGGCCTCTGCGGCAGCACAGCCAGCCACGGGAGGCAGGAGCAGGCGGCACGACCGGCGCTGCTTTGGGCGGCTGGAGCAAGAAGACCAGAGGTTGAAGAAGCACTACGGCCGTTGGATGGACATCGTACGGTCACTGGAGCTAGAATCGTTCATATTGACTAAGTTGACAAAGCCCTTCGTCCCCGTCAACTTAGTAGGCCCACAAGTCAGCCTCCCACTATGCTGGGTCCCAGCTAGCAGGGGAGTATTCATTTTTTTGTGCGTAATAAGGAGGCACTTCCTTGCGTGCGAAGATATAGCTGGTGGGTCCGAGCTGTCAGCGGCGGGAACATTTTTTTTGCGAAATACAGAGGCCCTTTTGGTGGGTCCCAGATGTCAGGTGGAGGAATCATTATTTTGTGCGTAATAAGGAGGCATTTCCTTGCGTGCGGCCGTGGACCCAGCTGTCAGCCTCTCCACGTACAGTCCACTTCAGATGCATGTCGGTCGTTGACCACGTTGACCACGCTGCACCGAGAGCACCAGGGTGGTGGACGACGGCGAGGCCTAGGAAGGGAACGACACAGAGCTAGAGAAGACTCGACAGTTGTTTCCCACGTGAAGGGGAGTACGAGGCTTTACTGGTTCGTCTGCCGTCGCCGGAGAATAACAGCAGGTGTGGGTGAGTAGAGGGATCGCTAGGCCAGCGATGGGAGTACGGTGGGGCGGTGAGGCCTACGCGGCAGCACAGCCGACAGCGGGAGGAGGGAGCAGGCAGTCCCGCCGGCGCTTGTTTGAGCGGCTGGAGCAGGAAGAGGAGAGATTGAAGAAGCACGATGGCCGTTGGATGGACATCCAACAGTCACTGCTTGTGCATCAACCTTTTTTTTAGGAAAGCCTCAAATCTGTGGAAAACAGCATACAACCCATCTGCCATTATTTCTAATAATTTACAGCCCATTTGCTAATTCTTAAGGTTTTTTTGGAGCCCATATTCTTTTTGTTAGCATTACAACCCATATTGTGGCCACGGTTTAAAAATTATACGAAATTTTGCATATTTCGGTGCGGTCCGAACTATTTTTAATCCCAAAATTTCGAGTCACATTCAAACTGATTTTAAAAATAAATGTATATCAATATAAAATCCAACAAATTGTCCACGCATAAAAATCAATGCAATTTAAAATCTCGAAATGAAAAAAAAAGAAATTTGAAACTAATTGCCGGTTTGATGTGTTTTAAAAATGTACAGCCCATTTCTCATTGCTGATAGGCCATTTTCTCGGCCAGCCGAATGAAGCTCTCCTCGTCTTGAAAGATTTGCAGCCCAACAGGCCTGACAAAGTGACTTACCTAACAAATCACAAAAAAACTGGGCTAGCCATTTTCAGAAAGAAAAAAAAACTACTGGGCTGGTCTGTGGTAAACGTAAAAGAAAAGGCTGTCTAGACAGGCCAGAGTGCCCCGCACAGCCCAGTTGACACCCTGCTTCCGTCTCAAAAACAAATTAGATAAATGCCACTCCAATTATGGCGATTCATAAAAATGCCACTGCAATTTCCAAACTTTGAAAAATGCCACTGCAATTTTTGCAAACCTTGAAAAACGCCACTGCAATTTTTGCAAACTATGAAAAACGCCACTCCAGACTTCAAAAAATGCCACTGGAAATGGCATGAAATGGCATTTTTCAAAGTTTGGAAATTGCAGTGCCATTTCTCAGAATCACCAGATTTGGAGTGCCATTTATCAAATTAACCCAAAACAAAAATAACTGGGCGAGCTGCTGGGTCCCTGGTGTCAGCCGCTCGTTGTGCAATTCTCTCGTTTATTGACTACGTTGACAATGGCATGGGACCCAGATGTCAGAAATCCATTAGGAGGAGCCATTTTTTTATTGGCTTGAAATAAGGAGGCACTTGCTTGCGTACTGCCATGACCTTGGTGGGTCCCTGCTGTCATCCTCTCCACGTACAATCATCTCCTGATTGTGTACGCGTCAACCTGGTAGGCCCACAAGTTAGCCTCTAAACCCGTGACGGACAAATACAACCCATTTAAAAAAAATAATAGCCCATTCCATACGTTCAAATGGAAAGTTCAACATTCAGAGCAAAGTAATAGGTCTGATCCAGATATAGAGTACTGAACTTCCATGTTGACAACCATCATAGCCAAGTTAACTATCTACTCCCACTAATACTCTATTAGTGTACAAGTACTAACTTACTCTTAGCTAACTAGACGATGCCGGCCGCCATCTGCGGTACACGCTAAACGTCAGCACCGGTGTCCTCCGCCTCGCCTCAGACTTGCCAGAGGTGCGATAGGGCGCGTTGCTCACGCGCGTTGGCCCTTTCCATGCCGGCGTGGTCCACCGAAGCTTCGGCTTCTAAGCGGGAAACCCACTTGATGAGCTTGTAGTAAAATTCAGCGTCGCGAATGCGTGCGTGCTCGACAGCCTCCAGGGCTATTTGCCGGGCGCCGGCCTCCACGTAGTCGGCCCAGTTGTGGGCGCTCTGCTCGCGACTCAGAGCGTCGGTGCGCTGCTGCTCCATGTCCCGTTGGCAGCGCAAATCGGCGATACGCTGCTCCTCCGCCAGGCGGTCGCGCTCCAACAACTCCTCATACTCTGCATTGCCATCTAAAGACCGATAGAATGCCTCCTCCCTCCGTCTGCCTTCCGATGAAAAACCGAACACTAGTTTCGGCGGTGACCGCCTCCGGCGTCGCCTATCACGGACGAGCGGGGGCATGGCGGGCGTGGCGAGAGCGAGGATAAGTGGCGAGCGACGTCGGGCCGGTGGGGGCTTATGAGGATATGGCGAGTTGGGTGATGGTGCCACCGGAGAAGGCCGGGAAACAGTAATTATAGGCGAAAGGTAGGCGAACCAGCGTGTCGCGGGAAACGTGATGGTCATCGCGGTCATCGGAATTCAATGCATAAGCAGGCATGGCTTAGCGCGCCAGCTTGCCGTGGAAAACTAGAAAAACTGAAATTATGACTGTGCCGTCCCGTCCCGTCAGTGGTGCGTCCCGTCCGTGCTGGGTCGCACGCCGGCATGACGGTCAAACGAGTGCACTCGAATCATCCAGATGAGGTACTCCCTCCTTGTCAAAAATGATTCCACCACTCATCATCTACCTTGGTTGGTGAGATTTTTGAATTAAGCCCTGCAAACCGGAAAGGAGGTAGTACGTGCGTGATCCGCTATTTATTCGTGTAGGATCGAGTAGGTCGTTTTTTGAATTGAGCCCTGCAAACCGGAAAGGAGGTAGTACGTGCGTGATCCGCTATTTGTCCGTGTAGGATCGAGTAGGTCGGATAGTGTACGTGTAGGATCGAGTAGGTCGGATGGTGTACGTGCACGATCGCATTAGCTGATGAACGTTCACTGGGAGATAAGGCATTTGCGAACGTTTTTGCTGGCAGTTTCTTCAGATTCGCATGGCATTTTCTTCAGAGCAGCTTGTTAGTTTCTTCAGAGGTAGGTATTTTTATTCAAAAAACTGCCACTTCGGATCTTGCGTCGCAACTAAAACTGTCAGGAGCGCATTAGTAGGCTAGCTAGAGATCGATCAGTAACTTGTAAACACTGAGCGAACAGAAATAAGGAACTGTTAGTAATTTGTAAACACTGAGAACACAGAAATAAGGATCATGCTGTGCACAGCAGTAAGAGCCAATCCGTTCGAAATGTTCACACGAGACTCACAGGCCTGGCATTGTAATATGTTCACATTAGTAGCCCAAATTCAAAACCAACTAGTACGATTCCCATACATAAGATCAACATGTTAATGCATCTCAATGATTCACAGATCATATACAAATATGTAGCTCCAAAAGCAAAGATCTAGAAAAAACATCTGTTCTTCCTACTAACATGGATGCTTCTCTTGGCCAACATTCAGTACAGAGTGAAAGACAAATTTGTTTGTGAAGTCTACAATTCCTCTTGCAAACGTAAGTGGTTTCACCAATAGCTGAAACCATGAGAATGAACCACACATGATGCAGGAACATCCACTGCAATATGATTTGGTCTTCTCTCGATCACACGGCGAGACTATTTTTGGAATACAAACTTTAACTTAGGCAAAATGATGCCCATTGTATAATCAGACCAAAGCAATGAAGCACCTAGTGTTGGCCAATAAATAGTACAATACTACTTTTCTGCAGTCCATGAAGTGACTATCCAATCTTTCTGTGTCTATTTTCAAATGGCACTGCATGCAGTGACTATACTATTCTCTTGTGCAGTTCAACCAAAATTGCGGTCACTTTGTTTGTTTGCCAAATAGCAACGGGCAGACATCTCTGTCTGCACAAATATCAAGCAGCTAGTAAACATATACCCCACCTTGTATTTTCGGTTTAAACACGTCTCTTCCGCTTAGCATCTGTCATGTTTTGCACTGGACAATTTGATACAGTCATGTTTTGCCCTGGACAATTTCATACTGAATTGATTTGCTGGTTCAGAGCAGAAATATAGCGCCTATTCTTCTTCAGACCAAGGATATCCATGTTCGCAGTGATGGAAGAGGTGAAATCGATACAACCGAAATTGAGCATCCAATCATTGAATCCTGTCCTGCACCTCCAATGTAGGTCCACCCTGCCAATAAATTCACATGCAAACCACTAGTATTACTATCTAATGATAGTACAAAAAGAGTAGCAAGATAGTAGCAAACCATGTACCTTCGTAATGAACAGCTCATAGTGCCACCAATTGGATATAAAGGTTTGGAAGAAAACATGCTCCTAATGTTGAACCATTTGGACTTTTTGTGCAGTTCCACTAAAATTGAGCATCCCTGTTTGCATAGATATTGAAAGTGTGATTACTATAAAAGTGGCACTAGTTGAAGCATAGCCTCACAAATATAAGCATTCCAATTTCTTAATGGGAAAAGGTAGCAAGACTGTTTCTAACCACCTGTTTGAAGGAATAAATAAGGCAACAATGGCTGATGTCAGGAAGGCATACATAGTTTTTTCTGAAAAATTGAGCCATTCCTGACCTTTCCTCTTCTTTTAAGCATATTTTGTGCAGTTCAACTAAAATAAAATGCCATCACCGCCTTGAAAATTCAGTGACACTGTACAAAAGGAAATGACTTAACATTACATCATGATGTCAGGTATGTAGTCGACAGGCATTAGAGACAAACATACAGACCTCCTCCGATAACATAATGAACATTAATTTTAACAAAGGTGTGACTAGCTTTACCGGGATAATTTGAGTGAACTCTACACCCTCTGTTCCTTAATATAAGATGTTTTCGCAGTTCAATTTAAAGTACCCAAATGTCTAGTATTTAGAAAAACAGGTAGTAGTTTTCTTGAGCACATATCTGGGAAAGCTTGCCACACTTTATATATGTCTATACGCTAATGCAACACCATTCGAATAGTACACATATACACTAATCCAGTGGCTAGTGCAACAGTAGAGTAGTTATTTTATTACAGGGTATAGTACAATGGTTTTACTGAACAGATTTCCATAAGCTCTAGCACTGGAAGATTTCTATAAGAATTAACAATACAAAATGTAAAGGTAACAAGTTTCAGCATTGGTATACTAGCTGTGCAAGAGCATTAAACCAAATACAAAAGTCTGAAGGTAACTAGCATTATTAACTAATAACAGTATAAAAAAATTGCAAACCATGTACCTTCAAGGTAAATATCATTTCGAACTCGAGGGGACCTAAAAATTGCTATCCCAATCTTGATAATCGATCAAACATAAAAACTTGATCGAACAAATCAAGAGAACAGCCGGAGGAGGAGGTGCCCACTCTTGACCTTTCCTCTTGACACTGTACATTTTTTTTTGACTTATCTCATGAAAGTGAGGTATGTAATCTATAAGCATTAACAGTGCAAAAATCTGAAGGTAGTAACAAGATTCATCGTTGGTATACTGGCTGTGCAACAGCATTAGAATGCCTTAGCTGAAAAATCTTTAATACATCCACAATCAACAGCTAACCCTGAAATAATCCAGTGACATTAAATGGCCTTGCTTAAATTTATCGGTGGCATTAGACTGAGTGCGGCATTAGTTAAATGTGGCATCACTTTAGCAGTAGCATTGCTTGACTTGACCGCTGGCGTTATACAAACAACAAAAAAGTGGCAATAAGAGCATGGGAGGCCCATTCGAACAATGGGCGCACCAGTACGATGTACCTCCACGGATGCATAGAGTGGTGAGGGAGGTATGGTTGCCCAGAGCAACAAATATCCAGGCAGCATATGTGGATTACGTCCCATTTTTGTTCTCTTTAGCCACCTTTTTCCTATGTGAGGACAACAAACCGATCGACCTGGTCATTCTCTATTGCGTTGTCATGCCTTTCTACCCTTCTTCAACCAAGAGACACGAGACTCGTTCCTTAGCTACTGATTTTCCCCTTTTCAACCTAGATGCGGGTTCGATGCCTACTCTCTTGGACAGTACATTCTCCCTTCCTTTCCTTATTCAACCCAGACATGGATTAGTCTGCATGAAGTAGGGTTTCCTTTAATAGTGCAAATTAAGGTTTTCGTCTGCGTGACCAGCAGAGCAGAGTGTCGGTGGAAACGACACCTATGGGATTACGGGGCGCGGATCCCTTTTGCTACGGTTGGCGGGCGCGGAGCTGTGCAAAGAGCGGGTCGAGAAGATGAATGCGGGGGGTTTACCGAGGTTCGGGCCGCAAAGATGCGTAATACCCTACTCCTGCTTTGGTGTATATTTGAGTGTTCTTGAGTTCTTGAACTAGCTACGGGGGGTAACTTGTCCAAAAGATCCGAATCCTTCCAAAAGATCCCCCCTTTCCCAGCTCCCCCCTCTCCCAGCTCCCATCCTTTCTCCTGGACGCCTCGAGCCTCCTTTTATATGTCAAAGGGGTCGCCACAGTGGCACACAGGAGGTGGAAAGTATCTACAGTGTACAAGTTTATCTCTTGACAACGTAGGACAAACGCCTTTAATGCGCTGCCTACGTGCCCTCTTGCTTTATCGGGGATGGTAACGGAGCTCATCCCATCCGTCGCCGCCTCGCCTTGCTTTGACGCGCGTCCAGGCTGACGAGGCATGCAGCGCCAGGCTGGCTGGCTGGCTGCTGTGCTGGTGCGGTGACAGGGTCTTCACGAAGATCCGCATGTCACCACGCAGGTGCTTGACTAGTTGGCCTAGAAGCCACGCACTGCCACGTGGGTACTTGCTTAGTTGGTGGGCCGACCGCTGAGCTGGGTCGGCGACGGGGCGGCAAAGCCTTGCCGCTGTCTTGCTAGTATTCCCGGCAAGGGTCTTGCCGGGGCCTTGCGAGCACCCCCGGCAAGAGCCTTGCCAGGGCCTCGTGGGTATCTTTAGCAAGAGCCTTGTTGTCATCTTATCTTCTGGTCCTGGCCTCCTCGGCAAGGTGGAATGCTTCTTGTCGGGAAGGTGGCTTGAGTCTTGCTTGTCGACGTAGCGCTTGTCGGTGAAGATGGATCCTCCTTAGTGTAATTGCATACAGCCGTGGCCCATGCCCGGCGGTTAGTGTAGCCCTGGTTTTCACTACACCGACAGTAGCCCCCGGGCCTGGCTTCAGCGGAGAACTCCATGAATTTGACGCTGGAGACAGGACCAAGCATGGCATGGGTCATGGTTGTTACATCTTCCCTTCCGAAAAATATTATTTCCGGAAGGATTGTTCCCAAGAAGGTTGCACTCAAAGGAGCTGCCAGCCCCCGAGCCTACCTCCATGGAAATTTTCTGGCAGAGAACTCTACAGATCTCGATGCTAGGGTGTGGTTTTGTTTCCTTTCTTGCTCCCGGCAAGGCTGTTGCTGGGAGGTCTTATGTTTTCAGCGGAGACTTTTGACGTTCTCAACGCCGGCTTCCGGCAAGCTTGTCACCAGGAAGGCTTTTATCTTCAGCAGAGAACTTTGACGTTCTTGATGCCTGATTTCAGTGGAGAACTCTGGAGTTCTCGACACTGCCGGGAAGGCTCATGGTGAAGAACTTCGTCATCCTTGACGCCGGCTCCCGGCAAGATCGTTGCCGGGAAGGCTTATGGCAAAGAACTTCGTTGTCCTTGACACTGGCTCCCGGCAAGATTGTTGCCGGGAAGGCTCATGGTGAAGAACTTCGTCGTCCTTGACGCCGGCTCCCGGCAAGATCGTTGCCGGGAAGGCTTATGGCGAAGAACTTAGTCGTCCTTGACACCGGCTCCCGGCAAGATTGTTGCCGGGAAGGCTCATGGTGAAGAACTTCGTCGTCCTTGACGCCGACTCCCGGCAAGATCGTTGCCGGGAAGGCTTATGGCGAAGAACTTCGTCGTCCTTGACACCGGCTCCCGGCAAGATTGTTGCCGGGAAGGCTCATGGTGAAGAACTTTGTCGTCCTTGACGCCGGCTCCCGGCAAGATCGTTGCCGGGAACGCTTATGGCGAAGAACTCCGTCGTCCTTGACACCAAGAAGATTGGTCCTAAGGGCGTTGCTAGCCCTCGGGCCATAACTGCGTTTAAATATGACAAGTAAATTAGTATCCGAATTGCACTTAACTCACTTGTAAATTTGACTTCTGCCAAAAATTCCCTATGCCTGCTGGAATGCTTTCCGGTGCGCACGATCCAGTCAGCAGCGCTTTGAGGAACGGGTCCTTAGCAACTTGCCGGGAACGCCCGCCTCCCGAAAAGGTTTACCTTCCCAGCCTCAGTGCAGCTGCTCACATCGCTGAGCGGACTCGAGGCAATTAGGAGCGCATTAACACTGAGAAGGCTCCTTAGCATACGGGTTAATGCAAATATCTCAAATAAATAGTGCATGCTATCTTCCTGTTTGATCTTCCTTTGTATGTTCACCCTACGTTAACCAGGTAGGCTTGTTGGCGCGTAAACCCAGGACGACACCTTGAGGACGGATCCCCAATGGCCTGCCGGGTGTGCTTGCTGCCAGGCGAACGACCTTACCACTCTCAACGCGGCCGCTCGAACTGTCGAGCTTGACTCGAGTCAGAATCGAGAGCGTTGCCAATTGCGGAAGGCTACCCTGCCGCTCTTGACGCGGCCGCTTGAGCTGTTGAGCGGACTCGAAACAGAACAAGGGCGTTGCCAATTGCGGAAGGGTCCCTTTGCGTGTAGGTTTTCCATACATAGGGCAGGACCTTCGAGGATAATAACCTTATATATATAAAGAGAAATTGCTCAAAGTTTCACATGACTTAGCTTTTCTGGCATTGCGAGGGTGCCCACCGCATCTGCAGATGGTGCCGTCAGGCTTGGTCGTCTTGGAGTCAGTTGGCGCCGCTGCCCTGGGTCCGATCGCCGGAGCATCATGGACGATCGCGGGCGGCGTCTCTGGTGCCATCCATGGCCGTCCCGTCGCCTGCCCGTGCTGGTGCAGACGGGCCGGCTCTGGGCGACCCGATGGCTGTGACGCCCTTCTTCTTGGGGGCCATGGTGATGACGAAGCTGATGCGCTAACTTCCAAACCGGATTTTCACAGCTTGCGCCCCCTACCTGGCGCGCCAAAGATGTCAGTGGAAACGACACCTATGGGATCACGGGGCGCGGATCCCTTTTGCTACGGTTGGCGGGCGCGGAGCTGTGCAAAGAGCGGGTCGAGAAGATGAACACGGGGGGTTTACCCAGGTTCGGGCCGCAAAGATGCGTAATACCCTACTCCTGCTTTGGTGTATATTTGAGTGTTCTTGAGTTCTTGAACTAGCTACGGGGGGTAACTTGTCCAAAAGATCCGAATCCTTCCAAAAGATCCCCCCTTTCCCAGCTCCCCCCTCTCCCAGCTCCCATCCTTTCTCCTGGACGCCTCGGGCCTCCTTTTATATGTCAAAGGGGTCGCCACCGTGGCACACAGGAGGTGGAAAGTATCTACAGTGTACAAGTTTATCTCCTGACAACGTAGGACAAACGCCTTTAATGCGCTGCCTATGTGCCCTCTTGCTTTATCGGGGATGGCAACGGAGCTCATCCCATCCGTCGCCGCCTCGCCTTGCTTCGACGCGCGTCCAGGCCGACGAGGCATGTAGCGCCAGGCTGGCTGGCTGGCTGCTGTGCTGGTGCGGTGACAGGGTCTTCACGAAGATCCGCATGTCACCACACAGGTGCTTGACTAGTTGGCCTAGAAGCCATGCACTACCACGTGGGTACTTGCTTAGTTGGTGGGCCGGCCGCTGAGCTGGGTCGGCGACGGGGCGGCAAAGCCTTGCCGCTGTCTTGCTAGTACTCCCGGCAAGGGTCTTGCCGGGGCCTTGCGAGCACCCCCGGCAAGAGCCTTGCCGGGGCCTCGTGGGTATCTTCGGCAAGAGCCTTGTTGTCATCTTATCTTCTGGTCCTGGCCTCCCCGGCAAGGTGGAATGCTTCTTGCCGGGAAGGTGGCTTGAGTCTTGCTTGTCGACGTAGCGCTTGTCGGTGAAGATGGATCCTCCTTAGTGTAATTGCATACAGCCGTGGCCCATGCCCGGCGGTTAGTGTAGCCCTGGTTTTCACTACAACGACACAGAGGATAGCAAATTGGGAAGATGGTGGAGTGGAAAAAGATCCACATGCAGCGACATGGCAGATGGGGCAATAGAACAAGGGTATGGTTCAAAAAGAGGTAGCATACCTGAGGGTCGGCGGGATGTGGCTTTGCTCGTGGTCGTCATCCTCCGCACACACTACAGCAGTGAGCTTGGGGACGGAGGCCATCCCGCGCGGGCGCTAGGTCTGAGAGGACGGCCTTGTCGTCAGTGTGTGACCTCGCTCGCCGACGACGAGTGTGTCAACGCTGCACGTCCTTTTCTTCCCCGGCGGATCTGTGACCACCGGTAAGGAGGGAGAGAGAGGCCGTCTTTTTTAGATCTGGAGAGAGGGTGATAGTGTGAGAAGCAAGTGGGCAGCCCTTAGCAAGAAAGCGCTGAAGCTCCAGCCTATATATCTTTTTTATACTACTAGTACTAGAGGTGGAGTAGTGGTAGAGTAGTTTATATTTTCTCTGCATACAGTACCAGTTAGTCGTGCTTCAAAACTGAACGGCACGCCATTAAAAAAATAAAGGTCGATAACTAATGCGGCACCTCGGGCCAACGCGGCCAGATCACATTTTGCACGAGAAATTACACACCATGTTTCATTAACATGTGGTCCCGTTCCAACATGTCAGTGAGATGACGGCGAGTCCTTTTGTACAATTTCCGAACGGACGTCTATGTAGGCCGGGGCGCCTCTTCATGTACCGTGGCAACCGTCCACTGACTCTTCGCCTTTCCCTCTTGATTTGGAACTGCTGTCGCACGCTCTTCCTCCCTCCTCCATTTGCCTTCACCCTTCCTCCTGCCATTGTTCGATCGTCCTCTCCATGGAGGGAACAGGCCAGAAACGACCCCGTTATTCTTGCCCCGATCTGAATGATGACATGGTGGAGGAACACATTGATCGGTGCGACGTCATCACCTCGGCTAGCATGGCAGGTTCGTTCAAGACCATTCTCGACTCAACTAATAACATCATTACAAGGAACCCAAGGGTCCAGGAGTGGTTTGATCTCCCCTATCTTCTTCGCCGTGACCCTGCTGACTGGCGCGCGGACGACGGAGGCCTCGCCTTGTGCAAGTTGATGCCGCTTGATAATGATACGTGTGATGTTAAGATGCCATCGCTTGAGGGTAAGGCTTGGGCAGGCGCAAATGGAGATTGGGTTGTTTATATTGGGTACAACTGCGAGTGGGAACTTGTGAATGTGTACACTCGTCACCGGGTTCCACTTCCAAAAATCTCAGATTGCCCAGAGGTTGAGCACACCGGTATTCTATGTATGTTCAACTACGATCATGGTGACTGTCATCTACGGAAGATAGCAATTTGTTGAGTTCCCGACCACTCTTGGGGTTATAGGAATGCTTGTGTTATCGCTATCTTCGACAAGCTTGTTGCCTTCCTTCATAGTTCGACTCGATGGATATTGCTCAAAAATCCAATTCTGTACATAGATGATGAGTACTGTGATGCAATTCAATACGAGGGTCTTGTGTTTGCTGCCACCACTCGTGGCACTGTTTTTGCATGGGATCCTTATGGTTTCGGTACGTTTGTCTTCCACCATAATTATAATTGTTTCATCCACATGCTTGCGGGTTAGCTAGTTTCCCTTTACTAATTAACCTTCTTGTGTTTCCAAGGTCCTGTGAACATTCCACCACCTATATTTGAAAATTTTTATAACCAAGGGGGAGATGACAATGATGATGATCACGAGCATGAGGACCCATATACTCAGTGGCGCCTGGCTACTTATTCCGATGGATCACCTCTTCTTGTCTGTATACAGGGCACCGCTGATGTTACTAAGGAAGCAGGTGTTGTCTCCCATGGTCGCACTCTCCGGATCTATTCCAACATCCGTTGCAGGGTATTCGGGATGGATACTACTGTGCTAGTGCCAACACCTTCTCCCTGGTTTAGTATTGATACTCTTGGAGGAAACTCGCTCTTCCTTGGACAAAACTATCCAATCATGGTGAAAGGCGATCCAGCTGCTGTTGACACAACGTTACTACCATTTATGAGAAGCAACTGTATCTATACCTCGGACATTGCTATGGTTCCCTACCGTGGCTATCACAATATGCGTCCTGACATAGGCCGCTTCAGCCTGGATGATCAGTCATGCGTTGGTCTCAAGATTGACAGTAGCTGGCCCTTCCTAGAGAATCACTTCTGGTTCAAAGCAAGCATTTCCAACGCCGACGAGTGGTTGAGCTGAAGTTCATTTCATTGCTTGTTATTTGTTGTGTGATGAAAACTTTAGTATTTATAATGTATCCTCGTTGTCGTTGTGGGTTGATGACCTGTTGTATGTAATAAAATGATATGCCTGTGATAAACTTACTAAATTTATGAATGGCTTTCGAGTCGCTTCTCTGAGTGGGTGCTATGACGAGGCAAAAAAATATTTTCCGAATACATAATTGTACGTGCATTGCAACAGGTTATCGAATGAGTCCAATCAAAAATAGTACTACTACTATTTGTACTAGCTTCACATGCTTCGCGCGTCGGGCGGGTGTTTTTACTATAGCTGCGAATCCCATCATCCTAGGTCCTCAGATGAGTCCAGTAGAAATTGCATTCTGATGTTTGGGTTCAAACTTTCAAAACTGCTGCACTATCTCTATGTCTACGTATACGTAATACAACAAGTTTTAAACTTGAGACCAGCCACCCACCCTCACAAAGAACACTTTTTAACCTAGCACAGACTCCAGGAAATTTGGCCACAGTGTGAGGTGGGCCATATGTTAATGTGTTCGCTGTACGTAACCAGCACCTCGAATCCTCGATATATAGTAGGGTGGCATGGGCCAGAACAAGCATTCACATCTAGGAGTACGACACACGCCACCAGCACGACTTCCATCTGACACCATATTTCTTGGAGTCCGTGCTACAGCTATCTCTTCAACCTCATCGTTTCTCTAACTCAGCCATCGCGCGGCGGGCGAGGTGGGGGTTTGCCGATAGTCGATTTCCTCAACTGCGGTCCCACTTGTAAGGCCAACTCCAACGCACGACCCCAAACGGACCTCCGTTTTGCCCGGATTCTGTTCATTTGGGTAGGGCAATGGGGTCGTGTCCGGGCCATTTCTCAGATGCGGTGGCCGTGCGCCCAACGCGCGGACGCATCCCGGCTGTGTACATTTTTATTTGCAAACACATATCTTTTTTTCATCATTGATTTTTGGTACATGGAAATACATCACCAAAATTTGACTAGAAAAGCAAGACCAAAGAAAACAAGAACCACAAGAATACATTTGAGAAGATATCCAACTTCCATAACTGCTCCTGTAAGTTGGATTAGTGCCTTCTCAATGCATTCATTGTTGATCTGCGGAGGCTCGATCTTGCGTGCTTCTTTCTTCTTTGAGTGTAAAGAAGTAGACGTTGCTTCCTCGCATCTAGTCTCATGTCTAGCCTCTATTCTATCAACAAGTGCACTAGTCTCATCTCTAGCCTCTATGCTAGCTAAAAGTGCTAGAACATCTACTAAATTGCGCTCTATCAATATATCGATGTACTCTTCTTCCCAATACCAAAACTTGCATCCATTCTACACAATAAAATTTTAAGTTAGCACAACTAGTCTAATCCGAGAGCACAACCGAAGCTAAAGTAGCACATACCCCATCGGTTGAGCACTTGATGAACACCCATCCGAGATGTTCCGGCGTTGTAGACACGCGGCGCAAGACCTTCTTTGGGCAGTCGTCGCACGTAATGAGTGGCAACGGTGCACCGACGAGCTTTTGGCCCAGCACCGAGCCCGGCCGACCGCCATTCATGTATCTGCCGGCGGACCACCGACGGTGTAGATCCGAGCGGCTAGAGGAGGAGTCAGTACCTGCATGCGGCCTTGCCGGGGCCTTCCGGCCCGGTGCCCAGCCAGTCCATGGCGCGGCGCGGCCTCCCACAGCTGGGCGAGCTCAAGCCCGACCGGATCCGCTCCAAATCCGGCCGTCGGGTGCGCAAAACACGTAGCCGTGGTTGGGTAGCTCCGGGGCGTCGAGGGAAAGGGGGCTGAGCGAGCGCGCGTCCGAGCTGCACGCGCTGGAGTTGGCCTAGCGGCGTGGCAGACCAACCGTGTGGGGGTGCGAAGTGGCTTCGCTCGTGTGGGGGACAGAAGCCATCCCGCGCGGGCGCTAGGTCTGACAGGACGGCCTTGTCGTCAGTGTGTGACCTCTGTGGCAACCGTCCGCTCCCCACTAGCCTCTTCATTGACATGTGGTCCCGTTCCAACATGTCAGTGAGACGACGGCGAGTCCTTTTGTACAATTTTCGAACAGACGTCTATGTAGGCCGGGGCGCCTCTTGTGTACCGTGGCAACCGTCCACCGACTCTTCGCCTTTCCCTCTCGATTTGGAACTGCTGTCGCACGCTCTTCCTCCCTCCTCCATTTGCCTTCACCCTTCCTTCTGCCATTGTTCGATCGTCTTCTCCATGGAGGGAACAGGCCGAAAACGACCCCGTTATTCTTGCCCCGATCTAAATGATGACATGGTGGAGGAACTCATTGATCGGTGCGACGTCATCACCTCGGCTAGCATGGCAGGTTCGTTCAAGACCATTCTCGACTCAACTAATAACATCATTACAAAGAACCCAAGGGTCCAGGAGCGGTTTGATCTCCCCTATCTTCTTCACCGTGACCCTGCTGACTGGCGCGCGGACGACGGAGGCCTCGCCTTGTGCAAGTTGGTGCCGCTTGATAATGATACGTGTGATGTTAAGATGCCATTGCTTGAGGGTAAGGCTTGGGCAGGCGCAAATGGAGATTGGGTTGTTTATATTGGGTACAACTGCGAGTGGGAACTTGTGAATATGTACACTCGTCACCGGGTTCCACTTCTAAAAATCTCAGACTATCCAGAGGTTGAGCACACCGGTTTTCTACATACGTTCAACTACGATCATGGTGACCGTCGTCTACGGAAGATAGCAATTTGTCAAGTTCCCGACTGCTCTTGGGATTTAATGGACTATGGAGTTGTTGCTATCTTCGACAAGCTTGTTGCCTTCCTTCATAGTTCGACTGGATGGATATTGCTCAAAAATCAGTTTCTATACACGGATGTGTACTATGATGCAATTCAATACGAGGGTCTTGTGTTTGCTGCCACCACTCATGGCACTGTTTTTGCATGGAATCCTTATGCTTTTGGTACATTTGTCTTCCACCGTAATTATAATTGTTTCATCCACATGCATGCGGGTTAGCTAGTTTCCCTTTACTATTTAACCTTCTTGTGTTTCCAAGGTCCTGTGAACATTCCACCACCTATACTTGAATTTTTTTATAACCAAGAGTGAGATGACGATGATGATGATCACGAGCATGAGGACCCATATACTCAGTGGCGCCTGGCAACTTATTCCGATGGATCACCTCTTCTTGTCTGTATACAGGGCACCGCTGATGTTACTAAGGAAGCAGGTGTTGTCTCCCATGGTCGCACTCTCCGGATCTATTCCAACATCCATTGCAGGGTATTCGGGATGGATACTACTGTGCTAGCGCCAACACCTTCTCCCTGGTTTAGTATTGATACTCTTGGAGGAAACTCGCTCTTCCTTGGACAAAACTATCCAATCATGGTGAAAGGCGATCCAGCTGCTGTTGACACAACGTTACTACCATTTATGAGAAGCAACTGTATCTATACCTCGGACATTGCTATGGTTCCCTACCGTGGCTATCACAATATGCGTCCTGACATAGGCCGCTTCAGCCTGGATGATCAGTCCTGTGTTGGTCTCGAGATTGACAGTAGCTGGCCCTTCCCAGAGAATCACTTCTGGTTCAAAGCAAGCATTTCCAACGCCGACGAGTGGTTGAGCTGAAGTTCATTTCATTGCTTGTTATTTGTTGTGTGATGAAAACTTTAGTATTTACTAGAATGTTTTGTTGGAACTAATCTATAATCCAACATGTATGCTCGTTGTCGTTGTGTGTTGATGACTTGTTGTATGTAATGAATGGTACATTTGCATATGCATGTCATAAACTCAATTTATAAATGGTTTTCGACTCACTTCTTGGAGTGTTAGTGCCGTAGTAGTATAGCCAGCATCCGTAGTAGTATGAAGTTGTCACATCACATAGAGCCAACCAATAGTTAGTTCTAGTTAGATCAACTAGAGCTAGGTGTCGCACAGAGGCCGAGAAATATGGTGATAGCGTGACTGCGTGAGGTGGGCTTGTACTTAGTATGTGTAGGCACAGGGTTTGCCGTGTTTCCTACTCCTCCGGTCTAAATGTGGAGAAGATTTGGTCGAGTTCTTCCTCCTTTTGCCGACACGTGGGACATCCAGCATCCAGGTCATGTCATGCAAGAAAATGGAGTGGTAGTTGAAGCCACGTGATGTGCATCTTGGGTTAAACTGTAAATAGAATCTTACTACTCTTGAGTAACTCCAAAAGCGGCCACCAAAGATCTTTATTGGATTTGTTTTTCATCACCAGCACATCGAGGTGAAAGATGTGCAGGTTCAGTGGGTCCTCTTGCGTTTTCACTAACATGTGGGACCGCATGTGAGCAAACAGACAATGGGCTCCGCGCGTCTGCTGGCTGGCTGAGAAGAGAGATAGAGGAGGGCTGAGCACGGACTCCAGGAAATTTGTTCTACGTAACCAGCACCTCGATATAGGCTCGATATAGTGGGGTGGCATGGGCCATAACTAGCATTCACGTCTAGCAGTACGGCACACGCCACCCACACGAGTCCCATCCGACACCAATTTTCTTGGAGTCCATGCTACAACCATCTCTTCTCCCTCCTGTTTTCTCAGCCATCGCGTGATGGGCGGGGTGGGGGTTTGCCGATAGTCGGTTTGCTCAACTGCGGTCCCACTTGTAAGTGAAAATGCAACACAACACGCATTCCCCCTTGAGCGGCGTGCCGAACCAACCGTGTGGGGGTGCGACGCAAACACGGCAGGCTTTTCCTTTTGAACTTGTAACTTGTAAAATTTGGTTCTGCTCCATGGTGCGACCGATAGATAGAAATAACGATTTTCCCTAGAGTAATGAGAAGTTTGGTTCTGGCGCGGTTCATGCATGGAGTACGTACGAAAATTATGAAGTCGATGCGAAAGGTAAGATAATTACTAGTAGTACCATATACTACTACATGGATTTGACGGAAAGATAAAGATACATACGGATCCATCAACGACATCCTCACGCCCTAGTGCGCCGGGTCACCAACCGACGTGTGAGGAGCAGCGGCGTTGGCGGTGAGCTCAACGTGCTTCTGAACAATGCCGTCCAAGGTTGCCCTGCGGTCCAAGAAGGCCAGCGTCCTATCGTCCTCCTCTTGCATGTAGTAGTCCTTGTGGACGATTTGTGCATAGACGTGGGTGATTATGTCGATGCTGTCTTGCTGCGCCAGGCGCTGCGCGGCGAGCGTGACCTCGAGGTGGACATTCTCCAGCGTGACAGCAGGCAGTCGTAGGGCCACCAGTGTGTCGAAGAGGTTGTCACCATAGAGGCCGTTGAGGGTGGCGGGCATCGCAGAGCCTGGGCGCGTGGGCTGGAGGCGTACGTCAAGGTCATCCGCGAGCTTCTTGACGATGGTGAACTTGTCGAGGAAGCCGACGAGGACCTCGTCGAACAAGGAGACGAAGCTGTCCTCCAAGCGGCCCCTCGCCCTGGCGGCCTCAAGAATGACCTGGAGACGTTCCTCGGTGCCGGGCCGCAGGCCGACGTCGTGGACCATCTGGCACAGCCGGCTGATGCTCGCGCTCATCGCCTCCATGGGTCTAGCTTCTAGTCAACTGATCTTGCGATTGGAGTGATCACTCTTGCCCTTGGTTAGGGTGCGTAGGTGCGTAGGATTTCGTAGATTGGACTGGCGGGGAGCCTTTATATGAGAAGTGCAGACTGCGTTGAATTCACGTGTGTGTTGGCCATCTACTCCTCGGCCCTCTACTGCACCTGCCTTTGGCTGTATGACAGGTGGGCCAGCCACCTATTGGGCCCATGTGTCATACACCCAAAGGCAGGTGCAGTAAGTCAATGAAGCTGCATCCCCCTCCGTGCCGGTGCAGTATAGTCATCTCACCGGACCTCTAGTTGGGGCCAAACGAGAGAACTTTGATGTTTACTGGTTTATTGGTCCCCTTTGCATTTTGCGCCAAGTTTTGACCTTCGATTTAACTAATAAAATGTTAATGCATGTAACCAAAAATGTTGTGTAAGTCACCTTACGAAAACCAAATAATCCCAAAACACTTAGGCATGGTACATTAACTCCCTCCTCATTTCTTATTTCGTGACATATCAACGAATGAGAGATGTGGGCCGTGCATGCTTTCAATGACTTGAGACTACCAAACATGACATGCAGTGGTTAGTTCATTGCATGTAATCCTATTAATTAGCAAAAAGACATTAAGTTCTCTCGCCGATAGGAATAAAACAATACACCATGTATTTATTTACAGAGGGAGTAGTACATTTTTTGTGACATGCATTACTAGATATTGCTAGTCAAATACTAAATCCAGATGGACGTGGTAGTACTACTAAATCCAGACGGTGGTGCTAGTACTAGTACCAATGTAGTAGCACTGTACTACCGTTGGTCAAATTATTACGTGCTGCTCCTCACAGTGAAGTGACAAGACCCTGCGCCGGAGATGACACCTGAGTATAGGCGCCGTGTTCGGCATACCATAGTCAGCCTCACCGTCTGCAGTCACTATTGTCATGGCTGTAGAGCTCGCCTGCTTACAACTAGCCGTGTTCGACATAATTTCCCGTGCGTAGATGCCCGTGCATTGCATGGAACACCAAGATTGGGGGTGGATGGCGCCGGCAGCGGCCATCGTGCCAGATTCTTCCATGGCCTTCTAGATGTGGTGGGGAGGAGATAAGGCTGATTGTGAGAGACAAGGAGTTGTTTGTAAATAGGGAACAAGTGCAGGCATCTTTTTGCAAAACTGGAGAAGTTTGGTTTGTATGCGTCAGATCTAGATCCGACGGCTATTGGTGAAAGATGGCAGGCACAACATCATCACCAACTCAGGACCTCTTTGATTCACAGGATTTTGAAAACGCAGGAATAGGACACGACAATATTACAAGTTTCAAACTGATATTACAAATGTTAGGAGTAATGCTGCACCTACAAAGAGGGAATCTAGGAAGTTTACGTAAGAGCTTTCGTTACTTTAGGTGGATGCAGCATTATCGTACAAACTAAAATCCACCGCCCTAACAAGTCACTAATGGGCAAATAAATTTTCGAGTCTCTGGCCACTTGATGTTTCAAAAACAAATTCAGCTTCTGCGGAGACTTTGTCATTTAGGCTTAGACGCTTGCGGTGATTAGCACGCCATTCATTGTTGCGCCAGAGAACGCCAAACCTCATTACCTTGAGCACACTTGCCTCCAGAACAAAGAACCCGGCCAATTTAATCTCAGATGTGCTGCCTCGGTAGTCGATCAAATCAATTTCTGTAAGATGGAGATCAAGGCATTCGATGAGATTGTTATAGTGCAGCACATTTTTCACTTTTGGGTCTTTTTTTATCTGCAAAAGAAGAGAACATATTAGAGCAGCTGGCTGTATAAGATTGCCGTGTCATCAAGAGGTACCAATATCATTCGCTCATACGATAGGGTTGGCTGGCTAGTGATATTTTTTCACTCTCTCTCTCTCTCTCTCTCTCTCTCTCTCTCTCTTTCTCTTTCTCTTTCCTCTCATTTACCTAGGAGCACGTGAAGAGCTTGGGCATTTGTTGCCTTCCACTATGTGGCCGATGCCATATTTCTCAAAAGTATGCCACATAATACGCATCGATGTCAAATCAAAAGATTTTGGCACCGCTCTCGCGATGTGAGAGAGTTGGCACCGCTGTGCACACAGACCCACATGTATAAACAAATCAATCAAACCAACTACACCAGCCTCTCACTCTCCCAAACAAGTGTTTTTTATTGCCTCGGTCCTCTCTCTCTCCCACGCAAGCGTTTTTTCATTGCGTGAGTTAATTTGGCACCGGAGCAAAGTAGGTGATCCAGATTGGGGCACCAGGTGAGCAATGGAGGGGCATCGATGCCAAATGCATCACAAGTGAATTTGGCACGTGTTTTGGCCTACATAGTGGAGGGCCGTTATAGCCCACTTTTGTACTACCTCGTATTTAGTGTAAAATTTTGCCCATAGATTTACCTAAGAAAATGCCAATGCATGTCACCAAAAATTATACCATTTGAAATTATGTTCAAATACGAATCCAACGATATAATTTTTAGTGACATGCATTAACATTTTGTCAGTTAAATCTATGGTCAAATTTTGATACTACAAAATAGGAAGAGTAAACCAGGACGGATGTAGTACTTGCTCTTAGGGTAACCATAGAGTTACTAGTCTAAGTTACTTTCCACTATGACTAGCCTAGGCTACTATAGTAGTACAACAAAAAATCGATGCAGGTGATCACGTGAGAAAAAATACTACAAACATTTCTTTCGGTGCAGTGCATAGATGCAGTTTTGAACACTACACTTGTCATCGTAATTTGGGAAAATTACGAAAAAATTGAGCTACGTTGTGATTACCGTTTACTAATAGGAAAGAAGTTTCACCTCGATGAGTAGCTTCTCCGTGCACGGAAAGCATGTAAGGAATCCAACAACTTGATCCAGATTGGGGCCGATAGATTTTATTGCCAAGATCTTCACTGTGCGCATAGACTGGGTCAAGCTTGTGGGAATCATTTTCTGGAAGACGGTCGTAAATACATCAAGAAGAAATTTAAAAATGTGAATTTCAAGAAGACAGAGAAGAAGATGAGTGCTGTACCTGAACGATTACGGATCCAATAAAGAGTTTGGAGAATTTGGCAGATGAGTACACCAACGCTGTCAATTTCGGCGCGTCAATGACCCTGATTTTTGTTGGACCTTCTAGATCAGATACAAGCAATCTCTCAAGGAAAGGTGCATTCTCAATGACCATAACGTGGAACAGCTGGAGTGATCTCTTCCCAATTGATGTCTTGTTGCGGGGCTAGCAAGACACATAAATCCATCGGAGATTCGTCGAGGCGATGTGGAGGCTAATGAACCCGTGGATCTGCTCAAGACGAAGGTACTCGAGCGCAGTACAGCTGCGGAGCAGGTGCTCCATAGCCTTCTTCGAGATGACAACGTCGAAGAGGTCGAGCTGCTTGAGTTGAGGGAGAAGAAGGGCGGGCGCGGCATTAATCTGGGGAAGATAGCAGGAGCTGAAGCTAGCGCGGCGCAGCGTTGGCGTGAGGCGGAGCGCGGACGGCGGCAGAGAGCGACATCGTCCAGCTTCAAAGCTGAGCTCCTCGAGCTGATCTAGGGCGGGGGTTAAGAACCACTCGTCGAACTTGGCTTGGACCTTGCAGTTGGTACTGAACATGCGGATGTCAAGGTGTCTGGCTGGCCCAGGGTGCGATGAAAGGATCTTGGAGACTGTGGCCATGCATTTGCAATCCCCGTCGCAGAGGCAGCTGTCGATGGTGAGGTTGAGGGGGACGCGGCGCCAGAGGGGGCGCCACCACCGGGAGAGCTGGGCGGTCCGCACGGCAGATTTGGTGGGAAGGAGGCCGATGATGACGAGCAGCATGTCATCGGGAAGGCTGCTGATGAAGTCCAGGCTCGCCGGATGCGGTTTTGGCTCAAGCCGCCTCTGCTTGTTGGCTGCCTCGCCGTCCATCTCAACCGGCGGCGACGCCGGTGTACACGTGTGCTGGTGTGTGTTGTGTGCTGGCCTGCTGGGTGTGCGCGAGTGCATCCTTCTGTGCATGCCGCCGCGCAGTGGTGAATTGTGCGCGAGTGCGTCCTTCACGCGGAAGAAGTGTGTCCTCAATGCGCCCTCAATTTACTAGCGTGCGGGGTGCTACCCGGAGTGGTTTCAACTTTGTTTACTTCACCGCGTGTCAGATGGGCCTCTAGTTTACTTATTTTCACCCACTGCCACATGGGCCAGCACACGAAGATAGAGAACACGAGCTGACAAGGCAGCATGTGGACTGGTTGACCAGTCAACTAAACAATATACGGAGCTATACGCTGACACAGTGAGCATATAATCCGTCGGTATAGAGAGTTCGAGTGAGAGGGGAGGCCCGTGAGAGATAGCAGAGAGAGAGAGAAAGAGCTACTCCCTCCGTTCGATAATGTAGTGCCAACATTTTTTTTAAAGTCAAACTTTTGAAACTTTGACTAAGTTTATAAAGAAATTACTTATATCTACATTACCAAAGATAAATGATAGTATGAAGTAAGTACATGTTGTGATGAATCTAATGATCGTTCCAGATGTAAATGTTTTTCTCCACATATACCTGGTCAAACTTTTCTGAGGTTTGACTTTTCAAAACATCCATATGCTTATGAACGTGAGAGAGTCCCTAACTAGAGAGAGAGAGAGAGAGAGAGAGAGAGAGAGAGAGAGTGTGTGTGTGAAATAGAAAGAGTGAGTGAAAAAAGTGTGTGTGCGTGTGTGAAAGACACATGGACAACACACGATAAAAGTAGAGAAAAGGCGTGTGTGTCTTATGCAAACATATCACACATGCATCTTCGACAACGGAAGCAAGGTGAGGAGATAGTGTGTGGTTGTTTGCAACCAAGAGAGAAAGACCCCTAGCACGTGGCCAAGAGGGGTCTGACAAACAAGGGAGAGAGGTCGAGAGAGACGTACGGAGAAAATGCAGACATGGGGAGGAGAGAGTGTATGTTTGTCATAGAGAGATCCCCTGGAGATCGTGATGGGACTACATGGGTGGGAGATCGACTGACAAGGTGTGTGTGTGATAGAAGATACCCCGAGAGATATCGAGATAGACGTATGGATGGAAGGAGACAATACGTGTGTTCCTGATGGCTAGTGAGAGATAATCATACTTAGGGGGGGAGTGCGTGCGCCTATGATGGAGTGAGGGATTATGGTACTTAGGGGGGTGCGTGTCACATAGAGAGAGAACAAGGGCGGAGAGTGTTGGATGGGTCTATATGTAGCGCGAGCGAGACATGTGTATGTGTGAACCAGGGAGATATAAAGTTTGAGAGAGATAGAGGAGCCCCGATAAGGCTGAGTGGTGCGTCAGATAGCTGAGAGGGGGAAAGAGATATTCCATCCGCTCGATAATGCAGTGCATGTAAATTTTTTAGAAGTCGAACTTTGGAAACTTTGATCAGGTTTACGCAAATGTTATTTATATCTACAATACCAAAGATACATCATACGAAACTACATCTCATGATGAATCTAATGGTATATGTTTGCCGTTCTAGATGTAAATGTTTTTCTCCACGTACATGGTCAAACTTTGTGATGTTTGACTTTTCAATAAATATATATGCTATGGACCGAAGAGAGTGCCTAAGTTGAGAGAGATCAAGTGCGTGTGAAGGAGAATGAGTGAGTGTGCAAAAAGAGTATGTGTGTGAAAGAGAAAGGGACAACAAACGATAAATTAGAGAGAGAGTGTGTTTTTTCGTTTCTTATGCAAACATATCACGCATGCATCTCCGAGATAGAAAAGCGAGGTGAGGAGATACACGAAGATAGCTAGTGCGTGATTGTTTGCAACGGAGAGAGACACCCCTATAGCACATGTCCAATAGAGGTCTGGCCAACAAGGAACAAAGGTCGAGAGGGACACATGGAGAACATGGACGCATGGGGAGGGAGAGAGGGTGTGTTTGTGATAGAGAGATCCCCTTGAGATTGTGAGGGGACTATATGGGTGGGAGATCGAGGGAGGTGCGTGCGCGATAGAAAGATGCCCCGAGAGAAATCGAGATAGACCATGCACATGTTTGTGATGGAGACTAAGATTAGCTAGTCATATACATATAGGGGGGACTGCGTGTGAGATGGAGAGAGAACGAGGGAGAGAGATAGAGTTTTAGATGGGTCTATCAAGTGCGAGTGAGATATGCATGTGTATGTGTGACCCAGGTAGATGGAGAGTTTGAGAGAGAGAGGGAAGAGATCCGAGATGACAGAGTGGTGCGTGAGAGAGTTACGGGCAACGAGCCAAGGAATTTGTGTGCGTACGATGAGTGCACCCAAGATATTTAGCTTGGACTAGAGAATCATACATAGTGTGCGAGAGAGACCTATAGATGGAGTATATATGCATGCGAACTAGAAAGACCCCCCCACACACACAAAGAGAGAGAGAGAGAGAGAGAGAGAGAGAGAGAGATGGAGAGAGAGGGAGAGGGACCAACAAGGTTTGTGTGTTGGATGCGTGAGACAGAATTGAAGATTGTCTGCGAGAGAGAGAGAGAGAGCAGGAGTCCGGGAGAGGGGGAGGTCGCGTTTTATGCATCAAAGACTGATATAAACCATGTTTCGATATAAACTTGCATTCAAATATTTAAATTGGAGAACATGTTGTCTGCAATCCACACATGAACGGAGATATGCGTATATCAAACAAGTTCATTAATTTGACTTTCAACATGTTCATGGAGTACTATAATACTGTACAACATGCTACTCGATTGAGGTGTTCAATTTTGGATTTAGTTCACTATTTTGACCTGGTGAACGAGCTATTTCATTGAATCGAGATATTTCATTTTGGGTTTGATTCTCATTTTTGAGTGGGTCAACTATTTGTCATATAGTAAATCGCTAGCAACGAGCATGTAAAAACACATTACTCCCGAGCATCATCTCTCCATCTAAAAAAGAAGTGGCAAGCTAATATTTCAAAATTTGATTCGAATCGACTTGGTAAGGTAGATGTGGATGCTCGTTCTCCCAAAATTTGAATGAACCATTAAACACCCTCTGCTCGGTGGAATTCGCTCGAGCAAATAAATGGGAGACGCGAAATTACCGGCCTATGTGGGACACGCATCAGTTGGCCCGTTGTACATCGAGGGTAGGTTCGTAACTTCATCCAAGCGCGCCTTCTCCTCGGCCGAAATGACATGTGCCGAATAATTCATAAACCATGGTCGGCAAAACACCCTCTCCTCGCCCGAAATAGCTCACGCCCACTATTTCAAAACACGCTCTCCTCGCCCGAAATCGCTCGCGCCCACTATATTTCAAAACACGCCCTCCTCGCCCGAAATTGCTTGCGCCCACTATTTGGGGAGAAGCAAAGTTACTCTACTATCCCCGACACTCAGTATACAGACCCAAGCCGAGAAGTCTAAAGGCAGGGGTAGAACTGTAACTCCCCCCCACATTTCAGACAAATACGTCCGTAAGACATGGTTCCACTCCCCTCCCAATTCCCCATTCATACCTCGTGGGCGCCAAATCACCTTCTCCCCGGAAGCTCCCTTCTCCCGAGCCGCGAAACCTCAGCCCCTCCTCCATGGCACCCCCCACCGCACCAAATTCACAGCCGCCCTCCTCCCTAATGCCGGAGACACTGTCCATTTGCCGTCGTGCACTGGGCCGTGTGCCTCTTACTCCGTGTTGCTGGAGCTGCCTCGATGACGGTCGCTTCAACCGTACCGGAGCCGATTCACCCCCGCTGTTGTTCACGGCGCCGGAGCGGCTCCAACTTCAGATCCGTCCAGAGCCCGGCGCTGCTTCCCCGTAGCCGTCGACCGTCGCGACATCTCTGCTTCCCTGCCGCCGGTAGCCACCGCAACCACGCCGGCCTCACCGACTTGGCAGCTGGAGCTGCCTACTTCACCGTGCCGCCAGATAGGTCGCACCCTCATCTCAAATCACTTTATTTAGGCGTCAGTTGTCTGAATTTTTATTCTGGGCCAATCGATTCCTAATGGGAAGCAGCACCCCTCGAGGCGGCGGAGCTCCTAGGCTGCCGGTTGGCTGGTGTCTAACGTAAGGGTGCGGGGGCGCAAGTTTGCCGTGGAAGCAGTGCTTAGATGTCTATCTTAGAGTTGCGTGGGTTGAAGGTACTGCCGCCACCGGATCTGGATGACGGCGAGTCTTTGTGGATTGGCCCGGGGGCGGTGCAACCATGGCAGTGCGGTGGGGCGGGGAGCGGGGTTTTGGTCGGGGCCACGGACGGCGGAGGTAGGCTGCTCTGCCGGTGGTCGCTGGCTCTTCGGGGAAGATTCCAAACAGTGTCAGCCGGGAGGCACACGACGGCCATCAAGCCATCCGGCGTAGATCGGACAGTACCAAAATAAAATAAAATCATGTGACCCCAATTTAGTCTTCAGGCAACAGACATGTGACCACTCTCGTACCTTGCTGTTGATCTCTTAGGGTATTTCTTCAGATCAAAGAGATGTGTCATTCTTAACATTATGCGTTTTCTGCATCTTCAGCCACACTGTCTTCCGACTCACCGCAGCTGCTCCAACAAGGGAAGCATACACCAGAAGGGAGCTATAGTCCCCACTCAACAGTTCCCTGCATCGAATGCGCGTGCCCGACATGGACAGCCACAACAACTACAGGGCCATCGACAAGTCAGCACATGATGCTCACTCCTATGGATGGCGGCCAGATAGGTTGTACCCTCATCTTACTTGTGTGCAACATTTATGGCTTTGTTATTCATCTAAGCATGGAAAATAGATTATCACATTTCACTGTATATTCATGCTGATCTCTTACGGGTCTTGTTCAGGAGTTAACGCTGTTCCATAGTTCAGCTAAGAGACTTGTTCTTTAGGTAACGCTGTTCCATAGTTATCATCCATCAGCCAATGCTATCCCACAGGCTGGTGATTATAGTATTATACCACTTCTAGTATTACCTATGTTGTTCTTTAATACTTTTGTGTGCCATCTAGTTAATCTCGAGTACAAACGATACATATTCTGTAGCTTTCATCTGTGTTCTCCCTTTAGTTTTTGAGACCTATTGCTTCTAGTTAACCCCAGCCCTACTATTTATGTCGTCTCCTACAGGCACTCATTACATAAATCTAACTACTAGTTGTCTTCCATGCATGTCAGATATAATTGCACACACTGATTTATCCACAAGAACCTCACGGAGCAATGTAACGGCCAACAAACTTGACGTCAATGATACCCAATATGATGGAACATGTAAAGGCAGTTCTTCACAAGACTTGTAGAAAGATGATGAATCCTATTCACCCCACAAGGTCCTTGCTCTTACTTGGCCCTTGATATGGGTACATCATGCATATAATGTCCTGGAGTGCATCTACTCTGTTGCAATGCCTTGTGCTTAGCCTGCTGACCATGCATGTAAATATGGCATGCCTTCCTGTTTTTCAGTACCTATTCCATTCATGATAACATGTTTTCAAATTCAAGTACTGTCATTCTACGCTATCGCAATGCCATCTGCTTAGTTTGGACATCATGCTTCTGAATATCTTATGCATTGTTATTCATCAGTATGTACTTCATCTGTCTACCATACCATGTTCTTTTTTTTACATTGAAGTGCTATTCTAGTGGTCTCTTGCAATGCCATCTTAGTTTCCCAATCATACACGCATATGTTGCCTTAGTGTTTTTCTGTATGTATTCCGCTAGCATACAGTTTTACATTCAAAGTAGTGTTTTTTACACTGTTGTCCTGTCGTATCCCTAGCTCTTACATCATACTCCCTCCGTCCAGATTACATGTCGCAGAAATGGATAAAACTGGATGTATCTAGAACTGAAATACGCCTAGACCCATCCATTTATTTTCGGATGGAGGGAACACATGTCAATATGTCATGCCTTTCTATTCTTCAGTACCTATCCCATCTCTGCTGTAGCATGTTTTATAATTGAAGCACCATTCTTCTATATAAGGCATGCAAGGGGAAGACGGCTATGTTAGAATCTGAAGGGTTACAAACCAGGTCTTTGCAAAAGATCCAAATGCCAGGAGATAATAAACCAACTCCAGTTTTCATAGATACTGCTCCAGCATAGAGAAACCCAACTCCCACTGATAATAAGCAGATTCCAGTGGCCAAAGAACTAGTCCGCTCCAGTCCAGCAAAAATATGTCAACTCCATTCTAAGAAGCGTGTGCGTATCCTTGCATCATGAAATTTTATAGCATTCTGATCATATTTTCTACATGTTTCTTACCCATCTCTCTTTTAGAAAATAAGGTTAAACGATAGAAGACTTCCTCCATTGGGATCGTATTCGAGGAAAATATCTTGCGGGAATTCTCTGTGCTCCAATGCTAATGTAAGTACCTGTTGTATATCACTATATTTTTACATTAGCATGTATTTTGTTAATCGGCGTGAATCCAACCTTTATCTGATCTAAAATTAGTTGTAGCAAAATGTTAAAGGCGCCAATGTTGATTTTTGTAAGGAAAACTACCTAGTAGTTTTGCATACTGAGCTGCATGAGTGTACTATCTCATATCATGCACATTACTGAATTGTAGTGCTGCTCTGGTTGCCCATTCATTCATTTTGTCAATGTTGCTTTCGTATTACCTTACCTGGCTGATGATAGCTGTGCCATATTGTGTTAATTTGGTGTAGGCTAGTTGCCCAAACGTTCGTTGTGTCAATGTTGCTTTCCTATTATCTGACCTGGCCAATGATAGCAATGCTAGTGTGTTAATTTGGTGCAGGCTGCTGAAGATAAGAAGACAAACTCTGAAAACAGCAAGGCAACCCCATTGTTTCTTTCCAATAAATCTAGGCCAATTAATATGGCAATAACTCATGATTAATCTGTTCGATTCCCCTCCTAATTTATGTTATGATGCAGTGGTCGAGACACTCTCCACTATCAATAATACAAGCCTGCCAAAATCGCCATCTGAATCTGTTCAGTTTCCTCTGTCTCGAATGCAACGGAAAAAATGTATGTTTGTGAACCAATTAATGGCTGAAGCAATGATGGAAATGGTGGAGGAATCAGAGGTGCACATTCGTGCGCAACAACAACTGATCAATGTTTTCAGAGACAGTGTAGCAAAGCAGCAAGAACTTGCCCACATGCTTATGGGCGTCATCCGCGCTGAGGCTGCAGATTGTGACGTTGTAGATCGTTAGGTTCTGTTCATTTATTTGCACTGGCATCAATCTTTGATTGCCCAGTGGATGTAATTTCCTGTAATATATGCTGGATGTGCAACGTTTTTCCCTGTATGCCGTACCTTTGCTTGATCGGTTTTGGTCCTGTGCATAATTGCTCGTCGTAATGGGCTCAAATTATCTAATTGGGCCTAAAGACATGTACGAACTTTAGTGGGCCCATTAAGTTAATGGGCCGTTACCAGGCCGAAAGTTAATGGTTGGCCCTCTTACCTCCCGGGTCGTTAACAAGCCGACATCGAAGCGGGCAACAGGTGGGCCCATTTGATTTCACGGGCCGTTAACAGGCCGTTACTAAGGTCGGGCTACATATGGCCCAACTATACTGTGGGCCTTTAGCAGGCCGAAAGAGACAGCGGGCTCGTACTGGACCATGAAGAGCATGGGCCGCTAAGAGGCCGAAAGTCAGGTCGTACTGTAAATGGCCCAACTGTGTTGTGGGCCTTTAGCAGGCCGAAAGAGAAACCTGGCTGGTATTGGACCATGAAGAGCATGGGCCGTTAAAAGGCCAAAACTCAGGTCCGACTACAAATGGCCCAACTCATTTATGGGCCGTCAACAGGCTGAAAGACACACCCGGCCGGGAATTGGCCCAACACTTAAATGGGTCGCTAAAAGGCCAAAACTCAGGTCCGACTACAAATGGCCCAACTCATTTATGGGCAGTTAACAGGCTGAAAGACACATCGGGCCAGAAATTGGCCCAACACTTAAATGGGTCGCTAAAAGGCCGAAAGATGTACATCCTGAAAATTGGCCCATCCCTTGAATGGGCCATTAACAGGCCGAAATCACATCGGGCCGATATTGAGCCCAAATATATAGCAGGCTGTTAACGGTCTCGAACTGACGATGGGCTGCAATGGTGTCAAATCTTTAATGGGCCATTGACGGGCCGAATTGGCACATCTCGTATGGGCCGTGGGCTTAAATGGACCTGACACAAGTAGGCCTTATATGGGCCGGCCTGCTAATTTTTACTGGGCCAGCCTTTTTCATCGGAATGGGCCACTGTTGGGCCATGCGACGTGTTGACCTATCATAGGCGCCTCCTGTCCAATGAGTGGATGGCATCTGTCCCAACGATGAGCCAACACGTGTTTCCTCCGGCCAATGAGAATTTTACACGTGGAAAATCCTTATTGGTCTGGGCTGTTAACGGGTTATCGGATCCAAAACCGGACCCGATAGCTTAACGGCGACCCATTACGGTGGATGCCACGTGTCGGTCACCCTTGACGAAAGCACTTTCATGACGCGCCATTTATCGTCATGGAAGTGGACACTTCCGTGATGATAATTTTGGTAATGTCATGGAACACTTCTACGACAGCACAGGTATGACTATCTTGATTCTATCATAAAATCGTCATGGATGTACATGCATGACAGAAAACGTGACTTACTGTGACAAACATGTATCATCACGGAAGTGTATTTTTTTTGTAGTGTCAGGCTGTGCTTGACAGCTCCTGGCGGGGATCGGGGTGGCATTGTGCCGGCGCGTCGCCCATCCTCTTCTCTTCCCACCGCACTACCTGGGATAAGAGGGACAGGGAGAGGAGTTTACGGAGCACTTATCTTTTTTCAATCCTAAACCTGTAGGCGCTTGCCAAATTTTAATTCAAATAATGTAATCTCTCGAGTCCATGCTTGTGTTCTGTAATGCTTGTACTTGTATTATCAGCATATTAATGAAAAAGATAAACCTTGCCGGGAACCCGTGCATGTATATGTCCATGCAGAGGTGGGATGCCTCTTTAGTGTAAATAAATGAGTTTTCCCCAGCAGGTTATCCTGCCGGTACCCTTTCGCTTGCCGGAGAACTGTGTCAACCGGGCAAAAAACAAAGGGACCAGCCTCCCGCCAACTTCCTTTTACCAAAGGCCACTGCGACCATTCTGACCGAAGCAACGTTCGAGTCAAGGATGGGAGCACCTAAGTTTCAAAAGAGTGGCGGGGTTTTCTCATGCACAAGTTATAGCTTACAGAACACTAATGGACAAGAGGTAGAACTTATCTGTTTGGCTTGCCGAGGATCGCAGTGCCGGGCAATCTTCCCAACTCCTTGTCGAAGCCAAGTTCACGGTAGGAACCTGCAGCTTCATGCAGATGAGAATGATGCAAGATGCGACCCTATCTATATGCATATGCAAATGCTCGTGAAATGCTTATGCAATGATCTTGGAATGGTCATGGATGCATGCAACTTGGTCGGGCCCTCCTAGCGCTTTGTTTATTTTCTCTTGCACAGAGTCATCGCCCTGGCTTTGTACAAGGGGTTACATGCAACTGAGGTAAGGCCTGTACAAAAGGGTGGCTGCTGAGCAGGTCCTGACAGCCACGCCTTACGGGTAGAACTTGCGGAGATGCTCAATATTCCATGAGTTTTGCAATTGGATGCCATCTCCGGTCTCCAGACGGACTGCGCCAGGTCTGGTGACTCGTACTACCCGATAAGAGCCTTCCCACTTCGGCATCAACTTGTTTGTACCCTTGGCGGACTGAACGCGCCTAAGGACAAGGTCGCCTTCCTCAAAACACCGGGCATGAACCCTGGGGCTATGATAGCGACGCAGGGCTTGCTGATAGCGTGCGGCATGCGTAGCAGCCCGGAGACGGTTCTCCTCGAGTAGCACAGCATCGTCACGCCGGTGCTGATCTTGCACTACTTCATCGTAGGCAAGCACTCGAGGCGACCCGTAAATGAGTTCCATGGGGATAACTGCTTCTGCCCCGTAGACCAGGGAGAAGGGAGTCTGCCCGATAGCTCGATTTAGTGTCGTTCTGAGGGACCAGAGAACTATCGGCAGCTCACCGATCTACCGACTGCCGTGCTTCTGCAGCATATCAAAGGTTCTTCTCTTGAGTCCTTGTAGCACTTCAGCGTTCGCCCTCTCAGCTTGTCTATTGCTTCTGGGATGTGCCACAGAGGCAAATGAGATCTTGCATCCGAGGGCATGAACATATTGCATGAAGGCGCGGCTCGTGAACTGGGTGTCGTTGTCGGTAATGATCCTTGCCGGGACTCCAAAACAGCACACCAATTCTTTCAAGAACTTGATAGCTGATTGAGCTGTCACCTTTCTCACGGCAGTCACTTCCGGCCACTTTGTAAATTTGTCGATAGCAACGAACAAGAATTTAAAGCCCCTGCTTGCTCGGGGGAAGGGGCCGAGGATATCGAGCCCCCAGACCAAAAATGGCCATGATAGAGGGATTGTCTGAAGAGCTTGGGCAGGCAGGTGGATTTTCTTGGAATGGAACTGGCAGGCTTCACACTTGGTGACTAGCTCGACCGCATATTGGAGGGCTGTGGGCCAATAGAATCCTTGCCGGAATGCTTTCCCAACTAATGCCCTTGATCCAATGTGGGAGCCGCACATGCCTTTGTGTATCTCAGCCAGCAGTTCCTTTCCTTCTTCCCGGCAGATGCACTCCAATTTCACACCGTTGGGCCTCCTTCTGTACAGAGTGTCATCGACAAACTGATACATACTGGCCCTCTGGGCTACTCTTTTAGCCTCATCTTGGTCGCCAGGAAGCTCTCCGATTTGGAGGAAGTGGACTATGTGCCCTGCCCAAGTTGGAGCCTGGGGCTCAGCAACGAGGACTAGCGGCACCTCCTCAACTGTGGGAGCACATGCCTCGTTTGCGGGGTCCATAGGCCCGGCTGGAGTGTGTGGTCCGGCAGGTGGCGAGGAGTTGTTTCCGGCAGGGTCTCTGCCAGGAGCAGACGGCTCTACCGGGAGAGGCTTACCAGAGTCCAACTTTCTCCTTTTCCGGGCCATTGTTGCTGGGGATACGGAGGGCTGAGTAAGATGGAGAACAAAAGTCCCTGGTTCCACAGGAAGCTTCTGCGCAACACACTTTGACAGATGATTAGCTATGCTGTTTTCCGCACGGGGTACGTGCTCTGTTTGCAATCCATCAAAGTGCTCCTCCAATCTTCTCAGTTCCTCAACATATGCCTCCATCAATGGGCTTTGATAGTCCTTGTTAGCTTGTCTCACCACAAGTTGTGAATCTCCATGAATGATCAGCTTCTTAATTCCCAATTCTGCAGCAATCCTGAGCCCGGCAAGGAGCCCTTCATACTCTGTTGTATTGTTGGTCGCCTCTTCCCGGGCAAAATGCATTTGGACGACGTACTTCAAGTGCTCCCCAGTGGGGGCAACAAGAAGCACGCCAGCCCCTGCACATTGTAGGGAAAAGGCACCATCAAAATACACGATCCATTCTTGGGGGGATTCCTTGCCGGGGATAACTGTCTCTAATACTTCCTCATAAGGGGTTGGCGTCCATTCTACAATAAACTCTGCCAATGCCCTGCTCTGGATAGTTGATGTGCTCTCAAACTTCAAACCAAAACTGGACAACTCCAAAGCCCACTCTACTATTCTGCCGGTAGCCTCAGGGTTTCGGAGTAACCTTTGCAACGGGAAACGAGTGACAACCATAATCTCATGGGCTTGGAAGTAGTGGCGCAGTTTCCTTGAGGCCATGATGAGACCAAAGATCAACTTTTGCACGCCAGAGTACCTTGATCTTGCCCCCTGTAACAAGGAGCTGACAAAGTACACTGGGCGCTGCACCACTTTCTTCCTTGCCGTGTCCTTGGGGTTGCTCTCGCTGCCGTGCTCATTGCTGCCTCGATCCTTCTCTGGCTCTGCCGGTCCTTGCTCACTCTCTACTTCATCCACTTCCCGCTGCGCCACCAAGGCTGCACTAACCACCTGGTTGGTTACCGCTAAGTACAGCAGCAACAGTTCCTGGGGTTTGGGAGCAACCAAGGTAGGCACAGAGGACAAGTAGGCCTTCAACTCTTGCAAAGCTGCATCTGCTTCCGGGGTCCACTTCATGGGCCCCGCCTTCTTCAAAATTTTGAAGAACGGCAGGGCGCGCTCGGAAGACTTGGAGATGAATCTGCTTAGCGCAACAACGCATCCTGTCAGAAGCCTCACATCCTTAACTGTCCTTGGCGCCTAGATCTGCTCGATAGCTTTAATCTTGTCGGAGTTAGCTTCGATCCCCCGATGGGACACAAAGAACCCAAGCAGCTTGCCGGAGGGGAACGCCAAACACACACTTCTCCGGGTTGAGCTTCAAGTTGATCTTGCGTAGATTAGCAAATGTCTCCTCCAAATCCTGAATAAGGGTGGCTTTATCCTTGGTCTTGACCACAATACCATCCATATAAGCTTCAATGTTTCTGTGCAGCTGTGGCTCGAAACCAATCTGGACGGCCCTTGCAAAAGTGGACCCGGCACTCTTTAATCCAAATGGCATGCGGATAAAACAGTACGTACCACATGGAGTGATGAACAATTTTCTTCGTCTTCCTTGGACATGAAGATTTGGTGATAACCAGAGTATGCATCCAGAAAGGAGAGCATATCACAGCCTAAAGTGGAATCCACAATCTGATCGATACGTGGCAAGGGGAACGGGTCCTTCGGGCAGACTTTGTTGAGATCTGTGAAATCTATGCAAAGCCTCCACTTCCCGTTAGCCTTCCGGACTACCACTGGATTCGCCAACCAAGTGGGATGTAGCACTCCTCTGACCAAACCAGCTGCCTCAAGTTTCTTGATCTCTTCTGCAATGAACTGCTGCCTCTCCAAGGCCTGCTTCCGGACTTTCTGCTTGACAGGTCGGGCGTGTGGGCAGACAGCAAGGTGGTGCTCGATTACCTCCCTGGGAACACCGGGGATATCAGATGGTTGCCAGGCAAACACATCGATATTCGCCCGCAGGAAGGCAACGAGCGTGCTTTCCTATTTGTCATCGAGGGTGGCGCTGATAGTGAAAGTACCATCAACGCCAGCCAGCCCTGCCGGGGCCTTCTTCACTTGGGGTGCAGCCACCTTGGATTTCTTGTTGTTGGAACACTCTGGCATGTCATCAACGGGTGCCGTGCACTCGGTGGGGGCACGCTTCCCAGATTCTTTGCCGAAGTCCCTACAATCCTTCTTCTTTCCCTTGCTTTCCTTGGCGGGAACTGTTGCTGCCGCTGCCTCTGTCGCGACTGCGTCCCGGTACATCTTGTCCACGCAAATGATTGCATCCTTCTCATCTGATGGGATAGTAATGACCCCCATCGGCCCAGGCATCTTCAAGGTGTTGTAGGCATAGTGGGATGCCGCCATGAATTTAGCCAGGGCTGGGCGTCCAAGAATCCCATTGTACGGCAGGGGGAGGTCAGCCACATCAAACACAATCTTCCCAGTCCGGTAGTTCAGCTCTCCCCCAAACATCACCGGAAACGTGATCTTTCCCTTAGGATGACTCCTGCCGGGGTTAACTCGTTGAAACATGCCGGTGGCCTTCAACTCATCTTTTGCTATCTGAAGTTTGCTGAGGACTGCCGGGGAAATCAGATTCAACCCGGCCCCACCATCCACCAACATTTTTGTGACCTTGAGGTTGCGAATTGTTGGAGAGACCAACAATGGCAAGCATCCTACCGCAGTAGTACGGTTAGGATGATCCTCTTCGTCAAAGATGATGGGCGTGCGTGACCATTTGAGCGGCTTCCAGGCCTCTGGGCTGGTTCCACGTCATTGACTTCTCGTGCCCATCGCTTGAGCTGGCGGTGAGAGGCATGCAAAGATGCACCCCCGTCAATGCACAGGGCATCAGTGGCCTTTTGAAACTCCTGCTCACTGGTTTCCTCTTCATCCCCTCCATCACTCTCATTATCACAGGTTTCCTTCTCTCGACCTCTGGCGGGTTTTCCTTGGTTCCTAAAGGGTTTGCCGGGGCGATTTACTTCACCGCCTCGGCCCTTACCGCCAGTGACATTTTGACCTTTTTCCTTGTTGAGCTTCTCATACTCTGCTCTCTGTCTCTTAACAAGCTGCTCAACCTGATAACACTCTTGAAGGTCGTGGCCTTTGGTCCGATGTATCTTGCAATACGGCCCATCACCTTTCCCGGCCTTCTCGGCAACCGCGGTCTCCCGGTAGTCAGCGCACACGGCAGCTTCCTTGCAGGGAACCTCAGCCTTGACCTTCTTGCCGGTACTAGGTGTACCCGATCCTTCAACAGTCATCACTGCCTTATCCTTCCACTTCTTACTGCGCTTCTTGCTCTTCTTCTGACTGGTTGATTCATCATCATCCTCTGAATCATCATTGATGCAAATTTCCTCTCCAGGCAGCTTCCTTCCCTCCTCCATTCGAGCACACTTATCCACAGAGGTGTAAAGCTCCTTCACAGTCTTGGGCAACCGCACGTTCATCTTGGAACGGATTCAGCGGTTGTGCACATTGGACTGGAAGGTAGCTATCACAGCCGCTGGATGGATATTTGGAATGTTCTTATGAACCTTGCTGAATCTCTGTAAATACTTACGGAGGGTCTCTCCTTCCTTCTGCTGGAGAAGCTGTAAATCGCTGGGTCAACCCGGCTCTTGATGGCCGCCAGTGAAGGCGCCAATGAACTCATGGCATAGGTCAGCCCACGACGAGATGGAGTTCTCTGGCAGGTGCATCAGCCAAGACCTCACATTGGACTTGAGGGCCAAAGGGAAGTAGATGGCGAACACCTTCTCATCTCTTCCCCCGGCAGCCTGAACAGCGATGGTGTAGATGCTCAGAAACTCTGTCGGGTTCAGCCTCCCATCGTACTTCTCGGGTATCTCTGGCTTGAACGTGCGAACGGACGGCCAACGGACTTGCCGCAGCTCACGGGTAAAGGCAGGGCACCCAACCTCGAAAGGTAGGCACCCACCAACACCGAGCGCAGGCTCGTCGACGTCGGGGCCATCGCACCCGTTGGTCTGGCAGTGGTCGTTGCGGCGCCGCTCGACGACAACGCGTGCGCCTCCCCCTGCCTATCCTCCGGGGCTTGTCGTTGGCCTGGACGTACTCGAGGGTCAGAAGAAGCCATCGAGACGTCGTCAGGTTCTTGGTTCTACTGCGCCCACGCTGGCTGTCATGGCGGGGACTGCACCGTGAGGGTGCCCCCTTCCGGACGGCCAGTAGCACGGGTTGTCGTCGTCGCTTGGGGAGGCCGTGGCGGGCCAGCTCGCTGCAAGCCCCCAGCCTCGGCGAAACCGAGCAGACTTTGGATGGTGGCACGCCATTCGTCCATCTGCTTGGTCGCTGGCGGAAACCTCAGCAACAGCTGAGCCCGCGCCATGGCCCCCGTGGCTGTACTTGGCATGGGTGATGATGAAGTAGATTGCGCCGTCGCTCGGCTCCTGACGGTGCCAGCGGTGGCAGCACCGCGCCCCTGCGGTTGCGGGGTGGCCGCTTGGATGGCAGGGGGACGCGGTGATGGCGCGCGAGGGCCAGCGGCTCCGTCGGGCACAGCAATTTGGTCGACCCGTCCCGGGGGAGGCGCACGCACTGCGGTCGCTCCCGTGGTGGGGGCGGCTGGAGGGCGGCGGTTCGCCCTGGACCGAGCACCATTGCTGTGGCTGTGCCCATCGGCGGGAGGAAGGGGCGCGGACGGAGTGACCCCTTCACCCGTACCTTGTGGAGCGTGGCCATCGGGACGTTGCTAATGCTGTTCTCCTCCAATGTTTCCCGCTCCTGCGTCGGCTGCAGGGGAAGTGGTGACGGCGCCGCCTGCGCCGACCACGTCCCCAGCAACGTCCACGTCCTCACGTGCCTCTGCACCCCCCGCAGCATTAGATGCCGCGTGTGGTGGAGCCTTTGAGGTGGATGGATGAGCTGGAGCACCGGCTTTTTTCTTGGGCGCCATGGATGATGGGGCCGTCGAAGGTGAAGATGGTGATGAAGATGACGCGCTGCACATGCTTTCAGGTTCGCACAAGCGGTCCCCCTACCTGGCGTGCCAAAGATGTCGCGGGAAACCACGGCCACCTATGGGACCAAAGGCCCCTTGCTGGTTCGGCCGGGGGGACGTCGCGTTGCACAAAGAGTAGACGAGCGTGGGGCAGCACGGCAGAGATCACACAGGCAATTTTACCCAGGTTCGGGCTGCCGTGAGGCATAAAACCTTACTCCAGCTTTGGTGGATTGCTGGTGGAAGAATGATGGCGATGCGTAGTACACTGCCCGGCAGGGGTTGCCTCAGGGCTACAGTGGCTACGCGCGTATGGGTGTGTGCGTTGTCTAATTTTCCAACCCTTTCTACGGTTGCCATGGGCCTCCTTTTATTGATCAAGGGGTTACCACAATGGAAAAGTAGTCATTATGCACTGATAAGATAGCAAATAGTGCTATCATACCTAAATCTGCAGGCTGACAAGGTGCATTAAATGCACCGCTTAACATCACATCAATGGTTGCCCGGCAAGCCTTGCCGAATTTTCTCACTAGCTCCACATCTGCTTGCTTGACACGTCGCTGGACGGGCGTCATCTGTAGGCATTTCTTGTAGAAAGAGGCCGCCATGTGGCAAATGGCTACCACTTAGTCACTTTGCGGCTTGACGCCGCACTGATAGATGACGTGGGTCGTGGCAGAGTGGTTGGGTGGCGTGGTGTTGCCTTCGCGAGTCCCGGCAGGCCCTGCCGGGACTTCTTGGATGCCTTCTTCCAGGGGTGACCCCGCCCTTGTCGAGCTCGCCTGCCCGGCAAGGGAGGCTTCTCTCTTGGTGGCGTCTTGTTTCTCTGGTCCGATCTTGGTCCTCTTGATCTGCATGTTGTTCCTTTGATGATCTTGGTCTCTTGCACTCTGGCATGGCCTGGTGCTGTGATCTTGTTCCCGTGCCTGTGCACAGTCTGGGCAACAGACCCAGGGTTTGTTGCACCGACACACCTTCACAAGTCCATTGTCACCACAATGGACGGCAAGCTGCAAGCATGATTTCTTCGTGACGCTCCACTTGAACTTGCACAACACAACCTTGATTTGATGTCATCCTCCATGGGGTGTATGCGATCTTCCTCTTGATGCAAGCCCATGGAAGCAAACCTAACCCCACATAGAACTCTCACAAAGACCATGGGTTAGTACACAAAGAGCAATGGACATGCTTACCAAACCGTGAGATCACTTGATCCCACTCAGTGTATCTTATACGCTTTGTGTGAAATCTTCTCTCTTCATAAAGATAATGTCTTGAAGATACACATGAATGTTCACACAATCTTCTTCTTCAAGACATGCTAGCAATTAGCTCAACACTCACTAGACCAATCTTTGGATAGATCCTTGGATACCACCTTGGTCAACACATAAATTCCTTGAAACCAACAAATGGACTTCAAGAAAAGCCTATGGACAAATCCTACGAATATAACTCAACGCAACCATTAGTCCATAGAGATTGTCATCAATTACCAAAACCAAACATGGGGGCACCTCATGTTCTTTCAATCTCCCCCATTTTGGTAATTGATGACAATCACTTTCAAGAGAGTTTATATAATGAATTAAGCATCACCATGCAAAGCGACAACTAATAATGCATGAGCATGAGATGCAAAAGCTTAGGAACAAAACCAAAGCAAGAAGAGATAGCTCTAAACTTCTCCACACAACTCTCTAAACTTCTCCCCCATTGGCATCGATTGCCAAAATGGGCGAAAAGCTTAGAAGGCCAATATAATATGTGTTCCTCCATAAATTGTGTATTTCTCAAAATATGAGTGGAATACAATACATATATCCAATGATGAATAGTTGGAGGAAGACAAACTATATTGAGGATCCAAAGATTGCAAAGGCATGATATGGCACAAAGGCATACCAAGAATGAAATTAGCAATCAAAAGATACCAACTGAAACAATCCGACAATGGATCCTACAAGCCACATGGATACAAGATATTATGATATGAGCGAAGGAGTGTTCTAAAGAACATAGAGAAGCTCCCCATGATTTGTGCAATAGTTAGTTTTGTATTTGGGTACAACATGCACAAAGTAGGATCATCACTCCCCCAAAATCAATAGAAACACACAACAAGTGCAAGTGAGCATATAGGAAACTAAGCCTAGCACTTGCAACAAACACATGGTTGAGCAACACGTAAAAGAGGCAACTTAGGAATAGGCTCAACCAAAACCGATGTGTGTGACTCAAGGCAATGCACTTGAGAAGACTAATGTACGGATGAGCATTAAGCATCAATATAGTCTTGAATGAATGAGATACACGGTGCAAGGCCTGTCATTCCCACACACAGCTAGCAAATGGGTTCACAAGCTCACTAATAAGCATATAAAGAACCTATGCTTGTGACAACCCGTGGTGAAGATATAAAAGGAAGCTTCGTTAAGAGGAGGGATACCAATTGAATTGGCAAAAGCCTCATCATGACAAGCAAGAGGAAAACAATCTTCGCCACAAAAGAGTGCAACAAGATGCAAAGATATAAGATCCGCACTCAAGACAAATCCTTTCACGGAGCCACCTAGGAAATACAAAGGAAAGAAAGGTGGATGTGAAAGAATAAGGATATCCACTAAAGATGTAACTTCTCTCAAGTGTATAAGATTCTAGGTAGATGAAAATCATGATGATATCAATCCACAAAGAAGGATGCACACAAGAAATGGTTACTCAAGGAAATAATAGGATACCCGAATGGAAGTCATAAAATATACTGATAAGATCTTTGCTTGAAAAGCATAAAGAGCATGGCTTAATATTATCTTATAGTATATAAATGAGCTTCAATCCAAACGAACATCAAAGACATCACAACTATCAACAAGAGATCATTGTTGAGATGCTTTGAGAAGGGAAACAAGTATCACAAGAACTAATCAAGAAATTCATGCCATGATGCAACCTACACAAGGTTGTATGTAAGAAATGTATGCATGAGTAGATACTTATTACCGAGATAGCATTGGAAGGATGTAGTAGATACCAATTGAATGTAAACTATAGTAGTTCATTGAACGTCCTAGCTTGACTCCAGTAAGCACATGGTGACACCACCTTCCTTTTGAATGAGCAGAGCATCCAATGCATCTCTAGTTGTGTAACATCCCAAAATTCTAAATTTTGGAATGTTATAGTAATTAACTAAATTTGATTGTATGCTTGATTGTTTGGTTGAAAGTGAGTGGAATTTAAAACTTAAAATAAAATCAAATGAGAGGGAATAAAAGGACTTTCCCAAATTTTTTCATCTGAATCCCTATCTAATTTTTTAAGTTTGCATCTTGTCAAACATTCTCTGAAAAAAACATGAGAGGAGGAATATGACACTCCAAAAAAAATAGAAACAATGTTTGAAAATTTATTTGAAACTCAAATTCTATTTCATTTTGGAGTTATTCCAAAAATGTTTTTTTAGTATTTTATTTGGCCATGAAAATATGTTCATGTTTTAGGAATTTTTATTCTGAAAATTTCGGTATATATTATGCCTATGTAAAAATGTTTTTTTATTCTTTTGTTTTGTCATTGTTTTCTTAAAAAAAAGCAAAGCCGCGCCTGCCAGGCAGGCCAACCGGCCCACCCAGCAGGCCAGGCGAGGCCACAACCCGACCAGCACCAGCGAGGCTGAGGCCGCCCCCACGCTCGCCACTGCCTCGTTCGCCTCCCTCCCTCACGTAACCCCCTTCCTCTCTAGTTTTTTTCTCTCTCTCTGGCGTTTGGACCCCACCTCTCTTTTCTTCTTCTCCACGGAGAACAGAACCCCACGCGTTCACGCTCCGGATGCCGCTGCCGCGCCCGATCTTCATGGGAACCCTACCCCGAGTCCACCCCTTCCCCAAGCCTCATGTCCTATAAATACCCGAGGCCGTCCTCTCCCGTTTCCCTTTGAAAACCCACGCCCAAGACCACCTCTAGACGATGCCCTTGTTGTTCCAATCTAGGTCGGCCAAGCAGAGTTCATCACTCGACTCCGACCGCTGCTGAGCTTTCCGAGACCCCTCCTTCCATACTCTACTTCCCCTCGGGATTGTGCATCTATTTGACATAACCACGCCGCCCAGGGAACAACGGAACCTCGTCCTCAACGTCGTCCGCCGTCGCTGGAGCTCCCGGTTCACAGGAGCTTCTCGAGTCGCCCTGCTTGCCTGGACATCCCCGACCTCCACCTTCAACAAAAAATCGGACCCTCTCGAAGTTCTCCATCCGCTGGACATCGCCGTCTCCGTCGCTGGTCACCGGAGCCGTCGCCCCCGCCGACCTCCACTTCCCTGTCTACACGAGCTCCTCTCCTCTCTGTAAGCAACGAGCACCTCCCTCCGTTTGTTTTTTTATTCGAAGCGTTAAGATTAGATCGGTTTTAGTAGATCGGTTCTATTAGTCGGTTTACGTCGGTTTAGATCAAACCGGTTCGTTGGTTTCTTTTAATTAAATGCGCATGCACGTTTTTTTAAGTTTCGGCCAAGCGCTATTTAGATACGGATCGTCCACCTTTCTAGCCCAATAACAGTAGCCCAATTTGTTTTTTATTTATTTTTGTTCTTGTTAAAAAAACAGAAAAGTTTCAATCTTAGATATTCAATATCTTGAGTTTTATAAAATATTTTTGATTGATTCTTTTTGCTACGGTTTTGTTATTGTTTTGTCTTTCCAGTAGCATATAATGATTTATTTTTAGTTTATTTTAAATTAGGTTTATTGCAAAAACAGTACTGTATTGCTTATGTAGTTGTTTTAGTCATATAATTTGTGTTTTTAATTATTTTTAGCTAATTATTTTTGTAAGTTTTTACATGGTGCTATATGTTTCTGTTACAATACAGTAGATAAATTTATTGTAGTTATTTATTAGTGTTTAGCTACTGTTTTAGAAATTGCTTGTTTAGTTCATAGTGATAGTTGATAAAATAGTTTTATTAGTTTTAAAAGTAATTATTTTTGCCACTTCAAGTTTGTTGTTATTGTTTCTGTTATTTAGAGTATTAGTTTCGTATATTTTAGTATTGTTTACTATTGTCCTAGTGTTTTGCTAGTTGTTCTAGTGTTAACTAGATAGTTATAATAGTTTTTATACTAGTTATTTTTGCTAGTAAACACTTTAGTAAATTATTTTTCCGTTGTTTCATTAGAATTATATTTTCTTTACTGTAGTAAAGTTATTAGAGTAATTTAGTGCTGTTATGATAAAAATTTGTGTGAGTTGGTCTCCACTAGTTTTCCTTGAAGTTTTCCTTTGGTTTTTATTTGTTTTTCTTTTGTCCCATTATTGTTTTCTTTATTGCCTTTTTGATTGTTATTTTGATTGATAGAATTGATTGCTAGAATTGTTGCTTATGTGAATATAATGTTTGACTATATAGATTTTCTCGGAGTGACGAATAGTTTTATCAAGTTTTCGAGAGCGTTATTATCTTCATCAAGTAATACCAGGCAAGTTCACTTTGACCATGCTTTTCATACCTATGTTTTTATTGCATTTAGTGTCATCTTTGCAACAATCCCTCCAGTAGTGATATTGAATCCTTGTAGTTGAGTAGTATGCATGAGGTAGGAACCCATCACCCTGTTACCAAGCCCGGGACGTTATTTATTCTAATGCTATGCTATAGTAAACGGGGTTGGTATGAGTGCTCGGGAGTGGTGTGAGAATGGAGGACTCTACGTCAATGATGACAACTTCATGATGGCATCTGCAAGGACTGCATCTTCAGGACCTCAAGACTTCAAGTCTCGAAACAAGAATTCAATACACACTACTGGGTGAAGGATGGTTTAGCTGGGCACCCTGGAGCAACTAGTGGATGACTCGGGATGCATGGAGAAGCGCCATGACATCTTGCGGAAAGCTTCACCCAGACTCAAAGAGACGGAAGAATACTTCATGCCCGGAAGCTTACCTGTGCAACCGCAAGTCATTATGGGCTCTGGCTTGGTTGACCTTAGTTGTGATTTTGGCTGGGACGTGATAACCCCCAAGTATAGGGGATCACAACAGTTTTCGAGGGTAGAGTATTCAACCCAAATTTATTGATTCGACACAAGGGGAGCCAAAGAATAATTGTAAGTATTAGTAGCTGAGTTGTCAATTCAACCACACATGGAGATTAATTATCTGCAATGAAGTGATCCGTAGCAAAGTAGTATGATAGTTTTGATAATAGTAGCAGCAGCAATAGTAACGGTAACAGTGATAGCAATGATTTTGTAGGAAGTGCAATAGTAACAGCAGCAGTAGTAACTTAGCAAGAACAATATGTAGGAAAATCGTAGGCGTTGGATTGATGATTTGTTGGATGATATTCATCATGTGACAGTTATAACCTAGGGCGATACGGCACTAGCTCCAGTTCATAAATATAATGTAGGCATGTATTCCGTAAATAGTCATACGTGCTTATGGAAAGAACTTGCATGACATCTTTTGTCCTACCCTCCCGTGGCAGTGGGGTCCTATTGGAAACTAAGGGATATTAAGGCCTCCTTTTAGTAGAGAACCGGAACAAAGCATTAACACACGGTGAATACATGAACTCCTCAAACTACGGTCATCACCGGGAGTGGTCCCGACTATTGTCACTCCGGGGTTGCCGGATCATAACATGTAGTAGGTGACTATAACTTGCAAGATCGGATCTAGAACATAGATATAATGGTGATAACATAAACGGTTCAGATCTGAAATCATGGCACCCGAGCCCAAAGTGACAAGCATTAAGCATGGCAAAGTCATAGCAACATCAATCTCAGAACATAGTGGGTACTAGGGATCAAGCCCTAACAAAACTAACTAGATTACATGATGAATCTCATCCAACTCCTCACCGACCAGCGAGCCTACAAAGGAATTACTCATTCCCGGTGGGGAGCATCATGGAATTGGCAATGGAGAAGGGTTGGTGATGACGAAGATCGAAGATCCCCCTCTCCGGAGACCAAAATGGACTCCAGATCTGGCCTCCCGATGAAGAACAGGAGACGGCGGCGGCTCCGTCTCGTGGAACGTGATAATTCTTTCTCCCTAATTTTTTCTGAAAAAATAGGATTTTATAGCGTCGGTTTTAGGGTCTGCGGGGCCACCAGGTGGGGACAACCCACCTGGGCGCGCTTGGAGGGGGGGCGCCCTGGTGGGTTGTGCCCACCTAGGTGCCCCCCTCCGGTGGTTCTTGGCTCCAGAAATTCTCTTTTCTTATATAAAAAATCCTCGCAAAGTTTCGTTCCATTCCGAGAACTTTTATTTCTGCACAAAAACAACACCATGGTAGTTCTACTGAAAACAGCATCAGTCCGGGTTAGTTTCATTCAAATCATGCAAATTAGAGTCCAAAACAAGAGGAAAAGCATTAGGAAAAGTAGATACGACGGATACGTATCAACTCCCCCAAGCTTAAACCTTTGCTTGTCCTCAAGCAATTCAGTTGATAAACTGAAAGTGAAAAAGAAAAACTTTTACAAAATCTTTTGCTCTTGTTTGCATAAATAAGCTTAAACAACACCCAGGTTTTCAGCCAATATTATAACTAACCATGCCGACAATAACTCTTAAAAATTATATTAACTCATATCAATGACATAATCAGCTAGCGAGCAATAATAAGATATCTCAAACAGCGACACATTATCAAAACAACCGTGATATAATATGACAATAGTGGTATCTCGCTAGCCCTTTCTGAGACCGCAAAACATAAATGCAGAGCACCTCCAAAGTTCAAGCAGCGACTAAACATTGTAATTCATGGTAGAAAAGATCCAGTAATGATGCACCCAACATTAGCTACACACAATGCATAAGCATGACAGCAGTGCTCTCAGGTTCTGGCGCTTATTTTAGACGGTGATGACACAACATAAAAGTAAATAGATAGTCCCTTCGCAGAGGGAAGCAGTGATTTACAGCGGTGCCAGAGCTCAAGTTTTTAAAATAGAGGTAAATGATATTTTGAGAAATGCACCCTTCTTGTTTACTTTGCGATCATCAGTTATCAATATCTTCCATGTTAAACACATTAGTAGCGGTTCCCAAGCGATAAAGTAAAGGTTATGACTCCGTAGGAGTTTTTGTTTAATTATTTGTAAGTTTTTTCTGTTTGCAGTTTGGGACTGGGAATCCCTATTACCGCCCTTTTCTCGTGCATCGGCGAGTGAATAAACACTCAACCTGAGAATAACCCGCTTAGCATGGAAGATACCGACTACCTCCTGTCGTTCTATGAACAATCCAGGCACACAAAAAGGATATTTATTTGAAGTTTTTAGAGGTGGCACATGCAAATTTACTTAGGACGGCAGGGTAATACCGCATATAGGTAGGTATGGTGGACTCATCTGGAATAACTTGGGTTTCAGGTTTTCAATGTACAAGCAGAATTCCCACTTAGTACAGGCGAAGGCTAGCAAATAGGTTGAGAAGCGGCCAGCTAGAGAGCAACAACGGTCATGAACATGCATTATGCATAAGTAACATTGGACACTAGCATGAGTAGGATATGAACACCATGCACATAAATATCATAGAGGCTATGTTGGTTTTGATTCAACTACATGCATGAACATGCACCAAGTCAAGCCACTCGAACATTCAGAGGAGGATACCATATCATCATACTACATCACAATCATTTTAATGCAATGTTGACATCCAAGATAAATCATTATCCACTCCTAGCTACTTATGCATGGCATGAGAATCTATAATCTCTAATTGTCATTGCAAACATGTTTAATCATAATGAGCTGAATCATGGATACTAGGTTAAACATATTTACAAAAATAGAACAAGTCGAGTTCATACCCGTTTCTCTCTGCCACGACCATTTCATCGAATATCGTCATTATTGCCTTTCACTTGCATGACCGAATGACATGAAAATAATAATAGTGCAAGAGTGCCATGGACTAAGCTGGAATATGCAAACATTTTATTCAACAAGAGAAGACAAGGTAAAATGGGCTCTTCGTTAGATCAACAATAATGCATATGAGAGCCACTCAACATTTTCATCGTGGTCTTCTCCTTGGTATGACTCAATAAAAAGAAAACAAATTCAGAGAAACACACTGAAATATTTTTAGAGTTTTTGTTTTTTCTTGAATCAAGCAAATAAAAGGGAAAAACAAAAATGAGAAAAACTATTTACACGGGAAAGCTCCCAACAAGCAAAGAAGAACAAGGAAATCTTTTTGGGTTTTCTTTTTAGTGCTACAACTAACTACTCTAGAAAGAAAAATCGAAAAGAAGCAGGAAATATTTTTGTATTTTCTCAAAGTTTTTCAAACACACAAGAAGAAAGCGAGAAAATAAATTTAGCATGGATAATACAGTGGAAAAGTGTGAACACCGACAACTGGGATGGAATGTGTGAACATGAATGTAATGTTGGTGGAAATACGTACTCCCCAAAGCTTAGGCTTTTGGCCTAACTTGGTAATCAGTAGTCGAAGAAGCCATGGGGTCCCATGTTGGGAGGCTGAGGAGCGGGCACCCATGGATCTGTAGGATCGAAAGTATGTCTAGAGGGGGGGTGATTAGACTACTTGACCAAATAAAAATCTAGCCTTTTCCCAATTTTAAGTCTTGGCAGATTTTAGCAACTTAGCACAAGTCAAGTAATCAACCTACACATGCAATTCTAAGAGTGTAGCAGCGGAATGTAAAGCATTTGCATATGAAGGTAAAGGGAGGAGTTTGGAGGGAGAAAACGCAATGTAGACACGGAGATTTTTGGCGTGGTTCCGATAGGTGGTGCTATCGTACATCCACGTTGATGGAGACTTCAACCCACGAAGGGTAACGGCTGCGCGAGTCCACGGAGGGCTCCACCCACGAAGGGTCCACGAAGAAGCAACCTTGTCTATCCCACCATGGCCATCGCCCACGAAGGACTTGCCTCACTAGGGTAGATCTTCACGAAGTAGGCAATCTCCTTGCCCTTACAAACTCCTTGGTTCAACTCCACAATCTTGACGGAGGCTCCCAAGTGACACCTAACCAATCTAGGAGACACCACTCTCCAAAAGGTAATAGATGGTGTGTTGATGATGAACTCCTTACTCTTGTGCTTCAAATGATAGTCTCCCCAACACTCAACTCTCTCTCACAGATTTGGATATGGTGGAAAGATGATTTGAGTGGAAAGCAACTTGGGGAAGGCTAGAGATCAAGATTCTTATGGTAGGAATGGAATATCTTGGTCTCAACACATGAGTAGGTGGTTCTCTCTCAGAAAATGAACTCTAGAAGTGTAGGTTCATTCAGATGGCTCTCTCCACGAATGAAGAGTGGGTGGAGGGGTATATATAGTCTCCACACAAAATCTAACCGTTACACACAATTTACCAAACTCGGTGGGACCGAATCATGAAACTCGGTCGGACCGATTTAGTTCAAAATATGAACGTTAGGATTTTTGGTGGGACCGACATGTCAACTCGGTGGGACCGATTTCATTAGGGTTAGGGCATAACGTAATCTCGGTGAGACCGATCACATCAACTCGGTGAGACCGATTTCTGTAATAGGCAAACAGAGAGTTGGTCAGGCAAACTCGATGGGACCGATTCGCTCATTTCGGTGAGACCGAAACATTACGAAAAGGAAACAGAGAGTTTGCATTGCGAACTCGGTGGGACCGATCGCTCATCTCGGTGAGACCAAAACGTTACGAAGGGAAACAGAGAGTTTGCAATCCCACCTCGGTGAGACCGAGATCCCTATCGGTGAGACCGAAGTGACTAGGGTTTCTGGTAGTGGCTATGTCAAATGAACTCGGTGGCGCCGGATAGATCAAATCGGTAGGGCCGAGTTTGACTTTAGGTTTGGGACATATGTGGATATGAGAAAGTGGTTGAGGTCTTTTGGAGCATATCACTAAGCATTTTGAGCAAGCAAGCCATTAAGCAACACCTCATCCCCTTGTAATAGTATTGGCTTTTCCTATGGACTCAATGTGATCTTGGATCACTAAAAAGAAAATGTAGAGTCTTGAACTTGAGCCAATATGAGTCCTTAGCATTTTAAGGGGTCCACATTCCAAGTCCATGCCATGCCAGTCATTGAACTTTCTGAAATGATCATCTTGAAATAGCATTAGTTCAATGAGCTATATGTTGTTAGTAATTACCAAAACCACCCAGGGATAGTTGCACTTTCAATCTCCCCCTTTTTGGTAATTGATGACAACATATAGATCAAAGCTTCGACAAATGATAATAAGATTTAAAAACATCGTCGCTTTGAGAAGTATGTGATAAGTAAGAGCTCCCCCTAAATTTGTGCATTATTTGAAATTTGCTTTTGAATGCAAATGCACAATCGATTAGGATCATGGGTTACTCTTCCATGTCACATACATCTTGGTGGAGCGCTCAAAATGATAGAAAGTAAAAACATGCACTCATCACCAAGCAAAGTGAATGATCATATATGAGATATAAGAGATAACATCATTCAAGCATAAGCATTAATGTAGAATATGATCAAACACATGATCATATGAGTATCTCACACACATAGACATAAAGAGTATTAAACGAGCACACACAAAAGTATCAACCAAAAGACAAAGAAGGGGCAAACAAAGCAAAAACACTCTCTCTCAAAGCCTATGATCTATACATTTCTCCCCCTTTGGCAACAAGTTACCAAAAAGTTTGAAAATGCATAGTGCTATGCGTCTCTCTAGGCTTGATCTTCGGGAGGTGGTGTTGAGAGGACTCCAAGGATGAAAGCATCTATGGAAGTTGATGGAGCTGGTGGAGTTGCAACTGGAGGTGGCACTGATGCTGTAGCTGCTGGTGCTGATGTAGTAGCTCTAGTGTCAGCCATGGGCACTGCAGCAGATCTCTGACCTTTGGGTACTCTCTGAAAGGCATCTGTGGTAGCCTGCCCTTTCCTCTCCTCTGCTTCCTCCTGGAGCCGCTCAACGGCTGTCTGCATCTCTGTCACTTTAAGATCAAGATCATAGAATTTAGTTTCAATGATCCTCTCCAAGCTCTCCTGATTTTGAGTTAGGGTGGCCAAACTCTTCTCAATCCTCAATGTTGCTAGAACAAGGTGGCTAAGTTGAATTTGTTTGGACTGAAGAAGAATTTCAGACACTTCTTCATCACTTGGCATCTTTGCAGCTTTCTCAGCCTTAGCCTTCTCTCTCTTTTCTTGTGCTTGCATAGATGTGGGATCCTCTTCATTCATCACAACAGTGTTGTCCTCAAAATCTGGTCTCAAAGGTAAATGCTCCTTGTCCAACAAATAAGTGCCTGTGCCCATCTTGGAGTTGATGAGCACCTAAATATGTGGAGCATACCCACAAGATCTCTTCTGATCTGCAGCTGTCCTCTTGATTGTTTCAACAATCAGGCTCATAACTTTGAATTTCGGAGGCACATCAAATATCTGCAGCAAGTTGATTGAATGGCCTCTGATCATCTTGTGATCTCCAGATTTGGGCAACAATGTATGCCTCAATATAGTGTTGATTGTAGCTAGACCAGACAACAAGTAATGAACAGATCCAAATCTATGTGTTTCCAATGCTTTGTCTGGAATCTCCTTGTACGTGTTGGCCATAGAGTTGTGGTCTTTCTTCTTCTTAGCATACACATCAATGTCATCTTCATGCTCTTCAGGGGCATTGATTAGCTTGGCCCACTCAGCAACTATAGACTGGTACCTTGTACCTTCTGACATCCATACAATTCTACCATCTGGATAGAAATGAGTTGTGGAGTAGAATTGCATGATGAGTTCATCATTCCATTTTGTCAGCTTCTGACCCACAAACTTGTCTACACCACACTGCCTAAAGCTCTCATGTACTCTTGGAAAATGATCTTTATTTTCATCAATGTATTCCCAGTCTGCCCACTTCATATCACAAACTATAGGCTTCTTGTCAAGCAGAATGGTCTCATAGAAATCTTGTTGCTCTTTGGTGTGGAACCTGTAGTCCACAGCAGTCCTTCTCCTCACAGCATATGGATCTGATTGCCTCCACAATCTGAGTCCTGAATCCTTTCTGATATTCATATTTTCTACTATTGGATGATTGTCATCATGTTCAGGGATCTTGGGCTTGAGCTTCCTAAGCACTTGGGCTTCAGCATCTTCAGCAATCTCAGGCACTGGGGCCTTGTTCTTTTCAGCTGCTGGAATATTCCTTGTGCTTCTCTTTGGAGCTGTCTTGGAAGTTTGAGCTGGCTTTGGGGCTTGAGCAGCAGCTTTGGGGGCAATCTTGGGCTTTGAAGGAGCAGCCCCAGACTTGATTGCATCCCCCATCAGCTTTTGGGACTTGGGTGCTGGTGCAGCATCCACTTTTGCATCTTTTTCCTCATCAGAATCTCTTACCATGGTTGATGTTCCAAGTACTTTTGCATTTGTTGTTCTGGCCCTCTTCTTCTTCTTCCCATCTCCAACTGCCTCATCATCATCAGATTCCATTGTGAACTTCATGGTTTCTCCTGTAGCAACTTTCCTTGGCTTGGATGTTGGAATTCTTCTTGGCTTTGACATGGGTGTTCTCTTGGCAGGAGCTTTCTGGTGCATTCCAGGTTTTGTTGCAGCAGCAGTACCATATTCCTTCTTCAGGACTTTCTTCTTGGAGCTCACTTCCTCCTCAGTGGCCACATAGTCCTCATCCTCAGAGTCTGAGGTTCTCTTCTTCCTTGTTCTAGTGGCTGCCTTGGGCAAATTGCTTGGAGTGCTCCTGCTGCCCTCATCATAGCTGCCAGAGGGACTAGTGCCCTCACTCAAGTTGACTTGCTCTTCAGACTTATTCTGGCTATCACTCTGATCAGACATTCTGGCAAAGCAAACTGGCAGCAGACCCTGTGAATAGATATAGATGAGATAGAGTGGATGAGCATCACAGAGTGCAGAGATTTTGCAAAACAAATGAGTCAAAAACTTAGTTTTAGTTTTCCACAGAAAGCATTTCGGAGCTACCGATTTGTTAAACTCGGTGACACCGAAGCAACTTTGGAGTCTAAACAAGTGAAGTTGGTCAGACCGAGACACAGTTCGGTGACTCCGAGATTGCTAGGGTTTCACAGAGAGTCGAACTCGGTCGCACCGATATGCAATTTTCGGTCAGACCAAAAAGTGCAAGTGCTATGGCCTAAGCCAAATCGGTGAGACCGATTTCCACAACTCGGTCGGTCCGAGATGAGTTCGGCGGAAACCTAACCCTAAATTTTCAAATCAAACCTAATCTAAGGGATGTTTTCTCTGGATAGATTGATCTCATACGTGGTCAAGAACATGGCATTGCATTGTGCTAAGAATCGGAGTAAGGAATTAGCACAAAAGATCGAACTCATACCCTAGTTCGGCGGTGAGTTCGCTACGGCGGCAACGGCGGGGTTGAAATCCGTTGACGACGACGAAGACCAATGGCGGGAGGTCACTGGCAATGAGAGGAAGATTCGGAGACCCGAGGCGGCAGAGCAGGACACACGCGGGCTGAGGGGTTTTGAAGAAATTTCCAAAATCTCACCCGTTGGTATATATATCCTGACCCTATCGGTGTGACCGAGTGGAACAACTCGGTGGCACCGAGATGCAGAATCGCAAGTGGTTACTGCAACTCGGTGTGACCGAAAAGTTCTAATCGGTTGCACCGAGATTGAAAACCTAGATCAACTCAGTGAACTCAGTGTGACCGAAGTAGATGGATCAGTCATACCGAAATGCACAGAGAGGTTTTGGAAGTTTAAGTCTATGACGAATCGGGGACTCCGAGTGCTCCTCACACAGAGTGGTTCGAATCTGACTTGATCAAACTTTGTGATGTAGCATGAATAGAGTTTGAGACGAGAAAAGCATAGATAGCTAGAGGAAGTTCTTAGGCATTCTTGTCCATCCACTTGGCAAAAGAAAAGGAGCCAAACAATCAAAGCAACAAGTGGATGTCCTCGAATGAGTAAAATATGCAATCAACATGCTCACACAATAAAATGGCAAATGAAATATGTGGCAAAGCATGCACAAACACTCTAGCATCTATCAAGCAATTGGCGATGACTAGGTCATCTATATATGAGTATATTGACTTAGGAGTCAAATGAGAACATTTGATCATAGGTCATACTCATCATTTAAGCACAAGTGGGGTTACCACTTTTACATAAAGCATTGTCGTGTTCACACCATTAGAGTTGCTTTAGCTCAATTCTTAGAGTAAAGCTCCCCCTAGATGTGATATCCCCCCTAAGAGGGATGAACTAACCTTGGGTTTTGTCGACGATGACTTCATGTAGGTGTTGAAGATGTGGATGCTCTATGTTGATGTAGATCTTTTGGAGCAATCCATTGGAGTGAGTTGCACTTTCAATACCTACATGGGTTAGTCCCACAAGGAACAAACAAGGATATCCACAGACATAGAGTGATGTTCACACAAGATGATGTCCATGAAAGCATTAGGTTACCTTGTCCCTTGTCTTACCAACAAGAGGGTTTGTGACTCCTTGAACTAGTGCAAGATGTGTGTAACATCCCAAAAATATTTTTCTGAATATTTGAAATCTTTCCTTTAAAAATAAAAGTTTTGAAAATCATTTTGACCATATCACCTTTCTTCAATTTGAAAACCTTTTCAAATTTTATTTGGGTTTCAATCTTCTTTAAATATTCTGGTTTGAAGGGTTTAAAATTATATGGATAATTAATTTGGGGTTTTCAAACAATTTTTTCAGCAAGAAAAGTTTTGGGGATAATTAAATTTTCAAAGGAAATAACCTTTTCACCTCCTTTTAGCCCTACTAAAATCCATCCAACAAATTTTCTTCCACTCCAATTTATCCCACAAGTCACTCACCTCATCTAGGACAGAATCCAACTCTTTCCTACCCCACAAAAATATTTTTTCACCACCCAAATAAATTCCAAGGTTGGAATTCATATATTCCATCATTCCTTTGGTTTACAAAGGAACCACCATTTCTACAAGGATTCCACCCCCACCAAAAATTATCCCAGCAAATATATGGTACCCACAACCCATTTTTCCAAAAACATGGGGTACCCCAGTTCAAAATTTTCAAATCCCACTCAATTCAAATTTGGACCAGATTCAATATTCCTGATCCAAACATATTTTTAAATGCTCCAAAAATTCCCAAACTCTGCCAAACTCATTTTTGAGCATCCACACATTACCACAAAAATCCCCACAAAATCCTAAAATCTCTAGCACCTTCTATCATTTTATCAAACAGCTAATGTGCACACTGTTCATCGCTGTCCAAAATTCAGTTAACTGAATTTGGTTCAGTGGCAGAAACGACGGCGCCGTGCACTCCACTCCATCCCCACTCCTTCTTGTCCACGCCTCCTCCCTCATAACTGCGCCGCCCTGGACCCCTCCTCGTCAGTGCCTCACCGCCGACAGCACAGAAGGAGGCCGGTGCACCTGCCTCCTTCCTCGGCGGCGGCAAGCCGAACTGATCCACGCGGCGCCCGCCATATTCACTCCCTCGCTGACCTCCTCCACCTAACTACTCACCACGCGGCACCTCCTCCGCACTCTCTCCACGCTGATCACGCCGCCCTTGGCCCCCTGTCAGTCACCGGAGACGGACGACGTCCGCCGCACCCGTACACCGACCTCGCCATGGATAAAGCCACCGAGCCCGAGCTTGTCCGCGCTGGCGCTTCGGGCAGCTTCCTCCACCCTCACTGACACTCACCGACCATGGCCACCGCCCAAACCGACCTCGCCGACCATCATAACTCCGGCGTGATCCGAACCCCGCCGAACCGCCTCGGATCCCCTATAAAAGGATCCCCCGAGCTCCGTTCAGAGCACAAATCAACTCCACCACGTCCCAATCACCCTCCAGAACTCCTCCCCGACCTCGAGGAGGTCTTCTTCCCCCTCTCCGATCATCGCCCCGCCTCCGCTGTCCCTGACCCGTTCGTCGTCATCACTCCACCACAATTGCCCAAATCTTGCCAGTGGTCATATACTCCACCAAATCATCGATTCCCCACTTCAATTTCACTCCCCGAGCTCTCTCCGGCGAGATCCCGCACCACCCGAGCCACCATCCGCCGTCGTCGACCTCGCCGGCGTTCAGGTGCTCTCCGGCGACCACCACCACCTCCCTCCGACGCGGCACTCCTCCCTGGTCATGTTTCGACCATCGCCGCCCTCCAAGACCCTGGCGATCACCGTCTCCTCTCTGTTTCCGCGCGCGGGTTCAAATATTTGAACCTGATGGGTGGACCCCACCCCGCGCTTTTTCTTTTCTTTTTCTCTGTCTAAAATGAAGGCGTAATCTCTACTTTTACGCCTTCCACGCTGAAAAGTGTATTTCTAGCCGAAGCGTTTTCTTTATAAAACGCACAAGGACTGGACTTTTTACAAAAAGGACCCTGGTTTTAAAACCTTTATAACTTTTTAACCACATGTCTAAATGACTTGGTTCTTTTTCTGTTATTCTTATTTTTCTCTCTAGTTTTTTTAGTATTTATTTAAAAATGTTTTGAGACAACTTTTTGTACTGTTGTCAATTTTTTTAATTTAAGTTGAATTTGAATTTTCAGAAAAAGAAGAGGGAAACTTTGCTGGGAATTTTGAAGGGTTTTCACCTGACTACTTTGGACAAGGCAAGCATTATTGAACTTGGGATATGGTGATTGCATTTGCATTTGCTTGTTGCATCGGTTGATATTGCACCATATGTGTAGTATGTCACTAGCACTTGCATGCATGGTCATATCTCTTTTGCTCATAGCTTGCACATCACTCAAGCAAGAGATTCTTCTGACATGGTAAAGTTGTGGAAATACGGGAGAGTGTCTCCTGCCTTGGACGTGCCGACGGGCATGTGCCATTATGTTTGACACGGTGGTGTCATGTGACTTAAGTGGAATATTCCGGTGATGTTAATTAACACCTCCTGAGTCGGCCTAGATCGAGTCTTGTTCCATTACACCTAGCTGGATACCGTGCTGCCACGGGTCCTTCCGCAAGGAAGGTGCGGCTGAGTAAGTTGTTAACCCCTGTCCAGGTACACACCATACAGAGGGCCACGATGAGGGTTTCCAAAGGCCTTGGACTAAATCCTGTCATCGGGTCAGGGGGCATGGGTGTTTCCGGTTGTGACTGAGAGGGGGGCACCCCTTGTAATCCGTGCGTATTAATAGTGATCCCATGCAGGACGTTGGTCTCTCCGTCTTAGAGTTTTTCTTGAACGATGCTTTGGGTGATTCCTGGCATCCGAAAAGTTAATCTGGTGTGTGCTGGTCAGGTGTGTTTTCAACCCAAAGACCATAATGGGAATTAGTCAGTGTTATGGACTGACTAAAGAAATCCTTTACTTGTGGGTAAAGAGTACACCCTCTGCAGAGTTAAACCTATTCGAATAGCCGTGTCCTCGGTCAAAGGGCGTAGCTGGGTGGGTCAAGTGTCGGTCCCGGTGTCGGTCTCCGGAGGAAATAATTAAAATGTGTCTGACTTATTTTTGCAGGATAATTGTTGATACCCTGTTGCTACCATGAATATTATATGCTTATTAAATATTATTATGGCTATGCATAATATTGAAGACTAATTCATTTCTCTCATTTTGTATTCTTCCTGAGTGTCTCAGGGGCTGGCTAGACTACCCCGGACACTCAATTTTTATTTTCAAGACCTCTAGTGGCGTCTCTCGAGTTAACAGGCGGTTTATCTCGCCACTACTCTTGTAGACACCCGATTGGCATTTCTCTTCAAGTCCGACAATGGCGTCACTTGACGCCCGATAGGCATTTCTTTTCAAGACCTCTCATAGCGTCTCTCGAGTTAACAGGCAGTTTATCTCGCCACTACTCTTGTAGACACCCGACTGGCATTTCTCTTATTTTTTCTGAATGTCACTTGGGCTGGCTAGACTACCCGTGGCATTCACTTGCTTTTATTTTAACAAGACTGGTTATGGCTAACATGTTTTATTTACTTCTGCATCATTCTATAATTATGTCATGACCAGGATTTTAGTCAGCATGAGCATGTCATTATGTTCCTACATGAGCATGTGCATACCATTATATCTTTTGTTCATAATGTTTGCGAGTACATTCCAACGTACTAACTGGCTTGTCCCTGGCTATTTACTTAGCCAGACTTGGAGGACGAGCTTGTGGAGGAGGATTGCGCTAGCGAGCCCGACGCTTAGAGGAGTCCCAGTTAGTCAACCTGTGAGATAGGAGTCTACCACATGTATCATCCGCTGAGCTTCTGCTACACCAATAAAATAGTCAAGCCTCACTCTGACGCTTGGCTTTACGTTGTTGTATCAGAGATGTATCACCACCACACCACTGTCATATTCCGCCACTGCCATATATTTGGCGAGTTTGTAATAATTTTGTTGAGCCTTCAGACTCAACCCTGTGTAATATTATTTGTACTAGTTATCTGTATCAAGGAAGTCCACCAGTTGTGTTGATCTTGGGGCTGGTGTGACTTAGGGCCTTTTCTGAGATTTATTCCCAGAAAGGGGCCCGACAATGTGGAAGTTGTTTGCACTTGTCCTTGCCAAGATGATATGAGTGAAGTATGTTGGCAGAGTCACCCTCAAGAACTCTCTAGTTCTTCTTCTTCGGGATCCACATCATCTTGATGGGAATCCTTGGAGTTGTAGTCGTACTTGATGAAGTAGAACTTGATGTAGTCTTGGGAACCCATTTGACCAAGGCCTTAGGAGCTTCTTCAAATGCATCAATCTCCTCTTGAAGCTTGTCCTTGCCTTTTTGCTTGTGGTCTTGTGGTGGAAGATCATCTTTAGCTTGTGTCCCTTGGAAGTAAGTAGGATCATACTTCTCTTGTTGAGGAACAAACTTCGTCTTGGGGTATTGATCTTCTTCCCACTCAACTCCATTGGCATTGAACTTTCGTTCAAAACTAACACCTTGATTCTTCCAGTGCCTTCCTTGCTTGCGTACAATTTCCTCAAATTGCTTACTCCCGGCAAGGCTCTTGTAAACACCTTTCTCTATAATTCCCTTCAATAAGCTATTTTCTTGCTCAAGTGTAACTTGGCTAAGAGAATCATTAGTGGAATCAAGAGAACTACTAGAAGCAACAATATTGGATTTAACATGATTATTGTTACTACTAGAAGAAGAATCTTTCTTGTTGCTAGATTTTACTTGTGGCATGTAAGTAGACAAGAGTAAACGCTTGGCAATGTAAGAAGAACTTTTCTTTCGAAGATCATCATTAATTGCCTTTAAAAACTCATGTTCTTGCTCTAGATTGAGCTTTTCAAAGCGTAGCTTCTCATGAGTCTTTAAAAGTTCTCGATGATCATCTAAAGTAGTTTCATGAGCTAACTTAAGAGTGTTTAGTTCTTTAGTTAGATGCTCAATCTCCTTCTTATCATTGTCATTCGTTTTATCTTGATTAGCATGATTAATAGCAAGTTCATCATAGTTTTCATCACTAGCATTATCAACAAGTAAATCATCACTATTGAAATCAAAATACTCGGGGTGTAATACCTTTGGGCCTTTAGCCATGAAGCATCTTCCAATTCCTTCATTTGGTGAGTCAAATATGTCGTAGGAGTTGGTTGACACAAGTGCTAGACCGGCAACACCTTCATCTTGAGTATATTCGGAGTCGGAGTGATAACTTCTTTCGGAGTGATGGTCGGAGTCGGAGCCGGATACCCATTCACCAACATGAGCTTGATGTCTTCGTTTTGAGTAGCTCCTCGATGACTTGTCCTTCCTTTCCGAGTCCTTGCTTCTTCGAGAAGTTCTTCGCTCATAGCGATCATCTCTACTCCTTCTCTCCCTTGGAGGTGTTTCTTCTCTTCTACTTCTCCTTTTGGGTGAATCTTATCTTCTTTTGTAGGGGGCCATACACTCAGTGGAATAGTGTCTGGGTCTTCCACAATTGTAGCAATTACGCTCACGACTTGAAGATCTTTTGTCATTGTAGGACCTTGACTTGTAGCTCTTTTCTTTGCTTCTACTCTTGTAAAACTTGTTGAAGTTCTTCACCATTAGGCTCAATTCCTCATTGAAGGTTTGTTTCTCACTTGATGATGTAGGAGCATCACATGAGGCTTTGTAAGCACCACTTGACTTGTTGTGAAGCTCTTCCTTATCCTTGAGTGACATCTCATGAGCAACAATTCTTCCTATGACTTCCATTGGCTTGAGATCTTTGTAATTGGGCATCATTTGGATCAATGTGCACACGGTATCATATTTTCCATCCAAGGCTCTTAGGATCTTCTTGATGATGAATCTATCGGTCATCTCTTCACTTCCCAAGCCGGCAATCTCATTTGTGATGAGAGCAAGCCTAGAGTACATTTCAGCGACACCTTCACCATCCTTCATTTTGAACTTGTCAAGTTGACTTTGAAGCACATCCAACTTGGATTCCTTAACGGAGTCGGTACCTTCGTGCATATCAATCAAAGTATCCCAAATTTCCTTTGCATTCTCAAGACGGCTGATTTTGCTGAATTCTTCGGGGCACAATTCGTTGAAGAGGATATCGCAAGCTTGAGCATTGTATTGCAGCATCTTCAACTCTTCCACGGTAGCTTCATGGTTCGGTTCCTTTCCATCGAAGAAATCACCTTGCAAGCCAATACACACAATAGCCCAAACGGCGGGGTTATGTCCAAGAATATGCATTTTCATCTTATGCTTCCAACTAGAAAAATTAGTACCATCAAAGTAAGGACCTCTACGGTGGTAATTTCCCTCGCTAGACGCCATACTCTCCTAGGTTGTGAAACCAAGGCTATGATCACCAAAGCTATGGAAATCAAGGCAAATGAAGACCAAAGCTCTGATACCAATTATAGGATCGAAAGTATGTCTAGAGGGGGGGTGATTAGACTACTTGACCAAATAAATCTAGCCTTTTCCCAATTTTAAGTCTTGGCAGATTTTAGCAACTTAGCACAAGTCAAGTAATCAACCTACACATGCAATTCTAAGAGTGTAGCAGCGGAATGTAAATCATTTGCATATGAAGGTAAAGGGAGGAGTTTGGAGGGAGCAAACGCAATGTAGACACAGAGATTTTTGGCGTGGTTCCAATAGGTGGTGCTATCGTGCATCCACGTTGATGGAGACTTCAACCCACGAAGGGTAACGGCCGCGCGAGTCCACGGAGGGCTCCAGCCACGAAGGGTCCACGAAGAAGCAACCTTGTCTATCTCACCATGGCCATCGCCCACGAAGGACTTGCCTCACTAGGGTAGATCTTCACGAAGTAGGCGATCTCCTTGCCCTTACAAACTCCTTGGTTCAACTCCACAATCTTGACGGAGGCTCCCAAGTGACACCTAACCAATCTAGGAGACACCACTCTCCAAAAGGTAATAGATGGTGTGTTGATGATGAACTCCTTGCTCTTGTGCTTCAAATGATAGTCTCCCCAACACTCAACTCTCTCTCACAGATTCGGATATGGTGGAAAGATGATTTGAGTGGAAAGCAACTTGGGGAAGGCTAGAGATCAAGATTCTTATGGTAGGAATGGAATATCTTGGTCTCAACACATGAGTAGGTGGTTCTCTCTCAGAAAATGAACTCTGGAAGTGTAGGTTCGTTCTGATGGCTCTCTCCACGAATGAAGAGTGGGTGGAGGGGTATATATAGCCTCCACACAAAATCTAACCGTTACACACAATTTACCAAACTCGGTGGGACCGAATCATGAAACTCGGTCGGACCGATTTAGTTCAAAATGTGAACGTTAGGATTTTCGGTGGGACCGACATGTCAACTCGGTGGGACCGATTTCATTAGGGTTAGGGCATAACGTAATCTCAGTGAGACCGATCACATCAACTCGGTGAGACCGATTTCTGTAATAGTCAAACAGAGAGTTGGTCAGGCAAACTCGGTGGGACCGATTCGCTCATTTCGGTGAGACCGAAACGTTACGAAAAGGAAACAGAGAGTTTACATTGCGAACTCGGTGGGACCGATCACTCATCTCGGTGAGACCAAAATGTTACGAAGGGAAACAGAGAGTTTGCAATCCCATCTCGGTGAGACCGAGATCCCTATCGGTGAGACTGAAGTGACTAGGGTTTCTGGCAGTGGCTATGTCAAATGAACTCGGTGGCTCCGGATAGATCAAATCGGTAGGGCCAAGTTTGACTTTAGGTTTGGGACATATGTGGATATGAGAAAGTGGTTGAGGGCTTTTGGAGCATATCACTAAGCATTTTGAGCAAGCAAGCCATTAAGCAACACCTCATCCCCTTTTAATATTATTGGCTTTTCCTATGGACTCAATGTGATCTTGGATCACTAAAAAAGAAAATGTAGAGTCTTGAACTTGAGCCAATATGAGTCCTTAGCATTTTGAGGGGTCCACATTCCAAGTCCATGCCATGCCAGTCATTGAACTTTCTGAAATGATCATCTTGAAATAGCATTATTTCAATGAGCTATATGTTGTTAGTAATTACCAAAACCACCCAGGGATAGTTGCACTTTCAGGATCCCACTGCTGAAGTTCAGCCTCTGCTGCAGCTTGGTTGTTCCGGTAGGCGACGATGTCCGCAGGCATAATTCTGTATCCACCCCTGGCAATAGGACCAAACAAAGCAGGTGCAGGCAGTGGAATAATATCATGAGTTTTCACACTGAAAACCAGGTTATAAGGAATAGGAATGTTAGGATAATCGCTTGCAATAAACTGGTGGTGTTCCATGGCCGCTCGATCTAAGTAAACCTTGGGCAAAGGATAATCATGCAAGTGTATCTGAACATTAAAGCGAGCCGCCAAACGAGTAGCATAAATACCACCATGTATTTTACCCTTGGATTTATTAATGTGGAGGCGACGTGCCACAATAGCTCCCAAGCTATAAGTGTTGTCGCCTTCAAGTGCACGACGTAAAACAGCAAGGTCTGGAGCACTGAGTGCACCCACCTTTTCTCTAGCAAGCAAGCACTTTGCAATTAATAAAGCAAAATAATGAACGGCAGGAAAATGCAAGCTAGTAGTGGTGACACTAGACACCCCTCTCTCGTCCCCTACAGACAGAGCACGATAAAAGCCCTCGAAGTCTCCCGACCTAGGCTCTGCTAAACTCCCATCGGAAGGTATCAAGCATATGTCACAAAATTCAGTAAGCGGTATCTGATGGGGTTCAGGATATAATTTAAATTCTACCGCAGGGGATTATTCCTAGGATGGAAATTAAAACTTTGTACAAAGGAGTTTGTGAGGAGATGATACTGTTCACATTCAGCTGCGATGAAGTCGGTGAGGCCGGCATTAGCAGCATATTGTGTAAACTCCTTAAGGATTCCGGCCCCTTCCATGAACGGGTTATGCGGCCATTCGCACGGTCGTAGCTCCGCCATTCTCCGAGTATGGAGATCACTGTCAGAGGATTCCCCAATCACTCCCTTGGAGTTCTTCTTGGAAGCAAACTTCCTAAAGATACTCATGTTTTTCCTATGAACAAAAATTCTAAAAAATTTAGTCCACAAAATTTTCTCAACAAAACTTCGCAAGATTGGTAGCAACTACTCATAGGGAAGCATAGAGGCCATAGCAAGCATTCAAACTACTTAGAACTCCAAGAATTCAACATGCAAGCTCATCTACAGGAGCACCAAGAATAGCTAATTATTCAAAACATAAACCATTAAAGCAAAAACTAATTGGACAAATGGAGGTGTCACATACCAAGCAACAATCCCCCGAAACAGTTTCGGAAATGGAGCTTCGAGCAAAGAGATCGAAATCCGCGGGTTTGAGAGAAAGAACATGAGAGAGAGAGAGCAATGGTGATTTTTTCTGGAGGTAGGTGGTGATGTGGGATGAAGAGATAAGTGAGGGGGCCCATGTGGGGACCACAACCCACCAGGGCGCGCCTGGGGGTCCTGGCACGCCCAGGTGGGTTGTGCCCACCTGGTGCACCTCCCTCTGATATTATTTGCACCAAAAATTCTTAAATATTCAGAAAAAATCGTATAAAATTTTCAGAGCATTCTGAGAACTTTTATTTTTGTGTCATTTTTTATTGCACGGGAAATTCAGAAAACAGACAAAACATGGCATTTTATTTTATTTAACTAATAAAAATAAAAAACAAAAAGTAGGGACAGAAGGTAGTGCTCACTAAATTCATCAACTTCATACCCCTAAAAAATGATCCATTAATAAGGTTGATCAAGTCTTATTAACAACCACTTTCGATTAGCATGAAAGCGAAGAACTCCGTAAATCACTAAGTTACCTCAACGGGGATATGAATGCCCCCAACAATAAGCATTTCATAATTCTTTTCAACAGTAGGTAGAGGTAGTTGAAAACTTCCAATAGTGATTGTCGAAGATTTTTCAATAACATTAATACCATTCACTTGGAATTGTTTCTTCGGAAAGTGCATCGTATGCTCATTACCATTAATATGAAAAGTGTCTTACTTTTGTTGCAATCAATAACAGCCCGTGCAGTATTCAAGAAGGGTCACCAAGGATAATCGACATGTTGTCATCCTCGGGCATCTCAAGTATAACAAAGTCAGTCAAAATAGTAACATTAGCAACAACAACAGGCACATCCTCACAGATACCGATAGGTATGGCAGTTGATTTGTCAGCCATTCGCAAAGATATTTTAGTAGGTGTGAGTTTATTCAAATCAAGTCTTTTACATAAATAAAAAGGCATAACTCTAACACCAGCTCCTGAATCACATAAAGCAGTTTTCACATAATTCTTTTTGATGGAGCAAGGTATAGTTGGTATTCCCAAATCTCCAAGTTTTTAGGCACTCCATCTTTAAAAGTGTAATTAGCAAGCATGGTGGAGATTTCAGCTTCCGGTATTTTTCTCTTATTGGTGATGATGTCTTTCATGTACTTTGCATAAGGAGGCATTTTAAGGATATCAGTCAAGCGAGTACGCAAAAAGACTGGCCTCAGCATTTCAGTAAAACGTTCAAACTCTTCATCATCTTTCTTTTTAGTTGGCTTAGGTGGAAAGGGCATTGGTTTTTGAACACACGGTTCTCTTTCCTTCCCGTGTTTTCTAGCCACAAAATCTCTTTTATCATATCTTTTATTTTTAGATTGTGGGTTATCAAGATCAACAGCTGGTTCTATTTCAACATCATTATCTGGTTCTTTTTCATTGTTTGGTTGAGTATCTTCATGAACATCAGCATTATCCTTTTCATTATCACTAGGTGGATGTTCATTACCAGATTGAGTTTCAGCATCAGAAATAGAAACATCATTATCATTATCAGGAGGTTTTTCTACTTCAGGTTCACTAGAAGCATGCAAAGTCCTATCATTTCTCTTCTTCTTTTTCTTTTTAGAAGGACTAGGTGTAGTGATATTATTCCTTTGTGAATCCTTTTCAATTCTTTTTGGGTGTCCCTCAGGATAAGGTGGTTCCTGAGTCATTTTACCTCCTCTAGTTGCTACTCTAACAGCAAAGTCATGTATGTTGTTATTCATTTCATTAAGAAATTCTTTTTGAGATTTAGCAACTTGTTCCAACTGAGTTTGTACCATAGAAGCATGCTTCCCCACACCTCTAACATCATTCGAGATTCTAAACAACAAGTCACTCAAGAGAGCAATCATATCAGAATTGTATTTCAATTGTTTCATAACATTTGCATTGAAGTGATCTTGTTTTCTAATGTAATTCTCAAACTCATAAAGGCATTGGCTAGGGTGCATATTGTGAGGATTATCATTATCATTGAATCTCATTAGAGAATTTACCTCTACCACCTTAGGCAGTGGTGGTATATCAAGCCCATGTATTTCTTAAATAGGAGGTAAATTTTTGACATCCTCAGCTTTAATACCTTTTTCTTTCATAGATTTCTTTGCCTCTTGCATAACTTCAGGACGAAGATATAAAATACCCCTCTTCTTCGGAGTGGGTTTAGTAGGTGGTTCAGGAAGAGTCCAATCATCATAATTTCTCAATATGTTATTCAATAATTCTTTAGCTTTCCCAATAGTTTGTTCTCTGAAAACACAACCAGCACAACTATCTAGGAAATCCCTAGAAGCATCGGTTAGTCCATTATAGAAGATATCAAGTATTTCATTTTTCTTAAGAGGATGATCAGGCAAAGCATTAAGCAATTGGAGAAGCCTCCCCAAGCTTGTGGGAGACTCTCTTCTTCAATTTGCACAAAGTTAAATATTTCCTGTAAGGCAGCTTGTTTCTTATGAGCAGGAAAATATTTTTCTGAGAAGTAATAAATCATATCCTGGGGACTACGCACACAACCAGGAGCAAGAGTATTGTACCAAGCTTTAGCATCAACCTTTAATAAGAACGGAAATAATTTGAAATATAGTAATAGCAAATCTTCTCATCATGAGCAAAAAGGGTGGCTATGTCATTCAACTTAGTAAGATGTGCCACAACAGTTTCAGTTTCATAACCACGGAAAGGATCAGATTCAACCAAAGTAATTAACTCTGGGTCGATAGAGAATTCATAATCCTTATCATCAATAAAGATAGGTGAAGTAGCAAACTTAGGATCATATTTCATTTTAGCATTCAGAGATTTTTCCTGTATTTGCATAATAATTTCTCTAGATCATCTCTATCCTTACAAGCAAGAATATCTCTAGTTGCCTCCTCACCCATAACATAACCTTTCGGTACCTTTGGCAATTCATATCTAGGAGGGCTAGTTCTAGTAGGTGTTTCAAGATTTTCAGTTTCAAGCTCATCATCAGTTTCAACAATATCATGCTGTCTTACTCTAGCAATTTGTTCATCAAGAAATTCACCTAGTGGCACATTATCATCAAGCAAGGTGCTAGCATCATCATAAGCATCATTCATAGCAGAAGTAGCATCATCAATAACTTGCGACATATCATGATTGATAGCATGTGGTGGTGTTGCAAGTTTACTTATAACAGAAGGTGAATCTAAAGCAGAGCTAGATGGCAGTTCCTTACCTCCCATCGTCTTAGAGGGATAAATCTTAGTCTTAGCATCCTTCAGATTCTTCATAGTGACAATTTGATAATAATCCCAAGTGGCTCAACAAATATAGCTACGCTCCCCGGCAACGGCACCAGAAAAAGGTCTTGATAACCCACAAGTATAGGGGATCGCAACAGTTTTTGAAGGTAGAGTATTCAACCCAAATTTATAGATTCGACACAAGGGGAGCCAAAGAATATTTGTAAGTATTAGCAGCTGAGTTGTCAATTCAACCACACCTGGAGATTAATTATCTGCAGCAAAGTGATCAGTAGCAAAGTAGTATGATAGTTTTGATAATAGTAGCAGTAGCAATAGTAACAGTAATAGTGATAGCCGTGATTTTATAACAACGACAGTAGTGACAGCAGCAGTAGTAACTTAGCAAGAACAATATAAGATAAATTCGTAGGCATTGGATCAATGATCTATTGGATGATATTCATCATGCGACAGTCATAACCTAGGGCGATACGGCACTAGCTCTAGTTAAAAAATATAATGTAGGCATGTATTCCGTAAATAGTCATGCGTGCTTATGGAAAGAACTTGCATGACATCTTTTGTCCTACCCACCCGTGGCAGCGGGGTACTATTGGAAACTAAGGGATATTAAGGCCTCCTTTTAATAGAGAACCAGAACAAAGCATTAACACACGGTGAATACATGAACTCCTCAAACTACGGTCATCACCGGGAGTGGTCCCGACTATTGTCACTCCGGGGTTGCCGGATCATAACACGTAGTAGGTGACTATAACTTGCAAGATCGGATCTAGAACATAGATATAATGGTGATAACATAAATGGTTCAGATCTGAAATCATGGCACCCGGGCCCAAAGTGACAATCATTAAGCATGGCAAAGTCATAGCAACATCAATCTCAGAACATAGTGGATACTAGGGATCAAGCCCTAACAAAACTAACTAGATTACATGATGAATCTCATCCAACTCCTCACCGACCAGCGAGCCTACGAAGGAATTACTCACTCTCGGTGGGGAGCATCATGGAATTGGTGATGGATAAGGGTTGGTGATGACGAAGATCAAAGACCCCCCTCTCCGGAGCCCCAAACGGACTCCAGATCTGGCCTCCCGATGAAGAACAGGAGACGGCTACGGCTCCGTCTCGTGGATCGTGATAATTCTTCCTCCCTGATTTTTTCTCTGAAAAAATAGGTATTTATGGAGTCGGTTTTAGGGTCTGCGGGGCCACCAGGTGGGGACAACCCACCTGGGCGCGCCTGGAGGGGGGGGCGCCCTGGTGGGTTGTGCCCACCCAGGTGCCCCCCCTCTGGTGGTTCTTGGCTCTAGAAATTCTCTTTTATTTCTGCACAAAAAACAACACCATGGTAGTTCTGCTGAAAACAACGTCAGTCCGGGTTAGTTTCATTCAAATCATGCAAATTAGAGTCCAAAACAAGAGGAAAAGCGTTAGGAAAAGTAGATATGACGAAGACGTATCACTTGTTTCTTGTGTGAAGGGACTACACACTACCCTGCTCAGTGTCATATTTACCCCAAGGTACAAGAAGTTACGAAGCAGCAGAAAGTAGCCCGCAGGGAAAGTTTAGAAGAACCTGTGATGAAGGAAGTTGTTGAAGACCCTGAAGAAGGCCTAATCATATTTTACTCCAATGCTTGCTATTCATGTGGAGAAGAAGGACATTATTCCCAGTATTGCACAAAGGAAAGAGAAGAGTATCCCGGAGACTTCCCGACAGCAGAAGTGAAGTTTGACCCTCGGGAAATAGAAGCTCTGATCATTACAGAGAAATCCGGGAAGAGAAAACGAAGGCATCCTCAGAACAACCCAATTTCTACGGAGAAGGATCTTAGTCATATCACATGTTTCAAGTGCAAGAATTCAGGGCACTACTCCCATGAATGTTCAGAAAAGAAGCTAAAGATCCAAGGAGCCTACATAATCACAAAGAAGCCCCGAGACATGTCATAAGTCATTTGTTTTCATTGTAGGGAAGCAGGACATTATGCTACTAAATGTCCCAACAAGATGAAAGCTGGAGCTGAGTAGTTGTAATTTTGATGTTGGTAATAAGTGTAGTAGGTAGCAAATTTATTTTTCATGAGTACAATGAGTTGAGTTATGTAATGGGTGCTCAGAGATTGTAAGGAAATCATGAAATCAATAAAGTGAAAGTGTCCTACTTTCATATGTTGAATTGTATGAGTTATTACTTTACAAACACAGATGTTGACCATTTTCGAGGATATGAGAAATATGGTCCATGGAAGGATTTGTGCATTTCAAGGTTGGTAGTACCCTGTAAGAACACCCGGCCAATGGAAAGGGAAATGTGTCCCACAGATTGGAGTTTGGACAAAATGAGTTGGAGTTTTATCTTTGATATGATGGTATGAAGAAATGAAGTAATATTGGATTTAAAGGTGGTGTAATGATGGAATAGGGAACAATAATAACTCCAAGAGGAGTCAAAGTTATACAGGTGTTGAAGTGGGTCCATAACCCACAGGCCCAGGATTTAATAAGGATCGAGTACCCCCCCCCCCCTGGAAGAAGAAATTTTGGAAGAAGCTGTGAATTGATCAGCAGACGTTCCTTAGGAGGATACGAAAACCCAAGAGTTGTGAAGAAATGATAGATGTTTTGTTTAGCTTGCAGAACCAATGGAATTATTCGAACCCAGTTCGAGGACAAGAGAAATTCGGCAATGCTTGTGAGAATGCCCGAGTGTTAGAACTGCGAGATTCACTAAACCTTATACAGGGTAATGATCTGGGTGCGGAATGGATTGATCACCATACTGACTTACTCTCGTCATTCACTCTTGCTATTTGTGGTAAATTTGAGTGACTTACCCATAGTAGAGAGACGACGATAGCAAAACCTTGTTTAAACCTTAGAATGGTAGGATGATTGATCCATGTATAGGCAACCGTTGCCAATCGTAGGTTATACTGTGAGATTCAACCCAGACCCATTTTTCTGCAGGAGAAACCATTAATGGTTGACCACCATGAGATTATCGATAGCTGTTTAGTAATGGCGACAGACCTGCCAGCGAAGAAGACCCATTCTCGGAAGAACCTCACCATGATGGAAGGACACAAGATTTTGAGGAAAAGGTTATGCCCCTATCGGAAGAACCTCAGGGTAGGAGTTACTCCGAAGATGTGAGAAGACCGATAGTGTCCACACTAAGGATGGAGTACATGAGTTCTGTAGGAACCATAACCCTGCTTTTAAGTATGGTACCACACTAGACCATTCCATTCGATGGGATTGCTGGAAGAACCCCAAACCCTAACCTTTTCTTGCTAGCCTCTTCGAATCTCGAGGACGAGATTCATTTTAAGTGTGGTAGGTTTGTAACATCCCAAAATTCTAAATTTTGGAATGTTACAGTAATTAAATAAATTTGATTGTATGCTTGATTGTTTGGTTGAAAGTGAGTGGAATCTGAAACTTAAAAGAAAATCAAATGAGAGGGAATAAAAGGACTTTCCCAAATTTTTTCATCTGATTCCCTATCTAATTTTTTAAGTTTGCATCTTGTCAAACATTCTCTGAAAAAAAACATGAGAGGAGGAATATGACACTAAAAAAAAAAACAGAAACAATGTTTGACAATTTATTTGAAACTCAAATTCTATTTCATTTTGGAGTTATTCCAAAAATGTTTTATTAGTATTTTATTTGGCCATGAAAATATGTTCATGTTTTAGGAATTTTTATTCTGAAATTTTTGGTATATATTATGCCTATAAAAATGTTTTTTTATTCTTTTGTTTTGTCGTTGTTTTCTTAAAAAAAAACAAAGCCGCGCCCGCCAGGCAGGCCAACTGGCCCACCCAGCAGGGCAGGCGAAGACACAGCCCGACCAGCGCCAGCGAGGCCGAGGCCGCCCCCACGCTCGCCACTGCCTCGTTCGCCTCCCTCCCTCACGTAACCCCCTTCCTCTCTAGTTTTTTTCTCTCTCTCTGGCGTCTGGATCCCACCTCTCTTTTCTTCTTCTCCACGAAGAACAGAACCCCACGCGTTCATGCTCTGCACGCCCCCGCCACGCCCGATCTTCATGGGAACCCTACCCCGAGTCAACCCCTTCCCCAAGCCCCATGTCCTATAAATACCCGAGGCCGTCCTCTCCCGTTTCTCTTTGAAAACCCATGCCCAGGACCACCTCTAGACGACGCCCTCGTTATTCCAATCTAGGTCGGCGAAGCAGAGTTCATCACTCGACTCCGACCACCGGTGAGCTTTCCGGGACCCCTCCTTCCATACTCTACTTCCCCCTCGGGATTGTGCATCTATTTGACATAACCACGCCGCCCAGGGAATAACAGAACCTCGTCCTCAACATCGTCCGCCATCGCCGGAGCTCCCGGTTCACAGGAGCTTCTCGAGTCGCCCCGCTTGCCTGGACATCCCCGACCTCCACCTTCAACAAAAAATCGGACCCTCTCGGAGTTCTCCATCCGCTGGACATCGCCGTCTCCGCCGCTGGTCACCGGAGCCGTCGCCCCCGCCGACCTTCACTTCCCTGTCTACACGAGCACCTCTCCTCTCTGTAAGCAACGAGCACCTCCCTCCGTTTGTTTTTTTATTCGAAGCATTAAGATTAGATCGGTTTTAGTAGATCGGTTCTATTAGTCGGTTTACATCGGTTTAGATCAGACCGGTTCGTCGGTTTCTTTTAATTAAACGCACGTGCATGTTTTTTTAAGTTTCGACCAAGCGCTATTTAGATATGGATCGTCCACCTTTCTAGCCCAATAACAGTAGCCCAATTTGTTTTTTTATTTTCGTTCTTGTTTAAAAAAAATAGAAAAGTTTCAATCTTAGATATTCAATATCTTGAGTTTTATAAAATATTTTTGATTGATTCTTTTTGCTACGGTTTTGTTATTGTTTTGTCTTTCCAGTAGCATATAATGATTTATTTTTAGTTTATTTTAAATTAGGTTTATTGCAAAAACAGTACTGTTTTGCTTATGAAGTTGTTTTAGTCATATAATTTGTGTTTTTAATTATTTTTAGTTAATTCTTTTTGTAAGTTTTTACATGGTGCTATATGTTTCTGTTAGAATACAGTAGATAAATTTATTGTAGTTATTTATTGGTGTTTAGCTACTGTTTTAGAAATTGCTTGTTTAGTTCATAGTGATAGTTGATAAAAATAGTTTTATTAGTTTTTTTAAGTAATTCTTTTGCGCACTTCAATTTATGTTGTATTGTTTTGTTATTGGAGTAAATTAGTTTCGTAATTATTTTAGTATTGTTTACTATTGTCCTAGTGTTTTGCTAGTTGTTCTAGTGTTAACTAGATAGTTATAATAGTTTTTATACTAGTTCTTTTTGCTAGTAAATACTTTAGTAAATTATTTTTTCGTTGTTTCATTAGAATTATATTTTCTTTGCTGTAGAAAATTTATTAGAGTGATTTAGTGCTATTATGATAAATATTTGTGTGAGTTGGTCTCCACTAGTTTTCCTTGAAGTTTTCTTTTGAAGTTTTCCTTTGGTTTTTATTTGTTTTTCTTTTGTCCCATTATTGTTTTCTTTATTGCCTTTTTGATTGTTATTTTGATTGATAGAATTGATTTCTAGAATTTTTGCTTATGTGAATATAATGTTTGACTTTATTCGCAAAAAAAAGAATATAATGTTTGACTATATAGATTTTCTCGGAGTGACAAATAGTTTTAGCAAGTTTTTGAGAGCGTTATTATCTTCATCAAGTAATACGAGGCAAGTTCACTTTGACCATGCTTTTCATACCTATGTTTTTATTGCATTTAGTGTCATCTTTGCAACAATCCCTCCAGTAGTGATATTGAATCCTTGTAGTTGAGTAGTATGCATGAGGTAGGAACCCATCACCCTGTTACCAAGCCCGTGACGTTATTTATTTTAATGCTACGCTATAGTAGACGGGGTTGGTATGAGTGCTCGGGAGTGGTGTGTGAATGGAGGACTCTACGTCAATGATGACAACTTCATGATGGCATCTGCAAGGACTGCATCTTCAGGACCTCAAGACTTCAAGACTCGAAACAAGAATTCAATACACACTACTGGGTGAAGGATGGTTTAGATGGGCACCCTAGAGCAACCATTGGATGACCCGGGATGCATGGAGAAGCGCCTTGACATCTTGCGGAAAGCTTCACCTAGACTCAAAGAGACGGAAGAATACTTCATGCCCGGAAGCTTACCTGTGCAACCGCAAGTCATTATGGGCTCTGGCTTGGTTGACCTTAGTTGTTATTCTGGCTGGGACGGTGCTAGTAGATGTAGAACTACGGTAGGATTGGATGAGCACTGGACAATGGTCAGAGGAACTCTTCGGAAGACCATGTTTTGGTCGTCTTGTTCTCAAACACCCTAAAGTGCGAGAACGTAAAAAGAGGGATCGAATCTTGCGGGTAAAGTGTACAAACCTCTGCAGAGGGTTAAAACCTAATCGATTAGCCGTGTCCTCGGTTACGGACAATTTGAGCCTCTGGACTTGGATCTATATCGAAACTGTCAACACCAGACTGGTAACTTAATTGTGGGCCACTTATGATTATTTGGGCTATGAGACATCGGTTGGTGGAACCATGTCATGATAGAAAACTCCATAGTACAGACTCCTGATATTCATTTGTTGTAGGGAAAATAAAACCAGCTTTTACGCAAAAACTCCGACACAGAGCCACAAAGCCATATTGCATATAGAATAGTTTATCATCAGCTTCTCTTATTTGTGATCTTGCCGGTACATTCAATGTACTGACCTACACGGCTGCAACGTATCATGTTGTAGAATTTTCTTCGACGAGTAAGAGTTACGATGCAGGGTTACGGTCTACACTCAACTTGCCGATGGCGTTGATAGGACTCCACACCCGATTGTTTGTTTCCGCTAAGACTTATGAGGTATATATCAGTTTTACATTATTTATACATGTGATTGCACTTTGATATATACATTGATGTACTGTGTGTGCCAGCATACTGATCCAGGGATGGCACAGATACACAGAGGCATGACCGTTTGAGGTCGGGTCGCTACAAGTTGTTACAAGAACAACACCACAAACAAAATGGTACCCAAACTCATTGGGACCAAAGAGTTAGCAAACCAACAATACATATGACAAACTCCACATAAATATGTGCATATAGATATGAAATAGAATTTCATGCACATCTTAGCCAATTAGAGACTTGGTGGAGTTTCCCTTATATATTGGGTCAAAGAAAGAAAGCATGCCAAAGAATTTACATAAGGTAAATATGCATGCTCTAGACTTCAAGGACCAAATCAACACATGGTTGATAGGATCCCAAAAGAAAAGATACCAAGTGAAAATAAGATACTCAAAGAAGAACTTATCACTTGAAGGATACCAAATACAAGATACATCAAGGAATGAGATATCCATTGATACACACTAAAAGGAAGATACCAAACTCCCAAAAGAGAGGAAGGTTCCTAATGAACCAAGACCTCTACAAAGTTTCATGATGGCACATAGTACCAAAAAGAAACGACTTGTCTTCCACCAACACACACTTGATAAGGATCACAAGATGAGTGTTATAAAGAAAATAGGATAGCTCCCCCAAGAGTTGTGCATTTGAATGCAAAATGCTTAAGATGGGATCACCGCTTTCACTATATCCATAGACGCACTAGACGAGATCAAGAAATAAATATGATCCACAAGTGGCATGGAAGACAACGAGAGTTGAAATAATCCTAGGCAAGAGATAAAGCAAATAAAACCAATGTCCAATGTAAAGATGATCAACAATTTCTACCACATAAATGATTACCAATTGTCAAGAGACAAGAAGTATTTGGAAATAATTCCCGGTTGTAGATTTCAAAGATATCCATCATCATCTTCACACCAAACACAAAAGCAAATTGCAACGTGTAGAGCTAACATGCCACCTAGGGACAAGATAATTTACAATATCAATTCTAGGGACAATATCTCAAATGTACACATTTTCTAGGCTTGTAATTTGCACATAGCACATTACTCCCCCATAATGTGATACCAAAGAAAACTGCACAAGAGGCAATAAGAATCCAACAAGAGATAATTAATGGACTATTTAGAATTTGAATTACTCACGGGAATACATACCACATAGCGACTAGATAAACTTGTAATATCAATACTAGATGGTATTCCTCATGTACACGCATTTATAGGATTGTGAGGTGTACAAGGCACATCACTCCCCCACAATGGGATATTCCATTAATCTCTCACAAGAGCCAACTAAGATACAAACAAGATGCACAAAGGCTCAACGTACGACACACATGGACATGATGTGCAAACCAACATACACATACTTGATTAGTCACAATAGGCTTGGCAACCCAAATGGTTCTTTTCTTGACACCACTTTGAGTACCAACAAACTTGGCAACCTTATCCTTCCCAAGAGAATAGACATCATCTGTTAGAATAGGGTTGGATAAGGTACCATTCGTGCATGAAGAAGCTACGTGACCTTTCTCACGACATAGGTAGCAACGTCTACTCTTCACTTTCTTCTCACTTGATTTCTCAACTTGAGAATCATTAGCTTGAGTCATCTTGGGAAGAGGCCTTTCTTCAACTTGAGGTTGAGCATGGGAATGAACTTGTGGCCACTTCCCTTGTAGCTTGTCACTTATGGCCTTCTTCTTCAATGGGCAAGATCTAACATGATGCCCTTCAACTTTGCACTTGAAGCAAATAATCTTGGCCGAATTCTTGACTTGTTTTTGGCCCTTTTTCTTGTTCATATTGGACTTCTTCTTCTTATTGGAGTTGAATCCAAGTACACCTTTGTCATTGGGAGATTTTTGCACACTCAAGATATTGTTGAGTGTGGACTTCCCTTCATGACTCTTTTCCAAGTCTTTCTTCAAGGAAGTGACTTGGGCCTTGAGCTCTTTGATTTCCTCTACATGGTTAGTATCAACAGAAGTACTAGAGGAAGTATAAGCTTCATCGTTAGAGCAACAAGTCAAGGAAAGCAATTCATCACAAGATGTAGCAACATTATGAGTGGATGAATTATGAGGACTAGCACATGGCAATATAGCATTTAGACTTGAAATAGTGCTAGTATCCACATGATGCTCACTAGATGTTACCTTAGTCATCATAGCCTCATGAGCTATCTTTAGCACATTATGGGATACTAGAAGATCATCATCAGAGCTTGAGAGCTTTTCATGACTTTCTTCCAATTTCCCATAATTGCTAGATAGCAACGCAAGTTGAGCCCTTAGCTCAACATTCTCCTTCAAAATGGATGCTTCACAAGATATAGAGTTAGTAGCACTAGCATCATCATTAACAACAAGAGGAGAAGGCAACTTTGCAAGCTCTTTTGAATATGAAGCTTTAAGTTGGGCATGAGACTCGGTGAGTTTGATGAGCTCACTCTTAATGATCCTTGAGCCATTTTCGAGGTGCCCAAAGTCCTCAAGGAGTTTATCATGCGCAACTTCAAGCTTCTCATTTTTAGTTTCAAAATCATTGGCCACCTCAAGAGCTCTATCATGAGATTCCTTCACTCTAGACAATTCTAGAGCAAAAGTCTCCTCAAGAGATTCCTTGGTGGTTTGTTCAAGTTCAAGAGCTTGGGAGAGGTCCGCAATCTCATTAGCGTAATCACGCTCATGACCTTCCATTTTCTCAATGGTGACCTCATGCTCCTCGAGATGAGATTCCAACTCCTCAATATATTTCTTGCCCTCAATGGCAATGGACATGATTTCCATGAAGTTGGAACGAGCAATTTTATTTTTATGAAGAGTTTTAAAAACCATTTCCCCCTTAATTTTTAAGGAGGCAACATTATCACTCTCTTCATCATTATCCTCATCATTATTAGCATTAACATTATAATCAAGAGACATGGTTCAAAGTAGGAGATACCTTTGAAGCCTTAGCCATAAGGCAAAAAGCAATAGATGACGATGTAGGATCCCTTGAAGCACCGTTCAAGACCACATATTGTTCCATGGAGTGTTGGGTTTCCTCTACATTGTTAGCACAACAACTCGAGGAAATACATGCATTTTTATCATGGCAACAAGATATAACAAGCATATCATCATGAGATTTAGTCAAGCAATTTCTACATGATATGCACGGACTCTCAACACAAGCATATGAAACATTTGGAGTGCTCAAAGTGCTAAAGTCCAAAGATGAAGCATTGCAATAAGAAAGTGATGAAGGATAATAAACAATAAGCCCATTATCATCATTGCAATGAACACCACTACTCACCATGTCATTACCTTGTGGCAAACCACATGTAGGTGAAGTAGAAGAAGTTGAGAACACTATATGACCGGAGGTGGAGGGAGGAAAATTATCCTCACAAATCTTGGACACACCATATTTATCTTTAAGCTTTGTCCACAACTCATGAGCATCCCGAAACGGCATGAGTTGAAATATAACTACATTACTCAAAGCAACAAAAAGCACATTAGAAGCTTGAGCATTGAGATAAGAGTTTTCTCATCCTCTATAGATAATCTTTGAGGATCCTTCGGAGGAGAAAAACCCATATCTACAATTCGCTCTAAACACGGGTCAATGGCCCGAAAATGATTAAGCATGGGGATAACCCAAACATCAAACTTTGTGCCATCGAAACTAAGAGTGTCAGAGAATCCTAATCCCCTAGTCGACATCCTTACTCTCTAGGCGCACTGGTATGCGTCGGTGCTATACAAATGGTTTTTAACCCCTTTCCGCGACGGCATTTGGAACCGTCACCAAGTGAGTGTGGGCGATAGGGGGGTCCTTCCCACACGACCCAGAAACCGTCGGGGATAGGGAGCCAAGATGCATATACTGTACTCCTACTCATTTGTGCTCACATTGCCATCGCAGTCGGTATTCTGTGGTGCTACGTTTATGATGCGCGACCCATCACAAACGGTTCACTATTATAGAACGTGTATGATAAGCATACAATCACACACATTTGCTTTTCCCAAACCGTATGCGATAACTAATTAAGAAGATTAGCTAATCTTCGTACGAGTGTCGGACAGGATTACGAAACGTCGGACCTTCGTAACATCATCATACACGACAACTATCACACACGCTATTCTGTGGTGCAATGTTTACGATGCATACTTCATCAGAAACAGTTCATGGTTGCGAATTGTGTACGATAAGGCAACTATCACAAACGTTTAGTTTACTCGCACCGTTTGTGATATTGTCTGACATCGCACACGCTTTGCAAACGGCAACTGTGTGCATGCTTGCACACGTTTCCTCTCTGTGAACCATGTCGGATTATGGTGTATATCGCAAACGTTTGTGTTTTACCAACCGTGTGTGCCGTAATGACTTGGAGAGCGTAATTTCACCGTAATTTAATTGCTGCTATTTCAAATTGTACCAGATTTGAATTTGAATGTATGGTATAGCTTTATTCATATCCATCAGGTTCAAACAACCAATGCATTATTCGATTCATAGGTACATATGTTCAAGAATTACATAAGAACCAAATAAGGAATGATGAACCACAGTTGTATACTTGTACTATTAAAGACGGTAAAGAAAGAGGCGAAATACATTCTGGTTGCTGAACAAGGTGAAGTGGAATGCTCATATTGTGCCCTCCTCCATGTAGAAGGCACGCACAACTCTAGTCCAACCCCTTGTGATGGCCGATCGCCCATCCTTCACGGTCTTCATGAAAACATCTAGATAATCATCGTGTTCTGGTAGAAATACTTTAATCTTTGCATGCCCACCAATCATGTAGTTTGAGAGGTAATCTTGAGTAAACTGCTTTGGCAACCACCGCAAAGGAAAAAGATTCAGACATTGTCATCTAACACAACTCATTATGGGCAGTAAAAAGAAGGCTGCAGAGTTCTTACTTACCATCCTGCAGTTCGCTGTTGTCTTGGATAAAGTGTAAACAAATAGTTTAATTGCCATCTTTTGACCAATTTTACTAACAATCTTTATCAGCTTCCTCACTTGATGCTGGTTCATCGATATCTCATTGCCCCATACGCAGAAAGGGTCGAAGCACGGATCTTTACCAATGACATATGTACCTAAAAGCACCAAGTTAATATTAGAAGCTAAACAACAATTGCACAATGATGTAGTACAACACTCTTTTATAATATCTTATAACATCGAATATACTCACATATTAGATGAATTAACATCTTATATTATGGGCCGAAAGGAGTTTATTGCATTCTTACAAATTATCGGCAGATTAACTGCTGCTGTATCCATGGGTTAGAGTTAGTTTGAGCTAGTTCAGGCTCAAATAGCCCTAAAGTATATCCAAACATGAGGGCTAGTTTGAGCTAGTTGCATCTAACCCACCCAAAAAAACTATCCAACCCAAGAGGTGCTAATTGGAGCTAGTTCTCCTAGTGCATTTATTGTCAATCTAACCATGTCATCCAAACACCTCTTTGGATGGAGTTAGTTCAGGGTCAGTCATGAGCTAGAAACTAACTCTAACCTCTAGCTAAGTTGAGTATCCAAACAGGGCTGTGTTGTTGTTGTTGTTGCTGCTCTTCTACGTATATCTAGACATCATCAGAACATTAATTAAGGTACCACTCTTCCTTGTTGCTATGTAGCCTAGGATTGCATATTTAGACATTAAGTACAGTGCATGTTGCTATGTAGCCTCAGATATATTACATATGGCCCTAGTTAACCTAACGATAAATGGGTTACAGATATATTCAGTTAAAAGTCCGATTCACAGATTAGTCCCTTATCAGCCCCCGGCCTATATGGTACCAGCTACCGATATCCTGAACAGTGAGTATATATAAGCCATGGGATGAAACTAACCTCGATGGAAAACAGTAGTCGTTCCCAAAATTGTCCTGTGTAGGTACATCGAGAGGCATGTTAAGCAGAACAGGCTAAACATCAACCAAAATTATCCATGGCAGACAGAATAATCTCCAAAAGATAGCTTCAGTGTGCAGGTTTAAGCATGCTAGTAAAGCAAAACAAGTGGAAAGGTGTGTTAACTGCAACAGGCCTAACATTTAACAACAAGCAAACATAGTAATTCAAACTGGTATTGTGCCGGTCTAAGTACACTGGTTATTGTTAAATAAAAATGGAAAGGCGTGTTAACTACAAGATGCAGCAACCAAATGTAGTCATTCATAGTGGTATTGTTGAAACTGGTACTGATGAAATTGAACTGCACAGTTCATACTTGCACATATAGAACATCACGTTGTGCATAGCTGGAATAAACAAGGCATACTACGAACAACCAAAGATAGCATTTGAAACTGAACATATGCTAACTACAAACAACCGAACAATCAAAAAACTTTAAAAGAGGCATATGCTAGCTATAACAGGCTTAAATCCAAGCAAATATATGCATTCCTATCGGTATGTTTAAAACTGGATTGATGAAATGTACTGCACAGTAAATAATTGCACATATAGAGCATCACATTGTGAACAACTGAAATAAACAAGGCATACTGCAAACAACCAAATATAGCAATTAAAACTGGACATATTCTAACTACACTACAAAAGGGACTCAACAAAACAAATCATGGGTTTCCCCCTGTGAAGAGGCATGGCAAAACAAATCATGGGTTTCCTCACTTGTCACAGATGGGCTTGTTCCCGTGGGAAGAGCACGAACCCTGGATGCGCTCCATGTTGTCGCAGATGGGCTCCTTCCCCTTGGAAGAGCACGGCTGTAGGGTGCCCTCCCTGATGTCGCAGACGGGCTCTTTCCCCTTGGAAGAGCAGATGGGCTCTTTCCCCTTGGAAGAGTCAGAGAGTGTGCCCTCCTCGTGGTCGCCGTCGATGAGGTCTGACTTGGAAGCTGTGGATCCCAAGCCAGCATCGCAGAACATGTCCTTCAGAAATGACAAAAGGGGCTCGATGGCGATGTAGGATGGCAAATTGTTGACAGCGAGCCAGAGGAGATCAGCGGCGGGGCCATGGATGAGATCGACGGCGGTTGAACCTGAGGGGTTGGGGGTGGGCCACTTAACCTGTGACATAGCCCGCCTCAGGCCGTCGCTGTCGATGACCTCGATGTCGTAGCCGGCATCCGTGACATACCCGCATACTCTAGCCCGCTGATTGAGTGCCTGCGGCCAGTAATGGTCGTCAGCTTCCTCGGCGACGTCGGGCGAAGAGACCACGATACACCTCTTTTGGGCCACTCGCTCCTCGAGCTCCACGGGAAGCGTAGCCGGGCTTAGGCTGCGATGCTCTGGAGTGGGGGATGGGGATCTGGGGGAAAGGGGGCGTTTGGCAGGCGTCATCTAAGAAACTCAGGGCGGCCTGGGTATGGAGATCGGTGGGTAAGCTGCACGGGCAAACTGGCAGATGTTGACAATGGAGGCCTTGCGGCGGCGGCGGCGGCGGCGGGGACCTTGCTAGTGTTTCGAGCGAGGGAGGGTGTGTGTGTGTGCGCGCGCCCGAGGAGGTTTTGGTGTGTGTGTGTGTGTGGAGGGGGGGTGGGGGGTGTGTTTGAGGAAATGACGCGGGTACTGAAAATTTTACTATGCGGGAGTCAGACGCGGGAGTGAAATGCCGGGGCTATTGGAAATTTCGATGATGGTGTATCGCACACCGTCCGGAGATAACAACCGTGTGTTATGAAACAGAAAAATCCTCGAGGCAGGCAGATATTTTCGAGGGATGCAGGCGAGATTGGGAACAAGAAACATCACAAACGGTCGAAACACAATAACTGTGTGTTATCAAATAGAAAAATCTGCAAGCGGGTAGATATTTTTGAGAGGGGAAGCCTCATGGAGCCCAATGTAGTGTGCGGATGTGTGCGTGACAGAGGCACCGGCGTGGCACACGGTTAGTTTGAGTGAACCGTGTCTGTTGCGTCATACGACTTGTCTAATGTTCATAAATTTGGCGAAAAATGACGCGGGAGAGGGTCAGAACACGAACACGCTTGCATGTGGACCAAATTTATGTATGAAAAGGGTGGTTTGATGTTCAAATACCAAATGCAACTTCGACGTGGCACCTATCTCGCAAAGCGCACGGTATTGCTTGCCCCCTCTTGTCGACACGAAGGGAATCCTAAGCTATGAATGCAAGCCCCCCCAACCGAGGTTCACCTAGCAAAGTGCGAAGTAGCTAGCAGCCCCCCTCGTGTTGGCACGAAGGGAATCCTAAGCTATGAATGCATGCCCCCCAACCGGGGTTCGCCTAGCAAAGTGCGAAGTAGCAGCCCCCCACACACACACTTTCAGTCGGCGGGCCAGAGAGGCATCTCACCAAGATGGATCGTAAAACGGACCAAGAATAATCCACCTTGGTCGTACAACCTCTCTCTTGTTGTTGGTCAAAGTGATGGCCGTCCATGCGACCCCGGAGATGGGCTAGCTCGCCAATAATCACGCAAGTAGCTAGTCCCCGAAGACAACCACTGCATGCGTGTGGCCCAAACATATGTATGGAGAGGTGTGTTTTTGAATACACAATGGAACAACTTTGATGTGGCACCGTGATTTCGAACTAGAAATCCCCACACTGAGTGAGGGTTAGGTTGATGATGCATATGTATGTTACACTACACTTCAAGCCGACGATGGGGATTCATGCATGCATGCGTGCATAGTATACGCGCTCAAACTTAATTAGGTCTGAATCTCACCATGACCTATACTACGATAACACGAACCAAAGGAAGAATCCGCCATGGTAACCAATCTTGTTGTCGGTCAAGGTGATCATGGATGTCCACGCGGGCCCACGAATATATAGGCTTGTCGCCGATAACCACGCGAGGGAGTGTACCGTCCGAAGACAACCACTACATGCATATGTATGGAGGTGATGCGTGCATGCATGTTTGAATACCATTTCACAACATTGCTGTGGCGCATGCGTAAAAAATCGTACGGTCCCCACACAGAGCGAGATCGATTCATGACGTGTCATTGTACTAGCCACTTCGACTTGATGGGAGGGATTCATGCATACACATGCATGTGTGTGTGCTCAAACTGTATCATGTCATCCAAGAGCATGATCTATATATATACCGTATTACAAGCAAAAAAATAATCCCCTCCTAAGTCAAATTAACCTCTCTCATTGTCATGCAAAAAGTAGTGATGGACCAAGCGGGCCCACAGATGGAAAGCATCGATATCGCTGATAACCGCTTAAGTGGGTGTGAGAGGACAACCACCATCGCTTTGCATGTGGGCCAAACATATGTTGAATACCCAAAATGCACAACTTTGATGTGCCACATGCCTCAAAAACCGTAAACCCCCCACACAGACCGAGGTTCATGAAGCGTACTACATATGATGGTCCCCTTCCCCCTCTTCGACGCATACTATATGCTCCTACCGTAATACAACCCAAAAAGAATCCTCCTCGATGGTGAAATTAATTAACCTCTCCCGATGTAGGTCAAAGTGATGCATGCATGGACGATGGCCTCGTGGGCCCATAGATGGAAGCGTCACACGTGAGTGTCCTAGCTTGGATAACCACCGCCTGCATGCATGTGGCCTAGGTGTTGTGTGATGTTTGAATAGCTAATTTCACAACCTTGATGTGGCATTTGCCTCGAAAACCGAAAAGTCCCGACACTGAGTGAGGTGTACTTGTTCACGGACGTGTATGTATAGTATATATGCTAGTCCCCTCCCACCTCTTCGACGCGTACTATATACCACCATAACACAAACAAAAAAGATTCTACCTTGCTGGTCAAATTGACCTCACTGCCGGCTGTTAGTCAAAGTGATGGAAGACGACCTTGCGGGCCCACAGAAAGCGTCAAACACGAGTATCGAGTGTCGTGTAGGACAACCATGCATCGACTACATGTGGCCAAAACATGTATGTATGAAAGGCTTGTGTAATGTTTTAAATAATGAATTCACGACTCTGATGTGGCACCTGCCTAACAAAACGGCCAACCCACACGGTGGCTCACAACTCGTAGTGTACTGCGAGGCACCCGCCACCCCCCAGACGCACACACCCACACACACACCTCGAATCCACCGCAACTACGATGCATGTTAAATTATCCCGCAGTGAACATATGTTACCAAAGGAGGGACATTTTAATTTTGGAAAAAAACAGAGATCATTAAGACATTTTAGTACATTAATTGATTGATTTTCTACGGGTATAATGTGCAAAAATCAAATTTGAGCTACATGCACACGTGACAGTGCACCTAAATGGATTGCAAAAACACATGTGTGTCACTGGGTGCATGTTTACTCCCCGTGCAAGAAATTTCAAACATTCAGAATCTTGATTTTTAAATTCTAGTACATCCAAAACTTATTTGAAGTTCATGAAACTTATCATGTTGTCATATGGACACCAATACAAAGTGGCATTGTACTTTTTTTTGTCAAATTTGAGACCAGTTTTGATGTAATCTTTATCTAATTACAAATGGGAGATTATTAATAATTGGGAACCAATATCCCAAATGGATTATTTATTCGAACCGTGAGCGTTAGACCAACAATGGATACGTGCCATGCTTCGGTTAAGCAATAAAGCGGTAACATTAATCATCCAAATAGAAAAACAATATACGTGCCGCCACGCGACCCGTGTGCCGTGCGAGCAGGCATGAGTTGACGGGACGCATGCGAGCAGTCCGCCGCGCAGGCAGACCAGTGTAACACCCCCTATCATTAACTACAGTGATCACCCTAGGTTAATGCCATGTCAGCAAGCTTAATAGTGCATAATCATCATTAGCATCCAGAGGCTTTTCAACTCCTAACTCAAATTCAAATTTAAATGAAAGTGAAATATAAAAGTTGTCCAACATAAAAACTAAAATGCTCAGTAAATAACAAATATTGCAGAGGCTAGTCTAAAATTGAAACCAACAAATAATAAAATGATTAGGTGGCACTAACATGTTTAAGACAGCTAGGAGTAATGCATTTTAATTATTATAAAAGTGGTGTGAGATCCATTTCACTCCAAACCAATTTTTGACAGTGGTAGAGGATGCCTAGTATTTATTGGAACAATTGCCATGTTCTATAAAAATCATTTTGAGGCCTAACTTTTTACTAAACAGGGAAATAAGAATAAATAAAAAGGAAAAGAACAAAACAGAAAAACAAAAGAAAAGATAAAGGAAAACCCCCCGGGCCTGTCGGCCCAGCTGGCCACCAGGCCGACTAGGCCGGCCCACCCCTCACTCCCTTATCCCCCCAAACTCTAGCCGTTCTCCCCCGTCGCCCCACTCGCTTCCCCCCAACTCTCCCCTCACTCCCTCGATCCAGATCGGGATCGAGGCGACCGCGCCCCCGACCCCGACGACACCGCCCCGGATCGCCGTCGCCGTTGCCTCCTCACCCTCCTCCCCCTCGCCAGCGCCGACGCCGCTCGTCCCCCTCGCCGACGACCGCGCCCATGCGCTCGCCCCGACTGCGCCGACCGCGCCCCGACGCGCCCGACCGCGCCCCGTCTCCGTCTCGTCGCCGACGCCTCGCCGGACCCCGTCGCCGTCATCCCCGGCCGCCTCCTCGAGCCCATTGCCCCGACCCTGCATCCGCGGTGAGGGCCACGCCCTCCCTCTCTCTCTGTCGCCGCCGTCGCCCCGCACCCGCTGGCCCCGCATCGCCGCTGCCGCTCGCGCGCTGCCTCGCGCCCGCGCTCAGCCCTGCACCGCGTCCGCACCTCGCCCGCTCCAGCCGCTCACTGCGCTCGTCCCTCCCGAGCCGCACGCGCGCGCGCGCGTCCGCGCTTGGCCGCGCCACGGCTCGCCAGCGCGCGCCCACGCCTCACCGCTGCGCTGCCATTGCCGCGGTGCCGTCCCCCTGCTGCTGGTGCGCCGCCGCGCGCCCGCTCGTCGCCGGACCCGCACTCCGCCTCCCCGTCGCCGGCAACCTCGCCCCGCACCGGGCGGGTTGCGCCCCTGCGCCCGACGCCCGTTTCGCCCGTGCCCGACCCGCTAGGCCCCCAGGGCCTATGACAGTGGGGGCCCACCCCCAGAACATTTTTATAAAAAGAAAATAAAAATAAAAATAATAAAAATAATTAATTAATTAATTAGTTAATTAATCCTGATTAGGTTAATTTAATTAACTAATTAGTGTTAATTAAACAGTAATCTAATTAGTTAATCCTAATTAATCTAACAGTCTATGACAGGTGGGACCCACCCTGTCAGGACGCCTGCTGACGTCAGCATGATGTCATGCTGATGTCATCGCAACACTGTTTCGGATAATGTTGATTTAAATAATTAAATAAATTCCAGAAATTAATAAAAACTTTAGAAAATCATATTAAATAAACCATAACTCCGATGAAAATACTTTATACATGAAACTTGCTCAGAATTCCGATACGAACCCGGTTACGCCCTTCGTATTCCCGTCAGACGCCCGCAGCTATAAGAACATTGAACTTTTAGACCGGTTTCAGTAAATGAATAGTGCCCAACTTTAATTAAATAAATCCGAATAAATTCCTAAATTAACTAAATCATTTAGTTAGGCAGTAGAACACCCCGGCACTGCATATTGTCATGTCATACTTTGTGTAGCATTGTTTGCTTTGTATTTACTGTTTCCTCCCCCCTCCTTCTCTTTCGATAGACGCTGAGACCGCTGACGACGCTGCCGTGAACGACTACTACGTCGACGACCCTTCTCTCTCGACACAGCTTCCAGGCAAGCCCCCCCCCTTTGATCACCCGATATCGCCTATTCCTTCTCTCTACTGCTTGCATTAGAGTAGTGTAGCATGTTACTGCTTTCGGTTAATCCTATTCTGCTGCATAGCCTGTCTTTGCTACTACTGTTGATACCTTACCTGCAATCCTAAATGCTTAGTATAGGTTGCTAGAATTACATCAGTGGCCCTCCACTCTTGTCCGTCTGCCTTGCTATACTACTGGGCCGTGATCACTTCGGGAGGTGATCACGGGTACATATACTATATACTATTACATACTTATGTTACTGTTCGGAGATGGGGGCTGAAGGGGCAGGTGGTTCCATCCAGGCAGAGGTGGGCCTAGGTTCCCGACGGCCCCCGAGTGTTACTTTGTGGCGGAGCGACAGGGCAGGTTGTGACCACCTAGGAGACAGGTGGGCCTGGCCCTGGTCGGCGTCCGCGGTTACTTCAAATTAACACGCTTAACGAGATTGGGTATTTGATCTGAGTCTGGCTACGAGCCTATACGCGCTAACCACCACGCGGGAACAGTTATGGGTACTCGACGTCGTGGTATCAGCCAAAGCCTCCTAGACGTCAGCGACTGAGCGGCGCGCGCCGGGTTGGACCGCATAACACAACTTCCTTTGTAATGGAGGTTGCTAGGTCTGCTCTCCGGCCGCCCACGCAACGTGCAGGTGTGCAATGGGCGATGGGCCCAGACCCCTGCGCGCATAGGATTTAGACCGGCGTGCTGACCTCTCTGTTAGGCCTAGGTAGGGCTGCGACGTGTTGATCTTCCGAGGCCGGGTATGACCCAGGAAAGTGTGCCCGGCCAGAGGGATCGAGCGTGTTGGGTAATGTGGTGCACCCCTGCAGGGAAGTTTATCTATTCGAATAGCCGTGTCCCTCGGTAAAAGGACGACCCGGAGTTGTACCTCGACCTTATGACAACTAGAACCGGATACTTAATAAAACACACCCTTTCAAGTGCCAGATACAACCCGGTGATCGCTCTCTCACAGGGCGACGAGGAGAGGATCGTCGGGTAGGATTATCCTATGCGATGATACTTGGTGAACTTACCATCTACTCTCTTCTACATGCTGCAAGATGGAGGCTGCCAGAAGCGTAGTCTTCGACAGGATTAGATATCCCCCCTCTTATTCTGGCTTTCTGCAGTTCAGTCCACTGATATGGCCCTTTACACATATACCCATGCATTTGTAGTGTAGCTCCTTGCTTGCGAGTACTTTGGATGAGTACTCACGGTTGCTTTGCTCCCCCCCTTTTCCCCCTTTCTTTTCTTTCTGGTTGTCACAACCAGATGCTGGAGTTCAGGAGCCAGACGCCACCGTCGACGACGACCCCTACTACTCTGGAGGTGCCTACTACTACGTGCAGGCTATCGACGACGACCAGGAGTAGTTTAGGAGGATCCCAGGCAGGAGGCCTGCGCCTCTTTTGATATGTATCCTAGTTTGTGCTAGCCATCTTATGGCAACTTGTTTAACTTATGTCTGTACTCAGATATGTTGCTTCCGCTGACTCGTCTATGATCGAGCACTTGTATTTGAGCCCTCGAGTCCCCTGGCTTATATTATGATGCTTGTATGACTTATTTTACTTTTAGAGTTGTGTTGTGATATCTTCCCGTGAGTCCCTGATCTTGATCGTACACGTTTGCGTGTATGATTAGTGTACGATTGAATCGGGGGCGTCACAAGTTGGTATCAGAGCCGACTGCCTGTAGGAACCCCCCCTTCCACACTCCTTGGCCGAAGTTGAGTCTAGACAAAGAAAACAGTTTTACTAACATGGCTGTGTGTCTTACGGGCCCACGTCGCCATTGGGTGGTATTAGGATCTTTTACTCCTCGTTCTTTACTCCGGGACTCTGAACTCTCTTCTACTCGGGTTAAACAAATTTACTAACACTAATATTAGGATCCCGTGACCACATTCACCCCAAAGTTGGATAAGCCATAGTTATTCCTTAGAATAGTATTTTGGACAATATCCACACTGTCATATGACTCCTTTGAAACATCTTTGTTTTCAGATGGAACCCACGAGACAGGTCGTGCGCCACACGACGGCCATTGGTGTTCAGGGTTCACCTGCTGTGTTAGCTGAGATGATGACCTATCTGGGTTATCGCTGGCACCCTGAGTACACCGTGTACGAGCAGTACCAGGACTTTAACCAGGAGCAGTACCGTGCCATCGTCCACCTCTACTCTCGGGAGTATGACTCCACTACTGTGCTGCACACCGCTCATGGTGTTGGAGTGACCATCGATATGGCAGTCCACGATGCTGCTTATGCAGCTCTGACACGTCTTCGTGGAGAGTATCGAGCGTTGGACACCTCCCCTTTCAGGCACGTTGCTATCGCATCTGACGATGGTGCGGAGGGATATTACACTGCTGCCTACTCCACCGTCACCCGAGAGCCCTTCCACCATCAGAACCTGGTTCTGCATGCTGATGGGCTGGATCGAGCTAACCGAGCTCTTCGCCACGAGTTGTACACCACTCGTCAGCACCTTTACAGTGGTTTGACGCTGTTGCACCCCTTTGTCTGATCTGGTGAGCTGCCGCGATCTGCGATCTACCCAGTCAGGACCGTGATGCCCCAGGGTGTCGGTTGGCCAGATGTGGGAGGCTACACTCCCGCACTTGGTCCTCTTTTGCCACCTGGACGTCGGGTTCTACACCAGAGTGTTCATGGACCGCAGGCTACTAACGCGGAGGACTTCCCGTCGCGTCACTACCAGCTGTCAGGCTACACCTACCTCCACAGTTCCTCCTGGGACTGATGTAGTCTTGATTATTAGCATTAGATGCATTCGCCGCGAGCCTGCGTGCCGCCTATGATGTCCTTAGTCTTATGTACTGAACTCTATGCATGATCCCTTTTGTAAGATATGCCAACTACTATGTAGTATCTATCGTGCTCCTTTCATTATGCATGTTTCACCAAGAATGATTCTTGTCTTTGCAAATTTCTCAATGCTGAACTACCCCTATTAAATATTAGCAGGATGGTTAGACCAAGTGGTCATGGTCGTGGTGGCAACGCCCCACCACCGCCTGAGTATATGGCTGGTATGATCCAACAGTTCGAGCTGAACCGCCAGTTCATGGAGAATATGATGGCTTAGTTCCCGCGCCCCCATATGAACCAGCAGCCAGCCCAAATAACTCTGCAGGACTTCATACGCCTCAACCCAACCATGTACCGCAGCTCAACTCAGCCTCTGGATGCTGATGACTGGCTCCGTGACATCACCTATGAGATGGAGTCTGCTGATGTAGCCCCTGCCAGCTATGTCACCTTTGCTTCCTTCTTTCTGAAGGGACCTGCTGCTCAATGGTGGGACAGCCACAGGCGTACTCTGCCGGTTGGAGCGATCATCACCTGGCCAGACTTTCAAGCTGCTTTCCGTGCCCGCTTCATCCCACAGGGAATCATGGACCGGAAGAAGCGTGAATTCCGCAACCTCACCCAAGGCAACAAAACTGTGGAAGCTTATCAGTGGGAGTTTCTGGACTTATCCCGCTATGCTGAAGAAGACATTGCAACTGATGCACGCAGACAGGAGAAGTTCCGTGATGGCCTTCAAGCTGACATCAAGCTCGCACTGCTAGTGCATGATTTTCCCGATTTCGCCACCTTGGTGAACAAGGCCATCAATGTTGAAACTGGTCTGCAGGAACACCAGAGCTCTCACAGACGCAACCATGACACGGGCTCATCTTCGGGCCCGCCCTCACAGAAGCGTAAAATCTAGATCCCGAACAGCATGTACCGTCCAAATGCACCTGCTCCAAGGCAGTCTTATGCTGCACCGCGTCTGCCTCCTCCACCGCCCAGGCAGCGAAGACTTCCAGCTGCACCACCCCAAGCTCCTGCTCCCACCCCCAATAATGGTCTGTGCTACAAGTGTGGTCAACCAGGTCACCTTGCCAGGAACTGCTATCAGAACCAGAATCAACTGGCCCTTCCTGCAGCTGGCCGTGGAAGCAACCAGCCCCGCAACAACAATGCCAAGTCTTATGGTCGTGTTCATGCCAACCACGTTGATCTCAATGAAGCTCGAGACCAGCCTGCTACTATGATGGGTACACTCCTCGTAAATTTAGTACCAGCATCTGTTTTATTTGATACAGGTGCATCGCATTCATTCATGTCGGAAGATTTTGCATGCTTGCATGACATTAAATGTGAGGACATGAACGCTTCGCTATTAGTACACACCCCTGCGGGCCAATGTCGAACCTCCATGTTTTGCAAGGACGTCCCCGTTGAAATCGAAGGACTGGAATTCCTTGTCTCTCCCATCGCACTGAAGTCCTGTAGCATTGATCTCATTCTAGGAATGGAATGGTTGAAAGCGCATACTACTTCTATAGTTTGCGCCACTAAGACCGTCCATCTGCTACACCCTTCTGATGAAATAATAAGCTACAACGCTCGTCTGGTTTAGAATGCCGAGGCAAGGCTTTATGCGTTGAACGCATTGAACGCTGCACCACTCGAGGGCATTGAAAACATTCCCGTTGTTCGTGAATTCCAAGACGTCTTTCCTGAAGAACTTCCAGGGATTCCCCCTGCTAGAGCTGTCGAATTCATCATCGACTTGAAACCAGGCACCACCCCTATAGCCAAACGACCTTACAAGATGCCGCCACATGAACTCATTGCGCTTAAGGAGGAAATCGACACATCTCTTCGCAGTGGTTTCATTCGCCCCAGTTGCTCTCCTTGGGGAGCACCTTCCCTCTTTGTCAAGAAGAAGGATGGGACAAACCGATTGGTCCAAGACTACCGACCTATTAACCAAGCTACCATTCAGAACAAATATCCTCTTCCTCGGATCAATGATCTGTATGATCAACTAGCTGGCTCATCAGTGTTCTCCAAACTTGACTTAAGGTTGGGATACCACCAGATCCATGTTCGTGAAGAGGATATCCCAAAGACCGCATTCGTGACTCGATATGGTTCATATGAGTACACTGTCATGTCATTCAGCTTAACCAATGCTCCAGCCACCTTCTCTCGTTTGATGAACTATATCTTCATGGAATACCTCGACAAGTTCGTCGTGGTTTATCTGGATGATATCCTTGTGTACTCCAAGAATAAAGAAGAGCATGCTGAACATCTTTGTCTTGTCCTGGAGAAGCTTCGAGAGCATCAACTCTATGCTAAGTATTCCAAGTGTGAATTCTGGCTTCCCGAAGTAACTTATCTTGGGCATGTCATCTCCAAGGATGGTATTGCCGTCAACCCCGAGCGAGTTCAGGCTATTCTCGATTGGACTCCTCCGAAGAACGTCAAGCAAGTCAGGAGTTTTCTCGGTCTCGCCAGCTATTGCTGTCGATTCGTCGAGAACTTCTCCAAGATCGCCAGGCCTCTGACTAACCTATTGCATAAGGGCGTCAAGTACCAATGGACAGACAAATGTCAGGAAGGTTTCCAGGCACTCAAGGACAAGTTGACTTCTGCCCCAGTGCTTGCTCCACCTGATACTAAGATGGACTTCGTCATTTACTGCGACGCTTCCCCTCAAGGATTAGGCTGTGTCCTAATGCAAGAGCGCAAAGTGATTGCCTATGCATCCCGTCAATTGCGCCCTCACGAAGAGAACTACCCAGTTCACGACCTCGAGCTTGCTACTGTCATACATGCACTGAAACAGTGGCGACATTACCTTCTCGGTAATCGTTGCGAGATCTTCACCGACCACCAAAGTCTAAAGTATTTGTTTACTCAGCCAGACCTGAACCTTCGTCAGCAGAGATGGATGGAGACTGTTGCAGACTTTGACTTGGGTATTTCCTATACACCAGGCAAGGCTAATGTAATGGCTGATGCCTTGAGCCGTAAGTCATATTGCAACCACCTCCAGGTTCACAAAGTTCAAACCTCGCTTGTTGAGGAATTTAGAAAGCTGAACCTCCATATTGTTCCTCCTGGAGCACTCGCTCCCCCTCCTCTAGAGTTCCGCAAGATGAACCTCCGTGTTGTTCCCCAGGGTTCCCTTAATACCCTGGCTGTCGAACCAGATCTCTTGGGCAGCATCAAGACACTGCAGAAGTATGACTCTCAAGCCCACAAGATTAAGCGCTACCTCGCGGCAGGAAGGCCCTCGTGCTTCACCCTTGAAGATGATGACACCTTATTCTTTAAAGGTCGAATAGTGGTCCCTACGGAAGACAACCTGGATATGACTCAGAAGGTTAGGAAAGAAGCTCATGAAACGCCTCTGTCTATTCATCCCGGTAGCACCAAGATGTACCAAGATGTTCGTCGAAAATTCTGGTGGTCTAATATGAAGCAAGACATTGCTCGTTATGTTGCTGAATGTGACGTTTGTTGTCGAATCAAAGCAGAACATCAAAGACCTGCTGGAACTCTGCAACCTATCTCTATTCCTGAATGGAAATGGGACCATGTTGAAATGGACTTCGTCACTGGTTTTCCCAAATCGCAGAAAGGTAATGATGCTATCCTTGTCATCATTGATCGACTCTCTAAAGTTGCACATTTTCTGGCGGTCAAAGAAATGATCACAACTAGTCAGCTTGCAACTCTCTACATGTCCAGAATTGTTTCACTGCACGGTATTCCACTGGTAATCAGTTCGGACCGTGGCAGCTTATTCACTTCAAAAATCTGGGCAAGTTTCCAAGAAGCTATGGGTACTCATCTGTCACTCAGTACTGCATTTCATCCTTAGTCGCAAGGGCAAGTGGAACGTGTCAACCAAGTTCTCGAAGACATGCTTCGAGCTTGTGTTATCTCTTTCGGCAAGAAATGGGAGGAATCTCTCCCGTATGCGGAGTTATCTTATAATAATAGCTATCAAGCTAGTCTGAAGATGGCCCCCTTCGAAGTGTTATATGGACGAAAGTGTCGAACCCCTCTGAACTGGTCAGAAACTGGGGAACGTCCACTTTTCGGTCCGGATATTATCCAACACGCCGAAGAACAAGTCCGCATCATTCGTGAGAATCTCAAGACTGCCCAGTCACGTTAGAAGAGTCAGTATGACCGTCATCATAAAGACATGGTCTATCAACCTGGCGAAAAGGCTTATCTTCGAGTTACACCAATGAAGGGTGCTCACCGCTTCGGGATCAAGGGCAAGCTAGCTCCTCGCTATATTGGTCCGTTCACTATTCTCGAAAAGCGTGGAAAAGTGGGATATCAACTGGAGCTTCCGCCGAACCTTTCTCAGGCTCACGATGTGTTCCACGTATCACAATCCGAGCAGTGGATCATGAAGTGCTCGAATTGCAGCAGGACCTCTCCTATAAAGAGCATCCGGTCCGCATTCTTGACCAAGCCGAACGCCGCACACGTCAGAAGGCAATCAAGTTCCTCAAGGTTCAGTGGTCAAATCATTCTGAAGATGAGGCCACTTGGGAACGCGAGGATCGTCTTCGTGAAGAATACCCCACTTTCTTTCAGTCTTCCTCTTAATTCTCGGGACGAGAATTCTTGTTAGATGAGGAGAATTGTAACACCCCCTGTCATTAACTACAGTGATCACCCTAGGTTAATGCCATGTCAGCAAGCTTAATAGTGCATAATCATCATTAGCATCCAAAGGCTTTTCAACTCCTAACTCAAATTCAAATTTAAATGAAAGTGAAATATAAAAGTTGTCCAACATAAAAACTAAAATGCTCAGTAAATAAAAAATATTGCAGAGGCTAGTCTAAAATTGAAACCAACAAATAATAAAATGATTAGGTGGCACTAACATGTTTAAGACAACTAGGAGTAATGCATTTTAATTATTATAAAAGTGGTGTGAGATCCATTTCACTCCAAACCAATTTTTGACAGTGGTAGACGATGCCTAATATTTATTGGAACAATTGCCATGTTCTATAAAAATCATTTTGAGGCCTAACTTTTTACTAAACAGGGAAATAAGAATAAATAAAAAGGAAAAGAACAAAACAGAAAAACAAAAGAAAAGATAAAGGAAAACCCCCCTGGGCCTGTCGGCCCAGCTGGCCACCAGGCCGACTAGGCCGGCCCACCCCTCGGCCCAGCTGGCCACCAGGCCGACTAGGCCGGCCCACCCCTCACTCCCTTATCCCCCCAAACCCTAGCCGTTCTCCCCCGTCGCCCCACTCGCTTCCCCCCCACTCTCCCCTCACTCCCTCGATCCAGATCGGGATCGAGGCGACCGCGCCCCCGACCCCGACGACATCGCCCCGGATCGCCGTCGCCGTTGCCTCCTCACCCTCCTCCCCCTCGCCAGCGCCGACGCCGCTCGTCCCCCTCGCCGACGACCGCGCCCATGCGCTCGCCCCAACTGCGCCGACCGCGCCCCGACGCGCCCGACCGCGCCCCGTCTCCGTCTCGTCGCCGACGCCTCGCCGGACCCCGTCGCCGTCATCCCCGGCCGCCTCCTCGAGCCCATTGCCCCGACCCTGCATCCGCGGTGAGGGCCACGCCCTCCCTCTCTCTCTGTCGCCGCCGTCGCCCCGCACCCGCTGGCCCTGCCTCGCCGCTGCCGCTCGCGCGTTGCCTCGCGCCCGCGCTCGGCCCCGCACCACGTCCGCACCTCGCCCGCTCCAGCCGCTCGCTGCTGTGCTGCCGTTGCCGCGGTGCCGTTCCCCTGCTGCTGGTGCGCCGCCGCGCGCCCGCTCGTTGCCGGCCCCGCACTCCGCCTCCCCGTCGCCGGCAACCTCGCCCCTCACCGGGCGGGTTGCGCCCCTGCGCCCGACGCCCGTTTCGCCCGTGCCCGACCCGCTAGGCCCCCAGGGCCTATGACAGTGGGGGCCCACCCCCAGAACGTTTTTATAAAAAGAAAATAAAAATAAAAATAAAAATAAAAATAATTAAAATAATTAATTAATTAATTAATTAATTAATTAGTTAATTAATCCTGATTAGGTTAATTTAATTAACTAATTAGTGTTAATTAAACAATAATCTAATTAGTTAATCCTAATTAATCTAACAGTCTATGACAGGTGGGACCCACCCTGTCAGGACGCCTGCTGACGTCAGCATGATGTCATGCTGATGTCATCGCAGCACTGTTTCGGATAATGTTGATTTAAATAATTAAATAAATTCCAGAAATTAATAAAAACTTCAGAAAATCATATTAAATAAACAGTAACTCCGATGAAAATACTTTATACATGAAACTTGCTCAGAATTCCGATACGAACCCGGTTACGCCCTCCGTATTCCCGTCAGACGCCCGCAGCTATAAGAACATTGAACTTTTAGACCGGTTTCAGTAAATGAATAGTGCCCAACTTTAATTAAATAAATCCGAATAAATTCCTAAATTAACTAAATCATTTAGTTAGGCAGTAGAACACCCCAGCACTGCATATTGTCATGTCATACTTTGTGTAGCATTGTTTGCTTTGTATTTACTGTTTCCTCCCCCCTCCTTCTCTTTCGATAGACGCTGAGACCGCTGACGACGCTGCCGTGAACGACTACTACGTCGACGACCCTTCTCTCTCGACACAGCTTCCAGGCAAGCCCCCCCCCTTTGATCACCCGATATCGCCTATTCCTTCTCTCTACTGCTTGCATTAGAGTAGTGTAGCATGTTACTGCTTTCGGTTAATCCTATTCTGTTGCATAGCCTGTCTTTGCTACTACTGTTGATACCTTACCTGCAATCCTAAATGCTTAGTATAGGTTGCTAGAATTACATCAGTGGCCCTACACTCTTGTCCGTCTGCCTTGCTATACTACTGGGCCGTGATCACTTCGGGAGGTGATCACGGGTACATATACTATATACTATTACATACTTATGTTACTGTTCGGAGATGGGGGCTGAAGGGGCAGGTGGTTCCATCCAGGCAGAGGTGGGCCTAGGTTCCCGACGGCCCCCGAGTGTTACTTTGTGGCGGAGCGACAGGGCAGGTTGTGACCACCTAGGAGACAGGTGGGCCTGGCCCTGGTCGGCGTTCGCGGTTACTTCAAATTAACACGCTTAACGAGATTGGGTATTTGGTCTGAGTCTGGCTATGAGCCTATACGCGCTAACCACCACGCGGGAACAGTTATGGGTACTTGACGTTGTGGTATCAGCCGAAGCCTCCTAGACGTCAACGACTGAGCGGCGCGCGCCGGGTTGGACCGCGTAACGCAACTTCCTTTGTAATGGAGGTTGCTAGGTCTGCTCTCCGGCCGCCCACGCAACGTGCAGGTGTGCAATGGGCGATGGGCCCAGACCCCTGCGCGCATAGGATTTAGACCGGCGTGCTGACCTCTCTGTTAGGCCAAGGTAGGGCTGCGACGTGTTGATCTTCAGAGCCCGGGTATGACCCAGGAAAGTGTGCCCGGCCAGAGGGATCGAGCGTGTTGGGTAATGTGGTGCACCCCTGCAGGGAAGTTTATCTATTCGAATAGCCGTGTCCCTCGGTAAAAGGATGACTCGGAGTTGTACCTCGACCTTATGACAACTAGAACCGGATACTTAATAAAACACACCCTTTCAAGTGCCAGATACAACCTGGTGATCGCTCTCTCACAGGGCGACGAGGAGAGGATCGTCGGGTAGGATTATGCTATGCGATGATACTTGGTGAACTTACCATCTACTCTCTTGTACATGCTGCAAGATGGAGGCTGCCAGAAGCGTAGTCTTTGACAGGATTAGATATCCCCCCTCTTATTCTTGCTTTCTGTAGTTCAGTCCACTGATATGGCCCTTTACACATATACCCATGCATTTGTAGTGTAGCTCCTTGCTTGCAAGTACTTTGGATGAGTACTCACGGTTGCTTTGCTCCCCCCTTTTCCCCCTTTCTTTTCTTTCTGGTTGTCACAACCAGATGCTGGAGTTCAGGAGCCAGACGCCACCGTCGACGACGACCCCTACTACTCTGGAGGTGCCTACTACTACGTGCAGGCTGTCGACGACGACCAGGAGTAGTTTAGGAGGATCCCAGGCAGGAGGCCTGCGCCTCTTTCGATATGTATCCTAGTTTGTGCTAGCCATCTTATGGCAACTTGTTTAACTTATGTCTGTACTCAGATATGTTGCTTCCGTTGACTCGTCTATGATCGAGCACTTGTATTCGAGCCCTCGAGGCCCCTGGCTTGTATTATGATGCTTGTATGACTTATTTTACTTTTAGAGTTGTGTTGTGATATCTTCCCGTGAGTCCCTGATCTTGATCGTACACGTTTGCGTGTATGATTAGTGTACGATTGAATCGGGGGCGTCACAACCAAGAGGCGTGCGTGCAGGTGTGTGAATTGACGGAGGCGTGCTTGCTGCGCAGTGTCATCGGGAGGCGTGCGAGTAGCTGTGTGAAACAACGGTAGGCATGCCAGCAGTCCGGTGCGCAGGCTCACCGAGAGGCGAGCCAGCGGTTTGACCGCTGCCCGCCTCTCTCCCACTACTCCATATTAATGGTGCGCCCGAGCGGCTGCACCCCCCATCCTCGCCACACACACAATTCTCTCTCTCCGCTTGCATCCTCGACGCCGCTCTTAGTCCTAAAAGCCGTTCGTGTATGAGGATGCCGCCGAAGTGCCCCATCGGAGGGAGTGGTGACGCCGGGGCTGCTGAAGCACCGGAGCACGGCGTGGAGATGGAGACAGAGGTTGCCGTCACCGCCGGCGAGTTATCGCTGCACCCTGACGTCGTCGAGCTTCCACAGCCGGAGGCGGAGTTCCACACCGACTCTGGTGATGACTCGGGCGACGACCCCGGCGACAACTCCGACGACCACTCCGACGATGACTCCGACGACGACGGACAACTGGTTAGTCATCTATACCCATTTATGTGTCAAATAGATCCTAGGGTTTCTCTGGTTACTCCTGCCCCCCCTTTTTGGAGTAGAAATCCTATGGTTATGTTCTCCAAATCCATGAAATCTAAGTAAGTTTCGTTAGATCCATGTAGTGTATTGATTGTTTGAATGGTACAAGTGATAAGTGATTAGTTGTTTCATCTGTGCAAATGATTTCTGCTAGTAATCCGACTAGGGTTAGTGTTCGTGCTAATAATTCCTAGCCAGGACTTGGTCTGTACATAGACGACTGTGCTTAAAAATCAAACCATAATCTCTGGATATGTATAAATAAATAGCCATAAATTCCTAATCCTACTTCACGGCGTGTAAACATTGATTTGATGCCAAATTTGTTTACTATTTGTATAGGTGCTGTCTGACGATGTGGACAGCGAGGATGAAGATGGCCAGAGGAGGTACAAGAGGCAAATCCTGAGGGAGCTTTATGCGGGAATGCATAACAGGCGTATTAGGACCTGGAACGGCGGCTATCGATGCCCATTTCGCAACCACAAGCTTCATGACGCGTATCTAAGTGTTCTGGCGCATGCAAGAGGACGGGCCGTTGGCTCCTTCAAGCAGAAGTATTCTCGCAGGGTGGCGCACGACGCGTACGCCGAGTACCTGGAGAAGCTTCAGGATCGTGCTAGCATGTGAGATGAGATGTGGGATCGAACTATGTATGCTTGAGTATGATTAATGACAGTTGAACTATGTACTTATGGTTGAACTATGCTTGTGTACGTGTACGCTTATTATCTATGTCTGAGTATGTTTAATCTATGTTTGCTTATGGCTAACCGTGGGATATGGATGCAATCAGTTCGGTTGATGGAATCTACCTTCGTCCTGGTTTATTGGTCCCCTTTGTAATTTGTGTTAAATTTTGACCAAAGATTTAACTGACAAAATGTTAGTGCAGGTCAGCAAAAATTATATCGTTGGATGGGTATTTGAGCATAGTGTTCAATGATATAATTTTTGGTGACATGCATAAACATTACTTAGTAAAATAATTGGTCAGAATTTGGTACAAATTACAAAGGGGACCAATAAACCAGGAGGGAGGTAGTACGTCAATCACACACGGTTCCCAAAATTGGAACCATGTGCAATGACTTTCATTTTGCCTGTTGCGTCAATCACACACGGTTGGCTCCGAAATTCTTTGTGGGACAGAAACCCTCACCACCGAATTCGAAAAACAAAAAAGAAAACCCTCACCATCCCCACGTCACAAAAACCCTCACCCCGCTTGCCACCCCCTCCGGTCCCCATTCACACCTGCACAAGCTCCTCCGCGTCTATGTAGGGCACTGCCTATCACGGCGGTAACCACTTAGCTCGACGCCTGCTGCCGCCGCCAGGCTGCCGGCAGAGCCCACCGCATTTCGCCACTTCCGCTTGCCGCCGCCTATCGCCATCGACTTTCTTGACGCTGCTCATGGTCGACCTAGCTCTACTCGGTTGGGGAATCTGCCGTACTGAGGGTTCTTTCTCATGGACAACAAGGTAACTAATTTAATGAGATATTACCTTATCTCTTATCCTAGTTCATTTGCCTCCTTTAATCACCCGGTCGAAATTGCCGTGAATTCATTTTTATTCAAGCTGATTTGATGGTTTTCTTCCATTCATATAGTGTACAGTGCGCAGACACATCAGGACTTTGCGGCCTCCGCCAGACATTCCAACTCACCGTAAAAGATGACTTGAGGATGCGCGCGGTATGTTCAATCTCACCCTAAATTGGTTGACATGGCCTACTTTCCTGAACATATTCTAAATATTGCTACATTTGGATAAAAGGTGCCACATGCACCATATACATCAAAGTGAATTTTTTCCCTCTTCTTTCTATATTAGGTAAATTAATGATGTATTGTTCTTTCGATTACTCTCATATTTCCATGACATCATGTTTACCCTATCTGTTTAATTATAGATTTTTGTCCTTCGATTTCAACTGCTGTACAGTTCTTTCAATTTGGGCCCATATTTGCATGTTACCATATTTTCTTTAACAATCCTACCATTTTCTGCAGCGGGTCCCTTTCTATGCAACAGAATCTGTAGTGCACAATCTTTCCCTTTACATAAATCAAGATTGCAGGGATGTCATACTGAACACAAACCATGGATTTACAATCGTTGCTACTATAAGACTTGATGAACGTGGTGACTCCTATTTTGGCACTGGCCTTTGGAATGAAATTTCTAAGTTTTATGTACTGAAAGCTGGCACTATAATTACACTGCACAGAAAAGGGCCTGGTCATGAGATATATGCTAACTTCCCCGACGATATCATCCGTCCAGACTTTGTTCGAAGTAAGTTTTCTTTTCAAGAGTATGCATGTTGACTTACCCAGCAATATCAAATGAATTGTGTAGTATTTAAGCAACCAATTGTTATTCCATTTTCTTACTATATTCCTACCTAATAACTTCTAGTTACCAATACACTTTTCTATTGCCCTATTTTAACTAAATATTCCCTGTACTCCCACTTCTATCAGAAAGCGCCGCTGACAAGGAGACTTAAGAGGTGGAGAATGGGGTTGCCAACAAGCGGAGGCGGGGTGAGCAAGAACCGCAAGTGAATCCAGCAGGCCTAGACTTCATCAGCAACCTCCCTGAAGATATGTTGACAGTCATCATCTCCCTCCTCCCAATCAAATATGGGGCGCGGACAACCGTCCTTTCCCGGCGGTGGCGCCCCCTATGGAACTCCACCCCTCTCGACCTCATCGACACCCACAAGCTCTGCCATGGCTATCACAAAAGCTTGGATGCGTTCTCCAAGATCCTCGGCAGTCACCTTAGCCCAACCAGAGGCCATAGAATGGGCAAGTTCCATTCCAACGGCAAGGACCGAGCCAAGCTTGATGACTGGTTCCGATCCCCCGCCCTAGATCAGCTCGAGGAGCTCACTTTTGATGATGGGCATATGCGCTCGCTGCCAACGTCCGCGCTCCGCCTCGCGCCCATGCTACGCGTCGCCAAGTTCATGAACTGCCATTCCCCCCCTTAATGACGCGCCCGCTCTTATTCTACCACGACTGAAGCACCTCGAGCTCGTCGCCATCTGCCTCCCAAACGGTGACATGGAGCGCCTGCTCCGTGGTTGTACTGCACTCGAGTACCTTCGTCTTCAGGCGATCAGTGGGTTGAGTAGCTTCCACATGACCTCCATGACTCTCCGGACTATTTACGTGTGTTCATGGTGCGGCAGGAAGACATCACAAGATGTGTACCACGGTATGGTCATTGAGGACACACCTGCACTTGACAGATTACTTGTAGTTGATCAGGAAGGTCCAACAAGAATCAATGTCATTTCTGGGCCGAAATTGACAGTGGTGGGCTACTCGTCTAACAAATACTCCGAACTTGTTATTGGATCCACACCCGTTCAGGTACAACAGCCGCCTTCTACCTCTCCTTCTACAAATTAACATTATTTCTAATTTTGAAGAAGTTTGTTCGTCTGTCATCCAGAAAATGATTCCGACAAGCTTGACCCCGAAACTGCGCACAGTGAAGGTCTTGGCACTAGAATCTATCGGCCCCAACCTGGAGCAAGTTGTCAGTTTCCTGAGATGCTTTCTGTGCCTGGAGAAGCTAGATATCGAGGTGATGTTCCTCTCCTGTTAAATGTTAACCATAAGGGAGTTCAATTTGTGACACCTTTTTCCAAGTTTACAATGACAATGTACTACGATTTCTGAAGGATTATTTTGGAGGATTTTAGTACATACATGTCCCCCCATATTGGTTGCTTGATCCATATGGTTACAATCCATAAGCATTTCTCTGGATTCATCTGTACTAGTTTTCTTAGGGAACTTTTCATCCACTCCAACCTCTTGTGAAGAAGGCTACATTTTTCTAGAATGTAATCAAATGCCCATGTTAATCATGTCAGATCGAAGATGGCATGTTAGTGCATTTTACAAATCCTGCAAACCAAATAGGCCTGTAGTAGTGTTCAAAACTGCATGTAGGCACTAACATGTTTTCTTATTTTGTAGATAAGATTAGGCCCAATGGTGGATAATGTGATACAATATAACAATCACGTCGAATGCCTAGATCTGCATCTCCCAGAATTTACTTTGAACTCCTACCGAGGGACCTTACCGGTGATTATATTCGCCAGGTTCTTTGTTGTCAGAGCAAGGGTGCTGAAGGTAATGAGGTTTGCCCTACATTTATTTCGCAAAAATGAATGGTTTGTTGATCAGCGCCGGCGCCTGCGGCAGAATGGAATAGGCTCCGAAAATGCTGAATTTCATTTTGGAACTTCAGATGACAGAGTAATCGAAAGTCATCGTGTCAACCCCATACATGACTTCTGAGTGGCTGACCCCTTTGCAAACATTATGAGGTTTCGAAACCATACTCAAAAGTAGTAATATTAGTTTGAACCTCTTTGATATCCATGTTTATCGGATCAGCGTGAGCGTTTGCAGCTGATGAGCTGAATTTCATTTCTAATATCACTTTGAACCTTGTAATCTTCGAATTTGAGCCATATAACTCTAGAATTTGAACCTTGTTATATTTCGAGCTTTTATGGTACAATCGTTGAAATGGCATCGTATGAGACTCGTATATTGGTAGCACTATTTTGACCTTAATATGCAATGGTCTTAGATTTTATTAACCATTCTCGAATCTGTTTACCTTGTCGGTCTCATAGCACACGATCTGTATAGCTAACTCGACTACGATCTTTGACATTATTGCACACAGTTGGTTTCTTCAACCGTGTGCCCTGTAGAGCGCAGAATTAATTATCGCACTCGAGTGTCCATCATCACCCTTCTGTGTAACTTTGACCTCATCACCCACGGGTAAACTTATGACCGAAGTCATTCCACACACTTCATTTTTACAAAGCTTTTTGCCAATAAACGCCCATGATTTGTCCCTCTTCTAGCCGACGCATGGCCAAACTAGCCGGGCGGGAAGCTTGCACGGTAAACTGCGCGGTAGCGTGGGAACAAGCTCACCGACGATACATTTGGCGCCTCTTCGAGCCCACGCGTGGTGAAACGAAACGCGTGCGGTGCGGTGCTGTCAAGCGTGCACTGGAATCCTCCGCTATGAACGCCGTGACAAGACCTGATGATTACAGGCCGGCCAGCCCCCATGTATTACAGCAGCCATTTAACCCTTTGTCTCTTCAACCTTTCGATCGCGCCCCACCATTGCAAGAAGCACACCCACCACGACAAATTCTTGGAGGGTATCCTGCGCGGCTCCAATGGCGCTCCGAGTGGCTGCCGATGACAAGCAGCAGTTCACCATGCATTCCGTGGTGGACACCCACAGAAGGTTCATGGACCTCTCGGTGGTGTACACCAACGACCCGGTCTGGGTGGAGCACTCCATCCACATCATGGAGCTGTTGGTTGCCGAGGAGAAGTACAAGGTGGTCAGGTTTGACCTTGAGTACACCCGTGCTTGTGCCGGGTCTCGTCCCAAGGTCGCCGTCGGCCAGATGTGCGTGCGCCACCACGTCCTCGTCTACCACTACTTCTTGGCCACAAGGCCTTGCGAGCATTTCGCCAGGTTTGTCAACAGCCCCCACTACATGTTCGCTATGGTGGACATCACCAACGATGTAAAGGCGCTCGAGAATTCGGGCATCGCCTGCCAGAATCTTGTCGACATCCAGGGCCAATACAAGATTTGGGGCAGCAAGGAGCATGAGAAGGACTCACTGGTTCACCTCGCCGAGGCCATCATCGACCCCTACTACAAAGACATGAAGGATTCCTGCAACAAGGACAAGCGTGCCTGGCACTCGGCCTAGATGGAGAAACTCGACAAAGCTCATGTTGTGTACGCGGCCAAGGAGGTGTACATGAGCTACGACATGTACAGGCGGATCGTTGACATGAGGAAGTGCCTCTGTCCCCAAAATGGCCAGGGATCCAGCCGGAAGCAGAGCAATGGCAAGTGTCGTCGCAACAATAAGTAGATGATTAGATCCTCGTTTCTCCTAGTTTAGTATGCATGTAATTGCTTACTTTGGTGTGTGGAATTGTTATGTGTGTAGTCACTTGTGTAATTGTATGCTTAATATGGTTTTGCAATGCTATATTTTAAGTATATATGTTGATGCTCTGTAGACAGAGCAAATCACATCACACACGGACTAAACAATGGAACCCGTCAGTGATGATTTCATCAATCACTCACAATTGTATACCAGCAATCGTTTGCTCACAACACACATGGCTTGTTAACAGGAATCGTCTGTGTTGTTATCGGTCTTCCCACACGTTTCCGATTACAGACCTGTTTGCTGCGTATCACACACATCTTGTTATATTGAACCATTTCTGTTCTCTTGGCTCAACGCAAATAGTTCATCCAAGTGAAGCGCATGCCGTATATCGCACACACCTTGATCCGGCTGACCGTTTCTTTTGTGTTGCCTAATCACAAATAGTTCATCTGAGTGAACTGTATGCCGTATATCGCACACGCCTTCATCTGCCTGCCCATTTCTTTTGTTCTGCCTCATCGCAAACAGTTAATTGAACTGAACCGTATGCCCTGCATCGCACACGCAACTAAAATCTGAACCGTGTTTGATGCATCCATCATCACAAACTTTTTGCACCTTTTTTGACGGTTTGTTTACACCACCGTTTGTGATTATTGCATCGCACACAGTTTCGTCGAAGGGTCTCTGATCATAGTGTCGTGTTAGTAGCATCCTGCAGTAGTGGCGGTTAAGCCTAACAAAGAGAGACGAGGCTCTGATACCAATTGAAAGATCGAGGATGTTGCCTAGAGGGGGGGAGTGTGAATAGGTGATTTAAAATAATTACGGTTTAGGCTTGAACAAATGCGGAATAAACCTAGCGGTTAATTTGTCAAGCACAAAACCTACAACAACTAGGCTCACCTATGTGCACCAACAACTTATGCTAAGCAAGATAAACAACTAAGTGATAGCAAGATATATGAGAAGAAACAATATGGCTATCACAAAGTAAAGTGGATAAGTAAAGGGCTCGGGTAAGAGATAACCGGGGCACGCGGATACGACGATGTATCCCAAAGTTCACACCCTTGCGGATGGTAATCTCCGTTTGGAGCGGTGTGGAGGCACAATGCTCCCCAAGAAGCCACTAGGGCCACCGTAGTCTCCTCACTCCCTCGCACAATGCAAGTTGCCGTGATTCCACTAAGGGACCCTTGAGGGCGGTCACCGAACCCGTACAAATGGCAACCCTTGGGGGCAGTCACAGAACCCGTACACTTTGGCAACCCTTGGGGGCGATCACTGGAACCCGTCAAATTGCTCGGGGTGATCTCCACAACCTAATTGGAGACCCCGACACTTTCCTGGAGCTTTACACCATGATGATTGAGCTCTGAACACCACCAACCATCTAGGGCGCCCAAGCACCCAAGAGGAACAAGCTCAAGGGTACCAAACACCCAAGAGTAATAAGCTTCTCAACTTGTAACTTCCACGTATCACCGTGGAGAACTCAAACCGATGAACAATGCAATGGCAAGGGCACACGGAGTGCCCAAGTCATTGTCTCCCAAATCCCACCAAAGAAACTAATGCTAGGGAGGAAAATGAGAGGATGAACAAGGAGAACAACAAGAACTCCAAGATCTAGATCCAAGGGGTTCCCCTCACATAGAGGAGAAAGTGATTGGTGGAAATGTGGATCTAGATCTCCTCTCTCTTTCCCCCCAAAAACTAGCAAGAATCCATGGAGGAATTGAGAGATAGCAAGCTCGAAGAAGGTCAACAATGGGGGAAGAACATGAGCTCAAAGGATAAGGTTCATTGGGGAAGAAGACCCTCTTTTATAGGTGGGAAAAAATCCAACCGTTATGCTCACAGCCCGCACAGAGCGGTACTACCGCTCATGGGAGCGGTACTACTGCCAGGGCAGTGGAAGCTCTTTGAAAAACAACAACGAGGAGGCAAAAGGCTAGTATAACCGCCGGAGCGGTACTACCGCTCGTCCTCACGGTACTACCGCTAGGGGTAGCGGTACTATCGCTAAGGGTAGCGGTACTACTGCTTGCGAGCGGTACTAAAAAAAATACATCCGTGCCTACCACCGCTGGACTTAATACGAGATTTTGGTCCTGAGCGGAAGTAGCCATGGTAGTAGCCGTGGTAGTACCGCTCTGGAGCGGTAGTAAAAAATTACATCCGCTCCAAGCGGTAGTAGCCGCGGTAGTACCTCTGCAGCCTTTTAAGGACACCAAAACTGCCACAACTTCTGCAAACGGACTCCGAATTCAATGAAACCAAGTTTGTTGGAAAGCTAACGACATGGGCTAACACATCTTGATAGAAATAAGAATAAGAAGCAAATGATAAAAGGCCCATAAGAAATTGGTGAGAACCCTTCCTCGAAGAAGACCGGTAAAACCTCCAACACCAAAAACGCAACAGAAGAAGCATATGAAATCCGTTTTCGATGTACTAGAGCTTGTCACGAAGATAACCACAAGCTCTAAAACCTCAAAAGGAGAAAATACAAATAAGAATCAAGAAAGATGATGCAAGGATGCAATGGTTTGAGTTCTCGACGAACGATACGATCAAGCTACTCACTTGAGAGCCCCCCTTGATAGTACGACTATCGATCCTATAATCCGGTCTCCAAACTGTCACCATGAGACTGGTAAAATATAAATCCTATCGAGGGCAAACCTTTCCCTTGCATGAAGTACACTTGAGCTAGATGATGATGATCTTGACTCCCTCAAGTTGGACCACCTTTCGTGATTGCGTTGGCTCGATGAAGGCTAGTTGATTGCTCCCCCATACTCCACTATGGGTGAGTCACTCTTCGGCACACCTTCACAAGTCCATTGTAACCACAATGGACGACAAGCTACAAGCATGATTTCTTCGTGATGCTCCACTTGAACTTGCACAACACAACCTTGATTTGATGTCATCCTCCATGGGTTGTATGTGATCTTCCTCTTGACGCAAGCCCATGAAAGCAAACCTAACCCCACATAGAACTCTCACAAAGACCATGGGTTAGTACACAAAGCACAATGGACAATGCTTACCAAACCATGAGATCACTTGATCCCACTCGGTGTATCTTCTATGCTTTGTGTGAAATCTTCTCTCTTCATAAAGATGATGTCTTGAAGATACACATGAATGTTCACACAATATTCTTCTTCAAGACATGCTAGCAATTAGCTCAACACTCACTAGACCAATCATTGATAGATCCTTGGATACCACCTTGGTCAACACGTAAACTCCTTAAAACCAACAAATGGACTTCAAGAAAATCCTATGGACAAATTCTACGAATATAACTCAACGCAACCATTATTCCATAGAGATTGTCATCAATTGCCAAAACCAAACATGGGGGCACTGCATGTTCTTTCAGGAGTCCTGGATGAGATCACGGACATGACGAGGAGCTTCGGAATGGTCCGGAGGTAAAGATTGATATATGGGATAATAGTGTTTGGTCTCCGGAAGAGTTCCGGAATTCACCGGAAGGGGTTTTGGATGTTTCCCGAAATGTTTAGGTACGAGAACACTTTATTTGGGCCAATGGGGAAAGCCCACGAGGCTTTTGGAAAGTGAAAAAGGGAGTTTTGCGGAGAACAGAGGCCAGACGCTAGGGACCCTGGTGTCTGGCCCTGGAGTCTGAGAAGGACTCTTGCCTTTCGGGCAAAACCGACTTTGAGGAGGCTTTTACTCCAAGTTTCGACCCCAGGGCTCAACATATAAATAGAGGGGCAGGGCTAGCACCCAAGACACATCAAGATTTACCAAGCTGTGTGCCGGCAACCCCACCCCCTCTAGTTTATCCTTTGTCTAGTTTCTGTAGTGCTTGGCGAAGCCCTGCGGAGATTGTTCTTCATCACCAACCGTCACCACGCCGTCGTGCTTCCGTAACTCATCTACTACTTCGCCCGTCTTGCTGGATCAAGAAGGCGAGGACGTCATCAAGCTGAACGTGTGCTGAATGCGGAGGTGCCGTACGTTCGATACTTGATCGGGATGGATCGTGAAGGTGTACGACTACATCAACCGCGTTGACAAACGCTTCCGCTTAGCGATCTTCAAGGGTATGAAGATGCTCTCGCCCTCTCGTAGCTATATGCATCTCCATGGATAGATCTTGCGTGTGTGTAGAATTTTTTTGTTTTCCATGCAACATTTCCCAACACATCCATGTTGCAGACGATGACGAAGACGAGCCTCACAAGGATACAGGAGGGGAGGGTAGGACCCCGACTGTCTCCCGCAGCCTCTCTCGGAGAGTGCCGTCGAGCAGAACACCCCGAGTGCCGACTGCGGCTGTGTCTCAGGAACAAGGTGGTTCATCTCGAGCTAGTGTTGACTCTGCTGCTCCTCTGTCGACTGCTTTAACTTTGCTACCGACTCGTCCGTCTTCGGGTGGTCGGCCTCAAGTGCTGGCTCCTCTGGCTTCGGGCCCGACCGGTCCCTCTCAAGCGCTGATTCCTCCGGCTACGTCTCCGGCTCCTCTGCCCAATGTATTCACTTTGCATCATGTTCCAGAAGACCAAACTGGGGCCAGCAAGGAGGCCATGATTCAAGCCAATCTGATGATGCAATATCTAAAGGAGGCGTATGAGGCCAGCAAGCTAGCTTATGATGCCAGTACGGCTCTTCAGGCGAATGTCCGAGTAAGTGTGATTGCAAGTTGATTTCTGATTGAGTTGTTTCCTGTCCATCTTCACTCTGTACACCCACTGGGTGTTTTTGACTTATGATTCCAGTATACCTTTGCTCGTAGCTCTTCACTCGGACCGGTCAGGTCGTGCCGAGTGGAAATAGATCCAGTGGGGGCATGCTGAGTGCACCCACTGGGTGTAGTCCCCGAGACCGCCGTCAAATGTTTGATTCAGCAGGGTCTTAGAACACATTTTGCTCGTAGCTCTTCACTCAGACCGGTCAGGCCGTGCCGAGTGGATATAGATCTAGTGGGGGCACGCTGAGTGCACCCACTGGGTGTAGTCCCTGAGACCATCGTCGAATGTTTGATTCGGCGGGGGTCTTGAAGAATTATCTAATATCAACTGGATTTGCTCCTCTCCACTCGGAAGTAGGGAAATATTTTTCTTGTCAACGACTGAATTGTTTCTTTGTTGCTTTCAGAAAACCTGTGAGCTTGGGACCCAGTATGCTGCCCTGGAGAAGGAGACAGTCCAGCTCCGACTGGATCTGGATCTGGAGAAAAGGAACTTGGCTCGTGCTCGGACGGAAGTGAATACTATGGGAGGTAGCTCTTGTGGACTGTGTGCACTGTCGTCTTTTCTTTCTGTCCTTTGAGCCGAGTGATTTCACTCGAATAGATGTGCATAGTGAGAGCCGTCAGCTTCAAGCATGACTCAAGACTATTGTTTCTTTAGACACCGTGAAGCAGGCTCTGGAAGACAAGGATAAAGCACTCACGGGGGCGCAGAAGGTGGCAAGGGAGAAGGTTGAGGCCGCCAAGGCAAAGCTAGCCTTGGTTGGCAAATTGGAGGAGGAGAATGCATCTCTGAAGGCTGCCGTTGAAGAGGTCAAGAAAGAGCAAGCAGAGTGGGCCAAGAAGGTTGCAGATCAGGCGAATGCCTTTGAACTGGAGAAGACAACCCTGAATGACAAGGTCGACCAGCTCACCCATAAGAGGGACATGCTGGAGAAGTATTTGGGAGGCTTTGCGTAGAAGATGTATGGCATGCTGGAAGGTACCTCTCTTCGCTCGAGTGAATTTTTGTGAATCTCGAAAGCGATGTCATGACTAACCCTTTCCTTCTTCCTTGTGTAGAATTCTGTCAAAATTTTTAGTTAGAGACCGAACAGATTGAGACGGATCTGGATCCCACCAAGTCACTTGTCAAGGACGCGATGGCTTTGAACATGCTGCGGCTTGAAGCTCGTCTCAATGGTGTCCTGGGATACCTCACCCGTCTGAGGGCTGCACTGGCAAAGATAGACACAGAGTTGTGGCCGGATGATAAACTCCAAAGTGATCTTGAATCAGTGATGACCCGACTCAATGGGATCCCTGATCGGGTGCAAGCATGGAAGAAGTCTGCCGCTCGCTGTGGGGCTGATGTGGCGCTTTCACTCGTCCGCGTCCATTGCAAAAATGCCAAGGCAGAAAAGCTGAAGACTCTCCAAGTTGCAAACACGAAGAAGCTTAGATTTGAAACCTTCATGGAAACTTTCATCGAGGCAGTGACTCGGATTGCTGATGGCATAGAATTGGACACTTTCGTCGAGCCAGCGAATCCCACCGGTGCGTGAGGAAAAACTTGTGACACGAATATCTTTCAGTCGGAACTTTATTTGCCTCGGTATGCCGAGTGATTTTGTAACCGTTAAAACTCCTTCGGGCTTTCGGCCTGAGTACTTTTATCCACGCTAGGGGTTTTGGATTTATACAGATGTTGCTTTCCAGTTTCTTGCATGGTTAAGTCTATTTCACAACTTGAGCAAAGACTGTTTCACGACTAAGTCCCCGAGTGAGGGGGATGTTCATCACTCGGGGTAGTTTTTAACTTAGGAAAAGACTGGTTCACAACTAAGCCTCCGAGTGAGAGGGATGCTCGTCAGTCGGAGTAGTTTTTAACTTAGGCAAAGACCGATTTGCAGCTAAGCCCCCGAGAGAGAGGGATGCTCGTCACTCGAAGTAGTTTTTTACTTAGGCAAAGACTGGTTCGCAGCTAAGCCCCCCGAGTGAGAGGGATGCTCGTCACTCAGAGTAGTTTTTAACTTAGGCAAAGACTAGTTCGTAGCTAAGCCCCCGAGTGAGAGGGAAGCTCATCACTCGGAGTAGTTTGTAACTTAGGCGAAGACTGCTGGTTCGCAGCCAAGCCTCCGAGTGAGAGGGATGCTCGTCACTCGGAGTAGTTTTTAACTTAGGCAAAGACTGGTTCACAGCTAAGCCCCCGAGTGAGAGGGATGCTTGTCACTTGGAGTAGTTTTTAACTTAGGCGAAGGCTGGTTCACAGCTAAGCCTTCGAGTGAGAGGGATGCTCGTCACTCGGAGTAGTTTTGAACTTAGGCGAAAGCTGGTTCACGGTTAAGCCTCCGAGTGAGAGGGATGCTCGTCACTCGGAGTAGTTTTGAACTTAGGCAAAAGCTGGTTCGCAGCTAAGCCCCCGAGTGAGAGGGATGCTTGTCACTCGGAGTAGTTTTGAACTTAGGAGAAAGCTAGTTCGCAGCTAAGCCCCCGAGTGAGAGGGATGCTCGTCACTCGGAGTAGGTTTGAACTTAGGCGAAAGCTCGCTCGCAGCTAAGCCCCCGAGTGAGAGGGATGCTCGTCCCTCGGAGTAGTTTTTAAGTTAGGCAAAGACTGGTTCGTAGCTAAGCCCCCCGAGTGAGAGGGATGCTCGTCACTCGGAGTAGTTTTTAACTTAGGCGAAGACTGGTTCGTAGCTAAGCCCCCGAGTGAGAGGGAAGCTCATCACTCGGAGTAATTTATAACTTAGGGGAAGACTGGTTCGCAGCTAAGCCTCCGAGTGAGAGGGATGCTCGTCACTCGGAGTAGTTTTTAACTTAGGCAAAGACTGGTTTGCAGCTATGCCCCGGAGTGAGAGGGATGCTCATTACTCGGAGTAGTTTTTGACTTAGGCGAAGGCTGGTTCGCGGCTAAGCCTCCGAGTGAGCGGGATGCTCGTCACTCAGAGTAGTTTTGAACTTAGGCAAAAGCTGGTTCACGGCTAATCCTCCGAGTGAGAGGGATGCCCGTAACTCGGAGTAGTTTTGAACTTAGGCAAAAGCTGGTTCACAACTAAGCCCCCGAGTGAGAGGGATGCTCGTCACTCGGAGTAGTTTTGAACTTAGGCGAAAGCTGGTTCGTAGCTAAGCCCCTGAGTGAGAGGGATGCTCGTTACTCGGAGTAGTTTTTTTCTTAGGCGGAGACTGGTTCGCAGCTAAGCCTCCGAGTGAGAGGGATGCTCGTCACTCGAAGTAGTTTTGAACTTAGGCGAAGGCTCGTTCGCAACTAAGCCCCTGAGTGAGAGGGATGTTCGTCACTCGGGGTAGTTTTTAACTTAGGTGAAGACTGGTTCGCAACTAAGCCTCTGAGTGAGAGGGATGCTTGTCACTCGGAGTAGTTTTGAACTTAGGTGAAGGCTGGTTCACAGCTAAGCCCCTGAGTGAGAGGGATGTTCGTCACTCAGAGTAGTTTTTAACTTAGGCGAAGACTTGTTCATAGCTAAGCTGCCCACTAGGGGTTTGGAATACACGCCCGTGCGAGTAAAATCATCGAACGACTGCATAAGTCATGTCTTTGATTAGCAAATATCTCTTAAAGTACGCTTATTACATCTTGACAACTCAATCATCAAGTATAGAATCGACGAAGAAGATTAGCGTTCCAGGCACGCGGTTCATCGATCTTCTTTGCGAGGTTGTATAGGTGGTAGGCCCCATTATGTAGCACCTTGGTGATGATGAAAGGGCCTTCCCATGTGGGGGCGAGCTTATGCGGCCGATGCTGATCCACTCGGAGCACAAGGTCTCCTTCTTGGAATGCCCGACCCGTGACGTGCTGATGTCTACTAAACAACTTGTTCTTGTAGACTCGTGTTGGGCCTCCAAGCATAGAGTTTTGTAGGATAGTAGCAAATTTCCCTCAAGTGGATGACCTAAGGTTTATCAATCCGTGGGAGGTGTAGGATGAAGATAGTCTCTCTCAAACAACCCTGCTACCAAATAACAAAAAGTCTCTTGTGTCCCGAACACACCAAATACAATGGTAATTTGTATAGGTGCACTAGTTTGGCGAAGAGATGGTGATAAAAGTGTAGTAATGATAGTAGATATTGATTTTTGTAATAGGAACAATAAAAAACAGCAAGGTAGCAATTGATAAAACAGAGCACAAACGGTATTGCAATGCTTGAAAAAAGGCCTAGGGCCCGTACTTTCGCTAGTGCAATCTCTCAACAATGCTAATATAATTGGATCATATAACCATCCCTCAAAGTGCGATGAAGAATCACTCCAAAGTTCCTATCTAGCAGAGAACATAAGAAGAAATTGTTTGTAGGGTACGAAACCAGCGCAAAGCTATTCTTTTCGATCGATCTATCCAAGAGTTCGTACTAAAATAACACCAAATAATTTCAGATTCATAATACTCAATCCAACACAAAGAACCTCAAAGGGTGCCCCAAGATTTCTACCAGAGAAACAAAGACAAGAACGTGCATCAACCCCTATGCATAGATTACCCCAATGTCACCTCGGGAATCGACGAGTTGAATGCCAAAACACATATCAAGTGAATCAATATGATACCCCATTGTCACCACGAGTATTCATATGCAAGACATATATCAAGTGCTCTCAAATCCATAAAAGTATGCAATCCGATAAGAACGAAATCTCAAAGGGAAAACTCAATTCATCACAACAAGAAAGAGAGGGGAAAAACACCATATGATCCGATTATATTAACAAAGCCCATGATACATCAAGATCGTGACATCTCAAGAACATGAGAGAGAGATTAAACACATAGCTACAGGTACAAACCCTCAGCCCCGAGGGTGGACTACTCCCTCCTCATAACTGTGGCCGTCGGGATGATGAAGATGGCCACCGGTGATGATCTCCCCCTCCGGCAGGGTGCCGGAACGGGGTCTAGATTGGATCTCGTGGATACAGAGGCCTTCCGGCGGCAGAACTTCTAATCTAGGGCTACTCCGAGGGTTTTTGGAATATTTGACGATTTATAGGGCAAAGAGGGGGTGCGGGAGGCCACCGAGGTGGGCACAACCCACCTAGGCGCGCCTGGCCCCCCAGGTGTGCCCTGGGTGTGCCCCCCTCGGGGCACCCCCCAAGGTGCTTCTCTGGCCCACTGGATGTCTTCTGGTCCATAAAAAATCCACAAAAAGTTTCGTGGTGTTTGGACTCCGTTTGATATTGATTTCCTGCGATGTAAAAAACAAGCGAAAAACAGCAACTGGCACTGGGCACTGTGTCAATAGGTTAGTCCCAAACAATGATATAAAGTTGCTACAAAATGATTGTAAAAACATCCAAGAATGATAATATAACAACATGAATACTTCATAAATTATAGATATGTTGGAGACGTATCACGTGCCTGGCATGGAAATGTCGAAGGTCTTGTTGATAAGCAGTCGACCGTATTAAGGCCATCTCTCGTTCTTCCTCAAGGAGGTCCACAACATCTTGCCGTGCTCGTTCGGCTTCAGCTTCTGAATAGAGATCCACTCGGGGTGTGTTGTGGAGGAGGTCACTCGGTAGCATGGGTTCGGCTCCATAAACCATGAAGAAGGGGGTGGGGTCGGTGGGCCGATTGGGAGTTGTCCTTAAACCCCAAAGAACAGACGGCAGTTCGGTCACCCAGGCTCCGGCCGCGTGCTCGAGGTCACGCATGAGTCATGGCTTCAACCCTTGATGTATAATGCCATTTGCCCATTTAGCTTGACCATTCGACTGTGGATGTGCAACAGACGCGCAACCCACTCGAGTGCCCTAGGTGGCGCAAAACCTTCTAAACTCTTCTGAATTGAAGTTTGAGCCGTTGTCTGTGATAATGCTATGTGGGACTCCATACCTAAAGATCAACTCTCTCATGAACTTGATGGCTGTGCGTGAATCTAGCTTCTTGATGGGCTTGGCTTCAATACACTTGGTAAACTTGTCGACTGCCACGAGCAAATGGGTGAAACCACTCGTGCCTATCCTGAGCAGCCCAACCATGTCCAATCCCCACATAGCAAACGACCAGACGAGTGGAATTGTCTTCAAGGTGGACGCAGGTTTATGGGACATGTTTGCATAGAACTGGCATCCATGGCAATGCTGAACGATCTCTTTGGCGGCTTCATTGGCCCGTGGCCAGTAGAAGCTGGCTCGATATGCTTTGGCTACAATTGTCCAAGAGGACGCATGATGACCACAGGGTCTAGAGTGAATCTCTTCTAGGATCAGTCGACCTTCCTCTGGAGAAATACATCGTTGGGCCACGCCAGTGACACTTTCTCTGTATAGCTGTCCGTTCATCACAGTGAAAGCTTTGGACATGCGTACAATCTGACGTGCCTCAACTTCATCCTCTGGGAGCTCTTACCTGAGTAAATATGCAATGTACGACACTATCCAGTCGGGTGTAATTACCAGGATCTCCATTACCAAGTCAATGACTGTAGGGACCTTGATTTCAGTCGGGTTAGAGGGACTTATCGCCTGAGGGGGCTCTTCAGTGAAGGGATCTTCCTGTACGGACGGGGAATGGAGGTGTTCCAGGAACATGTTGCTCCCACCTCCCACCACGGCGGTGCTGACCCCTTCCCCGGCGATCTCCTTCTTCCTCCATTAATCCGTGGATCCTCTCCGGTCATCTACTCCGGCGTCTTCTCTGGATCAAGGCAATACCCATCTTCTATGGGTTCTTCTGGTGGATCTACCCTTGGCTTGGATTTCTCCAAGGGTAGGGTTTTTTCTGATGAGGTTTTCAAATCAACTGGGCACACGGTTCATCCTTTGGGGCGAAGGAGGCCTTTTACTTTGATTGTCTCCTTTAGCCGTCATACTTTTCGTCTCTCGAAGATTCTGTGGCGGCGGCTTTGGATGCTGCAATTGGGGGCTCGGCAATTGATCTTCATGTGGATCACATCAAAGACAAGGTTTATTCCTTCCAAGTTTCTTGCAAGCAAGTTGGTTTTATTATTATGGACCTTCGTTCTTTTGCTTGTGATTTGTTCAAGTGCTACTTTCATTTGTGGGGTAATGGGGGCCCTAATTGGATTAGAGAGCTCAGGATCTGGAGGAAAGAATGTGATGCCGAATGGATTCTAGTTAGTCCTACTAAGCGTCGATCATGTTTAGGTCTTTTGGCTATGCATAAACCTCCTATTAGATCTGCTTTTAAGTCTGCTACATCTGCTAAGAAGAAGCTTTCTTTTGCCATGTTTGAACGATACTCTGCTTGCAAGGGATATAGATATCCGCCCACGCAAGACTGTATTGATACTGTTAGGGATGCTGGGTATGATCTCCCTGCTCAAGAGCGTGTTGTCATCCGGCAGTCTCCTCCTACAGATTTGCTTTGGACGGTGGCTCGTCCACCCATTGTGTTTGGTACGGTTATTCCTTTGCTGGAGTTGAGCCGGCCGGCGACCCCTGCGCCGGTGAGTGATCCGGTGTCTGAGGAACTGTCTCCCGTGCATGCTGGGATCTCACCCGTACGGATCGCGGAGGCGGGATTGCCTTCTTTTCAAAACTTTAGCCAAGATTCTGGCCCAGCTTCTTTGGAGGTCCACCAGGCCACAAGCCCTCTGGTGCTGCATAACCCAATTGCTTTTGGGCCTTCCAGCCCTTCTGGTCCGAGCCCATTGGATAGATGCCAAGAAATACCCTCCTCGCAAGAGGCTGCGAGGCAGTTTGAGGCCATGGTCGATGACATGGTGGACCGTGTTGTTACATGTTCTATTTGCTCACAGAGGGGCCACCTGTCAGCGGCTTGTGGAATGCGAGCGGTCTGTGCGGCTTGCTCCCGTTCGGGTCACTCTAGGCAGGACTGTAACGATTTCGCGCGCTCCAATGGATTGGTTTGGAAGCCAATTTCGGTGCAACAAAATACGATTATTTCGGAATCCGCTGCTTGTCATGGGAAGGGAGCCGGAGTTATTGGGATAGACTGTCCAGTCCCATCGCCGCCGCCCACATTGCATCTTCCCTCTCTCCAACCCAAAGATAACCCCCGACAAGCTTCTTGCTCTTCCATGGCAAACTTTGAGCTTGATCCTCAGCGCTTTGTGCCTGCTGGTCACCACATCATCGCCTTCCTCGCACCTTCTTCACGCCTGCTGCTCGTCCGCCCCATCGCCATGAGGACTACATGGTCGCGGAGGTGATGCCCGTGCCTGAGGGGCCGCTCGGTCCGGTGCGGGAGGAAGTCGTCCAGTTTCTGCAAGATAGAGGTATTTTGGTTCGCTCTGCTCAGCCGTGGTTTCATGGGATTAGTCTGTTCCAAGTGAGGGATCCGTCAGTCAGATACACCTTGATTCAGCATGCCCCTTTTCCGCTAGGCAATGATCGTTTTGTTAGATTTATGAAGCATGATGAGGGGGAAAATTTCAAGGGGACACATGGTTTTTGCAAGGGCTGGTTAATGTTCATTGGAATTCCCCTTGATTACCGCACTCCCGAGTTCATCTCACAAGCTGTAGGCACTTTTGGGAAGTTTATTTCTTGGGACAGTGAGGATCCTTATCTCGTCAGAACTTTGGTTGAAGCTAGCTTTCCTGATACGCCTTTGGTTCCACGAGATGTGGTTTTTAGAGATTATGCGGAGTGGGGAGGTGCCCAAGTTTCCTGGACTGCTGCTTGTTATGTTCTGGGTGCAGATTTTGCTGATCAAATGCCAAATGACGAAGACCCAATGCCTTTGGACGGGAATCCTCATCCGTTGCCTGGCAACCTTATACCGGATAATCTGCCGTTTGTTCTACCACCATTCCCAATGTTGGGTTGGAATGATGCACCTGTTGTTCCTCCTCCCCTGCCTGTGGATGATGCTGCTCCTGGTTGGGGCAATGCTGTGTGGGGAGATGATGCTGAGGGGGAGCAGCCCCCACAGCCGACTGCTCCTGAGCAAGACCAGGTCTCTATTGTGATTGATCATCCGGAAGGTTTGGTTTCTATGGAGCAACAAGAGCAGGGTAATGATTTGCAGCAGCATGATGATCAGCTTCCAGACCAACAACTTCAGCCTCTGCAGCAACCTGTCTTATTGGAGAACCCGCTGGCAATTGTGCCTTACCAGCCACCTGTTATCCAGCACCATGAGATTTTTATAGGAATGGCACGCATTGTGGCGGGGCCTCCTCTCCCTCCGAAGATGGTTTGGATGTGGTCTTTTCAGAACCCGATGTTTGATTTTTTAGTTAAGGAGGTGCCAAGGTCTATTTTCTTCAAACCAATGGGCTCAATCATCTACTCCAAGTGCTCCTGGTCAATAGCTTTTGATGAATCCAGGAAGATGTCTTTGTTGGTTGCTTCTTTGCCCACTGTTGCTCCTGTGAGAAGATCTGTGGTGGTAAAGCGCCCAGTGGTCAGAGCTTTATTTGAGGAGCTGCCTGTGGACTCTATTCTAGTTGCTGAAGTGGCTATGTCTGTTGATTCTATTGATTCTGTCTCTGCTGAATTTTCCCCATCACCTGTAGTTTTCTCTGTGGAAAACCAAACAACAGGGAGAAATCAGAGAGGTAGGAAGAAGGTGTCGGCACCTATTGTGGACACGTCACTCAGACGTTGCACTAGAAGCGCGGCAAAGCTGGATGGTTTCAAAAATGTGGTTTTCGAGCAGCTCTCTCTTCCACCAATGAAGAAGCGTCCTCGTTCCAAGCCCATGGAGGACAAGGCCCAGCCCACTTCTGCAGGTGTCCCTAATGACACCCAGCCTGCTGCACCACCGCATACTCCAATCCATGTTTTGCAGGCTGTGGGCGCCGAACTGGAGATTGATCCTTCCCTCTTATCGGTGGACAAGCTTATGGCTAGTCCAAAGGAGGATTCCTCTTCATCTTCGGTTTAATGAATCTGCTAGCTACTTTGTTTAGGCCTGGAGTGCCTGTTATGGTTGTTTATTTTATTGTTGAACTGGGTCTTGTTAAGGATGTTGCACTCTGTGGTACTGAATATTGTTATCTTTTGGGTTGTATGGCATTATGTGTCATACTGCTTTTGCTCTACTCTTCTTCGATTGTTAATGAATCGTGTGACAATGCGTAGCTGGAGAATTCTATGTTGGAATGTTCGCGGTCTGAATTCTGATACCAGACAGCGTTCTGTCAGGGAGAAAGGGACCGAAAGTCAATGTGCTGTGGTTTGTCTTCAAGAAACTAAGCTATCTTCATGCTCACATGCAACTATTAAAAGCATCTGTCCTTCCGGCTTTGATCAATTTGTTGAGTCCCCCTCGAGAGGCGCTTCTGGGGGACTTTTAACTGCGTGGCGCTCTGACGTGTTTCATGGTACCCTGCTGGAAGTTAAACCCTACGCTATTGTTATGCAGTTCACCTCAGTGCATAATAATGAGCAATGGTTTCTAGTGAATGTTTATGGCCCTTGTCAGGGTGAATTAAGGGATGAGTTTGTTTCTTGGATCTATAAATTGGAAATTGACCCGGATCAGAAATGGATGTTGATGGGGGATTTCAACTTTATCTGGTCCCTTGGCAATAGGAATCTCCCTGGTGGTGATATCAACGATATGTTTATTTTCAATGAAATCATTGGCCACCTGGGCCTGCTGGAAATTCCTTTAAAAGGAAGAAAATTTACCTGGTCTAACATGCAGGACACGCCTCTTCTAGAACAGCTTGACTGGGTTTTTACCTCTGCCAGTTGGATTAGCTTATACCCTATGACACAAGTGACTCCTCTTGCAAAAACTGCGTCTGATCATGTGCCATGTTTAATTTCCATCAGTACATCCATACCAAAGCCACATATTTTCAGGTTTGAAAATTATTGGGTTCATCAGCCAGGTTTTATGGATTGTGTGCAGGAGGTTTGGGCTCGTCCATCTCACAAGGCCCATATTTCAGCAATTATTGTTGATAAATTAAAGGCTTTGCGGTTTGCGTTAAAAAAATGGCAAAAAGGTTTATCTCATATCAAAGGGTTAATTGAGAAATGTAACTGGGTGATTCTCTGGTTGGATAATCTTGAGGACATGAGACCTCTCTCCAGACCTGAGGGCAACTTCAGGAGAATTACTAAACTGCACCATGAGCATCTTCTGCACTTGCAATATTTATACTGGAGGAAGAGATGTACTATCAGATATATCAAAGTGGGAGAGGAAAATTCCAAGTTTTTTCAGGCCATGGCAACTGAGAGATATAGAAAGAACTCTATTGCTAGCCTGTTGTTGTCTGATGGCTCTGTCACTTCTGATCATGAGGAAATGGCCAAGAGTTCTTAATTTCCTTCAAAAGCAGAATGGGTACTGTTTTGCCAATAACTTTAGAGGAGGATATCCTGTCTTTAATCCCAAGAGTCCAAGGCTTGGAAGTGCTCACCAAACCTTTTGAGCTGAAGGAAATTGAGCAGGTGATTAAGGAAATGCCCATTGATAAGGCCCCTGGACCTGATGGTTTCAATGGACTTTTTCTAAAAAAGTGTTGGCACATCATCTCTGCTGATTTCATTAGGCTGGTTCATGAATTTCATGCTAGAAATGCTCAGTTAGAGAACATCAATGATGCATTCATAACACTGATCCCAAAGAAATAGACTCCAGAGAGTGTGGGGGATTTTAGGCCTATATCACTCACTAGTGTTGGTCTAAAATTTCTTACAAAACTTGCTGCTAATAGATTTCAAGAGGAGATCACCAAATGTGTGCATAAGAATCAGTATGGTTTCATAAAATCAAGAACAATCCAGGATTATCTTGCTTGGACTTTTGAGTATATTCATCAGTGTAATCAGTCTAAAAAGCCCATCCTTCTGCTTAAGTTAGATTTTGAAAAGGCTTTTGATTCTATCCAGCATGAGGCAATTCTAAAGATTCTTGTAGCAAAAGGTTTTGACAACACATGGATCACATGGATTAAACAGTTGTTGTCCTCTAGAACTTCCTCTATTCTGCTTAATGGTGTACCTGGCAATCATTTGAAATGCAAGTGTGGAGTAAAGCAGGGAGACCCTATTTCTCCTTTGCTCTTTGTTATTGCTGCAGATCTCTTGCAGACAATGATTAATGATCTTCTGCAGCAGGGTTTGATATGTAGGCCATTGCCAACCCATGATCCTGATTTCCCTGTTGTTCAGTATGCTGATGATACACTGCTTTTTCTAAATGCTGAAAGGGGTCAATTGGAGACACTGAAATCAGTGCTCTATTCTTTCTCAAAGGCAACTGGTCTCCAGATCAACTTTCATAAATCTTCCATGTATCCTATTAATGTGAATGATCCTGATGCTACAGATCTAGCTACTTTTTTGGCTGCAAATTAGGCTCAATGCCTTTCACATATTTGGGCTTGCCAGTGGGGACTATCAGACCCAAAATTGTTGACCTTCTTCCCCTGGTGGACTGCATGGAGAGAAGACTGACAGCTAGTTCTTGGTTTTTGCCTCAAGGTAGCAGATTACAATTGGTGAACTCTGTCATTTCTTCCTTGCCTATCTTCTTCCTTTGCAGTTTGTCAATTCCTCAGGGTATTCTGAAGTAGTTGGAAAGGATTCAGAGGCAGTATTTATGGAGGAAATTTGGTCAGGAGAGGGGCCACTCCCTGGCTGCCTGGCCACTTGTTTGCAGACCCAGGACCAAGGGTGGTCTTGGAATCTTAAACCTTGGTTTGCAAAATGAAGCTCTTCTTCTTAAGCATCTCAATAAATTCTATAATAGGATGGATGTGCCATGGGTTCATTTGGTTTGGGATTCTTACTATTTCCAAAGGGTCCCCCATGATACTACACTGTGTGGATCCTTTTGGTGGAGAGATGTCTGCAAATTAATGGATAAATTCAGAGCAGTTACTTCTGTTGATGTTCACAGTGGAGATACGGTATTGTTTTGGTCTGATTTTTGGCAAATTGGGAATAGTTGCATTCCTCTTCAAGATCGCTTTCCTAGGCTTTATTCTTTCTGCCTCCACAAAAACCTCTCAGTCAGGGAAGTCTTTCAGGCTAATAATTTCCAAGAGCTTTTTTATTTGCCTCTGTCTGAGCAAGCCTTCCAAGATTTACAACAGCTCTCGTCCTTGATGGGATCTTTCCAATTGGACAGTGTATGCCATGATTCTTGGGGGTGGAGACATGGTAAAAAGTCCGAATATACTGCAAAGAAGTTTTATGACTTTGCTTTTCAGCCAATGGTAGCAAATCCCATTCTGGGGTGGGTCTGGAAGAGCTGCTGCACCATGTCGATCAAAATGTTTGCCTGGCTAGTCATAATGGACAGGGTTAACACCAAGGACATGATCCAACAGAGACATTGGAAGATTAATGATGGGCCTGAATGTGTACTCTGTCCAACTGGGACTCTTGAGGACAAAAACCACCTTTTTTCCAGTGCAATTCAGTGTCCGTGTGTGGAATTATCTGCAAATTGTTTGGAAGGATTGTGATGACATGGTGGAAATTGCTTGGCATGCCAGAAAGGATTTCAACAAACCTTTCTTTGGGGAAGTGGTCTTCATTGCTTGGTGGAATATTTGGAAAGTCAGGAATGACAGAGCTTTCAGGAACATTCGACCTTCTTTCAGGGCGTGGAAAAATGGATTCATTCATGATCTAACGCTCCTCTCCCATAGAATCAAAAGGAAATATAGAGATGCCTTGCTTAAGTGGATTGATTTCCTACCTCCTTGAGGAGGTTCTTATTTGTGTGTAATGCTGTAATTATTAGGTATTTTATCCTCCCCCCTTCCTTTGTATAGCTTTCTGTAGTTTTCCTTTTCTTGTTTCTTTCTTTTCCTCATCTTGAGGAATCCTTGTACTGGTGCTATTTTTTTTAATAAAATGCTGTGGGGAGCAAGCCCTGCAGTCTTCAAGGTAAAAAAACATGTTGCTGGGAACAGGCTTCCGAGTGGACCCGATCTTTGCCAAGTCATCAACTGCTTGATTTTTGACTTGGGGAATGTGATGAAGTTCAAGACCCTCAAATTTCTTCTCTAACTTTCTCATTGCGTTGCAATATCCTGTCATATCAGGGTTTCTGACATCCCACTCTTTCATCCCTTGATTGACTACCAGATCTGAGTCACCGTGCACCATCAGGCGACGGACGCTGAGTGAGATGGCCATACGCAACCCGTAGAGAAGTGCTTCGTATTCAGCCTCATTATTGGAGGAATCGAAGTGAATCTGCAGGACGTAACTGAGCCGATCACCTTTTGGGGATACGTAGACCACTCCGGCGCCAGAACCATTCAACATCTTGGAGCCATCGAAGAACATAGTCCAGTGCTCTGGGTGGACCTGAGTTGGCTGTTGCTGTTCTATCCATTCGGCCATGAAATCAATGAGTGCTTGGGACTTGATTGCCTTCTTTGCTTCGAATTTAATATCCAAAGGAAGGAGCTCGATGGCCCACTTGGCCACTCGACCGGTTGCATCCTCATTGTTCATGATTTCAGACAGCGGGGCATCAATGATGACTGAAACCGAGTATTCTTGGAAATAATGTGCAACTTTCTTCGCTGTTAAGTAAATACCGTAGACAAGCTTATGGTAATGAGGATACCTCTGCTTAGACGGAGTCAGGACTTCAGATATGTAATACACTGGTCACTGAACTTTGTAGGCCTTGCCCTCTACTTCTCGTTCTACTGTGAGGACTGTGCTGACGACTTGACCAGTGGCCGCAATGTACAAAAGCAGAGGTTCTTTGCTGTACGGGGCAGCAAGCACCGACTGGGTGGAGAGCAGGGTTTTGAGCTCAACAAACGCTGCTTCTGCTTCAAGGGTCCACTCGAACGTATCGAACTTCTTCATCAATCGGTACAGAGGCAACACCTTTTCTCCGAGACAAGAAATGAACCGACTTAACGCTGTGAGACAACCTGTGAGCTTCTGGACGTCATGCACGCGCTCGGGGCGCTTCATTCGGATGATCGCGTTGATTTTCTCGGGATTAGCATCTATTCCTCGTTCGGAAACGAGAAAACCAAGTAACTTGCCTCCAGGCACTCCGAAGGTGCACTTAGACGGATTCAGTATGATGTCGTACTTTCTTAGATTGGCGAAGCTCTCAGCTAGGTCAGCCAGCAGGTTGGAACCTTTGCGTGATTTGACGACAATATCATCCATGTAGGCCTTAATGTTCCGACTAATTTGAGTGTGCAGGCACTTCTGAATCATGCGCATAAAGGTAGCTCCAGTGTTTTTGAGGCCGAATGGCATGGTGATATAGCAAAAATACCCGAAAGTGGTGATGAAGGCAGTCTTTATTTCATCTGGTCCGTATAGTCGAATTTGATGGTACCCACAGTATGCATCAAGGAAAGACAAACGCTCACACCCCAAAGTGGAATCCACTATCTGGTCGATGCGAGGGAGCGGAAAATGATCTTTCGGGCAGGCCCGATTGATGTGTTTGAAATCGATACACATGCGGAGTGACTTGTCCTTCTTGGGAACCATGACAACGTTGGGGAGCCACTCGGAGTGGTAAACTTCACGTATGAACTCAGCTGCCAGGAGCCGAGCTACTTCCTCGCCAATCGCCTTTCTCTTCTTTGCAGTAGAGCGACAAAGATTTTCCTTGACATGTTTGGCCTTCAGATCAACTCTCAAACGGTGCTCAGCCAGTCCCCTGGGTACACCTGCCATGTCAGACAGTTTCCATGCTAAGATGTACCAGTTCTCACAGAGGAACTAGATGAGCGTGGCTTCCTATTTGCCGTCAAGTGTTGTTGAGATGTTAGTCAGAGCGGCTGCATGGTCTTCTGGGTGAATGTGAACTTGTTTCGTCTCTCCAGCCGACTGGAAAGCGGATTTGGAGGCTGGTTTCTTGGAACGAAGCAAATCAGTCAGACCAGCATTTCTCTTATACTCTTCCAATTCCAGCATCGCCATCTGCTCATCAGCAATTTTGGATCCTTGTTGAAGACATTCTTCGGCTCTCTGTCTATTCCCCGTGATCATGATTACCCTCTCGGGGCCGGGTGATGACCCACAAGTATAGGGGGTCAATCGTAGTCCTTTTGATAAGTAAGAGTGTCGAACCCAACGAGGAGCAGAAGGAAATGACAAGTGGTTTTCAGCAAGGTAATGTCTGCAAGCACTGAAATTGTCGGTAACAGATAGTTTGATAGCAAGATAATTTGTAACAAGCAAGTAACGGTAACGGTAAATAGTATGCAGCAAGATAGCCCAATCCTTTTGTAGCAAAGGACAGGCCAAAATGGTTTCTTATAATAAGCAAAGCGTTCTTTAGGAGACACGGGAATTTCATCCAGTCACTTTCACCATGTTGGTTTGATTTGTGTTCACTACTTTGATAATTTGATATGTGGGTGGACCGGTGCTTAGGTGTTGTTCTTACTTGAAAAAATTGATAAAAGTGGGATTGGAGAGGTCAAAACTTTAACTAGTGATGAACCCACTCTTTTGGATTTCAAGAACTTTAATTATGATAATTGCTTTGATTGAGTGTATTTCCTTGTTGCAATCCATGCTTAATTCACCTCATGCTTATAATCAAAATAAAGCTTTTACTAAACAAATTGTCGATGCTATGATGAAATCTTTTGAAGAAAAACTTGAGTTGGAAGTTTCAGTTCCTAGAAAGCTTTATGATGAGTGGGAACCTACTATTAAAATCAAGATTAAAAATTATGAGTGATATGCTTTGTGTGATTTGGGTGCTAGTGTTTCCACTATTCCAGAAACTTTATGTGATGTGCTAGGTTTCCATGAACTTGATGATTGTTCTTTAAATTTGCACCTAGTGGATTCCACTATTAAGAAACCTATGGGAAGAATTAATGATGTTCTTATTGTAGCAAATAGGAATTATGTGCCCGTAGATTTCATTGTGCTTGATATAGATTGCAATCCTACATGTCCTATTATTCTTGGTAGACCTTTCCTTAGAACATTAGATTTCAATTTCCATTAAGGAAGGGCATGGAACACTTTCCAAGAAATAAAATTAAGTTACCATATTAATCTATTATGAGGGCTACTTATGGATTGAATGTCAAAGATGACAATACCTAGATCGTTGCATTATGCCTAGCTAGGGGCGTTAAACAGTAGCGCTTGTTGGGAGGCAACACAATTTTACTTTTGTTTTTATCTTTTTGCTTCTGTTTTCCAATAAATATACCTTCTAGCCTCTGATTAGATGTGTTTTCATGTTTTAAATTAGTGTCTGTGCCAAGTAAGACCGTTGGGATGGTTTGGAAGATTGTTGATTTGATTTTGCTGAAAAACAAAAAACTTTTGCGTCCAGTACAGAAAATTCTAAAATTCACTAGAGCGCGATAATTTTATGAAATTTTACAGAATATTCATATACAAATTTCCCACGTTGTCCTAATTTTTCAGAATTTGTAGAGTTGCATAAGTATACGAAGTTTTCAGATTGCTACAGACTGTTCTGTTTTTGACCGATTCTGTTTTCATTGTGTTGTTTGCTTATTTTAATGAATCTATGGGTAGTATCGGGGGGTATGATCCATGGAGAAGTTGGAATACAGTATATATAACACCAATATAAAATTAGAATAAGTTCACAACAGTACCTAATGTGGTTATTTGTTTTATTATACTAACTGATCTCACGAGTTTTCTGTTGAGTTTTGTGTTGTGAAGTTTTTAAGTTTTGGGTAAAGATTTGATGGACTACGGAATAAGGAGTGGCAGGAGCCTAAGCTTGGGGATGCCCAAGGCACCTGTTGGGGATATAGCTATTGAGTATGACCCGCCCAGGAGGGGCCGGGTCAAGCCCCTGACGGCTTATGCATGGAGAGGCCCGATAAGGTTTAAGATATGAAGATGGCGGTTGATGGAGCAAGCTATTGATGGCCCAAGACCCGGAGGCGACTTGAGGCCCACGGGTGTGAGCCATTGTATGTTCAACTTGTCCTGTAAGGCAGGTTTAGTTAGACACCAAGCCGGACATGTTGTGTGAGCCGGCCGAGACTCTGTAAGCCGCCGGGCATCAACCTGTGTATATAAAGGGGTGACCCGGTGGCGGGTTAACTCAAGAAAAAACTGATCGAGAACTAGGTCAAGTGTATTCGCTCCCTTGTTATCGAAACCCAGTCAATACAATCACAAGTAGGAGTAGGCTTTTACCTCATTGAGAGGGGCCGAACCTGGGTAAACTCTTTTTGTCTCTTGTTCCCGTTCAACCCCTTTAAGCTAACCTAGTTGCAATGGCTCCACACCTAAGTCCTTTCACTAGGGCATCTTCCGTGACAAATCCACGATAGTTGGCGCCCACCGTGGGGCCAGCGCACGGTGGTTTCGAGTTCATGAAGGGCAGCTTCATAGGGATCAAGGGATATACCGTGGGCCGGATGACCAAGAGCCGGCGCGGCAAGATCTACATCGACGATGCTGGCTGGGGTCCTGAGGCCGACTCAATCGAGTACGGGTACATGGTCCCCTTTGGTGGGATTCATGTCTTCATCGGCTATATTGGCGAGTCGGGCCCTGAGCTGGATCTCTGCTCCGGTGCTGTTGAGACGGCCCGGTGCGCACAACCCGCCAAGCCTCAACCCGCCGCGAAGCACGTCTTCGTGGGATGTGTGTATGAAACAAGTCTGGATGAAGGATCTATGTCCAATGGAGAGATAACCATCTATTCTGGTGATAAGTTCTCCACCAGGGAAACCAATTCAATGTATCAATTACAAGACGACGGGCTTGGGGGCTGTTCCGATGGTGACAGTATTCCGGACCCCTTTGAGCCACCAAACAGGGCTGCGGTGTTCATGGCAGGGACTCAACAGGTGCTGGGCTCGTCCACCACGGCAGCAATGACTTCCGGTTCAACTAGCGCGGCAACGGCTGAGGCGACCGGCTCAGTGCGCCCACTGGCTCAAGTTCTGACCGAGCTGCTGGACAATCTGATGACTTTATTGGCCGCAGAGGTGACCCCAGAGACCCAGGCACATCACAATGTGGAGGTGACTAAATTGTGAGATGACATAGCTCAAGCCAAGGCGGCGCTCGATGCAGAGAAGGTAGCTTTAGAAGCAGAGTCGCAATGAATTCAGGCGGAGGCTTTTCGATTGAGCTTGGATCAGGCCGCTTCAAATGCTGTTCTCCTTAGAAGGCATCAGAGCTGTCTGCCTTCGGAGTATAATGTAAGAAATTTTGTTTAACACCCCTGGGGCAGGGCCAAGTAACCCACCCAAGGTGAACCGGGCTGGTGAGACGCCCGCGGCAGGGGCGCCGGCTCAACCACATGTTGCAGACCTACCTCGTTTAAATCTGACTTCACCCGAGCAAGTGCCAACACCGCCGGGTCATTTTTCTAACCCCCTAGACAATATGATTGCTGCGGCATCGCGTCTGGCGGCTCTTCCGGTGCAGGGCGAGTCTCCGGCGGCGGTGGAAGCCCGGAAAGCTGTGGAACTTCTTCAGACGGCGGTGGCTCAGCAGGCGGCTTACTCATATAGTCGCGAGCGGATTCATTCAACTCCATGCCCCAATCGGAGCTATAGTCGACACCTTGAGTCGCTAACAGTTTCGAGCAGTGAACGACATCATAACCAGCCCCGCGGGCATGACCCGCCCCGTGATAATAACCCAGCCCAGACTTTAGTGGATCAGGCCAGGGCACGTCGGGAGGCCGAACTGGCGACTCAGCTGGCGGCTTAATTGGCGGCTCAGTAGCAACCTCAACACCACCCGTCGGTGTCTGTGGACGCTGGGATCACTTCTAGAACCATGGGCGTGCCGTGTTTAGTGCCGGCTCTGCGTAATGAGCGCCTGCCTAGGGATTTCAAAGGCCCTCGCAAGGTGCTGAATTACACGGTGGATCAGCCTCCGGAGGCTTGGATTGAAAGTTATGAGATGGCCATGGAGATGTTGGATGTTAGTGATGCTGCATGTGCTAAGTATTTCACTATGATGTTAGATGGGCGGGCTCGTACCTGGTTGAAAGGGTTGCCCGCCAATTCCGTTTGATCGTGGGCTGAATTGAAGTCCCGTTTCATTCAGAATTTTAAGGATACATGCAAACAGCCCATGTCGATTCTTGACTTAGACACTTGTGTCCAGGGTGAAGGCGAGTCAACAACCCATTGGGTGCGTCGGGTCTCGGCCATTATTCACTCCTCGGACAGTATTAACGCCGGCTCAGCTATCCTCACGTTGGAGAAAAACCGCCGTTTCATTCCCCTCAAACAGAAGCTGGGCGGCTTAAGCGCCACTGCAATGATATGGGGGAGCTCATGGCGGCTCTCGTCAAATAAGCCGACTCTGATAGTACCAAGGACCTAGAGTCTGATGAGGAGAAGGCTGGAAAGGGGAAGAAGAATGGTGTAAGTGCATCTAGTGCCCCTTAGTGATTTTGGTGTATTGACGACTTATAGGTTAAGGGACTAATTCGTTTGTGAGTGTACACAGGTCTATAAGTCTATGAGGAGTTTGTTATTTACGATGAAAGTCGACCCCTAAAAATGAATGTCTTCAACTGAAGACTTTGGTTTTCTTGAAGACTTTGAAAATGAAGAAATTGGTGTGACCTTGAAGACTTGATATTCATGCGAGGATTATGAAGCGTGAAGACTTTTGTTTTCGTAGTTTCATTTTCTTCTTCTTGAGTCATAGGAAACACCATACTGTTAAAGGGGGTCGAGGTAATACTAAGGAAAAGTTTCCAAGTGATGCTCATCTCAAAATCCTACACCTACCCAATCCTTTCGAGTGAAGCCATTGGAAATCTCATACAGTTCAGTCAATTTCTTCAGTGACAGAGACGAAGTTCTTCTGTTCTCTGAGGAATTTGTTCTGACTGAGGAGTTAGGAATTCGCCAGTGCGGATTGACTACAAGTGAGGAACATGATAGCCCTGAGGAATTTGATACTCAAATATCCGACCGTTGCTGTGCTACGCGCCAGCTGTCCAAATATCCTACCCACCTAACGGTCATATCATTGAAGGGCATTTATGTCTTATCATGTCGGGCTGCTCCCTAGGCTATAAATAGGTGCCCCCTACAACCACTAGTTGGTTGGCTGCTCCGAGAGATAGATTGACACTTGTCATTTAGAGCATCCCATCCTCCGAGGACTTTGAGCGAAAATCATCAAGTGAGGAAAAACCCAAAAACCAAACACCTACAAACCCAAAGTGATTGAGCATCACTGAAGAGATTGTTCCTGTGTGGAACTGACGCTTGTTACCTTTGAGGACTGTGCATCCTCTAGACGGTTAGGCGTCATGGTCTAGAGCATCCAAGAGGAAATTGTGGATCGCCGAGTGACCGAGTCTGTGAAGGTTTGGAAGTCACCTGAAGACTTACCACGAGTGAGTGTGCGAGGTCTGTGTGACCTTAGCTCAAGGAGAATACGGTGAGGACTATGTGTCCGGGACTGTGTGTCCTCAGGTTTAAATACCTAGCCGCTCTAAGCAGACGTACAACTGTCACAGCAGTTGGAACTGGTCTACCAAATCATTGTCTTCACCGAGCTACTGGTTCTATTTCCTCAAACCTTTCATTTCCTCGCATACTTGCTATCTATTTGATCGTTACTGTTTGAAGACTTCGACTGAAGACTTTCTCAATTTCCTCAATCCTATTTCTTCAGTCAGTTTGTCGTCAGCCTGCTTATCCTGTGTTTATGCTACTTGTACTCTGTTTTAATTCATTTCATCATGATGACTATGCTACTGCTTTATTATGCATGTATCTGAGTACTTATTCCGCTACTTGTAGTTCGTTGCTTAGGAATTTCCTCACCTTGAAATTCCTAGTGACGAATTTGTAAAAATCGCCTATTCACCCCCTCTAGTTGATATAACGCACTTTCAATTAGTATCAGAGCAAGGTACTCCCTTGTTCTGTGTGATTTTGGTTTAACCACCTAGAGTTTTAGTTATGTCGACTGCAGGCATGATCAAGGTCTCGGCTGGGTGTCCTACCTTCGATGGGACGGACTACCCCTACTGGAAGAACAAGATGCGCATGCATCTTGAGGCAATTGACAACGATCTCTGGTACATTGTGGAAAAAGGCGTTCCCTCTGTCACTCCTTTCGTAAACGATGCTGATGTGAAGAGATTCAAGCAACTCGACTCTCAAGCGAAGAATATCATATGTGGCCATCTGAGCAAAGGGCAGTATGGCAGAGTGAGTGCTTTGGAGACATCTAAGCTTATCTGGGATAGGCTGTCCAAGGTCAACGAAGGAGTCTCAACTCAACGTGACTCTCGAGTTGACGTTCTTCGCAATCTCTTCAACCGCTTCAAAAGACTCGACAACGAAAATGTTCAGCAAACCTTTGATCGCCTCACTGACATTTCAAATGAGCTTCAAGCACTGGGTGCCACTGACATCACCGACCATGAGGTGGTGAAGAAATTGCTGAGGTCACTCGATTCTTCATTCGATACACTGGCACTGATGATTCCAGAACATGAAGAACAGCATGCTGGCGCACCTGAAGAAAATGGCTATGAAGAAAATGCTGAGCCAAATCAAAGTCGTCAACCTGCTCATCCTTGCATTGCAAATGAAGTACAGATTGAGAGAATCATCAATGACATCAACGCACCAGGTCCTCTGACTCGCTCAAAAGCTTCACATTTGTCTAACTTTTGTGGACATTTTGCTTTCGTCTCTATCACAGAGCCCACCAAAGTTGATGAGGCATTTCTGGAGCCTGAATGGATTCAAGCGATGCAAGAGGAATTACTTCAATTCGAGCTGAACAATGTGTGGGAGCTTGTCAAGCGACCAGACCCATGCAGGCACAATATCATCGGTACCAAATGGATCTACCGCAACAAGCAAGAGGAAAATGGCCTTGTGGTAAGGAATAAGGCTCGTCTTGTACCTCAAGGCTACACACAGGTTGAAGGAATTGATTTCGATGAAACTTTTGCACCTGTTGCTAGACTTGAGGCTATTCGCATATTGCTTGCTTATGCTAACCATCATAATATCATCTTATATCAAATGGATGTCAAAAGTGCATTCCTCAATGGTAAGCTTGAGGAAGAAGTATATGTTGCTCAACCCCTAGGTTTTGAAGATCCTAAGCATCCTGACAAAGTCTTCAGACTCAATAAGGCCCTCTATGGCCTCAAGCAGGCCCCTCGGGCATGGTATGATACTTTGAAGGAATTCCTCATGAAGAAAGGCTTCAAACCCGGTTCACTCGACCCAACTCTTTTCACCAAAACCTATGATGATGAATTATTCGTGTGCCAAATATATGTTGATGATATTATCTTTGGCTGTACTAACCAACATTACAGTGACGAATTTGCTTACATGATGAGTGAGGAATATCAAATGTCCATGATGGGAGAATTAAAATTCTTCTTAGGTCTTCAAATTCGTCAACAACGCAATGGCATCTTCATTTCTTAAGAGAAATACCTCAAGGACGTTCTGAGGAAATTCGGTATGCAAGAATGCAAAGGCGTCAAAATCCCTATGCCCACAAATGGCCATCTATGCATTGATGAAAATGGTATAGACTTCGATCAAAAGGTATACCGCTCCATGATTGGCTCTTTATTGTACCTATGTGCATCTAGGCCGGATATTATGCTTAGTGTTTGCATGTGTGCCCGTTTTCAAGCTACACCGAAGGAATCACACCATAAGGCTGTGAAACATATTCTTCGATATCTAGCTCACACTCCAACACTTGGATTATGGTATCCCAAGGGCTCGGCTTTTGATCTCACTGGATATTCTGACTCTGACTATGCTGGTGATCGAGTGGATCGCAAGTCAACATCAGGCACATGCCATTTCCTCGGACGATCCTTAGTATGTTGGTCCTTGAAGAAGCAGAACTGCGTATCACTCTCTACTGCTGAAGCTGAGTATATTGCTGCTGGTTCTTGCTGTGCTCAATTGCTGTGGATGAAGCAAACCCTCAAGGACTACGGCATCAATGTGAAGAATGTGCCACTCTACTGCGACAACGAGAGTGCCATCAAAATTGCTCATAACCCAGTTCAGCACTCGAAGACAAAGCACATCCAGATTCGTCATCATTTTCTTCGAGATCATGTGTTGAAGGGCGACATCTCCATCGAGCATGTGAAGACTGAAGAATAGCTAGCCAATATCTTCACAAAGCCCTTGGATGAGAAGAGATTTAGCAAGTTGCGGTGTGAGCTAAATATCTTAGAATCTTCGAATGTTCTTTGAAAAGGACACACATCCTAACACTTATTCAAATTGATGACTTAGATGCGTAACACACGAAGTAACGTTTTTTCTTCAATCAATGAAGACAAACCCGCTAAGTGTGAAGAAATTAACGAAGAATTTGATTCACAGAACCCTACGACAATTGTACGCGGTGTCTGAAATCATCATTCTTATACGGTGGGTCATGCCACCACAAAAGTTGAAAATCTTCAAAATTGAGTTTTTCTTCATTTTGCAAATTCTTCAACTTTGCAAAGTCTTCACTCTTTCCGTCTGTGTTCTTCATTGACTATATATATATTTGAGTTTTCAGTCCTCTACAGCATTCACTTATTGCTAATTCTTCAAGTTGTTTTTCTTCTAAGTGAATGTGATCGGACCCTTTCCCCCTCTATGCTAAACTCAACCTAGTCTGTTCACAAATCCTTCATGTGCGTTCTATTTGAAACCCGTTCAAAGTCTTCACTGTGTCCTTGACAGCAGAAGAATTCACGAATGAAACATTAAAATATTCTTATCTGAATTTTCGGCTTTTGCCGCTCAAACCGTTCCACATCCCTTGATAAGATTTATCTATACACCCACGATCTAACACGATCTCCACTTCATAGTACGTGGGTGACACATGTCGTTAGGATGAGAAGGGTCAGGGGCATGTTCGTCCATTTTCTTCGGACGAGCGGTTTTTTTACCTCGGCTATAAATACCCCTCGCCCTCCTCAGATCTCATTTACCCCGCTCGATCTCACTCCCCTCGCTCGAGCTCTCTGACCTAGCGCCGCCGCTACACTCCATCGTCGCCGGTGAGGAAGAGCTTCACTGCCTCGACCTCGTCGCCGTCGTACTCATGCCGGCCGCGGAAATCTTCACTCCGCCGCCGCCGTAGCTGTTTTTCCATCGCCAAGTTAGGGCGTGGAAGATCTGAACGGACGAGCTTCTCCACTGCTACTCTCAGTTCGTCGTGTTCTTCATCAAGGGTAAATAAAATCTATTTTTACTGCCCTTGTTGATTCTGATGATTTTCACAAAATCTTCAAAAGGTGTTTATTCTTTAACTTTCATGTTCTTAAACACCAACTTGCTTCTGTTCTTGATCTATTTCTCTAAGCAACGTTTTTTCTTCAGGATTCCTCAATTGTGTGGATTTTCAATCTATACAACTCTGGAACCTAAGTTAAAGAATGCTTAGTGAAATTCCTCAAGACACCCCTGGTCAAATTCCTCAAACTTGATACTTTTGAAAATCTTCTGAGAACGCATATGACCTCTCCAAATTCTTCGCACCTATATTCTGTTCACAGGTACACATGTCTGCTGCTGAATCACTAGGTTCTCATCAACTTAACTCATTTGCAGCATTTCTCGAAGATAAGTTACACACTTCCTCAGAAACATCCATTGTTCAAAATCCTCAAGTGAAGAAAATGGATGATGATAAAAGACCTCAGAAGGGAGGAAAGAGGCCAGAAACAAATACTGCTTTTGAGATCCCTGATGACATCTATGATGAATATTGTACTCCTGATGAAGCAACTCATGGCAAGGAAAACAAAAATCAGCGCAAAGTGCGCATTCAGAAGATTGAGAGGAGATGGGCAAGAGAATGGAGGGAGTATCGATATGTGACTCCAAAGTACATGAAGAAATTCGCTGTCAACCCTCCATGTCCAAGACCTCCCTTGGCTCCAGGCCAAGAAGCTGATCCCACTAGCATCAGAAGAGGTGAGGAAATTCCCAAGGAGTGGGCTAAGCGTCAAGCCAAGCTGGCCAAAATGGCTAAAGAGGCAGTGAAGAAATTCAATGAAGATTCTGTTGCTGCCGCTGCTGAGGCCTCTGCTAGCAAGCCTAAGAAGGCTATGACAAAGAAACCAGCTGTCAAGACAAGATCCTCAGCTGCAATGCCCTCACGGCCAAGCTCTTCAAAGCCCTCACAGTCTGATCTTCTAGCAACTTCTTCAAAAGCAGCTCCAATTCCCTCTGTTGCAAAATCCTCAGCTGCTCCTGCAAAGTCCTCAGCACCTGTGCATCTTGCCACATGCCAAAGGACTACTGGAATCTCAATTGCTTCAGGAGTCTCTGCAATTTCCTCAGCTCCACCTCAGTCTTCAACAGCTTCGACGTTTCTGAAGAAAAAGGCCACTGCTGGACGAGGCACAAGGCCAAGTCCTCACAAGAAGCAGGTCGCCTTTCAGGTTCCGTCAACCGAAGACGAAGCTGATGATGAAGAATTAGCTGAGATCACCAGAGATCGACAACAAAGGGCCGCTAGTGCCAAAGGCAGTGCGGTGCCCCTCATACTGGATCCAAGGAAGATCCTTGATTTCATTGATCTATGGCACAAGAACCCTAACACACCTTTGCCTGAATTAAACCTCACTCCTGGTGAAAGTCACATGTTGACGGCCTTCATTACTGAAGAAAAATGGAAATTTAAAAAGGCCAGGCAGGTGAAGAAGGCTCAGTACAAGAAGGAGCGTTTTCTGAAGAAAAATGTTGTAAACATGTCTCCTGATGAACTTGTGAATCTGCAAAAGGAAATCAAAGCACTCAGTGATGAATTTGACGCTTATCGTGCAGATTGGCTAGGTGCCAAAGTCAGATTCGTCAGAATGGCAAAAGGATTCACTCCAAATGTTGCAGCTTCATCACAACCCAAATTTCCTCAGACTGAAGAAAATGCCAGGGCAACCTCCAATGTTGCGCCTGAAGAGCAATCCAGGCCAGTTGATGCATCTGCTACTGCGCCTGAGGAATCTGAACAAGCCAGGGCAACTGCATCAGTTGTGCCTGAATAAATTCAACCAATTTCCTCTGCTCCTCCTGCACTGATGACAAGCATCAACCTTCTTCCCTGAGCAGCTGTGAAGCGAAGAAAACCAAGGCTGCGGAGCGAGCAGCTGTGAAGAAAAGGAAAGCATCTGTATCTTCAGAGTCTTCAGCTCCCAAGAAAGTGAAGACTTTGACAAGCTCATCTGAAAACCCAATTGATGTTGTTCCAATATCAAGCATGCCATCAAAGGAGATTATTCCCTTTGGTGAGGAATATGCAATTCCCAGTGAATCTGATGAAGAAGATCCTTCTGCTGCTTCGACGGAGCAGTTGGATGAAGACATTGAAGTGGATGATATCCCTTCAACTCCACTGGTATCATCGCCCATTCCACAGTTCACAGCTGAAGAGGCAGGCGTTGAGGAAATTGATGATGAAGATGAGGATGTGGAAATTGGGTCTACAACACCTATTCTGAATGATGACTTTTGGGAAAGTCATCACCCCAATTCACCACTGATGACTCCACTGCATCAAGTTCCTCAATCCCCTGTGCCAACTGAAGAAATTCATACGGGCTCTGATGGACTTCAATCTTCACTTCATTCCATTTCTGAAGAAGTTCCAGCCACTAGTGCTGATGTACATGTATCTGAAGAAATGGAGGCCAAGGCTGCTGCTGAAATTCCTCAGCCTATGGCTCCAGTGGCTATACCTCAAGAGGCTGTGAAGACTTCAACTGTTAATCTTCAGCCCAAGCCACAGAACCCTCACTCCAAGAAGCAGAAGTTTAATGCTGAAGATTTCTTCAATGAGCACATATTCTTCACTGACTACAATCCCTATGACTCTGCTCGACTTCGTCGCAAGCGCTTCTGGACTTCTAGCCAGATGAACTTCTATTCCTCACTGTTGTTTGATAAGGACAAGATCTTTGAACATGAGCAAATTCCTCATGTGGATATGGAATCCCTGCCCTGCTTCACCCTAGTCCTCAGTGTTCTTCATGACGCTGGGTTACTCAACTTCTGCACCGACATCTGCGATTGGAATGAAGAACTCATTCTTCAATTCTTCGCCACGCTGCACATTACTAGAAATGTTGATGATGTCAATTCATGGGTATTGGACTGGATGACCGATAATACTCATTTCAAAGCACCGGACTCTGAATTGCTTCATGCCGTCCCAGTCAGTCCTCCCACTGAAGGTGCAAGCCTTCTCTATGTTGAACCTGAACTATCCGATCATCTGATGCAAGTGCTGATGAAGCCTTTGAAGCCAGGCCAAGCTCCAAGGACCAAATTCCTTGCCAAGGAATTGCTCTATGTGCCAAGAACAGTTTATCGCATATTGACCAAAACCCTCAGTCCAATCAAGGGCCACAACTCTGATGATGAAGAGGTTGTTGGCATCATGAAGAATCTGCTATTCAATATCATTCATGGTATACCTATCAACTACCACGATTTCTTCATGAGGACTTTGGCCAATGCTGCTCTGTCACCTTTTGAGTTGAAGCCTTATGCTCCCTGGATCATGAGGTTCATCAGATCAAGGTCTTCAATTCATTATAAGGCTGACTTTCAAAATCATCTCAGCTATTTGCCCCCTATTGAAGTCCTCAAACGGACTATTTCCTCAGCTGACGAGAAGGGCAAGGCTGCAGTTATTGATGAAGGTACTCGTCCATTGGATGGACAGTTTCGCAAAGCTACTTCATATTCCACCAATGATGACTCTGCTACACAAGATTCTGCCGCCAAAGCTTCAGAACAAAATCCTCAAGCCACAGCTCCGCGTGTGATGACTGATCATGAACTTCTCCTTAGTCTTCATCAGAAAGTTGATCGAAATCACAAGTGGGTCAAGCGTCAATTTGGTGCAATTCTTCAGAACATGACAGTCACTCAAAATACTGTGAAGAAGAATCACTACTACTTGCATGAAGTTTTTGACCGCACTTGGGCCATTCTGTCTAATCTTTATAGTGCTGAAGAACACAAGGAGATGGAATTCCAACAGGACTTTGACTGGTCTCAGCCACCTTCGAAGAAATTCAAGAAGGTCAAAGTTCCTCAGCTTGTTGCCAGTTCATTTTCTTCATCGCGCGAGACGGATGAAGCTGAAGATTTGAAAGACACTGCGGCAGGCCCTACCTCAACGGATGACCCCAACAACGCTGGCGCTCCTCCATCGACATCATGATGATATTCTTCAGGGGCGTTAGTCCTCATTTTTTGTCCCTTTTGGTCATTCGATGACAAAGGGGGAGAAATTTGAGTTAGTCTTCAAGCGGGTCTTATATATGGGCTATATTTCTGTTAAGTTACAACTCTTGCTTTTCTGAGGTGTTTGCTCTGATGAGTTGTAAACTTAAGTCCTATGGTGGTCTGATACTTTTGAACTGCTTTCTGCATGCTTATTTCCTCAAGTACTTAATGCACGCATGCTGAATTTCGTCAGACACCATATTTCATCATGCATTTCAAATTCTTCATATCATATGTTAAATGCGTGTATGAATTACAAGTTATAGGAGGAGATCTCCATGATATTACTCTATAATTTGCATTTGCTATTCAAAGCAAATTCCTCAAATATGCACATCTTCAGGGGGAGTTCTTCTATATCTTGCAATCAAATTCCTAAATATCAGTATTTACACTTCATATGTTTATCAACGTTGAAAACTTAACCTATATTGTCATCAATCACCAAAAAGGGGGAGATTGTAAGTGCATCTAGTGCCCTTTAGTGATTTTGGTGTATTGAAGACTTATAGGTTAAGGGACTAATTCGTTTGTGAGTGTACACAGGTCTATAAGTCTATGAGGAGTTTGTTATTTACGATGAAAGTCGACCCCTAAAAATGAATGTCTTTAACTGAAGACTTTGGTTTTCTTGAAGACTTTGAAAATGAAGAAATTGGTGTGACCTTGAAGACTTGATATTCATGCGAGGATTATGAAGCGTGAAGACTTTTGTTTTCGTAGTTTCATTTTCTTCTTCTTGAGTCATAGGAAACACCGTACTATTAATGGGGGTCGAGGTAATACTAAGGAAAAGTTTCCAAGTGATGCTCATATCAAAATCCTACACCTACCCAATCCTTTCGAGTGAAGCCATTGGAAATCTCATACAGTTCAGTCAATTTCTTCAGTGACAGAGACGAAGTTCTTCTGTTCTCTGAGGAATTTGTTCTGACTGAGGAGTTAGGAATTCGCCAGTGCAGATTGCCTACAAGTGAGGAACATGATAGCCCTGAGGAATTTGATACTCAAATATCCGACCGTTGCTGTGCTACGCGCCAGCTGTCCAAATATCCTACCCACCTAACGGTCATATCATTGAAGGGCATTTATGTCTTATCATGTCAGGCTGCTCCCTAGGCTATAAATAGCTGCCCCCTACAACCACTAGTTGGTTGGCTGCTCCGAGAGATAGATTGACACTTGTCATTTAGAGCATCCCATCCTCCGAGGACTTTGAGCGAAAATCATCAAGTGAGGAAAAACCCAAAAACCAAACACCTACAAACCCAAAGTGATTGAGCATCACTGAAGAGATTGTTCCTGTGTGGAACCGACGCTTGTTACCTTTGAGGACTGTGCATCCTCCAGACGGTTAGGCGTCATGGTCTAGAGCATCCAAGAGGAAATTGTGGATCGCCGAGTGACCGAGTCTGTGAAGGTTTGGAAGTCACCTGAAGACTTACCATGAGTGAGTGTGTGAGGTCTGTGTGACCTTAGCTCAAGGAGAATACGGTGAGGACTGTGTGTCCTTAGGTTTAAATACCTAGCCGCTCTAACCAGACATACAACTGTCACAGCAGTTGGAACTGGTCTACCAAATCATTGTCTTCACCGAGCTACTGGTTCTATTTCCTCAACCCTTTCATTTCCTCGCATACTTGCTATGTATTTGATCGTTACTGTTTGAAGACTTTGACTGAAGACTTTCTCAATTTCCTCAATCCTATTTCTTCAGTCAGTTTGTCTTTAGCCTGCTTATCCTGTGTTTACGCTACTTGTACTCTATTTTATTTCATTTCATCATGATGACTATGCTACTGCTTTATTATGCATGTACCTGAGTACTTATTCCGCTGCTTGTAGTTCGTTGCTTAGGAATTTCCTCACATTGAAATTCCTCAGTGACGAATTTTTAAAAATCGCCTATTCACCCCCCCCTCTAGTCGATATAACACACTTTCAAATGGTAATGGAAAGGGGCAGCAGCACAATACGGCGGGTCAGGGTAATAATGGCAAGCGCAAGGCCAACGGCGGTTCAGATTTTGTGGCTAATACCAATACTCAGAACAATAATCAGCGTTGTAAGGGGAAGGCGTTCGTGCCCCGGCTTGGCGGGGCAAAGTTCAATATTGAGGCGGTGATGAATCAGCCTTGCCCAAAGCATAGCACTCCGGATAAGCCGGCTACCCATATGTGGAAAGATTGCTTCATCATGAAGGAGTACCAAAATTCTGGTTTTTATCAGGACCATCATGGCCCGCATGGCGGGTCAGGATCCGGCTCACAAGGGCATGGCTTTGGAGGTGGCGGTTCAAACTCTGGATTCTAGGGCCAAGGCAATCAAGGTGGTTTTAATCAGCAGCCTAATCAAGGCACTCAGCAGCAGCAATCTGGTTATCAGAGCAATCCTAAGCAACTGAATAGTGGTCAATATCATGTGTTTACCACAAGCCTATGGAAACAAGATCAGAAGATTCGTAAGCAGGCGGTGAACGCGGTTGAGCCGGCAGTTCCACGATACCTGCGGTGGTCTGAACAGCCCATTGTATGGAGCCGCGAGGATCACACGCCCCGAGTTGATAATCCGGTTCAATTGGATCTGTTGGTTGCTCCTCAGGTTGGAGGATACAAGTTTACAAAGGTACTTATGGATGGAGGTAGCAGTATCAATATCCTTTACTATAATACTTTTCGCCGCATGAGCTTAACTGACAATGATCTTAAGCCATCCTCTACTGTTTTTCATGGAGTGGTGCCTGGTAAGTCGGCGTACCCAGTGGGTAAGATATCTTTGGAAGTTGCTTTTGGTGATGAGCATGATTATAGAGCTGAAACATTGACGTTTGAGGTGGTCAAGATAAAAAGCCCGTATCACATGCTGTTTGGACGCTCGGCTTATGCTAAATTCATGGCACAGCCGTGTTATGTGTACTTACAACTTAAAATGCCAGGTCATAAGGGTACCATCATGGTACACGACAACAGGAAGATAGCGTTGGAGTGTGAAGAGGGCGACGCTGCCTATGCCGAGGCCACTTGTGCAACTGAGGAGCTGAAATTTTACAAAGATAATGTTGACCTGGCAGATATGGCCCCTTTAAAAAAGCCAACTACAGAGCATGACCTGGTGTTGAAGTTTAAGTCGGCTGATGACACTAAACAGGTTGACTTTGTCCCTGGAGACTCATCCCAGCAGTTTGTGATAAGTGCTAATATGGATCCGAACTAGGAAAGCGCGCTCATTGAGTTCATCCGTGAGAACCGGGACATCTTTGCATGGAAGCCTTCTGACATGCCAGGTGTACCGAGGGAACTCGCTGAGCACACTCTCAATATTGATCCAAAATTTAAGCCGGTCAAGCAATTCCTTCGTCGTTTTAATGAAGAGAGGCACAAAGCCATTGGTGAAGAGGTGGCCCGGCTCTTGGCGGCAGGATTCATTGTTGAAGTCTTTCATCCTGAGTGGTTGGCTAACCCGGTGCTGGTTCTTAAGAAAAAAAGCACTTGGCATATGTGTGTGGATTACACGGATCTTAATAAGGCTTGCCCGGCTGATCCTTTTGCTCTTCCCCATATTGATCAGATCATTGATGCTACGTCGGGTTGTGAGTGTTTGAGTTTTCTGGATGCTTATTCTGGTTATCATCAGATCAAGATGGCAGTTAAGGATCAGGAGAAGACATCATTCATCACTCCCTTTGGAGCCTTCTGCTATGTATCTATGCCTTTTGGGCTCAAGGGTGCCCAGGCGACTTATCAATGTTGTGTTTAGAATTGTCTCCACAGCCAGATTGGGCGCAATGTGCATGCTTATGTTGATGATATTGTGGTGAAATCCAGGAAGAAAGAAACCTTGCTGGATGATTTAAGGGAAACCTTTGATAACTTCCGGGTCTACAAGATGATGCTTAACCCGGCCAAATGTGTGTTTGGCGTGCCGGCTGGTAAACTGTTAGGTTTTTTGGTATCAGAGCGTGGCATCGAGGCTAACCCGGAGAAGATCAAAGCAATCACTTCGTTGGCTAAGCCGTCCTGTATTAATGATGTTCAGCGCCTGGCGGGTCGTATTGCGGCGTTGAGTCGGTTTATAAGCCGGCTGGGAGAAAAGGCTATCCCTCTGTATCAAATGATGAAGAAAACTGATCACTTTGTCTGGAGCAATGCTACTGATGAGGCGTTTGAGGGGCTTAAAAAACAGTTGGTTGAGCCGCCGGTCCTTGCAGCTCCCATTGAGAAGGAGCCCTTACTCTTATATGTTGCTGCTAACAGTTGAGCCGTCAGTGTGGCTATTGTTGTTGAAAGAAAGGAGATGGGTAAGGAGTACCTGGTTCAGAGGCCGGCTTATTATGTCAGTGAGGTGTTGATTGAATCCAAGCAGAGGTACCCACATTGGCAGAAGCTGGTGTATGGGGTGTTCATGGCCAGCCGCAAACTGAAGCATTATTTCTTGGGTCATCCCATTACCGTGGTCAGTTCTGCTCCTTTAGGAGATATCATCCAAAACAGGGAGGCCACAGGCCGAGTGGCTAAGTGGGCTATTGAGCTTGGTCCTCATGGGCTAAAGTATGTGCCTCAGATGGCTATTAAATCTCAGGCTCTTGTGGATTTCATTAATGACTGGACAGAGTTGCAGATGCCTGAAGAAAAGCCTGATAACACATATTGGACTATTCATTTTGATGGGTCCAGGCAGTTGGAAGGCTCGGGGGCTGGAGTCGTGTTGACTTCCCCACGAGGTGATAAATTTTGTTATGTGTTGAGGTTGATGTTTCCTTGCACTAACAATGCAGCTGAATATGAGGCCCTGCTCCATGGTCTTCGGATGGCTAAGGAGATGAACATAAGCCGGGTCGGGTGTTTTGGTGATTCAGATCTGGTGGCTCAGCAAGTTTCAGGAACTTGGGATTCCAAAGACCCACTCATGGCGGCTTATCGCCGAGAGGTGGATGTTATTGCTGGACATTTCAAAGGTTATCAAGTGGAACATGTTGATCGCAGGAAAAATGAGGCAGCTGATGCTTTAAGCCGGCTGGGGTCCCAGCGTAAGCCGGTACCACCTAATGCTTTCCTTGATGTTTTGCATAACCCTTCAGTTAAACTGTCTAAGGAGGAAGATCTTGTTGTTCCTGACCCGGAAGCACAGTTGGTGGCGGCTCTCCATGTTATTTCTGATTGGACAGTTCCATATTTGGCTTATATGACCCGGGGCGAGTTACCTGAAGATGAAACTTTGGCCAGGCAGATAACTCGGCGGTCTAAGTCATTGACTATTGTCAATGGAGAGTTGCACCGATGCAGTGTCATAGGGGCGTTTCAACATTGTGTTTCTCCTGAGGAGGGCCATGAGATTCTACGAGAGATTCATGACGGAGATTGTGGTCATCATGCCGGCTCTAAGTCTCTTGTAGCTAAGGCCTTTCGTCATGGGTTCTATTGGCTGACGGCTCATGCTGATGCAGAGGATTTGGTCAGTAAATGTGATGGTTGTCAGAAATTTTCAAGACAAGCTCATGTGCCGGCTCAAGAACTAAGGATGATTCCAATAACTTGGTCGTTTGTAGTTTGGGGGCTTGATATGGTTGGGCCTTTTAAGCGATCGAAGGACAAAAAGACACACCTGTTTGTGGCAGTTGGCAAGTTTACAAAGTGGGTTGAAGCTGAGCCGGTCAGCAAATGTGATGCAGCGACGGTGGTTCAATTCATTAAAAAGGTGATCTTTCGTTTTGGGTACCCTCATAGTATCATCACTGATAATGGTACTAATCTGTCTAAGGGGGCAATGTAAGAATTTTGTCAACGTGAGCATATTCGCCTTGATGTTTCATCTATGGCCCATCCCCAGTCCAATGGGCAAGCTGAAAGAGCCAATCAAGAAATTTTGAGAGGTATAAAGCCCCAGCTTATGGTCCCTTTGTAGAGGACGCCGGGTTGTTGGGTTGAGGAGTTGCCTTCAGTGCTATGGAGTATCAATACTACCCCCAACAGATCTACGGGTTACACGCCGTTCTTCATGGTTTACGGAGCAGAGGCGGTTCTCCGAAGTGACATCCATCACGACTCGCCCCGTGTGGTGGCTTACGTTGAAGCTGATAATGAAAAAGCACGCCAGGATGCTCTTGATCTTCTGGATGAGGAGCGCGACCTTGCGGCAGCTTGTTCGGTGATTTACCAGCAAGATCTGCATTGTTACCACAGCCGCCGGGTCAAGACTCGCACTTTTCAAGAAGGTGACCTGGTACTCCGGCTCATCTAGGATCAAACAGACATGCACAAGTTATCCCCACCGTGGGAAGGGCCCTTTGTGGTCAGCAAAAAGTTGAACAATGGATCATACTATCTCATTGACGTTTGAGATCACAAAGACTCACGTACATCTAAGGAGGAGACCCGCTGGCCTTGGAATATTGCTCATCTTCGGCCGTATTTCACCTGAGCCACTGGCTCTTGTGATTGTACATATTATCATTCATGTATATATTATGATCAAGTATAATAAAGCCGGCATCCCTGATAATTCAGGGCCTCCGTCGTTTCATTTCTGAGTATTTGAGTCTTTATTGTCAGTTCATAAGGTCACTTGGGGGCTTCCTGCTCATTGAGCATAGCTGTGATTACTCTCTTGATCCGGTTTGCACGCCTTGTTACAAAATTACTTGGGGGCTTCCTGCTCGTTGAGCAGAGCTGTGACTACCCTATTGATCCGGCTTGTACGCCATTGCTACAACCCACTTGGGGGCTTGCTGCCCGGGTTAAAGGGACCAAAGAGAGTCTGTTGCAGTGCACAGCTCAAACATAGGTACCCTGCCTTGACGGCTCAGTATATATCACTTGGGGGCTCCCTGTTCTTTGAACATAGGTTTGATAACCCTTTTGATTGGCTTGAAATGCCAGGTGTACACGCCAAATTTCAGTTGATCCTGCCTTGTACGTCTGCCACTCCACCCAGGTAATCCTGGAATGACCCGCCGAACTCTTGACAGTCAATCTTATTAAGACCCTAAACTTGTCAAAGTTAAAACGGCGGTTGGTCATGTGAGGCCCGGCTTACAGGTTTGAATGAAGGATTAACTTAGTGGCTGTGCAGCCCACGAAAAGCACCTGATATTGAGGCTTGGCCACCTATGACAGCCTTGATATTTTGTTATTTTTTCTATGAACATTGTTTGGGTTCATTTCTTGGTGCCATGTTGACATATGGATTCCATTGATTTAGGCTATGTCGCCTTAATCCTCATAAGCTCATATTGGAGCATGTCTGAGTTTTCGATAACCCGGCCTGGTTTTGGACGATTACAGTCACCAGCGTAATCTGATTATGTACTTGGAGTTGCTATGCTCTAAGTGTTTGGGTTGATACCCTTACTGTGTACGGCGCTGTAAGCCGACGATTTAAGCTACAAAGGTATGCTTGTATTTGTGTTATGAATCGGCGAGGATTGCTGACCCGCCCTGGTTTTAGACTTTATAAGTCGCCAGAACATATCATAACCCACTCTGGTGCAAGCTGCCAGGGTGTGTATTGTTTTTTTTATGTGCAGGAGTTTTTTGGAACTCTTCTGATTATTGATAAGGATGGGATTTTCTTCTAAATGGCACATCAAAAGTTTTTCGTCAACAGATATCAAGGCGAAGTAATAAACATGCACGATGGCATGGCAGATCACTGTTTTCATCTAGCCTATTACAAGGCATAGGATGGCCCAAAAGAATAATTGTTTTTGCGGCACACAACATCTCATATTGCAAATGTTAAGCCGGCCCTGTGATCAGTTGTCATGGCCATGACGAGTTGAGGATTCTGGGTCATCTTGCACCGGCTCATCTTCTTCTTCATCACCCGTTGGCTGGAAGTCAGAGGTGGCCCAATTGATCCCAGTCAAAGCTTTGAATACAGCTTCATCATCAATAAGTGTTGACGGGTCAATGTCAGGAGCAAAGGTGTGCTTACGGATTGGTGGGATGAGGTCCTGAGCTAGATGAACCGGCGCTTTCACCCTTTTGTTTTCGGCATCATAAACCGCCTGGTACTGAGACAGGTCCGTCTCTTCAGCTAGCTTGCTTGCTAATGGGCGCATCCCCCTTACTATTTGAGCAAAGTCATCAGCACTGAAGGACGACCCATCTTCTTTTACGCTCGGGCAGCCGCTGGCCAATTCTTCTGGATCAAGATCTGCTTGCCAGGCCTTTGCCTGGCTCAGGGCGGTAATGGCGCCGGCTCTGGCGGCTGATCGCTTTAATTCTTCCATCCTTTGGGGCAACACTGAAAGCTTCTCCAATACTTCTTTGATGAGGGAAGGAGGTGGCTTCTTATGCGTAGCAGCGCATATGGCCCGTTGGGCACAAGTATATAATTGCTCCACCAAGGTATATGCAGCTTTGAGTTTTTTGCGCATATCTTGACCAAGGTTGGAGGTTCTGGGGCCTGCATCAGCAAATAACATTAATAAGCCGGATGAGGATTCATATATGTTATGAAAGAGTGATTGAAGTACGGTGTTGATTACCAAAGATGGCAGCTGTCATGTTGTTGATTTGGCATTTTAAGCCGGACAACTCCTCGGTCACCGGCTTAAGGGCAGTTTTAGCTTCTTCCGCTCTTTTCAATAGAGCTGCCTTTTCAGTATCCCAGATGTTCCTATCAGCTTTGAAGTCCTTTTTCAGCTTGTCCATCTCTTCCAAGGCGGTTTTCAATTCTGTCTGGGCCTTGGAAGTTGCAGATTGCTGAGTGGAGATGTTCTGACGAAGATTAGCGATTTGGGATTCTTTGACATACAGCCGGTTCATGGGGACTACATATGGGGCCTGCAAAAGTGCAATGGACAGGTTATACTATGATCTCACTTCTTGAAGTCCCAAGCATAATACAAGTATTGTACTTGGCACTTGGGGGCTAATGCATGTTGCTCTTCTTCAGCATCTTATGACCCGACTAAATTTTTGACATACAGCCGGTTCATGGGGACTACATATGGTTTTTTCTCATGACGATGATGTTAAACACCGGCTTAGCTCTGTAGCTTAAGACGGACCTTGGGGGCTACTTGGTTTGATTCCATGTTAAGGAAAAGTTATGACTATCTAAGTCTACAGCCTATTCATTGCATTCACAAAACAGTAGACTTGGCGGCTGAAAGATATGCATATGAGGGGTTTTCATGTTTACCTCGAAACGTTCCTTCATCAAATTGACCAAGCCGGCTTCAAAGTCAATGCTTGAGTGAAGGCGGCTTAAATAGCCCGAGTGAATCTCCTGAGCACTATATTGGGCATAATTTTCTACGTTAAGCTTCCACTTGCCCTTATCAGCAATAGAGAACTCCTCCTTTGCGCTATGCTTGGATAGGATAGTGGGGTTGCTTGGCTCTGTGTAACCCAGTCCAGTAATGATGACATCTTCAGCCTTCTCTTGGGCAGGGCTTGGCGGCTTAGCTATGGCCGGCTCGACATCCATGGGATCCATGGTGATATTGTGTTCTTCTGGTGGCGGGTCATCAGCGGTGACATCAGCAGTTTGATGAGAGGCTTCTGGCAGTTGCTTCTCTGGCTCAGAAGGGTTGGAATCCTTAGTCGTCTTGTTCACTTTGGCCTTCTTGCTGGGTTTGGCCACGCCACTGAAAATAAAAATACAAAGATGTTAGCATATCAATCAGTATGAAATTTCAAGTGGTTAAATGTTTCTTACCCAGGAGAAACTTTGAAAATCGGAGTCTGAGTTCCAGTTGACTCGCCGGAAGAGGAGTGAGATGTTCCCTGATAGTTTGAGTCGGATGGGTTAAGTGGTTGACGCATAAGACCTGCTTTTGGATAAAGAAATGATGAATTTTGTGGCACCTCGTTCCGGCGCTTTCGAGGGGCCGGTGTGTTGGGTAAGCCGGAGGAGAGTGTTCCTCCGCTATTCCGGGTCTGCCGACGAGCCTCGTGCTGTTGTTGCTTCAAAATAAAGTTTGGATCTAAGTGAGCTAAAGGGTGAGAAAACCTTACTTTCCGGCTCACTTTTCGAGTTCTCTGTCTTGATAAACTCTCTGAGTCGGAGGAAATGAGGGTTACCTCTTCAACATCTGCACGGCTGGCCTCCGCGTCGTCCTGATAGTAATCATTGTCAATAAAATGTATAAAAAATGAGCCAAGGGAGTCAAGTTCTACCTCTGACTCATCATCATCGTCCAAGTTAAATAACTCGGAGGGGTTGGTCTTCTTCTTGGCAGGATTTTTGGTAGCCTTGTTCTTTGTCCGGGTCTTCTTGGCCGGCTTATCTTGCAACTTCTTCTTCCAGAAGGGAGAATCGGCCTATGGAAATCAACTGATTATAAGAGGCCAATTTTTTAGTGAAAGAAAGTACTTAAGCCAAAAATTGTTTAAAAACTTACAGCAGGCGGCTGATTGAGAACGCAGAAAGGATTCAATCCTGTTTTGCTGCAGTCTGCCAAGCTCTCACGTAGCAGAGACTTGGTCATATTATTGATATCATCATCAGTCATCTCTATCTGGTAGTGGCGTTGTGGGTCTTTCAAATCGCCAGTATATTCACACATTAAGCCGGGTCGGCGGCTTAGGGGCAATATCCTCCATGAAACCCAGCATTGGACAAGGTCGATGCCAGTTAGACCATTAGCCATGAAGGCTCTGATTTTTGAAAAAAATGGGCGCATATTTGGCCCGTTTCTTTGTGCTGATCCGGTCTGGGAGTGGGTGTTGGTTGCTAAGCCGGTGTTCACGGTAACCCGACAGGGGATTTTCACCCTCTGGAGATGTGTCTTGGCAGTAAAACCAAGTTCGGTTCCAGTCCTTAGGATGACTGGGCAGCTTGGCGGCTGGGAAGGTGGCTTCTTTCCGCCTCTGAATTGAAATGCCCCCTAACTCCAGGCTGGGCCCATCTGTGAATTCAGTCTGCCGGTTCAAGTAGTAAAATTCTCTGAACAGTTCGACAGTGGGCTCTTGTTGAAGATAAACCTCAAAAAAAACTTGGAAGTTGCAGATGTTTGAAACAGAGTTGGGTCCGATATCTTGCGGATGAAGTTGGAAGAAGTGCAGCACATCACGGAATTTTTTTGAGCCGGGCGGGGTAAACCCCCGGAGCATATGATCAGTGAAGACAATGACTTCACCCTCTTTGGGTCCAGGGATGGTTTCTGTGCCTGGGGCTCTCCACTGAATGACGTCCTTTGTAGCCAAAACACCTACTTGCACATGTTCATTCAATGTTTGTTCTGTGACCCGGGAGGCAACCCAGTTGTAGGAAGTGACAGTTTTGGTTTTTGCTATTTCTTGGCTACAAAGGAAATTGTTGCCAGGTTAATGATTATGTGGTTAAGCCGGCCAGAGCTAAAAAAGTGAAGTACAATATGCAAGAAATTCTTATGCGAAAGTAAGCATAGTTAAATTGGGGAATGTTACCGGGTTATACAAGTTATAAAGCATATGCCGGCGGCTTAATGGGGCCTAATGTTATATGGCGGGTCACGGTTTGTGGTATAAGCCGCCATGGCAGTTATGGTACTTCAGATCTATCAGTGAAATTTTTGCTAAGTGATGGACAAACAGATTCTACAGATAGGTTCTATAGTTTTGGATCCGCCGCAGTTTGAAAAAGAAAAGTAAATTGTAAACCTAAGGTTGCGACAGTGGAGGAACTTGTGTGCTTGAGGGATTTCTGCGTAAGAAAGATGTTTTCTACGATTGAAAAGGAGCGCTAAACTACTTCCGCGCGGCTTCAGCAGTATTTTGAGATTAAACTGGGTGTGCTATGGAGGAGCGGCGAAGAATGGTGAAGAACACCGACGAACAAAACGAACCCTAATGCAGATCTGAGACGCATGGAGATGAATACTTACACATGCTGATGGACAGCGGTGGCGCGCCGGCGTTCTCTGGTCTAGTCAGGTTGATGCAGCGGCCTGAGTTGGTGCAGCGGACGGAGGTCGGCGGCGGCGGAGCTCGGGTCTGCAGAGGAGTTGCGAGGAGGAAGACGAAGACGAGGAGGCGAGGGGAAAAAGTGAAGACAAGGACCCCCCTCCCTATTTATAAGGCAATGATCAGATGGCATGCGCGGGAATCGAGGAGGCCGAAAAATGGTTATGAGGCTATGCGAACGCCTCGATTTTTGGGATATCCATTAAAACAAAGATCCGTTGAGATATACTAGGCTCTATGGGAAGTTAATGCATAATGACGTCATGGCGGGTTACCAAGTTTTTGTGAGGTGATGTCATGGCGGGTTACAGTGAGCTGATGATGGAAGATTTTACTAAGTCAAGATGATGAAGATTGATGTGAACAAGTTCAAATCAACCCGGGGCCTAATGTTGGGGATATAGCTATTGAGTATGACCCGCCCAGGAGGGGCCGGGTCAAGCCCCTGACGGCTTATGCATGGAGAGGCCCGATAAGGTTTAAGATATGAAGATGGCGGTTGATGGAGCAAGCCTATTGACGGCCCAAGACCCGAAGGCGACTTGAGGCCCACGGGTGTGAGCCGTCGTATGTTCAACTTGTCCTATAAGGCAGGTTTAGTTAGACATCAAGCCGGACATGTTGTGTGAGCCGGCCGGGACTCTGTAAGCCACCGGGCATCAACCTGTGTATATAAAGGGGTGACCCGGTGGCGGGTTAACTCAAGAAACAACTGATCGAGAACTAGGTCAAGCGTATTCGCTCCCTTGTTATCGAAACCCAATCAATACAATCACAAGCAGGAGTAGGCTTTTACCTCATTGAGAGGGGCCGAACCTGGGTAAACTCTTTTTGTCTCTTGTTCCCGTTCAACCCCTTTAAGCTAACCTAGCTGCGATGGCTCCACACCTAAGTCCTTTCACTAGGGCATCTGCCGTGACAAATCCACGACAGCACCCCAAGGTAATATTCAAGGACAACCAAGCATCTAATCTTGGGGATGCCCCAGAAGGCATCCCCTCTTTTGTCTTCAATCCATCGGTAAATTTACTTCAGGCTATATTTTTATTCACCACATGATATGTGTTTTTGCTTGGAGCGTCTTGTATGATTTGAGTCTTTGCTTTTTAGTTTGCCAGAATCATCATTGCTTTACACACCTTTTGAGAGGTACACACATTAATCGTGAATTTATTAGAATATTCTATGTGCTTCACTTATATCTTTTGAGCTAGGCAGTTGCTCTAGTGCTTCACTTATATCTTTTTGAGCACGGCGGTGATGGTATTTTGAAGAAATTGATGAACCTCATGCTTCACTTATATTATTTTGAGAGTCCAATAACAGCATGGTAATTTTCTTAGGTTATGAATTTAGTCCTAATATGATAGGCATCCAAGGGGGATATAATAAAAACTTTCATAAAGAGCATTGAATATATGTGAAGTTTGATTCCTTGCAATTGTTTTGAGGTATGGAGATGGTAATATTAGAGTCATGCTAGTAGTAAATTGTGGAATAAGAGAAATACTTGTGTTAAGGTTTGTGATTCCCGTAGCATGCACGTATGGTCTTCTAGTTATGTGATGAAGTTGGAGCGCAATTTATCCTTGGTTGTCTTCCTTTGTGTGAAAGTCAGGAGCGCGAGATGGTTAACTCCTACCAACCTCTCCCCTAGGAGCATGCATAGTAGTACTTTGCTTCGAGTGCTAATAAACTTTTTTCAATAAGTATGTGAGTTCTTTATGACTAATGTTGAGTCCATGGATTATACACACTCTCACACTTCCACCTTTTCTAGCCACTCTAGTACCGCGCAACTTTCGCCGGTGCATTAAACCCACCTTATACCTTTCCTCAAAACAGCCACCATACCTACCTATTATTGCATTTTCATAGACATTCCGAGATATATTGCCATGTAACTTCACCGTTCTGTCATTATAAGTTTTTACCTTGAGTTGTAATTTTTGAGTTGTAAGTAAATCAAAGTGTGATGATCATCATTATTAGAACATTATCCCATGTGAGGTTATAAAAAAAAGAGGCCAAAGAGCCCAAGTAAAAAAAAGAAGCCAACGAGCCCAAATAAAAAAAAGGCCAAAGAGCCCAAAATAAAAAAATGAGAGAAAAAGAGAGAAGGGACAATGTTACTATCCTTTTCCACACTTGTGATTCAAAGCAGCACCATGTTCTTCATGATAGAGAGTCTCCTATGTTGACACTTTCATATTACTAGTGGGAATTTTTCATTATAGAACTTGGCTTGTATATCCAACGATGGGCTTCCTCAAATTGCCCTAGGTCTTCATGAGCAAGCAAGTTGTGTCACGCCCAATATGCGACCCTATCCTAAAGGAACTCGAAGGTCCCACCAAGGATAGACCCACATATTGAAACACTTTGCAAGGTGGATATCATTACATCGTACCATTACATAATAGTTGGGGATACATACAAAGGGCATACAATGCCACATGAATACATCATACTCCATACATGAGCACAACATCCGACTACGGATGAAACACAAACAGAAACTCAAACAATATCCACCCTGCTAGCCCAGGCTGCCGACCAGGAACCTAACCCAAGATCGACGAAGAAGAAGAAGAACTCCAAGACAAGTAAACATCGCTCTCACGTCATGATCATCGCATTACCTGCACCTGCAACTGTTGTTGTAGTAATCTGTGAGCCACGAGGACTCAGCAATCCCATTACCATGGGTATCAAGACTAGCAAAGCTTAATGGGCATGGAATGGATAATTGGTGAGACTGCAGCAAGCGACTAAGCAATGTATGGTGGCTAACTTACGAATACAAGAGTAAGATGAGAAGCTACGCAAGCGATCGCCAACTAGTAATGATCAATAAGTGATCCTGAACTACTTACGTTCAAAGATAACCCAACCATGTTCTCCTCTCGAACTTCCCCGAAAAGAGACAATCACGGTTACACACATGGTTGGTGTATTTTAATTGAGTTTTCTTCAAGTTCACTACAACCGGATATTAACAAATTCCCATCTGCCACATAACCGCGGGCATGACTCTCGAAAGTTTAAACCCTGCAGGGGTGCCCCAACTTAGCCCATTATAAGCTCACAATCCGCAGAGACAATCCTCCATCGCGGGAAATCCGATCAAACTCGGGATCCCGGTTCACAAGACATTTCGACAATGGTAAAACAAGTCCAGCAAGACCTCCCGACATGCCGACACCCTGATAGTAGCCGCGCGTATCTCGTCTTAGGCCACGATGGATGAGCTATGCGTACAGGTGCCAAAATAACCCAGGTTGCCCTGGGGCGGCCCCGCACAGTGCTCTAGTTTGGACCAACACTCATGAGGAGCATTGGCCCGGGGTTGTTAATTAAGTCCTCGGGGCCCGGGAAGTCCCTATGCAAGTTTCAGTTGTTATTAGGCAAATGGTAAAAGCAATGTTGGGCCTTGCTGGAAGAGTTTTATTCAAAGCGAACTGTCAAGAGGGGCCCATAAACCCACACCGTGTTAGGGACGCAAAATCAAGGAACATAACACCGGTATGATGGAAACTAAGGTGGCAAGAGTGGAACAAAACACCAGGCAAAAGGCCGAGCCTTCCACCCTTTACCAAGTATATAAATGCATTAATTAAATAAGAGATAATGTGATATCCCATGATATCCGTGTTCCAACATGGAACAAACTGCAACTGCACCTGCAACTAGCAACGCTATAAGAGGGGCTGAGCAAAGCGGTAACATAGCCAAACAACGGTTTGCTAGGATGGTGGAAAAGGTTAGAGGCTGTTTCATGGCAGTTTTGGGAGGCTTGATAAACAAGTGGTAGGTAGCGCGACATAGCGATAGCATCGAGACAACTAGCATAGCAAGGATAGTAGTGAGATCCAAGGTGACGGTCATCTTGCCTGAAATCCCACTAGGAAGAAGAACGAGTCCATGAAGAAGACGAACGGACATAGACGAACCAAGCGTAGTCGAACGAATCCTCACGAGCGCAACAAAACAGGAACTATCGAGAAGAAGCACACCCGGAAAGAAACAAACAACATGGTAAACACTCAACACATAAACATGACATGATGCGCAACCAAGTATGACGCATGACAAGACTACATGATGCTACTCATGGCAAGAGATGACGCATACAAGAACAACACATCAAAGCAAGTTTAAATGAGGCCGGAAACAACATATAACAATTCCGGAAAGACCCCATATGCAAATTTAGAATTTGGTACTGTTCTGAACAAAACATTAAGTTGAAGTGGTTAAACAGCAAGTTAAAGTGCACCAAGATGATCTACGCGTCTGTCTAGTCAAGTTATATAAAGTTCATTTAATTCGGAGCTACGGCCTAGAAGATATGAGCATCACAAGTAAAACATGGCATTGATGCAAATGCAAGCAAAACACAAGCAAACACACTCAAGACATATATGCAACAAGGTAATATGAAACAACATGCAAAACTAAGCAAGTTTCATATAGAGCATGCTCAAAACGGAGCAACGGATCAACACATACACACGAAACAAGTTTAAAGGACAAGCTGTCCAAAACAGCAATTAGACATCTTACGATCATCATACCAACATGCTAAACAACTCAAAATGAAAATAAATGGCATGGCAGTGAAGTACAGGTAGAGCACAACAAAACATGAACACTGAGATACTGCTAGAAACCACTAGAACATGCTCAAAACATCATGGCAAGATTGCAAGTGATAACAGATTCACAGACTTGATGGAAATTACTGGACATGGCAGAAACAACGACAACTAGACATGATTGCAAGCTTGGTTAACTCAACATATAACATATCATGGCAAGTGAATATAACCAACAGCAAGAAGGCATAATTATGCAGCTACTCATGTCATGAACATGGTCATAGGATGCATAGAACACTAGCTATTCACATGGCAAAAATGAAATTACTGTTAACAGGCTGACAGCAACATTATTTAGCAATTTAAGAGCATGATAATAACAAGCTATAGAAGGACACAATTGCAAAAAATGGCATGTATGGATTGAGCATAAAAGGGAGAACAAAACATCATTACTGAACATCTCTAGATTATGCATGGATTCACTTATAGCAACAAGTTAACATGGCAACATAATGTAACAGATTCAGACAGCAGAAATCACTCACAGAAAACAGCAAACATCAAGTAGGCCACTTTACAAGCTTGTTCCAATCAACACAAGGAATATCATGATAAATGGAATGCACCACTGTAAATATGACATAATTATGCTCCTAAAACATGTAGACATGATGCTCAAAAGAAAATCACACAAAATGATATGAAAAAGACAAATCAGCAAGTTACAGCAGTTTCCAGCAGATTATATCACTTAGAACTTTTGCAATGATGATTAAGGCATCAAGATGAACTCAAACAAGCATACAACAGTACACTAACATGAAGAGCATCACGAGATGAACATTCCGACATATCATATACGCAAATCGGAGCAATAAGAATGAAGTTATGTCATGATGAAGATGCACACATAATGTTTAAAATTCTGAGACTTAGCAGAAATTACCCCCGCGAAAACGGGACGAGGTCGTGCGGGACGGAGAGATCCAGGGGCGCGGGGAGGCGTTTGGATGGATGTATTGGTGGATCCGGCTCCGGCGAGGTCCGGCGAGGCGGGGCGGCGAGGAGGAGGCCGGAGAGGGGCGCGGGGTTCGGCGGGAGGCGGCGGAGATCGCCGGCGATGTGGAGGCGGCAGAGCGACGAGGCGGCGGCGGAGCGACGAGGCGGCGGCGGGGGGTGCGGGGTGGTGCGATGGAGGCGGGGCGCCGGTGAGCGGTGGCGGAGCGGGGGCGCCGGCGAGCGACGAGGCGACGCGCAGGCGAGGCGGGATGCGGGCGAGCGGCGCGGGCGGCGGCGGCGAGACGGCGCGGCGAGGCGACGGTGACCGGCGCGCGGCAGGCGGCGGTGGGTGTCCGGCGGCGCGAGGCGAACGGCGGCGGGGCGGAGTCCGGCGGCGGCGCGCAGCCCGGCGGTGGGTGGCTGCGGGCCTAGGGGACCAGATCGGGGCCCGGGCGGGCCTGGCGCGGGCCTGGCGGGCCGCGGCGGCTGATGCGGGTGGAGGAGGCTGGCGGCGACACGTGGCGCAAGGGGATTGGTCGAGGGGGCAGCGGCGGACATGTCCGGTGGCGGCGCGGACATGTCCAGCGGCGGGAGGAGGAAGAAGCTAGGGTTTCACCCGTGAAAATGGAGAGGGAGGGCCTATTTATAGATTCTAGGAGCTAGGAGAGGGCTATTGAGGAGCGGTTTTCGCCCACACGATCGTGATCCAACGGCGAAGAGCATGGAGGGGGTTTAGATAGGCTAGTGGGCTGTTGTGGAGGGGTGCTAGGCTGCAAAGAGAAGGGGGGTTGCGGTTACCGCAGTTAACCGTTGGGGCATCAAACGACCTCCAAATGGAACGAAATTTGCCAGGAGGCCTACCGGTGATGTACCAAGGCCACTCGACAAATCTCGGCCCATTCCGAGAACGTTTTTCTTCCGCTCATGAAACGAGGCCTGAGAGGTGCAACGGGTGCATGTGAGAGTGTCGGATTCCGAAACGGACAACGGGAGAAATGACCGGATGCAAGTTTTGAAAACATGCAGATGAAATGCAGATGACGACATGGCAAAATGCAACACGCAAGCGAATAACATGGCAACGCCGACGAATAAACGGAAGACACCTGGCGCATCGGACTCGGGGCGTTACAACTCTCCTCCACTAACAAGAGATCTCGTCCCGAGATCTTAGGAACGAGACGGAAGAAAAGAGGATGATGTGAAACAAAAGCGAAGATAGAAGGTGAACAAAGTTGAGAGCATTCGGGTAGAAAAGAGGAATGATGATTAAGACGAGAATCAAAAGCTCGAGGAATAAGAGTAAATTCGAAGCCACTCCGGCCAAAAGAGACAGAAAATGAATAAGAACGAAAGAATTTGGATAGTGTCCGGGTAGAAAAGGAAAGCAGAGATTGAGAAGAAAAAGGACTTTAAAAGAGGACTTGACACTCCGGTAAAATGGATAAGCAAGGAATAAACTAGATGATAGATGAAAAGAGCAACATCACATTGCCTCCGGAACGGAAGAATAGAAGGTAACTCGTTGAAAGGAAAGAAAAGGAGGAACAAAAGACAACTTCCACCATAATTGAATTGAGAAGCACCCTTGCAAGGAAGGATTGAACGGAGTTGTTGGAAATTCAACAACGAAAAGAATAAGCTTGTTGTGGGCTTATGGAAAACATCTCAAAACTTGAGGTGAATTTCTGCCACTACCAAAAGATTGAATAGCTGAGAAGAACTAAGAAATGCAAAACTCCACTTCAAAAGAATAGGGAGAATTAATTGCACTTCGAGACGCAAGAAGATGAATGCTTGAGCTTCGCCTACAAGAATCTTGATGAACACTTGGAGAATGAATTACATCCTTACGAACCAACGTGAAGAACTCTGGTAACAAAAGGAAGATGAGATAGAATTGGAGGATGAAAAGAATAAGAATAAAGCCTTGCGATGATTTAGATGGAGGTTCCGACGAGATGTCCGAGGAAACTTAGAACTCCAGAAAACAAAAGATGAAAACACTTCGAACCGAGAATTGTGATATGATGGACAAACTCCTAAAAGAAGAGATTAATCAACTTTATGAAAGAAGAATAAGAATTATGTTATGCTTATCCTCCACCAATTAAATTGATGAGAAGCAATGGATTTGCATACTACTTATTCGCGTTGGAAAAGATTAAGGGGAGATATAGCAAAAAAGTTGAGAAAGTCTTCATGAACCACCGGTATGATTGGAAAGAACGAATGAATTGATACGATCACCAAGTTAGAGGAATCTTAAACGAACCACCGTGAGAATTTGAAAATGAATGAAGAAAGAGAGAGAATCACCGGGAAGAATTAAAAGAACAATTATACTTGAGGGAATTTAGATACAAGAGAACGAAGAGATCTCAAACTGATTAAAGAATACTTGAACGTTGCACCGGATGAATATGGAGACGAATGAAGAGGCAAGAATTTAGAATAATTGGAGAACGAAGCTGAAAACTTAGAACGAAGAAATATTCCGAAATGATGGCCTTCGGATGATCGAGAGAGAAAGCAACTCCCGAAATGCATCGAATGATTGAAAAGAATTGCACGATTGAAAACAATTTGAGAGGATAACATCAAGCTAGCATCACAAATCTTCGGGAGAACGGATAAGATTTAAGAGAAACTCTTCTTCGGTCTTCAAATGTTGAGAATAACAATGCGAAACACCACCATGAATTTTTGAGATACTCCGGGAGAATGAAAATCAAAGAGGTTGAGCCAACAATGAAAATAATTTGAAATCGATCTTGGAAAAGCATCTGACTGATGAAATTCATTCTTACGTCAAACTTCGAAAAGAATTTGAGAGTACCTCCAGGAAAATTAGAAGAGTCAGGTAAGATCCTGGGAAAAGACCTGTGGGTTAGGGCCCACTGAAAAGAAAACACCGTTGAAAACAATTGAAGAGATAGATGATGCACCGGAACAATTCAAAGACTTGAATGAGGTGACAACCTCGAATTAATTGAATGCAAACACGAATCTTCTGAGAAGTCTTGAGCACTCCAGAAGGATAAATTGGCAAGAGGAGAACGAGCAAGGGGAAACACTTGAGTTGAGGAAAGGAATATGATCAACAATAAAAAACTTGAATTGGATCCACCGGAAAGAATCGAGACGAACAATGATTAACTAGACGAGAATTCACCGGTTGAGACAAATGAGGAAAGACTGAAGAGGCTCCGCACGAATTAAATTGCTTCTCGAATAGAGGCTCAGACTCCGGGAAGAAAAAGGGGAGGGAGGGCAGGAAAAAAAAACAAAGGCAACTTGTAACGGGGAACCGACGAACAACTTGAAGAGAAAAGCACCGGTTGAAATAATTGAGGGAAGAATGCAGAGGCTTCACATGAGTAGGATGGATACTCGATTATGGACTCCGGCTCCGAGAAGAAAAAGGGTGGGTGGGTGGGAAGAAGAAAGACTACTTCATCCGAGGGAACAACATCGTTGAGAGAGAACCGAGGATTGATATTGCAAAAGATGAAGAGGATCGAATCAACTTGACGAGCAATGCACCGAATGAAAAGAGCTGACTTGGCAACGATCGGAAAACTAACTGCGTGATCCTAAAGAAAAGATTTGAAGGGGAAGAGGAGTATATCAAAACACCTATGTCAAGATTTCTCACCAGAGCGACGAAGGGGCTGAGGAGTAAAAAGAAGTCCTACTCTCCGATATAACTAGACTCCAAAAAAGTTTTCTTCTAGACTCAACAACGGCCAAACTACGATCAATCAAGGGGGCTCCTATGGTCGGTCGAGGCTCTGATACCAACTTGTCACGCCCAATATGCGACCCTATCCTAAAGGATCTCGAAGGTCCCACCAAGGATAGACCCGCATATTGAAACGCTTTGCAAGGTGGATATCATTACATCGTACCATTACATAATAGTTGGGGATACATACAAAGGGCATGCAATGCCACATGAATACATCATACTCCATACATGAGCACAACATCCGACTACGGATGAAACACAAACAGAAACTCAAACAATATCCACCCTGCTAGCCCAGGCTGCCGACCAGGAACCTAACCCAAGATCGACGAAGAAGAAGAAGAACTCCAAGACAAGTAAACATCGCTCTCACATCATGATCACCGCATTACCTGCACCTGCAACTGTTGTTGTAGTAATCTGTGAGCCACGAGGACTCAGCAATCCCATTACCATGGGTATCAAGACTAGCAAAGCTTAATGGGTATGGAATGGATAAGTGGTGAGACTGCAGCAAGCGACTAAGCAATGTATGGTGGCTAACTTACGAATACAAGAGTAAGATGAGAAGCTACGCAAGTGGTCGCCAACTAGTAATGATAAATAAGTGATCCTGAACTACTTACTTACGTTCAAACATAACCCAACCGTGTTCTCCTCTCGAACTTCCCCGAAAAGAGACAATCAGGGTTACGCACACGGTTGGTGTATTTTAATTGAGTTTACTTCAAGTTCACTACAACCGGATATTAACAAATTCCCATCTGCCACATAACCGTGGGCACGACTCTCGAAAGTTTAAACCCTGCAGGGGTGTCCCAACTTAGCCCATTATAAGCTCATGATCCGCGGAGACAATCCTCCATCGCGGGAAATCCGATCAAACTCGGGATCCCGGTGCACAAGACATTTCGACAATGGTAAAACAAGTCCAGCAAGACCTCCCGATGTGCCGACACCCTGATAGTAGCCGCGCGTATCTCGTCTCAGGCCACGACGGATGAGCTACGTGTACAGGTGCCAAAATAACCCAGGTTGCCCTGGGGCGGCCCCGCACAGTGCTCTAGTTTGGACCAACACTCATGAGGAGCATTGGCCCGGGGTTGTTAATTAAGTCCTCGGGGCCCGGGAAGTCCCTATGCAAGTTTTAGTTGTTATTAGGCAAATGGTAAAAGCAATGTTGGGCCTTGCTGGAAGAGTTTTATTCAAAGCGAACTGTCAAGAGGGGCCCATAAACCCACACCGTGTTAGGGACGCAAAATCAAGGAACATAACACCGGTATGACGGAAACTAAGACGGCAAGAGTGGAACAAAACACCAGGCAAAAGGCCGAGCCTTCCAACCTTTACCAAGTATATAGATGCATTAATTAAATAAGAGATAATGTGATATCCCATGATATCCGTGTTCCAACATGGAACAAACTGCAATTGCACCTGCAACTAGCAACGCTATAAGAGGGGCTGAGCAAAGCGGTAACATAGCCAAACAACGGTTTGCTAGGATGGTGGAAAAGGTTAGTGGCTGTTTCATGGCAATATTGGGAGGCTTGATAAACAAGTGGTAGGTAGCGCGACATAGCGATAGCATCGAGACAACTAGCATAGCAAGTATAGTAGTGAGATCCAAGGTGACAGTCATCTTTCCTGAAATCCCAATAGGAAGAAGAATGAGTCCACGAAGAAGACGAACGGACGTAGACGAACCAAGCGTAGTCGAACGAATCCTCACGAGCGCAACAAAACAGGAACTATCGAGAAGAAGCACACCCGGAAAGAAACAAACAACATGGTAAACACTCAACACATAAACATGACATGATGCGCAACCAAGTATGATGCATGACAAGACTACATGATGCTACTTATGGCAAGAGATGACGCATACAAGAACAACACATCAAAGTAAGTTTAAATGAGGCCGGAAACAACATATAACAATTCCGGAAAGACCCCATATGCAAATTTAGAATTTGGTACTGTTCTGAACAAAACATTAAGTTGAAGTGGTTAAACAGCAAGTTAAAGTGCACCATGATGATCTACGCGTCTTTCTAGTCAAGTTACATATAAATTTTATTTAATTCGGAGCTACGGCCTAGAAGATATGAGCATCACAAGTAAAACATGGCATTGATGCAAATGCAAGCAAAACACAAGCAAACACACTCAAGACATATATGCAACAAGGTAATATGAAATCACATGCAAAACTAAGCAAGTTTCATATAGAGCATGCTCAAAACGGAGCAACGGATGAACACATACACACGAAACAAGTTTAAAGGACAAGCTGTCCAAAACAACAACTAGGCATCTTACGATCATCATAACGACATGCTAAAGCAACTCAACATGAAAATAAATGGCATGGCAGTAAAGTACAGGTAGAGCACAACAAAACATGAACACTGAGGTACTGCTATAAACCAATAGAACATGCTCAAAACATCATGGCAAAATTGCAAATGATAACAGATTCACAGACGGTGGAAATTACTGGACATGGCAGAAATAACGACAAATAGACATGATTGCAAGCTTGGTTAACTCAACACATAACATATCATGGCAAGTGAATGTAACCAACAGCAAGAAGGCATAATTTTTCAGCTACTCATGTCATGAAAATGGTCATAGGATGCATATAACACTAGCTATTTACATGGCAAAAATGAACTTACTGTTAACAGGCTGATAGCAACATTATTTAGCAATTTGAGAGCATGATAATAACAAGCTACAACAGGCCACAATTGCAAAAAATGGCATGGATGGATTGAGCATAACAGGTACAACAAAACTTCATTAATGAATATCTCTAGATTATGCATGGATTCACTTGTAGCAACAAGTTAACATGGAAACATAATGTAACAGATTCAGACAATCAGTCACAGAAAACGGCAAACATCAAGTAGGCCACTTTGCAAGCTTGTTCCAATCAACACAAGGAATATCATGATAAATGGAATGCACCACTGTAAAGATGACATAATTATGCTCCTAAAATATGTAGACATGATGCTCAAAAGAAAATCACACAAAATAATATGAAAAAGACAAATCAGCAAGTTACAGCAGTTTCCAGCAGATTATATCACTTGGCACTTTTGCAACGATGATTAAGGCATGAAGATGAGCTCAAACAAGCATACAACAGTACACTAACATGAAGAGCATCACGAGATGAACATTTTGACATATCATATGCGCAAATCAGAGCAATAAAAATGAAGTTATGCCATGATGAAGATGGACACATAATGTTTAAAATTCTGGGTCTTAGCAGAAATTACCCCCGCGAAAACGGGACGAGGTCGTGCGGGACGGAGAGATCCAGGGGCGCGGGGAGGCGTTTGGATGGACGTATTGGTGGATCTGATCCACCCTCCGGTGGATCCGGCTCAGGCGAGGTCCGGCGAGGCTGGGCGGCGAGGAGGAGGCCGGAGAGGGCGCGGGGTTCGGCGGGAGGCGGCGGAGATCGCCGGCGACGTGGAGGCGGCGGAGCGACGAGGCGGCAGCGGGAGGCGCGGGGTGGTGCGGTGGAGGCGGGGCGCCGGTGAGCGGTGGCGGAGCGGGGGCGCCGGCAAGCGACGAGGCGGCGCGCGGGCGAGGCGGAGCAGCGAGGCGCCGGCGAGGCGGGCTGCGGGTGAGCGGCGCGGGCGGCGGCGGCGGCGGCGACTACGAGAAGGCGCGGCGAGGCGGCGGTGACCGGCGCGCGGCAGGCGGCGGTGGGCGTCCGGCGGCGCGAGGCGAACGGCGGCGGGGCGGAGTCCGGTGGCGGCGCTCGGCCCGGCGGTGGGTGGCTGCGAGCCTCGGGGCCAGATCAGGGCCCAGGCGGGCCTGGCGGGCCGCGGCGGCTGATGCGGGTGGAGGAGGCCGGCGGCGACATGTGGCGCAAGGGGATTGGTCGAGGGGGCTGCGGCGCACGTGTCCGGTGGCGGCGTGGACATGTCCGGCGGCGGGAGGAGGAAGAAGCTAGGGTTTCACCCGTGAAAATGGAGGGGGAGGGCCTATTTATAGATTCTGGGAGCTAGGAGAGGGCTTTTGAGGAGCGGTTTTCACCCACACGATCGTGATCCAACGGCGAAGGGCATGGAGGGGGTTTAGATGGACTAGTGGGCTGTTGTGGAGGGGTGCTGGGCTGCAAAGAGAAGGGGGGTTTCGGTTACCGTGGTTAACTGTTGGGGCATCAAACGACCTCCAAATGGAACGAAATTTGACAGGCGGCCTACCGGTGATTTACCAAGGCCACTCGAAAAATCTCGGCCCATTCCGAGAACGTTTTTATCCCGCTCACGAGACGAGGCCTGAGAGGTGCAACGGGTGCATGTGAGAGTGTCGGATTCCGAAACGGACAACGGGAGAAATGACCGGATGCAAGTTTTGAAAACATGCAGATGAAATGCAGATGACAACATGGCAAAATGCAACACGCAAGCGAATGACATGGCAATGCCGACGAATAAACGGAAGACACCTGGCGCATCGGACTCGGGGCGTTACAAGTTGGATGCACAACCACTTAGTTTTCTTTTGAGCATTCATACACTTATAGCTCTAGTGCATCCGTTACATGGCAGTCCCTACTCACTCATATTGATATCAATTGATGGACATCTCCATAGTCCATTAATTTGCCTAGTTGATGTGAGACTTTCTCCCTTCTTTTGTCTACTACCACCTTCTATTCCACCTATAGTGCTATGTCTAGGGCTCACACTCATGTATTGCGTGAAGAGTTGAAAAAGCTGAAGCGCGTTAAAAAGTAAGAAACAATTGCTTGGCTGGCACTGGGGTGGTACATGATTTATACTTTGTGTTAAGAAGAGGGAGCATAACAAGACTATGATTTTGTAGGGATAACTTTCTTTGACCATGTTATTTTCGAAGCTTCGTGATTTTGCTTTCTAGTATGCTTGAAGTATTATTGTTTTTATGTCAATATTAAACTTTTGTTTGGAATCATATGGATCTGAACATTCATGCCAAGATAAGAAGAATTGCGTTGATAAATATGTTAGGTAGCATTCCACATCAAAAATTATGTTTTTATCATCTACCTACTCGAGGACGAGCAGGAATTAAGCTTGGGGATGCTTGATACGTCTCCAATGTATATATAATTTTTTATTGTTCCATGCTATTATATTATCAACTTTGGATGTTTTATATGCATTAGTATGCTATTTTATATCATTTTTGGGACTAACCTATTAACCTAGTGCCAGTTTATGTTTTTCCTTGTTTTTGGCTTTTATAGAAAAGGAATATCAAACGGAGTCCTAACAAAATAAAACTTTACGGTAATTTTTCTTGGACCAGAAGACACCTACGAGACTTGGAGAGGAGGCTAGAAGACCTATGAGGCGACCACAAGCCGTATGGGCACGCCCTAGCGGGGGCACGCCCCCTGGGCTTTTGGGCCCCTCGGAGGTCTCCCAACCCTAATCTTCGCTCTATAAATACCCAAATATTCCCCCTACGTCAGAAGAGTCACAAAAAATACTTTTCCACCGCCGCAAGTTTTTGTTCCCATGAGATCCCATCTTGGGGCCTTTTCTGGTACTCCGTCGGAGGGGGATTCGATCACGGAGGGCTTCTACATCAACCTTGCTGGCCTTCTGATGATGCGTAAGTAGTTTACCACAGACCTATGGGTCCATAGCTAGTAGCTAGATGGCTTCTTCTCTCTCTCTTTGATCTTCAATAAAATGTTCTCCTCGATGTTCTTGGAGATCTATTCGATGTAATCTTCTTTTGCGGTGTGTTTGTTGAGATCCAATGAATTGTGGATTTATGATCAGATTATCTATGAATATTATTTGAGTCTTCTCGGAACTCTTTTATGCATGATTAATATAGCTTTGTATTTCTCTTCTTTTTATCGATTTGGTTTGGCCAACTAGATTGATGTTTCTTGCAATGGGAGAGGTGCTTTGTGATGGGTTCAATCTTGCGGTGTCCTCACCCAATGATAGAAGGGGTAGCGAGGCACGTATTGTATTGTTGCCATTAAGGATAAAAAAGATGGGGTTTATATCATTTTGCTTGAGTTTATCGCTCTACATCATGTCATCTTGCATAAGGCGTTACTCTGTTCTTATGAAGTTAATACTCTAGATGCAGGCAGGAGTCGGTCAATGTGTGGAGTAATAGTAGTAGATGCAGGCAGGAGTCGGTCTACTTGTCATGGACGTGATGCCTATATTCATGATCATTGCCTTAGATGTCGTCATAAGTTTGCGCTTTTTCTATCAATTGCTCAACAGTAATTTGTTTACCCACCGTATGCTTTCTTCGAGAGAGAAGCCTCTAGTGAAACCTATGGCCCCGGGGTCTATTTTACATCATGTATTTTCAGATCCATAAAACCAAAAACCCAAAAAGTACATTGCTGCAATTTATATGTGTTTACTCTATTTTGCCTTTTACTTATATTTTAAATCTATCTCTATTAGATCTCAATCTTGCTAGTGACCGTGAAGGGATTGACAACCCCTTTTTCGCGTTGTGTGCAAGTGTTTGTTAGTTTGTGCAGGTGGATATATTGGGGACTTGCTTATGCCTCCTACTGGATTGATACATTGGTTCTTAACCGAGGGAAATACTTATCTCTACTTTGCTACATCACCCTTTCCTCTTCAAGGGGAAAATCAATGCAAGCTCAAGAAGTAGCAAAGTCTTTCTGAAGCAGTAGCCTAGGACCAAAGGAGGCCCATGCCAACTATCATACCTACATCTGCTGGCACATCCGGGTAAGCTTTCCATAATTGATTAACTAAGCCAGAGCCCATTTAGCCAGTGGCCGTACACGGAAGCTACTAGTCACTAAGTATGTCTGATCTTTTTGAACCTGGGCAGCATTCCACTTACATTCAGAGGGTATAAACCATGATGTTCTTGAAACCACCCTAGCAATACCACTTCCGCCCAGATTTGAATTAAATCCTTAATTACTACTCAATTAGCTATATATATAATCCTCACATAAGCTCAATGTATACATGAACCAACCCCGTCTACAAAGCATAGAAAAACTACAACTACCACGATCTGCATTGACTGGGAGATAGCTCAACAACATAGCACAATAATATAGTATTCCTATACATGCATATCGTCATAGTGTGATATAGACTACATGCATAGAAAACAATAGGTAAAGGATGATCAATATGTAACTTGACTTGGTTCTGGTTCAAAATGTCACACTCCTGACAATAGTTCATGTCACACTCCGGACAATCTACATGTTTCACACAATGAACAAATCAATCATCGAAACTCAAATAGAGCCAAAATAAAACCAACAGCAAGAAATCATTTTAAAACTCAAAGAACAGTAGCATAACAACATGTACAAATCATCTACATTGCACTGGAATCACAACTCAAAAAGAATCACTCAATTTCGTTAAACGGTTTGAAAGTTATGGCCTCCAGAAGTTAAAATTTTAAATTTGAACGAATTCAAATTTGAACAGTGCAAACATTAGAAAAATAGTCCTTGGACATTATCAGTGATGTGTATTGGCAAGTATGTGACTTGTTTGTGGTACTATGCATTGTATGATGACTGTCCTAAAAGGTCCCTATTCGAAAGGGTTGTGTGGGCGCACAGCCGACTAGACTAGCATATGACACAGTGGATGGCTCGGTCTCACTAGCCATGAAGCATTGGATGCTAGCTGGATAATATGGATTCGAAAGGATCTGGTTGGATCCGACATAGTCGGATCCGAGTCGAGATAAGGTCCTAGTAGGATAGACCCAACTATGAGACGAAGTGATATGTCATTTGTGAGTCTCTAGTACAACATACGTTCTATGTCCTAAGACTTGAGCTGGAGCATGTACTCAGGATGGTGACAGACCTGCTTTGGGCCGACCAAATGCTACTCCGTGACTGGGTAGTTACAAAGGTAGGTTTCGGGCTTGTCCAGACCCATGCTGCGAGACATGGTCGAGCAAGATGGGATTTGCCCCTCTGATCAGGAAAGATATACTCTGGGCCCCTCATGTGATCCGACCAAGATAAGCATGGCCATGCGATAAAGGATTATGATATAATATGGTTTGTGGTCGGCATCACTAGAACGAGAAAGAGGTTGGGCTAGCACAAGGATGACAGACTTGCCTTGAGCCTGACAACATATATCGTGTGGCAAAGGGAACAGAAGTGTGATGTACATGTTTACCTAACCAGCTTCATCAGACACTTGGATTCAGCACGCTTTGCTAGAGGCCGCTACCGGCTAGCCGAGCCGGATGTGATCTGACTTGCGACCAAGTGAACAAGAACGTAAGGGGTCGCGCGCTTAAGGGAAGGAACCTGAGAGGCCGGATCTGACTCTACGAGTCAGGTGTGATCCTACTCGGACTCGGATCCAGGCCGAACAAACTTGGGCTTTAGGATCCATGCGACGCCCAAGTGTTGAGCCCACGACGGTTGCCTATATATAGTGGGGTGCGGCACACTCATTTGGTTGATCACTTCGGTGTTGTCACTAGGTTTTGCATGTGTTATGAATACCCACCTCCACTCATCGCCGACTGTGCGATCGGACCTAGCAGTCCGTCGCACGGTGTTCCTCCTGCACACGCGGATACCGTTAGAGGCGGTGTGATTGCGCCGCTCCGGTGAACCTGTACGCGGGATCTGACGATCGGCTGTTCGAAGGAGATCGGAGGAGGAGAAGATGACTCTAGAGACGCGTTGCTCCAACTCTACTTCCGCTGCACGACACTACGCGTCTAGTGGTAACGTGTAACACCCCAGATGTAATCCTTCCCATTTTATATTATATCCAACTTCATCTTCATCTAATTCCATGTGGGTTCCATCATGGTTGGCTTCATCTTGTTTTGCTTTGTTGTTTGACTTATTGCATTGCCATACTCATCATGGTTATGTTGCATTGTGCCTCTTGTCATTTTGCATCCTCATGCTCATCATGTGCATTGTGGTATTCATCTTCTTGTGCTTGCTCTATGTTTGTTAATGTTGCTTGCCCTATGCATATGATCTTGCATCATCACCTCCCACTTCCATCTCCTTTCTTTTATTGTTGCAAGTGTCATTTTTCCACCTCAATAAATGTTCATATTTTCCATATAAATCTTGCAACATGCCTACACCCTCTCTGTAAATTCTTATCTCAATTGGACTTGATTTGGTTGGGTTCAAAAATGGCCCAAGTTTGAATTTTATTCAAACTTGTATTATTTTTCTACCTCTAAAAATGTCCGAGGCAATTTTATCAAATAGTGCACATTTCCAGGAGCATGAGGATATTCTCACATCTCTCATACACCTCTCCTTTCCCCCTATGCTTTTCTCTTTGTTTTTTCCTTGAAGAAAATAAAAGAAAAGCAGCAGCAGAGCAGGCTAGCCGCGGCCCAGCAGCGCGCCAGCAGCCCAGCAGTCAGCGGCCCAACCAGCCTCCCGCAGCCCACCTGACCGCAAGCGACAGGAGCTTCATCCTCCTATACAGCAGGCCATCCACAGGAGCCACGTCGGCACACCCGATGATTTGATGGCCGGAGCTCGTCCCCCTATAAATCATGTCCAAACCCTACCCCGGCCTCTCCTCTATCCATTCAGTCCCTCTTCTTCCCTCGCCGCTACCTAGGTAAGCCTCCATGCATATGCCGTCGCCGCGGCCACCATGACCCGAGCGAGCAAGGGCTCGAGCTCGGGGTAGCCTCTCTTACCTCTCCTTCCACCGTGGGGAAGGCTGCAGAGGACCCTGCCTTCTCCTTCCACGACGCACGCATCGAGATGGCCCCTGGATAGACCTCCCCGACCATGTCTTCTTCCTTTGCTGCATCTACTTCTCGGACCCGGAGCCCCGCCAAGTTCAGTGCTACCTCGCGTCGTCTCCGTTGCATACCTAGCCACTTCTTCATGTCCTAGGTGAGCTAGGTAACTCCCTCTTCGTCCCTGTTTTTTTTTCTCGCGCCCTCTAGTTAACCGTAGTCTTCGCCCTCGTCATGCCATTGCCGCGCACCCCATGCTCTGGCAAAGTGCATTTATTTTGTTGGTGTTGAAGATTGTCCCGTAGCCATGTCCATGCCCTCCACTTCGGATCCCCTCGCCGCGCTGCTTCCCCGCGTTAGCACACGCGCTCGCGCACCCATCCGCACGCATACGCTGCTCGCCGTGCGCCTTTCTTCCCTGCTTGGCGCACCTCGCCATGGCCCCGAGACGAGCGCGAGCTCATGCCCGAGTGCCCGCTCGCTCACGAGCCACCTCTAGTCGCTCGCCGGAGTCCCCACATGACCCCGCACGCCCGCCGTCGCTCGCCAGCCGCCCACATCGCCTCGCTGCTCCCCGCCGGCGCTGTCATTGTCATCGTCTCGTCTGTTCTGCAGAGGAGCTCGACCTGCTGGGGATGGTTCATAAGAGAGCCAGGCCCCACTGATTCAAACCCCCCTAGCTAACCTAGTTGGTTGTACCCCCTCTCTCCTTCCCAGGAAGCCAGGGATCAAATCCCATTTGGCGCATACACAGAACCCTCATTTTATTGCATTTTCGTCTCAATGACATGGGGCCCCCACCTGTCATCTGTTGTAACCCCCTCCTTCTTTTATTTTTCCATTTAATCGCAGTGCTTTCCATTTATGGCAAGTCCTCTCTTTTCCATTTCGGGCCATGTCCGAATCTGGACATTCCAGTTCTGGAATACTTCTAATTCTGTCAATTCCATTTAAGGCAGGTTTGTGTTATATGCATTTGTGAGCATTTTTCTACAGCAATATATACATACTCCCTCCGTCCCAAATTTTTTGTCTTAGATTTGTCTAAATACGGATGTATCAAGTCACGTTTTAGTATTAGATACATCCATATCTAGACTAATCTAAGATAAGAATTTTGGGACGGAGGGAGTATTATATATCATTTTGGTTTAGAAAAATCCAACTAATCCATCTGTGGCATTAGATTCACCATTTGAGCAAGTTTGCAAACATGTCATTTTTACAGCATATGCCATTTTGTCATTTTTGTATGATTTTGTGTGATTTTCATATGAGCATTGTTATCACATGATTTGGAGAATAAACATGCCATCTTACTGCTAGATTTTGTTTCTTGCCATGAAGTGCTCTGTAGCGAGTGCCACAAGCTAGCAAACATGCTAACATGAATCTGTTCTGCCATGCCTTGTTAATTTTGCGAAGTCTGAAACTGCCATATATAACTTGCCATATTGCATTGGTGCTACCATCATATCTATAGATCTTTGGAACATGTTCAGTAAGGGAGTTTTGCTAAGTGCAATTAGTACAAGCCTGCCATGCTCATATTTTCCATGAAAAGTTCCTGTTGCATGTAGTTTGCTAGCCCTAAACATTGCATCCTGAATCTGTTTTCTGCCATGAGCTATGTTGTTCACTAAGTCTGAAAATCTGTATCACTTGTCAGTTTGCCATGCTGTTTTCCTAATGATCTAGTGAGCTTCAGAAAAAGATCAGTAAGCATGTTTTGTAGTAGATGTTATGCACTATCATGCAATGTCATTTGTTTCCATGTTTAAGTTCTGCATCATAATTAAATATTGCATCTAAAGTGCCATGAAAAGTTCCTGTTGCATGTAGTTTGCTAGCCCTAAACATTGCATCCTGAATCTATTTTCTGCCATGAACTGTGTTGTTCACTAAGTCTGAAAATTTGTATCACTTGTCAGTTTGCCATGCTGTTTTCCTAATGATCTAGTGAGTTTCAGAAATAGATCAGTAAGCATGTTATGCACTATCATGCAATGCCATTTGTTTCCATGTTTAAGTTCTGCATCATAATTAAATGTTGCATCTAAACTGCCATGTTGCTGTTATGGTCAGTTTTTCATTGCATATTATTTTGCTCATCGGGAGAGCTCCGTGCATCCGTTTTTGATGATCTTTATATCGATTTCAACCAAAATCTTCTAATCTTTCCAGTGGCATGCTTGGTTTACCAAGATTTTGCCCATATCCATTTTGTCTTCACCGTTTCCTTCCTGTTGCCGTATCTCTCGTTCCGGTAGTATCATAGCTCCATGCATAACGATCTTCATATGCATTCATGATAGCGTTGCATGAAGTATATGTTCATTGCCATGCCTTGTTTGTTTATTGTATGCTTGTGCTTTCTTGTGGGTAGTTTCGGGAGACGAGTTCGAGTCCGAGGACCCTGTCGAGTACGTTCATGAGGAGTAAGGTTTCGATACCACTTAGGACAATTCAGGCAAGATGATTATTACCCCCGATATCACTACTATATTTGCTTGCTAGTTGTTCATTGCTATCGATATGTTGCGCTACCTACCACTTGTTTATCAAGCCTCCTAAATTGCCATGTTAAGCCTCTAACCCACCTTCCTAGCAAACCGTTGTTTGGCTATGTTACCACTTGCTCAGCCCCTCTTATAGTGTTGCTAGTTGCAGGTGCAGTGCAGGTTGTTCCATGTTGGGACATGGATATCTTGGGATATCACAATACCTCTTATTTTAATTAATGCATTTATATACTTGGTAAAGAGTGGAAGGCTTGGCCTTTTGCTCGGTGTTTTGTTCCACTCTTGCCGCCTTAGTTTCCATCATACCGGTGTTATGTTCCTTGAATTTTGCGTTCCTAACGCGGTCGGGGTTTATGGGCCCCCTCTTGACAGTTCGCTTTGAATAAAACTCTTCCAGCAAGGCCCAACTTTGGTTTTACCATTTTCCTAATAACAACTAGAATTTGCATAGGGAGTAATTAACAAGAGGATTCTTAATCAACAACCCGGGCCAGTGCTCCTCATGAGTGTTGGTCCAAACTAGAGCACCGTGCGAGACCGCCCCTTGGCAACTTGGGGTCTTTTGGTACCTATATGCTTAGCTTATCCGTCGTGGCCTGATTTCGAGATACGTGCGGCTCTAGTTGGGGTATCGGCACGTCGGGAGGTCTTGCTGGTTTCGTTTTACCATTATCGAGATGTCTTGTGAAACGGGATTCCGAGCTTGATCGTGTTGTTCCGGAATGGAGATTTACCTCCGCGGATCATGAGAGCTTATCATGGGCTAAGTTGGGACACCCCTGCAGGGTTTAAACTTTCGAGAGTTGTGCCTGCGGTTATGTGGCAGATGGGAGTTTTTAATATCCGGTTGTTGTGAACTTGACACTAAACTCATTTAAAATACACCTACCACGTGTGTAACCATGATCGTCTCTTTTCGATGAAGTTCGGGAAGAGAACACGGTGGGGTTATGATTGCAAAGTAAGTAGTTCAGGATCACTTCTTGATCATTACTAGTTTCCGATCGTATGTGTAGCCTCTCATCTTATTCTTGTACTCGTAAGTTAGCCACCATACAAATGTTTAGTGCTCGCTGCAACCTCACCACTTAACCATGCCATACCCATCTTAAGCTTTGCTAGTTTTGAGATTGTTGAGTCCCCGTGGCTCACAGATTACTACAAACATAGTTGCAGGTACCATTTAGATAGACACAGGAGATGCCACTGAGCTCCAGTGGGAGTTTGACGAGGATCGTGGGCGTTTCTACGTTTCGTTTCCGGACGATCAATAGAGGCCCTAGTCGGGTTATCCGGGGATTGTAGCAGGGTGGTGTTTTCTCGTTTATCTTATCCGTAGTCAGACTCTATCTATATGTTATGGATGAATTGCATGATGATTGTCATATTTATGCTATTCTGGGGCAAGTGTATGCCTTGATCTCGTATTCTATCTATTCTTCAGTTGTATGCATTTGTATGCCACCTTGCTAAGCGATACAAAGCGGGATTCTGCCGTGATCTCGAATTCATCACGAGATCACGATAGAGTTTCATCTTGGGTGTTACATAACGACCCGTGATCCATTCCCGTAGCATGTTCCTGGTTGTTCTGCGCTTAGGAATTTTTTAATTTGCAGTCGATGCACCCTACCATAGATCCCAACAGGCACAGCGCGTGCGGGCGAGGCAAGGCATGGCAGGGGCACGGGCGGGCGCGGACGGGTGAGTAGGAGGCAACAGCGGGTGCGGGGCTACGCGTGGGCATGACCAGGGAGTGTCCCAGGGCGGCCAGCACGCGGCGGGAGCGCCGCAGGAACATGCATCGCCGGCCATGGCGGACAGCGGCGGTGGTTGCGATGTTCGTTCGATTTAAGCGAGCGAGCATGGATTCGGCTACGCATACAACGCACATGCCTATTGGGAGCCCCAGATGCACGGCAACGACCTTAGTTTGCTTGGGGACAGACCACAACAATGGAAACATGCTCGGCAGCGGCGCCCATGGCCATGGTGGTGCATGGGCCCCTGGGGACGGCGATAGGTGACAGGAACGAGCAAACGGAGGAAGGAAAAAGATAGGAGAGCTGACATCAGAGCACAGGGATTGCTCGGAGGCGTCGGGGTGGTCAAGGTGGTGCGGATTCAGCAATGGCGTGTGGCGGCCGAAGCGGAGAAGACGAGGTCGATGGCGAGCTTGACGGCAGCCTGGCGACGAACTCGACAGCGGAGACGAGGATGGCGGGGCTTCCAGACAACATCTCAGGCGATATGGAGCTTAGTGGCCATGCAGAGGAGGTCGTCCATGGCGACGACTGTGGTGGCCTCGATGAAGATGAAGGGGGCGAGCGAGAGGGAGGAGCAAATGGGGGTCTACGTTTTCCAGGGAGAGGGACGCTCTTATCTACCAGGGGAGCCATGGGATGGCCGGCACGATGCCATCGGTGGGCATGGCGGCCTAGATGGCCGCCACGACCCCCCCTGTGAACAGGAGGTAGGCGACAAGGGGACACGGGCTGGGCCGTGCACTGTGCACATAGAGCCCAGTCCAACATTGAGGCTTTTGCATTTTTCTTTTTTCTTTTTCTGTATTATTCATTCTTCATTATTTTGCATTTTAAATAAATACCAATTGAATTTTGTTCAACATGAAACTTGACACATAAATAGCTGGCAAGTTTTGAGCTAGCACAACAAGTCTCAATTTATTTTAAAATGTATAACTATTTGTTTAAATTGAATTGGCTAAATTTAGTGCTGCTGGTTCACTTTATAATTTTCTAGGGATTAATTGGAGTGTCAAATTATGTTGGTTTATTCATGACAAATAGTTAGTGATTATTTGCAACCCAGCAAACATTTTAATTTTATTGTTTGAAGAAATATTAATTTGGGCTTCAAATTAAATCTGAAATGGCTTTGAATTTTCATCAAGTGGCAACTTGGCTAAGCAAAAGGTGATGACATGGCATAATTAACATGAGATTACTGTAGCATGATTGTTGGGGCGTTACACCACCGGCCTGGCATCGTGGGGTGGGGTTCTAGGGGAGAAAGAGTGGTGGGGTGGGGCGCTGCGTCCCTTTTGTTTGGATGACATATGTGCCACCACCTGTGGCTTGGCCCTTGGCTCCAGCAACAAAAGGCCGCCGACGACGATGACAGCCACCTCCACACTGGCGTCTCCCACCAGACACAAGGAGATAGAACCGTCGCATGACTTCTAAGGTATGTCATCGCTGCCACCTCCCCTCTCCTCCCCTACCCTTCCCTAGGGTTTCTTCTTTCCCCACCATGGCTGTGACCCCCTACTGCCTCATCGTCTCTGGCGAGCTCACCAAGCACGCGGTCTTCACGGGCACCAAGGTCGTCCCCAAGTTCACATTCTCTTAGATTTCCTCACCTAGTAGTGGTAGATGGACCATTTCAATCCTTGTGGTGGATCTACTTGTCTAGAGATTTACTAGTGTATGTATACTTGCTGGAAATTGATGGATGGATGATGATCTTATATGTCCAATCATACACTTTGGTAAGAAAGTAATTGTAGTTTTTTTGTTAGAGAAATAGATACACTTTGGTAGTGAACAATTATACTTGCTCTACATATTATCAGGTCCTAAATCTACAAGCCTAAATTTTTTCATTGAAAAGCTCGCCCTGATCTGCATTGAAAAAAATAGATTTTGCTACAAATTCTTGAGATAATGTAGCCTCTTCTGGTCCGGGAAGCATGTAGACAATCTACTAACATAGTATGATCATGACCTGGTTAAACAGCAGCAGCACCTGCTTGGTGGAGAGTTTCTTGGACTAGTTTAGGCATTTTACTGACACTACTGGAATTTTCATATACGCCGGGTGTCGGCATCTTCGCTGAGAGCCAAAACACGGGCACTCAGCAAAGTAAAGAACGCCGAGAGCCGCACTCGGCAAAGGAATCAAATCAGCAAACACATGGTGCTATCGACAGTATTGCTCGGCAAACAGGATACACTCGGCAAAGGCACTATTTGCCGAGGGCCATCTGGTCACACTCGGCAAAGTATTGCCACGCGGAGCATTCGGCGGCGACTAACGACACGGTCACGACTGTAACTCTTTGCTGAGAGTGGCTCTCGACAAACATTTAGCTCCACCTCGGTCTTCATTAGTAAGAGTCCGTACAGTCAACTAGCAAAAATTCATAGTGGTTGCCGTATTCTAAAAGTGGATGCTAGCGTTTTTTCAATTTTATGATCCACACCATTACCGAGAGGGGCTCTCGGTAAGAGGGAAGTTTCTGAGAGTGGCTCTCGGTAATTATAAGGCCACCATCAAAGTTTAGTCCCACCTCGCCTAGAGACAAGCAACAAAACCTGTTTAAATAGTGGGACAGTCCAGATGCAGTAAGTTTCGGTATTCATTATGCTCTTGTTAAGGAGATGGACTATCACTTTGAATGTTCACCTGTCTCGAGCAGAGAATATTCAAAGTGATAGGCCATCTTCTTAATGGTGGATGCTGGTATTTTTTTAATTAATGGTGTCATCACAGGGCCCTGAGCTTGTAAACCACACTGTCTCCGAGCTAGCATCTGGGTATCGAGAGGGAACGTGTCCGGTTTGTGTAGGAAGTGCCGGTCCTGTTTCTCCGTTGGCCTCGAAACTTCTCGTGCTCTAAGAGGGGGCAACCGCATGGCACGTGCCACGGCCTCACATTTTGCGGGGACGCGTGCAATATTCGAGAAATTTATTGCTTCGCTAGGGTTTCATCGCCTGGAATTGCAGATCAGCAAGGTGGCACATGAAATCATGCCCAGTAGCGGAATGGGAAATCATTTGTAATGTCCTTGTGGCATGCCTAGGCCTTGCACAAACGAGGGAGGGGCATGCCCTGCCACCGGGTTACCGAAAGTACCTCGGTGTCATTCCTGATGCAACCGTTGAAATCCTCAGAAAATCGTACGATGGTAGGATTGCTCGGGAACTGGCACGGTGTCATCATAGGGCCTCTGTAGGGTGTGGTAAAAGTTTGGACGTGTTTCGAGAGAGGTGACCCCTGAGGTCGCTTGTAAACCACACTGTCTCCGAGCTAGTATCTGGGTATCAAGAGGGAACGTGTCCAGTTTGTCCAGGAAGTGCTGGTCCTATTTCTCCGTCAGCCTCGAAAGTTCTCGTGCTCTAAGAGGGGGCAATCGCATGGCACGTGCCACAACCTCGCATTTGTCGGGGATGCGGGCAATATTAGAGAAATTTATTGCTCTGCTAGGGTTTCATCACCGGGAATTGCAGATCAGCAAGGCGGCACATGAAATCATGCCTTGTAGCGGCATGGGAAATCATTTGTGATGTCCTTGTGGCATGCCTAGGCCTTGTATAGACGAGGGAGGAGGGGCATTTCCTAGTGTTGCTCTCGATACATGTGGCATTTTCGAATGCAACTCTCGGCATAACGTGAACTAGATCTAGGTCTCGTACCTTTACCAACCATGACTCTCGGAAAAGGTGAAACCCTAGATCTAGGTCTCGTACCTTTACCGAGAGCCGCACCGACAGACTCTCGGTAAAGTTCGGCGAACACTTAACCCCCCCCCCCCCCACTAGAGCATAATGGATCACCTGACCTGACCCAAGCACCTGACATTAGTGACAGTTCTGTTGAGTTCAATCCATCTGGTACTATGGTTGATAGCCATATTGTGACGCCCCGAGACCGATGCGCCAGATGTCGTCCAGCTATTCGCCGTTGTTGCCATGTCATTTGCTTGCGTGTTGCACTTTGCCATGTCATCATGTGCATTTCATCTGCATGTTTTTCAAAACTTGCATCCGTGCGGGTCTCCCAGTTCTCTCTGTTGCCCGTTCTGAGCCCAAAGACACTCGCACGCGCCCGCGGCACCTTCGAAATATTATTTTATAAGTGGCATAAAAATGTTCTCGAAATGAGGTGAAAGTTCGTGTGCGGTCTTGTTATAGTGTAGGTAGACCGCCTGCCAAATTTCGTCGCATTCGGAGTCCGTTTGATAGCCCAACCGTCATCCGTAGAGACATCGTTGCCGGTCTAACATTGGACATTTTCGGTATCTGGAAACCCTGTGTCGGGCCGTTTTCTTTTCTCTTCTCTCAGTCCAACCCAGTCTCCATGGCCCACTTGCAGCCCACCTAGTCCCCCTCTGCCCGGAGCCGCAGGATCGTTATCGTACGGTCCGAAAACCCCCCTAAACCCACGAAAACCTAGCCCCTTCCCTATATAAACACCCCCTAGTCCAATTTTGGACATTCCTACCCTAGCCTAGCCCTTCCCCTACCTTCCAGCTACCTTCCACCTCACATTCCGTGCCCAACCGCTCTAGATCCGCCACTTGTCGCCGCCTGAATCGCCGCACCATGATGACCCACAAGTATAGGGGATCAATTGTAGCTCTTTTCGATAAGTAAGAGTGTCGAACCCAACGAGGAGCAGAAGGAAATGACAATGGGTTTTCAGCAAGGTAGTGTCTGCAAGTGCTGAAATTGTAAGTAACAGAGTAGTTTGATAGCAAGATATTTTTGTAACGGGCAAGTAATGATAGTAGTAACCAAAGTGCAGCAAGGTAGCCCAATCCTTTTGAGGCAAAGGACAGGCCAAAATGGTCTCTTATAGTGATCAAAGTGTTCTTGAGGGTACACGGGAATTTCATCTAGTCACTTTCATCATGTTGGTTCGATTTGTGTTCGCTACTTTGATAATTTGATATGTGGCTGCATCGGTGCTTAGGTGCTGTTCTTACTTGAACAAACCTCCTACTTATGATTAACCCTCCCGCAAGCATCCGCAACTACGAGAAAAGTATTAAGAATAAATTCTAACCATAGCATTAAACTTTTGGATCCAATCGGTCCCTTACGGAATAGTGCATAAACTGGGGTTTAAGCTTCTATCACTCTCGCAACCCATCATCTAATTACTACTCCACAATGCATTCCCTTAGGCCCAAACATGGTGAAGTGTCATGTAGTCGACGTTCACATGACACCACTAAGGGAATCACAACATACATACTATCAAAATATCGAACACATATCAAATTCACATGATTACTTGCAACATGATTTTCCCGTGACCTCAAGAACGAAAGTAACTACTCACAAGTGATAAACATGCTCAAGATCAGAGGGGTATTGAATAGCATAATGGATCTGAACATATAATCTTCCATCAAATAAACCATATAGTAATCGACTACAAGATGTAATCAACACTACTAGTCACCCACGAGCACCAATCTATAGTTTCGGTAACAAGATTGAACACAAGAGATGAACTAGGGTTTGAGAGGAGTTGGTGCTGTTGAAGATGTTGATGGAGAATGCCCTCCCCAAGATGGGAGAGTTGTTGGTGATGATGATGACGATGATTTCCCCCATCCGGGAGGGAAGTTCCCCCGGCAGAATCGCTCCGCCGAAGGGCAAAAGTGCTCCTGCCCAAGTTCCGCCTCGAGGCGGCGGTGCTTCGTCCCGAAAGTCCTCCCTCAATTTTTTCTAGGTCAAAATGACTTATATACCAGAAGATGGGCACCGGAGGTGGGCCTGGGTGAGCACAACCCACCAGGGCGCGCCTGGGCTCCCTGGCGCACCCAGGTGGGTTGTGCCTACCTGGTGGGCCCCCTCTGGTACTTATTTTCTCCAATATTCCTCAAATATTCCATAAAAATTCTCTATGAAGTTTCAGCTTATTTGGAGTTGTGCAGAATAGGTAGCCTGACGTAGCTTTTCCAGGTCCATATTTCCAGCTGCCGGAATTCTCCCTCTTTGTGTGTTCCTTGCAAATTATGAGAGAAAAGGCATTAGAATTACTCCAAAAAGCATTATTATGCATAAAAACATTATAAATAACAGTAAGAAAACATGATGCAAAATGGACATATCAACTCCCCCAAGCTTAGACCTCGCTTGTCCTCAAGCAAAAACCGAAATCTAAAAACATGTCCACATGCTTAGAGAGAGAGGTGTCGATAAAAACAAAATACGGACATAGAAGCATCATGTATATTATTATAACAGCAACAAATTTAAACATAGGACTTTTATCATAGAGCTTTTATCATAGACTTCCCATGAATAAGTGACAATTCATCACACAATCGAAGTATAAAACATAAACTCTATTAGAAACTAACAAAGTATGTTCTCAGTCAACTTTGCAACTACAATTCATCATCTTTTCAGTAAGGGTCACGTATCAGAGCCTTTAGGCAAGTCCACATACTCAACCATCATATAGTCTTCTATGATTGCTAACACTCACCTCATACACATGAGCAAAACGTTTCAACCAGACACATAGAAAGATAGGGGCTTATAGTTTCGCCTCCGAACGTACTCACCTCAGGGGTGATGTCAACAATAATAAGTCATGCCACCCATATTCAACTGGACATATGTGCCTAGATCTTTCCTCACCACATGATGCTTGCCAAAGGAGAAAAATAAAAAGGAATAGAGAGAAAAACTTTGACTCTTGCATAAAAGTAAAAGATAGGCCCTTCGCAGAGGGAAGCAGAGGTTGCCATGCGCTTATTTGTTTGTATGCTCAACCCCTTAGTGCAAAAGAACGTCACATTGCATTGCCCCTTGTGATAGCGACCTTTATTATGCAGTCTGTCGCTTTTATTCTTCACCATCACAAGTTCGTGCAACGCTCAATTTTCTCTTACACTAAATGATCTCACACTTTTAGAAGCAATTTTTATTGCCTTATTGCACCGATGACAACTTACTTGAAGGATCTTGCTCAATCCATAGGTAGGTATGGTGGAATCTTGAAAATAGGATTTGGGTTCAAGGGTTTTTGGATGCACAAGTAGTATCTCTACTTAGTGCGGAATTTTTGGCTAGCAAAGATAGGGGCAAGCACCACATGTTGAAGGATCTATGACAATATAACTTCTATGTGAATATGAATAGGCATAAATCATTAAGTTGTCTTCCTTGTCCAACGTCAACAATTTTGGCATATAATATTTTGATGAGGGCTCACAATCACAAAAGATTTCTAGGATAGTATATTTATATGTGAATCTTCTCTTCCCTTATTAATTCTTTCATGAGTTGCATCATTGACTAATACTTATTGACTAATAAAAGCGCCCAGGTGTCTTGTGCCCACCAGGTTACGCTTCCTGGAAGTTTCTTTTTTTCCTATTTTTCTAAATATTCCAAAACTGACAAAAAATATTTTTGCGGATTTTTCGGAGTCCGTTTACTTATCGTATCACGTACCTCCTTATTTTCACGATTCTGGAGTGTTCCGGAAGGACTCTTTTTTGTGTTCTTCTGGTGACAAAGTTTGGATAATATTGCTTTCAACATTAATGGGCGTACCTGAGATATAATGCTTTATTCGTTGCCCATTGACAACCTTCGGGTTAGTACCTTCGGCATTATTTATTTTGATGGCTCCAAACCGATAAACCTCCTCGATAACATAGGGTCCTTCCCATTTAGAGAGGATTTTTCCTGCAAAGAACCTGAAACGAGAGTTGTACAAAAGAACATATTCTCTGACTTTAAACTCACACTTTTGGATTCTTTTGTCATGCCATCTTTTAACTTTTTCTTTGTATAGTTTTGCATTTTCATAAGCTTGGGTTCTCCATTCATCTAAACAACTAATATCAAATAACCTCTTTTCACCAGAAAGTTTGAAATCATAGTTGAGTTCCTTAATTGCCCAATATGCTTTATGTTCTAACTCAAGAGGCAAATGACAAGCTTTTCCATAAACCATTTTATAAGGAGACATACCCATAGGATTTTTATATGCTATTCTATAAGCCCAAAGTGCATCATCTAATTTCTTAGACCAATTTTTTCTAGACCTATTGACAGTCTTTTGCAAAATTAATTTTATTTCTTTATTGCTAAGTTCAACTTGACCACTAGACTGAGGATGATAAGGTGATGCAATTCTATGGTTAACATCATACTTGGCAAGCATTTTACGGAAAGCACCATGGATAAAGTGTGAACCACCATCAGTCATTAAATATCTAGGTACTCCAAACCTTTGGAAAATAACTTCCTTAAGCATTTTAATAGAGGTGTTGTGATCAGCACTATGATGTTTGCTTGAACTACGTCGGTATTTCCCCAAAGAAGAAGGGATGATGCAGCACAACAACAGTAGGTATTTCCCTCAGTGATGAGACCAAGGTTATCGAACTAGTAGGAGAACCAAGCAATACAACGTAAACAGCACCTGCACACAAATAACAAATACTCGCAACCCGACGTAAGAGAGGGGTTGTCAATCCCTCACCGGTAAAAGGATAGATAGTTTTGTAGTAATTTGGATAAATAGATCTCACGGAAACGCAAGATAAAATAAATAATAAAAAAGTGCAGCAAGGTATTTTTGGGTTTTTGGAAATATAGATCTGAAAATAAAAGCAAGGAAAAATAGACCGCAAAGGCAAATATGTTGAGAAGAGACCCGGGGGCCGTAGGTTTCACTAGTGGCTTCTCTCGAGAAAAATAGCAAACGGTGGGTGAACAAATTACTGTTGGGCAATTGACAGAACTTCAAATAATCATGACGATATCCAGGCAATGATCATTATATAGGCATCACGTCCAAGATTAGTAGACCGACTCCTGCCTGCATCTACTACTATTACTCCACACATCGACCGCTATCCAGCATGCATCTAGTGTATTAAGTTCATGGAGAAACGGAGTAATGCAATAAGAACGATTAAATGATGTAGACAAGATCTATCTATGTAGAGATAGACCCCATCGTTTTATCCTTAGTAGCAACGATACATACGTGTCGGTTCCCTTTCTGTCACTGGGATCAAGCACCGTAAGATCGAACCCACTACAAAGCACCTCTTCCCATTGCAAGATAAATAGATCAAGTGGCCAAACAAAACCCAAATATCAGAGAAGAAATACAAGGCTATAAGCAATCATGCATATAAGAGATCAAAGAAACTCAAATAACTTTCATGGATATAAAAAGATAGATCTGATCATAAACTCAATGTTCATCGGATCCCAACAAACACACCGCAAAAAGAGTTACATCATATGGATCTCCAAGAGACCATTGTATTGAGAATCAAACGAGAGAGAGGAAGCCATCTAGCTACTAAGTACGGACCCGTAGGTCTTCAAGGAACTACTCACGCATCATCGGAGAGGCACCAATGGACATGATGAACCCCTCCGTGATGGTGTCTAGATTGGATCTAGTGGTTCTGGACTCTGTGGCGGCTGGATGGAAATTTCGTCGACTCCCCTAGGGTTTCTGGAATATTGGGGTATTTATAGAGCAACGAGGCGGTCCGAGGGGCACCCGAGGTGGGCACCACCCACCAGGGCGTGCCTGGGCCTCCTGGCACGCCCTGGAGGGTTGTGCTCCCCTCGGAGCACCCCCCAGGTGCTGCCTTGGCCCATTGGGTGTCTTCTGGTCCAGAAAAAATCTCCGTAAAGTTTCGTTGCATTTGGACTCCGTTTGGTATTGATTTCCTGCGATGTAAAAAACATGCAAAAAACAGCAACTGGCACTTGGCACTATGTCAATAGGTTAGTACCAAAAAATGATATAAAATGACTATAAAATGATTATAAAACATCCAAGATTGATAATATAATAGCATGGAACAATAAAAAATTATAGATACGTTGGAGACGTATCAGCATCCCCAAGCTTAACTCCTGCTCGTCCTCGAGTAGGTAAGTGATAAAAACAGAATTTTTGATGTGGAATGCTGCCTATCATGTCATATCATATATTTTTATTTATACCATGGACATTTGGAATTTTATATGGTTGAAAGCAATAGTCTATTTTTGACATGATGACTTAAATACTCAAGCATATCAACAAGCAAACAAGTCTTTCAAAATATCAACGCTAAAATAAGCTATCCCTAGCCCATCATGCTCAATCATTGATCCATTCATGAAACACACTCCCATATTAGCTATACCCAATACTCAAGAACGATCATATTGCCTCCTAGTTGGTGCTTTTATAAGAGAAGATGGAGACTCAAATTCAAAAATAAAAATTGCATAAAGTAAAAGAAAGGCCCTTCGCAGAGGGAAGTAGGGATTTGTAGAGGTCCCAGAGCTCAAAGCAAAAAACTTAGAGATAAAAACATTTTGGGAGTTATACTTTTCCCACCAACGAAAAACGACTTAGAGTTCCCCACACCTTCCATGCTTAGATATGTCATAGGCGGTTCCCAAACAGAAAATAAAGTTTATTCCTTTTTCCACCATACTTTCACTTTCCATGGCTAGCCGAATCCACAGTTGCCCTCCATACCAACACTTTCCAAGGAATTTATTATTTGACAACATAAAGTAAATTTCTTTTTCATTTTGGGACTGGGCATCCCTAATACCTTTGCCTTACTCTCGTGCAATGACAAGTGAATAAACACTCATCGTGAGAATAACACATCTTAGCATGGAAAACATAGGCAACCCCTCACCGCCTCGTGAGCGGTACGAGCACACAAAAGGGAAATTTATTTTGAAAATTAGAGATGGCACATACAAATTTGCTTATAACAGCACGGAAATACCGCATATAGGTAGGTATAGTGGACTCATGTGGCAAAAACTGGTTAAAAGGATTTGGATGCACAAGTAGAGCTCATACTTAGTGCAAAGTGAAGGCTAGCAAAAGACTGGGAAGCGACCAACCAAGAAACAAATAATCTCAGAAGCAAGCATTAAGCATAATTAACACCGAATAATGCACCACAAGTAGGATATAACTTCATTGCATAATTATTGACTTTCGTGCTTGCATAGGGAATCACAAACCTTAACACCAATATTCTTACTAAAGCATAATTACTCATCAACATGACTCACATATCACATCATCATATCTCAAAACTATTACTAAGAATTAAGTTTATTTTGTCCAATGATCTTAATGAAAGTTTTTATTATATCCTTCTTGGATATCTATCACTTTGGAACTAATTTTCATGTGTTGCTTTTGATAAGCTCGAACAAATATAAGTGAAGATCATGAGCATAATATTTCTTTCTCTCAAAATAATTTAAGTGAAGCAAGAGAGAATTTCTTGAAAATTTTATTAACTCTCAAATAAATCTAAGTGAAGCAAGAGAGCATTTCTTCAAAAATACTAAAGCACACCGTGCTCGAAAAGATATAAGTGAAGCACTAGAGCAAGTCCATAGCTCATAATTTTTTTAGTGAAGCATAGAGAGCAATTCTAACAAGTCATGACATAATTTTGGCTCTCTCAAATAAGTGTGTCCAGCAAGGATTGATGACTTAAAACAAAAATCAAAACAAGCAAAGACTCCAAGCAAAACACATAGTATGTGACGAATAAAAATATAGCTTCGAGTAAAATATCGATGGTCGTTAGAAGAAAGAGGGGATGCCACTCGGGGCATCCCCAAGCTTAGTTGCTTGATCTCTTTTGGATAATAGCTTGGGATGCCGCGGCATCCCCAAGCTTAGGCTCTTCTTACTCCTTATTCCTTCATCCATCGTAAGATAACCCAAAACTTGAAAACTTCAATCACACAAAACTCAACAAAACCATCGTGAGATCCGTTAGTATAAGAAAATAAATCACTACTATAAGTACTGTTGCAAAGCAATTCTTATTTTATTTTTGCATTATATCTACTGTATTCCAACTTTTCTATGGAAAAAACTCATCAAAGAAAACCATAGAGCCATCAAAACAAGCACACAACGCAAAGAAAACAGAATCTGTCAAAAACAGAACAGTCTGTAGCAATCTGAATTGTTCGAATACTTCCGAATCTCTAAAAATTCTGAAAAATTAGGATATTCTAGGCAATTTGTATATAAATGTTGTGTAAAAAATTAAGATCAAAATCACGTTTATGTGATTTACTAAAATTATTTTCGTGAGCGCATAAGTTTCTGTTTTTTCAGCAAGATCAAACAACTATCACCCAAGAAGATCCTAAAGGCTTTACTTGGAACAAACACTAATTAAAACACAAAAAACACAATCATAATAGTAGCATAATTGTGTGAACACTCAAGAACATAAAGCAAAAGATAAAAATACATTTTATTCATTGGGTTGCCTCCCAACAAGCGCTATAGTTTTACGCCCTTAGCTAGGCATAAAGCAAGGATCTAAGTTTTGTCATCTTTGTGTCGAGATCCATAGGATGCCCTCATGATTGATTCATATTGTGGCCTAATTATTGTTCTAGGGAAGTGTTCCCTTCCCTTCCTTAGTGCAAACTGAAATTTAATATTGCCTTCTTTCATATCAATCACGGCACCGATAGTGCGTAAAAATGGTCTACCAAGAATAATTGGACAAGACGGATTGCAATCAATATCAAGAACAATAAAATCTATGGGCACATAATTCCAATTTGCAAGAATTATAACATCATTAATTCTTCCCATAGGCTTTTTAATAGTGGAATCCGCCAAGTGCAAATTTAAAGAACATTCTTCAAGATCGGTAAAACCAAGCACATCACATAAAGATTTTGAAATTGTAGAAACACTAGCACCCAAGTCACATAAAGCAAAACACTCATAATTTTTAATCTTGACTTTGATAGTAGGTTCCCACTCATCATGTAATTTTCTAGGAATTGAAACTTCTAATTCCAACTTTTCTTCAAAAGCTTTCATCATAGCATCAACAATATGTTTAGTAAAAGCTTTATTTTGTTCATAGGCATGGGGTGAATTTATCATGGATTGCAACAAAGAAATACAATCGATCAAAGAGCAACTATCATAATTAAAGTCTTTGTAATCCAAAATAGTGGGCACATCACTAGTTAAAGTTTTGACCTCTTCAAACCCACTTTTATCAATTTTCTCAACAAGATTTTCACCCTCCGAATTATAGGGCGCCTTCTAGCTAAAGTTGAATCTTCTCCAGTCCCTTTTTCATCAATCTTAAATTTACTAAACAAGGAATCAATACAAGAAACACCATTCATTTTAAGATCTTCATTACTTTTATGAAAGCAATAACTAGAAAATGCTTTTTCTAAAAATTCTCTTTTAGCTCTAAGCATAGCGGTTCTTTTCTTACTTTCATCCATAGAAACATAAAGAGATTTAATTGATTCCTCTACTTTAGGCACAAAAATTTTCATCTTGAGATTTTCCACATCAAGAGAAATTCTATCAACACTTCTTGACAAATCATCAATCTTATTCAACTTTTCTTCTATAGTAGTGTTGAAAACTTTTTGAGTGTTGATAAATTCTTTAATACTATTCTCAAGATTAGAGGTGTTCCTATTATTATTATAAGATTGATTACCATAGGAATTACCATAATTATTAGAGGAATTACTAGGAAAAGGCCTAGGAATCACTATTTTGCTCAATCAAGGTAGACAAAGGCACATCATTAAAATCAATAGGAGCACTTTTAGTAGCAAACAATTTCATAAGAGCATCAACTTTTTCACTCAAAGAAAAAATTTCTTCAACCGAATTAACTTTTTTACTAGTGGGAGCTCTTTCGGTATGCCATTGCGAATAATTTGCCATAATTTGCCAAAGTAATTTCCATAAAAGTACCACCCGCGGCGGAATCTAAAAGATTACGAGAAACAAAATTCAACCCCGCGTAAATTTTTTGTATGATCATCCAAAGATTTAACCCATGAGTTGGGCAATTCCTTAGCATCATTTTCATCCTTTTCCAAGATTGTGCAACATCCTCATGTTCAAGTTGCTTGAAATTCATGATCTGGGTTCTAAGGGAAATAATTTTTGCGGGCAAAAAATACTTAGTGATGAAAGCATCTTTGCATTTATTCCAAGAATCAATACTATTGCGAGGCAACAAAGAAAACCAATTTTTTGCATGATCTCGCAAAGAAAACGGAAATAATTTCAACTTCACCACATCATTGTCCACATCTTTTTTCTTTTGCATATCACATAATTCCACGAAGATATTAAGATGGGACGTGGCATCCTCATTAGGAGTACCGGAAAATTGATCTTTCATAACGAGATTCAGCAAAGCAGTATTAATATCACAAGTCTCCGCACTAGTGGCGAGAGGAGCAATTGGAGTGCCAATGAAATCATTGTTCTTGGTATTTGAGAAGTCACACAATTTGGTGTTCTCTTGAGTCTTGATGACTACGCAACAAGATTTGCACTAAAAAACAGATCTAACAAGAAAACGGCAAACGAAAAAGAGGGGCGAATAAAATGGCAAATTTTTGTGAAGTGGGTGAGAGGAAAACGAGAGGCAAATGGCAAATAATGTAATTGTGAGGAGATGAGATTTGTGATTAGGAACCTGGTATATGTTAATGATGTCTCCCCGGCAACGGCGCCAGAAATTCCTTTTGATGTTTGCTTGAACAACGTCGGTATTTCCCCAAAGATGAAGGGATGATTGATATGTCTCCAACGTATCTATAATTTTTTATTGTTCCATGCTATTTTATTATCAATCTTGGATGTTTTATAATCATTTTATAGTCATTTTATATCATTTTTTGGTACTAACCTATTGACATAGTGCCAAGTGCCAGTTGCTGTTTTTTCCATGTTTTTTACATCGCAGGAAATCAATATCAAACGGAGTCCAAATGCCCCAAAACTTTATGGAGATTTTTTATAGGCCAAAAGGAAGAAGAAGGACCCTGGTTGCACCTGGGGGGAGTCCCGAGGAGGGGACAACCCACCAGGGCGCGCCAGGAGGCCCACCTTAGGTGCCCCCCGGACCGCCTCTTTGCTCTATAAATACCCTAATATTCCAGAAACCCTAAAGGCATCAACGAAATATTCATCCAGCCGCCGCAGAGTCCAGAACCACTAGATCCAATCTAGACACCATCACAGAGGGGTTCACCACTTCCATTGGTGCCTCTCCGATGATGCATGAGTAGTTTTTTGTAGACCTTCGGGTCCGTAGTTAGTAGCTAGATGGCTTCATCTCTCTCTTGATTCTCAATACAATGATCTCTTGGAGATCCATATGATGTAAGTCTTTTGCGGTGTGTTTGTTGGGATCCGATGAACTTCGAGTTTATGATCAGATCTATCTTTTTATATCCATGAAAGTTATTTGAGTTTCTTTGATCTCTTATATGCATGATCTCTTATAGCCTCATATTTCTTCTCCGATATTTGGGTTTTGTTTGGCCAACTTGATCTATTTATCTTGCAGTGGGAAGAGGTGCCCGGTAGTGGGTTCGATCTTACGGTGCTTGATCCCAGTGACAGAAAGGGAACCGGCACGTATGTATCGTTGCTACTAAGGATAAAAAGATGGGATCCCTATCTGCCGCAATAGATAACGGATCTTGTCTACATCATTTCATCGTTCTTATTGCATTACTCCATTTTTCCATGAACTTACTACACTAGATGCATGCTGGATAGCGGTCAATGTGTGGAGTAATAGTAGTAGATGCAGGCAGGAGTCGGTCTACTAATCTTGGACGTGATGCCTATGTAATGATCATTGCCTGGATATCATCATAATTATTTGAAGTTCTATCAATTGCCCAACAGTAATTTGTTTACCCACCGTTTGCTATTTTTCTCGAGAGAAGCCACTAGTGAAACCTACGGCCCCCGGGTCTCTTCTCAACATATTTGCCTTTGCGATCTACTTTTCCTTTGCTTTTATTTTCAGATCTATTAAACCAAAAACCCAAAAATACCTTGCTGTGTTTTATCTTTATTTATTTTATTTGGTGTTTGATCTATCAATTTACTACAATTTACCTCACGTCCGTTTGCCTATCTTGAGGCGCCGTACCCCGAAAGTGATTGACAACCCCTTTAAAACGTCGGGTTGCGAGGTGTTGTTGTTTGTGTGCAGGTGATGTTTACGTTGTGTTGCTTGGTTCTCCTACTGGTTCGATAACCTTGGTTTCATCACTGAGGGAAATACCTACCGTCGCTGTGCTACATCATCCCTTCCTCTTGGGGGAAATACCGACGTAGTTGCAGCAACCATCCAGGAGAATTTCTGGCGCCGTTGCCGGGGAGGATCTTCAACATAACCAGGTTCCTAATCACAAATCTCATCTCTTTGCAATTACATTATTCGTCATTTGCCTCTCATTTTCCTCTCCCCCACTTCACAAAAATTTGCCATTTTATTTGCCCCTCTTTTCCGTTCGCCGTTTTCTTGCCGGATCTGTTTTTGAGTGCAATCTTGTTGTGTGGTCATTATGGCTCAAGAGAACAACAAATTATGTGATTTCTCAAGTACCGACAACAATGATTTTATTGGCACTCCGCTTGCTCCTCCCGCTACTAGTGCGGAGACTTGTGATATTAATACTGCTTTGCTAAATCTTGTCGTGAAAGACCAATTTTCCGGCACTCCTAATGAGGATGTTGCGTCCCATCTTAATACCTTCGTGGAATTATGCGATATGCAAAAGAAAAAAGATGTGGACAATGGTGTGGTCAAGATGAAATTATTTCTGTTTTCTTTGCGTGATTCTGCAAAAATTTGGTTCTCTTCTTTGCCTCGCAATAGTATTGATTCTTGGAATAAGTGCAAAGATGCTTTTATCACTAAGTATTTTCTGCCCGCAAAAATTATTTCCCTTAGAACCCAGATCATGAATTTCAAGCAACTTGAACATGAGCATGTTGCACAATCTTGGGAAAGGATGAAAATGATGCAAAGGAATTGCCCAACTCATGGGTTAAATCTTTCGATGATCATACAAAAATTTTATGCGGGGTTGAATTTTGTTTCTCGTAATCTTTTAGATTCCGCCACGGGTGGTACTTTTATGGAAATTACTTTGGGTGAAGCCACCAAATTGCTTGATAATATCATGGCAAATTATTCACAATGGCATACCGAAAGAGCTCCTACTAGTAAAAAAGTTAACTCGGTTGAAGAAATTTCTTCTTTGAGTGATAAAGTTGATGCTCTTATGAAATTGGTTTCTAGTAAAAGTGCTCCTATTGATTTTAATGATATGCCTTTGTCTACTTTGATTGAGCAAAATAGTGATGCCATTGATGTGAATTTTATTTCTCGCAATAATTTCAACAACAATGCTTATAGAGGAAATTTTAATCCTAGGCCTTTTCCTAATAATTCCTCTAATAATTATAGTAATTCCTATGGAAATAAATCTTACAATAATAATAGGAACACCTCTGATCTTGAGAATAATCTTAAAGAATTTATCAACACGCAAAAAGTTTTCAACACTTCCATAGAAGAAAAGTTGAATAAGATTGATGATCTGTCTAGAAGTGTTGATAGAATTGCTCATGATGTGGAAAATCTCAAGTTGAAAATTTTTGTGCCTAAAGTTGATGAATCAATTAAAGCTCTTTATGTTTCTATGGATGAAAGTAAGAAAAGAACTGCTATGCTTAGAGCCAAAAGAGAATTTTTAGAGAAAGCTTTTTCTAGTGATTATTCTTGCAAAAACGATGAAGATCTTAAAATGATTGGTGTTTCTTCTATTGATTCCTTGTTTAGTAAAGATAAAATTGATGAAAAAGGGACTGGAGAAGAGTCAACTTTAGGTAGAAGGCGTCCCAATATCTCGGACTGTGAAAATCTTGATGAGAAAATTGATAAAAGTGGGTTTGGAGAGGTCAAAACTTTAACTAGCGATGCACCCACTCTTTTGGATTACAAAGACTTTAATTATGATAGTTGCTCTTTGATTGATAGTATTTATTTGTTGCAATCCATGCTAAATTCACCCCATGCTTATGAACAAAACAAAGCTTTTACTAAACATATTGTTGATGCTATGATGAAAGCTTTTGAAGAAAAATTGGAATTAGAAGTATCTATTCCTAGAAAATTGCATGATGAATGGGAACCTACCATCAAAGTCAAGATTAAACATTATGAGTGTTTTGCCTTGTGTGACTTGGGTGCTAGTGTTTCTACAATTCCGAAATCTTTATGTGATGTGCTTGGTCTCACCAATATTGAATCATGTTCTTTAAATTTACACTTGGCGGATTCTACTATTCAAAAACCTATGGGAAGGATTAATGATGTTCTTATTCTTGCAAATAGGAATTATGTGCCCATAGATTTTATTGTTCTTGATATTGATTGCAATCCGTCTTGTCCAATTATTCTTGGTAGACCGTTTTTACGCACTATCGGTGCCGTGATTGATATGAAAGAAGGCAATATTAAGTTCCAATTTCCTTTGAGGAAGGTTATGGAACACTTTCCTAGAAAAAGAATTAAGCCACCATATGAATCAATCATGAGGGCATCTTATGGGTCTCAAACTAAAGATGACAAAACTTAGATCCTTGCCTTACGCCTAGCTAAGGGCGTAAAATTATAGCGCTTGTTGGGAGGCAACCCAATGAATAAAATTTATTTTTTTCTTTTTGCTTTCTGTTCTTGTGTGTTTACACAATTATGCTACTGTTATAATTGTGTTTTTTTGTGTTTTAATTAGTGTTTGTGCCAAGTAAAGCCTTTAGGATCTTCTTGGGTGATAGTTGTTTGATCTTGCTGAAAAAACAGAAACTTATGCGCTCATGAAAACAATTTTAGTAAATCACAGAAACGTGATTCTGATCTGAGTTTTTCACAGAAGATCAATATAGAAATTGCCTAGGACGTCCTAATTTTGCAGAATTTTTAGAGTTCCAGAAGTTTTCGAATAATTCAGATTACAACAGACTGTTCTGTTTTTGACAGATTCTATTTTGTTTCTGTTGTGTGCTTATTTTGATGGCTCTATGGTTTTCTTTGATGAGTTTTTGCCATAGAAAAGTTGGAATACAGTAGATATAATACAAAAACAAAATATGAATCGGTTTGACACATCACTTATAGTAGTGGTTTGTTTTCTTACACTAACGGATCTCACGAAGGTTTTGTTGAGTTTTGTGTGATTGAAGTTTTCAAGTTTTGGGTTATCTTACGATGGATGAAAGAAGGATAGAGGAGCCTAAACTTGGGGATGCCCCGGCATCCCAAGCTATTATCCAAGAATGAGCAACCAACTAAGCTTGGGGATGCCCCCGAGTGGCATCCCCTCTTTCTTCTAACAACCATCGGTATTTTACTCGAGACTATATTTTAATTCGTCACATGATATGTGTTTTGCTTGGAGCGTCTTGTATGATATGTGTCTTTGCTTGTTTTATTTTTTGTTTTAAGTCATCAATCCTTGCTGGACACACCTATTTGGGAGAGCCAAAATTATATCATGACTTGTTAGAATTGCTCTCTGTGCTTCACTTAAATCTTCTATGAGCTAGGACTTGCTCTAGTGCTTCACTTATATCTTTTTGAGCATGGTGTGCTTGTTATTTTTGAAGAAATACTCTCTTGCTTCACTTAGATTTATTTGAGAGTTAGTAAAATTTTGAAGAAATTCTCTCTTGCTTCACTTAAATAATTTTGAGAGAAAGAAAATTTGTTATGCTCATGATCTTCACTTATATTTGTTTGAGCTTATGAAAAGCAACACATGAAAATTAGTGCCAAAGTGATAGATATCCAAGAAGGATAAAGTAAAAAAATGTCATGAAGATCATTGGACAAAATAAACTTGATTCTTAGTAATAGTTTTGAGATATGATGATGTGATATGTGAGTATGTTGATGAGTAATTGTGCTCTAGTAAGAATATTGGTGTTAAGGTTTGTGATTCCCTATGCATGCACGAAAGTCAATAATCATGCAATGAAAATTATATCCTACTTGTGGTGCATTATTCGGTGTTAATTATGCTCAATGCTTGCTTATGAGATTATTCATTTCTTGGTTGGTCGCTTCCCAGTCTTTTGCTAGCCTTCATTTTGCACTAAGTATGAGCTCTACTTGTGCATCCAAATCCTTAAACCTAGTTTTTGCCACATGAGTCCACTATACCTACCTATAGGCGGTATTTCCGTGCCGTTCTAAGCAAATTTGTATGTGCCATCTCTAATTTTCAAAATAAACTTCTCTTTTGTGTGTTCGTTTCGCTCGCGGAACGGTGAGGGTGGCTAATATTTTCCATGCTGGATGTGTTATTCTCACGATGAGTGTTTATTCACTTGTCATTGCACGAGAGTAAGGCAAAGGTTTTAGGGATGCCCAGTCCCAAATTGAAAAAGATTTTTTTTTACTTTATGTTGTCAAATAATAAATTCCTTGGAAAGTGTTGGTATGGAGGGTACCCGTGGATACGGTTAGCCATGGAAAGTGAAAGTATGGTGGAAAAAGGAATAAAATTTATTTTCTGTTTGGGAACCGCCTATGATATATCTAGCATGGAAAGTGTTGGGAACTCTAAGTCATTTTCGTTGGTGGGATGGATACACCTCCCAAAATGTTTTTATCTCTAATTTTTGGCTTTGAGCTCTGGCACCTCTACAAATCCCTACTTCCCTCTGCGAAGGGCCTTTCTTTTACTTTATGTAATTTTTATTTTGAATTTGAGTCTCCATCCTCTCTTATAAAAAGCACCAACTAGGAGGCAATATGATCATACTTAAGTATTGGGTGTAGTTAATATTCGAGTGTGTTTCATGAATGGATCAATGTTTGAGCATGATGGGCTAGGGATAACTTATTTTAGCGTTGCTATTCTGAAAAACATGGTTACTTGTTGATATGCTTGAGTATCTAAATTATCATGTCAAAACTAGACTATTGCTTTGAATCACATAAAAGGCCAAATGTCCATGCTATAAAGAAAAGAATATGATATGACTTGATGAACAGCACTCCACATCAAAAATTCTGTTTTTATCACTTACCTACTCGAGGACGAGCAGGAGTTAAGCTTGGGGATGCTGATACGTCTCCAACGTATCTATAATTTTTTATTGTTCCATGCTGTTTTATTATCAATCTTGGATGTTTTATAATCATTTTATAGTCATTTTATATCATTTTTTGGTACTAACCTATTGACATAGTGCCAAGTGCCAGTTGCTGTTTTTTCCATGTTTTTTACATCGCAGGAAATCAATATCAAACGGAATCCAAATGCCCCGAAACTTTACAGAGATTTTTTATGGGCCAGAAGGAAGAAGATGGGCCCTGGTTGCACCTGGGGGGAGTCGCGAGGAGGGGAAAACCCACCAGGGCGCGCCAGGAGGCCCTGGCGCGCCTTGGTGGGTTGTGCCCACCTCATCGACGAAATATTCATCCAGCCGCCGCAGAGTCCAGAACCACCAGATCCAATCTAGACACCATCACGGAGGGGTTCACCACTTCCATTGGTGCCTCTCCGATGATGTGTGAGTAGTTCTTAGTAGACCTTCAGGTCCGTAGTTAGTAGCTAGATGGCTTCATCTCTCTCTCTTGATTCTCAATACAATGATCTCTTGGAGATCCATATGATGTAAGTCTTTTGTGGTGTGTTTGTTGGGATCCGATGAACTTCGAGTTTATGATCAGATCTATCTTTTTATATCCATGAAAGTTATTTGAGTTTCCTTGATCTCTTATATGCATGATCTCTTATAGCCTCGTATTTCTTCTCCAATATTTGGGTTTTGTTTGGCCAACTTGATCTATTTATCTTGCAATGGGAAGAGGTGCCCGGTAGTGGGTTCGATCTTACGGTGCTTGATCCCAGTGACAGAAAGGGAACCGACATGTATGTATCATTGCTACTAAGGATAAAAAGATGGGATCCCTATCTGCCGCAATAGATAATGGATCTTGTCTACATCATGTCATCGTTCTTATTGCATTACTCCGTTTTTCCATGAACTTAATACACTAGATGCATGCTGGATAGCGGTCGATGTGTGGAGTAATAGTAGTAGATGCAGGCAGGAGTTGGTCTACTAATCTTGGACGTGATGCCTATGTAATGATCATTGCCTGGATATCGTCATAATTATTTAAAGTTCTATCAATTGCCCAACAGTAATTTATTTACCCACTGTTTGCTATTTTTCTCGAGAGAAGCCACTAGTGAAACCTACGGCCCCGGGTCTCTTCTCAACATATTTGCCTTTGCGATCTACTTTTCCTTTGCTTTTATTTTCAGATCTATTAAACCAAAAACCCAAAAATACCTTGCTGCGTTTTATCTTTATTTATTTTATTTGGTGTTCGATCTATCAATCTACTACAATTTACCTCATGTCCGTTTGCCTATCTTGAGGCGCCGTACCCCGAAAGGGATTGACAACCCCTTTAAAACATCGGGTTGCGAGGTGTTGTTGTTTGTGTGCAGGTGCTGTTTACATTGTGTTGCTTGGTTCTCCTACTAGTTCGATAACCTTGGTTTCATCACTGAGGGAAATACCTACCATCGCTGTGCTACATCATCCCTTCCTCTTGGGGGAAATACCGACGTAGTTGCAGCAACCATCAATGATGCAGCACAGCAACGGTAGGTATTTCCCTCAGTGATGAGACCAAGGTTATCGAACCAGTAGGAGAACCAAGCAACACAACGTAAACATCACCTGCACACAAATAACAAATACTCTCAACCCGACATAAGAGAGGGGTTGTCAATCCCTCACGGGTAAAAGGATAGATAGTTTTGTAGTAATTTGGATAAATAGATCTCATGGAAACGCGAGATAAAATAAATAATAAAAAAGTGCAGCAAGGTATTTTTGGGTTTTTGGAAATATAGATCTGAAAATAAAAGCAAGGAAAAATATATCGCAAAGGCAAATATGTTGAGAAGAGACCCGGGGGCCGTAGGTTTCACTAGTGGCTTCTCTCGAGAAAAATAGCAAATAGTGGGTGAACAAATTACTGTTGAGCAATTGGCAGAACTTCAAATAATCATGACGATATCCAGGCAATGATCATTATATAGGCATCATGTCCAAGATTAGTAGACCGACTCCTGCCTGCATCTACTACTATTACTCCACACATCGACCGGTATCCAGCATGCATCTAGTGTATTAAGTTCATGGAGAAACGGAGTAATGCAATAAGAACGATGACATGATGGAGTCAAGATCTATCTATGTAGAGATAGACCCCATCGTTTTATCCTTAGTAGCAACGATACATACGTGTCGGTTCCCTTTCTGTCACTGGGATCAAGCACCGTAAGATCGAACCCACTACAAAGCACCTCTTCCCATTGCAAGATAAATAGATCAAGTTGGCCAAATAAAATCCAAATATCAGAGAAGAAAATACGAGGCTATAAGCAATCATGCATATAAGAGATCAAAGAAACTCAAATAAGTTTCAGGGATATAAAAAGATAGATCTGATCATAAACTCAAAGTTCATCGGATCCCAACAAACACACCGCAAAAAGAGTTACATCATATGGATCTCCAAGAGACCATTGTATTGTGAATCAAACAAGAGAGAGGAAGCCATCTAGCTACTAACTACGGACCCGTAGGTCTACAAGGAACTACTCACGCATCATCGGAGAGGCACCAATGGACATGATGAACCCCTCCGTGATGGTATCTAAATTGGATCTGGTGGTTCTGGACTCTGTGGCAGCTGGATAAAAATTTCATCGACTCCCCTAGAGTTTCTGGAATATTGGGGTATTTATAGAGCAAAGAGGCGGTCCGGGGCACCCGAGGTGGGCACAACCCACCAGGGCGCGCCTGGGCCTCCTGGCGCGCCCTGGTGGGTTGTGCTCCCCTAGGAGCACCCCTAGGCACTGCCTTGGCCCATTGGTTGTCTTCTGGTCCAGAAAAAATCTCTGTAAAGTTTTGTTGCATTTGGACTCCGTTTGGTATTGATTTCCTGTGATGTAAAAAACATGCAAAAAACAGCAACTGGCACTTGGCACTATGTCAATAGGTTAGTACCAAAAAATGATATAAAATGACTATAAAATGATTATAAAACATCCAAGATTGATAATATAACAGCATGGAACAATCAAAAATTATAGATACATTGGAGACGTATCACACTACTGGTTGTAATAGCTTCTACCCATTTAATAACATAATCAACAACAACCAAAATATGTGTATACCCATTAGAGGAAGGAAAAGGTCCCATGTAATCAAATCCCCAAACATCAAATGGTTCAACAGCGAGTGAATAATTCATAGGCATTTCTTGACGCTTACCGATATTACCTATTCTTTGGCATTCATCACAAGATAAGACGAACTTACGGGCATCCTTGAAGAGAGTAGGGCAATAAAATCCAGACTGCAATACCTTATGAGCAGTTCTATCCTCAGCATGATGCCCTCCATAAGCTTCGGAGTGACATTTCTGTAGGATTTGTCCCTGTTCATGCTCAGGTACACAACATCTAATAATACCATCTACTCCTTCTTTATAAAGATGTGGGTCATCCCAAAAGTAGTGTCTTAAATCATAGCAGAATTTTTTCTTTTGTTGGTATGTAAAGCTAGGTGGTAAATATTTAGCAACAATGTAATTAGCATAGTCAGCATACCAAGGAGTGCTATTAGAAATATTTATTGTAGCTAGCTGCTCATCAGGAAAGCTATCATCAATAGGTAGTGGGTCATCAAGTACATTTTCAAGCCTAGACAAGTTATCAGCTACAGGGTTCTCAGCTCCTTTTCTATCAGTGATATGTAAATCAAATTCTTGCAACAAGAGAACCCATCTAATAAGTCTAGGTTTAGCATCTTTCTTTTCCATAAGATATTTAATAGTAGCATGGTTGGTGTGAACAGTTACTTTTGAATCAACAATGTAAGATCTAAACTTATCACAAGCAAACAACACTGTTAGAAATTCTTTTTCAGTAGTAGCATAATTCTTTTGAGCACTATTTAGAGTTTTACTAGCATAATGAATAACATTCAGTTTCTTATCAACTCTTTGTCCTAGAACAACACCAACAGCATAGTCACTAGCATCACACATAATTTCAAAAGGCAAGTTCCAATCAGGTGGTTGAACAATAGGTGCAGTGATTAAAGCTTTCTTGAGTGTTTCAAAGGCTTCAAAACAATCATCATCAAAAACAAAAGGGACATCCTTTTGCAAAGGATTGGTAAGAGGCCTAGAAATTTTAGAAAAGTCTTTAATAAATCTCCTATAGAAACCAGTATGACCTAAGAAACTACGAATACCTTTGATATCCTTAGGACATGGCATTTTCTCAATTGCATCAACCTTAGCTTTGTCCACTTCAATACCCTTTTCAGAAATCTTATGACCCAAGACAATGCCTTCATTAACCATAAAGTGGCACTTCTCCCAATTCAAGACAATATTTGTTTGTTCACATCTCTGCAAAACTCGATCAAGATTGCTCAAACAATCATCAAAAGACTTCCCATAAACAGAAAAGTTGTTAACTTGATGCTACTAGTGAATCCATGCATATTTGGGGATGTATAGTAAGGATGTTTTAAAGTTCGTGTTATGCTCTATCCATCCATGCCCTTGTTTGCAATTATAGCCTACTGTAGCTTGTCATTACCATACTCTCAAATTGCTAAATAATGTTTCTGTCAGCCTGTTAACAATAAGTTCATTTTTTCCATGTGAATAGTTAGTGTTCTATGCATTCTATGACCATGTTCTTGACTTTAGTAGTTGCAAAAACATGTCTTCTTGCTGTTGGGTGTATTTTCTTGCCATGATATGATTTTTGGTGAGTTGACCAAGCTCGCAAATATGCCTACTTAATGCTGTTTCTGCCATGTCCAGTAAATTCCAGTCTAAAAAAATGTTATCATTTGCAATCTTGCCATGATGTTTTAAACATGTTCTAGTGGTATTTAGTAGTAGCTCAGTGATCATGTTTTGTAGTGCTTGACATGTATATGCTTTCCATGCCCTTTGATGCCATGAAATGTTCCTGTAGCATATACTTTTATTGTCTTAAAGTATGCATCATGAATCTATTTTCAGCCTTGCTCTGTTTTCACTATCTGGGAATCTGTTATAACTTGCAATCTTGTCTTGATGAATGCCATTGATCTAGAGGTTATATGAAGATGCTTAGTAATCATATTTTGCCATGTTTAACCCATACTTTAATTCCATGCTTTTGTTTGCTATGTTCTTGCACGGTAGCGACATTGTTTCCTGCCTCCAACTTGTCAACATGTTATTTCTGCTCACATGTATGCCCTGTTTTTCGCCGTCATAATCTGTGTTATAAAGTTGCTTTTTGCATTGATCATATTGGTTTAATCCTGATGCCTATGAAACTGAACCTTGATGCTATTTGAAGCATGTAATCTGTACTTTAAGCACATGTCATGTTTGTGCTCATATAGTTCTTGTAGCATATTCTTTTGATGATTGCAAAGTTCCTAGCTGCTGTTTTGGGCAGATTGTTGTCATATCTTGTTTCGTGTGTATGTGTTGAACCGTTGCTCCGTTTTGAGAATGCTCTACATGAAACTTGCTTGGTTTTGCATGTAGTTTCATCATGCCATGTTGCATCCATGTTTTGGAGTGTTTGTAGTTGTGTTTTGCTTGCTTTTGCATCAATGCCATGTTTAATTTGTTTTGCTCATAACTTCTAGGCCGTAGCTCCGAATTAAATGAACTTTATATGTAACTGGACTAGAAAGACATGTAGATCATCATGGTGCTCTTTAACTTGCTGTTTAACAACTTTAACTTAATGTTTTGTTCAGAACAGTACCAAATTCTAAATTTGCATATGTGGTCTTTCCGGAATTGTTATATGTTGATTTTGGCCTCATTTAAACTTGCTTTAATGTGTTGTTCTTTCATGCATCTTCTCTTGCCATGAGTAGCATCTTATAACCTTGTCATGCATCATACTTGGTTGAGCATCATGCCATGTTATGTGTTGTGTGTTTACCGTGTTGTTTGCTCCTTTCCGGTTGTGCTACTTCTCGATAGTTCCTGTTTCGTTGCGATCGTGAGGATTCGTTCGTCTACGCTTGGTTCGTCTACGCCGTTCGTCTTCTTCATGGACTCATTCTTCTTCCTAGCGGGATTTCAGGCAAGATGACCATCACCTTGGATCTCACTACTATCTTTGCTATGCTAGTTGTCTCGATGCTATCGCTATGTTGCGCTACCCACGACTTGTTTATCAAGCCTCCTAAATTGCCATGACAGCCTCTAACCTTTTCCACCAACCTAGCAAATCGTTGTTTGGCTATGTTACCGCTTTGCTCAGCCCCTCTTATAGCATTGCAAGTTGCAGGTGCAGTTGCAGGTTGTTCCATGTTGGAACCTGGATTTCTTGGGATATCACAATATCTCTTATTTAATTAATGCATCTATATACTTGGTAAAGGGTGGAAGGCTCGGCCTTTTTGCCTGGTGTTTTGTTCCACTCTTGCTGCCCTAGTTTTCGTCATACCGGTGTTATGTTCCTTGATTTTGCGTCCCTAACACAGTGAGGGTTTATGGGCCCCCTCTTGACAATTTGCTTTGAATAAAACTCTTCCAGCAAGGCCCAACATTGGTTTTACCATTTGCCTAATAACAACTAAAACTTGCTTAGGGACTTTCCGGACCCCGAGGATTCTTAATCAACCCTCGGGCCAGTGCTCCTCATGAGTGTTGGTCCAAACTAGAGCACCGTGCGGGACCGCCCCTAGGCAACTTGGGGTATCTGGTTCCTATATGCTTAGCTTATCCGATTGTGGCCTGAGACGAGATACGCGCGGCTACTATCAGGGTGTGGGCATGTCGGGAGGTCTTGCTGGACTTGTTTTACCATTGTCGAAATGTCTTGTGCACCGGGATTCCGAGTCTGATCGAAGGGTCCCGAGATGGAGGATTGTCTCCGCGGATCATGAGCTTGTCATGGGCTAAGTTGGGACACCCCTGCAGGGTTTAAACTTTCGAGAGCCGTGCCCGCGGTTATGTGGCAGATGGGAATTTTTAATATCCAGTTGTAGTGGACTTGAACTAAACTCAATTAATATACACCAACCGCGTGCGTAACCGTGACTGCCTCTTTTCGAGCGAGTCGAGAAGAGAACACGGTGGCGTTATGTTTGAACGTAAGTAGTTCAGGATCACTTCTTGATCATTACTAGTTTGTGACCGTTACGTAGTTTCTCATCTTATTCTGGTACTCATAAGTTAGCCACCATACTATGCTTAGCTGCTTGCTGCAACCTCACCACTTATCCTTTCCATACCCATTAAGCTTTGCTAGTCTTGATACCCATGGTAATGGGATTGCTGAGTCCTCGTGGCTCATAGATTACTACAACAACAGTTGCAGGTACAGGTAATGCGATGATCATGACGTGAGAGCGATGTTTACTTGTTTGGGAGTTCTTCTTCTTCGTCGATTAGGGGACAGGTTCCTGGTCGGCAGCCTGGGCTAGCAGGGTGGATGTCGTTAGAGTTTCTATTTGTGTTTCATCCGTAGTCGGATGTTGTTCTCATGTATGATGTTTGATGTATTCTTATGGCATTGGCATGCCCTTTGTATGTATCCCCAGTTATTATGTAATGGTACGATGTAATGATATCCACCTTGCAAAAGCGTTTCAATATGCGGCTCTATCCTTGGTGGGACCTTCTAGCTCCTCTCGGATAGGATCACATATTGGGCGTGACACATATGGCTGACAGCTCTACACCTACTGAAGAGGTCTCCCTTATGGCGCCAAGTGCAAGCTTGAATGATGGGCCGCATGCTTCTCTGCCTGAGCCCGTGGAGGATGGCTCTGATTTGGGCCTGGCCCAGGTGCTCTCTAATGCTCCTGGTCCATCCTCTGCTCGTCCTCGCTGTTCCAAGTGCAAAGCACCTTTGGTAACCACAGAGGTGCGTCATAGCACCAGGTCCACCAGATTTGATGGTTTCAGGGTGCCACGGATCACTGACATGCGCGCCACTTCTTCTAAAGTTAAACCAAGGGTGATTCCTTCTGCTGCCTTAGGCTCATCTTCTCCGACACTGGATCAACCATCGCCACCTACCCCTCTCCGCTCCATGCAGGACATGGGCATTAACCGCTGCGCGGTTCCTCCCCAGGAGCTCACAGAAGCTGCTCTGCTGGCCTCGGATACCCCTGCCATCAACAACACAAGCCAGGAGGAGGGCTCCTCTTCTTCAGCATAATTAAGCTGCCTCCGATGCCACTTTTGCGTAACTGGAATGTCCTTTGTTGGAACGTTCGCAGGTTAAATTCAGATAAAAAACTTCTCGCACTGCCTAATGTGATCTCTGTTAGCGGGTGTGCTATCATGTGTTTGCAGGAAACTAAAAAACCTGTTATCGATCTAGCTTTTATTAAAACCTGCTGTCCTAAGCGCTTTGATAAATTCGCTTATGTTCCTTCTCGTGGTGCCTCAGGTGGCTTGCTTACTGTCTGGAATAGTTCCATTTTTTATGGTACTGTTATTGTTCAGGAAGATTTTGCTTTGGGCATTCAGTTCACCAGCACTCTCTCTGCACAAGCCTGGACGCTCTACAATATCTATGGCCCATGTACTGGACCTGCACGAGATACTTTCACCCAATGGTTATATGACAGGGATATTCATGCAGAGGAAGGTTGTTTGTTCCTTGGTGATTTTAATTATATCCGAGGTCCAGAGAACCGCAATAAGCCAGGGGGATGTAAATGACATGTCAACTTTCAATGATATTATTTGCAAACACAATCTCATTGAGTTACCTATTAAGGGTAGGTTATATACATGGAGCAACATGCAACAAGATCCCCTACTCAAGCAACTCGATTGGTTCTTTACCTCTCTCCACTGGATGCTCATTTATCCCAATACTCTGGTAAAACCCCTCTGCAAACCTACCTTGTATCACACGCCATGTGTAGTAAACATAGAGATAAAAATTCCACGTGCCAAGCTTTTTAGATTTGAGTCTTATTGGCTACTTCACCCTGGCTTTATGGACGTGGTAAAGAAAGTTTGGGACCGGCCTGTCAACTCAACTAATGCGGCCACCATGCTCTGTCGCAAGTTCAAGCACCTGAGGCAGGAGTTAAAAGCTTGGAGTAAGAATATCTCTCGTCTCTCAGTGGCTATTGAAAACACCAACAAAACCCTAGCTGACTTGGATGCTCTTGAGAACGTACGGCCACTCACACTCCCTGAGAATAACTTTTGCAAGATCATCAAGAACCATCTCCTCCGTTTGCTAGATTATCAGAAGCAATATTGGAGGAAACGTTGCACAATACATTGGGTCAAATTTGGCGATGAAAATACGAAGTTCTTCCAGGCGGTGGCCACGGAAAGATATAAAAAAAACAATATTGCAAACCTACAAACACCCGATGGACTCATGGTGGAAGATCATACTAGCAAAGCGGCACTTCTCTTTCAAGCCTACACTGACAGACTAGGCACTTCAAACCCTACACAAATGCAGTTTGATCTTCCAACTTTGATCTGGCCAACTGAAAATCTAGATCACCTCACTCTGCCTTTCACCCATGCTGAAATTGACTCGATAGTTAAGGAGATGCCGGGCGATCGGGCACCTGGCCCGGACGGATTCAGCGGCCTCTTCCTTAAAGCTTGTTGGCCAATCATCAAGGAGGACTTTTACATGTTGTTCAATCAATTCCATGCAGGAACTTAATCTCCAAAGCATTAATGATTAACTGATTACACTTATCTCAAAAAACGTGTCTCCTTCCACAGTTAATGATTACTGACCAATCACTCTGCTCAATTGCTGCCTCAAACTGATTACAAAGCTACTTGCCAACCGACTCCAGAAAGTCATTCTGAAAATTATACATCGTAACAAATATGGCTTCATACGTGGGAGATCTATCCAGGATTGCCTTGCTTGGACTTTCCAATACATCTATCAATGCCAAGCTTCTATACGTCCAATCATGCTGCTTAAACTGGACTTCGCCAAAGCTTTCGACACTATTGAGCATGATCCCATGATCAACATCATGAAACACATGGGCTTTAATGACAAATGGTTATCTTGGATTAAATCAATTTTCTCTTCAGGAAGATCATCCATTCTTCTTAATGGTGTGCCTGGCAGATAGTTCCATTACTGACGTGGAGTGAGGCAGGGTGATCCTCTTTCACCCGTCATCTTCGTCCTTGGGTCCGACCTCCTCCAATCAGCTATCAATGATGCCTATAGGAAGGGTCTGATTCAACTCCTCTTTCCTTGCAATGGCCAAATGGACTACCCTATCGTCCAATACGCCGATGACACGATCTTGCTCATGCCTGCCTGCCCTCGCCAAGCCTTGATTATTAAAAATATCCTCACAAACTATGCCCAATCCATTGGCCTCAAGATCAACTTCCATAAATCAATGCTCATTCCCATTAACTTAGAGGCTGAACTTGCTACACAAATTGCATCTATCTTCGAGTGCTCAATTGGTTCCATGCCATTTACCTACCTAGGTCTTCCCTTGGGCACATCACGTCCCACCATACAAGACTTCATGCCACTTGTCAGTACTACTAAGAGGAGTTTATCATCCACGCTCTCCCTTATGTCCCATGCAGGGAAACTTGCCCTACTCAACTCTACAGTCACTTCCCTCCTCATATATGCGATGTGTACGCTCCATTTTCCACCAAAGCTTATTGAGATGTTGGATAAGATTAGACGCAGGTGCTTGTGGATCAAGAAAACTGAACAAGGTGACAAATGTAACTCATTGGCTGCTTGGGACATGGTGTGTAAGACCAAAAATAAGGGAGGGCTCGGCGTCCTCAACCTCCGAATTCAAAACGAAGCCTTACTTTTGAAATTTCTGCATAAATTCTATAATAAGATGGACATTCCATGGGTGCAACTCACTTGGGACTCATATTATGCTCAGAAAATACCACATGCTTCCGCTCTGGTTGGTTCCTTTTGGTGGCATGATGTACTCAAGCTTTCTCCCAAGTTCAGGGGGGTTTCCCATGTCAACATTGTGTGTGGCACCACGACCCTGTTCTGGAAAGACCTATGGTCTAATCAGCTCCAACAAGATTCACATCCACGTGCATTCTCCCACTCTTTGAACGAAGATGTCTCTGTCAAGGATTTCTTGGGGATCACGTCACTTGGAGAAACGTTCCACCTTCCTCTCACCCCTCAAGCTCATGCATAAGTCAGACACATGCAGACGATTGCTGCAGAGATACAACCAACGACGGCTACTTTGGACGTGTGGCATTACATTTGGGGCAAAACGGTTTTCGAATCAACGAATTACTACTACTTCTTCTTCAGGGAAATTCAAGCTCAACAAGCTTTTGGGTGGATCTGGAAATCAAAGTGCACGATGAAATTAAAGGTGTTTGCTTGGTTGCTATTTCATGATTGACTCAACATGCGGAATATGCTCAAAAGAAGGCACTACAACATAGGAGATGATCACAACTGCCTCCTCTGTGGTCTGAACATCGAGGAAATGATTGAGCATATGATATTCACCTGCTCCTTCAGCAAACAATGTTGGGATAAACTTGATATTAACTGGGAGCCCTTCCCCGGCCGCTTGCAATCTATTGAAGACCAAAAGAATGGCCACCCATCACCAATGTTCTTAGAAAAATTCATAGTGGAGGCATGGAGCATCTGGAAGGCGAGGAATAATAAACATTTTAGAGCTATAACACCCTCACTCCGTTCTTGGCTTGACAGGTTCAAGAGGGACTTCGAGTTACTTCAGCACAGGGTTAAAGTGGCGCATAGGCCCTTTGTTCTAAATTTTGTACAACTCTATAGTAGTACCCTTGCTTATTTAGCCCTCCCTCTCTCTTGCCACAAAGTGGACAAGACACCCCACCATGTAAATACTCCACTTGTACAATGTTACCATTTTATTAATATATTAACACAGTAGGAGCCTTTCCTACTGTTCACGGTCAAAAAAAAGTCTATTTGTTTCAGATCATGAAGTATAAGAAACAGACTCCATGACATATTTTTTCCCTATTCCTTGTGAAGCATCATGGTTGTCACATGTAGTTGTGGGATTGTGAATTGTTGGTATGAAACAGAAGTTGCAACTTTTCATCTTCTAGTATGTTAGCCACATTAGCAATATATTTGGCGATCCACTTAGCAAACTGAGCGAGTGCAAAATATGTCATGTATTGTGTATTTTGTGTATTCAAAGGATTCTTTTCTTTCTTGAGAAAGTATTTGAAGTACTTTTTTGTACATATAAATTTAGTTGTGAGCAATGCAGTAGAATACTGTTTCAATATCAGTCCCATCAACATCTAAGTGCTGGTATCACCTTTGCATTTGGTATCATCTTTTATTGACACTATCTTGGTTGATTGTTATTTTCCTGTCATGTTTGTAATTAATTACAGTTTTTGAAATTGCAGGAAAAGAGGGTTGAGCCATCTGTTATTGTATAGTTTCCTGAAAGTGGCAGTCTACCTAGCCGTATGAAAAGTACATGCTTATGTATTCATGTCATGATTTGCGAAGTGTCCTTTTTAATTAACAGTGCTCTTAGAGATTATGATAATGAATAAGATGCTTATATATATTAGCTTAATTACTATTTGGCAATTTTCTTTTCATTCTCGATACCAATCAAATTTCAGGGATTTTCAATGGTTCTTCCTATAAGAAAAAAGGTCGTCAAATTATGTATAGGTTTGTTGTCGTGTCGCGGGACATAGCCTTTATCATTCATCTAGAAAACAATCAGATTTTCGAACTAGTCGACCCATGTGCGTATTAATGTACAAGTATAATGTACTATGTGTTATGGAATAAGTATTTTCGGTCTGCAGATAATAAGTATTTTATAAGCTAGCTGGAGCTTTATATATTTTTGTTCAGCTGCAATTTGTTGTCTTATTTACTTATTACATACTACATCGCAAGATCATGATTTTATACTTTTTGGTCCAACAAAAAATGATGATCAAATTTTATTTTCAGCCAAGGAAAGAGTTCACTCCCAGGAGTGCAAAGTGAAGGCGAGCGAAATGATAAAAAATTATGAACTTTTGCTATGAACTGCTATGAGGAACTATTGTTATGAAATGATTTCACGTTTCTCTTTATTTAGCCAGATGATATATTCTTGTTTTATTTGATTCAAAGTCATGGAAAATGATTTGGCTGTTAAGTAGATTGTGGTGTTGTTAAGAAAATGGGTGGTGGTGTTGCATCCTGATGCATGCTAGCCTTTGATGCTCATGTTCATATGCCACTAAGGCTTGGAATGGAGTGTCCTTTGATCAATAGAAGATTATGTTTGATTTTTGTTTTCTTTTTTCTTCCAGTAGTAGTTGATGCACTATATAGCTATTCATGTTGTAGTAAAGATTGAGTTTTTTCACACTGTGATGTCATGGAGTAAAATTGTAGGATGTGAGAGCCATTATATATGATGGAAGGAAGCTGAAGCAAAATCCCCAACCTCTGTGTGCCAAACACTCAATACTACAACTGGGGAAGGGGTTTGGTACGAATTCAGGCTTTGTTTGGTTGCCAGGTAAGCGGAACCCTGGCAACCAATCCCCCAACATGGATATTCCCTGTGCATCACCGATCCCTCCCACCATGGGGGAGATGTCCCCACTATCACTGTTGCCCCAAATGGTAAGAAGGGGGACGGGAGGAAATCCCTCACACATGCTAATGCAAATATAACAAATGATTCACATGAACCAACCATGTATCATAGGTAAAACTTCCACAAATAATTCTGAAAAAAATCTAAAAAATAAATAAACGAGTTCAGAATTTTTGTAACTAGAAGTTTGAAGAATATTGCAAGTATTATCCATCACTTCAGAAAGGTTCAAATATTGATCGGTTCGCATTTCATTGCGATCAAGTGTTGACCAAAACCATTTTCATGTGCCGACATAAAATCAACCATTACAACCGGCATTGATGCATCAATGTTTCAAGTTTGTTGGCTACAAATAGTTCTCAATTATCAAGTTTCGATGCCCGAGGCAAAGACACTTTTAAATAAGATGAGCTACAGGGCAACAAAGCAAGGCGACAATCACTAGTCCTACTGAGTATTCTCTCCACTCGGCTTTGACATTAGGTGCCACAGCTCGATGTTGGTTGAACTACGAAAAAGTAACTTAGCATCATGTATCCAACTGAGAATTTTATGACTAGAGTTTGGATCTCTAATAATGAATAGCAGGACTTGTTGATAAGAAGGATAAGAACCACAGAACTAACTACTATTTATGGTTACTGTGGCATAAATTTCAGTAATAATTACTAAATAACTAAGGACAAAGATGATAAGCGGTAGATCATTAAACCATTGTCAATCTTCACAATACTATATAATTCCATAATTAGTAAAACTGGGGAGAAAGTGTATAATTGGAAAATTAAGGACAAAACAAACATGGATTTATGAGTGCAGAAAGTAAAGACCTCTATCTAAAAAAGAGGCAAGGTAGCCACATACCTTTCTTGCTCTGAGTGAAACCTTCCCAATGACCGAATTACCGAGAGGTACCCAGCAACTAAACACGACATCTTCGGATACATCAAAACACTTCTAATGTCAGAGCACCTGCATACAATAAAAGCCTAGGAGAACTGAAAAAGAAACAACATCAATGCATATGAACCGTTGGTCTGATATATATTTCAGTTCTCTGAGCACTAGGGAAGAACTACTATTGACCAATGTATATGAAACTTGTGTAAAGCAACATCAATAGAAAAATATAATGATCCTTTTTATTTCTTCTAAACTAGATAGAGTAGACTTACAAACGATGCATCTAGAATCCTACTCTCCTCGTGAAAAGCTGAAGTAGAACTGTACTATACTATTCCCTGTTCTCCATACAAGATGACAAGTTCTAGATCCTCCTTTATATTTCAGTTCTCTGCACACTAGGTAAGACCTACTATTGACCATGCATATGAACCTTGTGTAAAGCAACATAAAAAAAATTCACACCAAGTACATCCTATCAATTGCTTGTAGTACAACATGCATAAGAAACTACGGAAGACTACATATGTGTCAACACAAGTTTAAATAATTCATACACCAAGAGCATGCCATTGTCACTTGAGGTGTAAATATCACTGACTAGACTAAGTTGTGCCCCTTGTTTCTGTTGTTTCAAGGCAGCAAAAAACTCTGCATCTTGAAGAATCATGGCTCGCTCCACATGTCCAAGTCCAACTCGAAAGATAAAAACATCTCTTCTACCGTCTACGGCAAGCCAACAACCATGTACTAATGGCTAGTATTACATAACAGTAGAGATACCGAAATACTACCGTGGCAAGTCACTAAAGATATTGATCCTTCTACTGATTGTGGGTAGTCCATGATAATGTGCATAGCTTCCGTTCCATAGCACTATAACTTCCGTTCTACTACAACCACAGGACATGATGGTGCCATGTCTGAAGATACTAGAGCCGTCGGATCATAGCTTCTGTTCCATAGTACTACACGAAAATGTGCATAGAAGGGATGTAAATTTTCTTCAGTAAACAGCGAGACAATAAACACAATGAAGCATTGCTCTAGAACCTCAGCTTGTTTTTCCAAAAGAAATGGACAACAACTAACATTTGACATTTTCAGAGTAAGGCGCTCATGTACACTAACAAGCAGTTGCTGCCGACGAGCTGACCAATTGACTAATACTAATTGCGGAGTATTAGATAAGCAATGTAGATTCTGGGGTACCAAAACAAGAAAAATACATGACAAGGCAAACATTAGTGATCATCACACGCCTAAATGGACTGCCTCCTAGTTTATACAAAGGCAGGGTTTTTTTGGTCTGTGGTTTCTCCGCCCGGGGAACAGGCAGGGATCCTGGGAGGATCCCGTTAAACCAAATGAGGCCTGAGGGGATTTTGTGAAGGGGAGGGATTCACCAAATCCAAAAATCCCCGGCTCCTTTGAGGCTTGGAAACCCTCCTGACCAAACAAGGCCTCAGGCTTTGTTTGGTAGAAGTGGATTGGGGAGATTTTGGGAGGGGGAAATTTCAGGGGATTTGGTGAATCCCTTCCTTCCACCCAATCCCTCAAAACACCTTGAATATCCAAAACCCCTCCATCCACAATCCTCTTTGTTAAAATTTCTGTTTGGTAGGCAGGGTTTGTCATATTGACATAACATGTTGTAGAACATTTAAAAATCCAATCTTTACAATGTAACAAACTCGCCTTGTATCCTTGCTATAGAATTGTAAAGGTCACCTAATAAAAATGAGACGAAGTTGCCACAGGAGAATAATTGAGTAACAGATTTTCCCAGCAGAAACATAATTTTTCATGACTTGAAATCAATATCTCATCAACCGATATAGTGACAAGGAATTATATGAAATGAAACAGCAACGATCAGGTATATTTCGAAGTTCCATAACCCCACATCAGACCATGAAAGTGTCACCATCAGCACTGGGTTAGATTGTGTACATAATCACTAGAATAGGGCTGACTTTCTAAATTTTCAAACGAGTAAATGGTGTTAAAGCCCGCAATGAAATCTTGCCCCTGAAAACAAAATTCTGTGTGAAGTTACCAAATCTGGTCAAATAAAAACTTTCCATCCTTAGTCTGTACATCTGTTATCAGTTGGCACCCAAACATCTGATCAAAATAATTCAACAGAAAATGTAGTACACATGTACAACATGATGATGGAATTAAACCAATACCTAGGTCAATGGTGAATTCAAAAAAATCGTCAAAGGCAGAAGCACAAGGTTCAGAACAAAACAAAAAAATCAAGCTGATCACAGAGTTAAAATTCAAACAACTGTCATCTGATTAAAACTGATCTCCTGGCTTTATTTGAAGAGTTCCACAAAGGTGATCTAGACATATATAGATTGAACTTTGCTATGCTTACCTTGATCCCTAAAGAGGCTGATGCTACTTCTATGAAGAATTTCAGACCCATTAGCTTAATTAACAGTAGTTTTAAAATCTTCTCTAAAGTCCTAACTAACAAACTTGCCAAGATTCTCCAGAGATTAATAGCCAGTAACTAATCTGCCTTCCTCAAAGGTAGGTATATATTAGAGAGTGTGGTTACTGCCCATGAGATAGTGCACTCAGTACATCTGATAAGAAACAAGGGCTTGTGCTGAAACTGGACTATGAAAAAGCTTTTGACAAAGTTGATCTAGACTTCCTTATAGAGCTTCTGAAAAAAAGAGGGTTTGGATATAAATGGATCACTTGGATCCATCAGGTTACTCATAATGGCTTTATAGGAGTCAAACTTAACAATGTTGAGAGTGACTTCTTCCTTCCTGGAAAAGGCCTTATGCAAGGTGATCCCATATCACCACTCCTCTTTAACCTAGTGGTAGATGTCCTAACAAAAATGTTATCCAAAGCAGCAAATCATGAGCTGATTTCTGGCTTATGTCCTGAAGTGTGCCCTGGGGGCATCATCTGCCTCCAGTATGCGGATGACACTCTACTATTCTTAGATAATGACTTAGCTCATGCCACAAACCTCAACACAGTGTTGACTTGCTTTAAGCAGGTTTCTGGGATGAGAATTAATTACTCAAAAAGTGAACTTATCCCCATAAACATTGGAGATGCTGAGTTCACTCATTTCCTCTCTGCGTTGGAGTGTAAAAAAGGAGAGTTTCCTATTAAATACCTGGGCATTCCTCTCCATTATGACAAGTTAAGAAAAGAGGACATACAACCTCTAATTGATAAAATCTTGAAAAGGATTGCTGGTTGGAGAGGGAAACTCCTCTCTTACAAAGGCAGGTTGGTCCTAATCCAGGCATGCCTAGCCAGTATCCCAATTTATTTGCTTTCTTTTTTAAAATTTCCTAAGTGGGCCATAGAGATGATCAATTCCCAGATGGCCAACTGCCTCTGGAATGACTATGAAGGCCACATGAAACTTCACTTAGCTAATTGGAGGCTTGTCTGCATGAAAAAGGAATTTGGAGGTTTGGGGATCCCCAACTCCAAGACATCAATCTCTGCTTACTTGGATCCTGGGTAAAAAGATATTGTGAAGGGGAAGGGAAACCTTGGAAACTGATCATAGATCACAAGTATATGATTGGTAGAACCAATATCTTCACCCCCAGTTTGACACCCAAAGTTTCTAGGTTCTGGAAAGGTGTCAAATCAATTATCCAGGCACTGAAGTTTGGTTATAGGTGGAAGATTGGGTCAGGTAGTAAAGTCAAATTCTGGGAAGACACCTGGTTTGGTTCCTCCCCTCTGGCTGTGCAATTTTGGCCTATTTATTCCATCTGTAATGAACAAACTAAGAGTGTTAAAGAAGTTTGGGATGGCCATCAGCTGAAGCTAACCTTTAGGTGGAATTTTGATACCAAGCTCATAGAACAATGGTACCAACTGGTTGAGGTGGCCAGCAGCATTGTCCTCATTGATGACATTGATGCTCTGATTTGGCAACTAGAAAACAAAGGGAAATATTCTACAAGCTCCCTTTACCATGTGATAAACTTTAGAGGAGTACAACCGTCTTTATCCCTAGCATTTGGAAACTTAGAGTGCCTCCAAAAATCCATGAGTTTCTCTGGTTATTTGCAAACAATAAGCTTATGACCAGAGATAACCTCAGGAAAAGACATGTTATCAAACCCCTAGACTGTGTTTTCTGTTCTGAAGATGACTCTAGTTCTCATTTAATTTTTTGATTGTGTGGTAGCTAGACAAATCTGGTCTCTGGTAGAAGAGCAGTTTGGAGTAAAAATAGGAGGTGATTTCGAATTTGTAGCCAGTTTCTGGGTCTCCAATAACAAAAATTCTGCTCTCAACACTGTTAGCTCTGCTGTGATTTGGTGTCTTTGGAAATATAGGAACTATATTATTTTCAATAACACCGTTTGGATCTCCATTAAATAGGTGTTGAGACTGATCATAAAAACACTCAAAGCCTGGGTGGTGTTATCCCCAGAACAGAGTGGAGAGAGGCTGGAGGCCTTCTGAAGACAGCTGACAACGTTTGCCAGGAGCCCCCTGTTGCTCACAAGTGGCTGACGAGCGACGAGAAGCATGAAGCCCCCCCGGTGGAACCCTAGAGCAAGCTCAAAATATCGGGCGACGACTCTGCTTTCTCCTAACCTTCCAAGAAGCAGGAACCTGGATGTGCAATCGCTGCCAGCCCGAATTCAACTCTTGCGGTGTGTTGGTCTCCGCAAGCAGTTGTAGCTCCCCCGTTGAAGACCCGCAAAGCCTCGATGGATCTGATCTGCGCCTAATGGCAGTAGCTGGGTGTTAGTGGTTAGCCTAGTGGCCGTAGCTGGTTGTTAGTGGTTATGCTGTTAGATCTCATGTAACGGATGTATGAAAGACTTATGTTTTCAGCTTTTCGTGCGGTTTGAACTGCTCCTCTTAGAGAGCTGATGTATGAGCTATTTGGTTTCATTCCGGGCAATGGAACCGGGGAGGAGACTCCCTGTTCTTCTAAAAAAACAACTGGCATCTTCCAAAGTGAAGCAAAGCTCATTTGAAACTAACTAGAGTATGGCTGGACTTCTAAAATTCTTAGAATGTGTTAAAAGCTCGCAATGAAATATTGCCTTGGAAACAAAATCCAGTAAAAACTTGACAAATCTGATATAATACAACTTTCCATCCATACGGCAATCTGTAGTCGGTACATCTCCAAGTCATGTCAGAAGCAATGTTCGTAAACTGTCCATGCATAATCTGAGAGTGGAGAACCAATGTTGCCATAAATTAAACTAGAACCAAAATAACACCACCAACCCATGACACTAGGAAACAATAACAACAATCAGTGCCCATGACACTTGGTTTTGCACCAATCTACTGTTAGTAGATCAAGAAACTGCAAAATTTACATTTACGTTGCTACTGTTAAGAACCAACCGATGTATCCTTGCCGATTCGCCCCTGCCAAACCGTCATTAGGATTAGCACATGTGGTTATTAGTGTCCAAAGCATTGTATGGATCTCTTCTCGATGCTGAACAGGCACCTCCTGTAACATGCGCCTCAAACTGACATGCCAATCCTTGTATATAAGGGCTTTGCCCAACAATCAATAAGATCACAAGTTTTGTCTCAATCTCGTGAGTTCTAACACGTTATCAGCATGTAGTTCTACCAAAGAGCAAAAACAGAGATAACAGATAAGGGAGGAGCGAGCACTCGCCGGTGAGATGTCCGGCCTCGTATCCTTCCTTTGTCTGATCCGCGGCGATGATCGTCGGTCGCCGCTGGAAGAGGCGTGTGGCGATCACCACGCTCCTGGACGCGGCCATTGCGCCGCAGGATGCGCCTACTGTGGTGCTCACCACGCCCCTAGTGATGGCCTTGGCACAGCTGGACGCGCACAGCCGGCGAGCATGGGGTTCGACCGCTTGTGGATGGCCGGAGCGCTCTCATGGTGCACGAGGCCGCCGCCGAGCCTGCGCTAGCCCCCGGTCTCAGCCTCCAACCCCTCCGACGTCGTCCCCCTTGGAGCAAGGATGGAGATCGCCAACACCACCGCCTCGCTGCAGCCGGAGATGGCCGCGGGCTCGAGCAGTCGCACGGGTCTGCGCTTCGGCCGACTCTTTATTCGCGCCGTCGCCGCCCTGACCGCTTCCTTGGAGCATGGGCTCCGGCGAGCCTCGGCCTCGCCAGTGCTCCGCCGCAGCGGTCAGTCTCCGTGGCGGCAATGGCCCCTGCACTCCAAAACGATGCAGTTGTGGTGGCCCACACACGCAACCCAAAATCTGCCCTTGGCGGAAGCGGCGGCGCCTCAGCCCCTGACTCTCTGTGCGGTTGGCATGCGGCATCTGCTTCTCCAGGTGTTGCTTCCCGCGGCGTCCGTGCAGGAGCACGACCAGCACGGCTTCCCACGCTTCCGCACCAGCCGGCTACGCCCGCACCGATCTAGCCTTGACTCTAGCAACATCCATGCCGCTCGGCTGCCGATGAAGGCAGAGGCCCCAGCGCCTCCGTGCGCCGACCAAGGCACAGTCCGGCTGTGGCGGCCGCCGCCGCCTGCATGGTCGTGCCTGATACGTCTCCAATGTATCTATAATTTTTGATTATTCCATGCTATTATATTATCTGTTTTGGATGTTTTATATGCATTATTATGCTATTTTATATTATTTTTTAGACTAAATTATTAACCTAGAGCCCAGTGCCAGTTTCTGTTTTTTCCTTGTTTCTGAGTTTTGCAGAAAAGGAATACCAAATGGAGTCCAAACGGAATAAAACATTATGATGATTTTTCTTGGACCAGAAGACACCCAGAGGACTTGGAGTCCAAGCCAGAAGAGCCACGAGGCGGCGGCAAGGGTGGAGGATGCGGCCCCCTACCTTGTGTCCCCCTCGGGACTCCCCTGACCTACTTCTTCGTCCTATATATTCACATATATTCCAAAACCCTCAGGGGAAGCAACAAAAATACTTTTCCGCCACCGCAACCTTCTGTTCCCGTTAGATCCCATCTTGGGGCCTTTTCCGGCATCCTTCCGGAGGGGGATTCGATCACGGAGGGCATCTACATCAACCCTATTGTCCTTTCGATGAAGCGTGAGCAGTTTACCACAGACCTACGGGTCCATAGCTAGTAGCTAGATGGCTTCTTCTCTCTCTTTGATTCTCAATACCATGTTCTCCTCGATGTTCTTGGAGATCTATCTGATGTAATCTTCTTTTGCGGTGTGTTTGTCGAGATCCAATGAATTGTGGATTTATGATCAGCTTATCTATGAATATTATTTGAATCTTCTCTGAATTCTTTTATGCATGATTTTATATCTTTGTATTTCTCTTTGAATTATCGGTTTGGTTTGGCCAACTAGATTGGTTTTTCTTGCAATGGGAGAGGTGCTTAGCTTTGGGTTCAATCTTGCGTGATTTCACTCAGTGACAAAGTAGGGGTAGTGTCGGTGTCAAAACCGGCAGATCTCGGGTAGGGGGTCCCGAACTGTGCGTCTAAGGATCGAGGGTAACAGGAGGCAGGGGACACAATGTTTACCCAGGTTCGGGCCCTCTTAATGGAGGTAATACCCTACTTCCTGCTTGATTGACTTTGATGAGTATAGGGGTTACAAGAGTTGATCTACCTCGAGATCGTAATGGCTAAACCCTAGATGTCTAGCCTGTAGATTGTGATTGCCCCTACGGACTAAACCCTCTGGTTTATATAGACACCGGAGAGGGCTAGGGTTGTACAGAGTCGGTTTACAGAGAAAGGGATCTTCATATCCGCACGCCAAGCTTGCCTTCCACGCCAAGGAGAGTCCCATCAGGACACGGGGAAAAGTCTTCCATCTTGTTTCTTCACAGCCCATCAGTCCGGCCCACATCACATAGCCCGGACGCCCGAGGACCCCGTAATCCAGGACTCCCTCAGTAGCCCCTGAACCAGTCTTCAATGACGACGTGTTCGGCGAGCAAATTGTCTTCAGCATTGCAAGGTGGGTTCCTCCATCGAATACTTCAAAGCATCTGAACCGAAGGGCTATATTCGGCCCTTACATCTTCGGTCTTAGTAAGGTGAATTCTTCGAACAGCTCAGTTTTACATTAAATGTTGTACCCCTCGGCTTATGTGCTTCCGTCGCCTCAGCTTCCACGTGGCAAACGAATACGAAGGGTGCAAGCGCTTTTACAGATAACCCCTCAACAGCGTACAGATGGTGTCTATTTAAGTAGATTAGATCTCAGATGCCATTCCATACCGGACGAAAATCCTTCGAACTTGCCTTGAGAGATCACGCAATCATGGCCAGCGCTCCTAGCTCTTCCTCCTGGCCCCACGGCCCTCAAAAAGGCGATTGGGAGAGTTGCTTTGTATCCCATGCCCAGCTGACCAAGCTCCAGGTGCAGGGCTATCTCCCCCCTGCGGATGTAGTCCCTGTTCAGGCGGGATTAACTTCTTTTACTGGCAAAGCCCTGCCAGAAAATTTCCTGAATCCTTCAGAAGGGGAGCGAGTGTGCTTTGTTTCCTTTCTCTTAAGAGGCGTTGGATTTCCAATCCATCCCTTCCTCCGAGGTCTCCTGGAGTACTATGGCCTCCAACTGCACAATCTCACGCCGAGCTCCATTCTGCACATCGCGGGCTTCGTCGCTCTTTGCGAGCTGTTCTTAGGCTGCGAGGCCCATTTTGAGCTATGGAGGAAGCTTTTCTACCTCTGTCGGTGTACGACACCTATGAGATCCCAAAGGACCCCTTTACGATTCGGCAGGGAGAGAGGTATGCACAAAGAGCAGAACCAACGATTGACGCGAGGCGATTTTACCCAGGTTCGGGCCGCTAATCAGCGTAAAACCCTACTCCTGCCTTGTTTTATTATGAGTGTTCTTGAGCCCAGGATCCAGGAGCGCTTGCAATGAACAGTACGTTCAAAGAGCAGCTACGCATGCAGAATGGGCCAGAAGATCCTCCCCCCTGTAGCAGTTGCCTTGGGCCTCCTTTTATACGCTCAAAGGGGTCACCACAGTGGCAAAATGTACATACATTGAGGTGTAAAGTAGCTACAGGGTCATCATACCTAACCACTGACGGGTTAGGACGAATGCATTTAATGCACTGTGAGGTGTCCGTTTAGGTGTCCTCACTTTCTTGGGGATGGAAAAAGGGGCCATCCCATCAGCACCGCTTAAGCTCTCCTCCACTGGCGTGTCGCCACGCATCCAGAGAAGGACCCAGAGTGTCAGGCTTGTTGCTGTGCCGAAGTGGCGGCACAGTGGCAGAATCTTGCCGGGCACCGAATCTTGCCGGCTTCGCAGGCCACCCCGGCAAGATCTTGCCGGGGAGGCTGGCTTTCGGTCTTCCGCTCTTCTTATCTGTTGATCCTCAGATCCTTCACTTGAGTGTTTCTTCGATAACTTGAATTAACCTCCAACTGTTCCCCGACAAGCCTGGCCGCGAGTATGGCTACAACTGCCCGTGCACAAGTACGGGGTACTAATGGCCCAATACTTAGTACACCGACAGGAGCCCCCAGGCCTAGGCCACACACGAGTGCGAGGCATTGTTGGGCTAGGCCCAAACAGTGCACGGGCACTCGTGGCAGGGGATTAACTGCTCGTAAATATTCCGCTTACTGTGCCCCCCACTACGCGCGCTAAACACGCGACGTGGGAAGTGTGCGCTGAAAGGCTGCAGCCGCAGCACGCTTGCAGAGGCGTATTTACATTGGGGAGTAAAAGAGGCGGCCTTGCTCCTTCCCCATAAAAAGGGAAACCGCAGAGGCACAGCCTATTTACCCCCCTCTTCTCCTCAATCTGGAGCTCGAAGCCAGACTTCTCCTCATCCACTCTTCGCTTGCGCACCCGCTCTATCCTCAGCCTCCGCCTTTGCAATTACCATGCCGCCCAAGGCTAGCAAGGGCAAAGGCAAGATCAAGGAGGCAAAGGCCAATGTCCCGGAGAGCGAGCTGGTGAAGATGCGGAAGAAGTTCGTCGTCTTCGCTCTGACGCTCGATGCGAGGGCCTTGAAGAACCAGTACCAGTGCATGTGGGCGAAGGAGACACAAGCTCACCCCGCGACTCGCGTGATTCCAGGTTCTTGTTCCAAGGGCGGTCCTGACAGATATCACTTCTTCGTTGCTTATTTCTATTGCGGACACTGTCCTCCTTTCTCCGATTTCTTCAACGATATTATGTACACATACGGCTTCCATCTTCTTGATTTCATGCCGAACGCCGTAATGTGCATGTCTATCTTCACTCATCTTTGCGAAACTTTGCCGGAGTAGTTCCGAATACCGCCCTCTTCCGCCATTACTTTATTCCTCGCATCCAAAAGGGGGAGGCCCTTTCCGGTTCTATCGCCTGGATTCCATGGGCCTGGAATAAGGAGATATACCCAGAAGGAGTTTACCGCGAGAAATGGGATGAATGGCGGTCTGAGTGGTGCTGGATCCAGGATGCAGATCCCCATCTATTCTGTTCGCCTCGACGACAGAGGGTGGTCCGCGGCAGTGATTGGAGCGATCTCGCCGCGGAGGACGAAAGGCCCACAATCGCCACCACTAGGATCCTTCGCCTGAAAGCTGCCGGGCTTACAATGGAGATGATCCGCTTCGATTTCCTCCGCCGCCGCATCGCCCCCCTACAAAGCAGGGGAAGACCATCTTGGGAGTACCAGAACGCAGTGGACATCATGAGGCCGCGCCCTAGTTTGAACAACAATCTGACGACCATGCAGCTCGGCGCTCTTCGCCATAAGCTATTCCAGTGCGACGACAAGCATCGGTTGCCGGCAAGAATTGTCCCTTTGTGCAACAACTCCGCTCTGGGGTCGATCATCGCCTTTATGCCAATGTTCAATGCCCACGGTCTTGACGCGACTTCGGCCGAGTCAACCGAGGAGGAAGCACAAAAGTTCTTTGACAACTTGTCGAAGAGGGCCGTCCGGGAAGAGACGGGCCTCATTCGCGCCACCACTGACGAAGAAGTGGCGTATATTGCCTCTAGGGTGGAGGAAGCAAATCTTGCCGCGGAGGCCGGCAGCGTCAGTTTCACAGAATGGGAAACCAGCGACGCAGAGGTTGTGATGGAGAAGAATCCTGCCGGGGAGGCTGAGGCTGCCGGGGAACAGAGCAGCGCGGCCGCCGAGGGCTCGTCCGATGAGGACGTGGCCGAAGAAGAGCCGCAGGAGGAGCCCCCAGCTCCGAAGAAAACCAAGCGCGTCCTTCGAAAGGCTGCTTCTGGCATCCCGGCGAGCCAACCCTCTTCGAGCAGTGAGGCTCCCGGCAAGAAGGTGGTCGGCAAGATCGCGCCGCGGCAAGGAGTTCGACAGCAACCGACGCGGCGCGCGAGACCTGCACCTGCGGCAACTGCTGAGGCGGCAGGGGCGTCTCACACAACCACACCGGAGGCTGAGGTGGCGGAGTCATGCCAACCCCCTGCGCCTGCTACAGCCAAGTGACCCAGGACCCCTCCTCCGCCTCCCCACACAGACACTGCAATGGAGGTCGATTTCGACATCTCCGGCTTTAGTCCGAAACAAGAAGAGGAAGAGTAAGTTCCCTGTCATTGCCTTTATCTCCAAAATTTCGGAGTAATCTCATAGCCTTGCTTTATCTTGTCTCTGCAGTGATGCAGAAACCTTGGTGGAAAGGGCGGCGAAGAGGCTAAGAACTTCCACGGGCGACGAGCCCCCGGCTGACTCTATGAGCGCGCCGGAAATTGTCGTCGTCAGCCCGGAGCTCAGCCCTCAACGCAGCCCCCAGCGCAGCCCCCAGTGTGAGTTCTCCACTCGTTTTCTGCTGACGGCCGCTGAGGTTTTTACCCTTGCCGCTGACATCTTTGGGCTTGCAGGAGAAGAACAGCAACAGGGAGAGGTGGAAAACGCCCCCGTCGTGCCGCCTTCGTCTACCGCGCCGCCCACAGGCGCATCCCCGGCAAGAGCTACCACCGACGAGCCTATCTTTGTTGAGGAGGAGCCGGTACACATGGATACCGGCAACATTTCCCCGGCAACCAGCATTGCCGGGAGGGGCGAGGCCACCTCTCAACAACTCGATGCAGGTAACTGTTCGCCTTAGAGTGCCTGTTATCCTTTTCTTTATCTTTCTTTCTTTTTGTCTTCTCGAACTTCTGCCTTGATCTAATTTTGTTTCCTTCCTTCGTCCTCCAGAATTCCCTGTGATGGAACACATGGACATCGACGTTGTCATCGAGGGGACTGCCAGAGACGCTACCGCCGAAGCTGACAGGATCGCCGCTAGTGAGGCCGCCAAAAATGCCACTGTCGAGGTCGGCGAAAACGTTGTTGAAGAAACCGCCAAGGATCCTGCCGAGGGGGCCGGCAAGGAGACTGATGACCACACTGACGGCATTCCTGCCGCAGGAGCGCCAGGTGCTACATCGGCCACAGAGCCCCTAGCCACCGGCGAGACGAACGTCAAGGACCAACCATCGACATCCGAAGCTCCCTCCTCAAGCAGATATCTCAAGGTTGGCGACAACTTGTTCATCAACTTGCCGGGCACGGCAAGTATTGAAACGCCGGCCGAAGGGGAAACCTTCAATGAAGAAATCATTGCTGCTGCCGGGCTCAAAATCATTGATGACCCAAGCGCCAGCAGTGGCAAATCTGAAGAGGATCAGCTCCTCCAGGCCATGGGTGAAAATTTCCGCAAGCTCCAAGCACTCCACCGGGCTCGAAAAGAGAAAGCAGATTCCAGAATGGCAGTTGTTGAAGCGGCCGAAGCAGATTTTCAGAAGCGCGTCGAGCAGATGCAAATCTGGTACGTTGAGGCCCTTCAAGAGTTGACTGCCGGCCTGGAACAAGTGAGCCAAAACTGGACGGAGCTCCTCTTGAAACAATCTGACCTGGAAAAAGCGCAAGAGGAAGCTGCACAAAGAATTGCCGCTGAAGATGCTCTCTTGATGGAGCGTCGCATTGCGCTTGATGCCCACGAGGAAGATCTTGTCACACGTGAGTAGGCGCTAGCCGCCAAGCTTCGCGGCAAAGATGAGGAGATTGATAAACTTGTCGCGCAGCGGTTCCAGGAGCTAGAGCAAAAGCACAAGGAGGCGCTCGAAGCTCTGACTGTATATCATGCCGGCAAGCTCAAGGAGGCCATTGATGCTGCCGAGGCTGCAGAGCCGCCAAGAACGAGCTGAGCAACAAGGTGAAGAAGCTAGAAATGGATCTTGAAGAACATGACAAGGAGCTCTCGATGCTCAAAGGGGACAGGGAGAAAACCCTCCACAGCCTGGCGGAGATGCAAGTTGCCATGTCCGACAAGACCAAGCAGCTCACTTCAGCCAACGATGCCATTGCCAATCTGAAGCTAAAACTGACCACACTGGAGAAGTCCCTTAAGGACGGCAGGGCCCGCGAGAAGGCCCTAAGCAATGATCTTCAGGAAGATAGGAACTTGCTTAAGAGTGCTGCCGCCGCCCAAATTGACTATGAAAAGGGGGTGAAAATCTGGATTGATCGCCTTGTCGATGCCGCGGAGAGGCTTACTGCACAATTGTCAACACTGGGCCAGGATGGCCTGCAAAACTTCAGGTATTCCTCTGAAGAAAAGATATCTTCGAGCGCCAGGTTGACCATGTTCTTCGAAAGCATCGTTGATGCTTTGAAGCAGCTATAGTCCAACCGAGCGACCCAACTGGCCAATGAATCCCGTAAACTTTGTCGGGCCGTCCTGCACAAGGTACTCGTCAAGGTGGTGTATAATAACCCTGGAGTTGATCTCACCAACGTGCTCAACCACTTGCCAAAGGATGCAGATCTCAGGGCACTTGAGGAGCTTGTCGCGCCCATCCTCGAGAAGGTAGACTCAATCAAGAGGATCGAGGGCCGACGCAGGGACTAGCCGCCTCATTTTTCCTTGTCGCCACCATTCCATGCCAAAAGACAATCAAGTCTTATGTTAGAACTGCGGCAACTTATTGATGTAATATAACTTGCGTATGTTTGGGTATATGCATGCCATTTCCCTTGTCTGATTTCTTTATGTACGGAGTACACCCTACGCTTACTGAAAACTTGCCGGCGCGCAACCTGCTGCGAGCGCTGGGTGCGGGACTTCAGCAGCCTGCTGGAGGTGCAGCGGCCGGCAAGACACCTTGGCGTTCTTAGTGCAGCCACTTAAATTGTTGAGCGGACTCAAAACAAAATAATGGTGCAACCGAATACGACAAGGGTTCCATCGCATGCAGGTTTTCCATACAAAAGTCAAAATCATCTAAGGAAAATAACTTTGTAATAAAAGAGACTTGCTTTAAGTTTTAGAACTTAGATTTCTGTCGCTGTTCTTCCTCCGGTAAGGTGCCATGTCTGAACGTCGCCAACTGGTACTCATATCTTCCTTCCCCCCCGGCAAACATGCACGCGAGGAATCCCTCTGTCTTCTGAGAAAAAGAAAGAAGAGAAAACAAAGATATGGAACCTTGGCGGTTCGTTAGAACTTACCGGTAACAAGTGTCATACAACATCTTAGACAAACATGCATATATATATATATATGAACATGGAAATTGATAAGGAAATGCACAACACTTAAACTTATTCATCTGGGCTCAGGGTCTGCGCCTGGCTTTGTACAAAGGATTACATGCCTTGCCGGCAAGACTTGTATAAAAAGGTGGTTGCCGGGGGCCCCCGGCAACCGCGCCTTATGGGTAGAACTTGCGAAGATGTTCGATATTCCAGGAGTTGCTCACTGGTACACCATCTTCGGTCTCCAGGCAGACAGCGCGAGGCCTGGTGACTCGTACTAACCTATAAGGGCCTTCCCACTTCGGCATCAACTTGTTTGAATTCTTGGCGGACTGAATCCGTCGAAGAACAAGGTCACCTTCCTCAAGGCTTCGGGCATGGACTTTGCGGCTATGGTAGCGGCGCAAAGCTTGCTGGTAGCGTGCCGCTTGCACAGCAGCCTGAAGACGATTCTCCTCAAGGAGCACAGCATCATCTTGCCGCAGTTGCTCTTGCTCAAGCTCATCATAAGCGAGCACTCGAGGTGACCCGTATATGAGTTCTGTGGGGAGAACTGCTTCCGCTCCGTAGACCAGAGCGAAGGGTGTCTGGCCGGTGGCTCGATTTGGTGTCATTCTGATTGACCAAAGAACCGTCGGAAACTCATCAATCCAGCGTCTTCCGCACTTTTTCAGCTTGTCAAAAGTCCTGGTCCTGAGACCACGCAGCACTTTAGCATTAGCCCTCTCCGCTTGGCCATTGCTTCTGGGGTGAGCAACAGAGGCAAAACAAATTTTGCCGCCAAGATCTTGGACGTACTGCTTGAAGGTGCGACTTGTGAATTGCGTGCCGTTGTCGGTGATGATCCTGTTGGGCACACCAAAACGGCAAACTATTCCTTTAAAGAACTTTACTGCTGATTGTGCTGTCACCTTCCTCACCGCTTCCACCTCCGACCACTTTGTGAACTTGTCGATCGCAACATACAAGTACTCAAAGCCCCCGGTAGCTCGGGGGAAGGGGCCCAGTATGTCGAGCCCCCAGATCAAAAATGGCCAGGAGAGAGGGATTGTCTGAAGAGCTTGAGCTGGCTGATGTGATTTCTTCGAATGAAACTGGCACGCTTCACACTTGGTTACTAGTGCAGTTGCATCCTGGAGAGCGGTGGGCCAAAAGAAACCTTGCCGGAATGCTTTCCCAACAAGTGCTCTTGATCCTATGTGAGAGCCACATATGCCTCCATGTATCTCTGCCAACAGCTCTAGTCCATCCTCCCGAGGAATACACTTCAATTTCACACCGTTTGGTCTCTTTCTGTACAGGACGTCATCGACGAACCTGTACATAACAGACCGACGGGCTACTTTTTCTGCTTCTTCCTGTTCCTCAGGGAGTTCTCCTGTCTGAAGGAAATGGACAATGTGCTGCGCCCATGCTGGAGCCTGGGGCTCGACAGCTAGAACTAAAGGCATCACTTCCGCCAGGGGAACATTTGTCTCGACAGCGAAAATGTGAGGTTCCGCTGGAGCCTATCGTTCCCTGGCAGGCTTGTCGCTGATCCCGGCAAGTTCTTTGCCAGTGGCTCCAGGGAGCTCGGCCGGAAAGTATTGTCTAGAATTCAACTTTCTTCTCTTTTCTTGCCGCATTGATGGCGCTACAGATGGTTGAGTCAAATGGAGCACAAAAGTTCCTGGTTCCATAGGCAACTTGAGGGCAGCGCGCTTTGACAGGTCGTCAGCAATACTGTTCTCGGCACGAGGGATATGCTTCATTTGCAAACTGTCAAAGCGCCCTTCCATTTTTCTCACTTCATCCACGTAAGCTTGCATCAATGGGCTCTGATAATTCTTGTTAACTTGCCTGATAACAAGCTGTGAATCGCCTCTGATGACGAGCTTCTTGATACCAAGGTCTGCCATGATCCTGAGACCAGCAAGCAGGCCCTCGTACTCCGCAGTGTTGTTTGTCGAACTCTCCCGGGGAAAATGCATCTGGATTACATACTTGAGGTGCTCTCCGGTGGGTGCGACAAGCAGCATGCCAGCACCGGCGCCTTGCAGCGAAAAAGCCCCGTCAAAGTACATAACCCATTCTTGATCAATTTCCTTGCCGGGGAGAGCTGTTTCTCGAACCTCTTCGTCTGGCGTTGGGGTCCATTCCGCAATGAACTCTGCCAAGGACCTGCTCTGAATTGTTGAAGTGCTTTCAAACTTGAGACCAAAGCTCGACAACTCCAACGCCCACTCCATAATCCTGTCGGTTGCCTCTGGATTTCGCAAAATCCGTTGCAATGGAAAGCGAGTGACGACGGTGATTTCATGTGCTTGAAAATAATGGCGCAGCTTCCTCGAGGCCATAAGGAGGCCGAAGAGCAACTTCTGCACACCAGAATATCTTGACCTAGCTCCTTGCAAAAGAGAGCTAACAAAATAAACTGGGCGCTGCACCACCTTTTTCTTCTGCACTGGTTCTTCTGACTGCGCAGATCCTGTCTTGCCGGGATCAACCCTTGCCGGGGAAGATCCCGCCGCGTCGCTTGGCGGTCCTGCCGCTGGTGTTGCCTCCTCATCAGCTTCTCTCTGCGCCACTAACGCAGCACTAACCACTTGATTTGTCCCTGCCAAATACAGCAGCAACGGCTCTTGTGGTTTAGGCGCGACTAGTGTCGGCGGAGAAGAAAGGTATTTCTTCAAATCTTGCAGCGCAGCCTCCGCTTCCGGAGTCCATTTCATTGGACCTGCCTTCTTCAAAATTTTGAAAAAGGGCAGGGCGCGCTCAATAAATTTGGAAATAAACCTACTTAGGGCAGCAACACAGCCGGCAAGACGACGTACATCCTTGACGCGTCTTGGCGCTTCAATCTGCTCAATAGCCTTGATCTTGTCGGGGTTCTCTTCGATCCCCCGTTGAGATACAAAGAATCCGAGAAGCTTGCCGGAAGGAACACCAAACACGCACTTCTCAGGATTGAGCTTTAAGTTGATCTTGCGCAGATTTGCAAATGTTTCTTCTAGATCTTGTATGAGCGTCGCCTTGTCCTTGGTTTTAACCACTATGTCATCCATGTATGCCTCCATATTTTTATGGAGCTGAGGCTCAAAACCAATTTGGACTGCTCTCGCAAATGTAGAACCAGCACTTTTCAACCCGAAAGGCATTCGTATAAAACAATATGTACCACATGGGGTGATAAATGCGGTCTTTTCTTCATCTTCTTTTGCCATGAAGATCTGATGATACCCTGAGTAGGCATCAAGGAAGGACAGTTGATCACAACCAGCAGTGGAGTCCACAATCTGGTCGATGCGCGGCAAGGGAAAAGGATCTTTTGGACAGGTTTTATTGATCTCTGTATAATCAATACACAGCCTCCATTTCCCATTCGCCTTGCGCACTACAACCGGATTGGCCAACCAGGTTGGGTGAAGCACTCCTCTGACCAATCCTGCCGCTTCTAGCTTCCTGATTTCTTCGGCAATGAATTCTTGCCGCTCCAAGGCATGCTTCTTGACCCTCTGCTTAATGGGCCGCGCGTGAGGACAGACAGCAAGGTGGTGTTCAATTACCTCCCTGGGAACACCGGGGATGTCAGACAGTTGCCATGCAAACACGTCGGCATTCGCCCGCAGGAAGGCAATGAGCGCGCTTTCCTATTTGTCATCTAGGGTGGAACTTATGGTGAAAGTTCCTCCCGTTCCATCCTCCCTGATGGGCACCTTCTTGATTTCTGGTGGAGCAGCCTTGGATTTCTTGTTCTTGCCAGTGGAACTCTCTGGTGCGTCCTCAACGAAAGCGCATCACTCCGAGGAGGTGCGCTTGCCGGAGTTCGCGCCAAGATTCTTGCCGGTCTTCTTCTTCCCCCGGGAGTTCCAGCGGCAGGAGCAGATGCCTTGATGGCAGATGCTGCAACTGCTTCCCGGTAGAGTTGGTCGGCACAGATGAGCGCATCCTTTTTGTCTGAGTGGATAGTGATGACACTCAACGGCCCGGGCATCTTTAACACATCATAGGCGTAGTGTGATGCCGCCATAAACTTAGCCAGCGCGGGGCGGCCAAGGATCCCATTGTATGACATAGGAATCTTGGCGACATCAAACACCACCTTCTCTGTCCTGTAGTTGAGCTCGCTACCAAAATTCACCGATAGCATAATCTCGCCTTTAGGCTGGGTCCTTCCTGGATTGACCCCTTGAAACGTGCCCGTTTCCTCGAGATCTTCATCAGGAATTTGGAGCCTCTTGAGCACGTCCGACGAGATTAGGTTCAGTCCGGCCCCACCGTCAACTAGCATTTTCGTCACCTTGAGGTTGCGAATTGTCGATGAGACCAACAACGGCAAGCACCCGACCGTGGTTGTACGATCGGGGTGATCCTCGACGTAAAAAATGATAGGCGTGTTGGATGACTTCAGGGGCCTACATGCATCGAACGATGGCGCCGTTGCATTAACTTCTCGCACCCACTGTTTAAGTCGACGGTGGGAAGAATGCAATGAGGCGCCTCCGTCAATACACATAGCCTCTGTAGCTTTCTGAAATTCTTGCTCACTGGACTCATCATCTTCTCCATCATCATCATCGCCCTCTTCTTTGTCACGGCCTCGAGCGGGCCTCTCCCTCTATTGCTTGGCCTTGCCTCGGCGACCCCCTCGGCCACCGTGCTTCTTGCCGGACCCCTCAGCACCGTCTTGGGCCTTCTCTTTGTCTCACCATTCATATTCAGCTCTCTGCTTCTCGACAAGCTGCTCAACTTGCCGGCAGTTTTGGAGATCGTGGCCCTTGGTGCGATGGATCTTGCAATACTGCTTGCCAGAGCTTTCTGACTTGTCGATAGCCACCAAGGCCTGGCAGGAGGCGCACCCGGCAAGTTCCTTGCCAGGGTCGTCAACCTTGGCCTTCTTAGCGGTGCCGGGGTTGCCGGATTCCTCGACAGCAAGCATGGCCTTGCCTCTGCGCTTCTTGTTCCGCCGTCGGCCTTTCTTTGGCGGGGTTGTAGCGTCTTCATCTTCTGATTCGCCCCCTGCGCCAATAGCCTCACCAGGGAATTTCCTTCCTTCTTCGGCAATACTCCTGACTTTGTTCATCGCCAGCTCTTCACGCATTTTGCGGTTACGCACGTTCTGATGAAACGCGCTAACGACAGCGGCAGGGTGAACGTCAGGAATATTGTACTGCACCCGGCTAAATCTCTGGATAAACTTGCGCAGGGATTCGCCCTCCTTCTGAGGGATGATATGCAAATCACTCTCTTGGCCAGGAGCTTGGTGGCCTCCAACAAAGGCGCCAACAAACTGATGGCACAGATCTGACCAAGAAGAAATAGAATTCTCTGGCAGATGCATCAACCACGACCTGACATTGGGTTTTAGCACCAACGGGAAGTAGTTGGCAAGTATTTTGTCATCTCGGCCCCCGGCAGCCTGCATCGCAATGGTGTAGATGCTCAAGAACTCCGAGGGGTGAGTCTTGCCGTCATATTTCTCCGGGACCTCTGGCTTGAAGGTTCAGGAATTGGGCCACTGGACTTGCCGCAGCTCACGGGTAAACGCTAGAGTACCTACCTCGTAAGGCAAGTCACCTACGTCCCCTGGCGCAGGCTCATTGACAATGGGCCCTACGCGCTTATCAGATTGATAGCGCGCTTCCCATTGCTGCTCGATGGTAGTTCGAGCGTCCTCTTTGCTTCGTTCCTAGAGAACTTGACGCTGGTCGTGGCGCATCCATGGATCGGGCGACGCCGTGGAATCATCATCACAGCCATCAGTCCGCCGGATTGTCGACCGCCGCTGGTGTCGTGGAGGAGAGTGCACCATGGTTGCACCACCTCCGGTTTTCTCCACATTGGCTCATGCCGGATCGATGGACCGCCGTTGCGAGGGCCCTGCCTCCTGCGGCCCATCTTTGTTGGTGAAGCCAATGAGGCTCTGGATAGTAGCTCGCCACTCCTCCATCTTCTCCGGAGTAGGAGGGAAATTGAGGAGAAGCTGCACACGGGCCAAAGCTTCCGCTGGTGTAGGCGGCGGCGACAGGTGCGAGGTACGTGAGGTGCTCTGACTCCTAACAACGTTAGAAGGAGCACCGCCACGATCACGCGACCATGCGCCACTTCCACCAGCAGTTTGATGTGCGTGCTGGGCCTGCGCACCTAGGGATCGATGCACAGAAGTCCTTTCATGGGGACGCCCTAAACCACCAGCACCATGACGCTGCTCATCGCACACGACCTGAGAAGGCCGTGACGCTTGCGCCGGCGTGGGAGTCTTAGAAGGCGTCCTCCGATCTCGGGAGTTTGTTGCGTCGCCCGTAGGCAACACAGCTTCATCTTTGGATCCAGTGGCATGTGGGTTGCCACTGCCACTGCGAACGACGCCACTCGCCTGACTTGGATCTCCGAAGCGCCGTGGAGGTTCCAAGCCTCTTTCTTCTGTATCCGTGCCATCACCCGTACGTGAGGGTACAAGCAAAACGGATGTGGATGGTTGCGCCGTTGCGGCACTCTTCTTCTTGGGTGGCATGATGATGAAGATTATGAAGAAACTAAGGTGCCGATCACTGGATCAGGTTCGCACAACCTTCGCACCCCTACCTGGCGCGCCAAAGATGTCGACGTACGACACCTATGAGATCCCAAAGGACCCCTTTACGATTCGGCAGGGAGAGAGGTATGCACAAAGAGCAGAACCAACGATCAACGCGGGGCGATTTTACCCAGGTTCGGGCCGCTAATCAGCGTAAAACCCTACTCCTGCCTTGTTTTATTATGAGTGTTCTTGAGCCCAGGCTCCAGGAGCGCTTGCAATGAACAGTACGTTCAAAGAGCAGCTACGCATGCAGAATGGGCCAGAAGATCCTCCCCCTGTAGCAGTTGCCTTGGGCCTCCTTTTATACGCTCAAAGGGGTCACCACAGTGGCAAAATGTACATACATTGAGGTGTAAAGTAGCTACAGGGTCATCATACCTAACCACTGACGGGTTAGGACGAATGCATTTAATGCACTGTGAGGTGTCCGTTTAGGTGTCCTCACTTTCTTGGGGATGGAAAAAGGGGCCATCCCATCAGCACCGCTTAAGCTCTCCTCCACTGGCGTGTCGCCACGCATCCAGAGAAGGACCCAGAGTGTCAGGCTTGTTGCTGTGCCGAAGTGGCGGCACAGTGGCAGAATCTTGCCGGGCGCCGAATCTTGCCGGGCGCGAAATCTTTCCGAGCTTCGCAGGCCACCCCGCAAGATCTTGCCGGGAGGCTGGCTTTCGGTCTTCCGCTCTTCTTATCTGTTGATCCTCAGATCCTTGACTTGAGTGTTTCTTCGATAACTTGAATTAACCTCCAACTGTTCCCCGACAAGCCTGGCCGCGAGTATGGCTACAACTGCCCGTGCACAAGTACGGGGTACTAATGGCCCAATACTTAGTACACCAACAGCCTCGTCCCTCGCTCCCAAAAGGGATCCATATTCGAGATGGGAGGCGCCGAAGTATGGCGCATAGCCGAGACAGGATACCTATCCGGCACTCCGAAGAAGGCATCCGAAGAGTGGCCCTCGAAGTGGTTTTATATTGAAGACGTCGTTCTCGCGGACCCAATCCGACGAGGCCTTCCTGAATTTTCCAATGCTCCGTTAAAGAAGCGCCACAGCTGGCGTCCCCGGAGCCTCGAGGAGACAGATAGTGCGGAGGTTAAAATGTTGATGGACAAGATAAAAATACTCGCCCTATCCGGACTGTCCATAGTACGTGAGGTGTTCAGCCACTCCAATCCCGAGGACTCCCCATGTGGAACTACAACGGGGAGGATGATACATCTCGCTATGGGCGCAAGGGTCCGGACAACTTTGCCGCCCTGGCCGACATGTTGTCTAATCTTTATAAAGGGGAGAGGGAAGAATTCACTCACCTTAAGTGCCGAGACAGCTTTTCCATGTACAACCCCCCTAGCTGGGTAAGCTTTCTATCCAGAACCTCACTCAATCTTCTCCTTGAGTCGCAAGTAGTCAAACTTAACCCGACCACTTTTAACAGGAATGGAGGAAGGCTACCGCGGGGATCTATAGCCCTGCTCCACAGCCAGAGGACCATATTCGGGACCTGGATCCCGAATTCGAGGAGGATCCGGACATATTTGTGGAGCTCAAGGAAGGGGTCTTCTATCAGGCGAGCTACGACGGCACAGAAGTGGCCATTGTAGCCGATTACCCCGGCCTTCTCCCTTCTTCCCATGTAAGTGCCCAGGGAGCATCTCCTCCAAAAGAGTTTTCCAATCGCGCCTCACCCACCGCACTGTCTCATGCTTCAAAGGGGCGGCGCTCGTCTCGCCACGCCGCATCGGGATCGTCCCTTAAGAAGGGGGCATCGACACTAGGTGGGTCTTCGAAAAGAAAGGCGGACGGCAATACTTCCAAGCCCCTACCTTCATCAAAAAGGTATGGTCTTCAATACGCCCTTCGGCAAACATACCGAACTGTGACGTTTTCTGTTGTGCCATATTTCAGGAAGAGCATTCTCCGGACTATATCTGGAGACCTTGCCGGACATATGTCCACCAATCCGACCCCGAATCCTGCCTCTAGGGCTAGAGTTGATACGGGTGCAATGCCGGATTGTCCTCTCTCCGACGATTCAGAATAATGTATCCGTCACCAACTCCGAAGTAGAGAGTGCGATGAACCATCAGCGCCGGAGGGCAGCTATGCGCAATCCCAACTTTATGAAAGAGGCATTCAATGCCTTCAGCTCGGCGGACGCATATATCCGAGCTGCTCGGGATGGGCTTGCCGGAGCCACTTACCAGCTTTCAAAGGATATGCGGGTAAGATCATTTTGCGTAGACTTAATAGTCATATACCAGTAGCCCCCGAGACTTGAAAGCAGTTGAGGCAACTGATTTTAAGGATCGATGTATGATCAGGTACTCACGGAGAAGAACAACATGCTATCTTATGAGCTAGAATAGTGTCGGACCCAGCTTAATACCGTTACCGCCGAACTGGAGAAGTCCAAGGAGGCGCCGACTGGTAATGTCCCCTTCTGTCCGAAAAATATAATCATGTGCCAATAATGTTTATGCGAATAAACACTGTTGTATTTTATGATGGCAGGATCATCGAATCAGCTGGAAGAGAAACTAAAGGCCACGCAGGCGGATAAAGAACATGCCGAAAGGCAAGAGGCCGCTGGTCAACGTGTATTAACACGGACCATGGACGAGAAGAACAAGCTGCAGGATGCCAACACCCAGCTCGGCGAAGAGCTGAAAGACGTGCGGGCCCAACTTGTGGACGCCCTAAAGGAGAACAGAAAGCTGAGAGGCGGCATATTCAGTATGCCTTTTTAACTTACTGTCATACAGTTCGCTGATGTGAATCCTAACCAGTTTATGTCTGTAGGTGTGTTGACTAGGCGGCCCGAAGAAGAGGTGTCCGGATTTCAAGGCGACCTGCTACAAGAGCTGTCTAAGGTGCATGAGCGAGCATGGAAAGCAATGAGAAACATCGCTAAGGCTTTATGGCCAGCCGATTCTCCTCCAGGAAGTATGGAGGAACTCGTGAATTTATTCAAGGGAGCTCGGCGCCGTTTTGGGCTATGGAAGATATCAGCATGCTGAGAAGGTGCTCGAGAAGCCTGGGCCATGGTAAAAACACGGTACACCGGACTTGATCCAAATCATATGGCGCGGGTCGGGCCTCGAGGATCCGATGGACAAGAAATTCCGGTCAGCATGGTGTACGACCAAGTGAAGGTGGCCGCCAAGTTTTCACAACAAGATTGTAAACTAGACAACCTATTAGAAGGTCTAGAGGAAGAAGAAGTTTTTGATTCCAAGTAATAATGTACTTTTATTGAAAAACTTGTCTCCAGCCGAATTTGTAAAACGATTGTCATGGCAGACTTTCTGCTTCGACCTCCGAAAACCCTAGGTTTGGAGTGTTTCTGAATACTATACCGTAGGTAAACACCAAAGTATGTTCGGAAACCAGGCAGTCCGGTCATAGTTGCTTGAACAGACAAGTTGTATTCAGGGAGTTATGTTATATTACATTTGATTGTAAGAAACATCTTCCAGAGAGAATAGTTCTGTTAAGGGTTCCTCTCCCGGGGCCAGTATGCGGTTTTTTGTGCATACCGAAGCTGTGATGCTAAAAAGAAATCACAGTACACATTATAGTCTGGGGTTTTGTATTTCAACGAGGGCAGTTCGTCTTTTGCTCACCGACCAATCATTCCCTTAAGAACGGTAGCTTTCGGCTTCACCCATCTGAGGTACACGTCCGGATAACCCGGCTGTAACAATCGCAGAGGTGCTCCCTTTATGCCCTAGCCGAACAAGCGGGAACGTAGGGCATAAGCACAGGAGCTAGGCAACCCAGCTTGGAAAAAACTTAAGTCATAAAGGTGCATATAGTGGCGAAGAAAAGACATATATGAGTAGACGACACATATATAGGGTGAGCTTGATGCTCGAAAAATAATAATAAGCTTCTTGTGAAAAGAAGCCCCCAGGTATTGTGGGGTATGTACATTTAAGGATGTATACCCCCCAAGTGTGCGGTTTATCCGAACATGAGCTAGGAGTCGTATAGAAACGAGAAAAAAGGAAAACAGTGAAAGGGAGAAAAGAAGGAACGAGGAAAAAAGGTATATGTGTGGACTTAGGCGTAGAATCTTCGGAGCCTTGCAGCATTCCATGGGTTTGGCTCCAAGCGATTGTCCAAAGCATTGCGAAGGCGATAGCCTCCTCCAGTGAGAACTTCATCTATAATGAAGGGACCCTCCCATTTGGGCTTGAGCTTGTCCTTTTTCTTCTCTGGTAGGCGTAGAACGAGGTCACCGACATTGTAAGTCTTGGCCCGTACTTCTCTGCCTTGATATCGCCGAGCCTGCTGTTGATAGAATGCGGAACGGGCCTTCGCAACATCGCGCTCCTCCTCTAGGCCGTCCAAGTCGTCCTGCCGATCGAGCTCAGCTTCTCTCTCTTCATACATGCGCACTTGAGGTGAGTCGTGAATAATGTCGCAAGGTAAGACCGCCTCCGCACCGTACACCATAAAAAAAGGTGTATATCCAGTCGTGTGATTGGGCGTGGTCCGCAGCCCCCAGAGTACGGAATCGAGTTCCTCGACCCAGTGTTTGTTTGATTCTTGCAGAGATCGCACTAGTCTGGGTTTGATGCCGCTCATTATCATGTCGTTAGCCTGCTCGACCTGACCGTTTGTCTGAGGGTGATATACGGAGGCGTAATCGAGCTTGATGCCCAAATTGGAGCACCAAGTTTTCACCTCATCGGCTGTAAAGTTAGAGCCGTTGTCAGTAATGATGCTGTGCGGGACACCGTAACGGTGTACTACACCGGATATAAAGTCTATCACCGGTCTGGCTTTAGCTGTTTTAACTAGCTTGGCTTCTATCCACTTAGTGAACTTATCGACCATAACCAATAAGTATTTCTTCTTATGGCTTCCCCCTTTAAGAGGTCCGACCATATTGAGCCCCCAGACCGCAAAGGGCCAAGTAATGGGGATTGTTCGGAGCGCAGTGGGCGGCATATGGCTTTGATTAGCGAAAAGCTGACATCCAACGCAGCGCTGTACCAGGTCTTGTGCATCTGCCCGGGCTGTGGGCCAAAAGAAACCCGGGCGGAAGGCTTTACTTACAAGGGCCCGGGCTGCGGCATGATGGCCGCCAAGACCGGCGTGTATTTCAGCCAAGAGCTGCCGTCCCTCTTCTTCGGAGATACATCGTTGAAGGACTCCGGTAGTACTTTTCTTGTACAGTTCTCCTTCATGAACTTTGTAGGCTTTCGAACGTCGAACGATGCGACGGGCCTCAGTCTGATCCTCAGGGAGCTCATTCCTAGTGAAGTAGGCAAGGAAAGGCTCGGTCCACGGGGCAATTACAGCCATGATTTCGTGGGCCGATGGTGTTATTTAGGTGCCTGAGCCCCCGATGATATCGGGACTGTGTTCGGAATCTAGGGGTATGATCGGCTCTTGGTCAGTGCTCCCGTGCTCATCCTGCCACACCACGGATGGCTTAAAGAGCCTTTCCACAAAGGTGTTAGGTGGGACGGGGTCGCGTTTAGCACCCATGCAAGCAAGGATGTCCGCGGCTTGATTACTCTCTCGAGCCACGTGATGAAACTCGAGACCCTCGAACCGGGCTGATATTTGGAGTATGGCGTTGCGGTAAGCCGCCATCTTCGGATCTTTTGCATCGAAGTCTCTGTTTATTTGGGATATTGTGAGGTTTGAATCCCCACACACCTCAAGGCGTTGTATGCCCATGGAGACAGCCATACGGAGACCATGCAATAGGGTCTCGTATCCGGCTGCATTGTTAGAGTCTGTGTACAGTATTTGGAGCACATAGCGGACTGTGCCTCCTGTGGGCGATGTCAAGACGACACCAGCCCCAAGTCCGGCTAACATTTTAGAGCCGTCAAAGTGCATCACCCAGTTAGAGTATGTGCCATACTCTTTAGGGAGTTCGGCCTCTGTCCATTCGGCGATGAAGTGAGCCAACACCTGAGATTTAATGGCTCGGCATGGTTTGTACGTTATTTCAAATGGTAGGAGCTCAATGGCCCATTTGGCAATCCGGCCGGTAGCGTCCTGGTTGTTTATAATATCATTGCGTGGTACTTCGGAAGCCGCCATGATTGAGCACTCTTGGAAGTAGTGCCGCAGCTTGCGGGATGCCATAAAGACCGCATACGCTATCTTCTGATAATGCGGGTATCAATATTTGCATGGTGTAAGGACCGTCGATACATAGTACACTAGTTTTTGGAGTGGGAATTTATGTCCCTCTTCTTCTCGTTCGACGACGAGCACCGCACTCACCACCTGGTGAGTTGCCGATATGTAGAGCAGCATTGGTTCGCCGACGTTTGGTGCGGCCGGGATGGGGTTGCTTGCTAGCAAAGTTTTTATTTCCTCCAGTCCGGCTGTTGCAGCATCCGTCCATGCAAAGTGGTCGGTGCATTGGAGCAGGCGATACAATGGCAATGCCTTTTCTCCTAATCTAGAGATAAAGCGGCTCAAGGCTGCCACGCACCCGGCTAGTTTTTGGACCTGCTTGAGGTCAGTTGGTGTTGCCAATTGTGACAGGGCTCGGATTTTGGCTGGGTTTGCTTCGATTCCTCTATTGGAGACAATAAACCCGAGCAGTTTGCCTGCGGGAACGCCAAAAACGCACTTTTCCGGATTGAGCCTTATGTCGTATGTTCGGAGGTTGTCGAATGTGAGGCGTAAGTCGTCCACCAATGATTCAACATGCTTGGTTTTGATGACTACGTTGTCTACATATGCCTCCACAGTCTTGCCGATTTGCTTTTCCAGGCACATTTGAATCATGTGTTGGTAAGTGGCGCCGGCATTCTTGAGCCCGAAAGGCATAGTGTTGAAGCAGAAAGGCCCGTACGGTATGATGAATGCCGTTGCAGCTTGGTCGGATTCCTTCATCTTAATTTGATGGTATCCGGAGTATGCGTCTAGGAAACACAGTGAATCGTGTCCCGTGGTTGCATCGATAATCTGGTTGATGCCAGGTAGTGGGAAGGGGTCCTTAGGGCAGGCCTTGTTAAGGTCTTTGAAATCGACACACAGGCGCCAGGATTTATCCTTCTTTGGTACCATGACCAGGTTTGCTAGCCAGTCCGGATGTTTGATCTCTCTGATAAACCCGGCTTCGAGTAGCTTGGCTAGCTCCTCCCCCATAGCCTGTCGTTTGGGTTCGGAAAATTGCCGGAGCGTTTGCTTGACCGGCTTGTATCCCTTCAGTATATTGAGACTATGTTCGGCCAGCGCGTGTGGGATTCCTGGCATATCCGAGGGGTGCCAGGCAAAGAAGTCCCAGTTCTCGCGCAAGAATGCGCGTAATGCGGGGTCGACCGTCGGGTCCAACTGTGCCCCAATGGAAGCTGTTTTCTTGGGATCCATCGGGTGGACTTGGAATCTAACTATTTCGTCAGCTGGCATGAAAGAGGTGGATTTGGGCCTTTTATCAAGAATTACGTCATCCCTATCCACTGCGGAACGCAGTGCGGTGAGTTCCTCGGCCGCTAGGGCTTCAGATAATGCCTCAAGGGCCAGGGATGCGGTTTTATTTTTGGCGCGGAGTGCTATGTCCGGATCACTGGAGATAGTGATAACGCCATTGGGCCCGGGCATTTTGAGCTTCATATACCCGTAATGAGGTATAGCTTGAAAGCATGTGAATGCATCTCGCCCTAACAGGGCATGATATCCGCTGTTAAAAGGAGCCACCTGGAAGATTATCTCTTTGGACCTATAGTTTTCTGGTGTGCCGAATACCACATCAAGTTTAATTTTCCCCGAGCATCTTGCTTCCCTGCTGGGAATGATTCCCCTAAAGGATGTATTGCTCTGCTCAATGCAACTCATGTCCATTTGCATTTTATTGAGCGTGTCCTCGTAGATGAGGTTCAATTCGCTGCCACCGTCCATTAGCACTTTAGTGAGCCGAAAACCGTCCACAATTGGGTTTAGGACTAGAGCGGCTGGTGCCCGGACTGAGCGGGATCTTGGTTCGTCATCAGCATTGAAAGTAATTGCCGTATCGTTCCAAGGGTTTATTGCTGCTACATGGCAGACTTCGGCAAGGTCGCGAAGCGCCCGTTTGCGCCGATTATTTGATGAGAAGGTCTCGAAGATTGTGAGTACTTCGGGATCGTCATGTTCCGAAGAGTACTTTTCTGGGGTAGTGTTGGTGAGGATACCCTCGTCGCTCTTGGCCACCTGCCGGAGTATCCAACATGCCCGTAGGCTGTGCGTTGGTTCGGTATTCGGCGTCATGTGTATTTGACAGGGCCTATCGAGCCATTCTTCGAAGACAGTTCTATGTCCCGTAAAGGGCTTGATTTTCTTGTCCACGCGATGATGATCAGGTGCCCCGCGAGGGTGCATCCTTTTTGCTCGCCAGGGAGATGGCTTAAAGGCCTGCGGTTCCCAGCGGGCTGTCTGAGTTTTCCAGGCGCTTTCCATTGCGCAGTACTTCTGTACTATGTGTGCCAAATCTACGAAGTGCAGAACACGACGGTGATTGAGGGAATTAAGGATTCCCTCGTCCGTACAGTTGTTGCGAAATACTGAAATTGCATCGTCGTCGCAGCAGTCTTTTATCTTGCTTTTGACAAGAAGGAATCTAGCCCAAAAGTGATGGACTGTCTCCCGAGGCTGCTGCCGCACATACATTAGGTCGCATATGTCCGGAGGGCCGGAGTTGCTTGGAGAATATTGCTTGTGGTGGGTGGGCGGGCTCAAATTCGCACCCTGACCCACTGTGGAATCAGGAGTTTGGAGAATTTCTGAGGTTACCAGCTCAGGCTCCGGAGTGTCCGGGGAATTCTCGGGCTCAACGTCCGATTTTGTGTTCGGAGGACAGGGAGTGTCCTCTCGAAGATGGGTATCCGGTTCTTCGGGTTCGTAAATCCGAACATAGTTGGTTCTCAATGTAGGAGAAGAGTTATTGTCAGCTTGTTCCTCCACAACCGCTACCTGATGGGTGATCGGCAGAGATTTAATTTCTCTCTGATCGGATTTAAGCCCGATCCGATCATAGTCAGTTGAGACCCCTAGGGCGGCGATGCGATCTAGCAGCTCGTTCAAAGACGATAGATCTGGATATGCCGGATCTATCTTGTCGGAGTATTCGGGGCTGATACAGAGAGGGTTTTTGGCGACTTGGGGGGTTGCCTTTGGCTTAACGGCTGAACGGGCGCCCACGGTGAAGTCACCAAGCCGGAGGGTTTGCCCTGAAACTAGGGCTCCTCCAGAAGTGATACTGTCCTTGATGACAAGGCGAGCCATTGATCCCTCTGTCGACGCCATAGAGGAACTCTCAATGAAAGCACCAATGTCGGTGTCAAAACCGGCAGATCTCGGGTAGGGGGTCCCAAACTGTGCGTCTAAGGATCGAGGGTAACAGGAGGTAGGGGACACAATGTTTACCCAGGTTCAGGCCCTCTTAATGGAGGTAATACCCTACTTCCTTCTTGATTGACTTTGATGAGTATAGGGGTTACAAGAGTTGATCTACCTCGAGATCGTAATGGCTAAACCCTAGATGTCTAGCCTGTATGATTGTGATTGCCCCTACGGACTAAACCCTCTGGTTTATATAGACACCGGAGGGGGCTAGGGTTGTACAGAGTCGGTTTACAGAGAAAGGAATCTTCATATCCACACGCAAAGCTTGCCTTCCACGCCAAGGAGAGTCCCATCCGGACACGGGAAAAGTCTTCCGTCTTGTTTCTTCACGGCCCATCAGTCCGGCCCACATCACATAGCCCGGACGCTCGAGGACCCCGTAATCCAAGACTCCCTCAGGTAGCGGGACACGTATTGCATTGTTGCCATCGAGGATAAAAAGATGGGGTTTTCATCATATTGCTTGAGTTTATTCCTCTACATCATGTCATCTTACTTAAGGCACTATTACTCCGTTCTTTATGAACTTAATACTCTAGATGCATGCTAGATAGCAGTCGATGTGTGCAGTAATAGTAGTCGATGCAGGCAGGAGTCGGTCTACTTGACACGGACGTGATGCCGATACGCATAATCATTGCCTTGGATATTGTCATAACTTTGTGCTTTTCTATCAATTACTCGACAGTAATTTGTTCACCCACCGTATTATTTGCCTTCAAGAGAGAAGCCTCTAGTGAAACCTATGGCCCCCGGGTCTATTTTCCATCATATTTGTTTCCGATCTACTATTTTGCAATCTTTTATTTTCATATCTATAAACCAAAAAACCAAAAAATATTTTATCTTTTATTTAGTTTTATCTATCTCTATCAGATCTCACTTTTGCAAGTGACCGTGAAGGGATTGACAACCCCTTTATCGCGTTGGGTGCAAGTGTTTGATTGTTTGTGCAGGTGCATCTATTGGGGACTTGCGCGTTTCTCCTACTGGATTGATACCTTGGTTCTTAACTGAGGGCAATACTTATCTCTACTATGATGCAACACCCTTTCCTCTTCAAGGAAAAAACCAATGCAAGCTCAAGAAGTAGCAGGAAGAATTTCTAGCGCCGTTGCCGGGGAGATCTACATCAAGCCTACCAAGTACCCATCATAAACTCCCATCTCTTGCATTACATTATTTGCCATTTGCCTCTCGTTTTCCTCTCCCCCACTTCTAAAACGATTTTCAAAAAGATTTGCCTTTTTATTCGCCTTTCTTTTGTTTTCCTTTTTCTTGTCGGATCTCTTGTTTTCTTGTGTGGCCATGTGCCTTCTATTTTGCTTGCATCTTCGCTTGCTAAAAATCTATTGATATGGATCCACTTAAAGTTTTCTACTTGGATCATCTTCGATCCATATGTGCTCGTGCTGAAACCCCAACTAGTTTAGTTGAGGGAAAATCTTTAGATGAGCATGCTCATTTTGTGCGTCACCGTTTGTCTGAAAAAGGGAGACTCTTATGGAATCAAATAAATTGTTTGCTATGTTATGCTTGGAATCTTTGTGAACTTTGTGATTTTACTTGTTGCTCTAAGAACCCTAAAAAACACCTTCCCTACATATGTGAGTTTAATGATAATGAAATCTTATCTTCTTATGAAAAGGGTGTTTACAGTTACTATGATACCAAACAAATTGAAGAATTTGTTGCTTTTAAGGGTGCTTATGAAGTTGCTTCTTTGATTGAAAAGTATGATATTACTCTCTACAAATCTGAAAATTTTGACATACTTAAATATTGCTATGAAAACTATGCTCATAATGTCTATGTCAAAGAATTTATTGAGAGGATGACTGTTGCTTTGGAAGAAAATAGTGATATGCATGAATCTATAGATAATTATGATTTCAATGATTTGATTGAAATATCCCTTGATGAACATGATGCTTGCTATTCTTATGGCCATGATGCCAATATTTATGGAGATGAATTTGCTATAGTTCCTTATGTTAAACATGAGATTATTGCTATTGCACCCATACTTGATAGTTCCTTGAATCAAAAGCATGATTGCAATGATGTTATATAAATTCTATTAGTGTCAATTGTGCTAATAATATGCAAAACCCCAAGCTTGGGGTTGCTAGTTTTGCTATGTCTGCTACTTACTGCGATGACCATGATTGGGGTGCTAATGCTTCTTATGATCTTGAAAATTTATTTAAGCCTCATGATGAATATAATTGCTTTAATATTGAAAGTGGTTTTGGAAGAGTGTCAACTTTAGAAATTAATGATCCCACTACTTTGGAGATTGATCGATCTTATGAAATTTTTGATAAAAGTGGGCTTGGAGAAGTAATGACTTTATTTTATGTTGATCCCACTATTTTGGAAGAGTGTCAACTTTGTATGCATGAGGATCATAAAGAGAAAAATTTATGTGATAGCTATATTGTTGAATTTGATTATGATCCTACATGTAATTATTATGAGAGAGGAAAATATGGTTGTGGAAATCTTCATGTTACTAAATTACCTCTCGTTACGTTGAGATTGCTATTGTTTCTTTCTTCTTCCTTGCATATGCTAGTTTTTTCTTGTCTTGATCATTTGTTTGCCTATAAGATGCCCATGCATAGGAAGTATGTTAGACTTAGATGTGTTCTTCACATGCTGCATGATGCTCTCTTCGTGTTTCAATTGCAATCTTTCATGTGAGCATCATTAAAATTATCAACGCCTAGCTAAAAGGCTTTAAACAATAGCGCTTGTTGGGAGGCAACCCAATTTTATTTTTGTTCTTGCTTTTTTGATTCTGTTTTTCAATAAATTTTCATATAGCCTCTGGTTAGATGTGTTTTTATGTTTTAATTAGTGTTTGGGCCAAGTAAGACCTTTGGGATGGCTTACGATGATAGTTGATTTGATCTTGCTGAAAAACAGAAACTTTTGCGCCCAAAATAATTTTCAAAATTCACAGAAGCATGATTTTGATCTGAATTTTTTACACAAGATTTATATGCAAATTGCCCAGGTTGTCCTAATTTTTCATAATGTTTGGAGTTACATAAGTATTCGAAGTTTACAGATTGCTACAGACTGTTCTGTTTTTGACAGATTCTGTTTTCTATGTGTTGTTTGCTTATTTTAATGAATCTATGGGTAGTATCAGGGGGTATGAACCATGGAGAAGTTGCAATACAGTAGATATTCCACCAATATAAATAAAGAATGAGTTCACAACAGTACCAAAAGTGGTGATTTATTTTCTTATACTAACGGATCTCATGAGTTTTCTGTTGAGTTTTGTGTTGTGAAGTTTTCAAGTTTTGGGTAAAGATTTGATGGACTATGGAATAAGGAGTGGCAACAGCCTAAGATTGGGGATGCCCAAGGCACCCCAAGGTAATATTCAAGGACAACCAAGAGCCTACGCTTGGGGATGCCCAGGATGGCATCCCCTCTTTCGTCTTCGTCTATCGGTAAATTTACTTGAGGCTATATTTTTATTCACCACATGATATGTGTTTTGCTTGGAGCATCTTGTATGATATGAGTCTTTTCTTTTTAGTTTTCCACAATAATCCTTGCTGTACACACCTTTTGAGAGGGACACGCATGAATCATGATTTATTAGAATACTCTATGTGTTTCACTTATATCTTTTGAGCTAGGCAATTTTGCTCTAGTGCTTCACTTATATCTTTTTAGAGCACGGCGGTGGCTTTATTTTATAGAAATTGTTGAACTCTCATTCTTCACTTATATTATTTTGAGAGTCTCTCTAAACAACATGGTAATTTTCTTTGGTTACGAATTTAGTCCTAATATGATGGGCATCCAAGAGGGATATAATAAAAACTTTCATATAAAGTGCATTGAATACTATGTGAAGTTTGATTCCTTATGATTGTTTTGAGATATAAGGATGGTGATATTAGAGTCATGCTAGTGAGTAATTTTGGATTGTATAAATACTTGTGTTAAAGTTTGTGATTCCCGTAGCATGCACGTATGGTGAGCCGTTATGTGATGAAGTCGGAGCATGATTTATTTATTGATTGTCTTCCTTATGAGTGGCGGTCGGGGACGAGCGATGGTCTTTTCCTACCAATCTATCCCCCTAGGAGCATGCTTGTAGTACTTTGTTTCAATGACTAATAGATTTTTGCAATAAGTATGTGAGTTCTTTATGACTAATGTTGAGTCCATGGATTATACGCACTCTCACCCTTCCACCATTGCTAGCCTCTCTAGTACCGCACAACTTTCGCGGTGCCTTACACCCACCCTATACCTTCCTCAAAACAGCCACCATACCTACCTATTATGGCATTTCCATAGCCATTCTGAGATATATTGCCATGCAACTTCCACCATTCCGTTTTATTATGACACGCTCCATCATTGTCATATTGCTTTGCATGATCGTAAGATAGCTAGCATGATGTTTATATGGCTTGTCCATTTTTTTGATGTCATTTGCTGCCCTAGATTGTTGCACATCCCGGTACACCGCCGGAGGCATTCATATAGGGTCATATTTTGTTCTAAGTATCGAGTTGTAATTCTTGAGTTGTAAGTAAATAAAGTGTGATGATCATCATTATTAGAGCATTGTCCCATGTGAGGAAAGGATGATGGAAGCTATGATTCCCTCACAAGTTGGGATGAGTCTCCGGAGTTTACAAAAATAAAAGAGGCCAAAGAAGCCCACTATAAAAATGAGAGAAAAGAGAGAAGGGGCAATGTTACTATCCTTTTCCACACTTGTGCTTCAAAGTAGCACCATGATCTTCATGATAGAGAGTCTCCTATGTTGTCACTTTCATATACTAGTGGGAATTTTTCATTATAAAACTTGGCTTGTATTCTAATGATGGGCTTACTCAAATTGCCCTAGGTCTTCATGAGCAAGCGAGTTGGATGCACACCCACTTAGTTTCTTTTTGAGCTTTCATAAACTTATAGCTCTAGTGCATCGGTTGCATGGCAATCCCTACTCACTCACATTGATATCTATTGATGGGCATCTCCATAGCCCGTTGATACGCCTAGTTGATGTGAGACTATCTCCTTCTTTTTGTCTTCTCCACAACCACCATATTCTATTCCACCTATAGTGCTATATCCATGGCTCACGCTCATGTATTGCATGAAAGTTGAAAAAGTTTGAGAACATCAAAAGTATGAAACAATTGCTTGGCTTCTCATCGGGGTTGTGCATGATTTAATACTTTGTGTGATGAAGATGGAGCATAGCCAGACTATATGATTTTGTAGGGATAACTTTCTTTGACCATGTTATTTTGAGAAGACATGATTGCTTTATTAGTATGCTTGAAGTATTATTGTTTTTATGTCAATATTAAACTTTTGTTTTGAGTCTTATGGATCAGAACATTCATGCCACAATGAAGAAAATTACATGGATAAATATGTTAGGTAGCATTCCACATCAAAAATTCTGTTTTTATCATTTACCTACTCGAGGACGAGCAGGAATTAAGCTTGGGGATGCTTGATACGTCTCCAACGTATCTATAATTTTTTTATTATTCCATGCTATTATATTATCTGTTTTGGATGTTTTCTATGCATTATTATGCTATTTTATATTATTTTTGGGACTAACTTATTAACCTAGAGCCCAGTGCCAGTTTCTGTTTTTCCTTGTTTTTGAGTTTCGCAGAAAAGGAATAGCAAAAGGAGTCCAGACGGAATAAAACTTTACGATGATTTTTCTTGGACCAAAAGACACCCAGAGGACTTGGAGCCCAAGCCAAAAGAGCCACAAGGCGGCGGCAAGGGTGGAGGGCGCGCCCCCTACCTCGTGGCCCCTCGGGACTCCCCTGACCTACTTCTTCGTCCTATATATTCACATTTATTACAAAACCCTCAGGCGAAGCAACAAAAATACTTTTCCACCACCGCAACCTTCTGTTCCCGTGAGATCCCATCTTGGGGCCTTTTCCGGCATCCTGCCAAAGTGGGGTTCGATCACGGAGGGCATCTACATCAACCCTACTGCCCTTCCGATGAAGCGTGAGTAGTTTACCACAGACCTAAGGGTCCATAGCTAGTATCTAGATGGCTTCTTCTCTCTCTTTGATTCTCAATACCATGTTCTCCTCGATGTTCTCGGAGATCTATCCGATGTAATCTTCTTTTGTGGTGTGTTTGTTGAGATCCGATGAATTGTGGATTTATGATTAGCTTATCTATGAATATTATTTGAATCTTCTCTGAATTCTTTTATGCATGATTTGATATCTTTGTATTTCTATTAGAATTATTGGTTTGGTTTGGCCAACTAGATTGGTTTTTCTTGCAATGGGAGAGGTGCTTAGCTTTGGGTTCAATCTTGCGTGATTTCACCCAGTGACAAAGTAGGGGTAGCGAGACACGTATTGCATTGTTGCCATCGAGGATAAAAAGATGGGGGTTTTCATCATATTGCTTGAGTTTATTCCTCTACATCATGTCATCTTACTTAAGGCGTTACTCCATTCTTTATGAACTTAATACTCTAGATGCATGCTGGATAGCGGTCGATGTGTGGAGTAATAGTAGTAGATGCAGGCAGGAGTCGGTCTACTTGACACGGACGTGATGCCTATATGCATAATCATTGCCTTGGATATCATCATAACTTTGCATTTTTCTATCAATTGCTCGACAGTAATTTGTTCACCCACCATATTATTTGCCTTCAAGAGAGAAGCCTCTAGTGAAACCTATGGCCCTCGGGTCTATTTTCCATCATATTTGTTTCCGATCTACTATTTTGCAATGTTTTATTTTTAGATCTATAAACCAAAAAACCCAAAAATATTTTATCTTTTATTTAGTTTTATCTATCTCTATCAGATCTCGCTTTTGCAAGTGACCATGAAGGGATTGACAACCCCTTTATCACGTTGGGTGCAAATGTTTGATTGTTTGTGCAGGTGCATCTATTGGGGACTTGCGTGTTTCTCCTACTGGATTGATACCTTGGTTCTTAACTGAGGGAAATACTTATCTCTAAAAACCAACGCAGGCTCAAGAAGTAGCAGTGCCGAATGAGATCGAGCCAATGGGGAATTTTTCCTTAACTGCTATCCCCACGTACAACCTTATCTACTCGGTTTGACCAGGTCGGGGCTGCCTTATGTGGCCATATGCATAGCCTGTCACGTTTTGCTTATTTGCACATTTGTTTTAGCAGATTAGCATTTAGTCTACTAACAGCACTTCTAGTCACTGTTTTAGACCCTGTTATTTTCAATACTATATTTTCTGTAGAGTAACTATGTATTCCAGAACATATGTGTGATGTGATAAATTTTCATGTTATTCTACGTGTTGAGATTATTTACATCCATTATTTGCAATTGAAATTTTCAATTTCTTGCAAATAAAAATCAATTCATCTTTATTGAGTCTTTTGGCTTAATACGAGCAATAATTGATATGCAAAATTCATAATGGTTTTCTTCAAATTGATGCTTGGGATCACAAAGTAGTCATATAGATTTACTACATACGCAGATTATCAATGACTACTGTTAAAACCTACATTTTGTCATTTTGATATTACGATTTCTTTACAAGGTGCTCTCTCACATATTTTACTAAGTCATGACATAAGGTTAGTATCTATTGATTTCATCAGATTGTACTCCCTAGTGCTGCGAGATTTCCTCCATTTTGGATATTATCTTCAAGGTGCGATACTTAGCAATTTGAGATTCACACTAATGATTTTAAGCCAACTTCTTGAAATTTCATTAATTTTGCAAAGTTCATTACAAGATCAACCATGATGGTCTTTAATTTACTAAACATAAATTAATTATCTCTGGTATATGATGAATAGAGAATTTTAGGCATTCGTCCTCAATGGCCACCATTGCCCTACCTGGGCCACGGATAACATGATCGCTCGTGTCTCGTGGGATAATGCGTGCAATCCAAGACACGAGTACCCCTCTACCGATTGGATCCACGCCGATGATGAAACAGAAAAACTATGTTGCCTTGTACATCGTAAGGCATCATACACATCCAGATTTCACATCTGGTTATTATTCTGTATCAGTAATTCCTAGGATGCAAAGAATCTCAAGGGTAAAGGTTTGAATCTCACTTTAACCTCCAAACTGATAGCAACAAGAAGTCAATTATCCGCGTGGTGTTCTCCATGACCTAGCGACAACATGACTATCCAGCATTCACGAGACCGTTTGGGCATGGAGAACATGAAGGTTGAATATGTCTCAACCTACATGTTTGGAGATTATGATCAATCTCTCAATCTCCTCAGTGGTCAATATAATTTATGTCCATTTCGATGTTGCAATAAGAACATAAGTATTGTTGTCATCATATATTGTATATCACAATATATTGTATCAGCACTTCGGTACAAATACATTAGTATGTATTCTATATGTTTGATAAAGATTTTCATACTGACAATCTTCAAGCCTATATATAGATTTCTACGGGAGACAATCTGATGAAAGGACTGGACTCTAGCAAAGGTTATATCTAGGTAGAAATAAACTTGCTCAATAAAGGGAAGGTATTCACATAAGCAGTACCTACACCGGTTTTCTTCTGGAAACGGAATTGAGAACAACGAGGTGGTGAAACATAGAGCAAGTATTATAGCACAAGGGTTCATGCAGATACCCAACTATTCTCCAGAGGTGGAATCTCTTTCTGATAACTTATATCATTGGCAGTACAAAATCATCTATCTATACAGTTGATAGATGTAGTGATTACATATCCATGTGGATCACTAGATTCAGATATAGATGGTTCCCGATGAAATCTCACTTATGAATCAAAATGCAAAATGCAACATACATTGTGTAAAATCAATAAGTCACTATATGGCTTATTTGTTGTCGATATATTTTGGTACAACCGATGTAGTGAGTTCCTTACACACAAGGATTACTCCTACACTGATTATTACCCATACATGTTAAGCGTGTGATCATCTAAATGACGGAATTTGAGATGAACGATTTGGGTAAAACCTCGAGCACCTTCACTCATACATTATGGTACACATGTTGTCTATATCCCGATTATATTGGAGAAATTGATTCTGGACAAATCTTATGCATCATAACTCGCATGGCTTCATTCTCTAGACGTAGAGAAAGATCCATTAAAACCATGAGTTGATGGGAATGCGATATTGGGACATAGAGTTCCATATCCATGTACCATTGGACCCACCACACTTAATTGGTTGGGGCTCAAGAATATCTTTCGATATCTCCAAGGCATCAAACATCTTGTCCTAATCTTTCAGTTTCACAGAAAGCTGGATACCAATATCATTGGATACATTGATCAGATCCCTACTATGTCAATCCATAGACAAAGTTTGTGTTCCTACTAGGTGTGGTAGCCATCTCATGAGAGTCTTCGACTCAGACCTTGTGGCTACATCCACCAACCATTATCTCAAAAATAATGTTGCTTGTGTTGCCCGGATGCAAGAAGGTTACATAAAAAGCAATATCGATATATTGCATATCTTGCAAGTCAAATCGTGCGACTGATTTGTTCACCAAGTCTCTACCAACTTCTACATTCTAGGAATATGTTCATGGAATTGGTTTGTGATGACTTCGGAATTTGCAAGAAACAGGGGGAGTGTCTCCCTGATTGTTCCTATTGAAAGCATCATATTATACTCTTTTTCCCTTCACGAGTTTACTTTAGGTTCTCATAAAGGTTTTTAATGAGGTAATATCAACATAAGATCATATGTCATACTTTTTGTTTTCCCCAACGGGGTTTTTAGGAAAGTATATACGACATATTTATTGTCCTCCAAATTCTATGAGTTTCTCATATTGAGTTAAAATAGACAATAACCATTATATGTTGCATCATTTTCTCCTTATTTTTCCCACCGGGTTTAAAGGAGTTTTAGCAACATATCAAACACTATTCTTCTCATATTTTTCCCACAGGGTTTTTGGAGGAGTTATTATACAATTGTGGTCAAGATCAAAGGATTTTCAAGACTATACAAGGAATACAAGACACACAAGAAGTAGCTTTGTACAAGGGGGAGTGTTAAGAACCAACCGACATGTCCTTGCCGACTCGCCCCTGCCAAACCGTCATTAGGATTAGCACATGTGGTTATTAGTGTCCAAAGCATTGTATGGATCTCTTCTCGATGCTGAACAGGCACCTCCTATAACAGGCGCCTCGGACTGAGATGCCAATCCTTGTATATAATGGCTTTGCCCAACAATCAATAAGATCACAAATTTTCTCTCAATCTTTTGAGTTCTAACAGCTACAATAGCACACTCATTTTGCAAAGATTAGGGGAACCATCTAGTAACCATCAAACTGCAGCAGAAAAATCAGCAAAATGCATCATCGGCCTAATATCAGTGTATCATCGGCGTACATTATTTATTATTACTACTATAAGGAGCACAACTGTATGGCAGAGATTAGTAACAACTATACATCACAACAGAAATAATTTCATTACTTTCGAAGTCTCGGTTTACAAGAAGAATCACAAATTCAGTTTTGACAACCAAAGAGCCAAGCGATAATTGGATAACTTCCATCCAGCACCAGTACTTCAATCATGATCATTGCAATAAGTAGTGGACATAACATAACAAGCATCCCCAAGCTTGGGGTTTTGCATATCACTAACACAATTGACATTAATAGAATTTATAATAACATCATTGCAATCATGCTTTTTATTCAAGGAGCTATCATGAATCACTTTATGAATTCCTTCATTTAACACTTCATCACAATTTTCAGATTCATAAATCTCAAGCAAAACTTCATAAAGATAATCTAGTGAACTCAATTCACTAGCAATTGGTTCATCATAATTGGATCTTTTTAAAAGATTAGCAAGTGGATGAGGATCCATATCAATAGATTTTTAGCAAGCGAAGATGCAAGCAAATAGAAGACACATGGCACACAAGCACAGATTGCTAACAGATCTGACGAGAAAAAGGCAAACGGAAAAGAGGGCGAATAAAATGGCAAATTTTTTTGAAGTGGGGGAGAGGAAAACGAGAGGCAAATGGCAAATAATGTAAATTGCGAGGAGATGAGATTTGTGATTAGGAACCTGGTATGTGTTGATGATGTCTCCCCGGCAACGGTGCCAGAAAGGCACGTGGCCGGGAGACTATCTTGACTTGATACTCCCCGGCAACGGCGCCAGAAATTCCTTTTGATGCTTGCTTGAAATACGTCGGTATTTCCCCAAAGAGGAAGGGATGATGCAGCACGGCAATGGTAGGTATTTCCCTCAGTGATGAAACCAAGGTTATCGAACCAGTAGGAGAACCAAGCAACACTACGTAAACAGCACCTGCCCACAAATAACAAACACTCGCAACCTGACGTGTTAAAGGGGTTGTCAATCCCTTTTGGGTAACGGTGCCAGAAATTGGCGAGCAGACGTGAGAGAGTTGTAATAGATTGATAGATCGAACGCCAAATAAAATAAAGTGCAGCAAGGTATTTTTGGTTTAATAGATCTGAAAATAAAAGCAAAGGAAAATAGATCACAAAGGCAAATATATTAAGGAAGAGACCCAGGGGCCGTAGGTTTCACTAGTGGCTTCTCTCGAGAAAAATAGCAAATGGTGGGTGAACAAATTACTGTTGGGTAATTGATAGAACTTCAAATAATCATGATGATATCCAGGCAATGATCATTATATAGGCATCACGTCCAAGATTAGTAGACCGACTCCTGCCTGCATCTACTACTATTACCCCACACATCGACCGCTATCCAGCATGCATCTAGTGTATTACGTTCATGGAGAAACGGAGAAACGGAGTAATGCAATAAGAACGATGACATGATGTAGACAAGATCTATTTATGTAGAAATAGACCCCATCATTTTATCCTTAGTAGCAACGATACATACGTGTCGGTTCCCTTTCTGTCAATGGGATCAAGCACCGTAAGATCGAACCCACTACAAAGCACCTCTTCCCATTGCAAGATAAATAGTCAAGTTGGCCAAACAAAACCCAAATATCGGAGAATAAATATGAGGCTATAAGCAATCATCCATATGAGATCAAAGAAGACTCAAATAACTTTCATGGATAAAAAGATAGATCTGATCATAAACTCAAAGTTCATCGGATCCCAACAAACACACCGCAAAAAGAGTTACATCATATGGATCTCCAAGAGACCATTGTATTGAGAATCAAACGAGAGAGAGGAAGCCATCTAGATACTAACTACGGACCCGTAGGTCTACAAAGAACTACTCACGCATCATCGGAGAGGCACCAATGGTCATGATGAACCCCTCCGTGATGGTGTCTAGATTGGATCTGTGGTTTCTGGAACTTGCGGCGGCTGGAATTGATTTTCGTCGACTCCCCTAGGGTTTCTGGAACATTGGCATATTTATAGAGCAAAGAGGCAGTTCAGGGGGCACCCGAGGTGGGCACAACCCACCTGGGCGCGCCTGGCCTCCAGGCGCGCCCTGGTGGGTTGTGCTCCCCTCGAAGCACCCCCAGGCGCTTCTTCGGCCCATTGGATGTCTTCTGGTCCAAAAAAATCCACAAAAAGTTTCGCTGCGTTTGGACCCATTTGGTATTGATTTCCTGCGATGTAAAAAACATGCAAAAAAATAGCAACTGGCACTTGGCACTATGTCAATAGGTTAGTACCAATAATGATATAAAATGACTATAAAATGATTATAAAACATCCAAGAATGATAATATAACAGCATGGAACAATCAAAAATTATAGATACGTTGGAGACGTACCATGCTGCATATTGGTGCTTGATCCCCTCATCACTGAGAAACTCATTCAAGGTGTAGTTCTTGAATTCGGTGCCGTTATCGCTTCTAATCATCAATATCTTTGCTTCACGTTGACGTTGAGCTTCATTAGCAAAGTTGATGACGGTTTGTTAGGTCTCGCTCTTCCTCTTGAAGAAATATACCCAAGTGTATCTTGAATAATCATCCACAATCACCAAGCAATACTTTCTCCCCCCAAGACTGTCAAAGGATGGAGGACCAAAGAGATCCATGTGAAGGAGCTCCAAGGGCCTCTTCGAGTAGATCACAGTCGTGGGTCGGTTAGCCGTTTCATGAAGCTTTCCTTCAATACAAGCACTGCAAGCACAGTCTTTGACAAAACTCACATTTGTTAGTCCACGAACATGGTCCCCTTTGAGGAGACTTTGAAAAGATCTCATATTGACATGGGCTAACCGGCGATGCCAAAGCCATCCCACATCAACTTTAGCCATTCGGCAAGTCGCAGTCTTAGTGGGTCGCTCCGAAAAGTTCACCACATAGAGACCGTTCTCGACATGCCCAACAAAGGCTACTTTAAGAGTCTTGCTCCACAAAAGGGCCACAATATCAAGATCAAAGAATGTTGCAAAGCCGATAAGTGCAAGTTGACGAACGGAAAGCAAATTATATGCAAGGGACTCAACAAGCATGACCTTCTCAATAGATAAATCTTGTGAGATGACCACCTTGCCAAGTCCCAATACCTTTGATGTTGAAGCATCACCAAATTGGACATGGGTGGGCATAGATGGAATTGGATGCACATCCACCACCAAGTCCTTGCTTCCGGTCATATGATTTGTTGCTCCGCTATCAAGCAACCATGACACCCCACCGGAAGAAAACTCCTACAAGAGATCAATGCTTGGTTTTAGGTACCCATTTAGTAATGGGTCCTTTGATGTTAGAAACAAGGGTCTTAGGAACCCAAATAGACCATTCAATGTACTCATATGGAGAACCAACAAATTTGGCATAAACATGCCTATCACTAGCACGGCATAAGACATAAGATGGGTTAAAGTCGCCGGAGTTCTTGAGAGGGATGAAATTTCCCTTCTTGCCATTTCCACCCTCCACCTTGTTCTTCTTCTCCATATGAGCACCCTCTCCCTCTTTGATAAATACCTCTTTGAGAGGGAGGGGTTGCTTGGTCTTGTTCTTCTTCTTCTTGGACTTGGGTAAAAACCCAATTCCCTCTTTTGCCACAACTTCCTTTTGATTGCTAAAAAGGTCATTGAGGTTCTTCTCACCTTGTATGCAAGTCACAAGGCCCTTCTCAAGTTGCTCTTTTAGCTTGGCATTCTCCTCCACAAGATGAGCATGCTCACAACACGGGTTAGTAGCATGTGCATTATCAATTAGAACAAAAGGAGGACACGTGGATATATCCTTGGTTAGCTTCACTTGGAGTTGATCATGAGACTCCTTGAGAGAGGCATGAGCACCTTTCAAGAACTTGTGAGCGTTGTCAAGTGTGTCAAACTCTTCCTTAAGTCTATCATGGCCAACCCCAAGTGCAACTTTCTCAGGTTTAAGCACACGGAAAAGAATGAGTGATCAAGATCTTTTTGAAGTTTAGAAAGATCAACATTGTGTGACTCCTCAAGAGCTAAACAAAGACCTTGCTCTTCCTCAAGAGCAATGGAAAGATCCGCAATCTCATCGGCATAGTCATGACTATGGCTCTCCATCTTGGAGATAGTATCATCGTGTGACTCAATGATGTCATTGGCCTTGACGAGGACATGTATCTGGGGTAGGGTCCTAGGCCTGACCTACATACCCTACCCAAGGACACTACATACAAGAATCCAAGGCCTAAAAAACCGAGAAGGAGTCACCGACTGGAGCGCCTGCGACCTACAAATCACTCGGACGAAAGATCCACTCGGAAGCCTCATCATCACTCGACTAACTCTATCCACTCGGAGTACCAAGAGTCACTCGATGACAGAAGACCTAGAGTCACCCTAGGACAGCAAACGGTCAGGCGATCAGTCCGCTGCCTTAAAGAACAATTAATGCTGACGTTACATGTAACTCTCGCCTCCTTTAACCTTTCCATTGAACCCTTGAGTAACGGGGCGTTCATGAGGGGCTAGCGGACTCTATATAAGCCACCCCACCACCCCTGCACAAGGGTCGCACCTTTTTGTACCATCACACTCCAGAGAAACAAGCTCCCGCAGTACCGAGACGTAGGGTCTTTACCTCTTTCGAGAGGGGCATGAACTCGTAAATCCGAGTGTACAACCACATCGTAGCTAGACTCTGCCCCTCCATACGTACCCCTATACTCTACTATCAGGTCTGTTCCCACGACAGTTGGCGCCCACCATGGGGCAGGCGTCTAAGTGACTTCCGGCGTGGTTGCGTTGTTTATCATCTTCACCATGGTTTTCGGCGGCGGACTGTCCCTGGGTCGCAAAATCCGCTTCAGCACCCTCAGCTTCGTCGCCGACGACTCGGCATAGCTCCAAGAATCCCCTTTGGACGTCGAGGCGCTCCCTATTCGCGGGGCGGCGCACTTCCGCGCAAGCTCCAGCAGTGTCCTCCTCCGGCAGCCATAGACTCAGTACCAGTCGACCCCGGTGACATCTTCCCTTCCCGCTGCTCACCGTCGCGAGCGATTCGGACGCTTGCGGCTCCAGCAGTGGGTCAAGCATGCGGCGACTCGTCAATCATCCACTCCACAGATCGCGGCAATCGAGCCCGACGAATCCCTCGATGACTTGATCAACCCATTGTTAGATCACTCGGATGTTCCTTCCGAGTGCGAGAGCAGCGACCCGGCGGCGAAAGTTCTTATGGCCGGCTCTCAGCATAGCCCACCAGGATACTCCCGTGACACAGCTGGGGGTGGTGGTCCATCGCTTGCCAAGGACGAGTATTATCCGCAACCCCTCACTGCTTAACAGAGAGAAGAACTATCGCGCAGGAACAAGCAGGTCCTTTGGACTCCCATCGTCGGCACGACCGCCGAGGCCCAGGCTCTAGATGCTGTGCGCATAGCCACTCTGACCGAACACACGCGTCTCAAGGAGCTCCAGAAGTCACTCGACGATCGTTCTCGCAGGAAACCTCCAAGTTCCAACCGTCGCCAGCGACAATTTGTTTCTGAGTGAATCACGAGATGAGTATCAGGTATTTCGTACTCCAGTTCAGAACTTAGCAGCTGCTACGCAGATTGCAGATTCCATCCAGCCGCCTCGATCAGAAGCTAGAGAAGGCCTTAGGCAGATCCGAGCACTACTCAGGGCGGCTGGGGAACAGAATTCGGTCATTTCCCAGTCACGCAACATAATCCACAGCAGGTCTGTCAGAGTAGACACAGTTCAGTCGGCTCACAGCCCGAGATCGCCTCCGTGGCGTGAGGATCGCAGTTACCACCAGGACCAGTACCTGGATCAAGGCCGTGGTCAGTTTGCTCCTCGACATCACCATGATAACCGCCGTCGAGTGCCGACGCCCCCTCCGAGAGGTGATCCATACGCGCCCCGGCGGTACGATGACAGGCGCCCGTATGGCGATGAGCGGAGAGAACCAATCGATCCCCAAGATCCAGGGTTCAACGCGAGGTCAGTCCTCGTGCAGAATCTAGTCGACAGAGGCAGAGCTCACCGGGAGAGCTTGGACAGAGAACGCCCGAGTGGAAGTGGCGTGTATGTCTCTGGGCGCGAGTGTTTCAGCAGGGCCATACGGGCCGCAGAGATACCACCCAACTTCAGGTTAGCCACAGGAGTTAACAAGTTCACTGGCGAGTCAAAGCCAGAGACGTGGTTGGAGGATTACCGAGTGGCAGTTCAGATTGGCGGAGGCAATGATTATGTTGCCATGAAGCATTTACCCTTGATGTTGGAAGGGTCTACGCGGGCGTGGTTGAACCAGTTGGCTCCTGCTAGCATATACTGCTGGGAAGACCTAGCTCGAGTGTTCATCAAAACATTTGACGGCACTTGCAAGCGTCCCGCCGGGCTGACTGAATTGCAGCACTGCATTCAGAAGCCGAATGAAACTATGAGAGATTACATACAACATTGGACCACACTTCACCACGTGGTTGAGTGTCACATCCTGATTTTTGGCCATTTTTTTTTCTTTTGATTTTCTGAGTATTTTGCTTGAGTTTTTTTTCCGTGGCTATGTGGTCTGGAAACCGAAGAAGATGCCCTCTTCTTTCTTTCCAGAGTAGCTTTTCATCCTCAAACCCTTCCCAAGACCTTGCCATTTTCATCCTAGCCCAACCCCAATATTCTTTTGCTAGGGAATATTCCTTTTTCTATGAAAGGAATAACCATGTCTGCCCTAGGTTGTGAAGCAACCTATATTTCCATCATTCCTAAAATTCCCAAATAATTCTCATAAATTGTTTGGGTCATATCTTCATCAAATATGGCAAAACTTTTCCTTGCCATGTTCAAAATTAATTCCCAAATATTCCTTTTCCTCTTCTGCCCTAAATGGCACTTTGTGAAGCAAGTGCTATTTATCTTTGCTCATTTGACTCCAAAGTTTTTGGACACCTTTTCCTGTCGATATTATTGCCTCATGCCAAAATTCAACTTCATTTTCCTAGCCAACCTTCCTAAGTGATTTTTCAAAGTTCTTGTCTGAGGGAAGCCTTTGTGAAGGAAGTACTAGCTAGAGTTATCCAAATGAGTTGAAATTTTGCAAACTCCTTCATGTGATCATATCATAACCCTCCTCCAAGTTTCATCTCATTCCATTGATCTCTGTGAGCCCAGGATCAATTCTTTGTTTCTGTCCAAATTTTTAGTTAGTGAAGCAAGTGTATTTTATCTTACTCCATTATGGCTGAAAATTTTCCTGAGCCTTCTCCTATCCATATGACCATCTCCTCAAGATTTGGGCTCATTTCATCTAGCCATTTTCGCTTAGGAGTTTTCCCAAGTTTCTGTTCAGAGAGGTGTTGTATGAAGGAAGTACCATTTTGGCTTGGCCAAATGGCATGAAATTTTTATGGCACTCTCATAGGCCCAAATCATCCTGCCATGTCCATTTTCAGGCCAATCCATCACTCTATGTGAGTGCTACTTCTTGATCTTGATTCTGGACCAGTTTGAGCAGTTGTTAAGCAAGTGTATTAAATATTGGTCCTAATCCTCTCAAAATTTACAGGACTATATTCCTTCCTAACCTAAACTCCCCAGACATCCTATTTGGCTCTAATCTCACCTCTGTTGTTCACTGCATCCTGATTCAGTTTGATGCAACAAACTTCAGAGCTCACTTCCCATCTAACCACAGCATCTTTCACCAAGCTAACACCTCAGTTGTAACCTACCCTAGAGGGAGTAATCACCAGACACATTTTGGCCGACCACCGTGCACTGTGTGCACTAGTGCCAGTGGTGACCACCGTTTTGGCATGTTGTGGGCGTGTCCAGGACGTCGTTTTGCTCGGGCCCTGCTCGTGATCATCGTTCCAGCGCACCCGTGCATGTGTAGCAGCTCACCGTCGCCGTCCTCTTCTTCCCTGACCTCACTCCCCCTCCGTCAGCTCGCTCGCTGGCGCTCGTCGCCGCACGCCCATGGGAAATATGTAGCCGACCGTCGTTTCCTCCCCTGTCCTCTTCCTCCTCGTGACCCTGGGCGCTGCTCGTCTCTGTGAGCCTCTGCAGCTCGTCCGCTTCCCCCTCGTCGCATTCCCGCGCCCTCCCATGACCGCTGTGGCCGCCAGAGCCTTGGCCGAGCTCATGCGGCAGTGACCGGCTTGGGCACCTCACCCCACCTATATATAGATCGTCCCGAGCCTCTCCCCTCTTTTCTTTAGTCACCGGAGCCTCTGTTGTCGCGTCCCCAATCATGGCCGACGCCTCCCTCCGCCGCGGCCGAAACCGCGCTCTCCCCTGTCTTCCCCGCTTCCCATGCCCTGCCTGGCTGGATGCGCCGTCCGCTTTCGAGCCCACCGGCGGCTGGAGCGTCGCCAGAGGTGACCCGTGCCGCCGGAGGTCGTCGCTGGCGCGCGCGCTCCGTCTCTGCATCATGGGGGAGAGCAAGGAAGGAGACGAACTCGTCCCCAGCCGGCCCATGGACCCCACGGCCCCACCTGTCGGCGAGCAGGCATTGACCCCGCCTTGCCACGTCACTTAAGTGAAGGTGTATTACGCGAAATACGCTTTCCCCTTTCTGTAAGTGCACTTTGCCTCTGTTTCGGGCTGAAATATGCTTTCACTGCTCTGAAGACGTATTCTCTAAAAGGCGCTTTCTCTTTTTCAGCTCAGCCGGCCGAAGTGGTTATATTATGAACGTTCACTGTTTAGGCCCTTTTCTGCCTAAAAAGTGAACGGCCACAACTTTTCACTCGTAACTCCGATTGAGGTGAATCCAAAGCCTACTTCTTCATATCGTCGAGCTCTATCTTTTGGTATCATTTTCACTAGGTGGTCCCACTATGAAAATGACCATTTTTCCCTTGCCCTTAATCAGCCCCCTCCGGGAGAGAAACTTTTCCGGCGATTCCTTCCGCGATCGTTCCGCACTTTTCCCCGGTGTATCCTTCATCCCCAGGCAAGCCACGACAACCACTTGCATGATACTCATGCAGTAGCCCTGGTTTTCTACTTGAACATTTAATAAGTGCTTGTTTGTTTGCAATGGCTATCGTTGTTTCGGTAATGCTTATAGATCTGTGTTCACCTTCATGATATGTTTCGTATGCACATGGTTATCATGTATTCTTGCTAGTATTATTTTCGTATGGCATGCTTGGTAGTAGTACATGTTGGTGTTGGTCATGTTCTTCGGTACATGACTATCGTCTGCTACTGAGTAGCGTGAATATGCATGTTCCTTTGCATCTAGCTGGTTATATGCTTACTTGGTAGTATTCTTGATATGTTCTTGCTTAGTATTTATTGTTGATGCTAGTGGTCATGTTATGCTATGAGTAGTGTTATACTTGTGATGTTCATGCTAGTCAGTATGCCATGCTCATTCGGATATATGCTTTATTGTGGTTGATATGCTTGATGATTATGTTGTACCCCCATGCTTATGTTGATATCATCCATGATAGTTGCATCATGTTATATTGTATGACTCAGCATCATTTGCATTCAAGTTTAACCGGACTTAAATGAACTTGAACAACTGTTGGCTGAGTCATGGTGCCACCAAATCGAGCTGACCAGTGTAGCCACACTTGCCTTATGGGGGGTCCTAACTGGGTCGATTGTCATGCCTCTCGCCGGTGCCTCCAAAGAGGGAAGGTTATGCGCGGGCGCTACCTTGGCCGGGTAGGACGGCATAAGCCTTGTGTGCCCGTTGTTGTGATTGGTATACCATTGTCCCAATTTGGACCGTTGATTGTTTTGCCACGACGGTGGCCGTTGGATGTCTTTGGTAGACATCGGGGCCACTCAGGACTTAGCCCAAAGGGGAGTTTGTCGGAGTGGCCGGGAGAGTGTCATGGTAGTAGAGCGGTTTTGTCGGAACACCGTTGGTCCACCCGAATGGGAGTGCGAGCCATGGGTTCCGTGGTGTGGGTACAGTGTACTAACCTCTGCAGAGTGTGTGTTTAATCTATCGATAGCCGCGCCCGTGGATAAGGGCCCAGTTCGTAGTCGGTCACACTATGGGTCAACATTAATAATAATGTGCTTAATAACAACCCTGGTTTGATGATGAGAAAGAGATTGGTTGTGATCGAGAGAGGATCACGAAGGTATCATGGATACCGAAGTTGGTTGATCTTTATGTGATCGTGAGAGGATCACCGTGGTATCGAGGATACCGAGTTGTTGGGCATTTGTGGTGTTATGCGAGAGTCAAGGGTAAAGGTCAAGCTCCTTGTGGTCATGTATTGATTACTACGGTATTGTAACACCAAGCTTGATTGGATCCTGAGATGATCGTGTGATGTCCGTGATAGTAAGCTGATGCATGTGATGGTTACGAGGTAACCCGAGCAGAGTAAGTTGGTGCATTATAGCATCATCATGTTGCATGCTAGTATCATCATGTTCATATGTTCATCTCATGCTCGTATTGTTCTAGCTGTACCATGTTTTACATGCGATGTTGTTCTGATAGTATCATGTTCATCATTGTTAACCTATAATTGCCATGCTGTTGTTTGTCTTGATTGCTCTTGGTTGCTGTGAGCTTGCAAATACATTCAATGTACTGACCTGGCGTGTCATGCCAGTTTGCAGGTCATGTCAGATTTCATTGCTTGTTTGCCGTGGATTCCTTGTTTATGAGCTAGGATAAGTGTTCCAGCCAGAGTCCCTGCGGCGTGGAGTTCATCACCGTCATCGATGTTCCGCTGCCAGTAGTTATTCCGTTGCTTCGTGTTGTTCTGCTTCTTGCATGGAGCAACCGTGGCAGGCGTAGTGTCGCCGTGCCGATGTAATCCCCTTGTACCCACATAGATTGTAATAAAGAGCTGACTTGTTCTATGCTAAGCAGTGCTGTATTCCAGAAGACTTCTCCTCGATCTCTGGGCTGGAATACGGGGCATTCCAGTTTCTCTGAGCCGGGGTGCCACATTGAGAATGTCACGGAGCATCAGGCAGTCTGTGCTTTCAAGGCCGCTGTCATGTACAGAGAACTCATCTTGAAGTTTGGTCGGTCTGGGACCTTGACCATGAGCAGAATGATGAAAATAGCCACTCGACATGTGAATGGCGAGGAAGAAGACCGCCTCCGTAATGGCAAGAGAAAAGTTGGTGATCCCGACCCCGGCAACAGTAACCCCAGTCAGAGACAGAAGCGCAAAGCCGAAGGTACTAGTCAAGCAGAAGCAGCCGATTTGGCTGCACAGGCCAAGAACAAAGGAAAGGCCAAAGAGCAGTGGATACCCAAGAAGAAGAGAGATCAGTCGGGACAGGACATCCTCGATCTGCTGTGCGCCATTCACACCAAGAAAGATGAAGAGGGTAACCTGATATTGCCCAAACATACCACTCGACAGTGCAGATTGCTGATTCAGCAGTTCCGCGATGGTCAGTCGAGTGAAAAGAGTCCTGACAAAGATGATGATGAAGAAAAAGCTGACAATTACCCCACGGTCAATGCCACGCTGGTGATTTTTGCTGACGTTGAGAGTAAAAGCCGACTGAAAGTCATCAATCGAGAAGTGAATATGGCTGTTCCAACGACTACGACATACCTCAAGTGGTCGAAAACTCCCATTACTTTCGATCAGCCGGACCATCCGGCGTACGTTGCTACCCCTGGGCGGCAGGCATTGGTGGTTGACCCAGTTGTGGGAGGCACTCAGCTATGCAAGGTCCTCTTGGATGGTGGGAGTGGTATGAACATACTCTACGCCGAGACCCTTAAAGGGATGGGCATTCCGATGTCCTGACTAAGCGAGAGCAATATGCAATTCCACGGTGTCATTCCAGGGAAGAAGGCAAAGTCACTCGGCCAGATTGCTTTGGACATGGTATTCGGTGACTCGAAGAACTTTTGGAAGGAGAAGTTGACATTTGAAGTGGTGGACTTTCACAGCGCCTATCATGCTATCCTCGACCGGCCAGCTTACGCATGTTTCATGGCCCGTCCATGCTACGTGTACCTCAAGCTCAAGATGCCCGGTGATATGTCCATTTTGCATCATGTTTTCTTGTTGTTATTTGTAATGTTTTATGCATAATAATGCTTTATGGAGTAATTCTAATGCCTTTTATCTCATAATATGCCAAGTTTACACCAAGAGGGAGAATAACGACAGCTGGAATTCTGGACCTGAAAAAACTACGTTAGGCCACCTATTCTACACAACTCCACATGAGCTGAAAATTTACGGAGAATTATTTTGGAATATATGATGAATAATGGAGCAAATAAGTACCAGAGGAGGCCCACCAGGTGGGCACAACCCACCTGTGCGCGCCAGGCCCCCCAGGCGCGCCCTGGTGGGTTGTGCCCTCCTTAGCCCACCTCTGGTGCCCCTCTTCTGGTATATAAGTCATTTTGACCTAGAGAAAATAAGGAGAGGACTTTCGGGATGGAGCGCCGCCGTCTCGAGGTGGAACTTGGGCAGCAGCACTTTCGCCCTTCAGCGGAGCGACTCCGCCGGTGGAACTTCCCTCCTGGAGGGGGAAATCGTCATCGTCATCATCACCAACAGCCCTCTCATATTTGGGAGGCCAATCTTCATCAACATCTTCAACAACACCATCTCCTCTCAAACCCTAATTCATCTCTTGTGTTCAATCTTTGTACCAGAACCTCAGATTGGTACCTGTAGGTGACTAGTAGTGTTGATTACATCTTGTAGTTGGTCACTATATGGTTTATTTGGTGGAAGATTATATGTTCATATCAATTATGATATTTAATACTCCTCTGATCTTGAGCATGTTTATCATTTGTGAGTAGTTACTTTTGTTCTTGAGGTCACGGGAGAAATCTTGTTGCAAGTAATCATGTGAACTTGATATGAGTTCGATATTTTGATGATATGTATGTTGTGATTCCCATAGTGGTGTCATGTGAACGTCGACTACATGACACTTCACCATATTTATCCCTAAGGGAATGCATTGTGGAGTAGTTATTAGATGATGGGTTGCTAGAGTGACAGATGCTTAAACCCTAGTTTATGCGCTACTTCGTAAGGGAATGATTTGGATCCAAATGTTTAATGCTAAGGTTAGATTTTATCTTAATACTTTTCTCGTAGTTGTGGATGCTTGCGAGGGGGTTAATCATAAGTAGGAGGTTTGTTCAAGTAAGAACAACACCTAAGCACCGGTCCACCCACATATCAAATTATCAAAGTAGTGAACACAAATCAAACCAACATGGTGAAAGTGACTGGATGAAATTCCCGTGTCTCCTCAAGAACGCTTTGCTTATTATAAGAAACCATTTTGGCTTGTCCTTTGCTACAAAAGGATTGGGCTATCTTGCTGCATACTATTTACGGTTACCGTTACTTGCTCATTACAAATTATCTTGCTATCAAACTATCTGTTACCGAAAATTTCAGTGCTTGCAGACATTACCTTGTTGAAAACCACTTGTCCTTTCCTTCTGCTCCTCGTTGGGTTCGACACTCTTACTTATCGAAAGGACTATGATTGACCCCCTATACTTGTGGGTCATCAAGACTCTTTTCTGGGGCTGTTGCCAGGGAGTGAAGCGCTCTTGGTAAGTGGAAATTGGTAAGGAAAAATTATTACTACGTGCTGAAATTTATTGTCACTTGTTACTATGGAGAGTAACCCTTTGAGGGGTTTGTTCGGGGTATATTCACCTCGAGCAGAAGCACAATTAGTTGCCCCTCAACCTACTGCACCTACTGAAAAAATTGGTTATGAAATTCCTTTGGGTATGATAGAGCAACTGCTAGCTAATCCTTATGCAGGAGATGGAACCGAACATCCTGATATCCATTTGATATATGTGGATGAAATTTGTGGATTATTTAAGCTTGCAGGTTTACTCGAAGATGAAGCTAATAAGAAGGTTTTCCCTTTATCTTTGAAGCGAAAAGCATTGACATGGTATAGGCTATGCGATGATATTGGATCTTGGAACTGGAATCATTGAAGTTGGAATTTCACCAAAAAAATATCCTATGCATCTAGTTCATCATGATCGGAATTACATATATAATTTTTGGCCTCGTGAAGGAGAGAGTATCGCTCTAGATTGGGGGAGGCTTAAGTCAATGTTATATTCATGCCCCTATCATGAGCTCTCGAGAGAAATTATTATTCAGAATTTTATGCTCAACTTTCTCATAATGATCGATCCATGGTCAATACTTCTTGTACTGGTTCTTTTATGAAGAAGACTACTGAATTCAGATTGGATCTCTTAGAAAGAAATAAATACAACTCTGGAGATTGGGAACTCGACGAAGGTAAAGAGTCAGGTATTAAGCTTGAGTTTGATTGTGTTAAATCTTTTATGAATACCGATGCATTTCAAAAGTTTAGCACTAAATATGGACATGACTCTGAGATAGTAGCCTCTTTTTGTGAATCATTTGCTACTCATGTTGATCTCCCTAAGGAGAAGTGGTTTAAATATCATCCCCCTATTAAAGAACCGGTAATAGCTAAAGAGGAAACCATCGTCTACAATGTTGATCTAGTTATTCCTACTGCTTATATTGAAAAACCACCTTTTCCCGTTAGGATAAAGGAACATGCTAAAGTTTTAACTGTGGTTCGCAAAAGTAATATCAAAGCACCCAAACCTGCTAAACAAATTAAAGTAGAACTTAGTGGTTCTATGGTTAAGGATCTCTTGGTCGATAATATAGATGGGCATGTTATTTACTTCATTGGTGAAGCTGCTAGAATTGCCAAGCCCGATGGGAAAGATAAACATAGACCATTTGTTGGCATGCCTATTGTCTCAGTTAAAATAGGAGATCATTGTTATCATGCTTTATGTGATATAGGTGCTAGCGTAAGTGTTATTACTTTTACTTTGTATCAAGAAATTATGAATGACATAGCACGCGCTGAAATAGAAGACATAGATGTTACTATTAAACTTGCTAATAGAGACACCATCACACCACTTGGGATTGTTAGAGATGTTGAAGTCTTGTGCAGGAAAACAAAATATCCTACTAATTTTCTAGTTCTTGGTTCCCCACAAGATGACTTTTGTCCCATTATCTTTGGTAGACCTTTCTTGAACATTGTCAATGCTACTATAGATTGCCTTAAACAAACTGTCGGTGTTAGCTTTGATGAGTCTCATGAATTTAATTTTCCCAAGTTTAATAGAAAACCTCATAAGAAAGAATTACCTAGTAAAGATGAAATAGTTGGTATTTCTTCTATTGCTGTGCCTCCTACTGATCCACTAGAACAATATTTGCTAGACCATGAAAATGACTTACACATGCATGAAATAAATGAACTAGATAGAATTTTCTTTGGACAACAACCTCTGCTTAAGCACAATTTGCCTATTGAAACTCTAGGAGGTCCTCCTCCACCTAAAGGTGATCCTGTGTTTGAACTAAAACAATTGCCTGACACTTTGAAATATGCTTATCTTGATGAGAAAAAGATATATCCTGTTATTATTAGTGCTAACCTTTCAGAACATGAAGAAGAAAGATTATTGAAAATTCTAAAAAAGCACCAGGCTGCTATTGGATATACTATTGATGACCTTAAGGGCATTAGTCCCACTCTATGTTAGCACAAGATTAATATGGAACCTGATTCTAAACCCGTTGTTGACCACCAACGTCGTTTGAATCCAAAGATGAAAGAAGTGGTAAGAACTGAAATATTAAAGCTTCTGGAAGCAGGTATAATCTATCCCATAGATGATAGTAGATGGGTAAGTCCTGTTCATTGTGTCCCTAAGAAGGGAGGTATTACTGTTGTTCCCAATGATAAAAATGAACTTATTCCACAAAGAATTGTCACTGGCTATAGAATGGTAATTGATTTCCGGAAATTAAACAAAGCAACTAGAAAATATCGTTACCCTCTACCTTTTATCAATCAAATGCTGGAAAGACTATCTAAGCACACACACACTTTTGTTTTCTTGATGGATATTCTGGTTTCTCTCAAATATGTGTTTCACAACCTAATCAAGAGAAAACTACCTTTACTTGTCCTTTTGGAACTTATGCTTATAGACGTATGCCTTTTGGTTTATGTAATGCACCTGCTACCTTTCAAAGATGTATGATAGTTATATTCTCTGATTTTTGTGAAAAGATTGTTGAGGTTTTCATGGACGATTTTTTCGTCTACGGAAAGTCTTTTGATGATTGCTTAAGCAACCTTGATAGAGTTTTGCGGAGGTGTGAGCAAACTAATCTTGTCTTGAATTGGGAGAAGTGCAACTTTATGGTTAATGAAGGTATTGTCTTGGGACATAAAATCTCTGAAAGAGGTATCGAGGTGGATAGAGCTAAGGTTGATGCAATCGAGAAAATGCTGTGTCCTAGAGATATTAAAGGTATTCGTAGCTTCCTTGGTCATGCTGGTTTCTATAGGAGGTTTATTAAAGACTTCTCTAAAATTTTTAGGCCTCTTACACATCTTTTACAAAAGGATATTCCATTTGTTTTTTATGATGACTGTGTAGAAGCCTTTGAAACACTCAAGAAAGCCTTAATTTCTGCACCTATTGTTCAACCACCTGATTGGAACGTGCCTTTTGAAATTATGTGTGATGCTAGTGATTATGCTGTTGGTGCTGTTCTAGGACAAAGAGTTGATAATAAATTAAATGTTATCCATTATGCTAGTAAAATTCTACACAGTGCTCAATGGAATTATGCTACTACGGAAAAAGAATTTTTTAGCAGTGGTGTTTGCTTGTCATAAATTCATATCCTATATTGTTGATTCCAAAGTAATTGTTCACACTAATCATGCTGCTATAAAATATCTTATGGAAAAGAAAGATGCTATAGACTCATTCGGTGGGTTCTCTTGCTGCAAGAATTTGACTTACATATTATTGATAGGAAGGGAGCTGAGATCCCCGTGGCTGATAACTTTTCTAGGTTAGAAAATGTTCTTGATGACCCACTACACATTGATGATAGTTTTCCTGATGAACAATTGGCTACAATAAATGTTTCTCATAACACACCTTGGTATGCTGACTATGCTAATTACATTGTTGCTAAATACATACCACCTAGTTTCACTTACCAACAAAAGAAAAAATTCTTCTATGATTTAAGACATTACTTTTGTGATGACCCACATCTTTATTAAGGAGTCGATGGTATTATTAGACGTTGTGTACCTGAGCATGAACAGGAACAAATCCTACGGAAATGTCACTCCGAAGCTTATGGAGGACATCATGCGGGAGATAGAACTGCTCACAAGGTATTGCAATCCGGTTTTTATTGGCCCACTCTCTTCAAGGATGCCCGTAAGTTAGTTTTATCTTGTGATGAATGTCAAAGAATTGGTAATATTGGTAAACATCAAGAAATGTATATGAATTATTCACTTGCTGTTGAATCATTTGATGTTTCGGGTTTTGATTGTATGGGACCTTTTCCTTCCTCTAATGGGTATACTCATATTTTGGTTGTTGTTGATTATGTTACTAAGTGGGTAGAAGCTATTCCAACTAGTAGTGCCGATCACAACACTTCCATTAAAATGCTTTAAAAAGTTATTTTCCCAAGGTTTGGAGTCCCTAGATATTTAATGACTGATGGTGGTTCACACTTTATTAATGGTGCTGTCCGAAAAATGCTTGCTAATTATGATGTCAACCATAGAATTGCATCACCCTATCATCCTCAGTCTAGTGGTCAAGTTGAACTTAGTAATAGAGAAATAAAACTAATATTACAAAAGACTGTCAATAGGTCTTGTAAGAATTGGTCTAACAAATTGGATGATGCACTTTGGGCCTATAGAACTGCTTACAAAAATCCTATGGGTATGTCTCCCTATAAAATGGTTTATGGAAAAGCTTGTCATCTGCCTCTTGAGTTAGAACATAAAGCTTATTGGGAAATTAAAGAACTCAATTATGATTTCAAACTTGCCGGTGAAAAGAGGTTATTTGATATTAGCTCACTAGATGAATGGAGAACCCAAGCTTATGAAAATGCCAAACTATTCAAAGAAAAAGTTAAAAGATGGCATGATAAAAGAATCCAAAAACGGGAGTTCAAAGTAGGTGAATATGTTCTTTTGTACAACTCTCATTTTTGATTCTTTGCAGGAATACTTCTCTCTAAATGGGAAGGACCTTATATCATCGAAGAGGTTTATCGTTCTGGAGCTATCAAAATAAATAATGCTGAAGGTACTAACCCGAAGGTGGTCAATGGTCAAAGAATCAAACATTATATCTCAGGTACGCCTATTAATATTGAAAGCAATGTTATCCAAACCATGACACCGGAGGAACACATAAAAGAAACCTTCCGGAACACTCCAGAATCATGAAAAAAAGGGAGGTACGTGATACGGTAAGTAAATGGACTCCGAAAAATCCACAAAAATATTTTTTATCAGTTTTGGAATATTAAAAAATTAGGAAAATGAGAAACAACCAGGAAGGCAACCCTGGTGGGCACAAGCCAGGCGCGCCCAGGTGGGTTGTGCCCACCTCGGGTACCTTCCGGACTACGTTTTTCTTCCATTTGCTTGTTTCCCAAGATAAAAAAATCTTTATATACCCCCCGAACCTTTTGACCACCGTATGGCGGAGAAATCCTCTGTTCTTCTTTCTTGCTATTTTCTGATAGATCTGAAATCATGTCATCTCAAGACTGAGAGGGCGAGAGCTATGTGGCTGATTTTATTGCAAACCCCAAGGTTTATGGATGTGGAACATTATGGTTGGACCACGGAGGAAGAAGAGGACTACGATCCTAAGGGGAAGGAGGAGACAACCTTAGATGAAGGAGGTCCCTCTACCCCAACCTGTGGACATGCATGTGGAATTCAAGAAGTCAAGTCTCCCTAATTAAACAAAGAAACCTAAGATCCGGTTTATCCCTTTTTGTCTTCTGCAGGAGAATAAGCAAGAATTATGCAAGAAGATAATGTTGCTGGCACAAGAGGTTGACAGCCTGAAAGAGGAAAACTTTACCCTCAAGCGCAAGTTACAAGGAAAGGACAAACCTGCTACCTCATCACCACCACCATCACCTTCTTCACAACCAAAGGAGACTTGAGTTCATGGTATGGGCACTCCCTTGGCTTGTGCCAAGCTTGGGGGAGGTGCCCGGTATTGTATCACACCACTTCTTTTGCCTTTATTTATCTTAGTTCGATCTTTAGTTATCTTTTGCTTTAGTTGAATAAAAGTTTAGTTCGATCTTTCTTCAAAAGTTTGCTTAGTGATTAATTTACCTATCTATGTAATCGTGTCCAGGTGCGCCCCGGTGGGTTGTGCCCACCTTGGTGGCCTCCCGCACCCCCTCTTTGCCCTATAAATTACCAAATATTCCAAAAATCCTCGGGGTTAACCTAGATCAGAAGTTCCGCTGCCGCAAGCCTTTGTAGCCACGAAAAACTAATCTAGACCCCGTTCCGGCACCCTACCGGAGGGGGAGATCATCACCGGTGGCCATCTTCATCATCCCGGCGGCCACCACGATGAGGAGGGAGTAGCCTACCCTCGGGGCTGAGGGTTTGTACCAGTAGCTATGTGTTTAACCTCTCTCTCTCATGTTCTTGAGATGTCAGGATCTTGATGTATCGCATGCTTTGTTAATATAGTTGGATCATATGGTGTTTTCCCCTCTCTATCTTGTTGTGATGAATGGAGTTTTCCCTTTGAGATTTCATTGTTATCGGATTGAATACTTTTATGGATTTGAGAGCACTTGATATATGTCTTGCATATGAATACCCATGGTGACAATGGGGTATTATTTTGATTCACTTGATATATGTTTTCGCACTCAACTCGCGGATTCCAGAGGTGACATTGGGGTAATCTATGCATAGAGGTTCATGCATGTTCTTGTCTTTGTTTCTCCGGTAGAAATCTTGGGGCACTCTTTGAAGTTCTTTGTGTTGGATTGAATATTATGAATCTGAATTTGCTTTGGTGTTATTTTAGTATGAACTCTTGGTTAGATTGACCGGAAAGAATAGCTTTGAGGTGGTTTCGTACCCTACAAACAATTCCGTCTTATGTTCTCCGCTAGATAGGAACTTTGGAGTGATTCTTCATCGCACTTTGAGAGATGGTTATATGATCCAATTAGGTAGCACTGTTGAGAGTTTGCACTAGCGAAAGTACGGACCCTAGGCCTTGTTTTCAAGCATTGCAATACCGTTTGTGCTCCGTTTTATCAATTGCTACCTTGCTGTTTTTTATTGTTCCTATTACAAAAATCAATATCTACTATCCATATTACACTTGTATCACCATCTCTTCGCCGAACTAGTGCACCTATACAATTTACCATTGTATTTGGTGTGTTGGGGACACAAGAGACTTTTTATTATTTGGTTGCAGGGTTGTTTGAGAGAGACCATCTTCATCCTACACCTCCCACGGATTGATAAACCTTAGGTCATCCACTTGAGGGAAAATTGCTACTGTCCTACAAAACTCTGCGCTTGGAGGCCCAACACAAGTCTACAAGAACAAGTTGCATAGTAGACATCAGATATGGTTGAGCATGAGTTATTATTGTTGACATCACCCTTGAGATGAATACGTTGGGAGGCGAAACTATAATCCCCTATCTTTCTATGTGTCCGGTTGAAACTTTTTGCTCATGGGTATGTGGTGAGTGTTAGCAATCATAGAGGACTATATGATGGTTGAGTATGTGGACTTGCCTAAAGGCTCCGATACGAGACCCGTCCTGAAAAGATGATGAATTGTAGTTGCAAAGTTGACTGAGAACATGGTTTGTTAGTTTTCAATAAAGTTTATGCTTCTACTTCGATATTGTGATGAATTATTACTTGTGCATAAGGAGTTATATGATAATACTATGTTGTAATGTGTTATAATAAAGTTTGTTGCTGCTACAATAATATGTATGATGCTTCTATGTCCGTATTTTGTTTTTATCGACGCCTCTCTCTCTAAGCATGTGGACATGTTTTTCGATTTCGGTTTTTCCCTTGAGGACAAGCGAGGTATAAGCTTGGGGGAGTTGATACGTCCATTTTGCATCATGTTTTCTTGCTATTATTTATAATGTTTTTATGCATAATACTGCTTTATGGAGTAATTCTAATGCCTTTTCTCTCATAATATGCAAGGTTTACACCAAGAGGGAGAATACCGGCAGCTGGAATTCTGGACCTGAAAAAGCTACATCAGGCCACCTATTCTGCACAACTCCAAATGAGCTAAAAATTTACGAAGAATTGTTTTGGAATATATGATGAATAATGGAGCAAATAAGTACCAGAGGAGGACCACTAGGTGGGCACAACCCACCTAGGTGCTACAGGCCCCAGGCACCCCCTGGTGTGTTGTGCCCTTCTCGGCCCACCTCCGGTGCCCCTCTTCTGGTATATAAGTCATTTTGACCTAGAAAAAATACGGAGCGGACTTTCGGGATGGAGCACCACCGTCTCGAGGCGGAACTTGGGCAGGAGCACTTTTGCCCTCCGGCGAAGAGATTTCGCCGAGGGAACTTCCCTCCCGGAGGGGGAAATCATCGTCATCACCAACAACCCTCTCATCTTTGGGAGGCCAATCTTCATCAACATCTTCAACAACACCATCTCCTCTCAAACCCTAGTTCATCTCTTGTGTTCAATCTTTGTACTGGAACCTCAGATTGGTACCTGTGGGTGACTAGTAGTGTTGATTACATCTTGTAGTTGATTACTATATGGTTTATTTGGTGGAAGATTATATGTTCAGATCCATTATGCTATACAATAGTCATCTGATCTTGAGCATGTTTATCATTTGTGAGTAGTTACTTTTGTTCTTGAGGTCACGGGAGAAATCTTGTTGCAGGTAATCATGTGAACTTGATATGTGTTCAATATTTCGATGATATGTATGTTTTGATTCCCTTAGTGGTGTCATGTGAACATCAACTACATGACACTTCACCATATTTGGACCTAAGGGAATGCATTGTGGAGTAGTTATTAGATGATGGGTTGCTAGAGTGATAGAAGCTTAAACCCTAGTTTATGCGCTACTTCGTAAGGGACCGATTTGGATCCAAATGTTTAATGCTATGATTAGATTTTATCTTAATACTTTTCTCATAGTTGCGGATGCTTGCAAGGGGGTTAATCATAAGTAGGAGGTTTGTTCAAGTAAGAACATCACCTAAGCACCGGTCCACCCACATATCAAATTATCAAAGTAGTGAACACAAATCAAACCAACATGGTGAAAGTGACTGGATGAAATTCCCGTGTCTCCTCAAGAATGCTTTGCTTATTATAAGAAACCATTTTGGCATGTCCTTTGCTACAAAAGGATTGGGCTATCTTGCTGCATACTATTTACCATTACCGTTACTTGCTCGTTACAAATTATCTTGCTATCAAACTATCTGTTATCGACAATTTCAGTGCTTGCAGACATTAGCTTGCTGAAAACCACTTGTCATTTCCTTCTGCTCCTCGTTGGGTTCGACACTCTTACTTATCGAAAGGACTACGATTGATCCCCTATACTTGTGGATCATCTCCCAGCCCCAAGGGGGTAATCACGGTCACGGGGAATAGGCAGAGAGCCGAAGAATGTCTTGAACAAGGATCCAAAATTGTTGATGAGCAGATGGCGATGGTGGAATTGGAAGAGTATAAGAGAAATGATGATCCGACTGATTTGCTTCGTTCCAAGAAACCAGCCTCCGAATCCGCTTTCCAGTCGGCTAGAGAGACGAAACAAGTTCACATTCACCTGAAAGACCCTACAGTCACTCCGACTAACATCTCAACAACAGTCGACAGCAAATAGGAAGCCACACTCATCTAGTTCCTCCATGAGAACTGGGACATCTTCGCATGGAAACCGTCTGACATGCCAGGTGTACCCAGGGACTGGCTGAGCACCGTTTGAGAGTTGATCTGAAGGCCAAACCTGTCAAGGAACATCTCCGTCACTCTGCTACAGAGAAGAGAAAGGCGATTGGTGAGGAAGTAGCTCGGCTCCTGGTAGCTGAGTTCATATGCGAAGTTAACCACTCTGAGTGGCCCGCCAACGTTATCATGGTTCCCAAGAAGGACAAGTCACTCCGCATGTGTATCGATTTCAAACACATCAATCGGGCCTACCCGAAAGATCATTTTCCGCTCCCTCGCACTGACCAGATAGTGGATTCCACTTCGGGGTGTGAGCATTTGTCTTCCCTTGATGCATACCGCGGGTACCATCAAATTTGACTGTACAGACTAGATGAAATAAAGACTGCCTTCATCACCCCTTTCAGGTGTTTCTGCTATATCACCATGCCATTCGGCCTCAAAAACACTGGAGCTACCTTTATGCGCATGATTCAGAAGTGTCTACGCATTCAAATCAGTCGGAACATTGAGGCCTACATGGATGATATTGTCATAAAGTCACGCAAAGGTTCCGACCTGCTATCTGACCTCACTGAGACCTTCGCCAATCTGAGAAAGTACAACATCAGACTGAATCCGTCTAAGTGCACCTTCGGAGTGCCTGGAGGCAAGTTACTCGGTTTTCTCATTTCCGAACGAGGAATAGATGCTAATCCCGAGAAAATCAACGCGATCGTCCGAATGAAGTGCCCCGAGCGCGTGCATGACGTCTAGAAGTTCACAGGCTGTCTCGCAGCATTGAGTTGGTTCATTTCTCGTCTCGGAGAAAAGGTGTTGCCTATGTACCGATTGATGAAGAAGTCCGATACGTTCGAGTGGACCCCTGAAGCAGAAGCAGCGTTTGTTGAGCTCAAAGCCCTACTCTCCACCCAGCCGATGCTTGCTGCACCGAACAACAAAGAACCTCTGCTTTTGTACATTGCGGCCACTGGTCAAGTCGTCAGCACAGTCCTCGCAATAGAATGAGAAGAACAGGGTAAGGCCTACAAAGTTCAGTGACCAGTGTATTACATCTCTGAAGTCCTAACTCCATCAAGCAGAGGTATCCTCATTACCAGAAGCTTGTCTATGGCAACAGCGAAGAAAGTTGCACATTATTTCCATGAACACTCGGTTTCAGTCATCAGTGATGCCCCGCTGTCTGAAATCATGAACAATCGGGATGCAACCGGCCGAGTGGCCAAGTGGGCCATCGAGCTCCTTCCTTTGGATATTAAATTCGAAGCAAAGAAGGCAATCAAGTCCCAAGCACTCGTTGATTTCATGGCCGAATGGATATAATAGCAATAGCCGACTCAGGTCCACCCGGAGCACTGGACTATGTTCTTCGATGACTCCAAGATGTTGAATGGTTCTGGTGCCGGAGTGTTCTTCGTATCCCCAAAAGGCGATCGGCTCGGTTACGCCCTGCAGATTCACTTCGATTCCTCCAATAATGAGGCTGAATATGAAGCACTTCTCTACGGGTTGCGTCTGGCCATCTCACTCGGCGTCCGTCGCCTGATGGTGCACGCTGACTCAGATCTGGTAGTCAATCAAGGGATGAAAGAGTGGGATGTCAGAAACCCTTCTCTGACAGGATATTGCAACGCAGTGAGAAAGATAGAGAAGAAATTTGAGGGTCTTGAGCTTCATCACATTCCCCGAGTCAAAAATCAAGCAGCTGATGACTTAGCAAAGATCGGATCCACTCGGAAGCCTGTTCCCAGCAACGTGTTCCTGGAACACCTCCTTTCCCTGTCGGTACAGGAAGATCCCTTCGCTGAAGAGCCCCCTCAGGCGATAAGTCCCTCTAACCCGACTGAAATCAAGGTCCGTGCAGTCATTGACTTGGTAATGGAGATCCTGGTAATTACACCCGACTGGACAGTGCCGTACATTGCATATTTACTCAGGCAAGAGCTCCCAGAGGATGAAGTCGAGGCACGTAAGATTGTCTGCAAGTCTAAAGCATTCACTATGATGAACGGACAGCTATACAGAGAAAGTGTCACTGGCATGGCCCAACGATGTATTTCTTCAGAGGAAGGTCGACTGATCCTAGAAGAGATTCCCTCTGGAACCTGTGGTCATCATGCGTCCTCTTTGACAATCGTAGCAAAAGCATATTGAGACGGCTTCTACTGGCCACGGGCCAATGAAGTCGCCAAAGAGATCGTTCAGCATTGCCACGGATGCCAGTTCTATGCAAACATGTCCCATAAACCTGCGTCCACCTTGAAGACAATTCCACTCGATTGGTCGTTTTCCGTGTGGGGATTGGACATGGTTGGTCTGCTCAGGACAGGCACGAGTGGTTTCACCCATTTGCTCATGGCAGTCGACAAGTTTACCAAGTGGATTGAAGCCAAGCCCATCAAGAAGCTAGATTCATGCACAACCATCAAGTTCATCAGAGAGTTGATCTTCAAGTATGGAGTCCCACATAGCATTATCAAAGCAATGGCTCAAACTTCTATTCAGAAGAGTTCAGAAGGTTTTGCGCCACCCAGGGCACTCGACTGGATTACACGTCTGTTGCACATCCGCAGTTGAATGGTCTAGCTGAGAGGGCGAATGGCCTTATCCTTCAAGGGTTGAAGCCACGACTCATGCGTGACCTCGAGCACACGGCCGGAGCCTGGGTGTCGGCGTACGACACCTATGGGATCTCAAGGGACCCCTTTACGGTTCGGCAGGGAGAGAGATATGCACAAAGAGCAGAACCAATGATCGACGCAGGGCGATTTTTACCCAGGTTCGGGCCACTGATCAGCGTAAAACCCTACTCCTGCCTTGATTTATTGTCGATGTTCTTGTGCCCAGGCTCCAGGAGCGCTTGCAGTGAACAGTATGTTCAGAGAGCAGCTACACATGCAGAATGGGCCAGAAGCTCCTTCCCCCGTAGCAGTTGCCTTGGGCCTCCTTTTATATGCTCAAAGGGGCTACCACAGTGGCAAAATGTACATACATTGAGGTGTAAAGTAGCTACAGGATCACCATACCTAACCACTGACGGATTAGGATGAATGCATTTAATGCACCATGAGGTGTCTGCTTAGGTGTCTCACTTTCTTGGGGATGGAAAAAGGGGCCATCCCATCAGCACCGCTTAAGCTCTCCTCCACTGGCGCGTGGCCACGCATCCATAGAGGGACCCAGGATGCCAGACTTGTTGCTGTGCTGAAGTGGCTGGATAGTGATAGAATCTTGCAGGGGTGCAAATCTTGCCGGGGCTGGATCTTGCCGGGTTTCGTGAGCCACCCCGGCAAGATCTTGCCGGGGGCCCAGACATTGGTCTCCGAATTTTATTAGCCCCTGATCCCTTGATTCTCAATCTGAATGTCTGCTTGACAATCTTGCATTAATCTTCACTTATTCCCCCGGCAAGCCTTGTCGTGGGCTTGGCTACGACTGCCCGTGCACAAGTATGGGGTACTAACGTCCCAGTAATTAGTACACGGACAGGAGCCCCCGGGCCTAGGCTATACATGAATGCGAGGCGTTGTTGGGCTAGGCCCAAACAGTGCACGGGCACGCGTGGCAGGGGATTAACTGCTTCGTGATGATTTCGCTTACTGTATCCCCCACTATGCTCATTAAATGCGCGACGTGGGGCGCGTGCGCTGAACGGCCGCGGCCGCAGCGCGTTTGTAGAGGCGTATTCACATTGGGCAGTAAAAAAGGCGGACTCGCTCCTTCCCCGTAAAAAGGGAACTATAGAGGCGCTGCCTATTTACCCCCCTCTTTTCTTCTTCTCAATCTGAAATCTGCCATCGCCTTCCTTCTCTCAAACTCAGAGCGAAGCTTTTCCCCATCCGCCCGCTGTTTCCATACCTGCTCCATCCTCGGCTCCCGCCCTTGCAGTCGCCATGCCGCCCAAGACCAGCAAAGGCAAAGGCAAAGAAACGAAGGCTGATGTCCCAGAGAGCGAGCTAGTGAAGATGCGGAAGAAATTCGTCGTCTTCGCCCCATCACTTGATGCAAGAGCTCTGAAGCGCCGGTACCAGTGTATGTGGGCGAGGGAGACGCAAGCTCACCCCGCCACTCACGTGATTCCAGGTGCTTGCTCCAAAAGCGGTCCTGATAGATACCAATTCTTCGTCGCCTATTTCTATTGTGGACTTTGCCCTCCCTTCTCTGATTTCTTCAATGATATCATGTACACATATGGCCTCCGCCTCCTTGATTTTACGCCGAACGCCATAATGTGCATGTCAGTTTTTGCCCATCTTTGCGAAAATTTTGTCGGAGTATTTCCCAGTACCGCTCTCTTCCGCCATTATTTCTTCCCTCGCCTCCAAAAGGGGGAGGCCCTTTCCGGTTCTGTCGCCTAGATTCCGCGAGCTTGGAATAAAGAAATATACCCAGAGGGAGTTTACCGGGAAAAGTGGGATGAATGGCGGTCTGAGTGGTGCTGGATCAAAGAAGCAGATCCTCATCCGTTTTGTTCGCCATGACGGCAGAAGGTGGTCCGCGGCGGCGATTGGAGCGACCTTGCCGCGGAGGACGAGAGGCTCACAATCGCCACCACCAGAATCCTTCGCCTGAAAGCTGCCGGGCTCACAATGGAGATGATCACCTTCGATTTCCTCCGTCGCTGCATTGCCCCCCTTCAGAGCAGGGGAAGACCCGCTTGGGAGTACCGGAACGCAGCGGATGTCATGAGGCTGCGCCCTGGTCTGAACAACAACTTGACTGCTATGCAGCTTGGCACTCTCCGTCAAAGGTTACTCCAGCGCGACGACAAGCATCAATTACCGGCAAGAATTGTCCCCTTGTGCAACAATTCTGCTCTGGGGTCAATTATTGCCTTCATGCCAGTATTCAACGCCCACGGTCTTAACGCAACTTGGGCTGAACCAACCGAAGAGGAGGCGCAGAAGTTCTTTGATAACTTGACGGAGAGAGCCGTCCGGGAAGAGGGAGACCTCATTCGAGCCACCACCGAGGAGGAAGTGGCATATATCGTCACTAGGGCGGAAGAGGCAAATCTTGCCGCACAAGCTGGTAGCGTCAGCTTCACGGAATGGGAAACCAGCGACGCGGAGGTTGTGGTGGAAGAAAATCCTGCTGGGGAGGATAAAGCTGCCGGGGAACAGAGCGGCGCGGCTGCTAAGAGCTCGTCTGGCGAAGAGACGACTGTAGAAGAACCGCGAGAAGAGCTCCCAGCCCCGAAGAAGACAAAACATGTCCTTCAAAAGGCCACGTCTGGCATCCCGGCAAGCCAGCCTCCTTCGAGCAACGAGCCTCCCGGCAAGAAGGCGACCGGCAAGGCCGCGGCGCGGCAAGGAGTTCGACAGCAACCTCCGCGGCGTGCGAGACCTGCACCAGTGGCAAGCGCTGAGGTGGCAGGGGCATCCCGCACCGTCGCACCGGAGGCTGAGGTGGCGGAATCACGCCAACCTCCTGCTCCCGCTATAGCCAAGCGGCCTAGGACCCCTCCTTCACCTCCCCAGATAGACAACGCTACGGAGGTCGACTTCGACATCTCCGGCTTCAGTCCGGAGTGGGAAGAGGAAGAGTAAGTATCCTGTCATTGCCTTCATCTTCCAAACTCTGGATCGATCTTATTGACTCGCTTGTTCCGTCTCTGCAGTGATGCAGAAACTTTGGCGGAGAGGATGGCGAAGAGGGCAAAGACTTCCACGGGCGACGAGCCCCCGGCAGGTTTTACAAGCATGCCGGACACTATTACCATCAGCCCGGAGCTTAGCCCTCGACGCAGCCCTCAGCACAGCCCCCAGCGTGAGTTCATTACTCTTTTCCGTTGGCGAATGCTAAGGTTCCTACTCTCGCCGCTGACATCATTTGGGCTTGCAGGAGAAGGGCGGCAACAAGGGGAGTTGTCGGGTGATACCCTCGTCGTGCCACCCACAAGCGCGTCCCCGGCAAGGGATTACACCGACGAGCCCATCCTAGAGGAGGAGGAGCCGGCAACAATGGGCACTGGCATCCCATCCCTGGCAACCAAGGTTGCCGGGAGGGGCGAGGCCACCTCCCAATAGCTCAATGCAGGTAATCGATTGCCTTAGAGCGCTTGCTATTCTTTCCTTCATCTCTCTTTCCCTTGTCTTCTTGAGTTTCAATCTTGTCCTTATTCTATTTCTCTCCCTTGTCCTTTAGAATTCCCTGTGATGGAACACTTGGACATCGGTGCCGTCATCGAGGAGACCGCCAGAGATGTTGCCGCTGAAGCCGACAAGATCGCTGCCAGCGAGGCCGCCAAGACTGCACAGGAGGAACCCGCCAAAGAATCTGCTGAAGAGGGTGGCGAGGAGGCTAGTGACCATACTGACGGCATTCCTGCCGCAGGAGTGCCAGGTGCTACGCCGGCCACAGAGCCCCCAGCAACTGATGAGGCAGTTGCTGGTGATCAACCGTCAAAATCCCAAGTCGCCTTAACAAGCAAATATCTAAAGGTTGGCGAGAACCTGTTTGTCAACTTGCCGGGGACGGCAAGCATAGGGGCACCGACCGAAGGAGAAACTTTTGATGAAGAAATTATCACTGCTGCTGGGCTCGAGATCGTCAACGAACCAAGCATCAATAGTAGCAAATCCAAGGAAGACCAACTCCTCCAGGCCATGGGCAATAACTTCCGCAAGATCCAAGCTCTCCACCGCGCCCAGAAAGAGAAAGTAGATTCCAGGGTCGCAGTTGTTGAAGCGGCTGAAGCAGATTTGCAAAAGCGCGTTAAACAAATGCAAATCTGGTATGCCGAGGCCTATCAAGAGCTGACTGCCCATCGGGAGCAAGTGAGTCAAAGCTGGACGGAGCTCCTCTTGAAGCAATCTGACATGGAGAAGGCTCAAGAGGAAGCTACGCAAAGAATTGCTGCTGAAGATGCTCTTCTGACGGAGCGTCGCATTGCGCTGGATGCTCACGAGGAGGACCTTGCCGCACGTGAGCAGGCGCTCACCGCCAAGCTTCGCAGCAAAGATGAAGAAATCGAGAAGCTTACCGCACGGCGGACCCAGGAGCTGGAGCAGAAGCACAAGGAGGCGCTCGAAGCTCTAACTGCAGATCACGCCGGCAAACTCAAGGAGGCCGTCAATGCTGCCGAGGCTGCAGAGGCCGCCAAGAATGAGCTGAACGACAAGGTGAAGAAATTGGAAGTGGATCTTGAAGAGCACGGCAAGGAGCTCTCGACGCTCAAAGGTGACAGGGAAAAGACCCTCCGCACCCTGGCGGAGATGCAAGTTGCTATGTCCGACAAGACCAAGCAGCTTTCTTCAGCCAATGACGCCATTGCCGATCTGAGGTTGAAATTGACCACGCTGGAGAAGTCACTTGAGGATAGTAGAGCCCGCGAGAAGGCCCTGAGCAAGGATCTCCAGGACAAGAAGAACCTGCTCAAGAGCGCCGTCGCCGCCCAAGGTGATTACGAAAAAGGGGTGACACTTTGGACCGAACGCCTCATCGACGCTGCGAAGAAGCTCACGGCACAATTGTCAACCATGGGCCTGTCAAACTTCAAGTACTCCTCCGAAGACAGAATATCTTCGAGTGCCCGGTTGACCATGTTCTTCGAAAGCATCATTGACGCCCTGAAGCTGCTTCAGTCCAACTGAGCGACTCAACTGGCCAACGAATCCCGCAAACTTTGCCGGGCCGTCCTCCGCAAGGTACTCATCAAAGTGGCGTATAATAACCCCGGCATCGATCTCACCAACGTGCTCGACCACTTGCCGAAGAATGCAGATCTCAGGGCGCTTGAGGAGCTTGTCGCGCCCATTCTTGAGAAAGTGGATTCAATCAAAAGGGTCGAAGGCCAGCGCAGAGATTAGCTGTTCCACCTTTTCTTGCCGTCGCCATTCCATGCCAAAGACAATTAAGTCTTAAGTTAGAACTGCGGCAACTTATTGATGTAATATAACTCGCTTGTGTTTGAGTACATGCATGCTGTTTCCCTTGTCTGATTCCTTTATGTATGGATTTCACCCTACGCTTACTGAAACACTTGCCGGCGCGCAACCTACCACGAGCGCTGGGTGCGGGACTTCAGCAGCCTGCTGGAGGTGCAGCGGCCGGCAAGACTCCTTGGCGTTCTTAGTGCAGCCACTTAAATTATTGAGCAGACTCAAAACAAAATAAGGGCGCAACCGGTTACGACAAGGGTTCCTTCGCATGCAGGTTTTCCATACAAAAGTCGAAATCATCTAAGGAAAATAACCTTGCAATAAAAGAAACTTGCTCTAGGTTTTAGAACTTAACTTTCTGTTACTGTTCTTCCCCCGGTAAGATGCCGATTCTGAACATCGCCAACTGATACTCATATCTTCCTTCCCCCCTCGGCAAACGTGCATGCGAGGAATCCTTCTGTCTTTTGAGAAAAAGAAAGAAGAGAAAATAAAGATATGAAACTTTGGTGGTTCATTAGAACTTACCGGGAACAAGTGTCATACAACATCTTAGACAAACATGCATATATATAAACATGGAAATCGATAAGGAAATGCACAACACTTAAACTTATTCATCTATGCTCAGGGTCTGTGCCTGGCTTTGTACATAGGATTACATGCCTTGCCGGCAAGACTTGTACAAAAGGGTGGTTGCCGGGGGCCCCCGGCAACCGCACCTCATGGGTAGAACTTGCGAAGATGTTCAATATTCCAGGAATTGCTCACTGGGACGCCATCTTCGGTCTCCAGGCGGACAACGCCAGGCCTGGTAACTCATACTACCCGATAAGGGCCTTCCCACTTCGGCGTCAACTTGTTTGAATTCTTGGCGGACTGAATCCGTCGAAGAACAAGGTCACCTTCCTCAAGGCTTCGGGCATGAACTTTGCGGCTATGGTAGCGGCGCAAAGCTTGCTGGTAGCATGCAGCTCGCACAGCAGCCTAAAGACGATCCTCCTCAAGGAGCACAGCGTCATCTTGCCGCAGTTGCTCTTGCTCAAGCTCATCATAAGCGAGCACTCGAGGTGATCCGTATATGAGTTCCGTGGGGAGAACTGCTTCCGCTCCGTAGACCAGAGCGAAGGGTGTTTGGCCGGTGGCTCGATTTGGTGTCGTTCTGATTGAACAAAGAACCACCGGCAACTCATCAATCCAGCGCCTTCCACATTTTTTTAGCCTGTCAAAGGTTCTGGTCCTGAGACCGCGCAACACTTCAGCATTAGCCCTCTCCGCTTGGCCGTTGCTTCTTGGGTGAGCAACAGAGGCAAAACAGATTTTGCCGCCAAGGTCTTGGACATACTGCATGAAGGTGCGACTTGTGAATTGCGTGCCATTGTCGGTGATGATCCTGTTGGGCACACCGAAACGGCAAACTATTCCTTTGAAGAACTTGACGGCTGATTGTGCTGTCACCTTCCTCACTGCTTCCACCTCCGGCCACTTTGTGAACTTGTCGATTGCAACGTACAAGTACTCAAAGCCCCCGGTAGCACGGGGAAAAGGGCCCAGTATGTCGAGCCCCCAGACCAAAAATGGCCAGGAGAGAGGGATTGTCTGAAGGGCTTGTGCTGGCTGATGTGATTTCTTTGAATGAAACTGGCATGCTTCACACTTGGTTACTAGTGCTATTGCATCCTGGAGAGCGGTGGGCCAAAAGAAACCTTGCCGGAATGCTTTTCCGACAAGTGCTCTTGATCCTATGTGAGAGCCACATATGCCTCCATGTATCTCCGCCAACAGCTTTAGTCCATCCTCCCGAGGAATACACTTCAATTTCACACCGTTTGGTCTTCTTCTGTACAGGACGTCGTCGACGAACTTGTACATAGCAGACCGACGGGCTACTCTCTCTGCTTCTTCCTGTTCTTCAGGGAGTTCTCCTATCTGAAGGAAATGGACAATGTGCTGTGCCCATGCCGGAGCCTGGGGCTCGACAGCTAGGACTAAAGGCATTTCCTCCGCCAGGGGAACATTTGTCTCGATAGTGAAAGCACAAGGCTCCACTGGAGCCTGTTGTTTCCCGGCAGGCTTGTCGCTGATCCCGAGAAGTTCCTTGCCGGCGGCTTTAGGGAGCTCTGCCGGAAAGTACTGTCCAGAATTCAACTTCCTTCTCTTTTCCTGCCGTATTGATGGCGCCACAGATGGTTGAGTTAAACTTGAGGGCAGCGCGCTTTGACAGGTCGTCAGCAATGCTGTTGTCGGCACGAGGAATGTGCTTCATTTGCAGACCATCAAAGCGCTCTTCCATTTTTCTCACCTCATCCACGTAAGCCTGCATCAATGGACTCTGATAATCCTTGTTAATCTGTCTGACAACAAGCTGTGAATCGCCTTTGATGACGAGCTTCTTGATACCAAGGTCTGCCGCGATCCTGAGACCGGCAAGCAGGCCCTCGTATTCCGCAGTGTTGTTTGTTGAACTCTCCCGGGGAAAATGCATCTGGATTACATACTTGAGGTGCTCTCCGGTGGGTGCAACAAGCAGCACGACAGCACCGGCGCCTTGCAGCGAAAAAGCCCCGTCAAAGTACATAACCCATTCTTGATCAACTTCCTTGCTGGGGAGAATTGTCTCTTGAACCTCTTCATCTGGCGTTGGGGTCCATTCCGCAATGAACTCCGCCAAGGCCCTGCTCTGAATTGTTGAAGTGCTTTCGAACTTGAGGCCAAAGCTCGACAACTCCAACGCCCACTCCACAATCCTGCCGGTTGCTTCTGGATTTCGCAAAATCCGTTGCAACGGAAAGCGAGTGACGACAGTGATTTCATGTGCTTGAAAATAATGCACAGCTTCCTTGAGGCCATAAGGAGGCCGAAGAGCAGCTTCTGCACGCCAGAATATCTTGACCTAGCCCCTTGTAAAAGAGAGCTAACAAAATAAACTGGGCACTTCACCACCTTTTTCTTTTGCACCAGCTCTTCTGACCGCGCAGATCCTGTCTTGCCGGGATCAACCCTTGCCGGGGAAGATCCCTCCGCGTCGCTTGGCGGTCCTGCCGCTGGTGTTGCTTCCTCGTCAGCCTCTCTCTGCGCCACTAATGCAGCACTAACCACTTGGTTTGTTGCCGCTAAATACAACAGCAATGGCTCTTGTGGTCTAGGTGCAACTAGTGTCGGCGGAGAAGAGAGGTATTTCTTCAAATCTTGCAGCGCAGCCTCCGCTTCCGGAGTCCATTTCATTGGACCTACCTTCTTCAAAATTTTGAAAAAGGGCAGGGCGCGCTCAGCAGATTTGGAAATAAACCTGCTTAGGGCAGCAACACAGCCGGCAAGACGACGCACATCTTTGACACGTCTTGGCGCTTCAATCTGCTCAATAGCTTTGATCTTGTCGGGGTTCGCTTCGATCCCTCGTTGAGATACAAAGAACCCGAGAAGTTTGCCAGAAGGAACACCAAACAAGCACTTCTCATGATTGAGCTTCAAATTGATCTTGCGCAGATTCACAAATGTTTCTTCTAGATCTTGTATGAGCGTCGCCTTGTCCTTGGTTTTGACCACTATGTCATCCATGTAGGCCTCCATATTTCTATGGAGCTGAGGCTCAAAACCAATTTGGACCGCTCTCGCAAATGTGGAACAACACTTTTCAACCCGAAAGGCATTCATATAAAACAATACGTACCACATGGGGTGATAAATGCGGTCTTTTCTTCGTCTTCTTTCACCATAAAAATCTGGTGATACCCTGAGTAGGCTTCAAGAAACGACAGTAGATCACAACCAGCAGTGGAGTCTACAATCTGGTCGATGCACGGCAAGGGAAAGGGATCTTTTGGGCAGGCCCTATTGATATATGTATAATCAATACACAGCCTCCATTTCCCATTCGCCATGCGCACTACAACCGGATTGGCCAACCAGGTTGGGTGAAGGACTCCTCTGACCAGTCCTGCCGCTTCCAACTTCCTAATTTCTTCGGCGATGAATTCTTGCCGCTCCAAGGCTTGCTTCCTTACCCTCTGCTTGACGGGCCGCGCATGAGGATAGACAGCAAGGTGGTGCTCAATTACCTTCCTGGGAACACCGGGGATGTCAGACGGTTGCCATGCAAACACGTCGACATTCGCCCGCAAGAAGGCAACGAGCGCGCTTTCCTATTTGTCATCTAGGGTGGAACTTATGGTGGAAGTTCCTCCCGTTTCGTCCTCCCTGACGGGCACCTTTTTGGTCTCCGGTGGAGCAGCCTTGTATTTCTTGTTCTTGCCGGTGGAACTCTCTAGTGTGTCCTCAACGGAAGCGCAGCACTCCGGAGAGGTGCGCTTGCCGGAGTTCGCGCCAAGGTTCTTGCCGGTCTTCTTCTTCCCCCCGGGAGTTCCAGCGGCAGGAGCAGATGCCTTGACGGCAGGTGCTGCAACTGCTTCCTGGTAGAGTTGGTCGGCACAAATGAGCGCATACTTCTTGTTGGAGTGGACAGTGATGACACTCAACGGCCCGGGCATCTTCAACACATTATACGCGTAGTGTGATGCCGCCATAAACTTAGCCAGCGCTGGGCGGCCAAGGATCCCATTGTATGACATAAGAATCTTGGCGACATCAAACACCACCTTCTCTGTCCTGTAGTTGAGCTCGCTACCAAATGTCACCGGCAGCGTAATCTTGCCTTTTGGCTGAGTCCATCCTGGATTGACCCCTTGAAACGTGCCCGTTTCCTCGAGATCTTCATCAGGAATTTGGAGCCTCTTGAGCACATCTGGCGAGATCAGGTTCAACCCGGCCCCACCGTCAACTAGCATTTTCGTCACCTTGAGGTTGCGGATTGTTGGTGAGACCAACAATGGCAAACACCCGACCGCAGTTGTGCGATCAGGGTGATCCTCGGCGTCGAAAATGATAGGCGTGTTGGACCATTTCAGGGGCTTACATGCATCGAACGATGGCTCTGTTGCATTAACTTCTCGCACCCACTGTTTAAGTCGATGGTGGGAAGAATGCAACGAGGCGCCCCCGTCGATACACATAGCTTCTGTGGCCTTCTGAAATTCCTGCTCACTGGACTCATCATCCTCTCCATCATCATCATCACCTTCTTCTTTATCGCGGCCTCGAGCGGGCCTTTCCCTCTGTTGCTTGGCCTTGCCGCGGCGACCGCCTCGGCCCCCGCGATTCTTGCCAGATCCCTCAACACTGTCTTGGGCTTTCTCCTTGTCTCGCTTTTCATATTCAGCTCTCTGCTTCTCGACAAGTTGCTCAACTTGCCGGCAGTTTTGGAGATCGTGGCCCTTGGTGCGATGGATCTTGCAATACTGCTTGCCGGAGTTTTCCGACCTCAGCAGCCGCCAAGGCCTGGCCGGAGGCGCACCCGGCAAGCTCCTTGCCGGGGTTGTCAACCTTGGACTTCTTGGCGGCGCCGGGATTGCCGGATTCCTCGACAGCAAGCACGGCCTTGCCTTTACGCTTCTTGTTGCACCGCCGGTTTTTCCTTGGCGGGGTTGCAACGTCTTCTTCCGATTCGCCCCCTGCGCCAACAGCCTCGCCAGGGAGTTTCCTCCCTTCATCAGCCCGAGCGCACTTGTCGGCCAAGGCGTAGAGCTCGGCAATACTCCTGACTTTGTTCATTGCCAGCTCTTCCCGCATTTTGCGGTTACGCACGTTCTGATGAAACGCGCTGACGACAGCGGTAGGGTGAAGGTCAGGAATATTGTACTGCACCCGGCTAAATCTTTGGATGAATTTGTGCAGGGATTCGCCCTCCTTCTGAGGGATGATGTGCAAATCACTCTCTTGGCCAGGAGCTTGGTGGCCTCCAACAAAGGCGCCAACAAACTGATGACACAGATCTAACCAAGAAGAAATAGAATTCTCTGGCAGATGCATCAACCATGACCTGACGTTGGGTTTAAGCACCAACAGGAAGTAGTTGGCAAGTATCTTGTCGTCTCGGCCCCCGGCAGCCTGCACCACAATGGTGTAGATGCTCAGGAACTCTGAGGGGTGAGTCTTGCCATCATATTTCTCCGGGACCTCTGGTTTGAAGGTTCGGGAATTGGGCCACTGGACTTGCCGCAGCTCACGGGTGAATGCTGGCGTACCTACCTCGTAAGGCAAGTCGCCTGCATCCCCTGGCGCAGGCTCATCGACAGCGGGCCCTGCGTGCTTATCAGATTGATAGCGCGCTTCCCGTCGCCGCTCGATGGTGGTTCGAGCGTCCTCTTTACTTCGTTCCTGGAGAACTTGACGCTGATCGTGGCGCATCCGTGGATCGGACGATGCCGTGGAATCGTCATCACGGCCATCAGTCCGCCGGGTCGTCGACCGCCGCTGGTGTCGTGGAGGGGAGTGCACTGTGGTTGCACCACCTCCGGTTTTCTCCACATCGGCTCACACCGGGTTGATGGACCGCGGTCGCGAGGGTCTTGCCTATTGCGCTCCATCTTTGTTGGCGAAGCCGATGAGGCTCTGGATGGTAGCTCGCCACTCCTCCATCTTCTTCGGAGCAGGAGGAAAATCAAGGAGCAGCTGCGCACGTGCCAAAGCTTCCGCCGGCGTAGGCGGCGGCGACTGGTGTGATGTACGTGAGGTGCTCTGACTCCTAATTATGTTAGAAGGAGCACCGTCACGATCACGCGACCGCACGCCACTCCCGCCAGCAGTTTGGCGTGCATGCTGGGCCTGCGCACCTCGGGATTGATGCGCAGAAGCCCTCTCGTGGGGACGTCCTGAACCACCAGCGCCATGGCATTGCTCATCGCGCTCGACCAGAGAAGGCCGCGACACTTGCGCCGGCGCGGGAGCCCTAGAAGGCGTCCCTCGATCTTTGGAGCTTGTTGCGCTGCCCGTAGGCAACACAGCTCCGTCCCTGGATCCAGCGGCGTGCGGATTGCCGCTGCCGCCGCGAACGACTCCGCTCGCCTGGCTTGGATCACCAGAACATCGCGGAGGCTCTAAGCCTCTTCCTTTCGCATCCACGCCGTCACCTGTACGCGAGGGCACAGGCAGAACGTACGTGGATGGTTGCACCGTTGCGGCACTCTTCTTCTTGGGTGGCATGATGATGAAGATGATGAAAAAACTAAGGCGCCGATCACTGGATCAGATTTGCACAACCTCGATCCCCCTACCTGGCGCGCCAAAGTTGTCGGCATACGACACCTATGGGATCTCAAGGGACCCCTTTATGGTTCGGCAGGGAGAGAGATATGCACAAAGAGCAGAACCAATGATCGACGCAGGGCAATTTTTACCCAGGTTCGGGCCGCTGATCAGCCTAAAACCCTACTCCTGCCTTGATTTATTGTCGATGTTCTTATGCCCAGGCTCCAGGAGCGCTTGCAGTGAACAGTACGTTCAGAGAGCAGCTACACATGCAGAATGGGCCAGTAGCTCCTTCCCCCGTAGCAGTTGCCTTGGGCCTCCTTTTATATGCTCAAAGGGGCTACCACAGTGGCAAAATGTGCATACATTGAGGTGTAAAGTAGCTACAGGATCACCATACCTAACCACTGACGGATTAGGACGAATGCATTTAATGCACCGTGAGGTGTCTGCTTAGGTGTCTCACTTTCTTGGGGATGGAAAAAGGGGCCATCGCATCAGCACCGCTTAAGCTCTCCTCCACTGGCGCGTGGCCACGCATCCATAGACCAGGATGCCAGACTTGTTGCTGTGCTGAAGTGGCTGGATAGTGATAGAATCTTGCCGGGGCGCAAATCTTGCCGGGGCTGGATCTTGTCGGGTTTCATGAGCCACCCCGGCAAGATCTTGCAGGGGGCCCAGACATTGGTCTCCGAATTTTATTAGCCCCTGATCCCTTGATTCTCAATCTGAATGTCTGCTTGACAATCTTGCATTAATCTTCACTTATTCCACCGGCAAGCCTTGCCGCGGGCTTGGCTACGACTGCCCGTGCACAAGTATGGGGTACTAACTTCCCAGTACTTAGTACACCGACACTGGGTAACCGAACTGCCGTCTGTCTTTGGGGTTTAAGGACAACTCCCAATTGGCCCACCGACTGCACCACCTTCTTCATGGTTTATGTAGCCGAAGCCATGCTGTTGAGTGACCTCCTCCACAACTCACCCCGAGTGGAGCTCTTTTCAGAAGCTAAAGCCGAACAGGCATGGCAGGATGCTGTGGACCTCCTTGAGGAAGAACGAGAGATGGCCTTAATACAGTTGACTGCTTATCAACAAGAACTTCGACGTTTCGATGCCAGGCATGTCAGGGGTCGGGCATTCCAAGAAGGAGACCTTGTGCTCCGAGTGGATCAGCAGCGGCCGCATAAGCTCGCCCCCGCATGGGAAGGCCCTTTCATCGTCACCAAAGTGCTACACAATGGGGCATACCACCTATGCAACCTCGCAAAGAAGATTGACAAGCCGCGTGCCTGGAACGCTAATCTTCTTCGTCGATTCTATACTTGACGATTGAGTTGTCAAGATGTAATAAGCGTACTTTAAGATATATTTGCTTAATCAAAGACATGACTTCTGCAGTCCGTCGATGATTTTACTCGCACGGGCGTGTATTCCAAACCCCTAGTGGGTAGCTTAGCTGCGAACCAGTCTTCATCTAAGTTAAAAACTACTCCGAGTGACGAACATCCCTCTCACTCGGGGGCTTAGTTGTGAACCAGCCTTTGCCTAAGTTCAAAACTACTCCGAGTGACAAGCATCGCTCTCACTTGGAGGCTTAGCTATGAACCAGTCTTCGCCTAAGTTAAAAACTAATCCGAGTGACGAACATCCCTCTCACTCGGGGGCTTAGCTGCGAACCAGCCTTCCCCTCAGTTCAAAACTACTCCGAGTGACGAGCATCCCTCTCACTCAGAGGCTTAGCTGCGAACCAGTCTTCGCCTAAGATAAAAACTACTCTGAGTGATGAGCATCCCTCTCACTCGGGGGCTTATCTGCGAACCAGCTTTCGCATAAGTTCAAAACTACTCTGAGTGACGAGCATCCCTCTCACTCGGGGGCTTAGCTGCATACCAGCTGTCGCCTAAGTTGAAAACTACTCCAAGTGACGAGCATCCCTCTCACTTGGGGGCTTAGCTGTGAACCAACTTTCGCCTAAGTTCAAAACTACTCCGAGTGACGAGCATCCCTCTCACTCGGAGGCTTAGCCGTGTGAACCAGTTTTTGCCTAAGTTCAAAACTATCCGAGTGACGAGCATCCCTCTCACTCGGAGGCTTAGCTGTAACCAGCCTTCGCCTAAGTTAAAAACAACTCCGAGTGACGAGCATCCCTCTCACTCAGGGGCTTAGCTGTGAACCAGCCTTTGCCTAAGTTAAATATTACTTCGAGTGACGAGCATCCTCCCACTCGGAGCTTAGCTGCGAACCAGTCTTCACCTAAGTTACAAACTACTCTGAGTGATGAGCTTCCCTCTCACTCGGGGGCTTAGCTGCGAACCATTCTTCGCCTAAGTTAAAACTACTACTCCGAGTGACGAGCATCCCTCTCACGCGGGGGCCCTAGATCTGTTGAACCCAGGTCTTTGCCTAAGTTGAAAACTACTCCAAGTGACGAGCATCCCTCTCACTTGGGGGCTTAGCTGTGAACCAACTTTCGCCTAAGTTCAAAACTACTCCGAGTGACGAGCATCCCTCTCACTCGGAGGCTTAGCCGTGAACCAGTTTTTGCCTAAGTTCAAAACTACTCCGAGTGACGAGCATCCCTCTCACTCGGAGGCTTAGCTGCTAACCAGCCTTCGCCTAAGTTAAAAACAACTCCGAGTGACGAGCATCCCTCTCACTCAGGGGCTTAGCTGTGAACCAGCCTTTGCCTAAGTTAAATATTACTTCGAGTGACGAGCATCCCTCCCACTCGGAGGCTTAGCTGCGAACCAGTCTTCACCTAAGTTACAAACTACTCTGAGTGATGAGCTTCCCTCTCACTCGGGGGCTTAGCTGCGAACCATTCTTCGCCTAAGTTAAAAACTACTCCGAGTGACGAGCATCCCTCTCACTCGGGGGGCCTAGCTGTGAACCAGTCTTTGCCTAAGTTAAAAACTACTCCAAGTGACGAGCATCCCTCTCACTCGAGGGCTTAGCTATGAGCCAGCTTTCGCCTAAGTTCAAAACTAATCCGAGTGACGAGCATCCCTCTCACTCGGGGGCTTAGCTGCGAACTAGCTTTCGCCTATGTTCAAAACTACTCTGAGTGACGAGCATCCCTCTCACTCGGAGGCTTAGCTGCGAACCAACTTTCGCCTAAGTTCAAAACTACTCCGAGTGACGAGCATCCCTCTCACTCGGAGGCTTAGCCGCGAACCAGCTTTCACCTAAGTTCAAAACTACTCTGAGTGACGAGCATCCCTCTCACTCGGAGGCTTAGCCGTGAACCAGCCTTCGCCTAAGTTAAAAAATACTCCGAGTGACGATCATCCCTCCCACTCGGGGGCTTAGCTGCGAACCAGTCTTCGCCTAAGTTAAAAACTACTCCGAGTGACGAGCATCCCTCTCACTCGAAGGCTTAGCTGCGAACCAGTCTTCACCTAAGTTACAAAGTACTCCGAGTGATGAGCTTCCCTCTCACTCGGGGGCTTAGCTATGAACCAGTCTTCGCCTAAGTTAAAAACTACTCCGAGCGATGAGCATCCCTCTCACTCGGGGGGCTTAGCTGCGAACCAGTCTTTGCCTAACTTAAAAAGTAATTTGAGTGGCGAGCATCCCTCTCACTCGGGGGCTTAGCTGCGAACCAGTCTTCGCCTAAGTTAAAAACTACTCCGAGTGACGAGCATCCCTGTCACTCGGAAGCTTAGCTGCGAACCAGTCTTCGCCTAAGTTAAAAACTACCCCGAGTGACGAACATCCCCCTCACTCGGGGACTTGGTCGTGAACCAGTCTTCGCTCAAGTTGTTAAATAGAATTAACCATGCAAGAAACTGGAAAGCAACATCCGGATAAATCCAAAATCCCTAGTGTGGATAAAAGTACTCAGGCCGAAAGCCCGAAGGAGTTTTAACGGTTACAAAATCACTCGGCATACCGAGGGAAATAAAGTTCCGACTGAAAGATATCCGGGTCACAAGTTCTTCCTCACGCACCAGTCGGACTCGCTGGCTTGACGAAAGTGTACAAGTCTATGCCATCAACAATCCAAGTGGTTGCCTCTATGAAAGTCTCCATGAAAGTTTGAAATCTAAGCTTCTTCGTGTTTGCAACTTGGAGAGTCTTCAGCTTTTCTTCCTTGGCGTTTTTGCAATGGACGCGGACGAGGGAAAGCGCCACATCAGCCCCACAGTGAGCGGCAAACTTCTTCCATGCTTGCACCCGGTAAGGGATCCCATTGAGTCGGGTCATCACTGATTCAAGATCACTTTGGAATTTATCCTCCGGCCACAACTCTGTGTCTATCTTCGCCAACACAGCCCTCAGACGGGTGAGGTATCCCAGGACACCATTGAGACGAGCTTCAAGTCGCGGCATGTTCAAAGCCACTGCATCCTTGACAAGTGACTTGGTTGGATCCAGTTCCGTCTCAATCTGTTTGGTCTCCAACTCAAAATTCTGATAGAATTCTACACAAGGAAGAAGGAAAGGGTTAGTCATGACATCGCTTTCGAGATTCACAAAAAATCACTCGGGCGAAGAGAGGTACCTTCCAGCATGCCATACATCTTCTTTGCAAAGCGTCCCAAATACTCACTACAAAAAAAAGACACATCCATGACATTTTGGGCCAAACGAATTTTTTTTCTGTCATGCTTATGACATTTCTATGACGATAATTGTGACAAAACCCGGTATCATCATAGATGTGGTGGGCTCCTACTTCTATGACAAAAAATCATGATAGAAAATGGGCTTTTCATCCTGGGCGGGCCGGAGACGCAGCTGCATGACATTCTTTGGGTCGTCCATGAAGGAAAAAACCGTGGTAGAAGCGAGGGCGAGGAAAATATCGGGGAATTCCCGGTTATGGTGGGTGGTCGGGGGCCGAGCGATGCGCGTTTCTCTCGTACGTACCCGAGCGAGGCGTTGGGCTCTAACTGAACCCGAGCGATTGCACTAGCTACGTTACTGAACCCCGATCGATCCCTTGCTGTTAACTGAACCCGAGTGATTCCTTCGCTACTGCTGCTAACTGAAGCCGATCGATGCTGCCTCTGTATGAACAATGAGCGTTGTTGGGGGGTTTGGATGAATAGTTCCCGGTGGGGGGGTTGGATGAACAGGACCCCGTGGAGGGCTGGATGAACAGGATCCCATGGAGGGCTGGTTGAACAGTAGCCGGTGGAGGGCTAGATGAACAGTAGCCCGTGGAGGGGTGGTTGAACAGGACCCGGTGGAGAGGGCTGGTTGAACAGTAGCCGGTGGAGGAGCGGTGGAGGCTGGATGAACAGGAGCCCGTGGATGAACAGTGCAGGTGGAGGCTGGAGGAGGTCGACGGTGGATAAACAGTAGCCCGTGGAGGCTGGAGGAGGTCGATGGTGGAGATGAACAGTATCCCATGGAGTCCCGTTTTGCGGTACTCCACACCCCCTCCCGATGAACAAGACCCTCGTTTCGACCGTAGCGCCCCAACACAAGTCCGTTTCCTCCGTTTTGTGGTACGCCACACCCCTCCCGATTAACAGGACCCCGTTTCGATCGTAGGAGGTCCAAGAGAAGTCCGTTTCCTCCGTTTTGCGGTACACCAGACCCCTCCCGATGAACAGGATCCCGTTTCGACCGTGGCCGGTCGAACACAAGGCCTTTTCCTCCGTTCCGTGGTATGCCAGGCCTTGTTTCGATCGGCTGTTCCGTCCAAGCGGGTTGGCACCTGATGAACATGACGTATTCCGTTGCCTCCGGATGAACACGACGCATTCCGTTGCCTCCCGATGAACACGACAATGACGCAGTTTCTCCGTTCCGACCCAGCCATGTACACGAGCCCTGGCCGTACGTATGCGCGAGTAGGCGTTCGAGACCCCGCCCGTATGTACGTACGTGGCCATATTTTTTGGCATGTGGCTATACGTACGTGTACACGTTTAGATGGGACAGCCTGGGGGGCTCTACTATGACATGTGCCGCTACTTACTCGGCCACGGGTCATACTTGCAGAGAGACCGATCGACCAGTATGTACGTACACGTTCGCGACCAGAATGACAACGCTACGTACGCTTTGACCAGGTGGGTCCCGACTGTCAGGCACTTCCTTGCGTGCGAAGATGTAGCTTGTGGGTCCCAGCAGTCAGGGGGTGAATCATTTTTTTTGCCCGTAATATGGACGCACTTCCTTGCGTGCGAAGATGTAGCTGGTGGGTCCCAGCAGTCTGGGAGGAAACATTTTTTTCGTGAAATACGGTGGCCCATCCGGTGGGTCCCTGCTGTCAGGTGGAGGAATCATTATTTTGCGCGTAATAAGGAGGCACTTCCTTGCTGCAGCCGTGGACCCAGCTGTCAGCCTCTCCACATACAGTACTCTTCCGATGGAAGTCATTCCTTGACCACATTGACCACGCCGCACCGATAGCACCAAGGCGGGGGACGATGGCGAGGCCTAGGAAGGGGACGACGCAGAGCCGGGGAAGACGCGGCAGTGGAAGCCCACGCAGAGAGGAGTATGAGGGTTCACTGGTTCGGCTTCGGTGTGAGGCTGTCGTCGCCGCAGAATAATAGGGGGTGTGGGCGAGTGGAGGGATGTCCTGGCCAGCGGTGGGAGTAGTAGGGGGTGGTGAGGCCTCAGCGGCATCACAGCCGGCCACGGGAGGTAGGAGCACGCGGCACGACCGGCGCTGGTTTGGACGGCTGGAGCAAGAAGACCAGAGGTTGAAGAAGCACGACGGCCGTTGGATGGACATCGTACGGTCACTGTAGCTAGAATCGTTTATATTGACTAAGTTGACAAAGCCCTTGGTACGCGTCAACTTAGTAGGCCCACAGGTCAGCCTCCGAAATGGTGCGCCCCAGATGTCAGGGGGAGGAATCATTTTTTGGGCGGCTGAAGCAAGAATATCCGAGATTGAAGAAGAAGCATGACATCCGTTGGATGGACATCCAACGGCCACTGCTGCTAGAACCGTGTGTTGACTATAAGTTGACAAAGCCTTGCATACGCGTCAACTTAGTTTTTGTTTTTTTAGGGGACGCGTCAACTTAGTAGTCCCACAAGTGTGTGGCAGAGAACATATAGCCCATTTGCGATTTGTAAGAATGTACAACCCATTTTTGAATTCTAATGGAATTTACTACAGCCCATTTACAGTTTGTTAAAAGTACAGCCCATTCTCTAGCTAGGACAACAATTAATAATTTCAACTAACCGCTCAAAACATAATTCAATAAAATTTCCCACATTTTGATTGGATCCGAATTATTTTTATCCCGAAATTTCTAGTCATATTAAATATAATTTCAAAATAAATTTGTATTACATAAAAGTCCAACGAAATATTGCGCGCGCAACAAGTAATGAAATTAAAATTTTCAAATTCCAAAAATAATATATTTTTTAAACTAATTACGTGTTTGGTGCATTTTTTTATAGTTACTACCCAGTTTTTATAATTATATCCCATTTATTATTTCTTAAAGCCCATTTTCTTGTTAAGCCTAATGCATCCCTCCTAGGAAAGATTTGCAGCCCAGCGGGGCGGAGAATAACAAGTTGACCCGGATATTGTGTACAACTGTCGGCCCAGTTGCATTGCTGATGTTGAAAAAAAAGGCCTGTGTAGTACAGTACAACCTTACATGGCTACTCAGTCCACATTCAGCAACGTCGAAAAAGCCCAAACAAGGCTTCTGTACAACTTTTTGAAGTCACTGAGCTCAATTAATAACTTAAGAAAAAAGTTAGAGTACAGTGGAACCTAATTAAAAGCTGTCACGAGCGAAGAAATAATTCAACAGGTCCCACTTGTGCATGTGTGCGTGTGTGTGTGTGTGTGTGTATGTTTGTGTGTGTGTGTGTGTGTGTGTCTGAGAGAGAGAGACCCATCGGTCGATGCTCGTAAATACATCTTTCAGCCATATGCATTGATGATGCTCAGTAAAAACTTATATAGTTGACACAATCATATAGAACATCATAGCAGACTGAACTTGCATACAAATATTTCACGCAGGCGGCACAATCAGGGTGGAAGCAGTGGATCGCTACGGGTAGGGCTATGTTGAAACCAACGAACTCGTACATAACGGTTCATCGTCTTTATCAATGACGGGGAAATATCTTGAATGATGTGCAAAGAAAACAGACAGACAACACAATATATAAGTTCTGCTAGAACATTAAGTTGACGTACAGCCCTTTCTAAAAAAAGTTCAGGTAAAAAAATAGAACATGTCACAATCAAATGTACTGGCACATCAGTGCTTCACACCCATAGCTCGGATTTAACTAGTATCTGACAAGATGTAGTTGTTACCTCAAATTAGAGCACATCCAGGCAGCCAGCCCTGCCTCTTCTCCCAAAGAAACAGTGGCCTTCGCCGCGCGATGGAGTAGGCCCTGTGCCATCCATCGTTCCGAGCAACACGGGGAAAGTCTGACGTTGACTCCTGTAATGGACGTCGTCGACGGACCCGGGCACCAGCGGCGGCGGCAGGACTTCGATTGATGGATTGACCACTTCTTCGACATGCACGAACACTCGATACAGGTACATCCCTAACATGGTCCACGGCGGCCTTGGTGGCAACGAATAGTACAACCCCGGTTCCTACACCGGTAAGTCAACACCAATCACCTTCGGTATGGTGGATGGCTTCTTCATCCATGCCATAACCATCAGAGCCCAGCTGTCTGGAGGAACAAACATACTTACGAGCTCACCTCCAAGGTCGTTGATAAGCTCATTCATGGACTCGCTGTTCCAAGCACGTCGAGGCATGCCGTGGAAGGTAATCTTGTTAAAAACTCAAGCTCAGAGGGCACTGAGCCCCATCCTGGGTGCCACCGATCAAAGCTCACCAGCGCGCCATCGTAGAACAAACGCGGGGAAGATTCGAACACACGACTGCAGTCGAAAGTTGTCCGGAACCTGACGAAGAAATCAGCCGGTGGCGGACAGACTTTGATGAGCAAGTCACTTATTTGGATGCCGTGCGCAATGCCAAGAGCTTTGACAAGGTCGCCCGGCGAGACGGGAGGCCGGTCGCCATTGATGGTTACCATCAGCACTTTGCCGGCAAAATGGTCGTCAAGCGCCGCCATGCCACTGTTGAGCAACAGCACGCAGCGCCCGAAGGCAGGACGGACCTCAGGATCTCCGGCTCGGAGATCAGCGTTGACCGGCGACATGATAGTGCGCTTGAGTACAGGGAGTACAGGAGGGGGATTTGGGGGAACTGGAGTAGGAATCGAGATTCCAGAGGTGGGGGAGGGGCGGGAGATTGGGGATGAAAAGGTAGCATGAATTTCGAACACGCGCCAATATGCTCTCGGCGCGCAAGCGCACGAAAACACCGGTGGCGCCCACATGTCGGCGCGCAAGAGTTCTAATTCTTTCTTTTTTTTGAGAGCCCGGCCTTTTTTTTGAGGATCTTTTGAGAGCCCGGCCTAAGAGTCATAATTGACCTGTTTGGCATTGCGTTACTACTCGGCCCATATTCAACGACACCTCACTGGCCCAAACAAGTGTACATCATCGAAAAGACACTAAGCTCAAATTATGTATCTATCTATCTATATCTATATCTATATCTATACTTTTATAAAAAGCAGAGTTGGTGATGATGGTGTGCCTGCCACCCTGCAATATAGGCCGTCCGATCTATATCTAACGGATAGGAAGGAAACTATGACAATTTACCCGCACTCCTCTCCACATTTGCAGATAAGGCCTTCCCTCATTCATCCTTTTCTCCCCCAAGATCTTGATGTTCTATGCAACGCACGGGCATCTTGCTAGTAACTTGAAAAAAGGAGATATACTCTGAACACTGGAGAATGGTGATGCCCTCATTTAGCCCACCAGCAGTTCGAGACAATAAACAGTTCAAAACAACTATATATACAACATTCAAACACTGACTAGTGACTACTACTGACATAAATAGCAAGACATGATAGTTCATAAGAAGTCTTGCTACACCACCAAAAATCTCGTGATCCAGACAAGAATGACATTCTAAATAGAGGCAACTATTACATAGTAAGAGTGACATAGACGAGGATGACCAAATGACAAGGAATATGCATAACAAAAGAGAGAACTACCCATCCAGAACAAGCAGCAAAGACAACAAGTCATTCGAAGAGGGATGATCCAACACCATCATAATTTGCAGCCCCGCTTTAGCCACCAGTGATCCGGAGACACCAGTACTCCACCCTTTCGACGCAACAGCCCAATTACCTATCAACCTGAAGGCTTGAACCACATCACTGCCTGTCGGACTCGACACATCCAAGGATCAAAGTTAATCCATATGTCTTTGTCATTCTCACCTTCTTTTGGTTGCAGGCTGTATCGTTGACAATCAGGGGAGTTTGCTCCCGAACTCCTAGGGCTCGCTGTGTAGACACAGTTTTCCATAGCAAACAGAGCCTCTCTGCCATCAAGGTCCTTGCCAACGGTGATCTCCTGGTTAATCGGATAATTGAGTCTGAGAAACAGAGAGTGTGAACCAAGGCTGTTTACCCGCCTCCAACTCAAAAATCCTGAAGGCCCCAACAAGCTGGTATCCTGCTCATAGACGTAACAGCCACTGTCCGGATATTCATGTATTTCACGGTGCTTGTATACAGTGGGTTTTTTGCAATATAACTTTTCTGGCTCATGTGTCCGAATGATCATCAGTCTTTTGCCGTCGTCTGATCAAGCGAGGAACCAGTTGTGCTTCCCTGTTTTTGGCAAAGGTGGTGTGATTACAAAGGGCAGTAACTATAGGGACACTGCATCATATCAAAAAGGACATGCATTGTTAATGTAAGATCAGCATTGTTCAGAGTATGAGTAGGATAATGCAAGAAACAGCATTGATATATCCCTGTTGGAACTGGGAGGAAAATACAGGGAAATGTATACTGGGTTCGAAAATATAGAAGTGCCATGCATGGTTATACTCATGTTATCTCACAATCGATTCTTCACAGGAAACTACCATGTCATGCATGTTATGTAATCATGTTCTGTCCTGACAAACAAATTCTTCAAGGAAACTAACAGTCCATGCATTGTTATATACTCATGTTCTGTGGGCAAAATTTTTGTGAGCATATTATTCTAGCCATTGATTGCTGAAGGGCGAAAATAGGTATGTACACATGGTAAGCATTACAGGATTTCACTAATTCCAAATATAGAGTTCTCCATATGCACATTTACTTCCCTAATGTATGGTTAGATGAAACCAACAGTGTGATGCATGTTTCTACATCATGAAAATGAGGAAACTAACATGGCCATTGATACACACTCATATTTAGTAGTATATAGATTACTATAAAATAAGGAGAATATCAATATTTTCCTAACCGTTTGACTATTCAGGGGTACAAATTGGCTGTAATGACATGGTCACAATTGCATGAATTAACTCATTCCAAATATAGCTAATTTACGGTGTCTCTAATACATTGCCATAGTTCTACTCAAATTCTGCTCAAACAGGGATATGCCAATCATCACAAAAAGTTCAAACAGTGTCATGGCGTCATCATTAACATCAGACGGAAACAACTTACATGCACTGTCCCAGCAATACGTGGTGCCATCTGCTTTGTCGATCGCGTAGATGATGCCATTGTGTTTAATAGCATCATAGAAGTGTGTATCAGATTTGACGATGATCCACTACAAGCTGAGTTGTCTCCAGCTAAAGAAGGCACCGGCGTAAAGATAGGCGAGTCCATGGTCGAACAAGGCAATTAGCTTGAAGTCTGCGTAATCCGCATGTCGTGTGGGCACTTGGCAGATTACTATCTTCTGCAAAACAAGGTCCATCCAACTGACGTGGTAATCTAGATGACTTGGACTGCGATGGTAAAACTCTATATAATCCAACAGAGGAAGGATAATCTCATGGGAGGTCTGGAAGTTCACGAGCACCAACCTTTTCCCGTCTTCTCTGACGGCAGCCATCCAGTGGGAGTTCATGCCGACCCAGTACATACCTGCCAAGAAGTTTCGGGCGATGGTGATCAGATCGAAGTCGAGGGAAATGATGTACGGCGACCCACTACATACCTGCAAAGAAGTTTCGGCTAATGGAGATCGGATTGAAGTCGAGGGGCATCATGTACGCCTCCGTATCATGGTGAGCAAATCTCGCAAGACCAGATAGCAGCAAGCAGGGTGTCTTGAAAAGCTTAGGCCTCACTTCGACGATGGCCATGTGCATGTCCCTCGAGCATGCAGCCAGCCGTAGGGCACTCAACATATCCATACACGAACAACAGAGGTCGAGGATGTCACTGGGGAGATTGCTCCAATCGCAGCTCATATGGATGCTGCGCGGTTCGCGTTCGGCCATGGTGGAGTTTGGAAGGTGGGGTTTTTGGGGGCTTGATTTACGGGGGAGAAGGTTCTCAGTGCTGGAGCGGCTAGCGAGGGAATAGTGGTACTGGGGGAGGCGAGCGAGGTGAGGGTACGCGGGGGCACAGTGAGATGATGAAGTGTGACCTTAGGATCTCCGGCGAGACGGAGATGGAGATGGAGTGGTGCTAGGGGAGAGGGAGACGAGGCGAGGCATGCTATATAGCACCGGTGACAGTGACTGTACAGTGCACAAGGTGAGGCTGACTTTGGTAACCCGAACACGTCGCCTGGACTGGTGTCACCTCGGGCGCAGGGTCTTGTCAGTTCACTGTGAGGACCGGATGAATAATATTTTGACCATCAAGTGTACCACAGTTGTACTATTACTACTAGTAGGAGTAGTAGGAACATGAGTAGTACTGTATAGCGGAAATAGGTCTCCCGTGCTAGCATGCCTCTGGGTTCACTTCATCTTCCAGGTATCATCCATATTGAGAGTAGAACCAAATTCTCGTGCATGCGGAAGCGCGAAGAAGGCCTTTTCTTTTTTGAGGATAACCGCATATTCCTTAACTAGAGAATGTTGTGTCTCCCACGCACGCGCTAATATCCAACCGAACCAGCTACGACACATATTTTTTTATCCATTTGCATAGGTCCCACCTGTTAGGAGGGGTGCAGAAATAAAAAGGAATCATAAAATGTCTCGCCATGGTGATTCAAAAGAGTGACCTCAACTATCCAGTGGCACATGTAGCGCTAGAAGGATGGGCACGTACAGGGACAAGTACCACTCCTCAGTCTACCCACGTAGCCTTTTCGTTTAGTCTACCTAGCCGTCTAATCAACTGCCTGCAGGCCACTTCTCCCATTTACTTCTCCATCGGGAACCAATTTTCATCGGCTTCTTCACTACTCCTTCATCTTCATTTGCATCCAAACCACACTGCATTCACATTGTTTTAACCTCTTCACATCCTCCTGGAGTAATTCCGAAGCCCCTTTAAATAATCATCTTCTTCAGTTAGACTAGCCATCTAATCCTAATTCTCCAAACCATAGCCCTCCGGTCCAGCAGTTCCAAATGGCGAAAGAGATCGAGATGCAGGTTTTTAGCGTCCAACATGTCCTCGTTGAAGGCTCATTGAGCATAGTTGCCACAGTCACCGACCACCCAAGGGTTGTTCGGAAGTGGATCAACAATGTATCCAACTCCCTCCAAAAGGTGGAGATGAAGGTCATCGGTCTCGACGCAGAGTACACAAAGCGTGCCACTGGGAAGATCCAACGCGCCGCCGTCCTTCAGCTGTGCCTCGAAGATGATGTTTTGGTGTACCACATCATACATGCGCCCTCCAAACTAGGTGAGCTTCTTGATTTATTGCCTCGGGAGGACATATACTTCTGTGGGGCAGCCATCGCAGGGGACAAACAGAAGTTGGAGCCGTACAACCTTGATTTGAAAAGCATCGCTGACGTACAAACCAAAATAAAAATTCCTGTAGAAGATTGTGATAAACCGACACCATCCCTATTCGACGTAGCAAATTTTGTGCTTGGAACAAATCTTCAGAAGGGTGACGAGACGCTGGCATTAAGGTCATCTGGATGGGAGAATTATCCCTTGACATATGAGCGGATAAAATATGCTGCCCTCGATGCCCGTGTGAGTTTCGAGATAGCGGCAAGGTCCAGAGAGCTTGTTGCGAAGCCGTCTCCCACAGAAAATGAGAACAAGAAGAAGAAGAAGAAGAAGAAGAAGAAGAAGAAGAAGAAGAAGATGAAGAAGCTGCACCAGCAGCAAGGCATTATGGATGGATGAACTATTTCCTCTCTTGTAAAAAAAATTATTCCCTCTCTATGTATATTGATATAGTGGACTATTTCGATGGTGTGCATGTCTTTGGAACAAGTAGTAGCGTGGGTCCGCTTGATTATAAGGGATTATTTATCCGCCTAGCTTTCTCTACTACTCCTTCCAGTATTCGGTATGCAATGCATGTGTTCGTAGACATGATAGCTTGTCCATGGAAGTTCAACTACGGCGACCATCACGTTTCATCCACTGCCACTCGCGATTCCCATGACACCACTCCAACCCACGGCACCACGTCCCCTGACATGCGCCTCACCCCTCTCGACCGCACCGCCCCTCTGCCTTTGTGTGCATGACATGTGGGCCACCTGAAATGCGGCGAGCATCAAGTTTCTACCACAGCCACACGTGATTCCCACGACGCCGCTCGAACCCATGACACCACACGTCCCCCGACCTGCGGCTCACCCCTCTCGGCCCCACTGCCCCGCTGCCTTCGGGAGCATTACATGTGGACCAGCCACCTATCGGGTCCACATGTTATTGACTCAAAGGCAGGTGTGGTAAGGTGCTCAAGCTCAGTCCCGAGGGCCCCGAGAGGGAAATGTAACTCCTGAGCCAGGCCTTGTGGTGCTACCGCTTCATGAACTCATGCCAAACTCAAGATTTGTTTCTTTACTATACATTTACGCAACGATTTAATGGACATTGTAATCTCAACATGTGATGGGGAGCTCTAAATTTGAATTTGAAACTTATAAAACAAAAAAATTCAAAACAAATAAACTAGGAGAGAGGGAGTATACCGTAGGATGTGTCCCATATGAAACAAGTCCCCTGGTTTGTCACCGCGAAGATGCGGTTAGAAAGGAGCACAGCGTCTTCGTACTCGTACGGCAACAAATCGGCCGCAGACAGCATGGTCCACCTTTGACTTCCATGTGCAAGGTTCGTGCTATCTTCTTCAATCTCACCGTGGTTCCATCGTACCAATTCAGGCGGTGGCCTATTGCATGGCTGATCCCAATGTTGGACAAAGGTTCTACGGGAACGGTGTCACCGTTGTAAATGTTGTGCAAATTAATGTTGGTACCCTCCCGTACATATGCAAGCCAATCTCTACTCGCACCGAGCCTAACCTGTGAAATAGTGGGCAGGGGGAGAATTAGGAAATGGATACAGAAGTAGTCTTTAGAATGCATTTACTACATGATCAAACTCATCTTACCTGCTCATCGGACAAAATCCGAGTGCCCCTCAACGTCGACATCTCACGGGGCGTTAACTTGCAACTACGGCCACGCCGCGCTGGAGAGAGCCCCAAGTAAACATCCTCATGTGTTGCACGGAACATCAAGATGCATTTGTATGAGTAGTTTATCTTGTGAGAGAGAAGGATGAACGAGGGAAGGCCTTATTTGCAAATGTGGAGAGGGGTGTAGGTATCTTTTTGCAAAATTGCCATAGTTTTCTTCCTATCTGTCAGATATAAATCGGACGGCCTATATTGCAGGATGGCAGGCACACCATCATCACCAACTCTATTTTTTATAAGACTAGCAAGATCCCCGTGCGTTGCACGGAACATCAAGATCTTGTGAGAGAAAAGGATGAACGAGGGAAGGCCTTATCTGCAAATGTGGAGAGGAGTGCGGGTAAATTGTCATAGTTTCCTTCCTATCCGTTAGATATAGATCGGACGACCTAACAGAGTTGGTGATGATGGTGTGCCTGCCATCCTGCAATATAGGCCATCCGATATTTTTTTGCAAAATTGCCATAGTTTCCTTCCTATCCATGAGATATAAATCGGACGGCCTATACTGCAGGATGGCAGGCAGACCATCATCAACAGCTCTATTTTTTATAAGAGTAGAGTAGAGATAGAGATAGAGACTACTACTACCAATGTGCTGGCCCGTGCGTTGCAATGGATCCAAAGTAGTAGAATAATACTTGTTCATGGGCTTAAAATATAAACACTATTGTTTTGATATACATATATCAGTAAAAATAAATCATGCTTCACTCAAAATATATTCCTCGGGCTGTTTTGATGAGGTGAGAGACGGGTGTGGCTGGTTTGTAGATAACAGGTTTAAAAAAATCAGAGCTGGTTTTTTTTTACATTTTGTAGCGTGGCACGGCATCCGGTGCACCTAAGCGTCTGAAAAAAATTGAGGTTGGGTCGGTGGCACACCCTGCGGCAAGATGCCCGTGTGGGCTTCTTCTATAACTAGCAAGATGCCCGTGCATTGCAGGGAACATCAAGATGCATTTTTTTACAAAACACCTGTTGTGATTGACCCTTGCAGGAGTAATCCCATGTGTAAAAACTAATGATATATCGAGAATTTTATCGGAAAAATGGTATCTTTGGAACAAGTTTTCTCTACTACTGCTCCTTGCAATGAGCGGTATGCAATGCATGTGTCAGCAGACATGACAGCTTGTCCATGGAAGTTGAACCATGGCGACCATCACATTTCTTGTTTCTACCACTGCCACACCCACACGCGATTCCCATGACGCCGCTCCAACCCATGGCACGACGTCCCCCGACGTGTGCCTCATCCCTCTCGGCCCCACCGCTCCCCTGCCTTTGTGTGCATGACATGCGGGCCAGCTGAACTGCGGCGACCATCAACTTTCTACCACAGCCACACCCGATTGGATGCGGTTTGCCTGCTCCGCTCCTATGCTCCGATTCGTATTCCCGCACCATCGAATTTTCATCCAGCGGTTGTGACACATTTCGTCCCGAGCATCAACCCTCAGCTGGAGTACTTCTATACTACAGGTAGTACCCACCGGTGTGGCCATCTACGCCTCGTAACGCCCCGACGCCCAGCTGTGGCACCCTCGCCACGGCCACGACACCACCGGACGGTTCATCTCGAACGAGTGAGTCGCAAACCACGCCACCACCATCAGAATGACATGTGGGCCAGCCGCATTTAAGGTCGGCATGTCATTGACTCATAGGCCGGTGCACTAAGCCACTAAAGCTCGGTCCCGTGGGCCCCGAGAGGGAAATGTAACTCCTGCGGCAGGCCTTGTGGTGCTCCCGCAGTACGAGCTCGTGCCAAACCCGGAATTTGTTTCTTACTACTACCAACTAGTAAGGTACATGTGCATTGCACGCATGAGATTTGGTAACCAAATTATGAATAAATAACACACTATAGCATGTAAGCTTTGAGTCATATATGCATGATGTAGATGTTCGTTTAATTCTTATAGTTCATCTAGTTCAAAATCAATTAGTTTTATAAAAAAAATCTATTTTAAGATTCATGGAATTGTGCATTGTAAAGCATAAAGTAAAAACAAATAGTGACAATTCATTTTGAAAAAAGAAGTTTGTGTAATTAAGATATGGAAGATTCTAGAACAAAGGAGAAGTGCTTGTGTTTTGAGGTTTGTGCATTATGCTTAAGTTCAACCATGGAGTCTTCTAGATTCTACATGTGGCAGAATCTAGTGGAAAGTAGATGATATCCAACGGCCAGTAGTGCTCGGATTTGCCATCTTTGTACCGTCGGATTGGCTTCATCCAACGACCAACTTTCAAAGTTATTCACACACTATATAGGGGTATAGATGTGCCGGCCCGTGCGTTGCAATGGATCCAAAGTATATCTATTTAGTGGAGTGCACTATAAACACATTATCTATTTATTTTTCTCTAACCTTTTGTAGCCATGCAACCAAGCCACATAAGCTTCATGGGTGCCCCCCACATCATACTATTCATACTACGTTGACTGAAAAAAGATAAATCACCCAAAACAAGATCTTCCCGTTTTTTGTTCCTACGATGCTGTGCCGTGCACGTACCTAGTTGTATAGTGGTAGTACTAGTTGTAGTACAAACTTCGTACTAGTAGGAGTAGTAGTATGGAATGCTCCTACTCTATCAACGAGCCCCATCTGACACCAAATTTCTTGGCTTCCGTGCTATAGCTAGATCTTCCCCTCGTTTCTGTTTTCCAACCCGGCGGCGGGCGGGGTGCGGTTTGCCAATAGTCGGTTTGCTCAACGACGGTCCCACATGAAAGTGAAAATCCTAGGCAACACGCCTTCCCTAGCTATGTGGCGTGCCGGACGGGCCGTGGAGTACTCCCGATTCCTGGGTGTGTGGGGGTGCGACGCGAACGCGGCAGGCCTTTTCCTTTTACTATCAATGTGCCCGTGCATTGCGACAGATCCAAAGTAGTAGAATAGTAGTACTTGTTCACAAACTTGAAAGAAATCACTCTTGTTTTGATATACTCCTAATATATTACTTTTCACTCAAAATATATTTCTCAGTCTGTTTTGAAAAGGTAAGCACAACTTATAAATTGACGGATGGAGTACTAGTTACAGTGATGCATATAATTAAGCAAAGGGATCGCACATGTCGATATTGACTGGAACGAGAATGCAATAGCACAACAAGAATTAAGGCCACGATGATGCGATCGCAGTGGTGGTTACAGGAGGCAAGAAGAAAGATGCATGCATCAACGTACGACCTCCTCCTCCTCAACTTAGTGCACCGGGCCACCGACCGGTGGCTAAGGAGCGGCGGCTTTTGTGGCGAGGTCAAGGTGCTTCTCAGCAAAGGCATCCAAGGCTTCCAGCTGGTTGAGGAAGGCCAACATCGTAGCGTCCTCACTGGCCTTGTAGATACCTATGTACACGATTTGCTCATACACGTGGATGTGTAGGTCGATGAATTCTTGCAGGGCGAGCCGCCTCGCGGCGAGCACGACCTCCAGGTGGAAATTCTTTGTGGCGTCGGCGGGCAGTCGCAGGACCACCAGTGCTTGAAAGAAGTTCCGGCCATGGAGGCCGATTAGGGTTGCAGGCAATGAGGAGCCCGGGCGCGCGAGCTGGAGGAGTACGGCGATGTCGTCCGCGAGCTTCTTGAGGACGGTGAACTTGTTGGTGGTGGCAATGATCATCTGGTCCAACTAAGAGTCGTAGTTGGCGTCGACGGCGGCCATCCACTAGCCGATCGCCAACACTGTCTGGAGACGATCCTTGGCGCCATGCCGCAGGCCGGCGTCGTGGACCATCTGGCACAGCCGCTGGCCGCTCGCGCGCATCGCCGCCATGGGTCTGGAGTGAGCACTTTTGCACTTAGTGTAGGTGCTTAGGCAAATGCTTAGGTGCGTACGATGTGGTAAATGCATTGGAATGGAGGGGCGCCTTTATATGAGTGCAAACTGCGTTGCATTCATATCGTGCAGCCTCTTTTCCCGGTCCTCCTCCCATTACTTCCCTCATGCATTCACGATGCTAATTGAAGGAGGATGCATCATTGGTCGTTCAACATTTCGGGAACCGCTACCCCCTCCCTCGTCTGCATTAAAGCCGTATTGGGAACTGCGCCGCCCGCTGCACGCCCGGCTGAACACGCCTCCTCGCCTCCATCAAACCCCTCCGTTAAACCCGCATGCAAACCGAGAAACCTACTCCGGCCACATGTCCATTCATGAGCGGGCCGGAATTAAATGCAACACCAGCCGAGCTCCTCTCGTCCGCCCTCAGTTTAAACGAGGCCAGACGTCGGCCAAGCTCCTACCGTCCGCCCTCTATTTAAACAAGGCCAGACAGACAGCGGGCAAGAATAGCACCCCTCCGCCGCTCCCCCATCTCCTCCTTCACCATTTTCTCCACTCTTCCGATGGCTTCCGGGGAGCCGTTCTCCGGCATACTACCCGGCTGGGTGGCCTGCCGAGCCCTTCGGATACGGGCGAGGCCGCTCGGTGCTTCAACAACCTCGCTTGGCCCGACGGAGCCAGTTGCCGCCCCAAGCCGGCGCGTGGTTAAGCAACTCGCCACTCCAGTTTAGCTCGATGAGGAGTGGCGAGTTGCTCCACGCCGAGACGGCGGCGAGCACACCGGTACGGGCGTCGTCGCTACCGCGTCATACCGCGCCACCAGTGTCTGCGATGGCCGTGCCTCCCGTGTCTGTGGGCGCGCCTCCCGTGCCTGCGGCAGCGCCATGGAGGCAAAGACAGAAGCCGGGTGCGTGGAGAGCGATGAGTCGGTGGCCAGCTTCTCCGTGTCCGCCGCCATCATCGAGGAGAAGTAGAACACGGGAGGCCGCCGCCACTTGGGTCCCATGAAGGCCACCGCCGAGGCGACGACTGCGCATTCAGGTGGTTTCTTTGCTGCTTCGTCTCTTCCGAGGACCTTCGTCGACCCCGCAAGTGTCTGCCGGACATGAGGAAGACAAAGGGATCCGTGGGCGGCCATTTAGATTAGGTACTCCCTCTCCGGCTGGTGGGAAATATTTGTTCTAAGAATGGATAAATTAGATGATTTTATAACTAAAATAAGTCTAGATACATCCATTTCTAGGACAAGTATTTCCGGACGGAGGGAGTATTAATTATACCAAGAGAGCCGGATTAGCACCGCTTAGTTCATGTAAATGTAATGAAATCCATCATGTTTATATGAAGATCTGGCTTTTTTATACGAAATCCTTCATGCTTATATGAAATCAGTCCGTGTTTGCACAAATTTCATCTGGTTGGTTAGAGTTGTGAAAATGTATGCCGCTAGCGTTTGATGTCGTCCTCCGCGGAAGGAAGCGGGAGGAAATTTGCCGACTGCCGTTGGAGATGCTCTTATGCTGGAAATAATAGAGTCACATCCAATCCATTTGAGTTAATTGCGTGTATGATTCTCCCTCTATAAAAAGTTAATTGCATGTACAGCGTACACGTGACTTGCAGGGTGGCTACAGCTTTGTACAGAAAGTTAAAAAGAAACAAGTCCATCCTTGATCTTGTATTCTAAGTACTCTGTGGGTTCCACTGTCAGTACAGTAGCGAAAGAAGTATATATTAAATAAGTAATATATAATATAAAAATCTAAAGTTAAAGACATAATTCAAACCCAGGTCATCGCGTTGCGAGCATCCGGCGCTAACTAGTCCAGCACATTTTTGTTGTCGACCATACTGGAGATATATCTCCATGTCTACTCTTATACTCCATCCGTTCCTAAATATTTGTCTTTTTCAGATTTCAAATGGACTACCACATACGGATCTGTATGTAGACATATTTTAGAGTGTAGATTCACTCATTTTGCTCCGTATGTAGTCACTTGTTGTAATCTCTAAAAAGACAAATATTTAGGAACGTAGGGAGTAGAAAACAGAGTTGGTGATGACGGTGTGCGTGCCATCCTACAATATAGGCCGTCGGATTTATATCTAATGGATAGGAAGGAAACTATGGCAATTTTGCAAAAAGATACCCACACCCCTCTCCATGTTTGCAAATAAGGCCTTCCCTCATTCATCCTTTTCCCTCACAAGATAAACTACTCATACAAATGCATCTTGATGTTCCGTGCAACGCACGGGCATCTAGCTAGTTTCTTTTAAAATAGTTAGTTACTGCGATAATTGGGTTGAAGTGATATATTTTATGTCTGCCCCGAAAGATTTCAGATTCACTAGTAGTAACAAAGAAAAGGTTGCCTTGTTAATTAATAGAAAACAGGGTGAAAACTATCACATGAGGCCGGTAAAAACAAGGCACACTGGGTTCAGCGTCATCGTCACTATAGCTGTGCCTGCGCGAGAAGTCTACATATCGAGGGGGCTATGGAGAAAAAGACATATCGAGTGTGTCTGAGTGAGGCACAGAGACACAATGTTTGAGAGAGAAACCAATTGACAGATTAAGAACAAATCGAGTTGTCACCCTTCTGCTATCATTGTTGGGGTGGGGGGTGGGGGTGGGAGGGGAGGGAGAGAAAGACGTATCGAGAGTGTGCGCGGTAGGCACAGAGGCACAACTAGCAAGTGTGTGTGTGTGTGTGTGTTTGAAAGAGGAGTAGATAGATTACTATCAAGATCGAGGTGCCACCCTACTCCTTCGGTGTCGGGTAGTGTGTGTGTGTGTGTGTGTGTGTGTGTGTGTGTGTGTGTTGTGTGTGTGTGGTGTGTGTGTGTGTGTGGGTGTGTGGGTGTTTGAGAGAGAAGCCAGTCGATAGATTAGTATCAAGATCGAGGGTGCACCCTACTCCTTCGGTGGTGGAAGTGTGTGGGGGGGGGGGGCAGTGACAATTTACATATCTCTACTCTTATAAAAAACAGAGTTGGTGATGATGGTGTTCCTGCCATCCTGCAATATAGGCCATCCGATTTATATCCGACGGATAGGAAGGAAAGTATGGCAATTTTGCAAAAAGATACCCACACCCCTCTCCACATTTGCAAATAAGGCATTCCCTCGTTCATCCTTTTCTCCCACAAGATAAACTACTCATACAAATGCATCTTGATGTTCCGTGCAACGCATGGGCATCTTGCTAGTAGGGAGAAGGAGTTTGTGTGACACATATCTATATTAAGGGATAGGTAGATACCATGTGTGCGAGGCATACTTAAAGCATCACGGAGATAAACAAACGGTGTGCATGCAAGTGCCGGAAAAATGAAGCGAGAAACAATGTCTACGCGCGCGCGCGCGTTTGTGTGTGTGTGTGTGTGTGTGTGTGAGAGAGAGAGAGAGAGAGAGAGAGAGAGAGTGAAATCTCAAAACAAAAGGTGCTCTGCTGGCATCCCATTGTATGTATTCATATGGTTCCAGAACTCGAGTTAACCTTAGGCATATGTGTGAGAGACATAATTATACTTTGAGACATTAGTGGCTGTGGGTGGGCGGAATTAAAGGGGTGGGCGTGTTCGACAGAGAGAGCGTGTGTGTTTCTGTGTGAGAGACTTGTAGGATGGGGTAGAAAGACGAATTCTAACCTTGACAGAGGGAGAGAAATACATGAAGTGCGCGTGTGTGATTCCGATGCCCACAGGGAAATGAGATATGTATGCGTGTGAGAGAGATTACACAATTCATTCACGTATCACTATCTAGTGATCATGGACGTGCATCGCTTGAACATAAATCAATATCTACTTCGTATCGTGGCCAAAGGTACAATATCGATTCAACGCTATAAAGATTGGACACTCACATATCACATTTTTTTCTATCTAAATAAACCTTTTCAATTGTGCATGCCAAAGTTACAGTGATGTTTCTTCAAACAACCAATGTAGCTATCATGTACATGCACCATTGTTACTCTTGCATTCAAATTCATTAGTCTTGGATGCTTTAAGGTTCTATTATGAAGTAATATATGTAATATTCATATATGAATTCAACGGGTACACAATTTATGAAATGGAGGCTATGTAATCATATGAGGTAACACTTTTAAGTAGCGGACTACAATATCCATTTCTTTTGTGGGACTACAATATCCATTTCTTTTTGTGCGCCTCTACACTAACACGTCAATGCATTATGTTTAAAGTAAATAACCAATGGCACTAAATTATCTATATACACGAGAAATACATAGGCTGAGAGTTTGATCCCTTTTTTTGTGAACGCTCCTCTACACCCGTACGATTGGCCGCGCCCGTGTGAACGTCCAAGTTATCGGCGCATCATCCTGAGTTATTGTCTTTTTTTCTGGGGTGGACTTCACACCAGTTATTAACTGCTGACGCGTGCCCCGTGTACACAGTCTCACATGACCTTCCCGCTAGCACGGTCCAAAATTAGTTGAAACTGGATACGAACGATCCCGCGGGCAGCAAAATCTCCCACCTCCTTCTAAAATTTCTGCCACCTAGTCTTTAGCATGCGAAATTCCCCTTTTGTCCTTGGTGCACGGAGAACAACAGTTACAATACCGCCCTCATCTACATAATAGGTCGGGGCTGCTTTGGTAACTTCCGGTTCCCCCCACCACACGGCACCCCCATTTCCTCTCCCCCTCCGGCAAAAACGACTAACTCCACAGCACCAGAGCATCTTACATCACGCCGTCCGTACTTCATCGGCCTTTCTACCCCTCCCCTCTCGAAACCCTAGACTACTCATCCACTGGTGTACCAGAGCCCATTAACTGCCAGCGGTGTCCACCTCGCCGGATCTGCTTTTGCGGCCACATGTACCCCTCCCACCTCCCCTAGAAACAAGTAGACTGCTCATCCACCACTATACCACAGCCCATTCAGTGCCGGCCTTGTCCACGGCGCCGGATCTGCTTCACCGGTACTCTCGTCAACCACAGCGCATCTACAGCGGCTCATTCGTACTCCCCACCAAAGACGCTTCATCCACACCCCCCCCCCCCCCCCGGAGCCGCCCCACCGACGCCCCCGTCGACGGCCTCTGATCCTCTTTGACGACACCTTCCTCAACCCTACCGGAGCCGCTTCGCCGACACCATCGTCAACCCTACCGGAGTAGCTTCGCCTATACCATTCTCAACCCTACCGGGGCCGGTTTGCCAACTCACAAGTCCACGGCCTCAGATCCGCTTTGTTGCACCCTCATCCAACCTACCGGAGCAGCTTCTGATGCCCCGTCCACGGCCGCAGATCCGCATCGTCGACACCATCCTTAACCCAACCACCGGAGCAGCTTCACCGACGCCCTCGTCCACGGCCACAGATCCGCTTTGCCCACACCGTAGTCCACCCTACCGGAGCCGCTCCACAAACACCCTACTCAACGGTTCTAGATCTCCTTACCGGACCCCGACAGCCAGCGCAGCGTCATCACCCTTAATGTTTCTAACCTGATTCCCACTGTCTGGCAAGATGCCAAGCACCCGCCACGGCCTAGGTACTTGTCACCTTTAAACCCGTCCAGCATCACCTGCCCGATGTACTTCAAATATACAAACAGGTCGCTGTTACCTGTTATGCAGCTAGAAAAAACTACAAGGACGATGTTTCTTCTGGATCTAACAGCTTGGCCAACCAAGATCCTGGACTGAGGCATTGCTATGATCTTGTAAGTGTGTCTCTCTCTCTTGTATTGTTGTGTGCCTGCCAGCGTGCTTTGCTAGGATTTTTGACCAGTAATCCCTTTGTGCAGACAATGATTTCTACTACTGGCTGCTAAATTAGATATGTAGATGTCATACATGATACTACCTCGTACCTCCGTTCCTAAATATAAGTCTTTCTAGAGATTCCACTATAGGCTACATACAGAGCAAAATGAGTGAATCTACACTCGAAAATGCATCTATATACATTTGTATGTGGTCCATACTGGAATCTCTACAAAGACATATATTTAGGAACAGAGGTAGTACATTACACAAAATCATAGGTGGCATGTAGGAATTCTAGTCCCTTATTATTACACAAAGACATGTAGGAATTACATTAGGCTCCCTTAGAGTGCGTGCTAGTCCAGCACACAGAGTCATGGCTAGTTTATGCTACGCACACAATCGTTAATTGGTGGTTTAAATATGCGCAAGGGATATGCAATGTATTATCATGTAGAGATGTCTGAAATTAGCCGTGTGAACTTGCAGATATGGTTACACAATGAAAAAGTACAAGATGTATGTGGCAATTTCATGGAACATCGCAAAAAAAGGAGAGGCAGCGGTTAGCCTATACAGTGTGCTATGGTAGGTCACTCCTCCATTGCAATCATCGTGACATGTTATTTGTATGTCAGTTCTATTGGCCAAGTTTCTTAGGGATAGTTATTATGAGTTATCCTAAGAAAATAAGCACCTGTAAATATAAGCACCAGGTAATAAGCCAACAAGTTCTTTTCATTGCCTTCCTTTTCAGCTTATCTTTGGTATGATCGGTGAAAAGTCTAGATTGCATTATATTTTGTCATTTTGCTGCCCATATGAAAATTAATTTGACTTGCAAACATCACAAATTGAACCCAGTGCAGTAATTAATATGATAGGAAAATAGACCATCACTATTTGTTCAAAATGCAAATACAAAGATACCATCTACTTGGCACAATCTACTTTGGTCAATGTCTTCCATAGAGATCCCATTGCCTAATTTAAACGAAGAACGTATGACCCACATTTAAATGAAGAACAATTATTTATTGAAATTCGATGGTCCAAGTGGCTGGTTATTATCATATAGCAGCACCACCTGAAAGCATCATATAGCAGCAGCAGCTCATAGCAACTCATCATACAGCAGCAGCAGCAGTGTGCAATTCATCATATACCAGCAGCAGCTCATAGCAATTCATCATATAGCAGCAGCAGCAGCTCATAGCAATTCATCATATAGCAGCAGTGTGCAATTCATCATATAGCAGCAGCAGCTCATAGCAATTCATCATATAGCAGCAGCAGGAGCAGCTCATAGCAATTCATCATATAGCAACAGCAGGAGCAGCTCATAGCAATTCATCATATAGCAGCAGCAGGAGCAGCTTATAGCAACTCATCATATAGCAGCAGCAGCAGCTCATAGCAATTCATCAAATAGCAGCAGCAGCTCATAGTAATTCATCATATAGCAGCAGCAGGAGCAGCTCATAGCAATGCATCATATAGCAGTAGCAGAAGCAGCTCATAGCAATTCATCGTATAGTGGATCAGAATGAAAATTTGGCAAAAAATCAAAGGAGATCCTCACCTTGTTGGATGAGGTCATCCTTCAATAGCACCTCAAGGCCATGGCCTGGGAGGAGGGGAGGGGGAATAAGGTGCCTTCTGCCGCAGTGTGGCATCAGCCGTAGTTGTGCGGCGCCCACCGGAGTAGTGCATTGGATGGACCACAGTGGAGCAGCTACTGGAGACCATGAGAATGAGGGGCGGCGCCAGAGGGAGGAGCAGCCGGGGAGATTTGGCCCTACCCGCCGGCCATGTAGCCTAGCTGGATAGAGCATCATCGAGGACCAGGCCAGATGGGACCAGTGGCAACGGCTCGCTGGAGGAACCCTAGCGCTGCAGGCAGGGGATCGAGGTAGAGGGAAAGGGGAGAGGAGATGCAAGCGGGCAGGGCAATGAACGCTTGCGTGTTTGTTTTTACTTGAGGGTCATGTGTGACACGGGCGTGAGCAGTGGCATTTTGAGTGTAATATAGGCAGACAACAGAGTCATTTCACTATTCCCCTTCCCTTCAATTTTTAGTGAGCTTCTACCCGAAACACCCCCCTACAAAGCAAAATAAGTTAAGCCCAAGCCCATAACTCAAAAATGACTTATTTACATCTTTTATGGCTTATTTTGACAATAAGCTCTGAAAAGGCGGAATAGAACTGGCCCTTAACCTGCAATTCAATTGTGTTTGCAATGATGAATCACTCCTGCCTGCTATAGTGTACATTTAGGCATCATCATACATGGCATAACCTAATACATGTGCATTCCATTGTAGAATCTGGAATATGCAATGTTTATGTTAGTTCATACGTTGCACATGATGTTTAAATGCCCCATAAATCTGGTCAGTGAAGTGATGGTCTTTAAGCCTCCTTCTTTGCTTATTTTCTTGATATGTAACATTTGCTCACACATCTGTTCAATTGCTTGTTTGTATCAGCCAGCCATACTAGGACTGTTTGCTTTGATTACTTGTTGTTCTTGACCTAACACTCTAACAGAGCTTGTCAACGATTTAAACACTAAGGGTTGCTATAGTGGGGGCTAGTCTAACTCATAGGTGACATAAAGGTTTGGCTGTACACTAAAGTAGGCTCTCCAAGAGTACCTGGAGATCCAGTTTGAAGGTATGCCTAGTTTTTACATAGTGCACACATAGTAAATGCTCATTTCATTGTGTGCAAGAGATGTGGCATGTTTCATTATGTGGTGTTTTTTTGTTATAATCTCATCCTTTTGTGTTGTTCACAGACTGGAAAGTATGCATATTTATCTTCCAAGGAGACGAGTAACTAGTTTGTGTCACCTTGCAGAGGGGGTGCAATGAAGATAAGATTGAGGATTTCCAAGTACAAGATGTTAGGAAGGAGTCTTGCAAGAGAAGGAGGAGCAGCGCTGAGCCTGTTCAACCAGTTAAGGTAAGTCACTGTATCCAACTCAACAGTTCAATTGCTTGTTTGTTTCAGGCATAGTTAAATTGCTCTTTTCAATTGCTTTATTTGTCCTCAGTTAATGAGATGCCCAAACAATGATGCCTAATGTTGGGTACTTGTATAACTATTAGTTGACATAATTAAAGGCCTTACCATTTAATTACTCTGGTGAAGTGTGCCTGAAGCTTTGAAGTCTATTAACCAAATATTACTGCATGAGGCTCACAATCTAGTTTATACTAGGCTAATGATTGCATAGTTTTGCTTGCTATAGTAGGTTTGTATGAATCCCTCTGCTATTCATTATGCTCCCTAAGACTATAATTGAGCTACAGAATGGCCAACTGCTTGCTTACTTATACGCAACATGCTGTCTAAATTTGTAACCTGTCTGTGTTTTGGATTTGGCCCCAAGATCATGCTCCTCTGGTGAGCTAAGAGAGATTTCTGTATGCGGGCTGCACAGACTACCATTTTTATAATTTTTAAAATATCACCTGCTTATGCTTCATGACGTGTAAGATTATTGTTTGTCCTATTTTGCCATGTACAAAATAGTCTGTCTTGCTCGCTTCACCGTTGTAATTATATTTTTGCCCTAGTTATGTGTACTTACAGAAACATTTCAGGATGAAGTGACATCAACACAAAGATCTGCGAGCAGTGCTGCATGGCCGTTACCAAATGATTATGGATTGGAATTGGAATGTGTTGATGTTCTCGAGCATCAACTAGAGGTGGCTAGACAACGTGTACATGATTCTCAACGTACAATCAACAAGTTGAGACTGGACTTGCAGGTATTAGATGCAGGAGTCAAAAAAATGAAATGAGACACTGAGGTAACCACGAAGGAATTGGAGATTTTGCAGACTGAAATTTGTGCTATCTGAATCCGGCTAGTCCTATTTTCTGAAGAGATTATAGTTCAAATTGCAAGTTCTGTTGATGCGTGTCCATGATGTATGAGCTTTATTTGTCCAGTGTATATAATTTGCTGTTTGTGTACACTTTATTATCACTGGTGCCAAACTATAATGCCCAGTGGGTATATTCGGCTGTAATTTCTTTATTGTATAGTGTAGGATTATTCTACATTTATATGCCTTAGTCTTTTTATTGTATAGTGTATGTTTTTTAGAGGCGATAGTATAGAGTAGGATAATTCTTGAATATGCTATATCGTTGAAATGGGGGCCAACACGCCCAAACATTTCCTAGACGCCATACAAATGAACAAACATGTGTAGTTGAAGCGGGCCTTAATTGGGCTGGTCAAAATAATATTTAGTGGATCCCAAATGATGTGGCCCACCATAACAACTGCAGAATGGGCTGAGAAAAGGCTGAAAGACATTCTGGGCCGTTAACGGGCTGGAACTGACGATGGGATGCTAACAGGCCGAAAGAAGCTCGGGCCGCAATTGGGCCCAAAGACGTAGCGGGCCGTTAACGGGCTAAAACTGACGATGGGCTGGAAATTGTCAAATCTAGAATGGGCCTTTGATGGGCCAATTCTGTGTAACTTGTATGGGTCGTGCTTGTAAATGGGCCTGACCCAAGTAGGCCGCTAATGGGCCAGCCCGCTTATTTTGACACGCCCGGCCTTTTAACCTGAATGGGCCACTGTTGGGCCGGTCCACGTGTCAACATATCATAGGCGCATCTCGCCCATTGGATGAGTGACACCTGTGCCAATGCGGAGCTGACATGTGGTTCCGTCGGCCAATGAGAATTTTCCACGTGGAAAATCGGCATTGGTCGTGGCTGTTAGCGGGTTATCAGATCCAAAACCGGACTCGATAGCTTAACGGCGACCCGTTACAGTGGATGCCACGTGTCGGTCACCCTTGATGAAAGCACTTCCATGACGCGACATTTATCGTCATGGAAGTGAACACTTCTGTGATGATAATTTTGGTAATGTCATGGAACACTTCTACGACAGCACAGGTATGACTATCTTGATTCTGTCATAAAATCGTCATGGATGTACATGCATGACAGAAAACATGACCTACTATGACAAACACGTATCATCACGGAAGTGTATTTTTTTTGTAGTGACTTCTCTAGCACGTCCCTCTTCTAGGTGAGCTGGTCAACCTTGTCATTCAGGGTTGTCTTCTCCCGTTCAAAGGCATTTGCCTGATCTGCAACCTTCTTGGCCCACTCGGCTTGCTCTTTCTTGAGCTCTTCAATGGCAGCCTTCAGAGATGGATTCTCCTCCTCCAATTTACCAACCAAGGCTAGCTTTGCCTCTGCGGCCTCAGCCTTCTCCCTTGCCACCTTCTGTGCCCCCGCGAGTGCTTTATCATTGTCTTCCAGAGCCTGCTTCATGGTGTCTAAAGAAACAATAGTCCTGAGTCGTGCTTGAAGCTGATGGTTCTCACTACGCACATCTGTTCGAGTGAAATCACTCAGCTCAAACGAGAGAAAGAAAAGACGAAAATGCACACAGTCGACAAGAGTTATCTCCCATAGTCTTCACTTCCGTCTGAGCACGAGCCAAGTTCCTTTTCTCGATATCCAGATCCAGTCGGAGCTGGAATGTCTCCTTCTCCAGGGTAGCATACTGGGTCCCGAGCTCACAGGTTTTCTGAAAGCAACAAAAAAACAATTCAGTCAATGACAAGAAAAATATTTCTCTACTTCTGGGTGGAGAGGAGCAAATCCAGTTGATATCAGATAATTCTTTCAGACCCCCGCCGAATCAAACATTCGACGGCGGTCTCAAGGACTACACCCAGTGGGTGCACTCAGCATGCCCCCACTGGATCTATATCCACTCGGCACGGCCTGACCGCACTACAAAAAAAAGACACATCCGTGACATTTTGGGCCGAACGAATTTTTTTTGTCATGCTTATGACACTTCTATGACGATAATTGTGAAAAAACCCAGTATCATCATAGATGTGGTGGGCTCCTACTTCTATGACAAAAAATCATGACAAAAAATGGGCTTTTCGTCCTAGGCGGGCCGGAGACGCACTTGCATGACATTCTTTGGGCCATCCATGACGGAAAAAATCATGGTAGAAGCGAGGGCAAGGAAAATTTTGGGGAGTTCCCGGTTACGGTGGGTGGTCGGGGCCGAGCGATGCACTGGGGTTTGCGCGTTTCTCTCGTACACGTACGCACGTGTGTGCGAGGCGTTGCGCTCTAACTGAACCCGAGCCAGGCGTTGGGCTCTAACCTAACCCGAGCGATTGCACTAGCTATGTTACTGATCCCCGATTGATCCCTTGGCTGTTAACTGAACCCGAGTGATTCCTTTGCTACTACTGCTAACTGAAGCCGATCGAAGCTATCTCTTGATGAACAGTCCCCAGTGGGGGTTGGATGAACATTTCCCGGTGGGAGTAGGATGAACAGGATCCCGTGGTAGTAGAGGCCGTTGCCGCTGGATGAACAGGACCCCAATCGAGGAGGTGGGGGTGGATGAACAGTAACTGGTGGAGGGACCCTGTGGAGGGCTGGTTGTACAGGACCTCGTGGAGGGCTGGTTGAACAGGACCCCGTGGAGGGCTGGTTGAACAGTAGCCGGTGGAGGCTGGATGAACAGGACCCCGTGGAGGGCTGGTTGAACAGTAGCCGATGGAGGCTGGATGAACAGGACCCCGTGGATGAAGAGTAGCTGGTGGAGGCGGGAGGAAGTCGACGGTGGATGAACAGTAGCAGGTGGAGGCTGGAGGAAGTCGACGGTGGGTCAATAGTAGCCCGTGGAGTCCCGTTTTGCGGTACGCCACACGCCTCCCGATGAACAGGACCCCGTTTTGACCATAGGCGCTCAAACACAAGTCTGTTTCCTCCGTTTTGCGGTACGCCACACCCCTCCCGATCAACAGTACCCTGTTTCGACCATAGGCACTCGAACAGAAGTCTATTTCCTCCGTTTTGCGGTACGCCAGACCCTTCCCGAGGAACAGGACCCCGTATCGACCGTACGCGGTCGAACAGAAGGCCATTTCCTCTGTTCTGCAGTATGCCAGACCTCGTTTCGGCTGTTCCGTCCAAGTCGGTTGGCTCCCGATGAATACGCGACGCTGTTTACTCCGTTCCGACCCAGCCGGTTGGCTGCCGATGAACAAGACGATGTCGTTGTACGCGTTAGAGACCCCGCCCGTATGCACGTACGTAGCCGTATTTACTATCTTGCAGCGTGGCCGTACGTACGTGTACATGATATAAACGAGACTGCGTGACATGCTACATCGGCGGCTCTACTTCAACATGTGTCGCTCCTTACTTGGCCATGGTACGTCGCTATAGAGAGACCGATCGACCACTATGTACGTACACGTTCATGGCCGGACAGATAACGCTACCTTCGCTTCAACCTGGTGGGTCCCAGCTGTCAGGGGGTAAGAAGGCAGTTCCTTCCGTGCGAAGATAAAGCCGGTGTGTCCCAGCTGTCAGGGGGGCCATTTTTTTGCGAAATACAAAGGTCCTTCTGGTAGGTCCGAGCTGTCAGGTGGAGGAGTCATTATTTTGCGCATAATAAGGAGGCACTTCCTTGCGTGCGGCCATGGACCCAGCTGTCAGCCTCTCCACTTACAGTCCTCTTCTAATGGTTGTCGTTCGTTGACTGCGTTGACGACGCCGTACTGCCAGAGAGCACCAAGGTGGTGGACGACGACGTGACCTAGGAAGGGAACAACCCGGAGCCGGGGAATACGCAGTAGTGGATGCCCATGCGGAGGGGAGTACGAGGGTTAACTGCTTCGGCTGTGGTTTGAGGCTGCCGTCGCCGGAGAATAACAGCGGGTGTGGGTGAGTAGAGGGAAGGCCTGGCCAGCGGTGGGAGTACGGTGGGGCGGTGAGGCCTGCGTGGCAGCACAGCCGGCCATGGGAGGCAGGAGCAGGCGGCACGGCCGGCGCTGGTTTGGGCGGCTGGAGCAAGAAGAGTAGAGGTTGAAGAAGCACGACGACCGTTGGATGGACATCGTACGGTCACCGCAGCTAGAATTGTTTATATTGACTAAGTTGACAAAGCCCTGCATCCGCGTCAACTTAGTAGGCCCACAAGTCAGCCTCCAAATATGGTGGGACCGACCTAGCAGCGGGGGAATTCATTATTTTTGTGCGTAATAGCTGATGGATCCGAGCTTGCAGTAGGGGAAATGTTTTTTTCGTGAAATACAGAGGCCCTTTCGGTCGGTCCCAGCTGTCAGGAGGAGGAATCATTATTTTGCGCGTAATAAGGAGGCACTTCCTACTCACAAAAAAAGGAGGCAATTCCTTGCGTGCGGCCATGGACCCAGTTGTCAGCCTCTCCACGTACAGTCCTCTTTCGATGGATATCATTCGTTGACCACGCCGTGCCGAGAGCACCAAGGCGGTGGACGACGGTGAGGCCAAGTAAGGGGACAACCCGGAGCCGAGGAAGACTCAGCAGTTGTTTCCCACACGGAGTGGGTACGAGAGTTTACTTGTTCGGCCGCAGTGTGAGGCCGCCGTCGCCGGAGAATAACAGGAGGTGTGGGTGAGTAGAGGGATAGCCAGGGCAGGGATGCGAGTATGGTGGGGCCGTGAGGCCTGCCCGGCAGCACAGCCGGCCACGGGAGGCGGGAGCAGGCGGTTCTGTCGGCGCTGGTTTGGGCGGCGGGAGCAGGAAGATCAGAGACTAAAGAAGCATGATTGCCGCTAGATTGACATCTAACGGTCTGACGCTGGTAGATTCGATTGTTGACTAAGTTTCCTTTTTTGAGAAACCTTGTGTACGCATGAACTTAGTAGGCTCACAAGTCAGCCTCCAAATCTGTGGCAGACAACATATAGCCCATTTTCTATTTTTCTAATAATTTGCAGCCCATTTGCTAATTCTAAAGGAATTTATTACAGCCCATTTTCTGCCCAGGACCACGGTCAAAAAGTTCAACCTTATTTTGCATATTTCATTGGAATCCAAACTGTTTTAATCCATAAATGATAAACATTTATTTTTTAAGAACTTATTGATTTGCCAAATAAAATATCATTTTGTTTTTGTAAGCTAATAAGACCTGGGACAATTGAGTTGGTTTTAGGGAAAACCAGTGGTAAAAAAATCAGCGCTGGGAGGGAAAACAACAACAACAAAATAAGGATGTAAAGATGAAAAGGGAACTTTATGTATTTTCAATATAATAATACGTGTATATGAACTAGTAAAACTATAGGTAGAGATTAGAAAGCGGAAGTAGGACATGGCATTTCAAGAGGAAAATAGAACTGGGCTGTGTGTCTGATTCAGTAAAAGAGCTGCATGCAGATGTTCTAAGAGATAATATAACTAAGGATGGCGGGCCAGAGGCCAGTTGATACCTGCTGGATCTTGGTGCCCCATTGTCGTCATGGGTTGGGCCTGTTAAAAACAAAACCAAGCCTGGGCAGTCTACAGCCTAGTTTAAACTTGCTCGACCTAAAAAAACAATATAGCTGCTGGATCCGAGTTATCAGTCTGTACTTGCAGAATTCTCTCGTTTATTAACTACGTTGAAAACTTCATGGGTTTCACCGTCTCAGACATCAGCATTATTTTTCCAACGTGATAATAAGTGCATGCAGTTGCTTGCGTACAGCCATGGACCTGCTGGTTCCGTACGGTTAGGCTCTGTATGGACATCCATCTTGTGGTTCCACGGACGAATTTCATGCAAATCGGATGGTTTTCAGTGAAAGTGGACTAAATTTTAGTCATTGGGAGGCGCTTCACGATCGAGGTCGCGACACTTAACTGTTCTGGAAGGCCCAAATCCATCGCTCCTCTCTTTTAACAATTTGCAGCTGGGCTTGGCATGCCACAGCCTAGTTCCGATGTGCTACGTCCAACTTACATCCCACAAACAAAAAAAACAATACCAACTTGCAGACGACCAGGTAGTACAAGTACCAATACCAAACTAACATATAATCTTTTTAGTCCTGGCCCTAGTGTTCTTCTGGTAGAAAATCTTGCAGAGGACCAGCTCCCGCTCCTTCTCTTGCTCCAGGTCCACGAGGTGGTACTGGTGCATCACCTAGTTCGTCCTCTGCTGGTCGAAGTTCTTGTTGGTGTGCAGCACCAGAACCTTTTTGCTGCCCGTCTGCCGGTCGTTGACCATCACCGGCAAGGTATTGCCGGTCTTGTGCCACATCGCGGGCATGCCGCACTCCGACTGTATCTTGCGACACGTCCGCGTGCCCCTTTTGAATGCCCTAGAGTTGCACTAGAAGAAATGCTTGCTTAGGCCACTCAGTGTGATACCTGCAGTATTGGCGAATACAGGTTTTAGTGTACGTAGTTGGCATTTTCATAGCATCTTTGGCATGTCGCAGTCACTTGTTTCACTTTTTATTAACTGTCAAATTGTAATTGCTTCACTAGGTCTGCATCTAAAAAGAAAAATAGAGCTATAAACAAAGGAATATGTTTGTGCAAGTAGACGGTCGATCAGTGTCTCACCTGGAAGTTTCTCAGGATGGGTGTAGCATATGTCGTGCCCGCTGTCGATGGTTGGTATGAACAAATCGATGAGAGGGTGAGATCTCGCGCTGTGAGCACTCACTTTGGCCTCAAGGTGCTCGATCAGCTCCTGATCCATGGGATCGAACTTGACGCTAGCCGGCAGCACCGGCCAATCCTTCTTGGACGTGAATCGGTTAATTCCAGTTAAATGGTACTCAATGTATGATCAATCAACTGTTTTAAGTAAATGATGAAAGATTTCGACGGATAAGTGGTACTCCAAATCTGAAGTCCACAATACCCGAACAAACTGGGATCTTGGCTTCATTACTATATGTAGACTCTAAAGACTTGAAAACCCCCATATAGATCAAATCGAAATCATAATACAGGGCGACAGGACGAATACTCACAGGAGCGGCCTCACTGGTTCCTTCCTTCATACGGCTAGCTTGAAGAGCATCCTTGTTGAGATCGATTTTTTCAGCGTCTTCCTTTTGACTACTTGCAATGAAGTATAGCAACTCTAGTAGCTCATCGCTCATCATACCAAATGGATCGAAACAAGGCGGCGGCTGGGAGGTGGGGAGACCGGGAGAGAATGGGAGAGTGATTTTGTAGAGAATGCGAGAGTGTTGTTGTAGTACGAGAGGGTTGAGGCTCACTGTGGTGAACCGAACACACCGCCGGGACTCTTGTGTCACCTCACGCGCATCATGTTGTCACGTTAATTCAATGTGAGGACATGATGAATAATTTGACCGACGTATACTAGTACTACTATTGTACTACTTACAAGTCGTATTTAGTGTCATATTTTAACCATTGGTTTAATTAACAAAATGTCAATGCATGTCACCGAAAATTATACCATTGGAAACTATGTTCAAATACGAATCCAACGATATAAATTTTTTGTGACATGCATTAACATTTAGTTAGTTAAATTTATGGTCAAAATTTGACACAGATTATGAAGGGGACCAATAAACCAGGAGGAGGAAGTAGTATGAGTAGCGCAATATACGGTATAGAGGACTAGTACAAATTTAGAAATGAAGTATGAAGTTACAAGGCTGTGCGACAGACTTTGTAGGCTACATGAGTAATACAAAATATAATTCTCATTGGACAACACTTTCACCAACAAGTACGCACTTGAAGCCTAATTGATACATATATGGCTTCTGCACAACATCTCCATCATCATTATCAGTACATCCTACGCAGGTGAGTTAGGATGCACTTGATCCCAGAAAGGTATCTATCCTTCAAAATAACTACAGTACATAATATCCAACAAAAGAGGGTCATGCTACAGCAGCAGGATACATGGCTCAGTCTAGATATCACTACGAATCAAGTTGTGCATATTTGCTGTTGGCATGAACCACATCGTCGCTTGTCGGGTTTGCAAAAGCCATTCATCGCTTGGAAGCTTGATGCCTTTCACACACTGAAGATTATCTGGCAACAAGCTGTGTAGACGAATCTCTAGATATGGTGATTCATGAAACCCATGGTACGATGTGTAAACACAGTTCCCCCTGGCGAATGGAAGTTGCATAGCACGATAATCATCGCCGGTGATATGATCGATGATTGGTTGGATGATCGGATAATTGAGCCCGAGGAACATGGATTGGTTGCCGAGGCTGTAAACCCGCCTCTAGTTGAATACGCCTGGCCCAACAGAGCTGGGATCTTTCTCGAACACGATGCAGCCATAGCCATCACAGTCATGAATGCCCCAGGCACTGTACTGCATGTGGTTTGATGAAATGGTTTGGTCAATTTGGTAAGTGCGAATGAGCATCAAATGACCGCCGTCAGTTGAACAAGCGACAAACCACCACCCATTGACTTGTATATTTCCAGGTCCTGGAATTATGAAGGCCAGCGCATTTGCGTCTGCTGCAACAAATCAAATTGGAGACCAAAAGGACAAAAATATACAATCATGTTCAGAGTATGTGTGGAATTAAGATTATTATAACACTGACACAGATCATAGACACATAATTGCAATGTCGTGGTCATAATCATATCCCAAGTTAAAAAAAATAAGCCAATGGCTTTCATATTCTAGCAATATGTCATGGTTCAAACATGTAAAAATGAGAGGAAAACAACTATAAGAGGGCCTACTCATATTCTACCATAGCAGTTACTACTGTTCTCATATCAACTCTAACAATAACATGCGTGATTATAAAAATCTTGGAAATGAGAGTAACATATAGCAATCATGAGGTTATACTCATAATATCTATTCTAACAATCATTAGATGCAATTGTTCTCATATCAACTCTAACAATAACATGTGTGGTCATAAAAATCTAGTAAATGAGAGGAACATATAGCAATGATGTGGTTATAGACATACTATCTATTCTAAATTTCTAACAATCAACAGGCAGTCGTATTCATAAGGTAAAGATGAGATAATATAGAACAATTACACGACGATAGATTCCACCAGTATAGGCAGCCAATCTGTGCGTCGACCGCATAAACGATGCCATCGTGCACTATAGCATCAGACAGAAATGGAGGCTCAACATGATTGACGATGAGCCATAACCATGTATGGTGACCGAATTCCAGATAGACTAATCCCATGTCGAACAAGGCAATGAGCTTGTAATCCATGTAGTCTTCTGATGGTGTGGGCACTTCGCAGATTACAACCTTCAGCAAACAAAGGTCGCACCAAAAGCTCGACGTGTCTCGTGCATAGTAGGCAGGAGTGTCCGGCGGGCCGCGAGGCTCGATGCCGGCGGTATCCAACAATGGAAGGGTGATCTCTCACTGGGTGTAGATATCCACGAGATGCCACGGACTACCAAATTGGTGGATGAGGACAATCCAGTTGGCCTTCATGCTCGCCCAGTAGTGGTCGCGCATGAAGGACAGGTGGACGGGTAGTGGTAGCATGTCGTGGGGCACCACGGCAACCTACGTAGGATCGTCAAGTTGGTGTCTGGGCCACCCGCGAGGATCGAGCATCAGCAAGCAGGGTGTCTTGAAAAGGGTCAGCCGGTTGCAGACGAGTAGACGGTACAAAGACATCGAGCATGCAGCCAGACGCATGGTGCTGAGCAGGTCCATACGATTACAGGTCTACTCCAAGAGAACATCGGGGAGGGAATTCCAATCGCGGCTCTGCGTGTCAGTCGGTTCTGCCATAGGGTTTTTTATGGCGCTGAGTGATTGAGGTTTTCGGTGCCTATGAGCGAGCGGGGAAGTGGATTCGGGCGGGCGAGCGAAGAAGATGGCGTGTGTGGCCAAGCAGTGAGCGGGGGGATATGGTACACGTGGGCTACCAAGGAAGATGGCGCGGGCGGGCGAGCAGTGAGATGGGGGAAATGGTGTGCGGCCGACGATGGGGAAGAGAGGAGGAAGAAGAGGGAAAGACGGGCAAGAAAGTGCATTAAATCTCAATTCTACTAGTACTACTGCCAGGATATACTGTCCTTCGGAGTGTAAATAGTTAAGCCGATGACATGTGGGTCTACTTCAAGAGGGCCCATATGTCAGTTAATGGAAAAGATAGGTGCATAGGCGTATTTGCGGAAGCGTGCTCCGCTGGCAAACATGATGGCAGTACTGGGTAAGGCTGATTTAGTAACACCAACACGCTGGTTCAGCTTATTAATTAATTGTCCCATCTGCTGCAGCGTGTATTGTCACTTCACTATGAAGACTAGTTGAATAGTTCTCTCTGACCGAGATGGGGAATAATGGATCCCCAAGACTTCCTACCTACAGTATCCCTATGCCTCTACTCTCATCCTGTCCAACAAGATGAAACATTGGCCAAGGCACCCGGCGCCAATAATGTAGGAGAACTAGTAGTATTTTTTGTCAAACTTTGACCATCTATTTTGACTAATAAAATGTTAATGCATGTCACCAAAAATCATATCACTGGATTCATATTTGAACATAGTTTTTAATGGTTTTTATGACATGCATTGACACTTTGTTAGTTAAATTTACGGTCAAAATTTTACACTAAGTACGAAGGGGACCATTAAAGCAGGACGGAGGTTTATATACAGGTCAATAAAAAAATCATCAACCAAGGTAGTAGTAAATGATGAGTGCACGAAGATTTTTTTTCTGAAAGTACTCAATAATGGGCTCATTTTCCTCAAGAAAAATGTGTTTACGAACGTATTAATTGGAATGCATGCGTGAGGAACAAATGAACAGAACTTTTACACGCATTGGTGAGTTTTCTCTTCATTCTTGCATGCAATGTTTTAATGAAGATTGAAATATGCACATGTCAATGGGAGGGAGTAAAAGCCTCATGCATGCATGCAACATGCAACACTTGTCGGTGTCAAAACCGGCAGATCTCGGGTAGGGGGTCCCGAACTGTCCGTCTAAGGATCGAGGGTAACAGGAGGCAGGGGACACAATGTTTACCCAGGTTCGGGCCCTCTTAATGGAGGTAATACCCTACTTCCTGCTTGATTGACTTTGATGAGTATAGGGGTTACAAGAGTTGATCTACCTCGAGATCGTAATGGCTAAACCCTAGATGTCTAGCCTGTAGATTGTGATTGCCCCTACGGACTAAACCCTCTGGTTTATATAGACACCGGAGAGGGCTAGGGTTGTACAGAGTCGGTTTACAGAGAAAGGGATCTTCATATCCGCACGCCAAGCTTGCCTTCCACGCCAAGGAGAGTCCCATCAGGACACGGGGAAAAGTCTTCCATCTTGTTTCTTCACAGCCCATCAGTCCGGCCCACATCACATAGCCCGGACGCCCGAGGACCCCGTAATCCAGGACTCCCTCAGTAGCCCCTGAACCAGTCTTCAATGACGACGTGTTCGGCGCGCAAATTGTCTTCAGCATTGCAAGGTGGGTTCCTCCATCGAATACTTCAAAGCATCTGAACCGAAGGGCTATATTCGGCCCTTACATCTTCGGTCTTAGTAAGGTGAATTCTTCGAACAGCTCAGTTTTACATTAAATGTTGTACCCCTCGGCTTATGTGCTTCCGTCGCCTCAGCTTCCACGTGGCAAACGAATACGAAGGGTGCAAGCGCTTTTACAGATAATCCCTCAACAGCGTACAGATGGTGTCTATTTAAGTAGATTAGATCTCAGATGCCATTCCATACCGGACGAAAATCCTTCGAACTTGCCTCGACAGATCACGCAATCATGGCCAGCGCTCCTAGCTCTTCCTCCCATTCCCATGGCCCTCAAAAAGGTGATTAGGAGAGTTGCTCTGTATCCCATGCCTAGCTGACGAAGCTCCAGGTGCAGAGCTATCTCCCCCCTGTGGATCTAGTCCCCGTTCGGGCGGGATTAACTTCTTTTACTGGCGAAGCCCTGGCAGAAAATTTCATGAATCCTTCAGAAGGGGAGTGAGTGTGCTTTGTTTCCTTTCTCTTAAGAGGCGTTGGATTTCCAATCCATCCCTTCCTCCGAGGTCTCCTGGAGTACTATGGCCTCCAACTGCACAATCTCATGCCGGGCTCCATTCTGTACATCGCGGGCTTCGTCGCTCTTTGCGAGCTGTTCTTAGGCTGCGAGGCCCATTTCGAGCTATGGAGGAAGCTTTTCTACCTCGTTCCTCGCTCCCAAAAGGGATCCATATTCGAGGTGGGAGGCGCCGAAGTATGGCGCATAGCCGAGACAGGATACCTATTCGGCACTCCGAAGAAGGCATCCGAAGAGTGGCCCTCGGAGTGGTTTTATATTGAAGATGTCATTCTCTCGGACCCAATCCGACGAGGCCTTCCTGAATTTTCCAATGCTCCGTTATAGAAGCGCCACAGCCGGCGTCCCCGGAGCATCGAGGAGACAGATAGTGCGGAGGTTAAAATGTTGATGGACAAGATAAAAATACTCACCCAATCCGGACTGTCCATAGTGGAGGTCATGGCGATTTCCATAACGTGAGGTGTTCAGCCACTCCAATCCCGAGGATTCCCCATGTGGAACTACAATGGGGAGGATGATACATCTCGCTATGGGCGCAATGGTCCGGACAACTTCGCCGCCCTGGCCGCCATGTTGTCTGATCTTTATAAAGGGGAGAGGGAAGAATTCACTCGCCTTAAGTGCCGAGACGGCTTTTCCATGTACAACCCCCCTAGCTGGGTAAGCTTTCTGTCCAGAACCTCACTCAATCTTCTCCTTGAGTCACAATTAGTCAAACTTAACCCGACCACTTTTAACAGGAATGGAGGAAGGCTACCGTGGGGATCTATAGCCCCGCTCCACAGCCAGAGGACCATATTCGGGACCTGGATCCCGGATTCGAGGAGGATCCGAACATATTCGTGGAGCTCAAGGAAGGGGTCTTCTATCAGGCGAGCTATGACGGCACAGAAGTGGCCATTGTAGCCGATTACCCCGGCCTTCTCCCTTCTTCCCATGTAAGTGCCCAGGGAGCATCTCCTCCAAAAGAGTTTTCCCATCGCGCCTCACCCACCGCACTGTCTCGTGCTTCAAAGGGGCGGCGCTCGTCTCGCCATGTCGCATCAGGATTATCCCTTAAGAAGGGAGCGTTGACACCAGGCGGGTCTTCGAAAAGAAAGGTAGACGGCAATACTTCCAAGCCCCTACCTTCATAAAAAAGGTATGGTCTTCAATACGCCCTTCGGCAAACATACCGAACTATGACATTTTCTGCTGTGCCATATTTCAGGAAGAACATTCTCCGGACTATATCCGGAGACCTTGCCGGACATATGTCCACCAATCCGACCCCGGAACCTGCCTCTAGGGCTAGAGTTGATACGGGTGCAATGCCGGATTGTCCTCTCTCCGACGATTCGGATAATGTATCCGTCACCAACTCTGAAGTAGAGAGTGCGATGAACCATTGGCGCCGGAGGGCAGCTATGCGCAATCCCAACTTTACGAAAGAGGCATTCAATGCCTTCAGCTCGGCGGACGCATATATCCGAGCTGCTCGGGATGGGCTTGCCGGAGCCACTTACCAGCTTTCAAAGGATATGCGGGTAAGATCATTTTGCGTAGACTTAATAGTCATATACCAGTAGCCCCCGAGACTTGAAAGCAGTTGAGGCAACTGATTTTAAGGATTGATGTATGATCATGTACTCACGGAGAAGAACAACATGCTATCTCGTGAGCTAGAACAGAGTCGGACCCAGCTTAATGCCGTTACCGCCGAACTGGAGAAGTCCAAGGAGGCGCCGACTGGTAATGTCCCCTTCTGTCCGGAAAATATAATCATGTGCCAATAATGTTTATGCGAATAAACACTGTTGTATTTTATGATGGCAGGATCATCGGATCAGCTGGAAGAGAAACTAAAGGCCGCGCGGGCGGATAAAGAACATGCCGAAAGGCAAGAGGCCACTGGTCAATGTGTATTAACACGGACCAGGGACGAGAAGAACAAGCTGCAGGATGCCAACACCCAGCTCGGCCAAGAGCTGAAAGACGTGCGGGCCCAACTTGCGGACACCCTAAAGGAGAACAGAAAGCTAGGAGGTGACATATTTAGTATGCCTTTTTAACTTACTATCATATAGTTCGCTGATGCGAATCCTAACCAGTTTATGTCTGTAGGTGTGTTGACTGGGCAGCCCGAAGAAGAGGTGTCCGGATTTCAAGGCGACCTGCTACAAGAGTTGTCTAAGGTGCATGAGCGAGCATGGAAAGCAATGAGAAACATCGCTAAGGCTTTATGGCCAGCCGATTATCCTCCAGGAAGTATGGAGGAACTCGTGAATTTATTCAAGGGAGCTCGGCGCCGTTTTGGGCTATGGAAGATATCGGCATGCCGAGAAGGTGCTCGGGAAGCCTGGGCCATGGTAAAAACACGGTACACCGGACTTGATCCAAATCATATGGCGAGGGTCGGGCCTTGAGGATCTGATGGACAAGAAATTCTGGTCAGCCTGGTGTACGACCAAGTGAAGGTGGCCGCCAAGTTTTCACAACAAGATTGTAAACTAGACAACCTGTTAGAGGGTCTAGAGGAAGAAGAAGTTTTTGATTCCAAGTAACAATGTACTTTTATCAAAAAACTTGTCTCCAGCCGAATTTGTAAAATGATTGTCATGGCAGACTTTCTGCTTCGACCTCCGAAAACCCTAGGTTTGGAGTGTTTCTGAATACTATACTGTAGGTAAACACCAAAGTATGTTCGGAAACCAGGCAGTCCGGTCATAGTTGCTTGAACAGACAAGTTGTATTCGGGGAGTTATGTTATATTACATTTGATTGTAAGAAACATCTTCCAGAGAAAATAGTTCCGTTAAGGGTTCCTCTCCCGGGGCCAGTATGCGGTTTTTTGTGCATACCGAAGCTGTGATGCTAAAAAGAAATCACAGTACATGTTATAGTCTGGGGTTTTGTATTTTAATGAGGGCAGTTCGTCTTTTGCTCACCGACCAATCATTCCCTGAAGAACGCTAGCTTTCAGCTTCATCCGTCTGAGGTACACGTCCGGATAACCCGGCTGTAACAATCGCAGAGGTGCTCCCTTTATGCCCTAGCCAAACAAGCGGGAACGTAGGGCATAAGCACAGGAGCCAGGCAACCCAGCTTGGCAAAAACATAAGTCATAAAGGTGCATATAGTGGCGAAGAAAAGACATATATGAGTAGACGACACATATATAGGATGAGCTTGATGCTCGAAAAATAATAATAAACTTCTTGTGAAAAGAAGCCCCCAAGTGTTGTGGGGTATGTACATTTAAGGATGTATACCCCCCAAGTGTGTGGTTTATCCGAACACGAGCTAGGAGTCGTATAGAAACGAGAAAAAAGGAAAACAGTGAAAGGGAGAAAAGAAGGAATGAGGAAAAAATGTATATGTGTGGACTTAGGCGTAGAATCTTCGGAGCCTTGCAGCATTCCATGGGTTTGGCTCCAAGCAATTGTCCGAAGCATTGTGAAGGCGATAGGCTCCTCCAGTGAGAACTTCATCTATAATGAAGGGACCCTCCCATTTGGGCCTGAGCTTGTCCTTTTTCTTCTCTGGTAGGCGTAGAATGAGGTCACCGACATTGTAAGTCTTGGCCCATACTTCTCTGCTTTGATATCGCCGAGCCTACTATTGATAGAATGCGGAACGGGCCTTCGCGACATCGCGCTCCTCCTCCAGGCCGTCCAAGTCGTCCTGCCGATCGAGCTTGGCTTCTCTCTCTTCATACATGCGAACTCGAGGTGAGTCGTGAATAATGTCGCAAGGTAAGACCGCCTCCGCACCGTACACCATAAAAAAAGGTGTATATCCGGTCGTGCGATTGGGCGTGGTCCGCAGCCCCCAGAGTACGGAATCGAGTTCCTCGACCCAGTGTTTGTCTGATTCTTTCAGAGATCGCACTAGTCTGGGTTTGATGCCGCTCATTATCATACCGTTAGCCCGCTCGACCTGACCGTTTGTCTGAGGGTGATATACGGAGGCGTAATCGAGCTTGATGCCCAAATTGGAGCACCAAGTTTTCACCTCATCGGCTGTAAAGTTAGAGCCATTGTCAGTAATGATGCTGTGCGGGACACCGTAACGGTGTACTACACCGGATATAAAGTCTATCACCGGTCTGGCTTCAGCTGTTTTAACTGGCTTGGCTTCTATCCAGTTAGTGAACTTATCGACCATAACCAATAAGTATTTCTTCTTATGGCTTCCCCCTTTAAGAGGTCCGACCATATCGAGCCCCCAGACCGCAAAGGGCCAAGTAATGGGGATTGTTTGGAGGGCAGTGGGCGGCATATGGCTTTGATTAGTGAAAAGTTGACATCCAATGCAGCGCTGTACCAGGTCTTGTGCATCTGCCCAGGCTGTGGGCCAAAAGAAACCCATGCGGAAGGCTTTACTTACAAGGGCCTGGGCTACGGCATGATGGCCGCCAAGACCGGCGTGTATTTCAGCCAAGAGCTGCCGTCCCTCTTCTTCGGAGATACATCGTTGAAGGACTCCGGTAGTACTTTTCTTGTACAGTTCTCCTTCATGAACTTTGTAGGCTTTCGAACGTTGAACGATGCGACGGGCCTCAGTCTGATCCTCAGGGAGCTCATTCCTAGTGAAGTAGGCAGGGAAAGGCTCGGTCCACGGGGCAATTACAGCCATGATTTCGTGGGCCGATGGTGTTATTTCGGTGCCTGAGCCCCCCATGATATCGGGACTGTGTTCGGAATCTGGGGGTATGATCGGCTCCGGGTCAGCGCTCCCGTGCTCGTCCTGCCACACCACGGATGGCTTAAAGAGCCTTTCCACAAAGGTGTTAGGTGGGACGGGGTCGCGTTTAGCGCCCATGCGAGCAAGGATATCCGCGGCTTGATTACTCTCTCGAGCCACGTGATGAAACTCGAGACCCTCGAACCGGGCTGATATTTGGAGTATGGCGTTGCGGTAAGCCGCCATCTTCAGATCTTTTGCATCGAAGTCTCCGTTTATTTGGGATATTGTGAGGTTTGAATCCCCACGCACCTCAAGGCATTGTATGCCCATGGAGACAGCCATCCGGAGACCATGCAATAGGGCCTCGTATTCGGCTGCATTGTTAGAGTCTGTGTACAGTATTTGGAGCACATAGCGGACTGTGTCTCCTGTGGGGGATGTCAAGACAACACCAGCCCCAAGTCCGGCTAACATTTTAGAGCCGTCAAAGTGCATCACCCAGTTGGAGTACGTGCCATACTCTTTAGGGAGTTCGGCCTCTGTCCATTCGGCGACGAAGTCAGCCAACACCTGAGATTTAATGGCTCGGTGTGGTTTGTACGTTATTTCAAATGGTAAGAGCTCAATGGCCCATTTGGCAATCTGGCCGGTGGCGTCCCGGTTGTTTATAATACCATTGAGTGGTACTTCGGAAGCCACCGTGATTGAGCACTCTTGGAAGTAGTTCCGCAGCTTGCGGGATGCCATAAAGACCGCATACGCTATCTTCTGATAATGCGGGTATCGGGATTTGCATGGTGTAAGGACCGTCGATACGTAGTACACTGGTTTTTGGAGTGGGAATTTATGTCCCTCCTCTTCTCATTCGATGAAGAGCACCACACTCACCACCTGGTGAGTTGCCGATATGTAGAGCAGCATTGGTTCGCCGATGTTTGGTGCGGCCAGGATGGGGTTGCTTGCTAGCAAAGTTTTTATTTCCTCTACTCCAGCTGTTGCAGCGTCCGTCCACGCAAAGTGGTCGGTGCATCGGAGCAGGCGATACAATGGCAATGCCTTTTCTCCTAATCTGGAGATAAAGCGGCTCAAGGCTGCCACGCACCCGGCTAGTTTTTGGACCTGCTTGAGGTCAGCTGGTGTTGCCAATTGTGACAGGGCTCGGATTTTGGCTGGGTTTGCTTCGATTCCTCTATTGGAGACAATAAACCCGAGCAGTTTGCCGACGGGAACGCCGAAAATGCACTTTTCCGGATTGAGCCTTATGTCGTATGTTCGGAGGTTGTCGAATGTGAGGCGTAAGTCATCCACCAATGATTCAACATGCTTGGTTTTGATGACTACGTTGTCTACATATGCCTCCATAGTCTTGCCAATTTGCTTTTCCAGGCATGTTTGAATCATGTGTTGGTAAGTGGCGCCGGCGTTCTTGAGCCCGAAAGGCATAGTGTTGAAGCAGAAAGGCCCATACAGGGTGATGAATGCCGTTGCAGCTTGGTCGGATTCCTTCATCTTAATTTGATGGTATCCGGAGTATGCATCTAGGAAACACAGTGAATCGTGTCCCACAGTTGCATCGATAATCTGGTCGATGCGAGGTAGTGGGAAGGGGTCCTTAGGGCAGGCCTTGTTAAGGTCTTTGAAATCGACACAGAGGGGCCAGGATTTATCCTTCTTTGGTACCATGACCAGGTTTGCTAGCCAGTCCGGATGTTTGATCTCTCTGATAAACCCGACTTCGAGTAGCTTGGCTAGCTCCTCCCCCATAGCATGTCGTTTGGGTTCGGAAAATCGCCGGAGCGTTTGCTTGACCGGCTTGTATCCCTTCTGTATATTGAGACTATGTTCGGCCAGCGCGCGTGGGATTCCTGGCATATCCGAGGGGTGCCAGGCGAAGATGTCCCAGTTCTCGCGCAAGAATGCACGTAATGTGGCATCGACCGTCGGGTCCAACTGTGCCCCAATGGAAGCTGTTTTCTTGGGATCCGTCGGGTGGACTTGGAATTTGACTATTTCATCAGCTGGCTTGAAAGAGGTGGATTTGGGCCTTTTATCAGGAAATACGTCGTCCCTATCCACTGCGGAACGCAGTGCGGTGAGTTCCTCGGCCGCTAGGGCTTCAGACAATGCCTTAAGGGCCAGGGATGCGGTTTTATTTTCGGCGCGGAGTGCTATGTCCGGATCACTGGAGATAGTGATAACGCCATTGGGCCCGGGCATTTTGAGCTTCATATACCCGTAATGAGGTATAGCTTGAAAGCGTGTGAATGCATCTTGCCCTAACAGGGCATGATATCCGCTGTTAAAAGGAGCCACCTGGAAGATTATCTCTTCAGACCTATAGTTTTCTGGTGTGCCGAATACCACATCCAGTTTAATTTTCCCTGAGCATCTTACTTCCCTGCTGGGAATGATTCCCCTAAAGGATGTATTGCTCTGCTCAATGCGACTCCTGTCCATTTGCATTTTATTGAGCGTGTCCTCGTAGATGAGGTTCAATCCGCTGTCACTGTCCATTAGCACTTTAGTGAGCCGAAAACCATCCATAATTGGGTTTAGGACCAAAGCGGCTGGTGCCCGGACTGAGCGGGATCTTGGTTCGTCATCGGCATTGAAAGTAATTGCCGTATCGTTCCAAGGGTTTATTGCTGCTACATGGCAGACTTCGGCAAGGTCGCGAAGCACCCGTTTGCGCCGATTATTTGATGAGAAGGTCTCGAAGACTGTGAGTACTTCGGGATCGTCATGTTCCGAAGATTACTTTTCTGGGGTAGTGTTGGTGAGGATACCCTCGCCGCTCTTGGCCACCTGCCGGAGTATCCAACATGCCCGTAGGCTGTGCGTTGGTTCGGTATTCGGCGTCATGTGTATTTGACAGGGCCTATCAAGCCATTCTTCGAAGACAGTTCTATGTCCCGTAAAGGGCTTGATTTTCTTGTCCACGGGATGATGATCAGGTGCCTCGCGAGGGTGCATCCTTTTTGCCCGCCAGGGAGATGGCTTAAAGGCCTGCGGTTCCCAGCGGGCTGTCTGAGTTTTCCAGGCGCTTTCCATTGCGCAGTACTTCTGTACTATGTGTGCCAAGTCTGCGAAGTGCAGAATGCGATGGCGATTGAGGGCATTAAGGATTCCCTCGTCCGTGCAGTTGCTGTGAAATACTGAAATTGCGTCGTCGTCGCAGCAGTCTTTTATCTTGCTTTTCACAAGAAGGAATCTAGCCCAAAAGTGATGGACTGTCTCCCGAGGCTGCTGTCGCACATACATTAGGTCGCATATGTCGGGAGGGCCGGATTTGCTTGGAGAATATTGCTTGTGGTGGGTGGGCGGGCTCAAATTCGCACCCTGACCCACTGTGGAATCCGGAGTTTGGAGAATTTCCGAGGTTACCAGCCCAGTCTCCGGAGTGTGCGGGGAACTCTCGGGCTCAATGTCCGATTTTGTGTTCGGAGGACAGGGAGTGTCCTCTCGAAGATGGGTATCCGGTTCTCCGGGTTCGGAAATCCGAACATAGTTGGTTCTCAATGTAGGAGAAGAGTTATTGTCAGCTTGTTCCTCCACAACCGCTACCTGATGGGTGATCGGCGGAGATTTAATTTCTCTCTGATCGGATTTAAGCCCGATCTGATCATAGTCAGTTGAGACCCCTAGGGCGGCGATGCGATCTAGTAGCTCGTTCAAAGATGATAGATCTACCGGATCCATCTTGTCGGAGTATTCGGGGCTGATACGGAGAGGGTTTTTGGCGAATTGGGGGGTTGCCTTTGGCTTAACGGCCGAACGGGCGCCCACGGTGAAGTCGCCAAGCCGAAGGGTTTGCCCTGAAACTAGGGCTCCTTCGGAAGTGATATTGTCCTTGATGACAAGGCGAGCCATCGATCCCTCTATCGACGCCACAGAGGAACTCTCAATGAAAGCACCAATGTCGGTGTCAAAACCGGCAGATCTCGGGTAGGGGGTCCCGAACTGTGCGTCTAAGGATCGAGGGTAACAGGAGGCAGGGGACACAATGTTTACCCAGGTTCGGGCCCTCTTAATGGAGGTAATACCCTACTTCCTGCTTGATTGACTTTGATGAGTATAGGGGTTACAAGAGTTGATCTACCTCGAGATCGTAATGGCTAAATCCTAGATGTCTAGCATGTATGATTGTGATTGCCCCTATGGACTAAACCCTCCGGTTTATATAAACACTGGAGGGGGCTAGGGTTGTACAGAGTCGGTTTACAGAGAAAGGAATCTTCATATCCGCACACCAAGCTTGCCTTCCACGCCAAGGAGAGTCCCATCCGGACACGGGGAAAAGTCTTCCGTCTTGTTTCTTCATGGCCCATCAGTCCAGCCCACATCACATAGCCCGGACGCCCGAGGACCCCGTAATCCAGGACTCCCTCAACACTCACACGTACACATGCACGCACACAACACTCACGCATCCATGCGGCACACAGCACATGACGCAACACACACGCTCACGCTCAAGTGCTGAACCTACTCCCTCTGTCCGTGAAAGACTATACATATAGAGATTTACCATTAACCAAGAGGAACCGGAATTTCATGGCATAATAACGCACAAAAGTAGCAGACTTATGTGTGCATGCGACCATTGAGAGAAGAAGATTAAATGAAGGTTGTTGCATGATGTAATTAAGGATAGACATGTAGCCTATAGCTAGAGCACAAGTTGGTGCTTTCACTACTGTAGGATGGTCCAAACGCGACACTACGATCAGAGACCCTTCGACGAAACTGTGTGCGATGCCATAATCCAAACGGTGGTGTAAAAAACACATCAAAAAAGGTGCAAAATGTTTGCGATGACGGATGCATCAAACACGGTTCAGATTTTAGTTGCGTGTGCGATGCAAGGCATACGGTTCAGTTCAATTAACTGTTTGTGATGAGGAGGAACAAAAGAAACGGGCAGCCAGATGAAGGCGTGTGCAATATACAACATACAGTTCACTAGGATGAACTGTGTGTGATTAGGCAACACAATGGAAACGGTTCAACTGAACAAGATGTGTGTGATACTCGGCAAACAGGTCCGTAATCAGAAATGTGTGCGAAGACCAATAATAACAGAGATGATTGCTGCTAATAAGCCGTGTGATTTGCTTTGTGTACAGTAGAATAACATGTATATATATATAACTGAAATAAACATCCAATTACATAAGTGACTACACCGAGTTCCTGCGGGAGGAGGAGGAGTGCCTCGTCGAGCACGCAAAGTGCTTTACCGCCGCAGTGGCAGCGGCACACGGCGCCTCAGAGGCGAGGAATCAGAAGATCTACGAGGAGAACCACCGCTTCGAGAGGGGTCATCTGGAGCGGCAGAGGGCATTCGAGGTGAGCGTCGCTGAAGCTGCAGCAGCGGCAGGCACCGTATTGCAGTTGTCCAGCTCGTCGGTAGGCTCCTCCTCCTCTGCCTCTTACTGAGCGCGCTCGGCAGAGGAGAGGCAGCCGGAAGTAGTACAAAGCCCCTCCATAGTAGTAGTAGTATTTAGGGGCTATTTTGTTCAGTTCATCTGACTATAGATGTGGTGGAACTATACAACATACTTAAAATTAGCTAGTATATATAGTTGAACTAGCTATTTCAGTACGTGGTTGGCAACAATTGGGGAAAAGTTTGGTCGGTTTAGCTGTCGAGTTGAACTGTTTGTATAAATTAAGAATGACTGCTTAATCTATGAATGAAATCTATGCTTAATTACTGAATTTTAGTTACAAAAATTAGATACTGCTAGTGATTTTTAGCTTCATATTTTGACAAATCGCAGTGTTACAAGGTTGACAAATGGCAATGTTACTAGATCAACAAATGTCAATCTTTCCAATTTGACAAATGGCAACATACCCAATATGACAGATGCAAATGTTACCAAATTGTTTGTAAGTGGTTGCACACGGGTCATCCAAAAGAACCGTTTGCGTTGAAGAGATGCACAAATCCTGCTCTCACTTTGCATACGGTGTTCTATCTAAAACGTTTGTAATCAAGAGCCGCAAAAATCCTGCTCGGCACATTTTCCCTTGGCTTCCTGGGGAAGCTCCCGGTTTGCATACGGGTGTTCTAACTAAAATGTTTGCGATGAGTGTTTTATATTTAAAAACCATTGACATTTTTTTCAAAAGAAAATCATTTGAAAAGTCTATATGTTAAGAGAGAGAAAAGCAAGTTCGCTCAAACCATATCTTTCATTCAGTCATACTGCGAATGTATATTCATATGATCGAGATACAGTATTAAACCCAAGAAAAAAAAACTATTTCCGGCAGCGGCGGAGGCGGCATGCCGCGCCGTTGTTGTCGTTGTCTTCATACGGGACGCTCGTTAGCGTTCGACGGCGCCGTCCCATGCCGCTGAGGAGGCGCGTGCACGGAGAGGAAGGCGGGCGGCCATGGAAGTCAAAGGGCTCGCTTCCCAGTGAGCCTGCGCAGCGTACAGCTCGCACGCTTCCCGGTGAGCCTGCACATTCGAGGACATCTTGCGCGCCTCTCGGTCAGCCTGTGCACCAGACTGCACTCGCATGCCTCCCGTTCAGTCAAGGTCAAGCAGCTGTCCGCACGGCACCTCCTACAGCCATTAAAACCAAGACACGTGGCGTCACGTGAATGGTTAACAGAACGCACATGGTTTGAATTATACAAACGTTTGAGATATTAAAGTGGCAGCTATTTTTTCAAAATGCCTTTGTTGGCTGTCATTATTCGAGTGCGCCTTCTCTCAAAATGGACACAAAAAATACCACAGCATGTCGGGTGCCATTCCATGATAGCATGCCAAGTTTCATGAATTTCAGACGAGTTTTGGATTTACTAGAATTTAAAAATAAAGTATCTCAACGTTTTGCCGGCAATCAACGGTGACCTGGTGTTTGAAATTCATTCCCATTTCTTGCATGGGACCTAAGCATGCACCCAAGGACACATATTTGATTTTTCAACCAATTTATATGCACTGGAGCATGTGCATGTAGTTCAAATTTGAATTATGCACATCAATGCATTGAAAACTCAGTTAATGTATAAAAATGTCCAAACGAACCCCGAAAAATCACAAAAATTGACACAACACTCCTGTTATTCTATGTTGACACGAGAAATTTTTTGAAAGCAATAAGAGGCAATGGATATCGTTTCGTCCCCAAAGGTGGGATGTTCCCTACCGAAACCATCATGCTTGTTGTGAGAAGCTCTGGTTTGTGAGAAGCATATAGCCAAACCTGCCCCAAATGGGACAAAAAAATTACCACGGCATGTTGATGCCGCTCCATGATAACATGCCAAGTTTCATGAATTTCAGACGAGTTTTGGATTTACTAGAATTTAAAAATAAAGTATCTCAATGTTTTGCCGGCAATCAACGGTACCCTAGTGTTTGAAATTCATTCCCATTTCTTGCATGGGACCTAAGCATGCACCCAAGGACACATATTTGATTTCTCAACCAATTTATATGCACTGGAGCATGTGCATGTAGTTCAAATTTGAATTATGCACATAAATGCATTGAAAACTCAGTTAATGCATGAAAATGTCCAAACGAACCCCAAAAAATCACAAAAATTGACACAACACTCCTGTTGTTCTATGTTGACACGAGAATTTTTTTTAAAGCAATAAGAGGCAATGGATATCGTTTTGTCCCCAAAGGTGGGACGTTCCCTACCGAAACCATCATGCTTGTTGTGAGAAGCTCTGGTTTGTGAGAAGCATATACCCAAACCTGCCCCAAATGGGACAAAAAAATTACCACGGCATGTTGATGCCGCTCCATGATAGCATGCCAAGTTTCATGAATTTCAGACGAGTTTTGGATTTACTAGAATTTAAAAATAAAGTATCTCAACGTTTTGCCGGCAATCAATGGTGCCCTGGTGTTTGAAATTCATTCCCATTTCTTGCATGGGACCTAAGCATGCACCCAAGGACACATATTTGATTTTTCAACCAATTTATATGCACTGGAGCATGTGCATGTAGTTCAAATTTGAATTATGTACATAAATGCATTGAAAACTCAGTTAATGCATAAAAATGTCCAAACGAACCACAAAAATCACAAAAATTGACACGACACTCCTGTTGTTCTATGTTGACATGAGAAAAAATTTGAAAGCAATAAGAGGCAATGGATATCGTTTTGTCCCCAAAGGTGGGACGTTCCCTACCGAAACCATCATGCTTGTTGTGAGAAGCTCTGGTTTGTGAAAAGCATATACCCAAACCTGCCCCAAATGGGACAAATTTTTTACCACGGCATGTTGATGCCGCTCCATATTAGCATGCCAAGTTTCCTGAATTTCAGACGAGTTTTTGATTTACTTGAATTTAAAAATAAAGTATCTCAACGTTTTGCCAGCAATCAACGGTGCCCTGGTGTTTGAAATTCATTCCCATTTCTTGCATGGGACCTAAGCATGCACCCAAGAACACAGATTTGATTTTTCAACCAATTTATATGCACTGGAGCATGTGCATGTAGTTCAAATTTGAATTATGCACATAAATGCATTGAAAACTCAGTTAATGCATAAAAATGTCCAAACAAACCCTGAAAAATCACAAAAATTGACACAACACTCCTGTTGTTCTATGTTGACACGAGAAAATTTTTGAAAGCAATAAGAGGCAATGGATATCGTTTCTTCCCCAAAGGTGGGACGTTCCCTACCGAAATCAGCATGCTTGTTGTGAGAAGCTCTGGTTTGTGAGAAGCATATACCCAAACCTGCCCCAAATGGGAAAAAATTTACCACGGCATGTTGATGCCGCTCCATGATAGCATGCCAAGTTTCATGAATTTCAGACGAGTTTTGGATTTACTAGAATTTAAAAATAAAGTATCTCAATGTTTGCGGCCGAGTGACGGTGGCAGGGTGCTTGACATTCATTCCCATTTCTTGCATCGGACCTAAGCATGCAACCAAGGACACAGATTTGAATTTTCAACCAATTTATATGCATGAGCATGTGTATGTAGTTCAAATTTGAATTATGCACATAAATGCATTGAAAACTCAATTAATGCATCAAAATGTCCAAACGAACCCCGAAAAATCCCAAAAATTGACACAACACTCCTGTTGTTCTATGTTGACACTAGGAAAAAATTGAAATCGAGAAGAGGCAACGGATATCGTTTTGTCCAGAAAGGTGAAACGTTCCCTACCGAAACCATCACCCTTGTTGTGAGAAGCTCTGGTTTATGAGAAGCTTATACCCAAACCTGCCCCAAATGGGACATAAAATTTACCACGGCATGTTGATCCCACTCCATGATAGCATGCCAAGTTTCATGAATTTCAGACGAATTTTGGATTTACTAGAATTACACTGTGCCGTGGTGTTCGAATTTCATCCCCATTTCTTGCATGGGACATAAGCATAAACCCATGGACACATATATGAGTTTACAACCCATGTTGGTGCACCGGAGCATGTGCATGTAGTTTAATTTTGAATTGTGCACCTGAAATGGCTAGAAAACCAATTTAATGTATAAAATGTTCAAACAAACCCTGAATAATTCCAATTCTTTTACGACACACATATAGTTGCATGTTCACTGCAGATAAAAGGTCTAGCAATTCAAACACCGTCCATTGCCGCTGTGACCCCATTATGTAATTCAAATCAAGATGAAAAATCAAGTAGACCCCACTGTAACCATGGAAATTCGAACCAAAATTTTTGACGTTCAAACTCATCACACACGGGTTAAGCTATCTGAATCGTTTGTGATGTTCACATATCGTACACAGTTCTGAATAAGGGACCATGTCTAATGACACTTTGCGTGCCAGTTTTTTCGCTGAAGCGATTCCAAATTTTCGGCTTCCGCGGAAATATCTACCTCCCCGCCCCCTCCCCCTTACCAAAAGCCACATTTCCCCTGTTTCTGTCTTCCTTTCCAAGTTGAAACCTTCACTCCTTGCTTGCAGCGCCACCTACTCACCGGCGACAGTCCTTCATGCTGCTCGGCCTCGTCTATCCCGGCAGGTAATCCACACCCGACCCCCATCCTCCTCCTCCTTCCACATCCCACATGCCCCGACCGTCGGCGCGAGCGCGACACCTTCCACCCAAATCACCGACCCCTCCACCAAATAAGCACCGCCCTAAGCCATGGTGCACGCAGTATAGCCAGGATCTCAAGGAGCATTTGGCAGCGGAGAAGCAAATCGCGGCCGCACGCGCGGATGAGGTCGCGATGGCTGCCATTCGTGCCGACCCCCAGATCTTGGAGGAGCACCTTGCCATTTGCTAGCTACGCCAGTTAAGCATGCTCGGTTTACCCGTTGCGTGTGCTGCTCCTACCTTTCCTTCATAAATTCTAGTGAATTGTACTATCTAATTTTACCATGCAATCTGTTGCTCTAGTGTATATGTTCTATATGTCGTGCAGTGTGGTGCTCACTTATTAACTGTTTTGTTAATTAGTTGTCGTCTTCAGTTAACTATTTGGTTCAATTCTGCAAATGTGATGTTCAATTCTTCAGGCTGCAATTTTGTATTGTCTTCCATGTGAAAAATAAATCGAATTTATCTTTACAAAATACATGAGAAACGAATACAATTGCTATATTTCCAAGTTGTCAAGCATGCTTGGTTTGGTTATACATTGTGCAATGTGGTGCTCAGTTAATGTTTGGTTCATTTGTGTTGTGGTGTTTAGTTAACTGTTTGGTTCAATTCTGCAATGCGATGTTCAATAGTTGTGGGTGCATTCTGTTATTGTATACCATGTGAGGAATAAATTGAATTTGGCTGTACTAAATACATGAGAAACAAATACAATTGCTATATTTCCAAGTTCTTAAGCATGCTTGGTTTGGTTAACTATCTGATCTTCTATTAGGAGTATGTTATATTGTGCAATGTGGTGCTTAGTTAATGTTTGGTTCATTTGTTGTGGTGTTTAGTTAACTGCTTGGTTCAATTCTGCAATGCGATGTCCAATTGTCGTTGGTAGAATTTTGTATTGTTGTGCATGTGAGGAATAAATCGAATTTGGCTGCACTTAATACATGAGAAACATATACAAGTGCTATATTTCCTAGTTCTTAATCATGCTTGGTTTGGATAAGTGGGTTTTCCATGTGGCTTGAATTAATCTGATGAATCTGCAATGTGCTTATTTTTCATCAACATATTTTACTGATAGCATGCGAACCCTTACTTAACCTGATGACTAACTACCTTATATGTGTTGCAGGGAAACAATGGGAAGCACTGAGGTTTACAATCGAGGTTAGCACGTGCATGGTCCATTGTCTAATAGCACATTATTGTGCAATTGCAGGAACCATTCTAATATTTAGGTTTTTAACAATTTGGTCTTGCACATGTAGGTCCTGCTGTCAGAGGTTTTGACCCACTGTTCGACCCTTTTTGCATATGGGGAATGAGTTGTCCATGAATATCAATCAAATCAAGAAACTCAGAAAGATTGTTAGGATAAAGAAATTAGCGACAAAAAACAACAAGATCTTTGTCTGCACAATGAAGAAGACATCAGTTCACTACAAGATGGTACTAACTATTATACCTTGTCTTTTTTATTCCTTTGCCCCATTTCCAATATAGAGAAGATATTTATGCACGTCCTTGTTTTCAGGCCTTTCCAAAGCAGTTCACTGATGATTACGTCTCAAACCACCTCTATGGTCAGGAGGCGAGGAAGGTTCTCATACAACACCCACGGTTCAATATTGAAGTGTTCCTAAAGAGGACGAAGGATGGACGATCAATCATCCACAGGCACTGGCCTAAAGTTGCAAAGACCTTGAACATGAATGAAGGCTCAATATTCGCCTTTTGCTTCAGCAGTTTTCCAGATGAGATGCATCTGTCTATATACCGTCTATGATGCTAATTTCGAAAGGTTCTACATGTTGCATGTGAAACTTGGTGCTGGTGCAGTTGTGTAATGGGGTAGCTGAGTGCGGAAGCTATATCATGTTGTACTCTGATGTATTTTAATTATGAAATTCTGCTTCCTTAATATGGAAATGAAATATATTATGTCTTAATATGAATGTCAATTAGATTAATAAATGGATTATTAATAATAGGGTAATTAGCCTGCTAATGGCGAATTAGCCTGCTAATTGGGTTTTGCTATTGCAAACGGTTATTGAAAAAATACCGTGGGCGATGACCTCAGGCAATGCACACAGTTTCTAGGAATAAACCGTGTGGGATCAATGAACAATCACACACGACTTTCTCTTGAAAACTGTTTGTGTTAGGCCACCTTGCGCAAGCGTTTACCACATAAAAATTGTGTGTGATGGACAGCCTTTGCCACACAGTTTCTTCTACGGACCGTGTGTGATGCATTCAATAACACAAACAATAAAATTGTTAATATCGTGTGCAATGGCAACGCTATCACAAACGATTTAACAGGAAAAATTGTGTGTGATGTACCTGTGAACAGAAACATTTTCCTTGGAGTGACTGTGTGGGATGTACATACAAATGGAAATGTTTAGCGGGGACTGACTGTGTGGGATGTACTTGCGACCGGAAACAATTTCGCCTGTATATTTGTATTTTTTTTTAGCTCTACTATACGTATTTCCGTATTTGAGCGCTTGTTGGTCGCACACGACCTCATTTTGCCGAGCGTGTGTGCCAGGAGGGCATATCCTCGATGGTTTCTAGGTCGTGTGGGAAGGACCCCCCTATCGCCCACACTCACTAGGCGACGGTTCCAAATGCCGTCACGGAAAGGGGTTAAAAACCATTTGTATAGCACCGATGCGTACTAGTGATTAGTCAATCAATATCGATTGGATTAAAGGCTAAGTGCATTGGAAGTGTAGATGTACACTCTTTGTTGGAAAATTTTCTAATGCTAGATGTACAGTTTTTCATGGACCGAGGGAGTACACGTGCATGCACTCACATACACAGCTAGGGTGGTTCGCGCGCAAGGGTTGGACTCCTGTCACGCCTGCGTAAAGTTTGGTTTGACTGGTTTCTTTGCTCTGCCAACTGACAGGTGGGACCTAGAAACTAGGTGTCAATTTAACCAGTCAATAAAGTGCCACGTCGACTATGTGGCCGGTTAGTAGGTTGCAATACGGTGAGCTAGTGACCGTATAATCACCGCAAAACTATATAGTGACCGTAATGAGCATATTGTTACATACGTTGACCGCCAGTGTATTTTTCTCGTTTCAAATTAAGCCATATTAACCGGAAAGGACGCGGTATGGACTAGTACTACTTTGATGTGTCCCGTCAACTCACCGAATGAGGAGAAGCTTGCTTACTACACCCTCTCCCTCGCCCACGCGTGGTGGCTCGCAGGACGAGGAGAGGGTTTTGACTACAGCACCCTCTCCCTCGCCCTGGCCCTCACGGTGGACGTGCAGCAGTTCATTCGGTGTCAGATTGCCAGAAGCATATTGTACTGTAGTATCATCATTGTTGGACCTTCCGAAGAGGCGAAGAGCCAAGTGCAAGGTTCACAGGAGTACGAACTGTTGAACCTCCCGAAGAGGCAAAGAGCCAAGCGCAAGGTTTTATAGGAGTTATCGTCCTAGTACTACAACTATAGCGAATGATGCTACTGTATGATGCCGCCACGTCACCTATATCCAAAGCTGTGCCACCTTTTTTTCTCACAGAGCGTGTTGGAGCCCGTGCAACAGCCACACAAGTTGCACGTACACATAACACATTTACTAGTAATAAATTCTAAATGACAAATGCCAGTATGCCACACAAGTTCATCTCCACTTCATGTGATAAATTTGTGCATGACTAGTCTACATATATTCACAGTGCTACCATTCACAATTTACCATACTCCACTTACATGTTATAGATGGGCTCCATGTCCTCCTTCAGGTTCCAGTCCCAGGTGTTCTTCGTAGATGGCACGATCCATAGCGGTGGGCAACGGGAATCATTGTCACAGCTTTCTAGTCCGGTTCCACCTGATTGTCGTGGGAAACCACGGCCACCTATCGGGCCATGAGCCCCTTTCTGGTTCGTCGGGGGGACAACACGTTGCACAAAGAGCGGAGGAGCGTGAGACAGCACGGCAGAGATCACGCGGGTAGTTTTTACCCAGGTTTGGGCCGCCGCGAGGTGTAAAACCCTACTCCTGCTTTGGTGGATCGATGGTGGAAAAATGTGGTGGTTGAGAGAGTCCTGGATTAGGGGGTCCTCAGGTGTCGGGACTGTGTGATATGGGCTGGACTGATGGGCCGTGAAGATACAAGGTAGAAGACCTTCCCCCGTGTCCGGATAGGGCTCTCCTATGCGTGGATGGCAACATTGGCATCCGGATATGTAATTTCCTTCTTCTGCAAGCTAACTCTGTACAACCCTAGGCCCCTCCGGTGTCTATATAAACCGGAGGGTTTAGTCCGTAGAGGCTATCTGAATTCATATAGGCTAGACATCTAGGGTTTAGCCATTACGATCTCGAGGTAGATCGACTCTTGTAACCCCTATACTCATCAAATACAAGCGAGCAGGACGTAGGGTTTTACCTCCATCAAGAGGGCCCGAACCTATGTAAACATCATGTTCCCTGTGTCCTTTGTTACCTTCGATCCTCAGACGCACAGTTCGGAACCCCCTACCCGAGATCGGCCGGTTTTGACACGGACATTGGTGCTTGCATTGAGAGTTCCTTTGTGTCGTCGACAGAAGGATCGATGGCTCGCCTTGTCATCAATGATGATATTACTTCTAGACGGGCCCTAACTCCAGGACAGGTCCTCCAGCTCGGCGGTTTCACCATAGGCGCTCGCCCGGCCAACAAGCCAGCGGCGGCCCCCACAATCGCCAAACATCATCTCCGCGCCAGCCCTGAACAATCTGAAAAGATGGATCCGGCAGATGTCTCGTCCTTGAACGAGCTGCTAGATCACATCGCCGCTTTGGGAATCGCATTAGACTATGATCAGATTGGGCTTAAACCCGATCAGAGGGAAACCAAGTCCTCACCGATCACCCACCTGGTAGCGGTCGTTGAGGAACGGGCTGAGAACACTTCTCCCCCTAAGTTAAGCACCAGCTATGTTCGGATCTCTGAACCCTGCGGGCCGGATACCTAGCCTCAGGAGGAGACTTCATGTCCCCTTAACACAAGATCAGGCATTGAGCTCGGAGTTCTTCAGGACCTTGCTGATCCTGAACTGGTGTCCTCGGAGGTTCTTCAAACTCCGAATCCAATTGTGGGTCAGGGTCCGGATTTTAAACCACCCACCCACCACAAGCAATACTCCCCAAGTAATTCAGGTCCTCCAGACATCTGTGACCTAATGTATGTACGACAGCAACCTCAGGAAACGGTCCATCACTTCTGGGCCAGGTTCCTTCTTGTTAAAAACAAGATTAAAGATTGCTGCGACGATGACGCGATTTCAATTTTTTGCCGCAACTGTACGGACAAGGGAATTCTCAATGCCCTCAACCGCCGCCGCATACTGCACTTTGCAGAGTTGGCACACATAGTACAAAAGTACTGCGCAATGGAAAGCGCCTGGCAAGCCCAGACAGCCCGGTGGGAACCTCCTGCCTTCAAGCAGCACATCGGACGGGCCAAGAGGATGCACCCTTACGAGGCACCCGATCACAAGCCTATAGACAAGAAAAACAAGCCCTTCACGGGACAAAGAACCGTCCTTGACGAACTACTCGACAAGCCCTGTCAGATTCTCACGACGCCGAGCACCAAACCAACGCATAGCCTTCGAGCATGTTGGGTACTCCGGTAGGTGGCTAAGAGCGGTGAGGCCATCCTCACAACATTGCCCCAGAGAAGCACTCCTCGGAGGATGACGACCACAACGTCTTCACGGTCTTCGAGACCTTTTCTTCAAATAACCAGTGCAAAAGGGCGCTCCGCGACCTAGCCGAAGTTAACCAAATAGCTGTAGTAAATCCTTGGAACGACATGGCGATAACCTTCACCGCCGACGACGAACCAAGGGCCCGATCAGTCCGAGCACCAGCCGCCTTGGTCTCAAACCCAATCGTGGACGGCTTTCGACTCACCAAAGTGCTCATGGACGGCGGTAGCGGACTGAACGTCATCTATGAAGATACGCTCGACAAAATGCAAATGGACATGAGTCGCATCGAGCAAAGCAGTACCACCTTTCGAGGCATCATCCCCAGTCGAGAAGCACGATGCTCAGGGAAAATTAAACTGGATGTAGTATTCAGCACGCTGGAGAACTACAGGTCTGAAGAATTGCTCTTCCACGTGGCACCCTTCAATAGCGGATACCATGCCCTCTTGGGGCACGACGCCTTCACACGCTTCCAAGCCATACCCCATTACGGGTACATGAAGCTTAAAATGCCAGGGCCTAATGGAGTGATCACCATCACCAGTGATCCGGATATAGCACTCCGCGTCGAAAACAAAACCGCATCCTTGGCCCTCGAGGCACTATCCGAAGCCATCACGGCCGAAGAATTAACCACCCTGCATTCCAAAGTGGACAAGGACGACGTGATCCTCGACAAGAGGCCGAAGTCCACCTCTTTCAAACCGCAGATGAAATAGTCAAATTTCAAGTACACCCAACGGATCCTCACAAAACAGCGTCCATTGGAGCACAACTGGATCCGGCAGTCGACACCACCCTACGAGCGTTCCTACGCGAAAACTGGGATATCTTCGCTTGGCACCCTTCAGACATGCCTGGGATCCCATGCGAATGGGCTGAACACAGCCTCAATATTATAAAGGGATTCAAACCAGTCAAGCAGACGCTGCGGCGGTTCTCCGAACCCAAACAACAAGCCATGGGGGAGGAGCTAGCCAAACTACTCGAGACCGGATTCATCAGAGAAATTAAACACCCGGACTGGTTAGCCAACCTGGTCATGGTGCCAAAGAAGGACAAATCCTGGCGCTTTTGTGTCGATTTCAAAGACCTCAATAAGGCATGCCCTAAGGACCCCTTCCCACTACCCCGCATCGACCAAATCATTGATGCAACCGCGGGACACGACTCACTGTGTTTCCTCGATGCCTACTCCGGATACCATCAAATTAAGATGAAGGAATCCGACCAGGCCGCAACAGCCTTTATTACCCCGTATGGGCCCTTTTGCTTCAACACTATGCCTTTCGGGCTCAAAAACGCTGGCGCCACTTACCAACGCATGATTCAAACATGTTTGGAAAAGCAAATCGGCAAAACAGTGGAGGCATACATGGACGACGTGGTCGTCAAGACTAAGCACGCCGAATCACTGGTAGATGATTTATGCCTCACATTTCACAATCTCCGAACATATGACATACGGCTCAATCGGGAAAAATGTGTCTGGAGTTCCAGCTGGAAAACTACTCGGGTTCATCATTTCGAATAGTGGAATCGAGGTGAACCCAGCCAAAATTCGAGCCCTGTCACAATTGGCAACGCCAACAGACTTAAAGCAGGTCCAGAAACTAGTTGGGTGTGTGGCAGCCTTGAGCCGCTTTATCTCTAGATTGGGAGAAAAGGCACTACCACTTTATCGACTGCTCCGACTCACCGACCATTTTGAATGGACGGATGCGGCTACAGCCAGATTGGAAGAGATAAAAATTTTGTTAGCAAGCAACCCAATCCTTGCCGCACCAAGTGCGGGTGAGCCCATGTTGCTCTACATATCTGCGACTCACCAGGTGGTGAGCGTCGTACTCATCGTCAAACGAGAGGAAGAGGGACATAAGTTCCCACTACAGAAACCAGTATACTATGTATCGGCGGTCCTTACACCATGCAAGTCTCGATACCCACACTATCAGAAGATAGCGTATGCGGTCTTCATGGCATCCCGAAAGTTACGACACTACTTTCAAGAGTGTTCGATTACAGTGGCATCCGAAGTACCACTCAATGATATCATAAATAATCGGGACGCCACAGGCCGCATAGCCAAATGACCCATCGAGCTCCTGCCGTTTGAAATAACATACAAGCCACGCTGAGCTATTAAATCTCAGGTGCTGGCCGACTTTGTCGCTGAGTGGACGGAGGCCGAACTCCCTAAAGAGTACATTATGTACTCCAACTGGATAATGCACTTCGACGGCTCTAAAATGTTAGCCGGATTGGGGGCTGGTGTCATCTTAACATCTCCTACTGGGGACATAGTCCTCTACGTGTTACAAATCATGTACACGGACTCCAACAACGCGGCCGAATGCGAGGCATTACTACAAGGTCTCCGAATGGCTATTTCTATGGGTATACAACGCCTAGAGGTGTGCAGAGATTCGAACCTCGCAATATCCCAAATAAATGGAGAATTTGATGCAAAAGATCTAAAGATGGCAGCATACCGAAACACCGTACTCAACATATCAGCTCGGTTTGAAGGGCTCGAGTTCCACCACGTCGCCCGGGATAGTAATCAGGCAGCGGACATCCTTGCTCGAATGGGCGCTAAACGTGACCTCGTCCCGCCCAACACATTTGTGGAAAGGCTCTTTAAGCCATCCGTGGTATGGCAGGACGAGAGCGGAAATACTAGTCCGGCGCCGATCATACCCCAGAGGCCGAACATAATTCAGATATCATCGAGGGCTTGGGCACCGAAGTGACACCTTCTGCTCATGTTATCATGGCCGTCATTGCTCCATGGACCGAACCCTTCCTGGCTTACCTTAAAAAGCAGGAGCTCCCTGATGACCAGAACGAGGCCCGTCGCATAGTTCGACGCTCTAAAGCCTACAAAGTTCACGAAGGTGAACTCTACAAGAAAAGTACTACTGGAGTCCTTCAAAGGTGTATCTCCGAAGAGGAGGGACAGCAGCTCTTGGCCGAAATACATGCTGGTCTAGGTGGCCATCACACCGCAGCTCAGGCCCTCGTAAGCAAGGCCTTCCGTACAGGCTTCTTTTGGCCAACGGCCCGAGCAGATGCACAGGCCCTTGTACAGCGTTGTGTAGGTTGTCAGCTTCTCGCCAATCAAAGTCATATGCCGCCCACTACCCTAAGAACAATCCCCATCACTTGGCCTTTTGCGATCTGGGGGCTAGATATGGTCGGACCCCTTAAAGGGGGCAGCCATAAGAAGAAATATTTGCTGGTTATGGTGGATAAATTCACTAAGTGGATAGACGCCAAACCGGTAAAAATGGACGAAGCTGGGCCGGTGATCGACTTTATATCCGGCGTTGTACACCGTTATGGTGTCCCGCACAGCATCATTACTGACAACGGCTCTAACTTCACAGCCGATGAGGTGAAAATTTGGTGTGCTAACATGGGCATTAAGCTCGATTACGCCTCTGTCTATCACCCTCAAATGAACGGTCAAGTCGAACGGGTTAATGGCCTGATAATGAGTGGCATTAAACTAGTGCGATCCCTACGAGAGTCGGATAAGCACTGGGTTGAGGAACTCGATTCCATACTCTGGGGTCTACGAACTATGCCTAATCGCATGACCGGATACACACCTTTTTTCATGGTGTACGGCGCGGAGGCGTTCTTGCCCTGCGACATTATTCATGACTCACCTCGAGTGCGCATGTACGAAGAGAGAGAAACCGAGCTCGATCGGCAGGACGACTTGGACGGCCTTGAAGAGGAGCGTGATGTGGCACGAGCACGTTCTGCATTTTATCAACAGCAGGCTCGGCGATACCAAAGTAGACAAGTGCGGGCCAAGACTTATAATGTCGGCGAACTCGTTTTACGCCTCCCAGAGAAAAAGAAGGACAACCTCAAACCTAAATGGGAGGGCCCCTTCATCATAGATGAAGTTCTCACCGGAGGAGCCTATCGCCTTCGTAATGCATTGGACAATTGCCTCAAGCCAAACCCATGGAACGCTGCTCGGCTCTGAAGATTCTACGCATAAGTTCGGCCATGTACCTTTCGTTCCCCTTTCTTTTTTCTCCCTCTTCGTTTTCTTTTTCTTCTTTCTTCCTAGTTTTTTACAATTTTCCCAGGATATGTTCGGATATGCCGAACTCTTAAAGGGCACACATCCTTAAATGTATACAACCTATTATGACTGGGGGCTTCTTTGACGAAGCTTATTACTAAACAGTTGCAGGCCTACATTGGCTATGTCGTTTGATTTATATAATACTTTGCCATCATATGCACCTCTATGACTTAAGTTTTTGCCAAGCTGGGTTGCCTCATGATGTCTACTATGCAACTTTATTCTTGTAGACACGTGTTGGGCCTCCAAGCGCAGAGTTTTGTAGGACAGTAGCAATTTTCCCTCAAGTGGATGACCTAAGGTTTATCAATCCGTGGGAGGTGTAGGATGAAGATGGTCTCTCTCAAGCAACCCTGCAACCAAATAACAAAAAGTCTCTTGTGTCCCCAACACACCAAATACAATGGCAAATTGTATAGGTGCACTAGTTCGGCGAAGAGACGATGATAAAAGTGTAATATGGATAGTAGATATTGGTTTTTGTAGTGCGAACAATAAAAAACAGCAAGGTAGCAAGTAACAAAAGTGAGCACAAACGGTATTGCAATGCTTAAAAATGAGGCCTAGGGTCCGTACTTTTGCTAGTGCAACCTCTCAACAATGCTAACATAGTTGGATCATATGATTATCCCTCAAAGTGCAGTAAAGAATCACTCCCGAGTTCCTATTAGCCGAGGACAAAAGATAGGAATTGTTTGTAGAGCAAGAAACCACCTCAAAGCTATTCCCTTCATTCGATCTATTCAAGAGTTCGTACTAAAATAACACAAAGCTATTTTTTCCGTTCGATCTATCCTAGAGTTCGTACTAGAATAACACCAAAGAAAATTCATATTCATAATACTCCATCCACACAAAGAACTATAAAGAGACCCCAAAGTTTCCGTCGAAGAAAAACGTGCATCAACCCCTATGCATAGATTACCCCAATATCACCGCAGGAATCCGCGAGTTGAATGCCATAACACATATCGAGTGAACCAATAGGATACCTCATTGTCACCTCAAGTATTCATATTGCAAGACATATATCATGTGTTCTCATCACTGAATATTCAATCCGACAAGACAAAACTTTGAAGGGTAAAGATTTAATTCATCATAACAAGAGTATAGAGGGGAGAAACATCATATGATCCGACTATATTAACAAAGCCCATGATATAGATCACGAGAGAGAGAGATCAAACACATAGCTACTGGTACAAACCCTCAGCCCTGAGGGTAGACTACTCCCTCCTCATCGTGGTGGCCACCGGGATGATGAAGATGGCCACCGGTGATGATCTCCCCCTCCGGCAGGGTGCCGGAACGGGGTCTAGATTGGTTTTCGGTGGCTATAGAGCCTTGCGGCGGCGGAACTTCTGATCTATGTTAACCCCGAAGGGTTTCGGAATATTTGGGAATTTATAGTGCAAAGAAGGGGTGCGGGAGGCCACCGAGGTGGGCACAACCCACCTGGGCGTGCCCCCCTCGGGGCACCCCCCTGGTGCAGCTCAGGCCCATTGGGTTCCTTCTGGTCCAGAAAAAATCTCCGTCAAGTTTCGTTGCGTTTGGACTCTGTTTGTTATTGATTTCCTGCGATGTAAAAAACAAGCAAAAAACAGCAACTGGCACTGGGCACTGGGCACTGGTTCAATAGGTTAGTCCCAAAAAATGATATAAAGTTGCTATAAAATGATTGTAAAACACCCAAGAATGATAAAATAACAGCATGAATACTTCATAAATTATAGATATGTTGGAGACATATCAGCATCCCCAAGCTTAATTCCTACTCGTCCTCGAGTAGGTAAATGATAAAAGAAATAATTTATGAAGTGTGAATGCTAGCAAAGTGCATAAGTTTGATCAATGATAATTTCAATCACTTTTCCTAGCATCATAACAGCAATTCATTCTTATAAAACTTCTCATGTTATAGTAGCAACCAATTCACATGTTAAGGTTCAAACAATGAATTCTCTTGAAACTCAACAACCTATGTTCTCAGTCACCAAGCAATTGCAATTCAACTTATTCAACAGAGTTTAAGTAAGAGCTCCACATACTCAACCATCATATAGTCTTCTATGATTGCTAACACTCACCGCATACACATGAGCAAAACGTTTCAACCGGACACATAGAAAGATAGGGGCTTATTGTTTTGCCTCCCAACGTATTCACCTCAAGGGTGATGTCAACAATAATAACTCATGCTACCCATATTCAACTGGACATATGTGCTTAGATCTTTCCTCACCACATGATGCTTGCCAAAAGAGAAAAATAAAAAGGAATAGAGAGAAAAACTTTGACTCTTTGCATAAAAGTAAATACTGAAAAGTAAAAGATAGGCCCTTCGCAGAGGGAAGCAGAGGTTGCCATGCGCTTATTTGTTTGTATGTTCAATTCCTTAGTGCAAAAGAACGTCATGTTATATTGCCCCTTATGATAGCAACCTTTATTATGCAGTCCATCGCTTTTATTGCTTTGCCATCATAAGTTCGTACAACGCTCAATTTTCTCTTACACTAAATGATCTCACACTTTTAGAAGCAATTTTTATTGCCTTATTGCACCGATGACAACTTACTTGAAGGATCTTGCTCAATCCTTAGGTAGGTATGGTGGACACTTGAAAATAAGATTTGGGTTTAAGGGTTTTTGGATGCACAAGTAGTATCTCTACTTGGTGCGGAATTTTTGGCTAGCAAAGATGGGGGGCAAGCACCACATGTTGAAGGATCTATGACAATATAACTTCTATGTGAATATGGACAAACATAAATCATTACGTTGTCTTCCTTGTCCAACGTCAACAATTTTGGCATATAATATTTTGATGGGGGCTCATAATTACAAAAGATTTCCATGATAGTGTATTTGCATGTGAAAGTTCTCTTCCTTATACTAATTATTTGTGAATTGCTTGTATGACCAATATTGTGATTGTCAAGCCTCAAAAGATTTCACATTCTAAACCCAATGTGACGCTACCACTAGGCATGATATGATTTCAACTTCAGGACATTCAATTTATTCAAAAATTTACTCATAGGATATAAGTGAAGCACAAGAGTAAATGACAAACTACTCCAAAAAGATATAAGTGAAGATCATGCGAGTAGTTAAGTAAATAGATAGCTATGTGAGGACTCTCTTTTATTTAAAAACTTTCATATCTAAGTATTTTATTAAAACAGCAAGCAAAAACAAAATAAAATGACATTCCAAGAATAGCACACATCATGTGAAGAAGCAAGAACTTAGGTTCAACCGATACTAACCGATAATTGTTGAAGAAGAAAGGTGGGATGCCTACCGGGGCATCCCCAAGCTTAGATGCTTGAGACTTCTTGAAATATTATCTTGGGATGCCTTGGGCATCCCCAAGCTTGAGCTTTTGTGTCTCCTTAATTCCTTTTATATCACGGTTTCCCTAAATCTTAAAAACTTCATCCACACAAAACTCAACAAGAACTCATGAGATACGTTAGTATAAACCAATGCAAAAACCTTATCATTCTATACTGTAGCAAATCACTAACATTATTATTCAACATTGCATACTAAATGCCTCTGCATATTTAATACTCCGATCCTCAAATAGAATCATTAAACAAGCAAACATATGCAAACAATGCAAACATAACAGCAATCTGCCAAAACAGTACAGTATGTAAAGAATGCAAGAGTCTCCATACTTATTCAACTCCAAAAGTTATGAAAATTTAACACACTGTAGAAAATTTATCAGAGCTTATTTTTCAAAAAGTGTCAACCTTTTATCACATTCTGACATTTCTTGGGAATTTTTGCAGCAGCAGTAAACTTTCAGTTTTGAAACAGCAACATGTATACTTGCAAAATAAGCATGGTGAGGGGTATCCTTGACATTTTTATTGAAATAAAATATGCAAAACATTATTCTAAATAACAGCAAGCAAATCCTAACAAAATAAATTGACGCTCCAAGTAAAACACATATCATGTGACGAATGAAAACATAGCTCTAAGTGAAGTTACCGATAATGTTGGAGACGAAAGAGGGGATGCCTTCCGGGGCATCCCCAAGCTTAGTTGCTTGGTTCTTCCTTGAATGTTACCTTGGGGGTTCCTTGGGCATCCCCAAGCTTAGGGTCTTGTCACTCCTTATTCTCCTCATATCGATATCTCACCCAAAACTTGAAAACTTCAATCACACAAAACTTAACGGAACTTCGTGAGATTGGTTAGTATGATAAAGAGCAAACCATTTCACTTTGGTACTGTCAAAGACAAGATTCATAATTGTTTCCACACAATTCCTACTGTAGCATATCATTTACACAATTTATATTGAGCAATATAAGCCATAGAAACTAGGAAACAAGCAAACTATGCATTGAAAACAGAATCTGTCAAAAACAGAACAGTCTGTAATGATCTGAATTGTTCTCATACTTCTGCAACTCTAAAAATTCTTATAAATTAGGAAAACGTAGTTAATTTGTATATAAGTCATCTGTAAAAAAATTCAGATCAAAATCACGTTCCAGTGAATTACAGAAATTCCTGGACTGGGCGCAAAAGTTTCTGTTTTTGGACAGAATCAAGTCAACTATCATCCACACTATCCCAAAGGCTTTACTTGGCACTTTATTGAAACAAAAGCTATAAAACTTTATTAATACAGTAGCAAAATCATGAGAACACACAAAAACAGTAGGTAAAAGTGTTGGGTTGTCTCCCAACAAGCACTTTTCTTTAATGCCTTTTTAGCTAGGCATGATGATTTCAATGATGCTCGCATAAAAGATAAGAATTGAAACATGAAGAGAGCATCATGAAGCATATGACTAGCACATTTAAGTCTAATCCACTTCCTATGCATAGGTATTTTGTGAGCAAACAATTTATGGGAACAAGAATTAACTTGCATAGGAAGGCAAAACAAGCAAAGCTTCAAGATTTTCAACACATAGAGAGGAAACTTGATATTTTTGCAATATGTAAAAGCATATGTTCCTTTCTCATAGTAATTTTAAGTAGCATCATGAATGAATTAAACAATATAACTATCACATAAAGCACTATTTTCATGATGCATAAGCATAGAAATTTTGTTACTCTCCACATAAGCAAATTTATTCTCATCAATAGTAGTGGGAGCAAACTCAACAAAATAACTATCATGTGATTGAAAATAGAAATCATGATGACAAATTTCATGGTTATCATTATTCAATATAGCATACATGTCATCACCATAATCATCATAGATAGCAACCTTGTTCTCATAGTCAATTGAAGCCTCATCCAAAATGATGGATTCATCATTAAATAAAGTCATGGCCTCTCCAAATCCACTTTCATCATTATAATCATCATAAATAGGAGGCATGCAATCATTATAATAATTTTTCTCGTCAAAACTTGGGCGAGTAAAAATATCATCTTCATCAAACATAGCATCCCCAAGCTTATGGCTTTGCATATCACTAGCATCATGGATATTCAAAGAATTCATACTAGCAACATTGCAATCATGCTCATCATTCAAATATTTTGTGCCAAACATTTTATTGACTTCTTCTTCTAACAATTGAGCACAATTTTCCGATCCATCATTTTCAAGAAAGATATTATAAAGATGATCAATAATATGATGCAACCTCAATTCCATTTTTTCTATAGTTTTCTTTTATAAACCAAACTAGTGATAAAACAAGAAACTAAAAGATTCAATTGCAAGATCTAAACATATACCTTCATGCACTCACCTCCCTGGCAACGGCGCCAGAACAGAGCTTGATGTCTACTACGCAACTTTATTCTTGTAGACATGTGTTGGGCCTCCAAGCGCAGAGTTTTGTAGGACAGTAGCAATTTTCCCTCAAGTGGATGACCTAAGGTTTATCAATCCGTGGGAGGTGTAGGATGAAGATGGTATCTCTCAAGCAACCGTGCAACCAAATAACAAAAAGTCTATTGTATGCCCAACACACCAAATACAATGGCAAATTGTGTAGGTGCACTAGTTCGGCGAAGAGACGATGATAAAAGTGTAATATGGATAGTAGATATTGGTTTTTGTAGTGCGAACAATAAAAAACAGCAAGGTAGCAAGTAACAAAAGTGAGCACAAACGGTATTGCAATGCTTAAAAATGAGGCCTAAGGTCCGTACTTTCGCTAGTGCAACCTCTCAACAATGCTAACATAGTTGGATCATATGATTATCCCTCAAAGTGCAGTAAAGAATCACTCCCGAGTTCCTATTAGCGGAGGACAAAAGATAGGAATTGTTTGTAGAGCACGAAACCACCTCAAAGCTATTCCCTTCGTTCGATCTATTCAAGAGTTCGTACTAAAATAACACAAAGCTATTTTTTCCGTTCGATCTATCCTAGAGTTTGTACTAGAATAACACCAAAGCAAATTCATATTCATAATACTCCATCCACACAAAGAACTATAAAGAGACCCCAAAGTTTCCGTCGGAGAAAAACGTGCATCAACCCCTATGCATGGATTACCCTAATATCACCGCGGGAATCCGCGAGTTGAATGCCATAACACATATCGAGTGAATCAATAGGATACCTCATTGTCACCTCAAGTATTCATATTGCAAGACATATATCATGTGTTCTCATCTCTGAATATTCAATCCGACAAGACAAAACTTTGAAGGGTAAAGATTCAATTCATCATAACAAGAGTATAGAGGGGAGAAACATCATATGATCCAACTATATTAACAAAGCCCATGATATAGATCACGAGAGAGAGAGAGATCAAACACATAGCTACTGGTACAAACTCTCAGCCCCGAGGGTGGACTACTCCCTCCTCATCGTGGTGGCCGCCGGGATGATGAAGATGGCCACCGATGATGATCTCCCCCTCCGGCAGGGTGCCGGAACAGGGTCTAGATTGGTTTTCGGTGGCTACAGAGCCTTGCGGCGGCGGAACTTATGATCTAGGTTAACCCCGAAGGGTTTCGGAATATTTGGGGATTTATAGTGCAAAGAAGGGGCGCGGGAGGCCACCGAGGTGGGCACAACCCACCTGGGCGTGCCAGGGGGCCCTGGCGCACCCTGGTGGGTTGTGCCCACCTCGGTGGCCTCCCCCAGGTGCAGCTCAGGCCCATTGGGTTCCTTCTGGTCCAGAAAAAATCTCCGTAAAGTTTCATTGCGTTTGGACTCCATTTGATATTGATTTCCTGCGATGTAAAAAACAAGCAAAAAACAGCAACTGGCACTGGGCACTGGGTCAATAGGTTAGTCCCAAAAAATGATATAAAGTTGCTATAAAATGATTGTAAAACACCCAAGAATGATAATATAACAGCATGAATACTTCGTAAATTATAGATATGTTGGAGACGTATCACCTCATTCCTGTGTTTATACCCCACGTTCCCGATTGTTCGGCTAGGGTGTAAAGGGAGCACCTCTGCAATTGTTACAACCGGGTAATCCGGACCTGTACCTCAGACGGGTGAAGCCGAAAGCTAGCGTTCTTAAGGGAATAATTGGTCGGCAAGCAACGACGAATTACTTATGTTTCTGCAATTATTTTTCAACATGCAGGACATGCTCCCCATAATTCGAATCCAAGCCTAGGCATGCATAATTAAGCTTGTCGACCCAAGGAAAGGAACCCTTAACGAAACTATTTTCCTTGGAAGATGTTTCTTACTATAAAAGAGTAATATAAAATAACTCCCCGAACAAAATTTTGTCTGTTTGAGCAAAATGTCCGGATTGCCTAGTTTCCGGCCATAATGAATGTTTCGTACATTCCAATGTGATATCCAGAAAAACTCCACCTTTACGGATCGGAGGTTGAAGCCGAAGGCCTGCGATGACAAAATTTGACATGTTCGGTTGACAATAAGTTCGATGATGAAAGTACATTGCTACAATACATCGAATGTCTACTCTTTCTCTATGCCATCTATCAGACTGTCTAACTTACAGTCTTCCTGCGAATACTTCGCAGCTATCATTACTTGGTCATACACCAAATTCACTGGAATTTCTTTCCCGTCTGGTCCCTGTGGTCCCACTCGGGCCATATGATTTGGATCTAGCCTGGTGAAACGTGTTTTCACCATGGCCTAGGCTTCTCGTGCGCCTTCACGGCAGGCAGATGTCTTCCATAGCTCAAAGCGGCGCCGGGCACCTTTAAACAGGTTTGCTAAACCATCCATACTTTCTGCAGGGGTGTCAGATGGCCATAAAGCCTTGACCATACTCCTCATAGCTTTCCGGGCCCGCTCATGCACCACAGTCAGCTCTTTTAGCACGTCGCCTTGAAATTCGGATACTTCTCCTCCTGGTCGGCCAGTTAATAGACCTGCAGCCACAGATTTATGACATTCCGAATTGTGGACTAAACATGAGTTTATATGATGGTTTTAAAAAGGCATACTGAACATGCCGCTCTTCAACTTTTCATTCTCTTTTTGAGCGGCCAATAACTGAGACTTTAAGCTCTCCATCTCTTCGGATATTTTGCCTTTTCCCTCTTTGTGTTTTTTCTTCTTGGACGTGCTCATGTTCGCCTGTTTCATCTCCGCTAGTTCTGCAGTGACGGCATTCAACTGCATTCGGTTTGTTTCCAGCTACTGGGATACTGCAGTATTCTTCTCTTTAAGAACCTGCAGGTCATATCGATCCTTAAATCGATTGGATTCACCGCTTCAAGTCTCGGGGGCTACTAGCTTAGGTCTATCAAAATTGCATAAACTCTTACCTGTATATCCTTTGAAAATAGTTGAGTAACTCCGGCAAGCCCGTCTCGAGTAGCCCAGATATATGCATCCACCGAGCTAAGTACGGCAAATTCTTGGTCGGAAAAGACTGAAGCACGCATGGCCTCTTTCAGACGATGGTGGTTCATTACGCTCTCCACCTCAAAATTCGTGACAGATACATCATCCGAATCCTCATGAGGGGGCGGGACGGGCGTGGCGTCAGCCCTCATCCTAGTTGACGAGTTCGGCATCGGATTATCTGACATCCGGCTTGCCAGCCATTTCCCCACCGTCTGCCGCGTACTTCTCCTAAATCAAAGAAAGAAGGAGCCTTAATGATCCAAACTCATGCTTAGGCATGCATTAAATGGACATACCTCCCTGAAGACTGTGGAGACTCCACGGCATCCCCGGTTCTCCTTCGCCTTGAATGGTTCCCCTGCGTAGGGGCCGCCCTTGTTGGGACGTGACCCACTGAGCGCCGATCCTAGAGAGTATAGTTTAGTACGATGGATAATGGTGCAAGCAGGGACTTCTTTAAGAAGATTCTTCGAATACTTACAATGGAGTATGGTTAAGGGCGGGGGTAGTCGGCTATAATAGCCACCTCCGAACCATCGAGGCTCGCCTGATAGAATACTCCATCATCAAGCTCTATGTATATCTCCGAATCCTCGCGGAAGCCGGGGTCTTCCTCGCAGTTGTAATTCTCTGGCTGTGGGGTAGGACAGTGAACGTCCTCGATCATCTTCCTCCATGACTAATTCATGACAATAAAAGACATGTTGGTTAGCATGCCGGAATGGTAGTAAAGCCATACTAATGATCCAAGTCTTACCCATTCGGTGGGGTTGTACATGGAATAGCCTTCTCGGTAGTTTAAACGGAGGAAGTCGTCCTTTTCGCCCTTATATAGATCGGCCAAGATTACGGCCAGTTCGGCCGGAGTATCCGAACCCTTGCGTCTGTCTCGAGACACGTCGTCTTCTCTGTTGTAGCACCATAAGGGAGTTACTCTGGACTGAAGAGGCTGGACACATCTTTTTATTGCGATGGCCATAACCTCGACTATTGAGAGCTGGGCATGAACTAATAGTCTGACCTTGTCGACCAATCTTTTTATTTCCGCACTGTCCTCCTCCTCGCGACTTCGGGGATGCCAGTTAAGGCGCTTCTTTAAGGGAGCACTGGAAAACTCGGGAAGGCCGCGCCAGACTGGATCCGGCAATGGGACATCGTCCATGTAAAACCACTCTGAAGACCACTGTGGATATATCTCTTTGGGAGTCCCAGCGGGGTATCCGGATCCAGCTATATGCCATACTTCGGCCCTCCCCACTTCAAATATAGAGCCTCCTCGATGGCGGGGGACAAGGCAAAAGAACTTTTTCCATAGTTCGAAATGAGCCTCGATGCCTAAGAACAGTTCGCAGAGAGCAACGAAACCTGAGATGTGCAGAATCGAACCTAGGGTGAGGTTGTGCAGTTGGATGCCGTAAAATTCCAAAAGACCCCTGAGAAAGGGATGGATTGGAAATCCTAAACCCCGCAAAAGGAACGGCACAAAGCACACCCTTTCCTCCTTATTGGGGTTGGGGAAATTTTCAGCCATTACGTCGTTGCCGATTGAGGCCAATCTTGCTCGAATGGAGACTAGTTCTGCAGGGGGAAGATATCCCTGCATCTGGAGTCGACTCAGCTGAAGATGAGGTACTGAGCAGCTCTGCCAATCCCCCTCTTGAGGTCCATGAGGATGCGAGGAAGAGCTTGGGGCACTGGACATATTTGGAAGCTTTTTCGTGGCTAACCTTGACGGTTTTCTCTCCTTTGCGCGATGTGAGATGGCATTTGGGGGATCTAACCTCTTTATATATGCGCGTGAGGACGGGCTTATTTGCAAAGGTCATGGACCGTTCGCATTTGCCCGGTGCGTGGAAATCGAGGCGACAACAGGAAGGGGTCATAAAGACGGAACATGGAGGTCAAAGCCGGATTGCCGTCGATCGAAAGTATAATGAAGAACCCGCCTTGCAAAGCCAAAGACATAAAGCCGGATACTACATCGTCATTGAAGGCAAGTTCGGGGGCTACTGAGGGAGTCCTAGATTAGGGGGTCCTCGGGTGTCGGGACTGTGTGATATGGGCTGGACTGATGGACCGTGAAGATACAAGGTAGAAGACCTTCCCCCGTGTCCGGATAGGGCTCTCCTATGCGTGGATGGCAAGATTGGCGTCCGGATATGTAATCTCCTTCTTCTGCAAGATAACTCTGTACAACCCTAGGCCCCTCCGGTGTCTATATAAACCGAAGGGTTTAGTCCATAGAGGCTATCAAAATTCATATAGGCTAGACATCTAGGGTTTAGCCATTACGATCTCGAGGTAGATTGACTCTTGTAACCCATATACTCATCAAATACAATCGAGCGGGACATAGGGTTTTACCTCCATCAATAGGGCCCGAACCTGGGTGAACATCGTGTTCCCTGTGTCCTTTGTTACCTTCGATCCTCAGACGCACAATTCGGGACCCCCTACCCGAGATCGGCCGGTTTTGACACCGACAGTGGTGAGCGTAGCACACTTGCCCGGCAAGGTCGCCTAGAGGTGAAGTGGCTACGGGCGTATGGATATGAGAGGGGTCGAGCTTGCCAACCTCGCGAACCCCTTCTACGGTTGCCTTAGGCCTCCTTTTATAGGTTAAGGGGTCACCACAGTGGCAAATCAGTCATTATGCACTGATTAGATAGCAAATAGTGCTATCATACCTAACTCTGCAGGCTGACAGAGTGCATTAAATGCGCCGCTCAATGTCACATCATAGCTTACCCGACAGGCCCTACCGGGCCGTTTCGCCGGCTTGGCGCCTACTCGCTCGACTCGTCGCAGGACGGGTGTCGCTTGTAGGTATTTTCTGTAGGATGTGGCCGCCATGTGGCATATAGCAGCCACTTAGTCACTTTGGAGCTTGACACCGCACTGATCAATGACATGCGTCGTGGTGAGGTGGTGCGGTGGAGTGGCTTGCCTTCGCTAGCCCTGCCAGGCCTGCCGGAATGATCCGGGCGGGCTTGCTTCCGGGGATAACCTTATCTTTGCCAGGCTCGCCTGCCTAGCAGGGGGGTTTTCCCTTAGCAGTATCTTGCCCCTCTGGCTAGTCTTGGCCAACTTGATCTGTGCTTGGATCCTTCAAGGGAATCGATCCATCATGCTTGGGTTGACCATGGTGTTGTAAACTTGTCCTTATGCCTGTGCATAGTCTGGGCAACAGACCCAGGGTTTGTTGCACCGACAAAAGCCCCCGGGCCTGGCACGAACGCGCCGCTGGGCATCGTCGGGGTAGGCCCTAATCAGTGCATAGGCAAGAGTGCAGAGGCATCTCTGTCCTTTGAGATCTTCTTTGCTTCTCCATTATCTTGAGCCCGGGCTAGTTTTCGGTTTTTCCGCACACCGCGTAATGCCAATGGTGGTGGGACCATTCTTGTAATGGCCCATGAATGACTTTAACACACGGGCGGGTAACCGCCAATTCACTCTTCCCACCACGCCCTTATCCCAAGCCACATATGCCGCATGCATCGAGTGGGGTAGGTAATGGAGGCGCGTGGTGCGGAAGGGCGTCAAGGCAGGGGCCCGGTCTTCTTGGATTGGGGGAGGACGGCGGTTACCCACCGGGGATTCAGCCCCCAGCCCCCAACTCGCCTATAAAAGGAGGAGCGGGGGAGGAATGGAGGCATTCATCCACATCCCTCTCTTCCTCCATTTTTTCTTCGTCTTGAGTATGCTGGACAGGAGAGCCTGGGGCCGGGCCCTAGGCCCTAGCTTAGATCTTTGCATGGGCCTTAGGGGAGCGCTCGGGCAGCGCGGTGGTAGCACTGGAAGTGGCGACTCTGGAGAGGGGTGACATAAACGACACCACGCCGAGGCCCATAATGGGTGCAGGGCGTGGTAGTCGGCTGTGGCCCATTTCCCCTCTTCCCATGGCGCTGGAGAGGGGTCGCAGGACGGGTTTGCCATTAGCGAAGGTGAACCTGACCACACCTGGGCACCGCCCGCTTGTCGTGCAGGAGGGCTCTTTGCTTCCACACACGATTTCCGAACGTGCGGTGATTTCTGATGTCGGGACCGTTGGGGATGGCCATGCTCTCTGTGGAATTTCCCGGAGATCATGGTGCCCGTCGCGGTTGCCCTGATGGGGTCTTCGGATGGTGGCGGTATGGGGGGCAGCGGCAACCCACGACACGCCAAGAACGGGGGCGACCGTTTCGATGAGTTGTGTTTGCTAGTGACTCCGCCGCCCCCGTCTGGGCTTCCTTCAGCGTCACCCTCGGCGCCTGCCCTCCGGTTTATTCCTCCTTGCTGGGAAGCGGATCCATCCTGATCCTGGGGAGGCGCCGAATCCTAGTTGGGCCCGCCCCCTGCCTTGTTGGTCCCTCCCTATAATACCTTGAGGGAGATGGACAAGGGCAAAGGCATCACGGGGCACTTATCTTTTTTTAGTCTTAAATCTGTAGGCACTTGCCAAATTTTAGTTCAAATAATGTAATCTCTTAAATCCATGTTTGTGTTCTGTAAGGTTTGTACTTGTTTGAAGCATACCAATGAAAAAGATAAACCTTGCGGGGACTCGTGCATGTATATGGCCATGCAGAGGTGGAATGCCTCTATATAATAAATGAGTTTCCCCTGGCAGGCTATCCTGCCGGTACCCTCTATTTGGCTGCCAGGGAGCTAAGCTTGCCGGGCACAAATTATAATGAGGGACCAGCCCCCCGCCAATCTTTCTTCATTAAACGCCACTGCGACCATCCTGACCGAAGCAACATTTGAGTCAAAGGATGGGAGCACCTAAGTTTCAAAAAGTGGCGAGGTTTTCTTATGCACAAGTTTTTCTTATGCCGGAGATCGCAGTGCTGGCTTGTCTTCTAATCTCCTCTTGGGGACTGAATCCACGGCAGGAGCCTGCAGATTATGCAGATGAAAATGATGCCAGATGCAACCTTATCTACATGAGGATGCAATGCTCATGATATGCTTATGCATGCATGCAACTTGTCGGGGGCCCCCTAGCGCTTCGTTTATTTCTCTGTTGCTCAGGGTCTGCGCCTAGCTTTGTACAAGGGGTTACATGCAACTGAGGTAAGGCCTGTACAAAAGGGTGGCTGCCGGGCAGGGCCCGACAGCCATGCCTTATGGGTAGAAATTGCGGAGATGCTCAATATTCCATGAGTTTTGCAATTGAATGCCATCTCCGGTCTCCAGACGGACTGCGCCAGGTCTGGTGACTCGTACTACCCGGTAAGGGCCTTCCCACTTCGGCATCAACTTGTTTCACTATAAAAAAAAATAAACTTTCGTGATGATACGTGTTTGTCACAGTAGGTCACGTTTTCTGTCATGCATGTACATCCATGACGATTTTATGACAGAATCAAGATAGTTATACATGTGCTGTCGTAGAAGTGTTCCATACCATTACCAAAATTATCATCACGGAAGTGTCCACTTCCATGACGATAAATGGCTCGTCATTTAAGTGCTTTTGTCAAGGGTAACCGACACGTGGCAGCCACCGTAACGGGTCGCTGTTAAGCTATCGGGTCTGGTTTTTTATCCGATAACCCGTTAACAGCCACGACCAATGCCGATTTTCCACGTGTAAAATTCTCAATGGCCAGAGGAACCACGTGTCAGCTCACCGTTCGGACAGATGTCATCCACTCATTGGACAGGAGGCGCCTATGATACGTCGACACTTGGCACGGCCCAACAGAGGCCCATTCCGATGAAAAGGCCAGCCCGTTTGACTTGGTCAAAAGGTAGCGGGCTGGCCCACAGAAAGCCTGTTAATAGCCTGTTCGTATATAGCCCATTTACGGCCCGCTAACTCACGACCCGTTATGGCCTCTCCGAATTTGGCCGAGTAGCGTCATCTGGGCCGTCCAATATGATTCCAGCCCATTGTAACTTCTGGCCCATGTATGGCCTATGACGTCTTTCGGCCCATAGGAGGCCCTTTGTAACTCTGGGCCCATTAAAGGCCCGAGATGAAACTGGCCCATGATGAATAGTGTATCGCTTTATACCCATTAACGGCCCATTATTCCGTCGGCCGTTTCCAGCCCGTGTTAACTTTCGGCCTTCTAAGGGCCCATTTATGCTTGGGCTTATTTCGAGAATTTGATTACTTACGGTCCGTTACTAGCCTGTTCTGCTCGTGGGCCAAATTCAGCCCGTGGTTACAGTCGGCCTGTTTGTGGCCCGTCAACCCGTTGGGCTATTTTCATAGCGTCATCAAATACGGCCTATTAACGGCCCGTTATGGTCGGGCCATAAAACAGACGATTTCCACTCTAGCCCTTTTAAGGCCCATTTTGCGGACCTTTATTGGTCCACGAATAGTACGGCCCATGTTTGGCGAAACGATTATATGGCCCGTCGAAGGACCATCGATCCTATGGCTCGTAGGAGGCCCATGGATACTACGGCCCGTAGAAGGCCCATGGATCCTACGTCCCGTAGAGGCCCATGGATCCTACGGCCCGTAGAAGGCCCATGGATCGTACAGCCCGTGGAGGGCCATGGTCACTACAGCAGGTAGCAGGACCATGGTTACAATAGTCCGTGTGTTGCCATGGTTATTGTGGCCTAGTTATAAAAATATGTTATTGTGGCCACTAGAAAAACGCGGAAAAACAACTGCAGTGACTACAAGCAAACAACTAAACAAGAGAATAAGGAAATAAATAAGCAAGCAACTAACGCTAGGCTATTACGGCTATTACACATATTACATCCACTGGGCATCAAAGTTCGCCACCAGTGCAAATATAGGGAACAAAGTAGCATATTACATACACTGGCTGTCTAAACTGGCCACAAGTGTAAATAAACGTGGCAGCAAAACAAGTCCATAACTGAAACAACTTCAGAAGAGCTGAAGAAACGTTATCCTGGGTATCCACCATGCTGGCAATAAGCTTAGCAAGCTTATTAGCTTTGTCCTGTTTGGCGCTAAAATCCTCCAACGCTTGTTGTTGCACCAAAAAGTATGCATCTGAATGCTCCAGGGACTTCCGCAGTCCTTTGGCTTCTTGTCGCACCATAGCTGATCAATGTCTTTCATCTTGTAGTTGAGGCTCAAGAAACCGAACTGATTCAGACAGTGAGTTTGAATAGCTTGTGCCACCAGTAGTGGCTAGTAACTCGAACACTAAATCAAGACAGGACTTTGGGGTTGTCTCACTGTCTTCAAGATAGTTTTCCTTAGCTGTTTTATCAGCTTTGTTGGAGACCAACAAGGATGTCTCACTATCCTGAACCTTATCTGCATTACTTCCTTTACCATTGCTTAATAAGGCACTCTTCTCCAATATTCTGTCAGCATTCTAAAAGAAGAAACAAGCAGACACATAACAGGTTTAGCATGTACTAGTATATGAAACTCATTTCGGTGAACCAGTTCATTAGTAAGGTGGACAGGGTTAAACTACCAATTCTTCTATTGCCAAGTAGTACATAATAAAAGCATCAAACAAACATATATCTATGTCATATGGTCACTGCATTGTCTTTCCAAATCAAAATAGAGACACGGTTCAAATCATATCAGTTCAAGACAAAGCAGCACCGAAAGAAAACAAAGCGTGGGAAACTACACGGCACAACAAGATTTCAGATGGGTACCACGGGTCTACATGTACAACAACACTATTGGCTCTGTTGTGATGCTAGTAATGTGCATGATATGAGAAGTCAACTGTATACACAATTGAAATTGAAATCAACAGAGCTATTTATAAGAGCAAACTTGTTAAAGAAACATGTGTAAACATACATGTTGTGCCATTGGAGTTTCGATTGGATCCTTCAATTTAAAAATAAGTTTGTATGAGTAAATACAGTGATACAAGAGCAAAGCAGTATGCACGACATCAATGGAATCTTAAATGAGAACAGTTGTTCTTCAGGTTTAAGCACTTGTTCTACATGAACAGAGTACAGTAAGACGCAAGCATATAGTACTTAAAAATAAAAAATGAGCTCATAGACCTTACCACATTCTTGGTTCGGGACCAGTACAGAACAAGGCGTTCCTAGTCATCGTACAGTAAATGTGTCTCAGGAGAACGTAAGGGAATTTGATGAGTTTCTTTTCCAGTGAAGTACGTTTTCTTCAGGTAATTCCGATACTGCCACCAAGCATTCTTGAAGATAGCATAGGTATTAGCACAGGTTACCTCATCCTGAGTTTCCAAATCGGTCCTTCTCTATAGAGAAAAATGGGAAAATTTGTTGTATTATAACCATCATGGAGGTAGAATGTATGGGACAAAGCAAAGTAATTGACATGAATAACATTACTTACACTTAACTCCTGGACAAACACCTGCAACTGGCATTTTCCTTCATCTTCAGTATAATATTTCCATGATGGGAAGATACGCACATAGGATTTAACAACATCAAATGCGATAGATGCTAAACTACGAATGGCTGGTTGTGCTTCCTCCATAGGAATAGGTGTACTAACTAGTGGAGTTAGGGTTCGTCATTGTAGTACTGGCGCTTTGGGCACTGGAGTTGTCTTACTAACTGCTCTTGTTTGGGAGCTGTGTGGTGGAGATGGTGTTGTGTCAACAGTAACTGGGTTACTATCTGCTGGGGTTGGGGTTAGATTGGGTGAAGCTGGTTCTCTGTCCATCGCAGTAGGGGTACAATATGCGAGAGTCTGGGTTATGTGTGGTAGGGCAGGTTCTCGTGCATGTACAACCGGGGTGCTATCTCCACCAAGAGGTAGCACTATTTTATTTGTAGACCGTGGTTTTACTTTGCTAGATACTGCCATCACCCGCTCCAATTCAAATGGCTGATAAACAGGAAACATAGTTGAATGTACAGACATTGTATGAGAGGCAGATGCAATAGATAGTGTGGAAAAAAGAGGGCATGAAATAGTTGACATGTATATTGTTTAACTAAAAAGCATAGCATGACATAATTTCACATATATGATGTCTATCTAAACTAGATAGCAAAGCATGACATAATTCAAAGATATGATGACTAACTAAACATGATGGCATGAGATAATTATATGATGTCTTTAGTAAACAGGTCCGCATGACATAATTCACATACATGTTATCTAAGTAATCAGGATCGCATGATTTAATTCACATATGTGATTTATATGGTAAGAAGAGGGCATTCGCATATATGATGTCTGAACTAAGAACATGGTGTTGAATATTGTGTATATGATGTCTAAACTATGCAATGCAAGACACCATATGCATGATATGAGTAGTATAACCGTGCCAAGTTAGAGCATACACCTCGGTGGGGGAATAGGACTGGTCATCTATCTCTGAATCTATCTCTGAAGAGCTATCGGGACCCAGCAAGAGATTTGCTTTGACATGTACCACTGTCTGCTCTGAAGACCTTGTTTTCACTCCAGATTTTTCCATCACCCACTCAAATGGCTGATTCACAGGAAGAGTAGTTTAATGTACAAACATTGTCGACAAATAGAAATGTAATGAAGAAAAGGATGGGCAAGATATCATTCAAATATATGATGCCTGGTTAAACAGGATGGCATTGCATATTTCACATATATTATGGTTGGCTAAAAGAGATGAGACTGCATAATTCCCATATATGATATATAAACTAAACAGGTGGCATTACAGAACATGTCTAAACTAAGCAGATGACATATATGATGTCGAAAGTAGGCACTGCAAGGCAACATATGCATGATATGACTAACATCATCATGCCAAGTTAGAGCAAACACCTTGGGGGGTAAATAGGAGTGGTCAGCTGCATCTGAATCCACCTCAGAACATATATCTTCCTCTAGGTTATAATCTGGAGAGGGGGGGAGGGTTTGCCATTGAACCCACCATGGAGCGATGTCTGCATGGCATTGTATTGCCGCGCAAAACTCTTCTCTTTTTCTCTACATGTTCAGCATGACTGTGTACAATATCTGACATGCATACGAAAAAAATATAGTGATATTATTTAAGGAGAGCATGCAGAAATCTAGAGTGATGGTAACAACCAGTGGATGGATCCAAAAATAATGATACCAGGCTGATGATAGCTTTAATTTAATAAAAAGATAGATGATGATTGCTTTACTATTTGTTTCCCACCCAAGATGAACAACATAGGCATACCCTAGGTGAACCAAATAATAGACAGAGATACTATTCATTGCTGCCTCGATATGTGCCCCACAACTAATTTTAAAACTCAAGTTTGAACATTAATTTGGAACTGACTTGGAGTCTAAGAGGTGAACAGGATGATAAAGTAGCAGGTAATATTAAGCAATGCATAACATAAGTAGAAACAAAAGAGTGCGACCTCTCTTGTGGACCCGTGTACTCCTCAGGTTCATCTGCTGAGTCGATGATGGTGAAGCCGTTGCGGTGGGTGCCGGCGGCAGGGAAGGAAATCTGAGGCGGCGATAGACGGCCAGGAGTCTTGATGTCTGGTTTGGTGGATGCTTCTGTCGATGGAGCAGCTCAGGTGAGGTGGACGACTTCGCGGCAGGAGCAGGACAAACCACACAAAGTTTTCTTTGACACCTACCTATAACTGAAGTAATTTTGTAAGGGCTCCTTTGGCTTGCAGGATTCTAAAAATGCAGGGATAGGAAAAACACCGGAATAGGATAGGAATGCACATGGGAAACAGAGCATTTGTAAACACATGATTTCTGTCAACTTGGGTGTTTGGTTCACAGGAATAGGAAGAGCAGAGGAATGCAAAGAAACATGGTCAAATTAAAGTGAAACCATATGAAAGCGTGTATAGTTAGAATGTTATTCTGCCACTAATGCACTTGGTCTTGTTTTCATGCATAGGATTTTGAAAAGTAGGTCCAGGTGGATGTTTTGCTCCATTCCTTTCAACAAAATGCATGAATAATTGAATAGTAGAGTGCCATAGGAAAATTTCCTATTGCTATGCTTTTCCTTTAGTTTTTCCTTTAAACCAAAATAGCCCTAATGGATCGACATGAATGTAGAGTAATAAGTGATGCGACAAGTGCACAACCTCTTTGCCGTAGCCGTGTCGACCTCGGCTTCATTGGGTTGGTCGCCGAAGAAGTTGAGGCAGAGGTGGCTGTCAGAGGTGTGGAGGAAGATCTGAGGAATCTGTAGACGACGTCCAGGGCACTGCTCTGTTGTGATGGATGGTTCTGTCGTTGGAGCAGCTCCGGCGAGCCGTAAGACGTCGAGGCTGAAGCAGGACAAGATAGACATCGTTAATCTCAAGTGTAATTCTAATAGCATCTCCAATAGATGATGTAAAATACATTACCAAAAAGTGATAGATGTAAAATTTACATCACCAAAAAACACCTGACTACAACAGATGAGGTAAAAACTGTTGGCTCTAGACTTAACTGTCGAAACTGAAATTTACTGTGGAATCTGAATGTTACTGTCGAAACTGAACGCACTGGTAGCATAGATGCACTTCACATGTAGTTTAGGCTGCTCGAGCACTAGTAGTAGAGAAACAATGATCTGAATCAATAGGTGATCGATGGGGAACACAATAGCAGATAGCAGCCGGAGCAGCAGCGCCTGGAGGAGCAGCGAGAACTAGAGCCAAAGCAGCAACTCGTGTAGCTGCAGTAGCCTGTGTACCAGCATCAGCAGCGCGAGCGAGAGAAAGAGCAGAGCAGCAGCACAAGCGAGGGGAGCAGCAGCACGAGCGAGCGAGAGCCAGAGCAGCAGCAGCGTGAGCGAGCGAGCGAGAGCTAGAGCAGCAGCAGCGCGAGCGAGAGCCGGAGCAGCAGCAGCAGCAGCGCGAGCGAGAGCCGGAGCAGTAGCAGATCCGGCAGGTATGGACGCCGCCGCCGAAGGGGCCTCGCACTGGGGGAGAGCCGCCGTGGAGATGTCGCCCGCGGCGCCGGCTTCAAAGTAGCCGTGCCATGGGGGTACAGGATGGAGCACCGTCAGCGCTGGGAGGTCGAGTTAAGGAGAAGGTGCGATGCGATGAGTGTACAACCTCTTGGGTGGCACCGAGTAGGCCTCGGCTTTGTCCGAGGAGTCGGTGAGGATGATGCGGTTCCGGTGGAGCAGGTTAAGGCGGCGCTGTGGGGATGGAGCAGCCGTGATAGACGAGGCGATCGTCGGAGCAGCTCCTTAGAGGCGGAGGACGGGGCGGCTGAATCGGCGGGACGATGAGATGGATGACGAATCCTCATCCAGGGAGGTGGTTGAGGGACGTCAAGCTGTTGCGGTGGACGACGTCGTCGGGGAAGAGGCTCCGGCTGGGCAGCGATGAGGTGGCGGACAGAGGAGGGTGGGGTTTCGCGGCTGGAGCAGAGAGGTTATGGCGGCCTAGGATTTCGAATGGCGAAAAGGAGGCGATGGGAGGGGGGAACCAAGACTTAGGGACGCGCTTGTCCAAAATGTAGGGTGTGTTACAAAAGTACCCCCACCGATTTGAACTAGCGGCCCTTTCGGCTCAGGGTTAGAAGGGGGATTTCGCGTGTCGGGATTTGGTAGCTGGAGGGAGTTTTCGCGCGCGTTGTAACTTCAGGATAGCAAGGTGCGGGTTGTGAAGGCGCGAGTTTTGGGAGCACGATATCTGAATTTTCGGGATATAACAAGGTGCGGGTTGAATTTTAGGGACAAGCCTAATGTGTAATATTGTACTTGTACGTACCAAATCAATTCGCACTTCCCTCAACAAAAAAATAAAACTATTCACACCACACAAAGAGAGTGTCTTGTCCCGTTTTACTATACAAATGCTATTCAAAGCTATGAATCCATGTTATGTCCAATTAAATTTTTTGCTGGCTGTATAATGCATGTAACCTACTCATACCAACATTTTAGTGCATTCCAAATGACTATACTACCGCTGCAATTCGAACTAAATTTGAATTCATTTCTCTATTTGAATAAGAATCTACAATCATGATTGTTGCCAACTTAAACCATCATTCGTGTATTACCATAACAACACACCACATGATTAATATAGAGATAGATATGAACTATGTGTACTATATGAACTCGAATTCAATTTTTTGAATACACTTGATGTTGATTCCAAATAATAGTACATTTGATGTACTAACTAGATATTCACAATCTAAACCATGTTCCATATGTACACCGTGTTTATCACACAAAGTATAGTGCCCCGCCCCCTACATTACTACAAGTATTTAGCCCTGAGCTGCAAAAGCCACACATTATCCCAAATTATAATCAATGTTCTACATTGTGATATCTTCTTCAAATATTCAAATCCACTTTTTCATAATGAATTATGATCTCTATTCATCTTTTACACATTCACGATCCTCTTCTCTTTGTAGCTAGCTAGCGCTAACTTTCTATCGTGCATGCACGTGCCCGCCCCCCTCTCACCCTCCCGCAGCGTCCCCTCCATCACACACATTCGTTATTGCTCTTTAGGTCATTCACCCACGGTGTGTGTAGGCCCCCTGGCTCCTTCTTTCCGGCACACACCGTTCGATATACCTCTCTAGCCAAGTGTGCCTACCACAGACACACACTTCCCCTCTTCTCTTCTCACCGTCCATGCCCCCTATGTCCAATACGGTTCCACGTAGGTGCACACTCCCGCCCCTCTTTTCATCGATCTCATACTCGCACACTCCTCCCCCCTCGACATAGTAGGCCTCTCGCGCCACCACCTAGCCGCACCCATCTCCCCCTGTCCGTCTCTCCGGACCTTATTTGCTTCTAACACATGCATGCATGTATACGTACCGATCTCCCTACATATAGCTAGGTTGACTATAATTCTTTTTCCCCATGCACCAATCGACTTACCTCACTAGTTATGTCTCTCCCTTTCTCGGACACACGACAATTGATCTTCCTATGTAGTTACGTCTGCTTACCACAACCATATCACCCCCCCCCCTCATCATCCTTGCATACCTCCCGACCCATCTCTCACACGCACGTGCATAGACAGGCAGACATCCCCTCTCTTATTGATATTGCACTCGTACCCTCCGTTTGTCTAGAAGGCATCTCCCACCATTTGTGAGAAGCAACTCCACCACCAACCCTCCGACACTCTACCTTTGTCTTTCTCCCAACCTTATTCCTCTGCTACACATATGCATGGATGCCGATCGATCTCCCTCAATACATAGCTAGGTCTCTCTCCTTCTCCACACATATACTAGTCGATCTACCTCTCTATAGTCAGGTCTCTGCCCACTCCCCCCTCCCCCAAACACACCGATAGTCGAACGTTGTAGGTAGGTATCCATGCCACAGAGAAAAACTGCACCGCTGCCCTCTCACATTCCAGTAGGCCAGCCGCCCTGTATCTTTGACGTGGGCAAACACAAATTTGATGGCACTCTTTATCGATCGCGCACCCACACACTTCATCCTTGTTTTCGATTCTATCAATATCTCACGCCGATGATCCCTCCACTCTCTTCTCGTGGATTGCTCCCTCTATATATGATATATCCATGACTCTGTTTCACACACATTGCATATGTTACGTTTTTTTGTTTGAGATATCATCGACACATTGCCTCTGTTTCGCATAAACCATCTCTCTCACACCCACCCATGTACGTACCTGCACCTAAAGAAGAGGTGCACGCACGACACACGTACTCACGTCTCGTTCCTGGCCACACCCGCGCGGGTACACGGTGGAGTTCATTTCTGTACGAAAAGGCAGCCCACGTGATAATTTGACGCGTGTAGCGGTTGTTTACTTGAAGGAGGGTCGTGTACCACACGTAGACGGAACAAAGTTCGACTTGACACGTTAGTATTAAATAAAGTTATATTCCTCAATGGCACGTACCAAATATAAAACGATTGCCATTGGGAAAAAAGAAAAATCCACTCCACTATATACAATGGAGCCTGCCTGCCGGGGTTTGTCTCTAGTCACCCTATCTCAAACAAGGCGGCGGTGGCCTCTCTCTCTCTCACCGTTGGTCACTGATCCGGCCGCATCCTGTCCGCCGGCGGAAAGGGAGGATGTGCATCATTTCTGCATTCGACGGCGTTGAGGCAGCACTTCCCGATTTGCGGTACCCGCCGTTCTCCCTGACCAAGCTCCGGCGCGGTAGGGCCTTCGCCACTTGCTCTCTTCCGCAGTATGGGCAGATCCTGGCCGGCGGCGCCCTCCTAGTTACATCCTGACGACCCTCAGTTACAGCATCCTCCGGCCTTGCTCCACTACCCATCTGCCCATGTTGCTGCATGTGGAAAATCCTGCATGTGGATCTTCTTTAGTTGTTTTCTTAAAATGTATCTCAGCCGGCGTACTTTCCATCTTGCAATCTCGTCCTCAAACCATTTTTGATAAACCACCATGCTGCTATCTTTCCCTTATTACATGGTATATGCTTCTTTTTTGTCGGTGTATGTGTCTTCAACTCGTGTTATTGGGCGGTAATTGTTTCCTTTCTACCTCCTTTTGCAAACAGGGCTATCCATTTCACCTCATTGCTATTGTGACCTTTTGGTGAACTGCACAAATCACTTTTTTCTTAAGAGTGTTTTGTGCAGTTCCGCCAAAATGTCACACGGGCAATGTTTTTACATTTCTATGGGACTGCAGAAAGGGAGATTGGTTTTGCTATCCTCCTCATCCAACTCCGTGCCTAATCTTCTCCAACAAGTAGTTAGTCCTAAAGAAAGATCGCAGAGCTGATCGGCTTCTATTTGTGTGTGTTATGTTTCATCATCTAGTTCCACTATTATTGTAATCACACTGACTGAATATCTTTGCAAACAGGGATGATCAGCTCGATTTTAGTGGAGCTGCACAAAATGATCGGATTGTGATGTCCTCCATACACCTCTTTTTTGGCTACAGAGCTGGGTGAAACTATCTGCCAACCAATGAACACTGTGCCCAGGAAATGGAGCCATGCCTACGAACAACATCGGTCAATTATATATTTTTCTTTATTTGTACACCTTCTCACAACTTTGTCTTCAGTTGTGATGTGAATATTGGCGCTGATCTGCGAAGCATTGAGATGCATTAGCAGCCATGGTAGTTTCATTTGTATTTGATGGAATGTTGTAACGAGACAATCTTGAGGCAAGAGGACACATGAATCCTAAGTTGAAACCTTTTTATCCTGCGTGAACCAAAGTTGAAACCTTCATAGCATCACAGTACAATTTCATTATGCTGGAAAATTATGCATACATATAAACAAATCCTGAAGGACTGTTAGCAATGCCAGAAACAATTCAACTTTGTTTCGCCGACATGTGGGACATCCTTCATCCAGCTCCACCTGCCATGCAGCAATATTGAGTGCACAACTGCAGGGAAAGATTCACCTCGGTCCTTGCGCCGCAGTAATAATGACTAGTGAGCAGTCAAATCATAGAGCCCCGCCTTCACCACAGTAAGTTGCTCGGACGAAGCAACCATCATTTCTCTCTTCGTTGAATCCGCTGGTACTCCAATATTCCCAGAGTAATAAGTTGCTCGGGCGAAGCAACCATCACTTCACCTTTCCCAAAGTAAGTACTACCTCCTTTTTTTATTCTAGAAACAACCACACGCGAATATTGGACGGTAGCAGCACAGCAACTGAATCAAAAATTGAAACCAACCAATGAACTACTACTAATGGTGAGCGTTTGCTAGTATCATGTACACCGTCTGTCCATGTATATAGGGCTTAATGCGTTTTCCGAGACTAACTTTGGCCCTGTTTGGATCCATGGGTTAGAGTTAGTTTGAGCTAGTTGGGACTCAAATAGCCCTAAAGTATCTAAACATGAGGGTTAAATTGGAGAAAGTTGCACCAAACCCACCAAAAAAATCCCACCCAAGAGGTGCTAATTGGAGATAGTTCTCATTGGGCCCACTAAAAAATCACTTTTCTCTCTCTATCCCGCCAGCCAAGTGGTGCTAATTGGGGCTAGTTCTCATGGGGCCCACTGAAAAATCACTTTTCTCTCTCCATCAAGTGCATTTATTGTCAATCTAACCCTGTCATCCAAGCACCTCTTTGGCTAGAGTTAGTTCAGGGTTAGTCATGAGTTAGTCTAACCTCTAGCTAAGTTAGAGTATCCAAACAGGAGCAGTATAGGACATGCAAGTTGCTCAAAGCATACCGTCAAATTCGTACGTGAAAGGATCTTTTTTTTTGAAACGAAACGTGAAAGGATCTTCAAATGATATAATTTTCAAATTATATAAAATCTTATCTATAGTCAAAGGCAACCTCGAAGAATACATTAGGCCCTATATAAAATCTTATCAATAGTCAAAACCAAGTGTTACTACTACACCAAACAAGTTCAAAACGATAAACTGGACCCACTCACGGCACGGCACGCATATCTCATTTGGTCCGTCGGTCAAAGCGCTTCCACTTCTTGGCATAATAATAGAGTACAGTAATTTTTTTAGAATGCTCTTTGCATGTCGCTAACATGTGATGAGTTAACCGACCTCAATAGACGGCAAAATCGCCAGCCCGCCGCACTTTGAGAGAGACGAGGAGCGAGAAGCGATACGGGCTTGTGGATTACTAGAGCTAGGTGTCGCACGGAGGCCAAGAAATATGGTGATAGCGTGGGTTAGCCATGTATGATGTAACTACACTGGGTTGCCGTGTTTCAGACTCTTCCGGTCTACTATGGAGAAGATTGGGTAGATTTTATATCGCCGAATAAAAATATTAAAGAGTCCAGATGCTCCACCGCGAGGTTTCTTGCTCCTTCTCAGTCATCGGAAAGCGTACTTCTAAGTTTTGCCGACACGTGGGACATCCAGCATCCAGGTCCATGTGTCATGCAAGAAAATGGAGTTAAGTATAGTAGGAGAGACTCACCAACGGTCATGAACGTAGGTGGGGTACGTGCACGAATCACCCGAAAAAAAGGAATACGAGCACGAAGAGAAGAGGTGCAGGCACCGACGCAGGTACTCTTTGCCTCTTTCCCTAATACTCACGCGCGGGTACACGGTGAGCTCATTTCTGTACGAAGAGGCAGCTCACCAGATAATTTGCCGAGTGTAGTAGTTGTTCATGGGAACCACGCGTGGAAGAATCAAAGTTCGATCATGACGCGGTGGCGCATTTTTAGAAATTAAGTTATTCTATTCGATGGCACGTACGCAACATTATTTTCTCAATGGAATGTGAATCGTGCACGCACTGAAGGACGGAGCACGGGCTGGTAGCCATGGACATGGTCAGCCCTTTTTGGAGACTAATACACTACTTTTGATGTGTCTCGTCAACTCGCAAACAAGGAGAAGCTTTGCTTACTACTAGTACGACCTCTCCCTCACGCGCGCGCGGTGGCTCGCGGGACGAGGAGAAGCTTTTGCTTTATGATAGTGCGCTTAATACAGGCGATGGACGTGCAGCAGTTCATTCGGTGTCAGATTGCCAGAAGTATCTATACTGTAGTACCATCATCATTCTTCAACTTTCGGAAGAGGCGAAGAGCCAAGCGCACGGTCACCTACTCACAGTATAATCGGCCGTGTTTGCACAATTTTTTTAACGTAGTACAATATGAGTGGATTGCTCCAGTGGTCATCACACGTGAGCCAATCGATTCGCACCCTTCCGTGCTCCATTTTGTCTTGTGTTCCTTCCCCCATCCAGCATGCTGACAAGTGGGCCCCATGCTCATGTATGCCAATGTGGTAGTCAATTATTTTGCCAGAGTCAGCTATCACACCCTTTCGATGCCACGTCAATGTACCCACTAAAAACAAGTTAGACTTGTTCGGTTCAACCGCCTCCCTAGGTGTTTGGAGAGGAATTGGTCGTCGCGAGGCGGTTCTATAGGTGGGCAGGCAGCAAAAAATAGGGGAAAATGTGTGAACCAGCTAGACAAGGGAGGGAAGCTGTTACATTCGCGGGGGACGTGGCATTGGCCATTGGGCGGCAACAGGCTATCATCCGGGTACGCCATAAATGATATGAAGAGGCATCCTATATCAGCAAGGACCAGCTTCCCTACCGATAGCTCATCTAACAGAAGTCCCAAGTTAACTGTGCTGAGGCTGGAGTAGTCATCAGATGGGTGACCAGATGGGAAGTGTACTCGATATTAACTAGACTGATGGGGTCACTGCAAAGGTTTACTGTTTTGTAATTTTTGACATTTTTTGTTTTTTGAACATATGTTAATCGAAGCTCTATCGCGTTACTTTTTAATAATTTTTGTTTTTTGAACACATGCTGATTGACTTGAAAGAAGGTCTATCGCGTTACTTTACGACATGTTTCCAAAAAAGGTGATATGACCTCTGTCAACTTATAAGTCATGTTTGTCAAATTAACCTCGAGGTACTTGTTCTCAAATTAACCTCTGGGCCTTGCTAGAGTGATGGAATGTGTCGGCGTCAATTGCAAGATGAGCCACCAAGCTAGCAGTGCAGTTGCCAACATGCTCAAAGTGCACGCAACATTGAGTAGAAAGAAGCATGCCTAGGAAATTAATGCGTGCTTAGGGAGGCCCTTTGCTCAAAGAGCAAGTACTCTTTCGGTTATCTACTCTACTCTTATAAAAAACTAAGTTGGTGATGATGGTGTGCCTGCCATCCTGCAATATAGGTCGTCCGATTTATATCTGACGGATAGGAAGGAAACTATGGCAATTTTGCAAAAAGGTACCCACACCCCTCTCCACATTTGCAAATAAGGCCTTCCCTCGTTCATCCTTTTCTCTCACAAGATAAACTACACATACAAATGCATCTTGATGTTATGTGCAATGCACAGGCATCTTGCTAGTACTATAAGACTAGCCACAGTGGGAGTAACTTCATCAGTAACATCGACTCCAACTCAGAAAATTTGCTTATGTGGCAATGAGTTAATGAGGAGAGAGGTAGTTTGAGTAACTTAGCTAGTTACTGTAACATCACATGTCCCAATGCAATATGAGTCTATAACCTAATAAATGAAGATTTGCATGTTACCACACCTATGTTACTACAACTATGCGAAGAGGCTTCCTATATCGGCAAGGACCAGCTTCCCTACTGATTGCTCATCCAATAGAACTCCCAAGTTAACTATGCTGAGGCTGGAGTAGTCATCAGATGGGTGACCGAATGGGAAGTGGACTCGATGTTAAACTAATGGGATGGGTTACTATAAACGTTTAACTGGCTTAAATGTATATAGTGCTCCGTCCTATTACACTACAAGAAATATGTCAACTTGTGACCTTCTCTTAGTGATCCCGGCTGAATTGGTCGTAAATCCACGGCCATTTCGCTTGGAAGGGCTCAAACCCTGAAATTGCCTTACACCAAATGGTCATAAAGCAGACAAGAGTGGTCGACGACCTTATTTCTACCTGATTACGACTAATATAAATGGTCATGAGGTTGTGAACGTGGATGCATTGGTACTTAAGGTGTCGCTCAAGGTGGGCTTGGGCCTCGGTGGAACGAGGCCACCTCCTTTTAAAAAAAAAAATATGTGTGCCATGTAGGCCTCGGCCCATCCAAGAAGAAATGTGGGATGCCCTCATATTACTCAAAAAAAAACATATATTCAGCACAACGAAAATGGGAAAATAACAAGTTTTTCATTATTACCATTTGGTAAGGATGGTCAGTTATCTGAAAAAAATTCATTATTGTCTAAAAAACAGGGTTTTCATTGTATAACTTCAAAAAGGTTTTTCCTTATAGAAAAATCTCGAAACCAATTAAACAATATAAAATTATAAGAATAGGAAAATAATGAACTCCTTCGTGAATCTTGCTATATGGTTTAGCAATTAGAAAACTAAACGTGTAATTCAAAAAATGTTAATGTTAACACGTATTTCAAAAAATGTAATCATGTGTTTAAAAAACTAATTTGTGTATTTGAAAAGTTCATGCGTATAAAAAATGATAATCATAAATAATATTAGATATGTATAAAAAAAGTTTCATGTGTATGCAAAAATAGTCATCAGTACGTATATATGAAAATTTTACAATAATTATATTATATATATATTATATATATATATATATAATATATATGGAAAAGTAGATAACAAAACAAGATTTTCTATTAATGTTAATCATGTATTTAAATTTTCTAACCAATATCAACAATGTTTTTATTGTATACAAAAATGTACAAGTGTAAAAACAAATATAGACATCAAAACGTTGTATGAAAAGATGTTTTTTTGTTGGAAATATATGAAAATATGTTAATCATGTATTTGAAAAAAGTTAAAACATATATAAACAATATTCACAAGTGTTCTTAAAAATTTTAGACATGTGTTCAAAATATTAGACATCAAAATATTTATTAAAAATGTTAATGATGTAACTAAAAACCGTTTAATATCTATAAAAAATATTTCTAGTGTACACAAATTTGTTCATAAAATGTGGTCTAATATTCTTGAAAAATGGAGAAGTTTTTTTTACAAAAAATATTTGTTAGGTTCTTCATAAAAAAACTCATTTTGGGAACTCAAAAAATGGAAAATGAATATGCGGAAATTTGTCTTTTTCACGAGAGGTGGATCAAAAACTTTTTACACCCAACCATTTGGTCAATTGTACATTAAATATGGCCTAGTATTTTAAAATTTTGATTTGGTCCAATTTTGCAACAAATATATGGTAGGTTCTTCACAAAAAAAAACTCATTTCGGGCACTCAAAAATGGAAAATGAAATTTCCGTGCAAAGAAAATGAAAACTCCCTTAGGCAACATAGTTTGGAATTTCAAGATGCACCATTGTGCACAATATGAGATCATTTAAACAAACTATGCCATGAATGTGGCCATAAGGTTGATCATTTGGCTTCAAAGCCATGAATCTTCACGCATGATAGCTAATTTCTGATAACACTTTTTTAAAATAATTGCCGTATTACAAGTTTATTATTTTTCCTGGAAACTTGGTCACATATAATGACATAATGCGAAGGTTTACCAATTTTTTGATTTTTTTTTGAAATTTTTTATGCCCGTTTCAAAATGCGGTCCAAACGGCGGGCTTGACCGTTCCTAGATAGTGGTTTAATCTTGGAAATTTTTTGATGTTTCTCTGATTAAATAGATACTTATGTACCTATAAATGATTTCTGGAAAAAATAAATAGCAAACTATGAGGCAGCTGCAGTTCAAATTTGACCCGCTTCCTCCTGAATTGGCGGAATTTTGTCTTTTTCACCAGAGGTGGATCAAGGCTTTTGACACCCAACCATTTGGTCAATTCTGAATTAAATATGGCCTAGTATTTTAGAAAATTGATTTGGTCCAATTTTGCAACAAATATATGGTAGGTCCTTCACAAAAAAACTCATTTCGGGCACTCAAAAAATGGAAAATGAAATTTCCGTGCAAAGAAAATGACAACTCCCTTAGGCAACATTGTTTGGAATTCCAAGATGCACCCTTGTGCACAATATGAGATCATTTGAACAAACTATGCTATGAATGTGGCCATAAGATTGATCATTTGGCTTCAAAGCCATGAATCTTCACGCATGATAGCTCATTTCTGAGAACACTTTTTTAAAATAATTGCCGTATTACAAATTTATTATTTTTCCTGGCGACTTGGGCACATATAATGAGACAATGCGAAGATTTTCCAATTTTCCATTTTTTTTGAATTTTTTATGCCCGTTTCAAAATGCGGTCAAAATGACGGGCTTGACCGTTCCTAGCTAGTGGTTGAATCTTGGAAAACTTTTGATGTTTCTCTGATTAAATAGATACTTATGTACCCATAAATGATTTCCGGAAAAAATAAAGAGCAAACTATGAGGCAGCTGCAGTTCAAATTTGACCCGATTCCAACTGAATTGGCAGAAATTTGTCTTTTTTACCAGAGGTGGATCAAGGCTTTTGACACCCAACCATTTGGTCAATTGTGCATTAAATATGGCATAGTATTTTAGAAAATTGATCTGGTCCAATTTTGCAATAAATATATGGTAGGTCCTTAAAAAAAAACTCATTTTGGGCACTCGAAAAATGGAAAATGAATTTTTTGTCCAAAGAAAAAGAAAACTTCCTTAGGCAACATTGTTTGCCATTCCAAGATGCACCCTTGTGCATAATATTAGATCATTTGAACAAACTATGCCATGAATGTGGGCATAAGAATGAGCATTTGGGTTGAAAACCATGATTCTTCACACATGATAGCTCATTTCTGAGAACACTTTTTTAAAATAATTGCCGTATTACAAGTTTATTATTTTTCTTGATAACTTGGTCACATATAATGACACAAATGCGAAGGTTATCTAATTTTTTGATTTGTTTTAAATTTTTTATGCCCGTTTCAAAATGCGGTCAAAATGGCGGGAATGACCGTTCCTAGCTAGTGGTTGAATCTTGGAAAACTTTTGGTGTTTCTCTTATTAAATAGATACTTATGTATCTAGAAATGATTTTTGGAAAAAATAAAGAGCAAACTATGAGGCAACTGCAGTTTAAATTTGACCCGCTTCCTGCTGAATTGGCGAAAATTTGTCTTTTTCATGAGAGGTGGATCAAAACCTTTTACACCCAACCATTTGGTCGATTGTACATTAAATATGGTCTAATATTTTAGAAAATTGATTTGGTCCAATTTTGCCACAAATATATGGTAGGTCCTTCACAAAGAAACTCATTTTGGGTACTCAAAAAATGGAAAATGAATTTTTCATCCAAAGGAAATGAAAAATTTCTTAGGCAACATTGTTTGCCATTCAAGATGCACATATAATGACATAATGCGAAGATTTTTCAAATTTTTGATTTGTTTTTGAATTTTTCATGCCCGTTTCAAAATGCGGTCAAAACGGCGGGCATGGCCGTTTCAAGCTAATGGTTGAATATTGGTAAACTTTTGGCGTTTCTCTGATTAAATAGATACTTATGTACCCAAAAATAAATTTTGGAAAAAGTAATGAGTAAACTATGAGGCACGTGTAGTTCAAATTTGACTCGGTTCCTGCTGAATCGACAAAACCCATTTAAATGACCAAAAATAGGTAGAAAGATCGAAAATGCATGAAAATTGGTGATCATCCTTAAAATGTGGTCTAATTTGAGTGAAAATTTTAGTGGTGCTCTTTGACAAAATATTTTTGATAGCTGCTTCACAAAATCCCCCTATTTTCAGCACTCAGAAACTATTTTATATCATAGATGTTCTGAACCAATCAGGACTCTTCCCGCGGATCACCTCACTGTAGCTGATCTGAGCCGTCCACCCACGACAGATCCAACATCCGTCACTCACCTCTCCGCAACCCGACCCAAACCCTAGTAGCCCGCGGCACACTCTCCTAGCTCGATCCCCTTTGTCCTTCCATGCGCCGCCACCTCTCTCTCTTCCTCTCCCCGATCCAGATCGAAGACCGCGGCTACCGCTGATGGGATCCCACCGCATCACTCTCCCGCCGATGGGATCCCACCGCATCGCTCTCCCGCCCTCCACCCCACCACATCGTCTCCCACCATCCACCCACACCGGCCGTTTCACTCTCTCTCGCACCCAATCCAGATCCTGATCCGCGGCGGCTCCGCCAACATCTCGGGGCCCTCCGATCCCACCCCTCCCTTCTGACCCCGAGGCTGCCGGTCAAGGCCTACGGCGGCGAGGGCGGCGCCTACTACGAGTGGAGCCCCGCGGAGCTACCCATACTCGGTGTCGCCTCCATCGGATGCCATGGCAGACGCGGCTGGGCATCACCCTGGACTGCGCCCGCCCATCGCCAGCAGCACCACCCGCCCTCTCCCTCCCATTACCCACCTACCAGTGCCTCCGTCATGGAGCTCCGCCTCTGCCTCCACCTCCACCCGCACGCGCGGCCCCCTTCCGCCCCGACGCCGCCTCCATGCCCCGCGGCCGTGCTGCTTACCGTGTCCCGCCGCGGCCGCCGACTGCGGATTGGTAAAGGACTGCTCCTGTTGCTACAGGCCATGCCTCTAATCCCTTCATTTTGGCTTGGCACCCCTGGGGCTGCTTATTTGCTGGAGTTCCAATCCGGTTGTCTGTAAATTCTTATCCGCTGGGCTTATTTGCTAGGATTGGTAAAGGACTGCTCCTGTTGTGCCCTCTCTCTCGGTTTGACTTTCTCTCTATCTTTCTGCAGGCGCCGCTGGATTAGAGGGTGGAGCCCGAGCCTCCACTGGAGCATGGATCAGACATTTGTTTGATCCCGGGCATCTTCGAGGGCATCAACGCGACCGTGTTTGCCTATGGAGCGATGGAGAACGGCAAGACCTACACCATGCAGGTGCCATTCCATTCTCCTGATCTTGCCCATAACCTATTTGTCGAAATGCCACACTAGCTGAAACAAACCTGGTTGTTACGCAGGGCAGTGAAGATCTGCCGAGGCTCATCCCCTTGTCGGTCGCGACAATCCTGGCGCGCTGTACCGGCACCTGGTGCTCCATCGAGATCTCCTACTACAAGGTGTACATGGAACGGTGCTATGACTTGCTCGTGCCCGTGACATTGGATGACAAATTTGGTAACCTACAGCTCAAGGGCTTGGCTTGGGTAATGCGCTGGCTCTTGGTCATCCTTGCATCTACTACGTGTTTGCTGGAATGTACCTTAGGCAGTGCGCTTACTGTTGTCTTTTCATTGTTTAAGGTCCCCGTACTTTATGCTTCTGATGTACGTTATCGTAAGTACTAGCATATTCATGTTGCGACTATAACTGTCAACGCCAAGGTGGTAATCTTGCTTCAGATCTTGGATGAGTTACTGGGGCTGTTCAGGCCATGACTCCAAATTATAATTGTTTTCTTGAGGATGGGCAATCTTGTATTGCTGAAAGTGATACATTCTTGGAAACCTTAGCTCCTACTATTCACCTTGTAGATTTTTTATTCTGCAACATATTTGGTTTTGTCGTAAAATGATTGGATTATTCTGAAGAAGTACACAGTGTAACCTTCCAGTGCGAGAAAATGGTCTTGCGGTCTTAATTTAGTCTGATTAAAAAATCGGTCGTGCTCACGAGCAGTATATATGCACTTGCTCGGTTCATTGTTAGCAGTTTAGCCACACAAACTGACTGACATTGCACAATAAAATGTAGTAGATTTGCAGCCCACTAGCACAAACTGACTGATCAGCATACTCACTCGCTGTGTGCTTTCCTTTCCTGCTGTGCAGTTTGGCCGCGCTTTGCTGCTGCTACCTGATCGACGAGTGCTGCTGCGACCCCTCCATCATCTTCGTCGGCTAGATGAGCTGGCCAAGCCAGGGCACCCAGCCTGGCATGCGTCAACTGTACAAAGAGATGGCCTCAAGGATATTTACCACGTTGTTGCCACGCTATATATGATCTGCTCCCTCTCTATATATATGTATGCATGGATTTGCTTATTGCTATCTCACCCACGCATGGTGCTGCCTTTGTAACTCGAATCCATCAGTAACAAAGGCTTTATGATCTTACTATCTTCCATCCGTCTCCATTTCCTATGCTTGCAATTCTTTATACTACTCTTCCACGTGTTGCTCGTTCATTGCGCTCAGTAGTGATGATCTGTGATTAATTCTTCTCTTTGTGGTTGGGTGGAATGCGGATACTAGAAGTTGGCAGCTTTAGCTCTAGTTATGTTGTTTGTAGGATGGTCAATGCCATGCTTTGCATGTTACGATGGTCAATGCCATGCCGATTTGGAGTTAAATTCCAATGCCATGCTCTGAATGTTAGGATGGTCAATGTAATAGTGCAGTCTGTAGTGTAAGGTTTTGGATTGGAACTCAGTGTGAAGTTTGGCTCTCAGGCTTGCTTTTGCTACCATTTTTTATTGATGAATGCATTACCTTTTTCTGATTGATCAAAAATGTCATCTTATCTCTAGTGCAATGGGAGTTAAAATGTTTGTTCAGACAATAGAGTTTATGCTATGATAATCACTGTATTGTTTGTAGTATGGAATTTGCATTCTGTAATGGGACTGAAGTTTACCTCTTTGGCTTGCTTTTGCTGTGCCATAGAGATGAATACAGCGCCCTAGAATAATACCAGCCTCTTTATTAGCACTTCCAAGTAAGCGCCGCTCTCACTCTTGCCATCTACTATGTGTAATTAGGAGTAGGACATGGTCCTCTTGATTGTGCTTGATATGTCTCCAACGTATCTACTTTTCTAAACATTTTTGCCCTTCTTTTGGACTCTAACTTGCATGATTTGAATGGAACTAACCTGGACTGACGCTGTTTTCAGCAGAACTGCCATGGTGTAATTTTTGTGCAGAAATAAAAGTTCTCGGAATGACCTAAAAATCCACGGAGACACGTTTTGGAATTAATGAAAAATACTGGCGAAAGAATCAGCGTCAAGGGGCCCACACCCTGTCCACGAGGGTGCAGGGCGCGCCCCCCCGGGGCGCGCCCCCTTCCTCGTGGGCCCCCTGGGACTCCACCGACCTCAACCCCAACTCCATATATTCACTTTCGGGGAGAAAAAAAATCAGAAAGAAGGATTCATCGCATTTTACGATACGGAGCCGCCGCCAAGCCCTAATCTTCCTTGGGAGGGCTGATCTGGAGTCCGTTTGGGGCTCCGGAGAGGGGAATCCGTCGCCATCGTCATCATCAACCATCCTCCATCACCAATTTCATGATGCTCACCGCCGTGCGTGAGTAATCCCATCATAGGCTTGCTGGATGGTGATGGGTTCGTTGAGATTTACCATGTAATCGAGTTAGTTTTGTTGGGGTTTGATCCCTAGTATCCATAATGTTCTAAGATTGATGTTGCTATGACTTTTCTATGCTTAATGCTTGTCACTAGGGCCTGAGTGCCATGATTTCAGATCTGAACCTATTATGTTTTCATGAATATATGAGAGTTCTTGATCCTATCTTGCAAGTCAATAGTCACCTACTATGTATTATGATCCGGCAACCCCGAAGTGACAATAATCGAGACCAATCCCGGTGATGACCTTAGTTTGAGGAGTTCATGTATTCACTAAGTGTTAATGCTTTGGTCCGGTACTCTATTAAAAGGAGGCCTTAATATCCCTTAGTTTCCAATAGGACCCCGCTGCCACGGGAGGGTAGGACAAAAGATGTCATGCAAGTTCTTTTCCATAAGCACGTATGACTATATTCGGAATACATGCCTACATTACATTGATGAACTGGAGCTAGTTCTGTGTCACCCTATGTTATAACTGTTGCATGAGGAATCTCATCCGACATAATTATCCATCATTGATCCATTGCCTACGAGCTTTTCACATATTGATCTTTGCTTAGTTACTTTTCCGTTGCCACTGTTACGGTTGCTACAAAAACTACTACTGTTACTTTTGCCACCATTACCGTTACTTCCATACTACTTTGCTACTAAATATTTTGCTGCAGATATTTAGTCTTTCAGGTGTGGTTGAATTGACAACTCAACTGCTAATACTTGAGAATATTCTTTGGCTCCCCTTGTGTCGAATCAATAAATTTGGGTTGAATACTCTACCCTCGAAAACTGTTGCGATCCCCTATACTTGTGGGTTATCAAGACTATTTTCTGGCGCCGTTGCCGGGGAGCATAGCTCTATTCTTTGAGTCACTTGGGATTTATATCTGTTGATCACTATGAGGAACTTGAAAGATGAAAGAACCAAGATTTTGCCCTCAACTACGAGGGGAGGTAAGGAACTGCCATCTAGCTCTGCACTTGATTCACCTTTTGTTATGAGTAAATTTGCGACACATACACCTGTTATTGATTCTGATATGTCGCATGTTATTGATGATGCCACTTCTGCTATGCATGATGCTTATGATGAAACTACTTCTATGCTTGATAATACTGTGCCATTAGGTGAATTTTTTGATGAACAACTTGCTAGGGTTAGAGAGAATGAAATTATTGAAACAGATAATATTGATGAAAGTGATGATGAAGATTCTCCCCCTAGATATGAATTGCCTGATGTGCCTGAGGGTTATGTTATGGATGAAGAAACTGCTCGAGACCTTTTTGCTTGCAAAGATAGATATGATCTTAAGAAACTATTAGCTAAGCTGAAAGAAAAGTCTTTGAATGCTAGAATGAAATATGACCCTGCTTTTGCTACTTCACCTATCTGTATTTCTGATAAGGATTATGATTTCTCTGTCGATCCTGAGTTAATTACTTTGGTTGAATCTAATCCTTTTTATGGCTATGAATCTGAAACTGTTGTGGCACATCTTACTAAATTGAATGATATAGCCACCCAATTCACTCATGAGGAAAAAATTCGTTACTACTATATCCTTAAGTTATTTCCGTTCTCATTAAGGGTGATGCTAAAACATGGTTTAATTCTCTTGCTCCTGGTTGTGCGCGTAGTCCCCAGGATATGATTTATTACTTCTCTGCTAAATATTTCCCCGCTCATAAGAAACAAGCTGCCTTAAGGGAAATATATAATTTTGTGCAAATTGAAGAAGAGAGTCTCCCACAAGCTTGGGGGAGGCTTCTCCGATTACTTAATGCTTTGCCTGATCATCCTCTCAAGAAAAATGAAATACTTGATATCTTTTATAATGGACTAACCGATGCTTCCAGAGACCACCTGGATAGTTGTGCTGGTTGTGTTTTCAGGGAAAGAACTGTTGAGCAGGCTGAATTGCTATTGAATAATATATTGAGTAATGATAATGATTGGACACTTCCTGAACCAACTCCTAAGCCAACTTCGAAGAAAAGGGGTATTCTATTTCTCAGTTCTGAAGATATGCAAGAGGCAAAGAAATCTATGAAAGAAAAGGGTATTAAAGCTGAAGATGTTAAGAATTTACCACCTATTGAAGAAATGCATGGTCTTAATAACTCGACACAGGTAGTAAAGGTAAATTCTCTCTATAGATTTGATGAAGGTGATATTCCTCATGATAAGTCTGCTAGCCAATGCTTGGATGAGTTTGATAATTTTATTGTTAAACAAGAAAACTTCAATGCTTATGTTGGTAGACAATTGAAACATAATGCTTATATGGTTGAACACTTGAGTGATTATATGTCTAGAGTTAAAGGTGACCTTAAACTTATTAGTAAACATGCTTCTATGGTTACCACTCAGGTAGAACAAGTGCTTAAAGCACAAGATGATTTGCTCAATGAATTAAATAATAAGAAAAATGATAATGCTGTTAGAGTTATGACTAGAGGGGGTAGAATGACTCAGGAACCTTTGTATCCTGAGGGCCACCCTAAGAGAGTTGAGCAAGATTCTCAGAGAACTAATGTTGATACACCGAGTCCTTCTAAGAAGAAGAAAAAGAAAAATGATAGGACTTTGCATGCTTCTAGTGAACCTGTTGTTGACACACCTAAGAATACAAATGATATTTCTATTTCTGATGCTGAAACACAATCTGGTAATGAACATGAACCTAGTGATAATGATGATGTTCATGTTGATGCTCAACCTAGCAATAATAATGATGTAGAGATTGAACCTGCTGTTGATCTTGATAACCCACAATCAAAGAATCAACGTTATGATAAGAGAGACTTCGTTGCTAGGAAGCACGGTAAAGAAAGAGAACCATGGGTTCAGAAACCCATGCCTTTTCCTCCTAAACCATCCAAGAAAAAGGACGATGAGGATTTTGAGCACTTTGCTGAAATGATTAGACCTATCTTTTTGCATATGCGCTTGACTGATATGCTTAAAATGAATCCTTATGCTAAGTATATGAAAGATATTGTTACAAATAAAAGAAAGATACCGGAAGCTGAAATTTCCACCATGCTTGCCAATTATACTTTTAAAGGTGGAATATCAAAGAAACTAGGAGATCCAGGAGTACCAACTATACCATGCTCCATTAAAAGAAACTATGTTAAAACTGCTTTATGTGATCTTGGAGCCGGTGTTAGTGTTATGCCTCTCTCTTTATATCGTAGACTTGATTTGAATAAGTTGACACCTACTAAAATATCTTTGCAAATGGCCGATAAATCAACTGTTATACCTGTCGGTATCTGTGAGGATGTGCCTGTTGTGGTTGCAAACGTTACTATTTTAATGGTCTTTGTTATTCTTGATATTACCGAGGACGATAGTATGTCGATTATCCTTGGTAGACCCTTTTTGAATACTGCAGGGGCTGTTATTGATTGCAACAAAGGCAATGTCACTTTTCATGTTAATGGTAATGAGCATACGGTACACTTTTTGAGGAAACAACCTCAAGTCCACAGTATCAATTCTATTGGAAAATTTTCAACGATTACTATTGGAGGTTTTGAATTCCCTCTTCCTACTGTCAAGAAGAAATATGATATTCTTATTGTTGGGGACATGCATATCCCCATTGAGGTAACCTAGTGTTATTCAAAAATTCTCCGGTTTCATGCGATTCGGAAAGAGTTTGTTAACAAGACTTGATTAACCTTGTTAGTGGATTCCTTTTGATGAGCATGAGATGGATGGAGTTAGAAAGCACAACTCTTTGTACCCTCCTTTTACTTTCAGTTATTTAGATTAAATAAAGGAAAAATAGTATTTTTTGTCTGTTTTCTGAATTATCCTTGCAATAAAAATACCCCGAAAATAAAAGTTCTCTAAATGTCCTGAAAATGAAATATGATTTTTTGTAGAATATTTAAGAATTTCTGGCACTGAGAACACACCAGGGGAGCCCACCATTTGGCCACGAGGGCACAGGGCGCGCCCACCCCCCTGGGGCGCGCCCCCCTGCATCGTGGGCCCCATGTGGACCCCCTCCACTTATTCCAGCATGCACTCACTTCGTCTTCCTCCAGAAAAAAAATCCTCCCATAGCTCAAACCCGTGTTCTAGCTCATCTAGCTGCCATTTTCGATCTCTTTGCTCAAAGCTCCATTCACAAAACTGTTTTGGGGGATTGTTCTTCGGTATGTGACTCCTCCAAAGGTCCAATTAGTTTTTGTTCTAGTGCTTTATTTATTGCAAATTTTTGCTGCCAAGGTGACCCTGTTCTCGAGCTTGCATGACAAATTTATATGGTCAAAAGTAGTTTTAATGCATGATATAGCCTCTAGGCACTTGTGGGAGTAGTTGCTATCAATCTTGTTGAGTTTGGTTCACTTTTATTTTGAGTCACTAAAATTTCAGAAATTTTTCAGAGAAAGAAAATGATGAGGAGATTGTTGAGGGGCTCTTCGAGCCGAAGCTCGAAGGATAAGCAGAATGAGGAGAATAAAAAGCCCAAATACAATCTTCCTCGCACTGCGGAGGTTCGACCGTGCGAATGGCCTTGTGATGCGTTCTTGAGAGCGGTCGGAATTTACGATGACTTCTATTACTTGGCTGAGAATGCAGGCCTCACCGACTTCCTCCACGACCAGCGCGAACAGTATCTCCTACTCACTAATATTTTTGTGCAAATTTTTTATTTCCATGCTAAGAAATCACCTCCTTCAGTGGAGTTTCACTAATATGATGAGGTTAAGGAGATGTCACTCCATGATTTTTGTCGGGTCTGCAAGATACCCTTTGTGGGCAGCGTCGAGGAACCACATCGTAGTGATGTGGATGGATTTACTGATAGAATTGCTGTAGGGGAAACGAGGAAAGTTTCGGATGCAAGAATTACTAGTATACATTCTCCTGTTCTACGTTACTTTGCAATATTTGCTAGTAGATGCTTAATTGGTCGCGGGAACAGTGGAAATGTTAGTGCTCCTGATCTTGTCATTTTGCGCCATGCTTTGTTTCGTGATACAACTTTCAGCTTAGGCGCTATTGTTGCTAAACGATTAAGTCTGAACCGTACAAAGGGCCCCATCTTTGGAGGCATCTTTGCTTCACGCCTTGCTAAACACTTTGAGATACCTATTAGGCATTATGAGAAAGAGGAAAAGTTGCTGCCCCCTATTTTTCTAGATTATAAGAGTATGGTAGCACATGAATTTATTGTTAAAAATAAGAAGAAGATGCTTAAGTATAATTTGATATTTGATAAAACTCACTGTGAGACTATTACCTTGCCTGCACCCTCTTTGTTTAACATACTTTCAGGCACATACCTCATCTTACCCGAGGCCATTTATGCATACTAGAGGCTGACACAAGTTCCAGAGCCTGAGCCTGAGCCACCACTTGACCCTTATCGACAGTCTGTTTATCAGGGGGATCCGGAGGAGATCGCCAACCAGTGGCACCCTGAGGACCCTCCTCAGTACACCGGAGAGAGTAGCTTCGATCCATGGGCATAGACCAACTTAGGCAAAAAGCCTAAGCTTTGGGGAGTATGTATTTCTCACCGACACTACATTCGTGTTCACACACTCATTCTAGTTGTTGGTGCTCATACTTTTTCATTGTACTATCCATGCTAGTTTATTTTCTTTTCCAAGCCTTCTTCTTGTGTGTTTGAAAAACCTTAAGAAAAACCAAAAAAAATTAGTTGTAGCTTTTAGCTAGTTTACTTTCCATGCCTGTAGTAGTAGTAATTAAAAGAAAACCCAAAAAGATTTCTCGTTCTTCTTTTGCTTGTTGGGAGCTTTCCCGTGTAAATAGTTTTATTTCTTTTCTTATTCTTTGGGGGTCGAGAGGAGAAGACCATGATGAAAATGTTGAGTGGCTCTCATATGCATTATTGTTGATTTAACAAAGAGCCCATATTACCTTGTCTTCCCCCTTGTATTGAATGCTTGCAGATTCCAGCTTAGTCCAATGCACATGCACTATTATTATTATCCACACTGTTCGGTCGTGCGAGTGAAAGGCAAAAATGACGATATATGATGGACTGAGTGAGATGGGAGAAGCTGGTATGAACTCGACCTATCTTGTTTTTGTAAATATGATTAGTTCATCGTTCCTGATTCAGCCTATTATGAATGAAACATGTTTGCAATGACAATTAGAGATTATAGTTGCTCATGCCATGCTTAATTAGCTAGGAGCTTATAATGGTTTACATTGCGTGCCAACATGCTATTAAAATGGTTGTGATGTGGTATGATAGGGTGGTATCCTCCTTTGAACGATTCGAGTGGCTTGACTTGGCACATGTTCACGCATGTAGTTGAAACAAAATCAACATAGCCTCCACGATATTTATGTTCACGGTGATTTATATCCTACTCGTGCTTGCACTCATTGTTGATTAATCTTAATGCATGTTCATGACTGTTGTCGCTCTCTAGTTGGTCGCTTCCCAGTCTCTTTCTAGCCTACACTTGTACTAAGCGGGAATACTGCTTGTGCATCCACTTCCATAAACACCAAAGTTATTCCATATGAGTCCACCATACCTTCCTATATGCGGTATTTACCTGCCGTTCCAAGTAAATTTGTATGTGCCAAACTCTAAACCTTCAAATGAAATTCTGTTTTGTATGCTCGAATAGCTCATGTATCAACTAGGGCTGTCTATATCTTCCATGCTAGGTGGGTTATTCTCACGATGAGTGGACTCCACTCATCATTCACGAGAAAATGGCCGGTAACCGGGATGCCCAGTCCCATGCTCAAATCAAATCAAAATAATTGCATAAAAAACTCCCCCAGGATTGTTGTTAGTTGGACGGCACCCATTGTTTCGGACAAGCCATGGATTGATGTTTGTTGGTGGTGGGGGAGTATAAACTTTACCATTCTGTTTGGGAACCGCCTATAATGTGTGTAACATGGAAGATATCGAAATCTCTTGGTTGTTATGTTGACAATGAAAGTATGCCACTCAAAATATTATTTATCTCTGTTTCAAAACTCGAGCTCTGGCACCTCTGCAAATCCCTGCTTCCTTCTGCGAAGGGCCTATCTATTTACTTTTATGCTGAGTCATCACCCTCTTATTAAAAAGCACCAGTTGGAGAGCACCGCTGTCATTCGTATGCATTGCTATTAATTTACATTGAGTATGACTGTGACTGGATCTCTTTTACCATGAACTACAATGTCTAGTCAGTCCTTGATCTTCAGGGGTGCTCTGCATTTATGTTTTGCGGTCTTAGAAAGGGCTAGCGAGATACCATCTTGTTATATCATGTTATGATTGTTTTGAGAAAGTGTTGTCATCCGAGATTTATTATTATTGCTCGCTAGTTGATTATGCCATTGATATGAGTAAACATGAGACCTAAATGTTATTGTGAATATGGTTAGTTCGTAATCTTTGCTGAAAACTTGAATGCTGGCTTTACATATTTGCAACAACAAGATCAAACAAAGTTTGTAAAAGTTTTTCTTTATCACTTTCAGTTTGTCAACTGAATTGCTTGAGGACAAGCAAAGGTTTAAGCTTGGGGGAGTTGATACATCTCCAACGTATCTACTTTTCCAAACACTTTTGCCCTTGTTTTGGACTCTAACTTGCATGATTTGAATGGAACTAACCTGGACTGACGCTGTTTTCAGCAAAACTGCCATGGTGTTATTTTTGTGCAGAAATAAAAGTTCTCAGAATGACCTGAAAATCCACGGAGACACGTTTTGGAATTAATGAAAAATACTGGCGAAAGAATCAGCATCAGGGGGCCCACACCCTGTCCACGAGGGTGCAGGGCGCGCCCCCCCGGGGGGCGCCCCCTGCCTCGTGGGCCCCCTGGGACTCCACCGACCTCAACCCCAACTCCATATATTCACTTTCGGGGAGGAAAAAATCAGAAAGAAGGATTCATCATGTTTTACGATACGGAGCCGCCGCCAAGCCCTAATCTTCCTCGGGAGGGCTGATCTGGAGTCTGTTCGGGGCTCCAGAGAGGGGAATCCATCGCCATCGTCATCATGAACCATCCTCCATCACCAATTTCATGATGCTCACCGCCGTGCGTGAGTAATCCCATCGTAGGCTTGCTGGACGGTGATGGGTTGGATGAGATTTACCATGTAATTGAGTTAGTTTTGTTAGGGTTTGATCCCTAGTATCCATTATGTTCTAAGATTGATGTTGCTATGACTTTGCTATGCTTAATGCTTGTCACTAGGGCCCGAGTGCCATGATTTCAGATCTGGACCTATTATGTTTTCATGAATATATGAGAGTTCTTGATCCTATCTTGCATGTCAATAGTCACCTACTATGTGTTATGATCCGGCAACCCCGAAGTGACAATAATCGGGACCACTCCCGGTGATGACCGTAGTTTGAGGAGTTCATGTATTCACTAAGTGTTAATGCTTTGGTCCGGTACTCTATTAAAAGGAGGCCTTAATATCCCTTAGTTTCCAATAGGACCCCGCTGCCACGGGAGGGTAGGCCAAAATATGTCATGCAAGTTCTTTTCCATAAGCACGTATGACTATATTCGGAATACATGCCTACATTACATTGATGAACTGGAGCTAGTTCTGTGTCACCCTATGTTATAACTGTTGCATGAGGAATCGCGTCCGACATAATTATCCATCATTGATCCATTGCCTATGAGCTTTTCACATATTGATCTTTGCTTAGTTACTTTTCCGTTGCCACTGTTATGATTGCTACAAAAACTAGTACTGTTACTTTTGCCACCGTTACCGTTACTTCCATACTACGTTGCTACTAAATATTTTGCTGCAGATATTAAGTCTTTCAGGTGTGGTTGAATTGACAACTCAACTGCTAATACTTGAGAATATTCTTTGGCTCCCCTTGTGTCGAATCAATAAATTTGGGTTGAATACTCTACCCTCGAAAACTGTTGCGATCCCCTATACTTGTGGGTTATCAGTGCTACACAAGGATTTGTACTGCACTGCTGCTGAAACATGATGCTGCGATTGCCAATTTTTTTGTCTTAATGCCCATCTGTTGTTATTTGCTTGGGGTGTTCTTCATTAAAATACAAACAGTGGCCGTTATCCAGTTGCTGAGTTTGTGGAGATCAACTTTTTTGTTAGATGCTTTTTATCACTTACCTAACTTCAGTCCTCTCCGTCTAAAAATGCAGTTGCCTCAAGTTAAAAGCGCATGAAGGGCAGGGGAGGGGGAAGGGGAGGACCAGGCATGAAGGGCGGGGCCAAGGTGGTCGTCGTGCCGCACAAGCATGACATCGTCTTCATCGCCAAGGCCAAGGAGGACACACTCTGCACCAAGAACATGGTCGCCGGTGAGTCTGTCTACAGCGAGAAGAGGTTCTCCGTCTAGTTCAATGTTCTCTCGCTGCTCCCTCTCGGTTGCCTCTCATACTTATGCGCAATTCCACACAAATTCTACGGGGTCATCAGCTTAGACTCGGCTATTGTTAGTTCCTAGAGGAGCAAATGATACACTTATTTTCAGTAATTTTTAGATATATTATGGGGAATCTAGTGCTACTGCTGTCAGTCCCTAGTCCCTAGTGCTACTGCTCTAAATTCACTTGCATGTTTGACTAAATTCACTTGGCATTGCACTGCTTGCCAAATTGATTTGCTTTCTTGCTGCCACAAAAAGTCAGTACTCCCTAGTGTTAAATCAGTATTTACATGCTTGCAAATATTGGTCTGAATCTGCGATGCTCCCTAAAGTTGACTAAATCTCATGGAGTAGATTATGTGTCCTTACTTTTTTTATTGTTTTGTTCATAATATATTGGCTCCAGATTTTTTGATTCTTCTCTTCTGATTCATGTAACAGCTACCTTGCCTGGCGCTGGTACTATTTTGTTATACTATTTTACTATCTGTATGCTCTTCACTGCCCCTGGAAGGTAAATGACAACATTGAAAATGGCTCAAACCTGAAGTACTTTAAATAGATTGTCGTTTCAGTCAAATGTTGTTTAGAAATCCAGTTTGTACTGATAAACTTGCACAGTCTCTGCCTGTTTATAATGTTAAATTTTGTTTGATAAATTCACTTTTTACTAGTAAAATTGTGTAGAGCACAACACAGTCTCTGCCTTTTGTTATACTGATAATTGTTGTTTAGTTGTAATTCCTCTCGCATTGTACAATTGTATAGATACTGTCCCATGCACAAGTGATATTCATGTCCAGCCAAATGATATCTTGTGCTTTCCAAAGTGATCTGTACCCAACTGCTTGTATACGTATTTTGTTCTTAACTGTAGATTTCTTCTCACAGTACCTCCATGCAAAAGAAGGTTGAAAGGAAAAGGAGAGTTTGTGACTGCTATAGAAGGACTGAAGGAGGTCCATGTTGAAGAAGATCGACAGAAGCAGTAGAGCTTGTAATACTATCATTGCCATTGTATTTGTGTTGTATGATGTATCCATGTTTACCCACAAAAATGTATTCATGTTGTAATACTGTGATTGCCATTCTGGCTACTATTTCAAGCAGTGTATTTTGCTAGTGCTGATTTAGATATTGGTTACTTATTTACTATGAAATGAAATCTAAAGAACTTGACCCTGACAACCGTGTCCCATTACTAGAAACTGACAATTGGGGCCAATCTTTTGAGAAAAAGAAAAACTGAAACTCTTGAGCCCAGAAGGCCATGACCCAACATTAAAATGCCCGGATTGTTGGGCTTGGCCCATGAGCCCGACCAAAAATTGATGGAAAAAATATAAAAAGGCCAAATTGTTGGGCTCGGCCCATGTAAAACACCGAATTGGACCGGGCTGATTCTTATCCACGTCAGCTTGCCACGCTGGATCCTACATGGCCTGGGGAGGCTGCCAGTGACCAAAAATTTGGTCGTAGAACCAACGACCTTTTACATATCACAAAGAAGGTCGTTAATTTCAGTTCTTGACGGTCAGCTTTTGACCATCTGTTTTTGGTCACAAAAAGGTCACAAATGGAAAACAATGACCATTCAGTGACCAATAGTGATGGTCAAAAGTTGACATATTTCTTGTAGTGTTAGTTGAACCTCGAGGTCTTTGTTTTGTAATTTTTGACATTTTTTGTTTTTTGAACACATGTTACTCGAAGGTCTATCGCGTTACTTTTTGACTTTTTTTTTGAACACATGTTAATTGGCTTGAAAGAAGGTCTATCGTGTTACTTCACGACATCTTTCCAAAATAAGTGATATGACTTTTGTCAACCTATAAGGAATGTCTGTCAATTAACCTCGAGGTACTTGTTCTCAAATTAACCTCTAGGTCTTGCAGGAGTACTTGTTTTTTGAAGACATGTTAATCGAAGGTCTATCATGTTAGTTTTTGATAATTTTTGTTTTTTGAACACATGTTAATTGGCTTGAAAGAAGGTCTATCGTGTTACTTCACGACATCTTTCCAAAAAAAGTGATATGACTTTTGCCAACCTATAAGGAATGTGTGTCAAATTAACCTCGAGGTACTTGTTCTCAAATTAACCTCTGGGTCTTGCGGGAATACTTGTTTTTTGAACACATCTTAATCGAAGGTCTATCGCTTTACTTTTTGATAATTTTTGTTTTTTGAACACATGTTAATTGGCTTGAAAGAAGGTCTATCGTGTTACTTCACGACATCTTTACAAAAAAAGTGATATGACTTCTGTCAACCTATAAGGCATGTCTGTCTAATTAACCTCGAGGTACTTGTTCTCAAATTAACCTCTGGGTCTTGCAGGAGTATTTGTTTTTTGAACACATGTTAATCGAAGGTCTATCGCGTTACTTTTTGATAATTTTTGTTTTTTGAACACATGTTAATTGGCTTGAAAGAAGGTCTATCGTGTTACTTCACGACCTCTTTCCTAAAAAAGTGATATGACTTCTGTCAACCTATAAGGCATGTTTGTCAAATTAACCTTGAGGTACTTGTTCTCAAATTAACCTCTGGGCCTTGCAGGAGTGCTGCAATGTGTTAGCATCAATTGCAAGATGAGCCAGTAAGTCAGCAGTGAAGTTGCCAACATGCTCAAAGTGCACGCAACATTGATTAGAAAGAAGCATGCCCAGGAAATTAATGCGTGCTTAGGGAGGCCTTTGCTCAAAGAGCAAGTGTATATAAGGTACAGTCGGCAGGCTATAAGGACGAGGAGCGAGAAGCGATACGGGCTGCTGGATATACTATAACTAGGTGTCCCACGGAGGTAACATTCAAAGTTATTCTCACACTATAGAATGGTATAGGAATATGGAGAGATTTGGTTGATTTTATATCGCTGAATAATATAAAATATTATGAGTGTAGACGCTGCACCGCGAGGTTCCTTGCTCCTTCTCGGTCGTCGAGAATCTATGTTCTTCCAAAAAAAATTAGACGTGAGCTTTGTTCATCCTTTTGCCAACACGCGGGACATCTAGCATCAAGGTGGATGTGTCATGCAAGAAAATGGAGATAAGCAGTGCGTAAGTGAGTCGTGCACTTTGATGGCACCTAGTACTACGCAATATTTTTTCTCCTCGATGGCACGTGAATAGTGCACGTACTCAATGACGGAGCACGGGATGGTAGCCATGGTCATGGTCGGCCCTTTTTGGAGAGAGTACTAAATAACTTTGATGTGTCCCGTCAACTCGCAGAACGATGAGAAGCTTGCTTACTACGCCTTCTCCCTCGCCAACGCATGAGTGGTGGCTCGCAGCACGAGGAGAAACTTTTGCTTACAAGCGATGGACGTGCATCAGTTCATTTGGTGTCAAATTGCCAGAAGTAGTAGAGTACTATTGTAGTACCATCATTATTGTTCGACTTCCGGAAGAGGCAAAGAGCCAAGCGCAAGGTCACCTACTAACATAGTATAGTATACTATAGCCAAAGCTGGTCCACATTTTTAGAGCATGGTTAATTAATATAGGCGGCTCTTGCAGCGGCACATCATTTAGAGCAAGTACTCTCTTCATAGGAACTTAAAATGCAGGAATAGGAAAATTATGAGGGGGGTGTCTCCAACCGTGTTCCTCGGCTCGCACCTAGCATCACGGTGCTCGAACTTGGAGTCATTCGCCTGGTACATGTGGCATCTTAGATCTGGACACAAGGTGACGTACACCGTCATGGTTCATGGTCTAGGTTGTCAAGGCGGACGCGACCTCTCACTGTGCCCGCCATTTGAAGCGGCGCGCTGGCCCAGGGCGCCGCCCGCTGCACTCCCAGCTGTACCTGCCTCCTCACCGCATTCAAAAACCTACATTTACTAGTCCATGGCACGTGCCATGCACGTGTGGATTTAGGGATTATTAGTGGAGACAATGGAAAAACCTGGATCATATTTATAAAATGAATTTATAAGAGAAGGTAATAAGCTATTTAATTACTACACATATTAAGCTTTCACTTTATTTGTGTTTGTAATCTGATAACCAGGCGGACCAATCAATTGTAAAAAGAAGCTAGTGAATAGTAGTATTAAGCTTCTCACTATTTGTACTAAATAAAATCCCTTCGGTTAACATTTTGCCCTTGCCATGCCTGCACTGCTGCATGCACTTCTCCCTCTCTCTCCCATCACCTGTAGCAATTTGCATGGTGGAATGGCTTGCTAGTAGTACTGTAGGGTAGCACTCTCATGAGAGCCTACCAGAGATTTCTAGGACGCTTTGTCCGGCGGAAGAATCACGAACCTGCATGTACTCTATTGCAGTGGCAGTCTGCCAACGAAGATGTGCACGCGAATCCCTCCACCGTGGGCCGTCTGATTACTCCATCTAACGGTCTATATGTGGCCACATAGCCCTCTATCTAAACCAATTGAGTGTGAGCCCATCGGATTACAAAGATCCAACGGTCTGTATCCCTTCATATTGATACACTAGATAGGAGTATAGATATAGATATAGAAACCTGCGTGGAATGCGAGAAACCCACTCCGGCCACACACGTCCGTTCAGGAGCAAGACACCGGCCAAGCTCCTCCTTCCACCATTTTGTCCACTCTTTCGGCGGCATCCGACGAGCAGGAAGAGCAGTTCTCCGGCATAAAAGCCGTTTGGGTGGCCCACTGAGCCCGACAGTTACGAGCGAGGCTTCTCCCTACTCCACCTACCTCTCCTAGCCCGTCGGAGGCAGTTGCCGCACTAAGCCAGCGCGTGGTTCCGCAGCTGGCCGCTCCAATACAGCTCGAGGAAGAGTGCCGACTTGCCCCACGCCGGCTTGTCGGGGAGCACGGCGGCACGGGCATCATCGCTGCCCTCGATGCCGCCACGTCATACAGCGCCTCTCGTGTCTGTGACTGCGCCATCCGCCGTCGACGTGCACGTAGCCGCGCCATGCTGGCAGAGAAAGAAGCCACCGCGGATGTCGACGAGGTGATGCGGCTACGCGGATGTCGATGAGGTGGCGCGGCTACGCGGATGTCGGCGAGGTGACGGCCAACACGTCCCCGCCCGCTGCCATCATCGAGGAGAAGTAGAACACGGAAGGCCACCGCCGATTGTATCCCATGAAGGCCACCGCCGAGGCGACGCCGGCGAATACAGCCGGTGTCTTGCACAATTCTTCTTCAGCCAGATGCTGGAGGAGGACAAAGAGATCGGGCGGTGACCATTTAGATTACGTATATTAATTCTACCAGGCTGGTTGTAATGGGAGTATCATAAGTAGTATCATGCATGCCAACTAGTAGGCAAATTTGATGAGGTGTCATAGAATTAAATGAAGAAAGAGAGGGTTGAGTATCATATTATGATACCGTATGGAATTAAGTTACTCCCACTGTGGTTAGTCTTAGGCTGGTTGTAATGTTCGGTTCAACCTCCTCCCAAGGGGTTTGGAGAGGAATGGAGGGGAATTTGGCTTGTACATGATTTAATCCCCCACAATCCCTGTTAATCCCCGTTAAAACCCCTTGAACCGCACATGCCCTTGTTATCACATAGTCATAATGCAGTTGTTATGCATGTTAATGTAAGCCCCCGTTAATCTAGTGCTAGTATTGATTTGATGTGATGGCACTTCTTAGATAATGGCACTTTTTCATGTTGTCACTGTAATGCCATTGATAACATATGAGATGCTAGTTGCTGTTAATCATATGCCGCTGCAAAAAAAATGACACTGCTTAAATAACCCTGTTACATATTTGTGCAAACAGGGTTGTCTATCTCCATATGGTGTCTATTTGTGCAAACGGAAGCACAAACCTCAATTTTAGTGGAACCTGCTGTCAGCTGACCTCACAGTGCTCCAGGTATTCCTACATTCTTAACTACTCAATTTTAGTAGGTAGAATGACCAACACAAGATGAAATAAGATTATTGGTACGTTGATCGATGAGGAGCCATAATTAAGCTGGAGGCGTCTCTTATTTTCTTTTGAATGGGCAATAAGCTGGAGAGCTGGAGAGTGTCTCCAATGGGCTGCCTCTAGTGTTAAGGCCCTCTACTACGAAACACGGGCAGCCGACTGGGCCGATACAAAAGCCTATCCATCTTAAAGCCCATTTGTTTTTGTTTTTTACGAGGAGAAGCCCATATTTCTTGAAGAGGGGGCGATCCCAGAAAAACCCTCCTTCCTCCTCGCTTCCACTTATATTGTAGCTCGCTGGACTCTCCTGCTTCCGTCGCCCCCCAATTCCCCCCGCTCCCCATCTTCCTCACTCGTACAGAAAACCCCCGCTCACCTTCTTCCTCACTCGTACAGAAAACGCCTGCTCCTCTTCTTCCACTCCTACAGAAAACCCCAGCCCTCCTTCTTCCCCACTCGCACTGCCACTAGGCTCGTCTCTGGCTACTCTGCTCAAACCCGTGAGCTCGGTGTGATGCCCGCAAGGAAAATGGAGTCGGCTGGCCCCAGCGCCAAGAAGATGAGGCTCCCGCCAGCGGCGATGCCGGTTGTAGATCCCGCACCCGGCAGTGCGGGGAGAAGCGGTGAGCCCCCCCCCACCCGGATCTTAGGAACCCGTAGAATCTCCGGTGGACCTCATCAGCGATCTCTTGAACGACATCCTTGGGGAGATCATCTCGCTTCTCCCCACCAAGGATTGCTGCCGCACACAAGTCCTCTCAACTCGGTGGCGCCCTCTATGGTGCACCACGCCCCTCAATCTCGACTGTCGTTAGATATCTGTCCTTCCTGAATTTGATCTCCTCAGAGCCATCATCTCCTCTCACCAGCAGGGCCCCGTTCAACGCCTATGCATCCCGACACGCTACCTGCTGTCCATACCCGACATGGTGGACGCTTGGCTGACATCCCCTGAATTCGAAAAACTCTAGCAGTTTGAGTTATACCATTACCACGAAAGTTTCATACCACGAACCGAACACCAAGAATTTGTGCCCACACCACCTTTGTCCATCTCGTGGTTTTCCTCCTCTCTCCACACCGCCACCTTCGCCTAGTGCCATCTACCAAACAATCTGGTACAAATGCTTTGACTCCCACTGCTAAAAAAACTTTTGCTTGTGGTGGTTTATCTGTCGGAGGCCTCACCGCACAGCATCATCCACTCTAGTTGCCCTGCCCTGGAGCGCTTGCTGATTGTTTTGGGAGTAGAAATCCCTATCAGTTGTCTCCAAATAAAGTCGCCTCACCTTAAAAGCGTTGGAATTTGTTTTGAACAACAGCAGCTCATCATCGAAGATGACCCTTCACTTCAAAGGTTGCTCCCTCATTATTGTTATAAACCTTCACAAATAACTGTCTTTTCTGCGCCCAAACTGGAGACATTGGGTGTAATTCATGATCTGTTTAATGATCACAAGAAGTTGGTGTTTGGCCCCTCACTTTTTCAGGTACCGTATATTATCATCTACACATTTGTAATCATAAGCTGCATTTTTCATTTGTGTGCATAATTTTTATATCATCTTGGAGTACGCTTTGGGTACTAATATTATGTTATATGCTCAATGAAGGGTTCGTCCATGGATAGCCTATCAATGCTGCTGGATTCTGTCAAGATCTCATATATCGGAATGTTTAGTTATGATCTGAACATAATTATTGGCTTGCTGCGATGCTTTCGATCTCTGGAGAATTTATATATAAAGGTGATGATTTCATGCACATTGAAAGACCGTATATATTGTACTAGAATTAACCGTTCAGCTGTTGCTCTTTCGACATACTCTTTTTTCAGACCTTAACTGTTTTCAATCTTAATGTCTACTTAGGCACTAACACATGGAGAAAAACATATAACCAATTGGTGGCATAATAAGCACCGGGATTTTCTCAGTTCTCATGACATTCGTTTGAGGACAATAACGATGGAAGGATATGCATCCAACCAGGCAAACAGAAGCTTTGTCACATTCTTCTTGTTGAATGCGAGGTTACTATTGTCCATGAGGCTTAAGTTTTTCAGCAAGAGATTTCTAATGGACGGACATGTTGAACAGCAAAAAAGAAGTTTCAGGTGGACAAATGGGCTTCTGAATGTGCTCGGCTTCTATTTACAACAACTTGTAGTCATCCTCCAATAATTTTTTTTGCACAGGATGTTGATTTTATGGATCAGACCGATCCATTTGTTTGTGACTGCAAAAAAGAGTGGTTGGGTTAGATGTTATTGCCATGTTCAATCTGGGTTTTGTCTAAATTTGATGAACAATTAATCCTTGGGCTTTTTGTACTGTTTGTAAGCTTGAGTTACATGTTGTTGCCCTCGTACTCCCCTCCGCCTGCCACTACACTGCCGCACCTTCCATGGCTCCTGTTCGTTCCCGTCCGAGGCCTCGCTGTCATTCTCCGCCTTGGTTCACTCGCTACGCCTGCCGTCTGGCGTTGTCAACATGGTCAACAACCGAGACGAATCAGGAGATGACTGTACATGGAGAGGCTGACAGTAGGGACCCACCAGGGTCATTGCATTACGCAAGCAGGTGCCTCGTTGTTACAAGCCAAAAAAAATACTTCCTCCTAATTGTTTGACAACTAGGTCCCACACCATTTTCAATGCAGTCAATAAACGAGAAAATTACACAACGAGCGGATTACACCAGGGACCCAGCAGCTCGCCCAGTTGTTTTTTAGTTTTAGAGACAGAGCTCAACTGCGTGCTGTGCGGGGGCTGTGGCCCGTCTAGCCCACGCTTACGCTTTTATTTAAGCACATGACGAGCCCAGTTGATATCTTTTTTCTTTCTGAAAATGGCTAGCCCAGTTCTTTTTTTTGGAGAATACCCAACCGAGGCCTACTTGCTTTTCTCAGCCCTGCTGGGCTGCAAATCTTTCAAGACGAAGAGGGATGTAAGTAGTAAGAAATGGGCTTCCCCAGAAAATGGGCTATAAGTTGTAAGAAATGGGCTGTAAATTTTTAAACCAAAGCCAACCGGCAATTACATTAAAATATCATTTTTCTGGATTTCTTTACTCTTATAAAAAGCAGCGTTGGTGATGATGGTGTGCCTGCCATCCTGCAATATAGGCCGTCCGATCTATATCTAACGGATAGGAAGGAAACTATGACAACTTACCCGCACTCCTCTCCACATTTGCAGATACGGCCTTCCCTCGTTCATCCTTTTCTCCCACAAGATAAACTACTCATACAAATGCATCTTCATGTTCCGTGCAACGCACGGGCATTTTGCGAGTTAAGATTTTAAATTTCATTCATTTTTTGCGGAGAATTTTTTTTGATATAATTTTATAAAAATTATTTTTAACGTGACTCGAAATTTTGTGATTAAAAGAGTTCGGACCCCACCGAAATATGCAAAATTTCATTGAATTTTTTAGCAGTGCCCAGAATATATGGTTTGTAATGCTAATAAAAAGAATATGGGCTTCAAAATATCCTTAAGAATTAGCAAATGGGCTGTAAATTATTGAAAATAATGGCTAATGGGTTGTATGCGGTTTTCCATAGATTTGGAGGCTGACTTCTGGGCCTACTAGGTTGATGATGACGATGTCCTGAAAAAAATTGACGCGTATGCAAGGCTTTGTCAACTTAGTCAACACAGAGCAGTGACTATTGGATGTCCATCCAATGGCCGCCGTGCTTCTTCAATCTCTGATCTTCCTGCTCCAGCCGCCCAAACCAGCACCGGCGAGACTGCCTGCTCCCTCCTCCCGTGGCCGGTTGTGCTGCCGCCAGGCCATCCCTCTACCCACCCGCACATCCTGTCATTTTCTGGCGACGTCAGCCTCACCCCGCAGCTGACCAGTCAGCGCTCGTACTCCCCTCAGCGTGGCATCCGTTGTTGTGGCTTCGCCGGCTCCATGTCATTCCCTTCCTAGGCCTCGCCATCGTCCACCGCCCTGGTGCCCTCGGCGCGGCATGGTCAACGTGGTCAACGAACGACATCCATCGGAAGTGGACTGTACGTGGGGAGGCTGACAGCTGGGTCCACAACCGCACACAAGGAAATGGCTCCTTATTACGCGCAAAATAATGATTCCTCCACCTGACAGCTGGGACCCACTGGAAGGGCCTCTGTATTTCGAGAAAAAAATGTTCCCCCCGCTGACAGCTCAGACCCACCAGCTATATCTTCGCACGCAAGGAAGTGCCTCCTTATTACACAAAAAAAAATGAATACTCTCCCTGCTAGCTAGGACCCACCATAGTGGGAGGCTGACTTGTGGGCCTACTAAGTTGACGCGGACGGAGGGCTTTGTCAACTTAGTCAATATGAACGGTCTAGCTCCAGTGACCGTACGATGTCCATCCAGCGGCCGTAGTGCTTCTTCAACCTTTGGTCTTCTTGCTCCAGCCGCCCAAACCAACGCCGGTCGTGCCGCCTGCTCCTGCCTCCCGTGGCCGGCTGTGCTGCCGCGGAGGCCTCACCGCCCCCTACTACTCCCACCGCTGGCCAGGCCATCCCTCTACTCACCCACACCCCCTGTTATTCTGTGGCGACGGTAGCCTCACACCGCAGCCAAACTAGTCAACCCTCATACTCCTCTCCTCGTGGGCATCCACTGCCGCGTCTTCCCCGGCTCCACGTCGTCCACCGCCTTGGTGCTCTCGATGCGGCGTGGTCAATTTGGTCAAGGAACGACTTCCATCGGAAAAGTACTGTACGTGGAGAGGCTGACAGCTGGGTCCACGGCTGCAGCATTGAAGTGCAACCTTATTACGCGTAAAATAATGATTCCTCCACTGACAGCAGGGACTCACCGGACGGGCCACCGTATTTTGTGAAAAAAATGTTTCCCCTGACTGCTGGGACCCACCAGCAATAACTTCGCACACAAGGAAGTGCCTCCTTATCCTCCCTGACAGTCGGGACCCACCTGGTCGAAGCGTACGTAGCGTTGTCATTCTGGTCACGAACGTGTACGTACATACTGGTCGATCGGTCTGTCTGCAGGCTGCAGCGATGAACCGTGGCCGAGTAAGGAAGGGCACGTGTCATAGTAGAGGCGCGGACGTAGCATGTACACGTACGTACAGCCAGGGTGCAAGAAAGTAAATACGGCCACGTACGTACATACGGGCGGGGTCTCGAACGCCTACTCGCGCATACGTATGGCCAGGGCTCATGTACATGGCTGGGTCGGAACAGAGAAACTACATCATCGTGTTCATCGAGAGCCAACCGGTTTGGACGGAACAGCCGAAACGAGGCCTGGCATACTGCAGAACGAAGGAAACAGCCTTTTGTTCGACCGCCTACGATCAAAACAGGATCCTGTTCATCGGGAGGGGTCTGGCGTACCACAAAACGGAGGAAACGGACTTGTGTTCGAGTGCCTACGGTTGAAACAGGGTCCTGTTGATTGGGAGGGGTGTGGCGTACCGCAAAACAGAGGAAACGGACTTCTCTTCGACCTCCTACGGTCGAAACGGAGGTCCTGTTCATCGGGAGGGGTGTGGCGTACCGCAAAATAGGACTCCACGGGCTACTATTCATCCACCATCTATCGCCTCGCTCCAGCCTCCATGGGCTACTGTTCATCCACCGTCGACCTCCTCCAGCCTCCACCTGCGACTGTTCATCCATGGCGTCTCCCTCCTGCCTCCACCAGCTACTGTTCATCCACGGGCTCCTGTTCATCCAGCCTCCACCACTCCTCCATCGGCTACTGTTCAACCAGCCCTCTCCACGGGGTCCTGTTCAACCACCCCTCCATGGTCTACTATTCATCCAGCCCTCCACCGGCTACTATTCAACCAGTCCTCCACGGGGTCCTATTCATCCTGCAGCAACGGCCTCTACTACCACGGGGTCCTGTTCATCCAACCCCCACCGGAACTGTTCATCCAACCCCCCCAATAATGCTCACTGTTCATCAAGAGGCAGCAGGTTCGATCGGCTTTAGTTAGCAGCAGTAGCGAAGGAATCGCTCGATCGGGTTCAGTTAACAGCCAGGGATCGGTCGATCGCTCGGGTTCGGTAACGCGTAGCCTGCAGTGCAATTGCTCGGGTTCAGTATGTGAACGCCTCGCTTGGGTTCAGTTAGAGCCCAATGCCTCGCACCCACGCGCATACGTGTACGAGAGAAACGCGCATCGCTCGGCCCAGACCACCCACCGTAACCAGGAACTCCCCGATATTTTCCTCGCCCTTGCTTCTACCACGGTTTTTTCGTCATGGACGGCCCAAAGAATGTCATGCAGCTGCGTCTCCGGCCCGCCCAGGACGAAAAGCCCATTTTCTGTCATGATTTTTTGTCATAGAAGTAGGAGCCCACCACATCTATGATGATACCAGGTTTTGTCACAATTATCGTCATAGAAGTGTCATAAGCATGACAGGAAAAAAATTCGTTCGGCCCAAAATGTCACGGATGTGTCTTTTTTTTGTAGTGTTTGTACCCTTGGTGGACTGAATGCGCCTAAGACAAGGTCACCTTCCTCAAAACACCGAGCATGAACCCTGCGGCTGTGATAGCAACGCAGGGCTTGCTGATAGCATGCAGCACGCGTAGCAGCCCGGAGACGTTTCTCCTCGAGTAGCACAGCGTCGTCATGCCGGTGCTAATCTTGTGCTACTTCATCGTAGGCAAGCACTCGAGGGGACCCGTAAATGAGTTCCATGGGCATAACTGCTTCTGCCCCATAGACTAGGGAGAAGGGAGTCTGCCCGGTAGCTCGATTTGGTGTCGTTCTGAGGGCCCAAAGAACTACCGGCAGCTCATCGATCCATCGCCTGTCGCACTTCTGCAGCTTATCTAATGTTCTTGTCTTGAGTCCGCGTAGCACTTCAGCGTTCGCCCTCTCAGCTTGTCCATTGCTTCTGGGATGTGCAACAGAGGAAAATGAGATCTTGCTTCCGGGGGCATGAACATATTGCATGAAGGCGCGACTTGTGAATTGGGTGCCGTTGTCAATGATGATCCGGGCAGGAACCCCGAAGCGGCACACCAAATCTTTCAAGAACTTGATACCTGACTGAGCAGTCACCTTTCTCACGGCAGCTACTTCCTTCCACTTTGTAAACTTGTCGATTGCAACGAACAACAATCCAAAGCCCCTGGAAGCTCGGGGAAAGGGCCGAGGATATCGAGCCCCCAGACCAAAAACGGCCATGACAAAGGGATTGTCTGAAGAGCTTGTGCAGGCAGATGGATGTTATTGGAATGGAACCGGCAGGCTTCACACTTGGTGACTAGCTCGACCGCATCTTGGAGGGCTGTGGGCCAATAGAATCCTTGCCGAAATGCTTTCCTAACTAATGCCCTTGATCCAATGTGGGAGCCGCACATGCCTTTGTGTATTTCCGCCAGCAGTTCCTTTCCTTCTTCCCGGCAGATGCACTTCAATTTCACACCATTGGGCCTTCTTCTGTACAGAGTGTCATCGACAAACTGATACATACTGGCCCTCCGGGCTACTCTTTCAGCTTCATCTTGCTCATCGGGAAGTTCACCGGTTTGGAGGAAGTGGACTATGTGCCTTGCCCAAGTTGGAGCCTGGGGCTCGGCAACAAGGACTAACGGCACCTCCCCGCTTGAGGGGGTGCATTCCTCGACCGCGTGGACCAGTGGCCCGGTAGAAGGGTGCAGCCCAGCAAGTGATGGGGAGTTGTTTCCGGCAGGGTCCCTGCCAGGAGCCCCGAGAGGCTCTACCGGGAGAGGCTTACCGGAGTCCAATTTCCTCCTCTTCTAGGCCATTGTTGCCGGGGATACGGAGGGCTGAGTAAGATGGAGAACAAAAGTTCCTGGTTCCACAGGAAGCTTTTGCGCAACACACATCGATAGATGATTAGCTATGTTGTTTTCCGCACGGGGTACGTGCTCTGTTTGTAGTCCGTCAAAGCGCTCGTCCAATCTCCTCACTTCCTCAACGTATGCCTCCATCAATGGACTTTGGTAATCCTTGTTGACTTGTCTCACCACAAGTTGTGAATCTCCTCAAATGATCAGCTTCTTGATTCCCAATTTGGTGGCAATCCTGAGCCCGGCAAGGAGCCCTTCATACTCTGCTGTATTGTTGGTTGCTTCCTCCCGGGGAAAATGCATCTGGACGACGTACTTCAGGTGCTCCCCAGTGGGAGCAACGAGAAGCACGCCCACCCCTGCACCTTTCAGGGAGAAAGCACCATCAAAATACATGATCCATTCTTGGGGCGCTTCCTTGCCGGGAATAACTGTTTCCATCACTTCCTCGTCAGGGGTTGGCGTCCATTCTGCAATAAACTCTGCCAATGCCCTGCTCTGAATTTTGATGTGCTCTCAAACTTCAGGCCAAAGCTGGATAACTCCAAAGCCCACTCCACTATTCTGCCGGTAGCCTCAGGGTTCCGGAGTATCCTTTGCAACGGAAAGCAGGTGACAACCGTAATCTCATGGGCTTGGAAGTAGTGGCGCAGTTTCCTTGAGGCCATGATGAGGCCAAAAATCAACTTTTGCATGCTAGAGTACCTCGATCTAGCCCCCTGTAACAAGGAGCTGACGAAGTACACTGGGCGCCGCACCACTTTCTTCCTTGCCACGTCCTTGGGGTTGTACCTGCTGCCGTGCTCCTCTCTGTCCTGATCCTTATCCGGTCCTACTGGACTTTGCTTATTCTCTATTTCCTCTACTTCCCGCTGTGCTACTAGGGCTGCACTAACCACTTGATTGGTTGCCGCCAAGTATAGCAGCAATGACTCTTGTGGTTTAGGAGCTACCAAAGTGGGCACAGAGGACAAGTAGGTCTTTAGATCCTACAGTGCTGCATCTGCCTCTGGGGTCTACTTCATGGGTCCTGCCTTCTTCAAAAAATTTAAGAACGGCAGGGCGCGCTCGGCAGACTTGGAGATGAATCTGCTAAGCGCGGCAACGCACCCTGTCAAATGCCTAACATCTTTAACTGTCCTGGGTGCCTGGATCTGCTTGATAGCCTTGATCTTATTTGGATTGGCCTCGATCCCGTGATGGGACACAAAGAAACCAAGTAGCTTGCTGGAGGGAACGCCAAACACACACTTCTCCGGGTTCAGCTTCAAGTTGATCTTGCGCAGATTAGCAAATGTTTCTTCCAAATCCTGGATGAGGGTTGATTTGTCCTTGGTCTTGACCACAATATCATCCATATAAGCCTCAATATTTCAGTGCAACTATGGTTCAAAACCAATTTGGACTGCCCTTGCAAAAGTAGACCCGGCACTTTTTAACCCAAAAGGCATGCGCACAAAGCAGTACGTACCGATTGCGGTGATGAATAAGGTCTTCTCTTTGTCTTCCTTGGACATGAAGATCTGATGATATCCAGAGTACGCGTCCAGAAAAGAGAGCAAATCACAACCTGAAGTGGAGTCCACAATCTGGTCGATGTGCGGCAAGGGAAATGGATCCTTTGGGCAAGCCTTGTTGAGATATGTGACATCTATGCACAGCCACCATTTTTCGTTGGCCTTGCGCACAACCACTGGGTTTGCTAACCATGTTGGGTATAGTACTCCTCTGACCAAACTAGCTGCCTCAAGTTTCTTGATCTCCTCGGCAATGAATTGCTACCATTCCAAGGCCTGCTTCCGGACTTTCTGCCTGACGGGTCAGTGATGTCTACTACGCAACTTTATTCTTGTAGACACGTGTTGGGCCTCCAAGCGCAGAGTTTTGTAGGACAGTAGCAATTTTCCTTCAAGTGGATGACCTAAGGTTTATCAATCCGTAGGAGGCGTAGGATGAAGATGGTCTCTCTCAAACGACCCTGCAACCAAATGCAAGAAATCTCTTGTGTCCCCAACACACCCAATACAATGGCAAATTGTATAGGTGCACTAGTTCGGCGAAGAGATGATGATAAAAGTGTAATATGGATGATAGAAATATGTTTTTATAATCTGAATAAATAAAAACAGCAAGGTAGCAAATAGTAAATGGGCACAAAAACGGTATTGCAATGCTTAAAAATGAGGCCTAGGGTCCGTACTTTCACTAGTGCAACCTCTCAACGATCCTAACATAGTTGGATCATATAATTATCCCTCAAAGTGCAATAAAGAATCACTCCCGAGTTCCTATTAGCGGAGAACAAAAGATAGGAATTGTTTGTAGGGTACAAAACCATCTCAAAGCTATTCTTTCCGTTCGATCTATTCAAGAGTTCATACTAGAATAACACCAAAGCTATTCTTTCCGTTCAATCTATCCTAGAGTTCGTACTAGAATAACACCAAAGCAAATTCATATTCATAATACTCAATCCACACAAAGAACTATAAAGATACCCCAAAGTTTCCGTCGGAGAAAAGATAACAAAAACATGCATCAACCCCTATGCATAGATTACCCCAATATCACCGCCGGAATCCGCGAGTTGAATGCCAAGACACATATCAAGTGAATCAATATGATACCTCATTGTCACCTCAAGTATTCATACCGCAAGATATACATCATGTGTTCTATTCTCTGAATATTCAATCCGACAAGACAAAACTTCAAAGGGTAAAGACTCAATTCATCACAACAAGATTATAGAGGGGAGAAACATCATATGATCCGACTATATTAACAAAGCCCATGATATAGATCATGAGAGAGAGAGAGATCAAACACATAGCTACTGGTACAAACCCTCAGCCCCGAGGGTGAACTACTCCCTCCTCATCGTGGTGGCCTCCGGGATGATGGAGATGGCCACCGGTGACGATTCCCCCTCTGGCAGGGTGCCGGAACGGGCTCCTGATTGGTTTTTGGTGGCTACAGAGGCTTGCGGCGGCGGAACTTCCGATCTAGGTCTACCCCCAAGGGTTTCCGAATATTTGGGAATTTATAGTGCAAAGAAGGGGTACGGGAGGCCGCCGAGGTTCGAGTAGGTAAATGATAAAAACAGAATTTTTGATGTGGAATGCTGCCTATCATGTCATCTCATATTCTTTTCTTTATAGCATGGACATTTGGACTTTTATTTGGTTCAAAGCAATAGTCTAGTTTTGACATGATAACTTAAATACTCAAGCATATCAACAAGCAACTATGTCTTTCAAAATATCAACGCTAAAATAAATTATCCCTAGCCCATCATGCTCAAACATTGATCCATTCATGAAACACACTCGCATATTAGCTACACCCAATGCTCAAGTACGATCGTAGTGCCCCCTAGTTGGTGCTTTATAAGAGAAGAAGGAGACTCAAATTAAAAAAATAAAAATTGCATAAAGTAAAAGAAAGTCCCTTCGCAGAGGGAAGTAGGGATTTGTAGAGGTGCCAGAGCTCAAAGCGAAAAACTTAGAGATAAAAACATTTTGGGAGGTGTGCCTTTCCCTCCAACGAAAACGACTTAGAGTTCCCAACACTTTCCATGCTAGATATATCATAGGAGGTTCCCAAACAGAAAATAAAGTTTATTCCTTTTTCCACCATACTTTCACTTTCCATGGCTAACCGTATCCACGGGTGCCCTCCATACCAACACTTTCCAAGGAATTTATTATTTGACAACATAAAGTAAATTCATTTTTTCATTTCGGGACTGGGCATCCCTAATACCTTTGCCTTACTCTTGTGCAATGACAAGTGAATAAACACTCATCGTGAGAATAACACATCTAGCATGGAAAATATTGGCCACCCCTCACCGCCTCGCGAGCGGTATGAGCACACAAAAGAGAAATTTATTTGGAAAATTAGAGATGGCACATACAAATTTGCTTAGAACAGCAAAAGAATACCGCATATAGGTAGGTATAGTGGACTCATATGGCAAAACTGGGTTTAAGGATTTTGGATGCACAAGTAGTGCTCATACTTAGTGCAAAATGAAGGCTAGCAAAAGACTGGGAAGCGACCAACCAAGAAACGAATAATCTCATAAGCGAGCATTGAGCATAATTAATACCGAATAATGCACCACAAGTAGGATATAATTTCATTGCATGACTATTGACTTTCGTGCTTGCATAGGGAATCAGAAATCTTAACACTAATATTCTTACTAAAGCATAATTACTCATCAACATGAGTCACATATCACATCATCATATCTCAAAACTATTACAAATAATCAAGTTTATTTTGTCCAATGATCTTCATGAAAGTTTTTATTATATCCTTCTTGGATATCTATCACTTTGGAACTAATTTTCAAGTGTTGCTTTTGATAAGCTCAAACAAATATAAGTGAAGATCATGAGCATAATATTTCTTTCTCTCAAATTAATTTAAGTGAAGCAAGAGAGAATTTCTTCAAAAATACTAAAGCACACCGTGCTCAAAAAGATATAAGTGAAGCACTAGAGCAATTCCATAGAAAAGAGCTTCGTTGACGGGATGTAAGTGCCGCTTACCTAGCCTCCCTAGCAACTCTTTGAGGACTCTATTTTATTTAAAAACCTTCAGATCTAAGTATTTTATTAAAACAGCAAGCAAAATGAAAATAAAATGACATTCCAAGGATAGCACACATCATGTGAAGAAGCAAAAACTTAGGATCAACCGATACTAACCGATAATTGTTGAAGAAGAAAGGTGGGATGCCTACAGGGGCACCCAAAGCTTAGATGCTTGAGACTTCTTGAAAATATTATCTTGGGATGCCTTGGGCATCCCCAAGCTTGAGCTTTTGTGTCTCCTTAATTCCTCTCATATAACGGTTTCCCTAAATCTTAAAAACTTCATCCACACAAAACTCAACAAGAACTCGTGAGATACGTTAGTGAAAACCAATGCAAAAACCTTATCATTCTCTACTGTAGCAAATCACTAAAATTATTATTCCACATTGGAATACTAAATGCCTCTGAATATTTAATACTCCTATCCTCAAATAGAATCATTAAACAAGCAAACATATGCAAACAAAACAGCAATCTGCCAAAACAGTAAAGTCTGTAAAGAATGCAAGAGTATCCATACTTATTCAACTCCAAAAGTTATTAAAATTTAACACACTGTAGAAAATTTATCAGATCTTATTTTTCAAAAAGTTTCAACCTTTTATCACATTCTGACTTTTATAGGGTATTTTTGCAACAGCGGCAAACTTTCTGTTTTGAAACAGCAACATGTATACTTGCAAAATAAGCATGGTGAGGGCTATCCTTGACATTTTTATTGAAAAGAAAGATGCAAAACATTATTATAAATAACAGCAAGAAAATACTAACAAAATAAAATGATTCTCCAAGCAAAACTCATATCATGTGACGAATGAAAACATAGCTCCAAGTGAGGTTACCGATAATGTTGGAGACGAAAGAGGGGATGCCTTCCGGGGCATCCCCAAGCTTAGTTGCTTGGATCTTCCTTGAATATTACCTTGGGGTGCCTTGGGCATCCCCAATATTAGGGTCTTGTCACTCCTTATTCTCCTCATATCGATATCTCACCCAAAACTTGAAAACTTCAATCACACAAAACTTAACGGAACTTCGTGAGATAGGTTAGTATGATAAAGAGCAAGCCATTTCACTTTGGTACTGTCAAAAACAAGATTCATAGTTGTTTACACACAATTCCTACTGTATCATATCATTTCCACAATTTATATTGACCAATATAAGCCATAGAAACTAGGAAACAAGCAAACTATGCATTGAAAACAGAATCTGTCAAAAACAGAACAGTCTGTAGTAATCTGTACTCAAACCATACTTATGCTACTGTAAAAATTCTGAAAACTTAGGACCACGTGAGAAATTTGTATATTAATCTTCTGCAAAAAGAATCAACTCAAAAGCACTCTTATTTTAAAAATGGGAATTATTTTCGTGAGCGCAAAAGTTTCTGTTTTTCAGCAAGATCAAAGCACTATCACCCAACATGAACCCAAAGGCATTACTTGGCACTTTATCGAAACAAAGCAATAAAACATGATTACTTCAGTATCCTAATCATGTGAACACACAAAAACAGTAGGTAAAAGTGTTGGGTTGTCTCCCAACAAGCGCTTTTCTTTAATGCCTTTTAGCTAGGCATGATGATTTCAATGATGCTCGCATAAAGGATAAGAATTGAAACATGAAGAGAGCATCATGAAACACATGTCAAGCACATCTAAGTCTAACCCACTTCCTATGCATAGGGATTTTGTGAGCAAGAAACCCATGAAAACAAGAACCAACTAGCATAGGAAGGCAAAACAAGTACAACTTCAAAATAATCAACACATAGAGAAGAAACTTGATATTATTGAGATATGTAAGAGCATAAGTTCCTCTCTCATAATAATTTTCAGAGGCATCATGAATGGATTCAACAATATAACTATCCGGGCACCGAGACGTAGGGCTTTTTCCTCCTCCGAGAGGGGCCTGAACTCGTAAAATCATGTGTACAACCTTGCTGTAGTTAGGACCTTGCCTCCTCATACGTACCCCCTTTCTTACTGTCAGACTTAGTACAACGACAGTTGGCGCCCACCTTGGGGCAGGCGTCTTAGCGACTTCCGGTGAGGTTGCAGTTTCTTCCGATCTCCATCATCATGGTTTCTGGCGGCGGTTTGGCTGAGGGCCGCGAGATCCGTCTTGGCGCGCTCATTTTCATCGCCGACGACTCCGCCTGGCTCCAGGAGGCCCCCCTCGACGTCGAGACGCTCCTCGTCTGCGGGGCGACGCACTTTTGCGCATGTGTCCGCGGCGTCCTTCTGCGGCAGCCGTCGACCCAATATCGGTCGGCACCCGCAGCATCTTCGCTCCCTGCCGCTCGCCATCGCAAGCGGTCTGGTCGATCGCGGCTTCAGCGGTGGGTAAAGCACGCGGTGGCCTGTCAATCAGCCACCCCCCAAGTCGCGGCGATCGAGCCCGACAAATCTCTCTACGGATTATTCGACCAAGAGAGCCCGGGTTTGATGCGAGGTTGATTCTTGTACAAGGTCTGGTCGACAGGAACCGAGCACACAGAAAAGGACTCGACAGAGATCGTCCGACTGGTGGCAGAGTTCATGTCTCGGGGCCTGAGTGTTTCAGCAGAGCCATCAGAGCTGCTGAGATCCCGCCCAACTTCAGATTGGCGACGGGAGTAAGCAAGTTTACCGGTGAGTCGAAGCCTGATACTTGGCTAGAGGATTACCGAGTGGATGTACAGATTGGCGGTGGCAATGATGATGTAGCCATAAAACATCTCCCCCTGATGTTGGAAGGTTCAGCCAGAGCGTGGTTAAATCAGTTGGCTCCTGGAAGTATCTCCAGTTGGGGAGAGTTGGCCCGAGTGTTCGTTAGGACATTTGAGGGCACTTGCCAACGGCCTGCAGGGCTGGCCGAATTACATCATTGTGTCTAGAAACCGAATGAAACTTTGAGAGATTACATCCAGAGGTGGACCACTCTTCATCATACCGTGGAGAACGTGTCACAACACCAAGCAGTCTGCGCTTTCAAGGAAGGCGTTCAGTACAGAGAGCTTAACCTAAAATTCGGTCGGACGAGAGATATGACCCTGACCCGAATGATGGAAATAGACACTCGGTATGCTAACGGCGAGGAAGAATACGGACTCCACAGTGGCAAGAACAAATCAGTCGCCCAGGACACCGGAGGAGGAAATTCCAGTCGGAAACAGAAGTGCAAAGCTGAACCCGCGGGTCCTGGGGAGGCCGCAGTTGTAAATCAAGGGAAATTCAAAGGAAAACCCAAGGGGCCATGGATCCCCAAGAAAGTGAAAGATCAAGCAGGAAATGACGTGCTTGATTTGCCGTGTCACGTACACACCAAGAAAGATGAAGAAGGAAACCTGATTTATCCTAAGCATACCACTCGACAGTGTCGACTCCTGATTCAAAGCTTCCAAGAGGGTCAGCCCGGGGAGAAGGAAAAGGAATCTCATAAGGATGAGGACAAAGAGGAGGATGATGATGGTTACCCCAATGTCAATGCCACTTTAGTGATTTTTGCTGACATTGAAAGCAAAAGTCGACTGAAAGTTATCAACAGAGAAGTGAACATGGTTGCTCCGGCAACGACAACATATCTAAAGTGGTCAAAAACTCCCATCACATTCGACCAGTCCGATCACCCAGCGCACGTTGCTACCCCCGGGCGGCAAGCGTTGGTGGTCGACCCAGTCGTTGGGGGCACCTGACTGACCAAAGTCCTAATGGTTGGTGGCAGTGGTTTGAACATTTTGTATGCTGAGACCCTCCGAGAGATGGGCATTCCGATGTCCAAACTCAGTGAGAGCAATATGCTATTCCATGGAGTCATCCCAGGGAAGAAGGCTGATTCACTCGGTCAGATCACTCTTGATGTGGTTTTCGGCGATTCAAAGAATTACCGCAAGGAAAAGTTGACATTTGAAGTCGTGGATTCTCCTCGGCAATGAATTGCTGCCATTCCAAGGCCTGCTTTCGGACTTTCTGCCTGACGGGTCGATGATGTCTACTACGCAACTTTATTCTTGTAGACACGTGTTGGGCCTCCAAGCGCAGAGTTTTGTAGGACAGTAGCAATTTTCCCTCAAGTGGATGACCTAAGGTTTATCAATCCATGGGAGGCGTAGGATGAAGATGGTCTCTCTCAAACGACCCTGCAACCAAATGCAAGAAATCTCTTGTGTCCCCAACACACCCAATACAATGGCAAATTGTATAGGTGCACTAGTTCGGCGAAGAGATGATGATAAAAGTGTAATATGGATGATGGAAATATATTTTTATAATCTGAATAAATAAAAACAGCAAGGTAGCAAATAGTAAACGGGCACAAAAACGGTATTGCAATGCTTAAAAATGAGGCCTATGGTCCGTACTTTCACTAGTGCAACCTCTCAACGATGCTAACATAGTTGGATCATATGATTATCCCTCAAAGTGCAATAAAGAATCACTCCCGAGTTCCTATTAGAGGAGAATAAAAGATAGGAATTGTTTGTAGGGTACGAAACTGTAACACCCCAAAAATTTCAACCATGATTTTATTAAGTAAAATTTTGCCAGAAAATAAAATTGTGAAATATATTAAGTCCTTTATTATTTTCAGACTATTTTCCAATTCTGTTTTCCAAAATTCTTCCCTCCATATAGAAATTTTTGAAAATAATATTGTGGCTTTGGTAGTTTTCTTAAAAGTTTTCAAATATAGTTTAATAACAGTAAGAATTATTTCAAAATAAAAATTTCCCAAAACAATTCTTTTAATAGCTATTTCAATATTTTAAATGCCTTTGTTGCACTACAACCATTTTAAATAATTATTTTAAAATTCCACAGAAAATTATGGGAGGTCATGTGATGCCTATAAATCACGTTTATGCAAAAACCAAACTTGGTCTTTTGAAAATTTTGAGTGAAACAATCTCTTTTCAATTCTGTCCAGTATTTGAGTTTCTACTACAACCCCAATTTTTCTTGCCCCAAAAATCCTGAAAATTTTCCCAGTTATAGTCCTTCCAACCAAACCCTTAAGTCTAAAAGTTTAGCTCCATAGGCATTATTTTAGTTCACCAAATATTCCTCTGAACTTTCTGTCCAGAAATGAATATCAATAAAACTTGCACTAGCAAGTTTCTCCTCTTGCCAAACTAACACCACCACCATCTCTATCAATCAAAGAGACACCATCCTGACAAGTTTCAAATCCAGAAAAGTCTCCTAGCTAGCCCTAGCATTCTGTCAAACACCTGGTGGGCATGACAGAAATGTTGCCACTTCTTGAACTGCACTGGACACTTGGTCATCTGGCCAAACAAACTTGTCCATCACTCTTGCCACACTAGGAATCATCATCCTGTCAAAACTCAACTCTATTAGAGCACTGTAGGTTGCCCTGGCATGTCATCGAGCATGTCCCGTGCGTGTCCAGAGCGTGGCCAGAGCGCCCGTACTGCAGCCCATGGCATCGAGCTACTGCCGTGTATCTGCTGCCTTCCCCTCTCGTCCTGATCTTCCTCTGGATCAGCACGACCACCTGGAAGCCTGCCGAGAGCCAGCCTTGACTCCTAGCACCGGCCACCACCGTCCACGCCGACCAAAGCCGCCGCCCGACGAGTCCCACTCGGCCACGTCTCCACCCGAGCCGCCTCGCCTTAATTGCCAACGGCCCGAGTTCATCTGCAGCACGCCGACCCCCTTACCGGCTTCGCTGACTCACGCCACCGCCCATAACCACCTCGCTGGCACAGTAATGGCGCCGCCGCCGTGCCGTGCCCTGGAAGCCTTGGAACCGCCTCCTTCCTACTATAAAAAGGCCACCCGACCCTCCCTCTACCACCACCGCATCTCCTTCACCCCCTCGACGAGCCCCATGAGCAGCAGAGCGACCGGAGGAGCCGTCTCCCCCGACTCTGGCCGCTTCTACCGCCACCACTGACCCACCAGTTCCCATGCCACCAGCGACTTCCCCTTGCCGTTTTCTTCACCATTCAACTCCTGGAGTGCCCGCCGAGCCGTTCCCCTCGCCAATTCCACTGGAGGTGGCCCATGGGAGAAATTCCTTCCCCACCCGAAGCTCCCTTCGGCCGTGGTTGAAGCTCTGCTCAACCTCGAGCTTTCCGGCGACTCTCTCCCCCTCCAACGGATGCGGGCCGAGCCGTTCCCCTCGCCAATTCCACTGGAGGTGGCCCATGGGAAAAATTCCTTCCCCACCCGAAGCTCCCTTCGGCCATGGTTGAAGCTCTGCTCAACCTCGAGCTTTCCGGCGACTCTCTCCCCCTCCAACGGATGCGGTCCGACCTCCTGAGCACGTTGGTGTGCCAAGCGCCGGGAACGGCGCCTTCCACTGCCGGCAATCATCGCCGGAGCACTTCCCCTGCTCCTGTCCAGGCGCGTGTGTGGGAGAAGATAAACCCGACAGGTGGGCCCCACCTGTCGGTGAGCCACCGCTCCCCTCCCCTGCGTGGCAGCACCTTTGGGCCCAGCCCAGTAGCACCACGCAACCAAGCAGCGCTCAGGGCGCGTTTCTGTCCTTTCCTTTTTCTTTTTCCAGTAAGATTAAAAATAATTCCACAGCCACTATCTCTAATCCAAATTTGGTAATTCAAATTTCTATAGATTTCTAAAATCATGATCTATTAAACCAGCCAGGGTGAACATTTTTGATAAGCCTAGTTTCTGTTGGGTTTATTAAAAAGACCATTTAGTCATTTATTCCATGGTAATTTCATAAGTAATTCATATAAACTCTAAATAAATTGATTCCTTTTCTGTTATTTTTCGTATTTCACCTAGTTTATTTTAGTATTTATTTCAAAAATATTTGGGACACTTTTTAATACTGTTTTAGAATTATGTGGTGATTTAAATATTTTTGTGAAAATAGGAAATGGAGGGAAGAAAACTTTTCAAACTTTTGGAGTGCACCCAGTATTTCTGCGTGCTCAAGGCAAGCATCTTGAACACTTGATATGGTGATTGCCTAATTGTTTGGTTGCAGGAATAATTGAACCATGCTTCTATTGAATTCAAATGAAAAGAAATTTGCATGCATATAGAGTTGGCATGTTTCATCGTACCGTGCATTGTGTGCTTGTCTTGACTAACTGCAGAAGCAGGCATAAGAGAAATACCGTTACCGGCAGAAGGGTGATCACGTTGGAGCGTGATCATGCCTTGTTTGTTAAGCATGTTGGAGCATGCAAGGGTTGTGGCCCTGTTTGTTGTTGCTGTTGAATGAATACTTTGTTGTGCTAACCACTGCAGGGAATATTTGAGCCTCCTGAGTCGACCGTAGATCGAGTCTTGTTCCGGTAACCCCCATACTTGATTCGTGCTGCCACTTGTCCCTACCACAGGTGGGGTATGGTTCAGTAAGCTGATAACCCCTTTCCGTGCACACACCGTATAGAGGGCCACAATGAGGGTTTCCAGGGCCCCGGAGTAAATCCTGTCATCGGGTCAGGGGGCTTGGGTGTATCCGGCTAGATGTAGCCGAGAGGGGGCACCCCTTGTAATCCGCGCATATGAATAGTGATCCCATGCAGGACGTTGGTCTCTCCATCTTAGAGTTTTTCTTGAACGATGCTTTGGGTGATTCCTGGCATCCAGAAAGTTAATCTGGTGTGTGCTGGTTAGGTGTGTTTTCAACCCAAAGACCGTAATGGGAATTAGTCAGTGTCACGGTGCTGACTAAAGTAATCCTTTACTTGTGGGTAAAGAGTACATCCTCTGCAGAGTTTAAACCTATTCGAATAGCCGTGTCCGCGGTTAAGGACCACAGTCTGGGTTGGTCAAGTGTCTGCCTTAATGTCGGTCTCCGAAGGAAAGTAATTGAATATGAGCATGAACTATTTTGCAGGATATTGTTATCATCACTTACACTATCATGGTTATTTTGAATACTATTGTTGTGAATATTACTGCCTTTATGAGTATTATTGTGGTTATGCATATTATTGTGGACTAACCCGTTTCTCTTATTTTATTTTCCTGAGTGTCTCAGGGGCTGGCTAGACTACCCCAGACATTCAGTTTTCTTTTCAAGACCTTTCGTGGCGTCCCTCGAGTTATCAGGCGGTTTATCACGCCACTACTCTTGTGGACACCCGATTGGCATTTCTCTTCAAGTCCGACCGTGGCGTCACTTGACACCCGACAGGCATTTTTTTTCAAGACCTCTTCATGGCATCCCTCGAGTTTTCAGGATGTTTTATCTCGCCACTACTCTTGTGGACACCCGATTGGCATTTCTCTTCAAGACCTACCGTGGTGTCACTTGACATCCGACTGGCATTTCTTTTATTTTCTTTTCCTTAACTCTCCTTGTTTATCACTAACATTTTCCTATATTCAGTTATTTGCACATGCTAGTATTTTATCATGCCATGGTTTAATTCCTGTCAGCATGCATTAAATATAAGTCCATCATGAGCATACGCATATAGTTTAGTTCATCATGATCATTTTTTAACGGCTGCTTCGGTATATCTTTTGTTCATGATGTTTGCGAGTATATTCAAACGTACTCACAGGCTTGTCCCTGGCTATTTACTTGGCCAGGTCCAGATTTCTATGAGGAGTACTTCCACGACATCCATGCGGAGCCTAGGATTAGCAGCCACGTGGATAGGGATTATCCGGGTCAGCTGTTCCTGTGAGAATGGAGCCCCATCGACGTTGGAGAACCACGAGTCCTTTCCGTCATCCACCACCGGAATCACTGTTGTATCATTGGACCTTTATGGTCTTGTATCCAATTCTTGTAATTGCATGGTAATCTGTAACAAGGACGTGTCCACCAGTAACAGTAATCCTGGGCTGGTGGTAACACGAGGGGTTAATTTTTGGGATTCCGTGTCCCAGCCCCGACAGTCTTGGTATCAGAGCCAGGCCGACCATTGGCTAACCCTATCTTAGCCTAGTCGCTATCTCTAGGTTTCCACACCATTCACACCCTTTCCTGTCCACAGTCAAGCCCATCTCATCAGAAAAGCCTGCACAGTGGCAGCCGACATCTTTTGACAGTCGGTGCCCAACCTATTCCCCTAACCGACAACCACAGTAATACATCACATTTTGTGATTTGTATCTGTGACATTGACTTGACCGCTCTAGAACAGAGCTGATACCCAGAATTGTAACCATGCTGATATGTGTTTCCTAGCCAGGCACTATAAAGGAGGCCACTCTCGTGACTACAGCCACCATCCCTCACTTTGTACACTTTCTCCATAACCATTTTCTCCATGTCGCACCTTGGGATTCATCTAAGAACACCAGATGCAACCCCGGGCAGTTTTGTCAAGATATTGTGGGATTTCACCCGCAACACTCATGGTTACACTCAACCACCCCAGTACGAGCTGTTCAAATCAAGGATCAACCACAACGCCTCAAAATATTGGGCAGTCGCACACATCCCACCAGTAGACCCAAACCAAGGCCCTACAAGTGTCGTCTTCACCGGGAAATCTATGCCAACTTCATAAATGGCTATAGAAGTTGCTGCCTACGAAGCAATTACCCGTCTCCAGTTCGCAATGCCTCGTGCCAGCGAAAGGGGGTACTACTACTTCCCGAGCCGTGCAGCACCTGGAAAAGAAGCATCTTTCCCCTGCAGACAATTGGAGAGAGATCCAATGCTGGCCAACCTGGTTCAATATGTCATCGCACAAGAGCGTTTGACCCAGCAAGTGATGGACTTCCTCCAGACTCTTGCTGTTCTGAATCCTCAGATCGCCATTGGCGGACCACTGTTGCCAGACCAAGGAGGGAACGTTCTCCGACTCCTCCATCCACTTTCCCCGGAAGAAGAAGAATGTGTTCCAATACCGGGGATATTTTCTCAGGACCCTATCGATTTTACCTTTGTACCGTAGAGACCATGGTTGTGCTCGTTAGCCTAGCGTTTAATTGCATGATTTGGTGTCTGTGCTGCATCTTAGGATTAACCCTATGAGTGAATTGTTTGGTTGCAGTTGTGTATGAGTAATTTGGTTACCATAAATTATAATGGATTTTCACCCTTAGTAAATCTAGGGTTGAGATTTTATTAGGGACCACTGTGACTAATAATTTTTGCAAACACAGAATTAATCCACGCACCGCCACAATATCTGGCTTGCAGCCACACTCACTCCATTACATGCACTAAGTGCAGAACCACACACACACATTTAGCACCTAATCAACCGCCTCACACACCAGACCACTCTCATCACACCACAAATTTTTCTGAAGAAAAATTTGTGGGTTTTTATTTCTACGGAGCTGCTGCAGAGCACACTAACACTCACGCGTAACCACCACCAATGCCTAATCCTCATGATCACCGCCGCCTCGAAGAGCCACCACTCAAGCTGCGGCATCACGGCGATCATCAAGGATCATCACGCATAGGAGCAGCGAGAACCCGAGCAATGCCGCCACCGCTCTGGACATGAGAATCGTAAACCACCCCGGAAGCACGTCCTCCATTGGAGCCTCGTCCGAGCTCCTGCGATCAGAGAAGGAGGAGAAAGAAGAAGTGAGGCAAGGTGTGATGAAGAAGAGAGTAACACTGCGTTCATTTTATAGCACGGGCTCGGTGCATGGTGAACGAGGTCCACCAGCGCCGCTCGTCACCCGATCACCGGTGTTCGGAGGCGAACCCGCGAGCAGTGCCGACAAGGTGCTGGCCCGCGAGGTGAGTGCACGCTGCACCAGCAGCTAGCACGCCGCGCACTACCACAGTACGGCCCTAGATACCCTACGCGCTAGACGCCGCAGGTGGAGAGGGAGAAGGAGAAGAGAGCCGGAGAAAGAAGAAGAGACTGACAGTGGGCCCTGGGTCCACCCGTCAGCCGAAGAGAGCACTGTGCACTAGAGTACGACAAGCAAATTTTGGAATTTACACTTTTTCCAAATTTGTCGTAACAGTCACAGTAGAACGACAACACTAGTGCCCCACTGTAGTTACACCAATTATCAGGAGCCCACGTCAACTATGCCTAAATAGGTTATTTTAAATGGCTTGGCAAAATCTCCTCGAAAGGTGGGTTTACCACCTAACAAATCTCGAGGACGAGATTTTCTTAAGGGGGGTAGAGTTTGTAACACCCCAAAAATTTCAACCATGATTTTATTAAGTAAAATTTTGCCAGAAAATAAAATTGTGAAATATATTAAGTCCTTTATTATTTTCAAACTATTTTCCAATTCTATTTTCCAAAATTCTTCCCTCCATATAGAAATTTTTGAAAATAATATTGTGGCTTTGGTAGTTTTCTTAAAACTTTTCAAATATAGTTTAATAACAGTAAGAATTATTTCAAAATAAAAATTTCCCAAAACAATTCTTTTAATAGCTATTTCAATATTTTAAATGCCTCTGTTGCACTACAACCATTTTAAATAATTATTTTAAAATTCCACAAAAAATTATGGGAGGTCATGTGATGCCTATAAATCACGTTTATGCAAAAACCAAACTTGGTCTTTTGAAAATTTTGAGTGAAACAATCTCTTTTCAATTCTGTCCAGTATTTGAGTTTCTACTACAACCCCAATTTTCCTTGCCCCAAAAATCCTGAAAATTTTCCCAGTTATAGTCCTTCCAACCAAACCCTTAAGTCCAAAAGTTTAGCTCCATAGGCATTATTTTAGTTCACCAAATATTCCTCTGAACTTTCTGTCCAGAAATGAATATCAATAAAACTTGCACTAGCAAGTTTCTCCTCTTGCCAAACTAACACCACCACCATCTCTATCAATCAAAGAGACATTATCCTGACAAGTTTCAAATCCAGAAAAGTCTCCTAGCTAGCCCTAGCATTCTGTCAAACACCTGGTGGGCATGACAGAAATGTTGCCACTTCGTGAACTGCACTGGACACTTGGTCATCTGGCCAAACAAACTTGTCCATCACTCTTGCCACACTAGGAATCATCATCTTGTCAAAACTCAACTCTATTTGACCACTATAGGTTGCCCTGGCATTTTCATCGAGCATGTCCCGTGCATGTCCAGAGCGCCCGTACTACAGCCCGTGGCATCGAGCTACTATCGTGTATCTGCTGCCTTCCCCTCTCGTCCTGATCTTCCTCTGGATCAGCACGACCACCTGGAAGCCTGCCGACAGCCAGCCTTGACTCCTAACACCGGCCAACACCGTCCACGCCGACCAAAGCCACCGCCCGACGAGTCCCACTCGGCCACGTCTCCACCCGAGCCGCCTCGCCTTAATTGCCAACGGCCCGAGTTCATCCGCAGCACGCCGACCCCCTTACCAGCTTCGCTGACTCACGCCACCGCCCATAACCACCTCGCTGGCACAGTAATGGCGTCGCCGCCGTGCTGTGCCCTGGAAGCCTCGGAACCGCCTCCTTCCTGCTATAAAAAGGCCACCCGACCCTCCCTCTACCACCACCGCATCTCCTTCACCCCCTCGACGAGCCCCATGAGCAGCAGAGCGACCGGAGGAGCCATCTCCCCCGACTCTGGCCGCTTCTGCCACCACCATTGACCCGCCAGTTCCCATGCCACCAGCGACTTCCCCTTGCTGTTTTCTTCACCATTCAACTCCTGGAGTGCCCGCCGAGCTGTTCCCCTCGCCAATTCCACTGGAGGTGGCCCATGGGAGAAATTCCTTCCCCACCCGAAGCTCCCTTCCGCCATGGTTGAAGCTCCACTCAACCTCGAGCTTTCCGGCGACTCTCTCCCACTCCAACGGACGCGGTCCGACCTCCTGAGCACGTTGGTGTGCCAAGCACCGGGAACGGCGCCTTCCACTGTCGGCAATTATCGCCAGAGCACTTCCCCTGCTCCTGTCCAGGCGCGCGCGTGGGAGAAGATAAACCCGACAGGTGGGCCCCACCTGTCGGTGAGCCACCGCTCCCCTCCCCTACGTGGCAGCACCTTTGGGCCCGGCCTAGTAGCACCACGCAACCAAGCAGCGCTCAGGGCGCGTTTCTGTCCTTCCCTTTTTCTTTTTCCAGTATGATTAAAAATAATTCCACAGCCACTATCTCTAATCCAAATTTGGTAATTCAAATTTCTATAGATTTCTAAAATCATGATCTATTAAACCAGCCAGGGTGAACATTTTTGATAAGCCTAGTTTCTGTTGGGTTTATTAAAAAGACCATTTAGTCATTTATTCCATGGTAATTTCATAAGTATTTCATATAAACTCTAAATAAATTGATTCCTTTTCTGTTATTTTTCATATTTCACCTAGTTTATTTTAGTATTTATTTCAAAAATATTTGGGACACTTTTTAATACTATTTTAGAATTATGTGGTGATTTAAATATTTTTGTGAAAATAGGAAATGGAGGGAAGAAAACTTTTCAAACTTTTGGAGTGCACCCAGTATTTCTGCATGCTCAAGGCAACCATCTCAAAGCTATTCTTTCCGTTCGATCTATTCAAGAGTTCGTACTAGAATAACACCAAAGCTATTCTTTCCGTTCAATCTATCCTAGAGTTCGTACTAGAATAACACCAAAGCAAATTCATATTCATAATACTCAATCCACACAAAGAACTATAAAGAGACCCCAAAGTTTCCGTCGGAGAAAAGATAATAAAAACGTGCATCAACCCCTATGCATAGATTACCCCAATATCACCGCGGGAATCTGTGAGTTGAATGCCAAGACACATATCAAGTGAATCAATATGATACCTCATTGTCACCTCAAGTATTCATACCGCAAGATATACATCATGTGTTCTATTCTCTGAATATTCAATCCGACAAGACAAAACTTCAAAGGGTAAAGACTCAATTCATCACAACAAGAGTATAGAGGGGAGAAATATCATATGATCCGACTATATTAACAAAGCCCATGATATAGATCATGAGAGAGAGAGAGAGATCAAATACATAGCTACTGGTACAAACCCTTAGCCCTGAGGGTGGACTACTCCCTCCTCATTGTGGTGGCCACCGGGATGATGGAGATGGCCACCAGTGATGATTCCCCCTCCAGCAGGGTGCCGGAACGGGCTCCCGATTGGTTTTCGGTGGCTACAGAGGCTTGCGGTGGTGGAACTTCTGATCTAGGTCTATCCCCAAGGGTTTCGGAATATTTGGGAATTTATAGTGCAAAGAAGGGGTACGGGAGGCCGCCGAGGTGGGCACAACCCACCTGGCGCGCCCTGGTGGGTTGTGCCCCCCTCGGGGCACCCCCAGGTGCTGCTCTGGCCCATCGGGAGTCTTCTGGCCCATAAAAAATCCACAAAAAGTTTCGCGGTGTTTGGACTCCGTTTGATATTGATTTCCTGCGATGTAAAAAACAAGCAAAAAACAGCAACTGGCACTGGGCACTGGGTCAATAGGTTAGTCCCAAAAAATGATATAAAGTTGCTATAAAATGATTGTAAAACATCCAAGAATGATAATATAACAACATGGAACAATCAATACTTATAGATACGTTGGAGACGTATCAGTCGGGCATGTGGGCAGACAGCAAGGTGGTGCTCGATTACCTCCCTGGGAACACCGGGGATATTAGATGGTTGCCATGCAAACACATTGATATTCGCTCGCAGGAAGGCAACAGGCGCGCTTTCCTATTTGTCATCAAGGGTGGTGCTGATAGTAAAGGTACCATCACCGCCAGCCAGCCCTACCGGGACCTTCTTCACATGGGGTGCAGCAACCTTGGATCTCTTACTGTTGGAACTCTCCGGCAAGTCATCAATAGGTGTAGCGCACTCCGAAGAGGTACGCTTCCCGGATGCCTTGCTGGTGTCCCTGCTATCCTTCTTCTTTCCTTTGTTCTCCTAGGCGGGAACCGCTGCTGCTGTCATGGCCTCTACCGCGACTGCGTCCCGGTACATCTTATCCACATAAATGATTGCGTCTTTCTCATCCGACGAAATGGAAATGACCCCTACCGTCCTTGGCATCTTCAAGGGGTTGTAGGCATAGTGGGATGCCGCCATGAACTTTGCCAGAGCTGGGCGTCCAATGATCCCATTGTACGGCAGGGGGAGGTCGACCACATCAAACACAATCTTCTCAGCCCTGTAGTTCAACTCTCCTCCGAACGTCACTGGCAACATGATCTTTCCCTTAGGATGACTCCTGCCGGGATTAACTCCTTGAAACGTGCCAGTGGCCTTAAGCTCTTCCTCTACTATCTGAAGCTTGTTGATAACCTTTGGGGAAATCAGATTCAACCCGGCCCCGCCGTCAACCAGCATCTTTGTGACTTTGAGGTTGCAAATTGTTGGAGATACCAACAATGGCAAACACCCCACCGCAGTGGTGCGGTCAGGATGGTCCTCTTCGTCAAAGATGATGGGCATGCGTGACCATTTGAGTAGATTCCGAGACTCTGCCACTGGCTCCACGGCATTGACTTCACGCGCCCACCGTTTAAGTTGGCGGTGAGAGGAGTGCAAAGATGCACCCCCGTCAATGCACAGGGCATCAGTGGCCTTCTGGAATTCCTGCTCGCTGGTTTCCTCTTCATCCCCTCCATCACTCTCATCATTGCAAACCTCTTTCTCTCGGCCTCTGGCGGGCTTTCCTTGGTTCTAAAAGGCCTTGCTGGGGCGATTTGCTTCACCGCCTCGGCCCTTCCTCCCAGTGCCATTCTGACCTTTTTCCTTATCACGCTTCTCATATTCAGCCCTCTACCTCTTGACGAGCTGTTCAACCTGATGACACTCTTGGAGATCGTGGACTTTGGTTCGATGGATCTTGCAGTACGGCCCATCGCCTTTCCCAGCCCTCTCGGCAGCCGCGGCCACCCAGCAGTCAGCGCACGCGGTAGCTTCCTTGCCGGGGGCATCGGCTTTGGCCTTCTTGCCGGTACTAAGCGTGCCCGATGCTTCAACGGTCATCACTGCCTTATCCTTGCCCCTCTTGTTGCACTTCTTATTCTTCTTCTTCTGACTGGTGGACTCATCGTCATCTTCTGAGTCGATGTCGACACAATCTTCCTCCCCAGGGAGCTTTCTTCCCTCATCCACCCGAGCGCACTTATCCACCAAGGTGTAAAGCTCCTTCACAGTCTTGGGAAACCGCACATTCATCTTAGAACATACCCTGCGGTTGCGCACATTGGACTGGAAGGCAGCTATCACAGGTGCTGGGTGGATGTTTGGGATATTTTTGTGGACTCTGCTGAATCTCTGCAGATACTTGTGGAGAGTCTCTCCTTCTTTCTGTTGGAGAATCTGCAAGTCGCTAGGCCGGCCTGGTTCTTGATGGCCGCCCGTGAAGGCGCCAATGAACTCATGGCACAGGTTAGCCCACGACGAAATAGAGTTCTCCGGCAGATGCATCAGCCAAGACCTCACGTTGGACCTGAGTGCCAAAGGGAAGTAGTTGGCAAATACCTTCTCATCTCTTCCCCCGGCATCTTGAATAGCGATGGTGTAGATGCTCAAGAACTCTGTCGGGTTTAGCTTCCCATCGTACTTCTCGGGTATCTCTGGCTTGAACATGCGAGCGGATGGCCAACGGACTTGCCGTAGCTCACGAGTAAAGGCAGGGCACCCAGCCTCGAAAGGCAGGCACCCGCCATCCTCGAGCGCAGGCTCATCGATGTCGGGGCCATCGCACCCATCGGTTCAGCGGTGGTCGTCGCGGCGTTGCTCGATGATGACGCTCGCGCCTCCCCTCCGCCTGTCCTCCGGGGATCGCCATTGGCTTGGACGTGCTTGGGGGTCGGAAAAGGCCATCGAGATGTTGTCGGGTTCTTGATTTGGCAGCGCCCATGCTGGCTGCCGAGGTGGGGACTGCATAGTGGGGGCAGCCCCTTCTATACGACCAGCTGCACGAGCCGCCGTTGTCGCTTGGGGAGGCCGTGGGCCCGTGGCGGGCCAGCTCGCTGTGAGACCCCAGCCTCGGTGAAGCCAATCAGACTCTGAATGGTAGCTCTCCATTCATCCATCTAATCGGCCATCGGTGGGAACCTAAACAGCAGCTGGGCCCGCGCCATGGCTTCCGTAGCGGTGCTTGGCATCGGAGATGATGACGTGGATCGCACCGTCGCCCGACTTCTGACGATGCCGGTGGCGACGGCGTCGCGCCCTCGCTGTTGTGAGCCAGCCACTTGGATGGCATGGTGGCTTGGTGAAGGAGCTTGAGGGCCAGTGGCTCCGTTGGGCACAATGGCCGGGTCAGCCCGTTCTGGGGGTGGTGCGCGAGTTGCGGTCGCGCCCGTGGTGGGGGCGGCCGGAGGGCGGTGATTCGCCCCAGATCGGGTGCCACCACTGCGACTGTGCCCTTCGGCGAGGGGGATAGGTACAGATGGAATAACCTCTTTGTCCGTACCTCGCGGAGCATGACCACTGGGATGTTGCTGATGCTGCTCTCCTCCGGTGCCGCCCGCTCCTGCTTTGGCCACGGGGGAGGTGGTGACAACGCCGCCTACACCGACCGCGTCTCCCGCAGCGCCCGCATCCTCATGTGCCTCCGCATTCCCCACGGCGTCGGCAGCCGCGGGTGGCGGAGCCTTTGAGATAGACGGGTGAGCTATAGCACCGGGTTTCTTCTTGGGCGCCATAGTCGATGGAGCCACCGACAATGAAAATGGCGATGAAGATGATGCGCTGATCACGCTTTCGGGTTCGTGCAAGTGATCCCCCTACCTGGCGTGCCAAAGATGTCGTTGGAAACCACGTCCACCTATGGGGCCATGAGCCCCTTTCTGGTTCAGCGGGGGGACGGCACGTTACACAAAGAGCAGAGGAGCATGAGACAGCATGGCAGAGATCACGCGGGTAGTTTTTACCCAGGTTCGGGCCGCCGCGAGGCGTAAAACCCTACTCCTGCTTTGGTGGATTGATGGTGGAAAAATGTGGTGGTGAGCATAGCACACTTTCCCGGCAAGGTCGCCTAGAGGCAAAGTGGCTACGGGCGTATGGATATGAGAGGGGTCGAGCTTGCCAACCTCGCGAACCCCTTCTACGATTGCCTTGGGCATCCTTTTATAGGTTAAGGGGTCACCACAGTGGCAAATCAGTCATTATGCACTGATTAGATAGCAAATAGTGCTATCATACCTAACTCTCCAGGCTGACAGAGCACATTAAATGCACTGCTCAATGTCACATCATAGCTTGCCCGGCAGGCCCTACCGGGCCATTTCGCCAGCTTGGCGCCTGCTCGGTCGACACGTCGCAGGACGGGTGTTGCTTGTAGGTATTTTCTATAGGAGGTGGCCGCCATGTGGCATATAGCAGCCACTTAGTCACTTTGGAGCTTGACACCGCACTGATCGACGACATGCGTCGTGGTGAGGTGGTGCGGTGGAGTGGCTTGCCTTCGCTAGCTCCGGCAGGCCTGCCGAGACGATCCGGGGGGCTTGCTTCTAGGGATAACCTTATCTTTGCCGGGCTCGCCTGCCTGGCAGGGGAGGTTTTTCCCTTAGCACTATCTTGCCCCTCTGGCTAGTCTTGGCCATCTTGATCAGTGCTTGGATCCTTGAAGGGAATTGATCCATCATGCTTGGGTTGATTATGGTGTTGTAAACTTGTCCTCGTGCCTGTGCATAGTCTGGGCAACGAACCCAGGGTTTGTTGCACCGACAACGATGGAGACTCATCCAAGCTGAAGCGGCATAAATCAGGGATAGCGTGTCCCAGCATGTCATTCATCCGGCGGTGCGCACTGAACACACAACCATGCTTCATGAACGGCAGGCCTTCGGTGTCGTGCATGGAAGGTGGCATCCGCTTCACAATGGGGTAGCTGTCCCCAATGAAAAGTGAGTACTCTCCAAGAGTGTTCCTCGACACCCACATAGCATTACGGGGGTCGAACTTGGCGCCGTTCATCTGGTACACGCGGCATCTCAGATCTGGACACATGGTGACGTACATGGTCAAGGTCCATGCATAATAATGTTGTGCTCAAATGTGGCGGTCAGTAATATTGTGCAGTAAATAGTACTACTCAGGTATATAGAGGAAGTAAAATAACCGACTTATTATATATAGCCACTCTTGGCTACATGGATGAGATAGTAAGACATGGAAAAACAAAAATGGTGGGAGCTAGTGGGTTCAAGTCTTCAAGGGCCTAGCTAGCTATACGCGTCCTCCAAGGTAAAAAGTACTAGTACTAGTAAGTAGTACTACAATGAAAGAGAAGGCGAGAGGGTTAAAAAAATATAATACTAAATTGTAGTACTAGTACGGTAAACATGTCCCAGTCAAGAAAAGAAAATAACTAACAAGTACTACTACTCTAACACACATCAATGAGAAAATGGAATACATGGGTAGATGGTGACGGTCCGATCGTGGGTAGATTGTGTGACCATGTTGCACATCAGTGCTACCATGGGTAACGACTGCTAAGATAGTTGATCCCAATATGCCAAAGTCAGCTACAAGGTTCCAGGATAGACCGAATCATGGATGCAAATGCACATCCAGGATCGGAGATCTTATTTTGATCGGGGGATGTCGGTGGAAACGACACCTATGGGATCACGGGGCGCGGATCCCTTTTGCTACGGTTGGCGGGCGCGGAGCTGTGCAAAGAGCGGGTCAAGAAGATGAACGCGGGGGGATTTACCCAGGTTCGGGCCGCAAAGATGCGTAATACCCTACTCCTGCTTTGGTGTATATTTGAGTGTTCTTGAGTTCTTGAACTAGCTACGGGGGGTAACTTGTCCAAAAGATCCGAATCCTTCTCCTGGACGCCTCGGGCCTCCTTTTATAGGAAAAAGGGGCAGCCACAGTGGCACACAAGAGGTGAAAAGGTGTCCAGTGGATGAGTCTATCCTTGGGCGCTGCAGGACAAAACGCATTAAATGCGCTGCCGATGTGCCCCTCTTGCTTTATCGGGGACAGCGAGGAAGCTCGTCCCAGCTGTCGCCGCTTCGCCTGGCCTCGACGCACGTCCAGGCCAACGAGGCATGTGGCGCCATGTAGGTAGGCAGGCAGCTGAGCTGGCGCGGTGGCAGGGCCTTCACGAAGGCCTGCATACCACGCAGGTTCTTGCTGGGTTGGTGTAGAGGCCGCTCGTCGCCACGCAGGTGCCTGCCCAGCTGGTTGAGCTAGCAGCTGCTTGGGGACGGCGGTGGAGTCTTGGCAGGCGCGGGCCTGGCTGTGGCCCCGCTGACGCCCCCGACAAGGGTCTTGCCGTGGCGCTGCGGTCGTCCCCGGCAAGGTGCTTGCCGGGGGTCTTGTGGATCTCCTCGGCTAGGATCCCGCCGAGGGTCGTCGTCTTCGGGTCCTCATCTGATCTTGTGTATCTATGATCTTCACAAAGATCTGCATGCCACCATGGAGGTGCCTCCCGAGCCCTTGCCCAACGCGGTTGATTATGTTGGAAGCCGTGGGCTCAAGGGTGGTGCGCTCCACTGGTGTTGGGCGAGCTGCCCCGGCAAGGGCCTTGCCGGGGGAACCAGCTTCGTCCCTCTGCTCTTTGTGGTCTTGGCCTTGGCGTTGTCTTGGCTGTCTTGTGCTTCGGCTTTCCTCCGGCTTCCCTCCTCTGCCCTGCTAAGTGTGGCCGCGGCGCGTGGCTCTGACTGCCCGTGCACAAGTAAAGGGGTCAAAAGGAGAGCCCCTACTTTTGTACACCAACAGGAGCCCCCGGGCCTGGGCCATACATAAGCGCGACGCGCTGTTGGGCTAGGCCCAGAACGGTGTACGGGCAGGCGGGGCGGATTCTACCGCAGTAACTGTTTCGTCCGCTGCGCTTCCCCACGACCTGCGTTGAACGCACGATGTGGAGGTTCATGCGTGACGTGGGGGTCATGCATGGGGTGGTTCCCGCATGCATGTGTCACATCGCAGTTAATGGTAAAGAGGCGGCCCGCGCCTTCCCCAACAAAAAGGATTAACCGCAGGCGCGCCGCTCATTTACCTTCTGCGCCTTCCCCAATCTCGGAACCGCCGTTCCTCTCCCTTTCCTTCCCAAGCTCTTGCTCTTGTCCGCCGCCACCGTGCCTCCATTGCTCCCATTTCTTCGTCGCCCCTGGCCCCCGGCTTCTTCCTCAGCTGCCATGGCACCCAAGACCAGGAAGGGCAAGGGAGTGGCTGAAGACGCTGGGAAGGAGGTGACGGAGAGCGAGATGGTTGATGCGGTCCACCTTTCGAACGAAGGTTGCCCTCTTTCCTTCGACGGTTGATGCGGTCCACCTCAGGGACTATTTCAGGCCCCTGTGGGGGGCGAAGACGGGGGGGAGACGACGGGGCATCCGGCCACGCGCGTCATCCCCGCCGATTTTTCCAAGGCTGGCCCAAATCGGTACACCTTTTTCGTCGACTATTTCTCCTGTGGCCTTTGTCCCCCTTTCTCCGATTTTTTCAATGATGTCATGCACACCTATGGCCTTCATCTCCTTGATTTCACGCCGAACACCATGGCGTGCATGGCCCTCTTTGCTCACCTTTGTGAGGGCTTCGCCGGAGTGCTCCCCAACACGGCGCTCTTCCGCCACTACTTCTATCCCCGTATCCAGCTGGGGGACGCCATCTCCGGTTGCGTCACTTGGATCCCAAGGACCAAGGAGAAAAGCACGTATCCGGAGGGCACCCAAAAGGAGAGGTGGGAAGAGTGGCGGGGCCGGTGGTGCTGGATTGAAGAGGAGGATCCACCAGCATTCTGCAAGGTTCGCCAGGCGCCGTCGGTTCGTCGGAGCGACTGGAGCGAAGTCGATGCCGACGACGCGAAGCTCACGGTCGCCACCACCAGGATTCTTTGCCTCACCGAGGCCGGGCTAACCCTCGAGATGATCGGGGCGGATTTTATCCGTCGCCGAATCGCTCCGCTGCACAACAAGGGGAGGCCGGCCTGGCTCTTTACGAACGCCCCCGACATCATGAGGCTTCGCCCCGGCCTCGACCACAACTTCACGGTGATGGGGCATGCTCACTTCTGCCAGTGGCTTTTCCAGCTTGACGTGGACCGTGACGGCAAGGTCGAGCGATCCGGCAAGGCTGCGAGGGCTACCGCGATGGCCGGCAAGGTTACCAAGGGGCATTTGTTTAAGTTGCCGGCGAGGGTGGTCCCGCTGAGCATCAACTCGCGCCGGAGCGACATCATCGCCATGATGCCGGAGTTCAACGTGCACGGCCTCGTCCCAAATTGGGCCGAGCCGCCGGAGGAGCAGGTGCAGGAGTTTTTTGATACCCTGGTGGAGACGTACGTCAGCGCCGAGCCGCGGCTTGTCTAGGACACCACCCAGGCAGAGCTGGACTACATCGCCGCCAGGGCGGCGGAGGCAGAGCTTGTCAGGGAGGCCGGGAGCATCGGCAGCGTGGAGGACAAGGCCGCGGCAGAGGCGGAGGAAAAGGAGCTCGCCCGGTGGGTGGAGGCCACTGGGGAGGCCGGTAGCGCCAGCACCGGGGCTCCTTTCGTCGAAGATGCGGCCGACGAGTCATCGGAGGAGGAGGAGGCCGAGGCCGTCGACCCTCCGATTGCGGGGAGAGGGCGAGTCCTGCGGCAGGCCAGCTCCGGCGAGCCGGTCCAGCCCGGCAGGACCGCACAAACGCGGCAGGCCCAGGAGGGGTCCGTGCGCCAGACAAGGGCCGCGGCGGCGAAGAAGTTGGTGAAGGCCGCGGTGGCGAAGAAGAAAACAAATGCCTCTTCGTCGTCCAAACGTCCCCGGACTCCATCAACTTCCCCTCCTCCCGTAGACGTCAACACGGGGATCGCCTTCGACTTCGGGTCCCTTAGCCCGAGGAGGAAGAGGAAGGCAGCAGAAGAGGAGGTGGTGGACGAGTAAGTGTCTTGTTTCCTTTCGTCATCTCTGGCTCCTCTAACTGTGCTTCTCATCTTGATTTGTTCTCGTCTTTGCAGGGACACGAAGATGCTGGCCCAGAGGGCGAAGAGGGCCAAGGCCTCGGCGGGCGGCCAACCCCCGGCAGGCGCCTCCGGCACACCGCTGGTGGTGTTGAGCAGCCCAGACAGCAGCCCCTGGCACAACCCCTAGTGTAAGTTCATCACTCGCCCCTCGTTAACGTGCGTTAGGGGTATGATCCCCTGGTGCTAACCTTACCGTGATTGCAGGAGGGGGACAGCAGCAGGAGGAGCCACAGAGGGCTACCCCCAACACGCCGCCCCCATCGACCACACCGCCCCGAGGGGCGTCCCCGGCAAGGGCACCAAGCACCGAGCCCATGCACACGGAGGAGGCAAACACGGGCGCTGATGGCTTTGCCTCGGCTCCAAATGTTGGCGGGAAGGGGACCTCTGCCTCCCAGCCCGGCATGGGTAAGTCGCTTGCCTTCTGTCCCTGTTCTTTCTGAATCTTGATCTTGGCCTCGCCTCTTCCCCTTTTTGGATTCCAGATCCCCCCTCGGCGGACCCAGAGGACATAGATGCCGTCATCGAGGACATCGCCAAGGCCGCCGAGGCAGAGGCCGAGAAGATCGCCACCGAGGAGGCCGCCAAGGGCGCTGCTGAGGACGCCACCAAGGGGCCAGCCCAGGAGGCCGGCAAGGCTCTGCCGAGGAGGAGGAGGTTGACGACCAACCTTCCTCCTCCGCTGCTCCTGGCTCCGGCAGGTATCTGAGGGTGAGCGACAACCTTTTCGTCCACCTCCCAGGGTCGTCGAGTTCCAGGGCGCCCACCGAGGGAGAGGTGTTCGACGAAGAGGTACTTGCCGCCGCCGGGCTTGAGGTTGTTGACGAGCCGAGCGCCGGTGGCGACAGTTCCTAGGAGGAGCGGCTTCTCCAGGCCATGGGCGCCAACTTTTGGAAGCTCCAGGCGCTCTATCGCGCCCGCCTGGACAAGGCCAAGTCCAGGATGGCAACGCTGGACAAGGCGGAGGTGGACCTCAAGGAACACGTCGCCGAGGCACAAACTTGGTTCCGCCAAGCTTGTGAAGATCTGAAGGCCGCCTAGGGCGAGCTGGCCAAGCGCGAGGTGGAGCTCACCATGCAGCGGGCCGACATCGAGAAGGCCCAAGAGATGGCGGAGAACTTGGCCGCCGCAGCCGAGGCCGCTCGAACCCAGCACCAAGCTGCGCTAAACTCCCAGGAGGAGGACCTCACCAAACGCGAGGCGGACATCGACGCCAAACTCCGCGCCAAGGACGAGGAAGTGGAGAAACTCATCGTGCAGCGGACCCAAGAGCTAGAGCAGAGGCATAGGGAGGCACTCAATGCTCAGGATTTGGTTCACGCCGGCAAGGTGAAGGAGCTGGAGGTGGCGCGGGACGAGCTGAAGAAGCAGGCCTTGGAGCTGACGGGGAAGAGAGACGCGGCCAAGGGCGCCTTGGCTGACGCACAGGCCGCAATCCTCGGCAAGGCCGAGCTGCTCTCCACGGCCAACAACTCCATCAGGGACCTGAAGCTAAAGCTGGAAGGCCTTGAGGGGATGCTCTCGGAGGCCAAGGCCCGGGAGGGGACCCTGGCCAAGGAGCTGGAGACCGAGAAGCGGCTGCGGAAGGACGAGGCCGCCAGCCACAAGGATTTAGTGGAGGGTGAGAAACGCTGGACCAGCCGTCTCGTGGACGTCGCCGGCAGGATCACCACGCAGCTGGCTACCATGGGGATGCCAAATGTGAGGTACGCCCCAGAGCGCAGCGGGTCTACCAACGCCAAGCTGACCCTATTCTTCGAGGGTGTTCTCGGGGCCCTGGAGCAATTTCGCGCCAATAGGGCGGCTTCACTGGCCGATGAGGCCTGGCAGCTTTGACGGGGTGCCATGACCAAGGTCCTCACCAAGGTGGCGTACTGGTACCCCGACCTCGACTTCGACGCCGCGCTGGAGAGCTTGCCGGAGGATGCTGACCTCGTGCCGCTCAGGGAGCGTATCAAGCCCATCATCAGCGGTATCGACGGAATTCAGAGGGTGGAGGGCCAGCGCCGGGATTAGGCACCCCGTTTCTTATCGTCACTGCAGGTTCATGACCAAGACAAGTTCTATCTTTAGTTAGAACCGCAGCAACAATTGATGTAATATAACTCTGCAGTACTTTTGAATCAGTGCATGTTATTCCCCTGTTCAATTTTCCTTTGTATGTCCACCCTACGTTAACTGGGTAGGCTTGCCGGCGCGTAAACCCAGGGTGGCGTCTTGAGGACGGATCCCCAATGGCCTGTCGGGTGTGCTTGCTGCCGGGCGAACCACCTTACCACCCCTAACGCGGCCGCTCAAACTGTCGAGCTTGACTCGAGTCAGAATCAAGAGCGTTGCCAGTTGCGGAAGGCTACCATGCCGTTCTCGACGCGGTCGCTTAAACTATTGAGCAGACTCGAAACAGAGTAAGGGCATTGCCAATAGCGGAATGGCCCCATTGCGCGCAGGTTTTCCATACAAAGAACAAGATCTCCGAGGGGAATAACCTTATATATAAAAAGGAAATATTTAAAGTTTTGCATGACTTAGCTTTCCTGTCGCCGCACTGGCGTCCTAAGAAGGTCGCGGCGCGGGCGCTGGTGGGGGCGTCCGGGCGGTCACCACGCCACCCGTGGGCAGCACAGCTCCGTCCCCTGGCCCAACGACGCGCGACTCATCGTCTTGGATTCGGTTGGTGCCGCTGCCCTGGGTCCGATCGCCGGAGCATCGTGGACGATCGCGGGCGGCGTCTCTGGTGCCATCCGTGGCTGTCCCGTCGCCTGCCCGTGCTGGTGCAGACGGGCCGGCTCCGAGCGACCCGATGGCTGTGACGCCCCTCTTCTTGGGGGCCATGGTGATGATGAAGCTGATGCGCTAACTTCCAAACCGGATTTTCACAGCTTGCACCCCCTACCTGGCGCACCAAAGATGTCGGTGGAAACGACACCTATGGGATAACGGGGCGCGGATCCCTTTTGCTACGGTTGGCGGGCGCGGAGCTGTGCAAAGAGCGGGTCGAGAAGATGAACGCGGGGGGATTTACCCAGGTTCGGGCCGCAAAGATGCGTAATACCCTACCCCTACTTTGGTGTATATTTAAGTGTTCTTGAGTTCTTGAACTAGCTACGGGGGGTAACTTGTCCAAAAGATCCGAATCCTTCTCCTGGACGCCTCGGGCCTCCTTTTATAGGAAAAAGGGGCTGCCACAGAGGCACACAGGAGGTGGAAAGGTGTCTAGTGGATGAGTCTATCCTTGGGCGCTGTGGGACAAAACACATTAAATGCGCTGCCGACGTGCCCCTCTTGCTTTATCGGGGACGGCGAGGAAGCTCGTCCCAGCTATCGCCGCTTCGCCTGGCATCGACGCGCGTCCAGGCCAACGAGGCGTGTGGCGCCATGTAGGTAGGCAGGTAGCTGAGCTGGCGCGGTGGCAAGGCCTTCACGAAGGCCTGCATACCACGCAGGTGCTTGCTGGGTTGGTGTAGAGGCCGCTCGTCGCCACGCAGGTCCCTGCCCAGCTGGTTGAGCTAGCAGCTGCTTGGGGACGGCGGTGGAGTCTTGGCAGGCGCGGGCCTCGCTGTGGCCCCGCTGACGCCCCCGACAAGGGTCTTACCGGGGCCCGGCAAGGGTCTTGCCGTGGCGCTGCGGTCGTCCCCGGCAAGGTGCTTGCCGGGGGTCTTGTGGATCTCCTCGGCTAGGATCCCGCCGAGGTTCGTCGTCTTCGGGTCCTCATCTGATCTTGTGTATCTATGATCTTCACAAAGATCTGCATGCCACCATGGAGGTGCCTCCCGAGCCCTTGCCCAACGCGGTTGATTACGTTGGAAGCCGTGGGCTCAAGGGTGGTGCGCTCCACTGGTGTTGGGCGAGCTGCCCCGGCAAGGGTCTTGCCGGGGCCGCTGAGGCTGCCCCGGCAAGGGCCTTGCCGGGGGAACCAGCTTCGTCCCTCTGCTCTTTGTGGTCTTGGCCTTGGTGTTGTCTTGGCTGTCTTGTGCTTCGGCTTTCCTCCGGCTTCCCTCCTCTGCCCTGCTAAGTGTGGCCGCGGCGCGTGGCTCTGACTGCCCGTGCACAAGTAAAGGGGTCAAAAGGAGAGCCCCTACTTTTGTACACCGATAGGGGATGACTGGTCCCTGCAAAATAATGGAGTATCGTTAGGGATGCAAATGATGGTTTGTGCATTCCGTTTGTAATCTCCCGTGCTGTAGGATGGCAACCAGATGAAACAAGTCCCCTGGCTTGTCATCGTGAAGATGCGGCCTACATGGCACACAGCATCTTCGAACGTGTAGGGGTACAAATCTGCCGCGGCCAACATGTGCCAGCCTCTGCCGTTACTGCCTTTTGTATTCATGGCAATCCTTATGTCGAACACCGCGATGAGATAGTAATCATTGTAGCCGCGTCACTTTATCGGTGGGTCTGCAATTGCTATCTTCTTCAATCTCATGTAGGCATCATCATACGTATTCAAGCCCAGCCAGTCCGGAAGGCCGATCCCAATGGTGGAGAAGGGGTCTACGGGAACGGCCGCACTGTTGTGGATGTTGTGCGAAATGATGGTGGTATCCGGCCGGAGGTATGCAAGCCAATCTTCATTAGCACCAACCCAGACCTATATATAAGACGGTGGGAAGCAGAGAAATTACAGGATGGAATAACTAAGTACTATATTTAGAATATACACTACATGATCAAACTCCATGACTGACCTGCTTATCGGACAAAATCCGACTACCTCTCAATGTCGGCAACTCTAGCGGAGTCAACGTGCAACCATGGCCAGGGAGCGGTGGACTGTTCGATGGATTGTCCCATAGAATAACCTTCTCCTCGAGGATGCATGGAAGACCAACAAGCATGGCCTTTTCCCAAGCCTGTTTAAGCACCGTCTTAAAATAGTTGGTGCAGGAAGCACCGAGTCTTGCGGCGGTGAGGACGTCGGAGTGGCGTGTGATTTCTCCCAGAGCATCGTCACCCAAGGTCTCCAAGCCCCGACGAGGAGGAGAACCGCCTGGCGAATCCATGGAAGCAGCGTAGAACTGCCTTGGTCTCTTTGGGGGGAGGGGAACTGGCGAGGAGGAGATACGAGCGTAACTGCATGGCCTCGTCCCTTCGCTAAGGAAGATATGCGGGCACACATAGTGGTAGTGCCTCGTGCCCCGCGATGGTGAGGCTATTATTTACTACGTAGTACTGTAACAGTAGTAGTACTACTTTCTCAACGAGTAGTGCGATGTACTGTACTTCTATAGTGCACCAGTTTTGAAATCTTGAATCTCAAGGCCAAGGAGCTATAGTTGCAAGTGGAGGGTACTACTGTTCTCTAGAAACATTGTTGTACTATCAATGCAGGGAAAGTACACCTGCGTAGTGCATACTCTTCGTGCTCTATTCAAGCGCGTAGCTGGCCTACTCAGCCGCTCCTCTCACGCACACACTAGCAGCCTGTTTATCAGCGATGGTTACTACGGGGGCAGAACAGTTGAGTTCTTTGATATTGCGAGACTAAGCTTTTCGCTTCCATTTGTGGAGGTGTAATGGATCTCGTCGAACTTTGTTAGTTCCTTCTTTATGAATGAGATGAGGCTAAGCTTTTTCCTCCATTTCAAAACAAAAAAATCACATCAAGATGAATTTCTTTTATAGATCCGATAATGGAGCGAAGTCCATGCGTGCAATGCCACAAGCTACAGAGTAGTAGAGTAGCACTTTACGTACAGAGCCATATTGCACAGTTCCCAATGCCGCGCCAGGCTTTTCCGGCTCCTCGGGCTTAATTGGGAGGCGCTAGTTTAAATATGGTAGCTGATGAGGAATCTACAAGCGAGGTGCGGCTAGGGCGAGCACCCAGGCGAGAAACTTTGCATGGTGTGAATTGAAATATAGGAGTACTACTCTAGTACGTGAGCCATGAGATGATGGGTGGGAAAACCCGTTCATGTGGCTGGGCTATCCAGTGCACCCAGATTGTGGTGCGACACATCCGTTCGACTTCAAAAGTCAAACTACCAGTGTACAATATTGGCTCGCAGCAAGGTTACTATTTTTAAAAAAAGACCGTCGTGCGTTCTGTCGGGATCGAACCACGAAACGAGCTATACACTCCCATGACCACTAGTAGTATTCGTTGGAGTACAACGCAACCTAGAATCGCCTTTTGTCGCTAGTACATTGTTCCTTACAAGAAACCACTAATACCAAGAAACTACCACTTACCAACCAGCCCTACCAAGAAATGACTACTCTACAAAGTGCCGTTATAGGCACGTTTCAACCCATGCCGCCCCTTAAGTCAACGCCTTCTATTTGACCGGCAAGTTAGGCATTATTACTTGTGGGACCTACATGTCAGTCTGGACAAAAATCCCCGAGTGACCTCCTACCTTCGGCCCGTCCACCTAATCATCATCGGCCATGGGACGCAGCTACTGCCGCCGGCAGAAGGCGAGGTCAAAAGTGCCGGCGGCGTGGAGCCCATCTTGCGGCAGCCCAGATGCCAGCTCCATCCGGCGCTCGCTGCCGCTAGCTAGCCAATATAGCACACACCCTGCTGGATGCATCCAGCTGCTTGTCTGCAAGGTTTGCTAGCTAGGTTGGCACGGCGGTGCGGCGGCTTGCTCGCGCGTGCCGCGCTAAGGCCAGCCATCTGGCTCGAGCGAAGGCCAGCGTGGCGGCTTGCTTGCGTGTGAGCCATGCTCGGGCCAGCCAGCCAACCCGTGCGTAGGCCAGCGCGGCGTGTGGCCCGTCCGGCGGAGCGGCTGCCAGCTCGCTCATCACCGGCGCCACCGACAAACACACATAAGAACTATTTGAAGTAATGTTCAGGAAAAATAATGATTGGAGGAGGAAGAACAGGATAGAAGGTCAGATGTGGGTCCCTCGTGTCAACAGTCAAACAAAATGTGTTGGTTTAAGCTGCCTCATCAGCAAGGGCATGTGGGCCAACCCTGTCATAAACGGGTTTAAACGAGCCTAATCGGCACTAGGTAGTAGTTTTTTGGTGCGGATTAAGAAATTTTGGGTATGTTTTTTTCTATTTTGTGTACAATAGTTTCTTCCTAGGGCTGGTTGAAAGTGGTAGTTTTTGTTAAATACTCTACATACTGTAAGTAGGAGTGAAAGTTAAGCTTTGGAAGCCAATAAGCACAGCTAGTTACATAGTGCCTATGTGTACATAATTCAAACAAAATATCAACCATGAGTGACTAATATCTTGATGGAAAACTCGAAACTATGGAAATACTAGCAAATTTTTTTGCAAGGTTGAAAATACTAGCAATGTTCATGTGCGTTGCAACGGATCATAATTAGAATAATACTTATTCACAAACTTGATAGAAAACACTCTAATTTTGATATACATATATCACTAGAAATATATTATGTTTCAATCAAAATATATTCCTTGGGCTGTTTTAGTGAGGTGAGGGAGGGATGTGGTTGGTTTTAAGATACTAATTAAGGGTTTTTCTACAAATTGGTAGAGAAGTGGGATGTTGTTGAGAAAAGGTAACAACTTACCTCACAGTCGTTAGATGTAGATCTAATGGTCAGAATAGACGGGTGGCAGACACACCATCATCACCAACTAAGTCTTCTGTAGGAGTACTAGCAAGATGCCCGTGCATTGCACGGAACATCAAGATGCATTTTTTTATAAAACATCTGTTGTGATTGACCCATGCGTGAGTAATCCCATGTGTAAAAACTAATGATATCTCTAGAAAGAGGAGAGATAAGGTGAGGAGGAGTGGGGCGTGGTGGTGATTGGTGGTTGGACTGAGCAGAGGCATGGGGATGGACGACGCCGGCAGCGACTGATGTTGGCTTGAGATACGTCGGTATTTCCCCAAAGAGGAAGGGATGATGTAGCATAGCAACAGTAGGTATTTCCCTCAGTGATGAGACCAAGGTTATCGAGCCAGTAGGAGAACCATGCAACACCACGTAAACAACTTCTACACACAAAGAACAAATACTTGCAACCCGACGTGTTAAAGGGGTTGTCAATCCCTTTCGGGTAACAGTGCCAGAATGTGGTGCGTTGACGGGAGAAAGTTGTAATAATTTGATAGACCGAACGCCAAATAAAATAAAGTGCAGCAAGGTATTTTTGTATTTTTGGTTTAATAGATCTGAAAATAAAAGCAAAGGAAAATAGATCGCAAAGGCAAATATATTAAAGAAGAGACCCGGGGGCTGTAGGTTTCACTAGTGGCTTCTCTGGAGAAAAATAGCAAACGGTAGAACTTCAAATAATCATGACAATATCCAGGCAATGATCATTATATAGGCATAACGTCCAAGATCAGTAGACCGACTCCTGGCTGCATCTACTACTATTACTCCACACATCGACCGCTATCCAACATGCATCTAGTGTATTAAGTTCATGGAGAAACGGAGTAATGCAATAAGATAACATGATGTAGACAAGATCTATTTATGTAGAAATAGACCCCATGGTTTTATCCTTAATAGCAACGATACATATGTATCGGTTCCCTTTCTGTCACTGGATCAAGCACCGTAAGATCGAACCCACCAAAAAGTACCTCTTCCCATTGCAAGATAAATAGATCAAGTTGGCCAAACAAAAACCAAATATCAGAGAATAAATACGAGGCTATAAGTAATCATGCATATAAGAGATCAAAGAAGACTCAAATAACTTTCATGGATAAAAAGATAGATCTGATCATAAACTCAAAGTTCATCGGATCCCAACAAACACACCGCCAAAAGAGTTACATCATATGGATCTCCAAGAGACCATTGTATTGAGAATCAAACGAGAGAGAGGAAGCCATCTAGCTACTAACTACGGACCCGTAGGTCTACAAAGAACTACTCACGCATCATCGGAGAGGCACCAATGGGCATGATGAACCCCTCCGTGATGGTGTCTAGATTGGATCTATGGTTTCTGGAACTTGCGGCGGCTGGAATTGATTTTCGTCGACTCCCCTAGGGTTTCTGGAAAATTGGAGAATTTATAGAGCAAAGAGGCGGTTCAGGGGGCACCCGAGGTGGGCATAACCCACCTGGGCGCGCCTTGGCCTCCAGGCGCGCCCTGGTGGGTTTTGCTCCCCTCGGAGCACCCCCAGGTGCTTCTCCGGCCCACTGGATGTCTTCTGGTCCAAAAAAATTCCACCAAAAGTTTTGCTGCGTTTGGACTCCGTTTGGTATTGATTTCCTGCGATGTAAAAAACATACAAAAAAAAGCAACTGGCACTTGGCACTATGTCAATAGGTTAGTACCAAAAAATGATATAAAATGACTATAAAATGATTATAAAACATCCAAGAATGATAATATAACAGCATGGAACAATAAAAAATTATAAATACGTTGGAGACGTATCAGCATCCCCAAGCTTAATTCCTGCTCGTCCTCGAGTAGGTAAATGATAAAAACAGAATTTTTGATGTGGAATGTTGCCTAACATGTCATCTCATATTCTTTTCTTTATAGCACGGACATTTGGACTTTTATATGGTTCAAAGCAATAGTATAGTTTTGACATGAGACTTAAATACTCAAGCATATCAACAAGCAACCATGTCTTTCAAAATATCAACGCTAAAATAAGTTATCCCTAGCCCATCATGCTCAATCATTGATCCATTCATGAAACACACTCGCATATTAGCTACACTCAATGCTCAAGTACGATCATAGTGCCTCCTAGTTGGTGCTTTATAAGAGAAGATGGAGACTCAAATTAAAAATAAAAATTGCATAAAGTAAAAGAAAAGCTCTTTGCAAAGGGAAGTAGGGATTTGTAGAGGTGCAAGAGCTCAAAGCGAAAAACTTAGAGATAAAAACATTTTGGGAGGCATACTTTTCCCACCAACGAAAACGACTTAGAATTCCCCACACTTTCCATGCTTAGATATATCTTAGGCGTTTCCCAAACAGAAAATAAAGTTTATTCCTTTTTCCACCATACTTTCACTTTCCATGGCTAGCCAAATCCACGGTTGCCTTCCATACCAACACTTTCCAAGGAATTTATTATTTCGCAACATAAAGTAAATTCATTTTTTCATTTCAGGACTGGGCATCCCTAATACCTTTGCCTTACTCTCGTGCAATGACAAGTGAATAAACACTCATCGTGAGAATAACACATCTAGCATGGAAAATATAGGCCACCCCTCACCGCCTCGCGAGTGGTACGAGCACACAAAAGAGAAATTTATTTTGAAATTAGAGATGGCACATACAAATTTGCTTAGAACGGCATGGAAATACCACATGTAGGTAGGTATAGTGGAATCATGTGGCAAAAACTAGTTTAAAGGATTTTGGATGCACAAGTAGAGATCATACTTAGTGCAAAATGAAGGCTAGCAAAAGATTGAGAAGCGACCAACCAAGAAACGAATAATCTCATAAGCGAGCATTAAGCATAATTAACACCGAATAATGCACCACAAGTAGGATGTAATTTCATTTCATGACTATTGACTTTCGTGCTTGCATAGGGAATCACAAACCTTAACTCCAATATTCTTACTAAAGCACAATTACTCATCAACATGACTCACATATCACATCATCATATCTCAAAACTATTACACGGAATCAAGTTTATTTTGTCCAATGATCTTCATGAATGTTTTTATTATATCCTTCTTGGATATCTATCACTTTGGAACTAATTTTCATGTGTTGCTTTTGATAAGCTCAAACAAATATAAGTGAAGATCATGAGCATAATATTTCTTTCTCTCAAATTAATTTAAGTGAAGCAAGAGAGAATTTTTTGAAAAAATTACTAACTCTCAAACAAATCTAAGTGAAGCAAGAGAGCATTTCTTCAAAAATAACAAAGCACACCGTGCTCAAAAAGATATAAGTGAAGCACTAGAGCAATTCCATAGCTCATAAAAATTTAAGTGAAGCATAGAGAGCAATTCTGACAAGTCATGGCATAATTTTGTCTCTCTCAAATAGGTGTGTCCGGCAAGGATACAAGACTTAAAACAAAAAGCAAAACAAGCAAGGACTCATATCATACAAGACGCTCCAAGCAAAACTCATAGTATGTGACGAATAAAAATATAGTTCTGAGTAAAATACCGATGGTCGTTAGAAGAAAGAGGGGATGTCACTCGGGGCATCCCCAAGCTTAGTTGCTTGTTTCTCTTTGGATAATAGCTTGGTATGCCATGGACATCCCCAAGCTTAGGCTCTTCTTACTCCTTGTTCCTTCATCCATCGTAACATCACCCAAAACTTGAAAACTTCAATCACACAAAACTCAACAAAACCTTCGTGAGATCTATTAGTATAAGAAAGCAAATCACTACTATAAGTATTGTTGCAAACCAATTCATATTTTATTATTGCATTATATCTACTATATTCCAACTTTTCTATGGCAAAAAATCTTTAAAGAAAACCATAGAATCATTAAAACAAGCACACAACACAAAGAAAACAGAATCTGTCAAAAACAGAACAGTCTGTAACAATCTGAATATTTTGAATACTTCTGTAACTCCAAAAATTCTGAAAAATTAGGAAAACGTGGGAAATTTGTATACCAATCTTGTGTAAACAATTCAGAGCAAAATCACTTTTCTGTGATTTACTAAAATTATTTTTCTGAGCACAAAAGTTTCTGTTTTTCAACAAGATCAAATCAACTATCACCAAACATGATCCTAATGGCTTAGCTTGGCACAAACACTAATTAAAACACACAAAAAAACAATCATAACAGTAGCATAATTGTGTAAACACTTAAGAACAGAAAGCAAAAAACAAAAATAAATTTTATTCATTGGGTTGCCTCCCAACAAGCGCTATTGTTTCACGCCCTTAGCTAGGCATAAAGCAAGGATCTAAGTGTTGTCATCTTTGTTTCTAGATCCATAAGATGCCCTCATGATTCATTCATATGGTGGCCTAATTCTTGTTCTAGGTAAGTGTTCTATACCCTTCCTTAGTGGAAATTGAAATTTAATATTGCCTTCTTTCATATCAATCACGGCACCAATAGTACGTAAAAACGGTCTACCAAGAATAATTGGACAAGACGGATTGCAATCAATATCAAGAACAATAAAATCTATGGGCACATAATTCCTATTTGCAAGAATAAGAACATCATTAATTCTTTCCATAGGCTTTTTAATAGTAGAATCCGCCAAGTGCAAATTTAAAGAACATTCTTCAATATCGGTAAGACCAAGCACATCACATAAAGATTTTGGAATTGTAGAAACACTAGCACCCAAGTCACATAAAGCAAAACACTCATAATTTTTAATCTTGACTTTGATAGTAGGTTCCCACTCATCATGTAATTTTCTAGGAATTGAAACTTCTAATTCCAAGTTTTCTTCTAAAGCTTTCATGAAAGCATCAACAATATGTTTAGTAAAAGCTTTATTTTGTTCATAAGCATGGGGTGAATTAATCATGGATTGCAACAAAGAAATACAATCAATCAAGGAGCAACTATCATAATTAAAGTCTTTGTAATCCAAAAGAGTGGGCACATCACTAGTTAAAGTCTTGACCTCTTCAAACCCACTTTTATCAATTTTCTCAACAAGATTTTCACCCTCCGAATTATCAGGACGCCTTCTAGCTAAAGTTGACTCTTCTCCATTCCCTTTTTCATCAATATTAATTTTACTAAACAAGGAATCAATAGAAGAAACACCAATCATTTTAAGATCTTCATCATTTTTATGAAAGCAATCACTAGAAAACACTTTTTCTAAAAATTATCTTCTAGCTCTAAGCATAGCGGTCCTTTTCTTACTTTCATCCATAGAAATATAAAGAGCTTTAATTGATTCCTCTACCTTAGGCACAAAAAATTTCATCTTGAGATTTTCCACATCATGAGAAATTCTATCAACACTTCTAGACAAATCATCAATCTTATTCAACTTTTCTTCCATTGTAGTGTTGAAAACTTTTTGAGTGTTGATAAATTCTTTAATATTATTCTCAAGATCAGAGGTGTTCCTATTATTATTATAAGATTGATTACCGTTGGAATTACCATAATTATTAGAGGAATTACTAGGAAAAGGCCTAGGATTAAAATTACCTCTATAAGCATTTTATTGAAATTATTCTGAGAGATAAAATTCACATCTATGGCATCACTATTTAGCTCAATCAAAGTAGACAAAGGCACATCATTAAAATCAACAGGAGCACTTTTACTAGCAACCAATTTCATAAGAGCATCAACTTTTTTACTCAAAGAAGAAATTTCTTCAACCGAATTAACTTTTTTACTAGTAGGAGCTCTTTCGGTATGCCATTGTGAATAATTTGCCATGATATTATCAAGCAATTTGGTGGCCTCACCCAAAGTAATTTTCATAAAAGTACCACCCGTGGCGGAATCTAAAAGATTACGAGAAACAAAATTCAACCCCGCATAAAAAATTTGTATGATCATCCAAAGATTTAACTCATGAGTTGGGCAATTCCTTAGCATCAATTTCATCCTTTCCCAAAATTGTGCAACATGCTCATGTTCAAGTTGCTTGAAGTTCATGATCAGGATTCTAAGGGAAATAATTTTTGCGGGCAGAAAATACATAGTAATGAAAGCATCTTTGCACTTATTCCAAGAATCGATACTATGGCGGGGCAACGAAGAAAACCAAATTTTTGCATGATCTCGCAAAGAAAAAAGAAATAATTTCAACTTCACAATATCATTGTCCACATCTTTTTTCTTTTGCATATCGCATAATTCCACGAATGTGTTAAGATGGGACGCGGCATCCTCATTAGGAGTACCGTAAATTTGATCTTTCATAACAAGATTCAGCAAAGCAGTATTAATATCACAAGACTCCGCACTAGTGGCGAGAGGAGCAATCGGAATGCCAATAAAAACATTGTTGTTGGTATTTGATAAATCACACACCTTGGTGTTCTCTTGAGTCATTGTGACTACGCAACAAGATTGCACTAAAAAATAGATCTGACGAGAAAACGGCGACCGAAAAAGAGGGCGAATAAAATGGCAAACTTTTGTGAAGTGGGGGAGAGGAAAATGAGAGGCAAATGGCAAATAATGTAAATTGCAAGGAGATGAGATTTGTGATTAGGAACCTGGTAGATGTTGATGATGTCTCCCCAGCAACGGCGCCAGAAATTCCTTTTGATGTTGGCTTGAACTACGTCGGTATTTCCCCAAAGAGGAAGAGATGATGCAGCACAGCAACGGTAGGTATTTCCCTCAGTGATGAGACCAAGGTTATCGAACCAGTAGGAGAACCACGCAACACCACTTAAACTGCTCTTGCACACAAATAACAAATACTTGCAACCCGACGTGTTAAAGGGGTTGTCAATCCCTTTCGGGTCACGGTGCCAGAAATTGGTGCGTTGATAGGAGAAAGTTGTAATAATTTGATAGATCGAACGCCAAATAAAATAAAGTGCAGCAAGGTATTTTTGTATTTTTGGTTTAATATATCTAAAAATAAAAGCATAGGAAAATAGATCGCAAAGGCAAATATATTAAAGAAGAGACCCAGGGGCCGTAGGTTTCACTAGTGGCCTCTCTCGAGAAAAATAGCAAACGGTGGGTGAACAAATTACTGTTGGGCAATTGATAGAACTTCAAATAATCATGACCGTATCCAGACAATGATCATTATATAGGCATCACGTCCAAGATTCGACTCCTGGCTGCATCTACTACTATTACTCCACACATCGACCGCTATCCAGCATGCATCTAGTGTATTAAGTTCATGGAGAAACGGAGTAATGCAATAAGAACGATGACATGATGTAGACAAGATCCATTTAGGTAGAAATAGACCCCATCATTTCATCCTTAATAGCAATGATACATACGTGTCGGTTCCCTTTCTGTCACTCGGATCAAGCACCGTAAGATCGAACCCATCGCAAAGCACCTCTTCCCATTGCAAGATAAATAGATCGAGTTGGCCAAACAAAACCCAAGTATCGGAGAAGAAATACGAGGCTATAAGTAATCATGAATATAAGAGATCAAAGAAGACTCAAATAACTTTCATGAATAAAAAGATAGATCTGATCAAACTCAAAGTTCATCGGATCCCAACAAACACACCGCAAAAAGAGTTACATCATATGGATTCTCTAAGAGACCAATTTATTGAGAATCAAACGAGAGAGAAGAAGCCATCTAACTACTCACTATGGACCCATAGGTCTACAAAGAAGTACTCACGCATCATCGGAGAAGCACCAATGGGCATGATGAACCCCTCCGTGATGGTGTCTAGATTGGATCTGTGGTTTCTGGAACTTGTGGCGGCTGGAATTGATTTTCGTCGACTCCCCTAGGATTTCTAGAATATTTGGGTATTTATAGAGCAAAGAGGCGGTTCAAGGGGCACCCGAGGTGCACACAACCCTCCTGGGCGCGCCTTGGCCTCCAGGCGCACCCTGGTGGGTTGTGTTCCCTTCGGAGCACCCCCCAGATGCTTCTCCGGCCCACTGGATGTCTTCTGGTCAAAGAAAAATCCACAAAAAGTTTTGCTGCGTTTGGACTCCGTTTGCTATTGATTTCCTACGATGTAAAAAACATGCAAAAAAACAGCAACTGGCACTTGGCACTATGTCAATAGGTTAGTACCAAAAAATTATATAAAATGACTATAAAATGATTATAAAACATCCAAGAATGATAATATAACAGCATGAAACAATCAAAAATTATAGATACGTTGGAGACGTATCAGCGACCACCATGCCAGTTTGTTCCGGAGGCTTCCTTTTTAATTGCTTAACAATGAGGTTGTGGGAGATAAGGATGAACGAGGGAAGGCCTTGTCTGCAAATGTGGAGAGAGGTGTGGGTATCTTTTAGTTTAATTTCTATCCGTCAAATATAGATCGGACGGTCTATATTGCAAGATGGCAGGCATACCATCATCACCAACTTGGTTTTTTTATAAGAGAAGAGATACAAGTATGGAGATACATGGAAAGTCAATTTGGCTCCCGGAGATACAAATGTATTATCGATACTTGTTTCCATAAACTTGGATCTACATTCTATTCAACGGCTGAGCATGTGGGGCCTTAGCACGATGACTTCTCAACTGCGTAAAACAAAGGTTTTCCAATCACCGATAAGGAGGGGGTGACGGCGGCGCGCTTTTGGCTTTCTCTAGTCCTAGTAGTCATATACTAGGTGGTCTATGCACGTGTAGATTTATTCTTTTTCATGTCTCGTGTTCGCCGTACTGCCACGACTGTTGATGAATAGACGGTAAGTTATTCACGGGAAAACCTTTGTTGAGCGTGTGTGCAAGAGAGACACAGCGTGCGTGTGTGATATGTGTAGAGACTGAGGCAATGATAAGAGATTCTTTGTGTCTCTGTGTGTGGAGGATAGAGAGAGACATGTGCATGGGGCTTTGTGTTGTGTAACGTGCAGACACATAGACATCATCAGAGAGTGAGTGTGTGAGATACACATGCGGACATGGGGAGAGATGTGTGAGTTAGAGAGATGGAGACTTTTGGTGTGCATGTGAGCTAGAGAGAGGGGGGATATATACATACCTAGAGTTGGAGAGAATATGCAAGGGTGTGTGTGTCTTAAAAGAAGGATCCAGATAGGGGTGTTTGTGCATGTCTGTGTGTGTTTGTGCACGCGCGTGTGTGTGAGAGGGAGTGTGTGTATGTGGAGAAGAGAGACCACTAATGATGTAAACCTAGTAGGGAAGGGGGAATGGTGCGACATGTGTGTCAACGAGAGAGAAAGGCATGTGTAGTACCGGGATAGCATGGGTGCGGGCGGGAAGCAGACTATTTGGAAGAGACATCGAGTGTGTGTGGGAGAGGGGTGTGAGAGCGAGAGAGAGAGCTGGCGAGGGAGATAGAGAGAGGAAGAGAGGGGGAGAGAGAGGGGTCGTTTGTGTGCGAAGTGGCATATAGATAGGGAGACAGGGTTGATGTTGTTCGAAAGTGGCCTATGTACGGAGATGCAAGGGAAGCGAGTCATCATGTGTGTGATAGAGACTTCATGAGAGATCTGGAATAGATGGTAGAGAACAACATGCGAGATTGAGAACGATGATACGTTAGGGAGCTATGGAAAGAGTCACGACATATATGTATATAGGGAAGGAGCTGGGGCGGGTCCGCATGTGGGAGAGATAGAAAGAGGAGAGTGGTGCACAAGGAGACAAAGGGTGCTTGTTTGCAGTGGGGGGTGGTGAGTGAGGTGAGTGTGCAAGAACCACATAACTAGGGAGATAGACGTTTGGGGGCAACGTTTTGTGTGTATGGGAAAGATACACTCTATATAGTGCGTGTGCTTGGGAAAGAGAGATACCGGGAGACCTAGAGAGTGGGGGAAGAGATGTGTGCATGCCCGAGAGACAAAGTGATAGAGACATATATTGGGGTTCAGACTTTAGAAGAGAGGGGGTGTTAATGTGCTCCTGTGTTCGTGTCCGGGGGAGAGAACGACTTGTGGGGGGGGGGGGACAGGGTGGGTGGCTTCAGATAAAGAGTGAGGTGTCTATTTTTGAGAGACGTTAGCGTAATTGAGATATATATGGTCAATAGGGTGTGCACTCATGGTTGATCAATTTGTTTCACAGTTTGGACTATGACATAACGATACTTTTGAACATGTGTGATATACTTTAAAGTACCAGAATTACAAACCTAAGATTGGAATTTTGGAATTCGACTCCATCATTAGCTTTTGTAATTCATTTAAACGGAGGTACATTTTTTAAGCCGGGATTTCATGATTTCAAATTCATATATCAAACCTAGAGATATACACATACGGGCATGTTCAAACCTTATAATCATCCACTTTATTCATACACATACACATTTTTGTTTTTGTCATCATATTTAGGATAAACACATTCGGAATTTCATTTGAATTGGACCATATGATGGTATTTGCTTCCACTAGCTCAACGATCCATATTTGAATTGAATGGACAATCTAAGTTTCGAGTTGGAGACATTGATTTTCGAAACTTGCACTTTTTTGCGTGCAAAACAAATAAATTATCGGCCATGATATCATAGTCGGCCGTACAAGAGCAGAACACTTAATTTCAGGCGCCAAAAGCTTTCAAACTTCCCGCTCACATCGAAATATCTCGCGCCCGAAAGTTTAGCCCTGCGATATTCCTGTTTTACCCCTGTCACATGAACGGAAAAGGGCTGCTTTGGTAACTCCATTGTTTTCCCCTCTTTGCCCCCAACATTCTTCCCCAGAGCCCCTCCCCTTCCCCTCCCCGCCCCCCAACCACGCCAAGCCGCTGAATCTAGTCCTCCACCGCAGCGGTGGACCTCACACCCCGCCGGATCTACCTTCTGCACCTTGGAACCCCCAACTGCCAACTCACGACTTCACCGAAGCCGCTTCAGCGACTGGCTTGTCCACCGCTCCAGATCTCCTTGACCGCCATCATGGTTCACCGCACCGGATCTGCTTCACCGGCACACTCGTCCACCACAGTGTAGGCCCTTCACCGACTCCCTCGTCCGCCCCATCGCCAGCCCTTCATACAAGCCCTCGTCCGCCACAACAGATACGCCTCACCGAAAGCACTGTACCCCGCGTCGGATGTGCTTCACCGACGCCTTCGTCCACTGCACCGGACCCGCTCCATGGACGCCATATTCAACTCCATGGGCCCTGCTTTACTGATGCCACAGCCTCATCGGGTTATTTCGATTTGTACTCCTTCGGTTTTTCTCTTCTTTATCGTGGAACTGTTCACTTACCATAGATGAGCTTTCTTGTATGTCGATAAGCACCGCAACCGAAGCACCGGAGCCGCTTCAGCAATGGCGACAGCCGGCCCAAACTCAACCGCAACACGAGCACCATCGACGATCCTTAGCTATCAAGTATGACAACGATACCCATACGCCGCCGAGAATCAGATACTATTATCCAACGGCCGACGCCTACATTCACTTTCTTAGCATAAGCACCGCACTTTTGAATTTCTTCAGGGCGTCATTCAATTTTTCATGAGACGCGTTATTCTGCTTGCACCTATAGGGCCATACTTCTGGCAGTGAACATGTTACATATGCTAAATTACAAACCAGTGCACATATAGTTACAATGCTTTTGTTTTGTCCTAAGTATTACTGTACTTCCTAGATATCACTGCCAACTATTTTACTTCTTGCATGCTATATTTATGATAATGGTGTTGTTTTGATGCCACCTGTTGGTTCCATCAGACTGCTTCACGTTCTCTATGCTTAATTACACATCAGCAAACTAGCATGTGGTTCCGCTGCTTTTTGTTCGTTTTTACCCTACATTTTCTGATCCTAGCTATTACATCACTACTCCAAGCCTCTGTTCATTACTTTTTTTTGTGCGTTCTTGATCTTCCCAAGTTGCATGAATAATTTGATGCTTCTATTAATTATGGAGCTGCCAACCCCATCAAGCAAAATATTTGTTCTTTTGGGGCTGGCATCTCGAACAAACATAAAAATAGAGTGAAGCACATATATTGTCGTGTAAGCACGCACCCTTCTTTCATTAGTTTAGATGAACCATTGATGATCAATTTGAACCAGTGCATGCGATTAAAATTAATTTTACCTAAATAGAGGGTGCAGAATAAACTACAACAACTAGATTTGCAACCACGGGATGCTGACGATATCTTCAAAGAACATTGCAACAGCAGCGAGGCTTCACAACAACATATGGTAAGCCAGTGTGTTTTAGTACATGTGAAATGTAATGCGTGTGGGCTGCTTTCTTGGCTTGTGCCCTCAACCTGTAATCCTACAAAATTACAAATAGTTTAGTTGTCTGCTTTGCTGTATTGCTTGATTCGAATGCTTGTTTGTTACTTGTTAGGCTATACCTGAGTTGGACAATATGTTAGCAGTGCCTGCTGTACTATCGTAAAGAAATGCATGCCTAGTTCATTTGACTCCTTAGCTTTTCCTATGAACTTCATCACAAGACTGTCTTCGTAGTTTATATGAGGCCACACTGTTAAGTGCTTTCTCAGATTATTTCAACTGCTTAGATGCATTGGCAACTTAAATATAGCGGTTGTACACTGCCTTTCAACTAGGGATGTCAACTGGGTCCCGTTTAATTCGGATTAAAGTCCACTAATGGTATGATAGTACAAAAGAGTTTTTTGTTTTTTGAGGAAAATGAACTAGCGAGCTAGCAAAAACTAACTAGATGGGACTGGCGATGCCGTTTATTTGCCACTTACATCCCTAGTTTCATCTTACCATTTTAATTTCTTTTTGGCTGATGCTGCTTCGAACCATTTAAATATAGCTTGCCATGCTCGGCAATAATTCGTATGTCGTTTACCATGTAAGATTACTGCATGGATCATGCGATAACTATCTCTTACTTATGTCCAGCAGAAACCTTTCAGGATGTCGTTCACACTAGGACACAATGTACAACCCTAGAATCTATTTGTGGAAGCAGTGCGCCATCCATGTTACCAGATGGTAGCAGTTCAGAGGCAACACCGCCTGAGAGCAGTTTGAGCATAGATATTATAGTTCTTGAGGCTCTACTAGAGGCAGAAAGAGATGGTGTGGCTGCCATGAATGAGGTAATCTTGATCTTGAGGCTGGAAATTATGCAATTAGCTGCACGCATTATGCAAGCAACCCAAGAATTGGAGGAAGTAAGAATGTTGCATTTGAAGATGGAGGAGGTCCTGCTGCTTCTGCTATCTGAAGCCCAGGGTAATCCCAGTTCTTCTTTAAATACCAGTTGAAATTTTCATTAGATTAGTATACTTGCATGTCGTGTCATGTCTCTTAATGGATTATGTTGTAAGACCCCCTATGTTGTCCATGTGTTGTAATGATCTGAATTTTTTAGGTGAGGTAATCCTCAGTACTTGTATGATTGACATAAGGTGAACCATTTTTTGTGTGAGCATATTGTATTCGATGAAATAACTGTTTGACTCAAAGTGTATCCAACCTACTGAATTCAAAGATCATGGCATTTCTAAATCGTATTCATATATAAAGGTGGAACAAATCTTTGTCGTGGTTTTGAAGAAATAAATAACAAAACGTAGAATGATGTATGGATATTCATAATCGAATACAAATTGGATTTGAATTTAGTTGCCAGGGCCCAGGGTAAACGTGAATGCTAATTCTCCCAAATTTTGAACGAAGCGGCAAAACACCCACTATCATTTTTCGGCTGCCCAAAGCAAGTGTTTGCGAGATGGAAATTACTCTCTACCCCTAACACTTCACATCCTAATCGACCTGATTTCCACTGCTGTCGATAGGGGTAGACTAGTAACTTCAATCAGACGTGACACGACCGCCTCTGAGCCCATTCAGACACGGTGGGCGCCAAACGTGGGCGGCAAAACACATTTGATTCATGCTCGTCCGAAAGACCTGTGTATCTCCCTCCATTTCCCCATTCATACAAGGTGGGCGGCAAAACAAACTCTCCTCGGCCGAAATTGATGTAGGCAAATATTTTAAATAGGGGCAAATGTGTAACTTCCCTCAAACGTGACACAACCGCCCTACCTGTCAGCCCTGTTCATACACCGTGGGCGCCAACCGTGGGCAGCAAAACACCCTCTCCTCGCCCGAAATCGCTACCGACAAATATTGGGGAGATGCGAGATTACTGTCCTATCCCCAACCGACGAGATGTCCAAAATTTTAAACGGGGGATAAGTTTGTGACTTTCCCACATTTCAGACAAGCGCATCCCAAAGTTTGAGATCCCCCCTCCCCTCCATTTCCCCATTCATACACCGTCGGTGCCACAATAACCTCCCCACTCTGGCCTGCCTCCTCCGTCCGCCACCCCATCCTCCACCTTGCGGGAGCCGCTACCCCTACCCGTCGTCCACTGCAAGAGATGGACATCTCTCATCCATGGCGCCGGACCAGGATCCTTTCATCGCGTCCTCTCGCTTCATCGGCACCATCGTCCACCTTGCCATTGCCGCTCCTACGACCGCCTCGTCCACGGCAACAGGACTTATCCCCCGACCCGGCCGTCTGCCATCTAAAGTCTTCTTCCACGCCGCCGACAGCCATCGCACCTGCAGCACCCTCAACGTATCAGCAGGGGCCTACACGGCATCGCAAGAGAGGTGGTACACTTTCATATCTACTTAAGTTATTGATCTCACCTGGGAAATAGATCGTAACTTGTTTACTATACTTTTCTTGTCCATACCAAATCATAGTGGCTAGTTGAAAGCAAACATTGGTTGCGTAGTAGCCTTTGTCTGGTTTGCACATTCAAATCCACCATGGCACGGTCACTATACTCGTAAAGCTTATGGTTTTCCCCCTTTATATTCACTACCATCATCATAGGTGCTTCGTGTCATGCTAGCACTGCTCCTCAAGACCTCAACCCATCAAGAGAAACAACATGCCACTCATAATTCCAAAGCTTAGTTGTTGAAATACGAATCTGATATGATGCTCATATTACTAAAACAGAGAACGTTTAATTGGTCAGCTAATGTTCCTATATTCATTTCGAAAAGCATGTGCGCCGCATATAGAGAGACAGCAGGGATTTGCATTTCTCTGTGCACTCTGGTTCATCATGGGTGGGCAACACACATTGTATTATCTAACTAGCAAGATGCCCGTGCGTTGCACAGAACATCAAGATGCATTGTATGAGTAGTTTATCTTGTGGGAGAAAAGGATGAACGAGGGAAGGCCTTATTTGCAAATGTGGAGAGGGGTGTGGGTATCTTTTTGCAAAATTGCCATAGTTTCCTTCCTATCCGTCAAATATAAATCGGGTGGCCTATATTACAGGATGGCAGGCACACCATCATCACCAACTCTGTTTTTTATAAGACTAGAGATAAGAGTATAAGAGTAGAGAAAAAAGTAGAGAAATCTACTTGCTCTTTGTTATCATGTTCCTCTTCTGTTCTTCTTAATAAGTATATTACTTCCTCCGTTCCTAAACTGCCTTGGGTGCGTGCGTGTGTTGTGGTGGCGTGCGTTTGTACCGGGTGTTGTTCATCGTTGCTTTATTTATAAAGCGGGGCGAAAGCCTTTTTTGGTAAAACATAAGTCTTTTTAGATATTCCAATAAGAACTACATACGGATGTATATAGACATATTTTGGAGTGTACATTCACTCATTTTTCTCCGTATGTAGTCCGCATTCGAATTTCTAAGAGATTTTGTAACATCCCAAAATTCCAAATTTTGGAATGTTATATTAAATAAATATTTTTGATTGTTTGCTTGATTGTGGTATAGTTGCTTGTGTGAAATTGAGTGAAATTTGAAACTTTTTGAAAGTTAATGAGAGGGAATAAAATGACTTTCCCAAAACTTTCATCTTGCATTTATGATCTCCTTGAATTCAGATTTATTTCATTACAAACCCTAGAGTGAAGATAACATGACTTCTTCTATTTTAAAAGGGGTTTTGAAAAGATTTGAATTCCATTTGGAAATAATCCAAATTCTTAAACTTTATGAAACTCAATGAGTTTCATGAGAGAAGATAAAATGACTTCTTCAAATGCTAAGAAAGAGAGTTGGAAGTTTCAAAGAAATCAAATTTAAAATCCCTTTGAAATTATTTTCAATTTGGAGTTATTTGATTTTTATTCAAATTATTTTTCTCCAAAAATAAAATATATGAAAATTAGGGTAAAATGATTCCCTTCAATATAAATTTGGAGAGAAATAAATTTGAAATCATTTTGGTCTTTTCAAAATGATTTTTATTGGGTTTTATTGAACCAGTAGCACTATTTGCTTTATTTAAATTTTTATGAAATTTATTTGCCGCTGAAAATATGTTCATCTTTTAGGAAATATTTTTCTGAAAATTTTGATATATAATATGTCTATATAAAAAGTTTTTCTAAATGTTTTTGTCTATTTTTCTTCGCTGTTTAAAAAAAAGAGAACACTGTTCATACTAAAACACTATTCATCCAGAAAAAAAATGCAGCCTGGCGCCTTGCTCACGCGCGGTCGGCCGAACTCCTTCGGCCCATGCGGTGGATTTTTCTTCTTTTAATTATTTCATGCATCTACTTCTAGTCTATACGTTTAGTCCCACATTGCCTAGCCTTTAACCTCTAAGCCTCCTTTCCAACTATAAATATAGACCCATAGAGCCTCCAAAAATCATCCGATTCGAGTTAAATCAATATATTTTGGTTTGACTAGATTCACTAAAAAAAATATTTTCTCCTCTCCGGCGGGAATTCTGGAAGTCGTCTTCTCTCTCCGAAGTCGTATTTTCTCTACCTTATAAAGGTATCTTTCTTCGTATTTTTTTTATATATACTCCCGTAGCTTATTATTTCTAGACTAGTACGATAGAACAATTAGATTTATAAATTAGTCCATGTATTTACATTTTAGGACTAGAATTCTTTTAGCCATAGCTCTTTTTCTTCCATAAAACAGCTTGACCCTGATTTTTCAAATAGCCATAACTTTTTCCTCGTTCATCCAAATTAGACGAAACCAACACCAATATTTTCGTCTTGATTCCACCTATCTAGTGAATCTATCAAATAAACTTTTTGCAACTTTCAAATTTTTGAAATTCGTTCAGATTCATATTCAAACTTGTTTTGGCTATAACTTGAGTTTCGTAACTCCGAATTAATTGATTCTTTTTGCTAATTGAAGCTCTTGACCTAAACTTTCTGATAAGACCAAATCCATCCAATTTTGGTACTGTTAGAAATTATTTTCTGTTGCAAGAGTTAATTGCTAGTTTTCGAAGTTTTCCGAGATCTTTTCTTCGATTCTTTTGCATGAGTGCTTATGTATGCAATTGCTTGCTTACGATAGATTGAACGGAGTGTGACGAGTAGAACTATCAGGAATTATGAGTGCGAAGGATCTTCCTCAACAGTACAGGCAAGTAACACATTGATCATACTTCTTTATTACCCAGTTTTTATGCATTAGTTACAACCCTCAAACATTGCATGAGTAGGATCTCTTAACATGTGGGTTCTGGGAAGTAGAAGATGAGGTAGAACCTATTGCCCTATTTAATATCAAACCCTTGGGAGTTACCTCTACGCTATGCTTATATTGCCATGCTATGCTCGTAGACGTGGATTGGGTTTGAGTGTATCCATGACAGATGTGAGATTGTTAATTAATGGTTAACTTAAGGTGGCTACTTAAACACACATCTGGGTGGATTGGTTGCGGGCACCTGGGGATATACCAGTGCTGTCCATTTGGTTCGCCACCCAGGCCCAAAGGGATCATACGATTATTCAAACTAGAAACTTCCGTGTGCAGCCACAAACTATTATGGGCTCTAGCATAGTTGAGTATGTTGCATGACCTCTTTCAGTGGTAGGCTAGCAGATGTAGGGGAAAGTAGGTGTAACTGTCTACCCAGAGTAAAGAGTAAATGTTTTTGAAAGACTGTGTCTCGGTTATCCGTTTCTTACACACCATGTAGTGCGAGAAATCCAACGGAGGAGATCGAGTCTTGTGGGGAAAAGTGCGCAAACCTCTGCAGAGTGTATAAACTAATCATGGTTAGCCGTGTCCCCGGTTATGGACATCTTGAGTATCTGGTTCTTGGATTATCATATTGATCTCATCACTCTAAATTAATTTGTTGGGTTTAATGTTTACTTTTAATTGGGATTGAGAGGGAGATTTACCTTCTCAATGTTTTCAACAAACTCAGTAGTAAATAAAATATATTCCTTTGTTGTAGGGAAAAATTGGCTTTATGCAAAATTAAACTTAGAGCCTCCACCAGCCAAATGCATATAGTGATAGCTATTATTCATCTTTATCCTATGGTGTGAATTTGCCAGTACATTCAATGTACTGACCTACATGGCTGCAACATCTCATGTTGCAGGAATCTTACGACGAGTAAGTGATACGTTAGGGTTACGATGTCTACACTCAACTTTGCCGTTGGTGTTGATGGGAATCCATGACCTTGTTGTTACTTCCGCTATATGGATTGAGGTAATAGTATTTACGTTACTGTATACATGTGATTTACCTCTGTTATAAATCCTCGAGTACTGTGTGTGTCAGCATACTGATCCAGGGATGACACTTAAGCACAGAGACTTTGATCCATCCGGGTCGGGTCACTAGAGATTTATATTTAAGAACGAAGGGATAGTACAGTATGTTCCTTGTCAGGAAGTGGAGCAGGGACATTTGCAGTCAACAGGTCTATTGGGTCACTTCAGATGGATGCTTTCAACGATTCTAGATGGTCTGCCATAATATCTAGGAAATGCTGGGAGCTATGTCGTCTTTGATAGTCTAGACTGATAGTAATAGTATTGTGCCTTCAGTTGAATAGAGCTGCCCCTTTTGGGGCCGAAGCCTTTTCGAACCCTTTCTTGTCGTACCGGTAATACAAGCCCATATGGTCCAGCTAGTTCCACTTTCCTGATTTTACTCTTGATGCTTAGGGTTTTCCCCTTTTATCTACCCTACTATGATATGTGTAGGTGCTTTCTGTCGTACTAGCAGTACTCCACCCTTCAAGCTAAACAACACATCACTCATAATTCCAAAGCTTGGTTGTTCAAATATGATTGTGAAATGATACTGATATTAGTTAACAAACACATTTAATTTGTTAGCTAAAGGTCCCACTTGAGTTTCCAAATGCATGTCGCGACATATAGAGAGACAGTAGAATTGCATTTCTTTGTTACTTGTTGACTGTACTTTCTTGTCCATATCAAATCTTAGTTGTTATTTCAAAGCAAACATCGGTTGCTAACTACCCTTTGCGCGGTTTGCGGCTTCAGATCTGCCATCCCACTGCCACGATCAAGACTATACTCATCATGCTTACAGTTTCCCCATTTTATGATGAGCACGATCAGCCTATGTGGTTCATGTCGTAATAGCACTATGGTGTTGGCTTGAACTACATCGGTATTTCCCCAAAGAGGAAGGGATGATGTAGCACAACAAAGGTAGGTATTTCCCTTAGTGATGAGACCAAGGTTATCGAACCAGTAGGAGAACCACGTAACACCACGTAAAAAGCTCCTGCACACAAAGAACAAATACTTGCAACCCGACGTGTTAAAGGGGTTGTCAATCCCTTTCGGGTAATGGTGCCAGAAATTGGTGCGTTGACGGGAGAAAGTTGTAATAATTTGATAGATCGAACGCCAAATAAAATAAAGTGCAGCAAGGTATTTTTGTATTTTTGGTTTAATAGATCTAAAAATAAAAGCAAAGGAAAATAGATCGCAAAGGCAAATATACTAAAGAAGAGACCCGGGGGCCGTAGGTTTCACTAGTGGCTTCTCTTGAGAAAAATAGCACACGATGGGTGAACAAATTACTATTGGGCAATTAATAGAACTTCAAATAATCATGATGATATCTAGGCAATGATCATTATATAGGCATCACGTCCAAGATTAGTAGACTGACTCCTACCTGCATCTACTACTATTACTCCACACATCGACCGCTATCCAGCATGCATCTAGTGTATTAAGTTCATGGAGAAATGGAGTAATGCAATAAGAATGATGACATGATGTAGACAAGATCTATTTATGTAGAAATAGACCCCATCATTTTATCCTTAATAGCAACAATACATAGGTGTCGGTTCCCTTTCTGTAACTGGGATCAAGCACCGTAAGATTGAACCCATCACAAGGCACCTCTTCCCATTGCAAGATAAATAGATCAAGTTGGCCAAACAAAACCCAAATATCGGAGAAGAAATATGAGGCTATAAGTAATCATGCATATACAAGATTAAAGAAGACTCAAATAACTTTCATGGATAAAAAGATAGATCTGATCATCAACTCAAAGTTCATTGGATCCCAACAAACACACCGTAAAAAGTGTTACATCATATGGATCTCCAAGAGACCATTGTATTGAGAATCAAACTAGAGAGAGGAAGCCATCTAGCTACTAACTACGGACCCGTAGGTCTACAAAGAACTACTCACGCATCATCGGAGAGGCACCAATGGGCATGATGAACCCCTCTGTGATGGTGTCTAGATTGGATATGTGGTATCTGGAACTTGCCGCGGCTAGAATTGATTTTCGTCGACTCCCCTAGGGTTTCTGGAATATCGGGGTATTTATAGAGCAAAGAGGCAGTTTAGGGGGCACCCAAGGTGGGCACAACCCACCTGGGCGCGCCTGGGCCTCCAGGCGCGCCCTGGTGGGTTGTGCTCCCCTCAGAGCACCCCCAGGTGCTTCTCCGGCCCACTGGATGTATTCTGGTCCAAAAAAAATCCACACAAATTTTCGCTGCGTTTGGACTCTGTTTGGTATTGATTTCCTGCGATTTAAAAAACATGCAAAAAACATCAACTGGCACTTGGCACTATGTCAATAGGTTAGTACCAAAAAATGATATAAAATGACGATAAAATGATTATAAAACATCCAAGAATGATAATATAATAGCATGGAACAATAAAAAATTATAGATACGTTGGAGACGTATCAGCATCCCCAAGCTTAATTCCTGCTCGTCCTCGAGTAGGTAAATGATAAAAATAGAATTTTTGATGTGGAATGCTGCCTAACATGTCATCTCATATTCTTTTGTTTATACCATGGACATTTGGACTTTTATATGGTTCAAAGGAATAGTCTAGTTTTGACATGAGACTTAAATACTCAAGCATATCAACAAGCAACCATGTCTTTCAAAATATCAACGCTAAAATAAGTTATCCCTAGCCCATCGTGCTCAATCATTGATCCATTCATGAAACACACTCGCATATTAGCTACACCCAATGCTCAAGTATGATCATAGTGCCTCCTAGTTGGTGCTTTATAAGAGAAGATGGAGACTCAAATTAAAAATAAAAATTACATAAAGTAAAAGAAAGGCCCTTCGCGGAGTGAAGTAGGGATTTGTAGAGGTGCCAGAGCTCAAAGCGAAAAACTTAGAGATAAAAACATTTTGGGAGGCATACTTTTCCCACCAATGAAAACGACTTAGAGTTCCCCACACTTTCCATGCTTAGATATATCATAGGCGTTTCCCAAACAGAAAATAAAGTTTATTCCTTTTTCCACCATACTTTCACTTTCCATGGCTAGCCGAATCCACGGTTGCCTTTCATACCAACACTTTCCAAGGAATTTATTATTTGACAACATAAAGTAAATTCATTTTTTCATTTTTGGACTGGGCATCCCTAATACCTTTGCCTTACTCTCGTGCAATGACAAGTAAATAAACACTTATCGTGAGAATAACACATCTAGCTTGGAAAATATAGGCCACCCCTCACGGCCTCGCGAGCGGTACGAGCACACAAAAGAGAAATTTATTTTGAAATTAGAGATGGCACATACAAATTTGCTTAGAACGGCACAGAAATACCGCATGTAGGTAGGTATAGTGGACTCATGTGGCAAAAACTGGTTTAAAGGATTTTGGATGCACAAGTAGAGATCATACTTAGTGCAAAATGGAGGCTAGTAAAAGACTGGGAAGCGACCAACCAAGAAACATATAATCTCATAAGCGAGCATTAAGCATAATTAACACCGAATAATGCACCACAAGTAGGATGTAATTTCATTGCATGACTATTGACTTTCGTGCTTGCATAGGGAATCACAAACCTTAACACCAATATTCTTACTGAAGCACAATTACTCATCAACATAACTCACATATCACATCATCATATCTCAAAACTATTACAAGGAATCAAGTTTATTTTTTCCAATGATCTTCATGAAAGTTTTTATTCTATCCTTCTTGGATATCTATCACTTTGGAACTAATTCTCATGTGTTGCTTTTGATAAGCTCAAACAAATATAAGTGAAGATCTTGAGCATAATATTTCGTTCTCTCAAATTAATTTAAGTGAAGCAATAAAGAATTTCTTAAAAAATTTACTAACTCTCAAACAAATCTAAGTGAAGCAAGAAAGCATTTCTTCAAAAATAACAAAGCACACCGTGCTCAAAAAGATATAAGTGAAGCACTAGAGCAATTCCATAGCTCATAAAAAATTAATTGAAGCACAGAGAGCAATTCTAACAAGTCATGGCATAATTTTGGCTCTCTCAAATAGGTGTGTCCAGCAAGGATTCAAGACTTAAAACAAAAAGCAAAACAAGCAAGGACTCATATCATACAAGACGCTCCAAGCAAAAACTCATAGTATGTGACGAATATAAATATAGCTTCGAGTAAAATACCGATGGTCGTTAGAAGAAAGAGGGGATGCCACTCGGGGCATCCGCAAGCATAGTTGCTTGCTTATCTTTGGATAATAGCTTGGGATGCCATGGTCATCCCCAAGCTTAGGCTCTTCTTACTCCTTATTCCTTCATCCATCGTAACATCACCCAAAACTTGAAAACTTCAATCACACAAAACTCAACAAAACCTTCGTGAGATCTGTTAGTATAAGAAAGCAAATCACTACTATAAGTACTATTGCAAACCAATTCATATTTTATTCTTGCATTATATCTACTGTATTCCAACTTTTCTATGGCAAAAACTCATCCAAGAAAACCAAAGAATCATCAAAACAAGCACACAACGCAAAGAAAATATAATCTGTCAAAAACAGAACAGTCTATAGCAACCTGAATACTTCGGATACTTATGTAACTCTAAAAATTCTGATAAATTAGGACAACCTGGGAAATTTGTATATCGATCTTGTGTAAAAAATTCAGATCAAAAGCACCTTTCTGAGATTTTTTAAAATTATTTTTCTGAGCGCAAAAGTTTCTGTTTTTCAACAAGATCAAATCAACTATCACCCAAGAAGATCCTAAAGGCTTTGCTTGGCACAAACACTAATTAAAACACACAAAACACAATCATAACAGTAGCATAATTGTGAAAACACTCAAGAACATAAAAAAAACAAAAATAAATTTTATTCATTGGGTTGCCTCCCAACAAGTGCTATTGTTTCACGCCCCTAGCTAGGCATAAAGCAAAGGATCTAAGTATTGTCATCTTTGGTTCTAGATCCATAAGATGCCCTCGTGATTGATTCATATGGTGGCCTAATTCTTGTTCTAGGGAAGTGTTCCATACCCTTCCTTGGTGGAAATTGAATGTTAATATTGCCTTCTTTCATATCAATCACGACACCAATAGTACGCAAAATCGGTCTACCAAAAATAATTGGACAAGACGGATTACAATCAATATCAAGAACAATAAATTCTATGGGCACACAATTCCTATTTGCAAGAATAAGAACATCATTAATTCTTCCCATAGGCTTTTTAATAGTAGAGTCCGCTGTGACGCCCCCGGCCTAATCGTGCACTAATCATACACGCAAATGCACACGATCAAGCCTAAGGACTCACGGGAAGATATCACAACACAACTCTAAAACATAAATAAAGTCATAAAAGCTTTATATTACAAGCCAGGGGCCTCGAGGGCTCGAATACATAAACTTGCGTACAAGCGTCAGCGGAAGCATCAGATATCTGAGTACATATATAAAAGAAAACACAGAAAGGCCTTAAGAAGGCGAGACAAAGAAAAACACTACGATCTAAAGGCAAAGGCCTCCTGCTTAGGACCCTCCGATCCTACTCCTGGTCGACGGCAAGCTCGAAGTAATAACCACCCTCGGGGTAGTAGTAGTGATCGTCGGCGTGGGCAGCTGTCTCAGTGGCTCCGTCATCTGGTCACGACAAACTGACATGGGGGAAAAGAAAAGCAAAGCAACCGTGAGTACTCAGAAGTACTCAGCAAGCAAGGATCTACACTACATATGCAACATTTTCAAAGAGTGGCTGTATATGTGGACTAGGTTGCAGAACTGCCAGAATAGAGAGGAAAGCCTAGTCCTATCGAAGACTAGCATCTTCAGCGGTCTTGCAGCATTAGAAGAGTGTAGGTTAGTACCGTATAAAGCAGTAGTATCGATAAGTCTCAACCTCACCCAGAGATCCTTCCTCGACTCCCTGCGAGAAAGCAATCCCAGAGCCATACAGTCATCAACCTCATCCTGAGATCCCTTCTCGACTCTCTGCGAGAAGCAATCCCAGAGCCATAGTATCCAATTCTAATTGTATCAATCGGGATACAACTCCGAGTGTCCGTTACCGAGGATCCGGCTATGCATAGATTAGTTCTTCCCTGCAGGGGTGCACCAACTTACCCACCACGCTCGCTTAACTCCGACCGGACACACTTTCTGGGTCATGCCCGGCCTCGGCCAAACGACACACTGCAGCCCTACCTAGAACTCAGCAGAGAGGTCCCCGCTGGTCTACATCCTAAGCACTCAGGGGTCTTGGGCCATCGCCCTGTGCACTCCGGGTCGTTGCGAGCAGGGTGGATACCTGCGCCAACGGCACGATCCGACCCGGCCACAATGCTGAACTGGACGTCTGACAGAACTGTCGGCTGATACTATGATGCAGAACGCCCATACTATGCCCACGTGGTGGTTAGTGCTATCGGGCCAGAGGCCCACTCAGATCACATATCCAAACCGTTAGTACCTTGGGGGTGCGGTAACGAGCAGAGACTCATGATCGATGTGACCCCGTCGCCCCGTCTTGGGGACTTGCGGCAAGGGCCAAGAATGCCCGGCCATGCCTCGTATCCATCACTCGGGCACCATACAGGCAACCCGTCTTCACATCACATGCGGGTACCCCTCAGGGTCGACCCGCCTTTCCAAGTAACAACGGTACAGTCCAAGTATCCGTGTGTCCATAACATCAGGGAAATCCGAGTTGTCACCCTCATTGGATTCCTACACGATGTATCCATCAAGGTGAACTCAGAGGAATCACCCTCGCTGGGTTCACACTTCAGGTGTTGTACGACGGCGTCGTTATCGGAAGCGGTGAAGGAGGAATCACCCTCGATGACCACGACCGAATAGCTACTCTACAAAGTTAACATCAGAAGTGCTACAAGTTCACCCTCGGCACTCGATAGTAACGCTGCAGTGTCGTTACAACTAAGGGGGTGATGTGCGGTGCCGGGGCCTGATCTTCAATCCCGTTGATCGGGTCTTCGGATAATCCAGCGGGGCAGTCGGGTTAAGTGGGGTCACTGAGAGGTCTCTACCCACCCTATACTAGACAACTTTAGGATAAGCAGGTAAGGTATCAATAACAGGTTACAATATAACAGGCTATGCATCAGAATAGGTAAAGCAGTAGCAGCAGCAATTCTAATGCAAGCATGAGAAATTAGAATGGGCGATATCGGGATGATCAAAGGGGGGGCTTGCCTGGTTGCTCGGCGGCAAGGGCAAGGTTGTCAATGGTGTCTTCGGGCTCCGGAGCTGCGTCGGCCTCGGGGATGACGTCGGTGTCGGGGTCTATCGAGAGAGAAAAGGGGGGAGGAAACAGTATAAATACACAGCAAACAGGAGCAACACAGAGCAGGCTACGCTAACGTGCAGTGCAGGGTTGCCTGAAGACATGTCTAAGTCATTTAGTTATTTTAGGAATTTGTTTGGAATTATTTTATTAAAGTCATGCACTATTCATCTATCTAAAACAGGCAAAAGTTGCATGTTCAGATAGTTAGAGGCATCTAACAGGTATGTGGGTAGCGTATTCGGATTTTTCTCATTTTTCTGATCATTTTTCATATATAAATTATTTTCATCGGAGTTACGGATTAAAAGATATGATTTTCTAAAGTTTTTATTAATTTTTGGAATTAATTTAAATTCAAAAATAAACTGGAAATTGCTACGGGTACCTAGTGGGTGTACCCAGCTATTTAGCACAGTGGCTGACAGGTGGGCCCAGTCAACTGCCCAGTCAGCAGTTGACTGGACCGTTGACTGGTCAACTGGGTCCAGTCAGCAGAGGCTGACTAGTGGGTCCCAGTGCTGAGTCAGCACGCTGACTCAGCGAGTCTTATCCACAGGAACAGTACAGTGGGCCCCGCCTGTCATTTACTAAGGGAGTTAATTAGGGGGGGGCTAATCAGTGCCTAATGACGGCGGGGCCACATGTCAGTGACCCATCGCCGGGTTTGAACGCACGCGCGCGCAGGCGGTGGCCTCCGGCGACCACAGAGAGCGGCGGCGGCGCTCGGGATTCGCCTATGGGTGACGGATTTGAGCGCGGCTTGCAGCCACGGATGGCTGGCGCTCGTGCGCATCCAATGGGACAAGCGGGAGGTCGCGGTGTGGCCGGAGTTGAGCACGGCAGCGACCTGAGCGGCGACCGGAGCTCGGCTGAGCACGAGCTCGTGGCGACAGCATGCTAGCAGGCGAAGTGAGGGGCGCAACAACTTCCTGGTGTCACCCGGAGCTCGAGCATGAGCTCGGATGCGATGTATGCACGCTACAACGACGACGGCGACTAGGCAGGTGGCGGCGAGCTCACGGCAATGGCGAAAAGGAAGCTAGGCGGCACGGGGAAAGGGGAAATAGGGGCGTGGAGGCCCGGAAGCTCACAGTGGTGCTTGCGGGCGCGTCGGGGAAACCGGGGAGGCAGCGACGGTGGCGAATCGAGGCGGCGATGAACGGCAGCAAGAGGTTGAAGAAGAGGTCGGATCCGGCGCGGTGGGGCACTCCAGTTAGGTCCAGTGGGTGCAGTCGATGAGGGCGACGACGATGGGGTTCCAGGACCGCTCAGAACGGAGAGGGGAGCCGGTGGCCGCGCTGCTCATGGAGGCATGGCCATGGCGGCCATCGGGGTGGAGAAAGAGAGGGAGAAGATAGAAAAGCAAGGCCAGAGGGGGCTCGGGGGGGCGCAGGGGGGTGGCCTTATCCCTCCACAGCGGCGCGGGGCCCACTGTCTAGCGGAGCGAGGGGGGGGGGCGGTGCGGCGGGTGCAGACGAGACGACAGTGGCGCGCGGTGGTGAACAGAAGAGGGGGACGAGCGGGGTGGGCTGGGCCGGCACTATTGCTTCATGCCGAGGTAAGTGCAAAGTAGCATCTTTCTATTTTCCTTTTTATTTTATGTTTCTTTTAATTCCATTATATTTTGTATTCCTTATTGCACCACCAGAGTTTTGTAAAATGTAATACTTTGACAAATAAATATAGTGCAATATTTAGCACTGCCAGAAAATATTTTTGAGTACAAATGATTTTATTTGTATTTTATTTAATTGAAAAAGGGGTAAATAACTCTGTTTTGTAGTTGTTAGAGTCACCTAATTTATTTAGTATATGTTGAATATAATTTTAGAATTGTCTCTGGATTATTTATCATTTAATGAACAATTTAGTTTTTCAATTTTGAACAACTTTTATTTTCACTTTCAGTTTAATTTGAATTTTGAGTTAGGAGCTGAATGAAAAATGGATGCAGATGATGATTAGGCACTGATAATCATGATGACATGGCATAATCAAAAGGGTGATTACTGTGGTTAACCACTGGGGGTGTTACAAGTCTCCTCCACTAACAAGAATTCTTGTCCCGAGAATTAAGAGGTAGAAGGAAAAAGTTCGGGGTATTCCGCACGAAGATTATCCTCGCGTTCCCAAGTGGCTTCATCTTCAGTATGATTTGACCACTGTACTTTGAGGAACTTGGTAACCTTCTGACGGGTTCGACGTTTAGCTTCATCGAGGATGCGGATCGGATGTTCCTTATAAGAAAGATCATCATGCAATTCGAGCATTTCGTGATCCACAGCTCGGTGCGGAGATTCCTTGAAGCATTTACGAAGTTGCCACCCATGGAAGACGTCGTGGATATGAGAGAATTGCGGCGGCAATTCCAATTTATACGCCACTTGACCACGTCTAGCAATTATGCGGAAAGGACCAATGTAGCGTGGAGCTAGCTTGCCCTTGTTTCCAAAACGGTGAGTGACGGTGACATGAACCTGGGGTAGGGTAATAGGCCAGACCTATGCGCCCTTCCCAAGGACATTACCTTAAAGACATGGATATTCAAAGGACAATACCATCCACTCGACCAGAAGCATTCAACTCGGAAAGCCCAGTTCCATTCGACCGGAGTGTATTCACTCGACCGCATCAGAAATCACTCGGAAGACAGGAGATCTAAAGTCACTCAAAATGGCAACGGTCAGGCGTTCACTCCGTAGTCTTAATGATCATTTATATGCCTTTATTGCTGGCGTTATCAGTAACGTCCTATCTTTATGTACATTAAACCCCTTGTAACGTGGGCTGGATGGGGTCCTGGCGCACTCTATATAAGCCACCCCCCTCCATTGGCACAAGGGTTCGCACCCCCTGTAACCTCACGCATAATCCAATCGACCGAGCCTCCGAGCACCGAGACATAGGGCTGTTACTTCCTCCGAGAAGGGCCTGAACTCGTAAATCTTGCGTGTACAATCTCACCATAGCTAGGACCTTGCCTCCTCATACCTACCCCCTATTCTACTGTCAGACTTAGAACCACGACAGTTGGCGCCCACTGTGGGGCAGGTGTCTTAGCGACTTTCCGGTGAGATTGCGATTCTTTCTGATCCCCATCATCATGGTTTCTGGTGGTGGTTTGGCTAAGGGCCGCGAGATCCATCTCGGCGCGCTCGTCTTCGTCGCTGACCACTCTGCCTGGCTCCAAGAGGCTCCACTCGACGTCGAGACACTCCCCGTCCGCGGGGCGACGCACTTTCGCGCGTGTGTCCGCGGTGTCCTTCTGCGGCAGCCGTTGACCCAGTATCGGTCGGCTTCTGCAGCGTCTTCGTTCCCCGCCGTTCGCTGTCGCAAGCGATTCGGTCGATCGCGGCTTCAGCGGTGGGTGAAGCATGCGGTGGCACGTCAGTCGACCACCCCTCAAGTCGCGGCAATCGAGCCTGATGAATCTCTCTACGGCCTGTTCGATCTGTCGACTGGCTCCGTCGAGACATTGTCCGGGTGTGACAGCAGCGATCCTGCGATGGAGGTCCTGATGGTCGACACGCCGCGTAGCCCACCTGGCATGCCTCGCAACGGTGGCGGCGGCGGAGGTGGCGATCCGTCGCATGTTCACGAAGAATACCACCCTGAAACCCTCTCTTCGCAGCGGAGAGAGGAACTCCAACACCGCAACGAGGAAGCGCTCCACACGCCCATCGTCGGAGAGACCTCCGAGGCTCGAGCCTTGGAGGCAGCACGCTTGGCCACTTTGGCTGAGCGCACTCGACTGGAGAACCTCCAGCATGCACTCGACGAACATGCTCGGCAGCAGATTCCTGAGTCCAGTCGACGGCGACAATTGTTCCCGCCTGAACCTCAGTTATACCGCACTCCTATTCAGAATCTTACGGCTACAGCTCGTATAGCAGAATCCATCCAGCCATCCCAGTCGGAAGTTGGACGAGGTTTGATGCAGATCCGGGCTCTGCTCCGGGCAGCAGGAGAGCAAAACACTGCAGTATCTCAGTCGCATAACAGAATCCATAGCAGATCTGTGGTGGCTGACACAGTTCAGTCAGCTCACAGCCCAAGATCGCCTCCGCGGCGTGAAGGATGGGGGCATCGCCAAGATCAGTACTTGGGTCTGAACCACGAGCAGTTCGATCATCGACTCGGCCGCGATGACCGCCGTCGAGTGCCTATGCCCCCTCCGAGGGGCGGATCATATGTGCCCCGGCATTATGATGATAGGCACCCGTACATCAGAGAGCGGAGGATGCCAGTCAACCCAAGAGAGCCAGGGTTTGATGCGAGGTCAATTTTGGTGCAAGGTTTGGTCGACAGGAATCGAGCACACAGAGAGGGGCAAGACAGAGATCGCCCGAGTGGAAGCAGAGTACATGTTTCAGGACCCGAGTGTTTCAGCAGAGCCATCAGGGCTGCTGAGATCCCTCCCAACTTCAGGTTGGCGACTGGGGTTAGTAAGTTCACCGGTCAGTCGAAGCCTGACACTTGGATGGAAGATTACCAAGTGGCTGTTCAGATCGGTGGTGGAAATGATGAGGTAGCTATGAAACTTCTTCCTCTCATGTTGGAAGGATCGGCCAGAGCATGGCAGAATCAGTTGGCTCCAGGCAGTATATTCAGCTGGGAAGAGTTAGCTTGAGTGTTTGTCAGGACATTCGAGGGCACGTGCAAATGACCTGCAGGGTTGACGGAATTGCAACATTGTGTACAAAAGCCGAATGAAACTCTAAGGGATTACATCCAAAGATGGACCAATTTACATCACACAGTAGAAAATGTATCCCAACACCAAGCAGTTTGTGCCTTCAAGGAGGGCATTCGGTATCGGGAGCTTAACCTAAAATTCGGTCGGATAGGAGATATGTCTCTGACCCGAATGATGGAAATAGCCACTCGATACGCTAATGGTGAAGAAGAGGATCGACTCCGCAGTGGAAAGGGCAAGCCAGTCGCCCAAGACAACGGAGGAGGTCGGAAACAGAAATGCAAAGCCGAGCCAGCAGGTCCAGGTGAAGCTGCAGTTGTAACTCAAGGAAAATTCAAGGGAAAGCCCAAAGGGCCCTGGATCCCCAAGAAGGTGAAAGATCAGGCAGGAAACGATGTGTTGGATTTGCCGTGTCACATTCACACCAAGAAGGATGAAGAAGGTAATCTGATTTATCCCAAGCATACCACTCGACAATGTCGGCTCCTAATCCAGCAGTTCCGGGAGAAACAACCCAATGAAAAGGAAAAAGAGTCTGACAAGGAGGGAGACAAGGAAGAAGATGATGATGGTTTTCCAAACGTCAATTCCACTCTGGTGATTTTTGCTGACATTGAAAGCAAAAGTCGACTGAAAGTCATCAACAGAGAAGTAAACATGGTTGCTCCGGCGACGACGACATACTTGAAATGGTCAAAGACTCCCATTACATTCGACCAATCCGATCATCCACCGCACGTTGCCACCCCCGGGAGGCAGGCGTTGGTGGTCGACCCAGTCGTTGGGGGCACCCGTCTGACCAAAGTCCTGATGGATGGTGGCAGCGGTTTGAACATTTTGTATGCTGAGACCCTCCGTGGGATGGGCATTCTGATGTCCAAACTCAGTGAGAGCAATATGCGATTCCACGGTGTCATTCCAGGAAAGAAAGCTGATTCACTCGGCCAGATCACTCTTGACGTGGTTTTCGGTGATTCAAAGAATTACCGTAAGGAGAAGTTGACATTTGAAGTCGTGGATTTTCACAGTGCCTATCATGCTATTCTGGGCAGAACTGCATATGCCCGTTTCATGGCTCGACCGTGTTACATATACCTCAAGCTGAAGATGCCTGGCCCCAGGGGCGTGATCACAGTCACTGGCAATCGGCAACGAGCAGAAGAGTGCCTCCAGAAGGGCTCTATGATAGCCGATGAACAAATGGCAGCAGTGGAAATGGAAGAATATAAGAAGAATGCAGATCCGAGTGATTTGTTGCGTACTAAGAAGCCTACTTCAGAGTCTGCATTTCGGTCATCCGGTGAAACAAAGCTTGTACACATTCACCCGACCGATCCCGATGCTGCTCCGACTCATATCTCAACAACACTCGACAGCAAATAGGAAGAAGCGCTCATCCAGTTCCTCCGTGAGAACTGGGACATCTTCGCATGGAAGCCGTCCGACATGCCAGGTGTACCCAGGGGACTGGCTGAGCACCGTTTACGAGTCGATCCTAAGGCAAAACCCGTTAAAGAGCATCTCCGTCGGTCCGCTGTGGAGAAGTGAAAGGCAATCGGCGAAGAGGTGGCTCGGCTTCTGGCGGCTGAGTTCATCCGTGAAATTTACCACTCCGAGTGGCTCGCCAATGTTTTCATGGTTCCCAAGAAGGACGATTCACTTCGTATGTGCATTGATTTCAAGCATATCAATTGGGCCTGCCCGAAAGATCATTTTCCTCTCCCCCGCATCGATCAGATAGTCGACTCGACTGCGGGATGTGAGCGATTGTCCTTCCTGGATGCATATTCCGGGTACCATCTGATCTGACTGTATGGACCTGATGAAATAAAAACAGCTTTTATCACCCCATTCGGGTGCTTTTGCTATATCACTATGCCCTTTGGTCTCAAGAACGCTGGTGCCACATTCATGCGTATGATACAGAAGTGCCTACTAACTCAAATCAGTCGGAATGTAGAAGCGTACATGGATGACATCGTGGTTAAGTCGTGTAAAGGTTCCGACCTGCTGACTGACCTTGCTGAAACCTTTGCCAATTTGAGAAGATATGATATCAAGCTTAATCCGTCGAAGTGTACATTTGGAGTTCCAGGTGGAAAGTTACTCGGTTTCCTCGTTTCCGAACGTGGGATCGATGCAAACCCAGAGAAAGTTGGTGCAATCCTCCGAATGAAACGCCCTGTGCGTATACACGACGTTCAAAAGCTTACTGGTTGTTTGGCCGCATTGAGTCGATTCATCTCTCGTCTCGGTGAAAAGGCACTGCCTCTTTACCGATTGATGAAGAAATCTGATAAGTTCGAGTGGACTCCTGAAGCTGACACAGCGTTTGCAGAGCTCAAAGCCCTGCTTTCCACCCAGCCGGTGCTTGCTGCTCCAATCAGCAAAGAACCTTTACTGCTTTACATAGCGGCCACTGGACAGGTTGTCAGTATAGTACTCATGGTCGAGCGAGAAGAAGAAGGTAAAACATACAAAGTTCAACGCCCAGTGTACTATATTTCTAAAGTCTTAACCCCATCCAAGCAGAGATATCCACATTATCAGAAGCTTGTCTATGGAATTTACTTGACCACAAAGAAAGTTGCACATTACTTCTCAGATCATTCGATTACAGTCGTTAGCGACGCTCCATTGTCAGAAATTTTGAACAACAGAGATGCAACTGGTCGGGTGGCAAAGTGGGCGATCGAACTCCTTCCGCTGGATATCAAGTTTGAGGCGAAAAAAGCGATCAAATCCCAAGCAATTGCAGATTTCTTCGTCGAGTGGATTGAACAGCAGCTACTGACCCAGATACAGTCGGAACATTGGACTATGTTCTTCGATGGGTCCAAGATGTTGAATGGTTCAGGTGCTGGGGTAGTCCTGGTATCTCCACGAGGCGACAACCTCAGATATGTTCTCCAGATTCACTTTGATTCCTCCAACAATGAAGCTGAATACGAGGCACTTTTGTACGGGTTGTGTATGGCCATTTCACTCGGCGTCCGTCGCCTAATGGTTTACGGTGACTCAGATTTAGTGGTTAATCAAGTGATGAAAGAGTGGGACATCAGGAGCCCAGCTATGACTGGCTATTGCAATGCAGTGAGGAAGTTAGAAAAGAAGTTTGAAGGGCTGGAGCTCCACCATATACCCCGACTGAAGAATCAAGCAGCTGATGACTTGGCGAAAATAGGTTCCAAGCGAGAGCCTATTCCCAATAATGTGTTTTTGGAGCATATTCACGCACCATCAGTTCAAGAAGATCCCTTCACTGAAGAGTCCCCACAGCCTAAAAGTTCCACTGATCCGACTGAAGTTGAAATCCCAGCTGTGGTCGACTTGATCATGGAGGTTTTGGTCGTTATTCCCGATTGGACAGTGCCATATATCGCATATATTCTCAGGAAAGAGCTTCCAGAGGATGAAGAAGAGGCTCGTCAGATTGTCCGTCGATCCAAAGCCTTCACAGTAATGGGTGGACAACTCTATAGAGAGAGCGTTACTGGGGTCGTCCAGAAATGCATCACTCCAGAAGAAGGCCGAATGATCCTCAATGATATCCACTCGGGAACCTGCGGTCACCATGTGTCCTCTCAGACCATCGTGGCCAAAGCATATCGAGCAGGGTTCTATTGGCCACGGGCAAATGAGATGGCAAAGGAAATAGTTAACAAGTGCGAGGGCTGTCAGTTCTACTCCAACATGTCCCACAAACCTGCTTCAGCCTTGAAGACCATTCCACTCGTCTGGCCATTTGCTGTTTGGGGATTAGATATGGTCGGACCTCTGAGGACTGGCAGGAGTGGTTTCACCCACGTGCTTGTAGCAGTCGACAAGTTCACTAAATGGATTGAAGCAAAACCTATCAAAAACCTGGAAGCAAGTACTGCTGTCAGTTTCGTCCGAGGGTTAACATTTAGATATGGAGTTCCGCACATCATCATCATGGATAATGGGTCAAACTTTGATTCTGATGAGTTCCGAGCTTTCTGCGCATCCCAAGGTACTCGGGTCGACTATGCTTCAGTAGCCCACCCTCAGTCGAATGGACAAGCAGAAAGAGCGAACGGTTTGATTCTCAAAGGGCTGAAACCTCGATTGATGCGTGACCTCAAGCATGCAGCCGGCGCTTGGGTAGATGAGCTACCGTCAGTCCTTTGGGGATTGAGAACAACACCAAATCGGTCGACCGGTTGAACCCCCTTCTTCATGGTCTATGGGGCGGAGGCGGTGCTGCCGAGTGATTTGCTTCACAATGCACCTCGAATAGAACTTTTTTCAGAAGCCGAAGCGGAACGAGCTCGAGAAGACGCTGTTGATCTTCTGGAAGAAGAAAGAGAGATGGCCTTGATCCGATTGACCATTTATCAACAAGACCTTCGTCTATTATATGCCAGAAATGTGAAGGGTCGAGCATTTCAAGAAGGAGACCTTGTGCTCCGAGTGGACCAGCAGCGGCCTCACAAGCTTGCCCCTGCTTGGGAAGGTCCCTTAATCATCACCAAGGTGCTCCACAACGGAGCATATCACCTCTACAATGTGGAGCAGAATAAAGACGAGCCACGCGCTTGGAATGCAGAGCTACTCCGCCGTTTTTATACTTAAGTGCTCAGACTGATGAGATGTAATAAAGAGTACCTTTCAGTTCGTTTATCAAAGACACAGTTTTACAGTCTCCTAAATGATTGTTGTTACTAATACATGTGTCCAAAATCCCCCAGTGGGTGGCTTAGCCGCGAATCCGATTCTCCTAAGTTTAAAAAATCCTATCGAGTGATGAGCAACCCTCTCACTCGGGGGCTTAGCTGCAGTCCTGTACTCGCCTAAGTTCAAAAAATCCTACCAAGTGATGAGCAACCCTCTCACTCAGAGGCTTAGCTGCAGTCCTGTACTCGCCTAAGTTCAAAAAATCCTACCGAGTGATGAGCAACCCTCTCACTCGGAGGCTTAGCTGCAGTCCTGTACTCGCCTAAGTTTAAAAAATCCTACCGAGTGATGAGCAACCCTCTCACTCGGAGGCTTAGCTGCAGTCCTGTACTCGCCAAAGTTCAAAAAATCCTACCCAGTGATGAGCAACCCTCTCACTCGGGGGCTTAGCTGCAGTCCTGTACTCGCCTAAGTTTAAAAAAAATCCTACCGAGTGATGAGCAACCCTCTCACTCGAGGTCTTAGCGTCAGTCCTGTACTCGCCTAAGTTTAAAAAATCCTACCGAGTGATGAGCAACCCTCTCACTCGGAAGGCTTAGCTGCAGTCCTGTACTCGCCAGTTTAAAAAAATCCTACGAGTGATGAGCAACCCTCTCACTCGGGGGCTTAGCTGCAGTCCTGTACTCGCCTAAGTTCAAAAAATCCTACAGAGTGATGAGCAACCCTCTCACTCGGGGGCTTAGCTGCAGTCCTGTACTAGCCTAAGTTCAAAAAATCCTACCGAGTGATGAGCAACATTTTCACTCGGAGGCTTAGCTATAGTCCTATACTCGCCTAAGTTTAAAAAATCCTACTGAGTGATGAGCAACCCTCTCACTCGGGGGCTTAGCTGCAGTCCTGTACTCGCCTAAGTTTAAAAAAAATCCTACCGAGTGATGAGCAACCCTCTCACTCGGAGGGCTTAGCTACAGTCCTGTACTCGCCTAAGTTTAAAAATCCTACTGATGAGCAACCCTCTCACTCGGGGGCTTAGCTGCAGTCCGTACTCGCCTAAGTTTAAAAAATCCTACCGAGTGATGAGCAACCCTCTCACTCGGAAGGCTTAGCTACAGTCCTGTACTCGCCTAAGTTTAAAAAATCCTACCGAGTGATGAGCAACCCTCTCACTCGGAGGCTTAGCTGCAGTCCTGTACTCGCCTAAGTTTAAAAAATCCTACCGAGTGATGAGCAACCCTTTCACTCGGAGGCTTAGCTGCAGTCCTGTACTCGCCTAAGTTTAAACCATGCTCCATCCTGATCCACAAGGACGACGAGGTCCAGGTCGACTGCGACCTTCTCTTTGGAGCTACGCCACAAGTACAATGTGTGCTTCATCCTGATCTGCAAGGATGACGAGGTGCAGGTCGTCCGCGATCCTCTCCTCAGAATTGCATCACAAGAACAAAAGTCTTTTCCGAGTGAAGATACAAGTTCCACTCGGAAATAAAAACAAGCATATGTAAGGGAAGCTGTCTGACGGCGCAGATTAAAGTACTCGGGCATCAGGCCCGAAGGAGTTTAACGGTTACAAAATCACTCGGCATACCGAGGCAAATTCGATCGGATCATAAAAGTTTTGTTCACTCCGCAGGAGGGCTGGAGGCTCGACGAACTCATCCAGGTCGATTCCATCTGCAATTCGAGTAGCAACAGCAATAAAAGTCTCCATGAAAGACTGGAAGTCAAGTTTCTTGGTATTGGCAACCTTGATTGCTGCTAGCTTCTCTTCTTTGGCTTCCTTGCAATGAACATGAACCAGGGACAGAGCTACGTCGACACCGCATCGAGTAGAGGACTTCTTTCATTCCTGCACTCGACCAGGAATCTCATTGAGTCGAGTCATCAAAGACTCGAGGTCATTTTGGAGCGTTTCCCTTGGCCAGAGCGCCGTGTCAATCCACGACACCGCAACCTTCAGTCGAGCAAGGTAATCCATGGCGCTGGCAAGGCGAGACTCCAGTCGGAGCACGTTCATGGCAGCTTCATCTTTAACAGGGGAGTTGATGGGGTCCAAGCTTGTCTCGACTCGTCCAGTCTCTTCCTCGAAGTTTTGACAGAATTCTGCACTCACAGAGAAATAATGAGTCGACAGTTATATGATGAGTCAACGAAAGCAAATCAATCGGACAGGGAAAAGTACCTTCAAGCAGCAGGAATAACTTCTTGGCGAGTCCTCCCAGATAATTCTCTAGCTCGTCCCTCTTGCGGGTGATATCTTCCACTTTGTCAGTCAGGGTCCCTTTATCCCTCTTCAGTCGAGTGACCTCTTTGTTGGCTTCATCGAGAGCAGTCTTCAGCTGGGTATTCTCTTCCTCCAACTTTCCGACTGAGGCCAGCTTTTGGTCAGCAAGTGCCGTTTTTTCTTCTGCTACTTTCTTCGCAGCCGCAAGGTCAAGGTCCTTCTTCTCCAAAGCCTGTCTCATTTTTTCTAGAAAGAGTAACATTCGAATCAGAAAAAGGAGGAGAAAAGATGGCAAGAAAACCAGTCGAACAAGTTTTCCTTACCAGCAGCATCATCCTTAGCCTTCTGCAAGTTGTTCTGAGCCAACTCCAGGTCAAGATTGAGCTGGGTCTGCTTCTGCTCCAAGTCAGCGAACCGGGCTCCAAGATCACAAGATTTCTGTGTTCAGAAGATAGTCAGTCGACAGACACAAAGATTGGTTGCTTCCGAGCAACAAAGTAGCAAGTTCGAAGAGTTCTAAGACTACTGCCGAATCAAAACATTCGACAATAGTCTCGGGGACTACACCCAGTGGGTGCACTCAGCGTGCCCCCACTGGTTCGACTTTTTCAATCGACTTGGTCCGTCCAGTAAAAAAAAAACTCTCAGACCATAGCCGACTGCCCGCAGTCGACTACGGTCTCGGGGACTACACCCAGTGGGTGCACTCAGCGTGCCCCCACTGGTCCAGGTTCCACTCGACATGATCTGCTCAGACCGAGTGGAAAAGTTCTGCTCAAAGACCCCCGCCGAATCAAACATTCGACGGCGGTCTCGGGGACTACACCCAGTGGGTGCACTCAGCGTGCCCCCACTGGTTCAGAGATTTAATCGACACAAACTAGTCGACTCAAGTGGAAAAACTACTCAACAGAAATTAAAACACCCAGTGGGTGTACAGACTGACAATGGGTGTGCAATTAAGGTTCCAAAACGCTCATCCACGGACGTCTTGCGGATAAAGCAGCAGTTTCTAAATATCATATCATAACAGAACAAGCGTCAAGATGGAGTCCAGTCGGAAGTAAGCTAACCTGGACATTGGCCTGGAGTGCTGAGCTAGCATCATAGGCAGCTTGACTGGCTTCACGCACCACTTTCATCTGCTCCATCATAATGCCTGCCTGGCGTATGGCTTCCTTGGCAGCACTCACTTGGTCCTCTGGGACGTGATGGGCGGTGAAAAGTGAAGACGGTGGATCAGTTGCAGCAGCTTGAGAGCTTGAGGCATGAAGTTGCACAGATGAAGCAGGGGCCTGTGCAGTCGACGCTGAAGGACGACCACTCCACAAGGGAATCGCAAAAGTAACAGAAGCATGGTTGATGTCCCCAGGTTGCTGGATAGCTGGTTCCGCCGCCGGCGTCGATTGAGGCGTCTTGTTAGCTGGTACCTTTTTGCCCGAGGTCCTGCTCCTCCTTCCCACGAGCTTCTGTGGCTCATCTTCATCATCATCTGGAAGATCAATAACATGTTGCGGAGCTGTGAAAGAATCGACCACAAGAGTTCAGTCGACTGTAGAAGTGGCTAGCAAAGAAAAGACAAGATAACAGGAGTCATACTTGCTTTGGATGTGACCACGTCCTCCATTTCCTCGTCATCATCATCTTTGTAAGCAAAGGTCCCAGAGGTAGCAGCACTGCAAATTCCAAGGTTCACTCGGTCAAGCAAGGGAATGGGTCGACAACTGATACAAGATTCTTGGAGCAAAGGATGAAAACGAAACACTTACGCGGAGGCGACAGGAAAATCAACCTTGATCTTGGGCAAGGCCTTCCGTGGCTTTGACGGCGCAGGCTTGAGCTGCTTCGGAGCCTTCTCAGTCGGCACCGGAGAAGATGTCCGAGTGCGCTTCAAAGTTTGTCCAGTCGGTGCTGCCACTTTACCCCGAATACTTGCTGGGTCGTGCTTCTGCTTGGAACGCTTTTCCGCGCGAGGTGGAGAATCGACCTCTTCATCACTGCTCGAGTCTTCGCTCTCTTCATCACTCTCGTCATCAGAGTTCCAGTCGCCGCTGTTGCCTCCGCTCTCCTCTCCTTCCTGTATCTGCTCCCCGTTGGGCATCGAGTACATCTCAGTATATATCTGCAGGGCAAAGAATTGTACAAATATCAATCGGGTTGAAGCCTGAATGAGAAATCAGAGCAAAGGGCATTCGACACTGAAGATTGTACCTTATCCGGTTCGTTAGTCTTGTCGAATGGCGAGACCCTTTTGGACCCCCTGGGGTTATCTTTGTTACCAGTCATGCCTTGCAGCCACTGCTCCACTACCTCCCCGGTGACCTCCTCCGGGTGGATATGGGTAGTGTCATCAATACCCGAGTACATCCACATAGGATGATCACGAGCCTGGAGTGGCTGGATGCGTCGACTGAGAAATATTTCAAGCAAGTCCATACCAGTCACCCCATTGCGGACTAACTAGACTACTCGTTCAACTAGCATATTCACTTCTACTTTCTCCTCTGGGTTCACTTTCAAAGTGGAGGGCGGCTGGACGTGATTCATGGAAAAGGGAGGAAGCCCAGTCGACTGACCAGGAGTCGGCTGGTCTTTGCAATAGAACCAGGTCGACTGCCACCCTCTAACTGAATCGGGAAGTTTCATAGCTGGAAAAGTGCTCCTACCCCTCATCTGAATTCCCAGACCCCCGCACATCTGGATCACATGTGTTCTCTCATCACTCGGATTGGACTTCTTCACGGCTTGGGAGCGGCATGTGAATATATGTTTGAAAAGACCCCAGTGCGGTCGACAACCCAAGAAATTTTCACACAAGGAAACAAATGTAGCAAGATAGGTGATGGTGTTGGGGGAAAAGTGATGAAGTTGAGCTCCAAAGAAATTCAAGAAAGCCCCGAAAAAAGGATGTGGAGGCAAGGAGAAACCACGGTCGACGTGTGTCGCGAGGAGGACGCACTCACCCTCTCGCGGCTGCGGCTCGGACTCGTTCCCCAGCAATCGCAAGGACTAGTGGGGAATCAAGCCCCCTTCGACCAAATCCTCCATGTCTTCCTTCCGGATCATGGATCTGATCCAGTCACCTTGAATCCAGCCGGGCGGCAGGCCGGACCTAGACGATGACCCGCCCCGACTCGTCTTCTTGCCCTTCGCTGCCGCCGTCGCCTTCTTCGCGCGCTCCAGGGCCGCCGTCTTCTCCTTCCCCATCGCAGCAGGCTCCGCTTGGATGGGGCGGCGGCGTCAAAGGTGGTGGTGAATGCAGTGGAGAGGCAGGCGAGAAAGAAGGGGATGAAGAGCACAGTGCCAGACGCATCGGCCTGGACGCCTTATATAGGTTCGTTTCCGAGTGGCTGACTTGTGGGCCCAAGCAATCCCATCAAATCCTGCCACAATCGCGTGCTCAGTACGTGGCGAGAAAGGTGGCATGAATATTGAGGCATCCCTGCCAAGTCTGTTCCGTTTTCTGCGGGCCTCCCCGTCCCGCGCGCTTCTCCAAATTTCGAATCCCGTGAGATCAGGGAACAACAGTGCAGTCAATCGCGCCAAAGATCTCATACCATGTCTACAATTGAAGCTTATCAACAAAATTCACTCGGCAATTGAGGAATGGATCAAGGCGACTGAAAACGAAGTCGAAGTCGTGGTGTGGTTCATTGATCCAAGCAAAATGCTCTCGAAGCATGAAAACTGGGTCGAAACCATCTTCAACTCCTTTTTCCACTCGAACCCTGAACCATTCGGGGGCTAATGACGGTGACATGAACCTGGGGTAGGGTAATAGGCCAGACCTATGTGCCCTTCCCAAGGACATTACCTTAAAGACAGGGATATTCAAAGGACAATACCATCCACTCGACCAGAAGCATTCCACTTGGAAAGCCCAATTCCATTCGACCGGAGTGTATTCACTCGACTGCATCAAAAATCACTCGGAAGACAGGAGATCTAAAGTCACTCAGAATGGCAACGGTCAGGCGTTCACTCCATAGTCTTAATGATCATTTTATATGCCTTTATTGCTGGCGTTATCAGTAACGTCCTATCTTTATGTACATTAAACCCCTTGTAACGTGGGCTGGATGGGGTCCTGGCGCACTCTATATAAGCCACCCCCCTCCACTGGGACAAGGGTTCGCACCCCCTGTAACCTCACACATAATCCAATCGACCGAGCCTCCAGGCACCGAGACGTAGGGCTGTTACTTCCTCCGAGAAGGGCCTGAACTCGTAAATCTTGCGTGTACAATCTCACCGTAGCTAGGATCTTGCCTCCTCATACCTACCCCCTATTCTACTGTCAGACTTAGAACCACGACAGTGAGTGCCCTTCATAGGAGTGACACGCAGATAAGCTTGATCACCAGGTTGATAAGTCAAACCCCATCGTTTGCGATCATAGTTGCTCTTCTGGCGGTCCTGAGCTGCTTTGAGATTTTCACGGACGATACAGACTTGTTCTTCGGCGTGTTGAATAATTTATGGACCCACGAGTGGTCGTTCCCCAGTTTCTGACCAATTCAGAGGGGTTCGACACTTGCGTCCATAGAGTACTTCGAAGGGGGTCATTTTCAAGCTGGCTTGATAGCTGTTGTTATAAGAGAACTCGGCATATGGAAGAGATTCTTCCCACTTCTTACCGAACGATATGACACAAGCTCGCAGCATATCTTCAAGAACCTGATTGACTCGCTCGACTTGGCCTTGGGATTGGGGGTGATAAGCTGAACTCCAGGTAATATGACTTCCCATAGCTTCTTGGAAACTTTCCCAGAACTTTGAAGTGAAAAGGCCACCACGGTCCGAACTGATCTCCTTCGGAATGCCGTGGAGTGAAACAATTCTGGAGATATATAATTCTGCTAGCTGGCTAGCAGTGATGGTCTCTTTGACAGGCAGAAAGTGTGCAACCTTAGAGAGTTGGTCAACGAGGACAAGAATAGCATCGTGACCCTTCTGTGACCTGGGAAGGCTAGTAATGAAATCCATTTGCACTTTATCCCATTTCCATAAAGGAATAGGTAACGATTGCAGAATTCCAGCAGGCTTCTAATGTTCTGCTTTAATGCGACGGCAAACATCACATTTAGCAACATAATGAGCAATGTCCTGTTTCATTCTAGACCACCAGTACCTTTGACGGAGATCACGATACATCTTGGTGCTACCCGGATGAATAGACAAGGGTGTGTCATGTGTCTCCTTCATAACCTTGTCAGTCATGAGCTCGAAGCGAGGTACGACAATGCGGTTTCTGAAATATAAGGTTCCATCTTCAGACAGCGAGAAATCCCTGTACTTTTTATGGTGAAGAATTTCCTTCATCAGATCAACTTTAGCATCTTTAGCTTGCGCATTCTTAACAGCTTTCTCGAGATCTGGTTGTATCACAAGGTTATTAAGAGAACCCTGTGGAACAATACATAGATTCAGCTTGCACAGTTCTTCAAAAAGACGAGGTTGAGCTCGCCTAACCATGAGGTTGTCGCAATAGGACTTGCAGCTTAAGGCATCAGCCATCATGTTAGCCTTGCCAGGGGTATAGGAAATACCCAAGTCATAGTCCGCAATGGCCTCCATCCATCTTTGCTGACGGAGGTTTAGAGATGGCTGAGTGAATAAGTACTTCAGACTTTCATGATCCGTGTATATCTTGCAACGATTACCGAGGAGGTAATGTCGCCACAACTGCAGGGCATAGATGACAGCAGCTAGTTCTAGATCATGTACCGGATAATTCTCTTCATGTGGGCGCAACTGACGAGAGCCATAGGCAATCCTTTATGCTCTTGCATTAGGATACAGCCTAATCCTTCATGAGATGCGTCACAATAAATCACGAAGTCTTTGCAAGAATCTGGAGGAGCAAGTACTGGGGCAGATGTTAGCTTGTCTCTAAGTGTTTGAAAGCTTTCCTTACATTTTTTGGTCCATTCGAACTTAACGCCCTTGTGAAGCAGATCAGTCAAAGGCTTAGCAATCTTTGAAAAATTCTCGACAAAACGACGGAATAGTTTGCAAGGCCGAGAAAACTTCTCACTTGCTTGACGTTCTTCGGAGGAGTCCAGTCAAGAATAGCCTGAACTTGTTCTGGGTTAACAGCAATTCGTGGGCAGGTAGTCAATGAGGTTGACGATGATATCACCGACCACTAGAGGCAAGGATGGAATTGCTGTTCATGAATTCATTTAACATCTCGAAAGAAGTCAAAATGTTGCCGCTGAACACGACACATTTTGCCGAGAGATTCCAAAAGTGTCAAATGACAGTGTGAGAAGCATAAGATACTTGTAAACAAAAGGTTAAACAAACCAATGGAAAGGAAAATGATGATTATCAGACTAATCATTCCAAGGAAAGGATCAGTTGCGAATATCCAGCTCTCCGGGAAAATGTGATTACGAGATCCTAATGCTGGAGTTAGTAAAATTTTAACCCGAGTAGAAGAGAAATTAGAGTCCGAGAGTAAAGGTCGAGGAGTAAAAGATCCTAATACCACCCAATTGGCGACGTGGGCCCGTAAGCCACACAGTCAAGTTAGTAAAACAATTTTGGACCACTAGACTCAACTTCGGCCAAGGAGTTGGAAAGGGGGTTCCTACAGTCAGTCAGCTCTCATACCAACTTGTGACGCCCCCGGCCTAATCGTGCACTAATCATACACGCAAATGCACACGATCAAGCCTAAGGACTCACGGGAAGATATCACAACACAACTCTAAAACATAAATAAAGTCATACAAGCTTTATATTACAAGCAAGGGGCCTCGAGGGCTCGAATACATAAACTTGCATACAAGCGTCAGCGGAAGCATCAGATATCTGAGTACAGATATAAAAGAAAACACAGAAAGGCCTTAAGAAGGCGAGAAAAATAAAAACACTATGATCAAAAGGCGAAGGCCTCCTGCCTGGGACCCTCCGATCCTACTCCTGGTCGACGGCAAGCTTGAAGTAATAACCACCCTCGGGGTAGTAGTAGCGATCGTCGGCGTGGGCAGCTGTCTCAGTGGCTCCGTCATCTGGTCACGACAAACTGACATGGGGGAAAAGAAAAGCAAAGCAACCGTGAGTACTCAGAAGTACTCAGCAAGCAAGGATCTACACTACATATGCAACATTTTCAAAGAGTGGCTGTATATGTGGACTGGGCTGCAGAACTGCCAGAATAGAGAGGAAAGCCTAGTCCTATCAAAGACTAGCATCTTCAGCGGTCTTGCAGCATTAGAAGAGTGTAGATTTGTACCGTATAAAGCAGTAGTATCGATAAGTCTCAACCTCATCCAGAGATCCTTCCTCGACTCCCTGCGAGAAAGCAATCACAGAGCCATACAGTCATCAACCTCGTCCTGAGATCCCTTCTCGACTCCCTGCGAGAAGCAATCCCAGAGCCATAGTATCCAATTCTAATTGTATCAATCGGGATACAACTCCGAGTGTCCGTTACCGAGGATCCGGCTATGCATAGATTAGTTCTTCCCTGCAGGGGTGCACCAACTTACCCACCACGCTCACTTAACTCCGACCGGACACACTTTCTGGGTCATGCCCGGCCTCGGCCAAACGACACACCGCAGCCCTACCTAGAACTCAGCAGAGAGGTCCCCGCCGGTCTACATCCTAAGCACTCAGGGGTCTTGGGCCATCGCCCTGTGCACTCCGGGTCGTTGCGAGCAGGGTGGATACTAGCGCCAACGGCATGATCCGACCCGGCCACAATGCTGAACTGGACGTCTGACAGAACTGTCGGCTGATACTACGATGCAGAACGCCCATACTATGCCCACATGGTGGTTAGTGCTATCGGGCCAGAGGCCCACTCAGATCACATATCCAAACCGTTAGTACCTTGGGGGTGCGGTAACGAGCAGAGACTCACGATCGATGTGACCCCGTCGTCCCGTCTCGAGGACTTGCGGCAAGGGCCAAGAATGCCCGGCCACGCCTCGTATCCATCACTCGGGCACCATACAGGCAACCCGTCTTCACATCACACGCGGGTACCCCTCAGGGTCGACCCGCCTTTCCAAGTAACAACGGTACATTCCAAGTATCCGTGTGTCCATAACATCAGGGAAATCCGAGGTGTCACCCTCGTTGGATTCCTACATGATGTATCCATCAAGGTGAACTCGGAGGAATCACCCTCGTTGGGTTCACACTTGAGGTGTTGTACGACGGCATCGTTATCGGAAGCGGTGAAGGAGGAATCACCCTCGATGACCACGACCGAATAGCTACTCTACAGAGTTAACATCAGAAGTTCTACAAGAGGTTTCACCCTCGGCACTCGATAGTAACGCTACAGTGTCGTTACAACTAAGGGGGTGATGTGTGGTGCCGGGGCCTGGTCTTCAATCCCGTTGATCGAGTCTTCGGATAATCCAGCGGGGCAGTCGGGTTAAGTGGGGTCACTGAGATGTCTCTACCCAGCCTATACTAGACAGTTTTAGGATAAGTAGGTAAGGTATCAATAGCAGGTTACAATAAACAGGCTATGCATCAGAATAGGTAAAGCATTAGCAGCAGCAATTCTAATGCAAGCATGAGAAATTAGAATGGGCGATATCGGGATGATCAAAGGGGGGGCTTGCCTGGTTGCTCGGCGGCAAGGGCAAGGTTGTCAATGGTGTCTTCGGGCTCCGGAGCTGCATCGGCCTCGGGGACGACGTCGGTGTCGGGGTCTATCGAGAGAGAAGAGGGGAAGGAAACAGTATAAATACACTGTAAACAGGAGCAACACAGAGCAGGCTACGCTAACGTGCAGTGCAGGGTTGCCTGAAGACATGCCTAAGTCATTTAGTTATTTTAGGAATTTGTTTGGAATTATTTTATTAAAGTCATGCACAATTTATCTATCTGAAACAGGCAAAAGTTGCATGTTCAGATAGTTAGAGGCATCCAACAGGTATGTGGGTAGCGTATTCGGATTCTGGTCATTTTTCATATATAAATTATTTTCATCGGAGTTACGGATTAAAAGATATGATTTTCTAAAGTTTTTATTAATTTCTGGAATTAATTTAAATTCGAAAATTAACTGGAAATTGCTACGGGTACCTAGTGGGTGTACCCAGCTGTTTAGCACAGTGGCTGACAGGTGGGCCCAGTCAGCAGTTGACTGGACCGTTGACTGGTCAACTGGGTCCAGTCAGCAGAGGCTGACTAGTGGGTCCCAGTGCTGAGTCAGCACGCTGACTCAGCGAGTCTTATCCACAGGAACAGTACAGTGCGCCCCGCCTGTCATTTACTAAGGGAGTTAATTAGGGGGGGCTAATCAGTGCCTAATGACGGCGGGGCCACATGTCAGTGACCCATCGCCGGGTTTGAACGCACGCGCGCGCCGGCGGTGGCCTCCGGCGACCACAGAGAGCGGCGGCGGCGCTCGGGATTCGCCTATGGGTGACGGATTTGAGTGCGGCTTGCAGCCACGGATGGCTGGCGCTCGTGCGCATCCAATGGGACAAGCGGGAGGTCGCGGTGTGGCCGGAGTTGAGCACGGCAGTGGCCTGGGCAGCGACCGGAGCTCGGCTGAGCATGAGCTCGTGGCGACAGCGCGCTAGCGGGTGAAGTGAGGGGCGCAACAGCTTCCTGGTGTCACCCGGAGCTCGAGCATGAGCTCGGATGCGATGTATGCACGCTACAACGACGGCGGCGACTAGGCAGGCGGCGGCGAGCTCACGGCAATGGCAAAAAGGAAGCTAGGCGACACGGGGAAAGGGGAAATAGGGGCGTGGAGGCCCGGAAGCTCACAGTGGTCCTTGCGGGCGCGTCAGGGAAACCGGGGAGGCAGCGATGGTGGCGAATCGAGGCGGTGATGAACGGCAGCAGGAGGTTGAAGAAGAGGTCGGATCCGACGCGATGGGGCACTCCAGTTAGGTCCAGTGGGTGCAGTCGATGAGGGCGACGATGATGGGGTTCCAGGACCGCTCGGAACGGAGAGGGGAGCCGGTGGCCACGCTGCTCACGGAGGCATGGCCATGGCGGCGATCGGGGTGGAGACAAAGAGGAAGAAGAGAGAAAAGCGAGGCCAGAGGGGGCTCGGGGGGGCGCAGGGGGTGGCCTTATCCCTCCACAGTGGCGCGGGGCTCACTGTCGAGCGGAGCGAGGGGGGCCGGTGCGGCGGGCGCGGACGAGACGACAGCGGCGCGCGGTGGTGAACAGAGGAGGGGGACGAGCGGGGTGGGCTGGGCCGGCACTGTTGCTTCAGGCCGAGGTAAGTGCAAAGTAGCATCTTTCTATTTTCCTTTTTATTTTCTGTTTCTTTTAATTCCATTATATTTTGTATTCCTTATTGCACCACCAGAGTTTTGTAAAATGTAATACTTTGACAAATAAATATAGTGCAATATTTAGCACTGCCAGAAAATATTTTTGAGCACAAATGATTTTATTTGTATTTTATTTAATTGAAAAAGGGGTAAATAACTCTATTTTGTGGTTGTTAGAGTCACCTAATTTATTTAGTATATGTTGAATATAATTTTAGAATTGTCTCTGGATTATTTATCATTTAATGAACAATTTAGTTTTTCAAATTTGAATAACTTTTATTTTCACTTTCAGTTTAATTTGAATTTTGAGTTAGGAGCTGAATAAAAAATGGATGCAGATGATGATTAGGCACTGATAATCATGATGACATGGCATAATCAAAAGGGTGATTACTGTGGTTAACCACTGGGGGTGTTACATCCGCCAAGTGCAAATTTAAAGAACATTCTTCAATATCGGTAAGACCAAGCACATCACATAAAGATTTCGGAATTGTAGAAACACTAGCACCCAAGTCACATAAAGCAAAACACTCATAATTTTTGATCTTGACTTTGATAGTAGGTTCCCACTCATCATGTAATTTTCTAGGAATTGAAACTTCTAATTCCAACTTTTCTTCTAAAGCTTTCATCAAAGCATCAACAATATGTTTAGTAAAAGCTTTATTTTGTTCATAAGCATGGGGTGAATTAATCATGGATTGCAACAAAGAAATACAATCAATTAAGGATCAACTATCATAATTAAAGTCTTTGTAATCCAAAAGAGTGGGCACATCACTAGTTAAAGTCTTGACCTCTTAAACCCACTTTTATCAATTTTCTCAACAAGATTTTCACACTCTGAATTATCGGGACGCCTTCTAGCTAAAGTTGACTCTTCTCTAGTCCCTTTTTCATCAATCTTAATTTTACTAAACCATGAATCAATAGAAGAAACACCAATCATTTTAAGATCTGCATCATTTTTATGAAAGCAATCACTAGAAAACGCTTTTTTCTAAAAATTCTCTTCTAGCTCTAATCATAGCGGTCATTTTCTTACTTTCATCCATAGAAATATAAAGAGCTTTAATTTAGTCCTCTACCTTAGGCACAAAAAATTTCATGTTGAGATTTTCCACATCATGAGAAATTCTATCAACACTTCTAGACAAATCATCAATCTTATTCAATTTTTCTTCCATTGTAGTGTTGAAAACTTTTTGAGTGTTGATAAATTATTTAATATTATTCTCAAGATCAGAGGTGTTACTATTATTATTATAAGATTGATTACCATAGGAATTACCATAATTATTAGAGGAATTACTAGGAAAAGGCCTAGGATTAAAATTACCTCTATAAGCATTGTTATTGAAATTATTTCGAGAGATAAAATTCACATCTATGGCATCACTATTTTGCTCAATCAAAGTAGACAAAGGCACATCACTAAAATCAACAGGAGCACTTTTACTAGAAACCAATTTCATAAGAGCATCAACTTTTTCACTCAAAGAAGAAATTTCTTCAACCGAATTAACTTTTTTACTAGTAGGAGCTCTTTCGGTATGCCATTGTGAATAATTTGCCATGATATTATCAAGAAATTTGGTGGCCTCACCCAAAGTAATTTCCATAAAAGTACCACCCACGGCGGAATCTAAAAGATTACGAGAAACAAAATTCAACCCCGCATAAAATTTTTGTATGACCATCCAAAGATTTAACCCATGAGTTGGGCAATTCCTTAGCATCAATTTCATCATTTCCCAAGATTGTGCAACATGCTCATGTTCAAGTTGCTTGAAATTCGTGATCTGGGTTCTAAGGGAAATAATTTTTGCAGGCGGAAAATACTTAGTAATAAAAGCATCTTTGCACTTATTCCAAGAATCAACATTATTGCGAGGCAAAGAAGAAAACCAAATTTTTGCACGATCTCGCAAAGAAAACGGAAATAATTTCAACTTCACGACATCATTGTCCACATCTTTTTTCTTTTGCATATCGCATAATTCCACGAATGTGTTAAGATGGGACGCGGCTTCCTCATTAGGAGTACCGGAAAATTGATCTTTCATAACGAGATTCAACAAAGTAGTATTAATATCACAAGTCTCCGCACTAGTGGTGGGAGGAGCAATCGGAGTGCTAATAAAATCATTGTTGTTGGTATTTGAGAAATCACACAACTTGGTGTTCTCTTGAGTCATTGTGAGTACGCAACAAGATTGCACTCAAAAACAGATCTGACGAGAAAACGGCGAACGAAAAAGAGGGCGAATAGAACGACAAATTTTTGTGAAGTAGGGGAGAGGAAAATGAGAGGCAAATGGTAAATAATGTAAATTGCAAGGAGATGAGATTTGTGATTAGGAACCTGGTAGATGTTGATGATGTCTCCCCGGCAACATTGCCAGAAATTCCTTTTGATGTTGGCTTGAACTACGTCGGTATTTCCCCAAAGACGAAGGGATGATGCAGCACAGCAACGGTAGGTATTTCCCTCAGTGATGAGACCAAGGTTATCGAACCAGTAGGAGAACCATGCAACACCACGTAAACAAATCCTGCACACAAAGAACAAATACTTGCAACCCGACGTCTTAAATGGGTTGTCAATCCCTTTCGGGTAACGGTGCCAGAAATTGGTGCGTTGACGGGAGAAAGTTGTAATAGTTTGATAGATCAAATGTAAAATAAAATAAAGTGCAGCAAGGTATTTTTGTATTTTTGGTTTAATAGATCTGAAAATAAAAGCAAAGGCAAATATATCGCAAAGGCAAATATATTAAAGAAGAGACCCAGGGGCCGTAGGTTTCACTAGTGGCTTCTCTCAAGAAAAATAGCAAACGGTGGGTGAACAAATTACTGTTGGGCAATTGATAGAACTTCAAATAATCATGACGATATCCAGGCAATGATCATTATATAGGCATCACGTCCAAGATTAGTAGACCGACTCCTGCCTGCATCTACTACTATTACTCCACACATTGACCGCTATCCAGCATGCATCTATTGTATTAAGTTCATGGAGAAACGAAGTAATGCAATAAGAACGATGACATGATGTAGACAAGATCTATTTATGTAGAAATAGACCCCATTGTTTTATCCTTAATAGCAACGATACATACGTGCCGGTTCCCTTTCTGTCACTGGGATCAAGCACCGTAAGATCGAACCCATCACAAAGCACCTCTTCCCATTGCAAGATAAATAGATCAAGTTGGCCAGAAAAACATAAATATCAGAGAAAAAATACGAGGCTATAAGTAATCGTGCATATAAGAGATCAAAGAAGACTCAAATAACTTTCATGGATAAAAAGATAGATCTGATCATAAACTCAAAGTTCATCGGATCCCAACAAACACATCGCAAAAAGAGATACATCATATGGATCTCCAAGAGACCATTGTATTGAGAATCAAATGAGAGAGAGGAAGCCATCTAGCTACTAACTACAGACCCGTAGGTCTACAAAGAACTACTCAAGCATTATCGGAGAGGCACCAATGGGTATGATGAACCCCTCTTTGATGGTGTCCAGATTGGATCTGTGGCTTCTGGAACTTGCGGCGGCTGAAATTGATTTTCATCGACTCCCCTAGGGTTTCTGGAATATTGGGGTATTTATAGAATAAATAGGCGGTTCATGGGGCACCCGAGGTGGGCACAACCCACCTAGGCGCGCCTGGGCCTCCAGGCGCACCCTGGTGGGTTGTGCTCCCCTCGGAGCACTCCCAGGTGCTTCTCCGGCCCACTGGATGTCTTCTGGTCCAAAAAAATCCAGAAAAAGTTTTGCTGCATTTGGACTCCGTTTGGTATTGATTTCCTGCGATGTAAAAAATATGCAAAAAACAGCAACTAGCACTTGGCACTATGTCAATAGGTTAGTACCAAAAAATGATATAAAATGACTATAAATGATTATAAAACATCCAAGAATGATAATATAACAGCATGGAACAATAAAAAATTATAGATACGTTGGAGACATATCACACTGCTCCACCCATCGAGCTAAACAAGCTTAGTTATACAAATTCGAATATGATATTATGCTGATATTAGTAAAACTGAGACATGTTTAATTGGTCAGCTAAATGTTCCTACTTTAGTGTTGAAATGCATGTGAGCCACATATGGAGAGACCGGAAGGAATAGTATTTCTCTATGCGCTCTGGTTCATCATGGGTGGGCAACATACATTGCATAGAAAGACTTGTAATATCTTCAATCTGCTTGCCTTTCTGCTCTTCTTTAACATGATCCTCTTCTCTTCTTTAATAAGTATGTTCCTTGTTGGGAAGAGTAGCAGAGATATTTGCGGTCGACTGGTCAAGTCGAGTTGTTCTCCCTTAGTATATTTTGAATTTGTCAGGTCAGGTCGACTTGTTCTTCTTTACTATATGTTGAAGCTGTCATCTGCGAAGTATCATCACTTCTAGAGCTCTCATATTTTGAGTAGTAGGCCACATTATATTAATGCACACACCAAATTACAGCATGCATGGCATCTCTCAGAAGAATTGCTGAGATAGCACAAAGGGGTTTACAGGGAGGCAGTATTGGATTAGAATCACTTCTGCATTACAAAGATAATCTCACTTGTTTTTTATGTTTTCATGCATGTCAAGCATTGAACATGATCAAAATGAATATGAGAATGGGCACACGAGAGGAATATTGCGGAACAATCCACTGGCTAACAAACTTGGCATGGTGGAGGATCACCTATCTTATTCACCCATCAAGGTGCTTGCTCTAACTTGGCAAGGTTGTATTGGTCACACATATTTTGCATATGACCTCTTGCATTACTTCTACTTGGTTACACCACCATCTACTTAGTTTAAGCATCATATATGAGTATATGCCATACCTATCCATTTTCTGTACCTATTCCATGTGCCATCATACTATTTTTTCCAGTCAAATCTTGTTCTTTCATAATAGATGTCCAAAAGGAACAGGGTGAGTGCAGATCCTCAAGGAGTACAAACTAGGTATTTGGAAAAGGTAGTGATACCTGTTAAATCAGATAGATCAGCAGCCACAGAAAACACAGGCCCAACTGTACCACACTTTACCCCTACTCCACTAGCCAAACCCCTATTAGAACTGCAGAGAGCCCAGCGTTAGGTAATGTCTATGATATCAATTCAAAATTTGAAATCCTAAATTTCCGCATGTGCCTTACCTTCTCTCTTGTATGAAAACTAATTTTAGATGAATCTCCTTTCTCAAAGGATCATAGGATCTCACAACAATACTGGGCACTGCATTGCTCTTGTCAGTACCTCTTGCCCTTTGTCAGCATACTTACATTCATTGATGTTTGATTATGTAGCATCACTGTAAATGTTCACTTCTTTATCCTCCCTTTGCTCGAAATTATAATATCTATATTTACTCTTAGATAAATGTAGAATTAACATAATGGTTATGAAGTTTTGGATTGCTCATGTAAGTACATGTTGTCATGTACTCCCTCTGTATCGAATTAATTATTGCTCAATTAGATGTATTTAGAACTTAATAGTGCTAGATACATCCAGTTGAGCGACAAGTAATGACGGGCGGTTACTGTACTTGCATTGCGAGGTAGTTGATTGTCTAGCATTACTCTGCATCTTATCTGCCCTGCTCTCCACTTTCTCCAAATTATCAGATCCACATTTACTCTTACCAAAATGTTGAATAAAGCCAATGCCATGTTGGGGAACGTAGCATGCAATTTCAAAAAAAATCCTACGCTCACGCAAGATCTATCTAGGAGATTGATACGTCCATTTTACATCATTCTTTTATATTGATATTTATTGCATTATGGGCTGTTATTACACATTATATCACAATACTTATGCCTATTCTCTCTTATTTTACAAGGTTTACATGAAGAGGGAGAATGTAGGCAGCTGGAATTCTGGACTAGAAAAGGAGCAAATATTAGAGACCTATTCTGCACAACTCGAAAAGTCCTGAAACTTCACGGAGATCAGTTTTGGATTTAATAAAAAATATTGGGCGAAGAAAGTACCAGAGGGGGGCCACTAGCCAGCCACAAGGGTGGAGGGCGTGCCCTACCCCCTGGGCGCGCCCCCCGACCTTGTGGGCCCCCTGGCAGGCCTCCGGTGCCCATCTTTGGCTATATGGTGTCTTTCACCCTGAAAAAAATCAGACAGAAGCTTTCGGGATGAAGAGCCACCGCCACGAGGCAGAACTTGGGCGGAACCAATCTAGAGCTCCGGCAGGGCTGTTCTGCCGGGGACACTTCCCTCCGGGAGGGGGAAATCGAAGCCATCGTCATCACCAATGATCCTCTTATCGAGAGGGGGTCAATCTCCATCAACATCTTAACCAGCACCATCTCCTCTCAAACCCTAGTTCATCTCTTGTATTCGATCTTGGTCCCAAAACCTCAGATTGGTACCTGTGGGTTGCTAGTAGTGTTGATTACTCCTTGTAGTTGATGCTAGTTGGTTTATCCGGTGGAAGATTATATTTTCAGATCCTTAATGATAATTAATACTCCTCTGATCTTGAACATGAATATGCTTTGTGAGTAGTTACGTTTGTTCCTGAGGACATGGGAGAAGTCTTGTTATAAGTAATCATGTGAATTTGGTATTCGTTCGATATTTTGATGAGATCTATGTTGCCTTTCCTCTAGTGGTGTTATGCGAACATCGACTACATGACACTTCACCATTGTTTGGGCCTAGGGGAAGGCATTGGGAAGTAATAAGTAGATGATGGGTTGCTAGAGTGACAGAAGCTTAAACCCTAGTTTATGCGTTGCTTCGTAAGGGCTGATTTGGATCCATATGTTTCATGCTATGGTTAGACTTGTCTTAATTCCCCTTTCGTAGTTGCAGATGCTTGCGAGAGTGGTTAATCATAAGTGGGAGTCTTGTACAAGGAAGGACATCACCCAAGCATCGGTCCACCCACATATCAAATTATCAAAGTAACGAACGCGAATCATATGAGCATGATGAAAACTAACTTGACAACAATTCCCATGTGTCCTCGGGAGCGCTTTGCTTTATATAAGAGTTCGTCCAGGCTTGTCCTTTGCTACAAAAAGGATTGGGCCACCTTGCTGCACTTTATTTAAACTTGTTACTTGTTACCTGTTATGAATTATCTTATCACCAAACTATCTGTTACCGATAATTTCAGTGCTTGCAGAGAGTACCTTGCAGAAAACCACTTGTCATTTCCTTCTGCTCCTCGTTGGGTTTGACACTCTTATTTATCGAAAGGACTACGATAGATCCCCTACACTTGTGGGTCATCAAGACTCTTTTCTGGCGCCGTTGCCGGGGAGTGAAGCGCCTTTGGTAAGTGAATTTGGTAAGGAAACATTTATATAGTGTGCTGAAATTTACTGTCACTTGTTACTATGGAAAATAATCCTTTGAGGGGCTTGTTCGGGGTATCTTCACCTCGATCGGAAGAGCAAAGAGTTGCTCCTCAACCTACTGCACCTACTAAAAATATTTATTATGAAATTCCTTCGGGTATGATAGAGAAACTGCTAGCTCATCCTTATGCTGGAGATGGAACATTACATCCCGATATGCACCTAATCTATGTGGATGAAGTTTGTGGATTATTTAAGCTTGCAGGTATACCCGAGGATGTTTTCAAGAAGAAGGTCTTTCCTTTATCTTTGAAGAGAAAGGCATTGACATGGTATAGGCTATTGGATGATATTGGATCATGGAACTACAACCGATTGAAATTGGAATTTCATCAGAAGTTTTATCGTATGCATCTGGTTCATCGTGATCGGAATTATATATATAATTTCTGGCCTCGTGAAGGAGAAAGTATCGCTCAAGCTTGGGGGAGGCTTAAGTCAATGTTATATTCATGCCCCAATCATGAGCTCTCAAGAGAAATTATTATTAAAAAAATTTATGCTCGGCTTTCTCATAATGATCGCTCCATGCTCGGTACTTCTTGTACTGGTTCCTATATGAAGAAAAATATTGACTTCAAATGGGATTTATTGGAAAGAATTAAACGCAACTCTGAAGATTGGGATCTCTATGAAGGTAAGGAGTCAGGTATAAACCTTAAGTTCGATTGTGTTAAATCTTTTATGGATACCGATGCTTTTCGCGATTTTAGCACTAAATATGGACTTGACTCTAAGATAGTAGCTTATTTCTGTGAATCATTTGCTACTCATGTTGATCTCCCTAAGGAGAAGTGGTTTAAATATCATCCTCCCATTGAAGTTAAAGTAGTTGAACCTATTAAAGTTGAAGAAGAAACTGTTATCTATAATGTTGATCCTATTATTCCTACTGCTTATATTGAGAAACCCCCTTTTCCTATTAGAATAAAGGATCATGCTAAAGCTTCAACTGTGGTTCGTAAGAGATGTACTAGAACACCTACACCCTCTGAACAAATTAAGGTTGAACCTAGTATTGCTATGGTTAAGGATCTCTTGGTTGATAATATTGATGGGCATGTTATTTATTTCTGTGATGAAGCTGCTAGAATTGCTAAACCCGATACTAAAGATAAATCTAGACCTGTTGTTGGCATGCCTGTTGTTTCTGTTAAAATAGGAGATCATTGTTATCACGGCTTATGTGATGTGGGTGCTAGTGTGAGTGCAATTCCTTATACCTTATATAAAGAAATTATGAACGATATTGCACCTTTTGAGATAGAAGATATTGATGTTACTTTTAAGCTTGCTAATCGACATACTATATCACCAATTGGGATTGTTATAGATGTTGAAGTCTTGTGTGGGAAAATAAAATACCCTACCGATTTCCTTGTTCTTGCTTCCCCACAAGATAATTTTTGTCCCATTATATTTGGTAGACCTTTCTTGAATACTGGCAATGCTAGGATAGACTACGAGAAAGATATTGTTACTGTTGGTTTGGGAGATATGTCTCATGATTTTAATTTCTCTAAGTTTTGCAGACAACCTCATGATAAAGAATTGCCGAGTAAGGATGAAATTATTGGTCTTGCTTCTATTGCCGTTCCTCCTACTGATCCTTTAGAACAATATTTGCTAGACCATGAAAATGATATGTTTATGAATGAAAGAAGGGAAATAGATGAAGTATTCTTTAAGCAAGGACCTATTTTGAAACACAATTTGCCTGTTGAAATCCTTGGTGATCCTCCTCCACCTAAGGGTGACCCCGTGTTTGAGCTTAAATCGTTACCTAATACTCTGAAATATGCTTATCTTGATGAAAAGAAGATATATCCTGTTATTATTAGTGCTAACCTTTCAGAGCATGAAGAAATGAAATTATTCAAAAACTCTGAAGAAGCATCGTGCCGCTATTGGATATACTCTTGATGATATTAAGGGCATTAGTCCCACTCTATGTCAGCACAAAATAAAATTGGAGAAAGACGCTAACGACAGTTAAATCCTAAGATGAAAGAAGTGGTAAGAAATGAAATACTCAAGCTTCTGGAGGCAGGTATAATTTATCCTATTGCTGATAGTCAATGGGTGAGTCCTGTTCATTGTGTCCCTAAGAAGGGAGGTATTATCGTTGTTCCTAATGATAAGAATGAATTGATCCCACAAAGAATAGTTACATGTTATAGAATGGTAATTGATTTTCGCAAGTTGAATAAAGCTACTAGAAAAGATCATTACCCTCTACCTTTTATTGATCAAATGCTAGAAAGACTATCCAAACATACACACTTTTGCTTTCTAGATGGTTATTCTGGTTTCTGTCAAATACCTGTGTCAGAAGATGATCAAGAGAAAACCACTTTTACTTGCCCTTTCGGTACCTTTGCTTATAGACGTATGCCTTTTGGTTTATGCAATGCACCTGCTACATTTCAAAGATGTATGATGGCTATATTCTCTGACTTTTGTGAAAAGATTGTTGAGGTTTTCATGGATGATTTCTCCGTTTACGGGACCTCTTTTGATGATTGCATAAGGAACCTTGATCAAGTTTTGCAGAGATGTGAAGAAACTAATCTTGTCTTGAATTGGGAAAAGTGTCACTTTATGGTTAATGAAGGCATTGTCTTGGGGCATAAAATTTCTGAAAGAGGTATTGAAGTTGATGAAGCTAAAGTAGATGCTATTGAAAAGATGACGTGTCCTAAAGATATCAAAGGTATAAGAAGTTTCCTTGGTCATGCTAGTTTCTATAGGAGGTTTATTAAAGACTTCTCTAAAATTTCTAGGCCTCTCACCAATTTCTTACAGAAAGATGTTCCTTTTGTTTTTGATGATGATTGTGTAGAAGCATTTGAAATACTTAAGAAAGCCTTGATTTCTGCACCAATTGTCCAACCACCTGATTGGAATTTACCCTTTGAAATTATGTGCAATGCTAGTGATAAGAAATTAAATGTTATTCATTATGCTAGTAAAACTCTAGACAGCGCCCAGAGAAATTATGGAACTACTGAAAAAGAATTTCTAGCAGTTGTTTTTGCTTGTGATAAGTTCAGATCTTATATTGTTGATTCCAAAGTAACTATTCACACTGATCATGCTGCTATTAAATATCTTATGGAAAAGAAGATGCCAAACCTAGACTTATTAGATGGGTTCTCTTGCTGCAAGAATTTGATTTGCATATTATTGATAGAAAGGGAGCTAAGAACCCCGTTGCAGACAACTTGTCTAGGTTAGAAAACATTCTTGATGACCCACTACCTATTGATGATAGTTTTCCGGATGAGCAATTAAATGTCATCAATGCTTCTCATAACACTCCATGGTATGCTGATTATGCTAATTACATTGTTGCTAAATTTATACCACCTAGTTTCACATACCAGCAAAAGAAAAGGTTTTTCTATGATTTAAGACATTACTTCTGGGATGACCCACACCTTTATAAAGAAGGAGTAGATGGTGTTATTAGATGTTGTGTACCTGAGCATGAACAGGAACAGATCCTACGCAAGTGCCACTCCGAGTCTTACGGAGGACACCATGCTGGAGATAGAACTGCACATAAGGTACTGCAATCCGGTTTCTATTGGCCTACTCTCTTCAAGAATGCTCGTAAGTTTGTCTTGTCTTGTGATCAATGTCAAAGAATTGGTAATATTAGTAGACGTCAGGAAATGCCTATGAATTATTCACTTGTTATTGAACCATTTGATGTTTGTGGCTTTGATTATATGGGACCTTTTCCTTCCTCTAATGGGTATACACATATTTTAGTTGTTGTTGATTATGTTACTAAGTGGGTAGAAGCTATTCCAACTAGTAGTGTTGATCATAACCCTTCTATTAAAATGCTTAAAGAAGTTATTTTTCCGAGGTTTGGGGTCCCTAGATATTTAATGACTGATGGTGGTTCACATTTTATTCATGGTGCTTTCTGTAAAATGCTTGCTAAATATGATGTCAACCATAGAATTGCATATCCATATCATCCTCAGTCTAGTGGTCAAGTAGAATTGAGCAATAGAGAGATTAAATTAATTTTGCAAAAGACTGTTAATAGATCTAGACAGAATTGGTCTAAGAAACTAGATGATGCATTATGGGCTTATAGAACTACTTACAAGAATCCTATGGGTATGTCTCCATATAAAATGGTTTATGGAAAGGCTTGTCACTTACCTCTTGAACTAGAACATAAAGCTTATTGGGCTATTAAAGAGCTCAACTATGATTTCAAACTTGCCGGTGAGAAGAGGTTATTTGACATTAGCTCACTTGATGAATGGAGAACCCAAGCCTATGAGAATGCAAAGTTGTTTAAAGAAAAAGTTAAAAGATGGCACGACAAAAGGATACAAAAGCGTGAGTTTAACGTAGGTGATCATGTTTTGCTATATAACTCTCGTTTAAGATTTTTTGTAGGAAAACTTCTCTCTAAATGGGAAGGTCCATACGTTATCGAGGAGGTCTATCGTTCCGGTGCCATAAAAATCGACAACGCCGAAGTTACAAATCTGAAGGTGGTAAACGGTCAAAGAATTAAACATTATATCTCAGGTACTCCCATAAATGTTGAGACCAATATAATTAACACCCTAACATCGGAGGAGTACATAAGGGACACTTTCCAGAACGTTTCAGACTCCGAAAGGGAATATGTATGTGGTACGGTAAGTAAACCGACTCCAAAACGTTTCCAATGATAAATTTTCTCTGTTTTGGAATACTTAAAAAATTAGGAAATTTAAAAGTAGTCCGAAAGAGACACGAGGCCACCACAAGGGTGGAGGGCGTGCCCTACCCCCCTGGGCACGCCCCCGACCTTATGGCCACCTCGTGTGCCCTCCGGACTCCGTTTTCTTGCACGATACTTCTTTTGGTCGGTAAAAATTCATTATATAATCTCCCAAAGGTTTTGACCACAGTACCACGACAAAATCTCCTGTTCTTGTTTTGAGTTGTTTCTGCAACAGATTTAGAGCAATATGTCGTCCCAAGATTCAGAGGGAGAGAGCTATATAGCCAATTACATTGCAGACCCCAAGGTGTACGAAGATGTGGAGCATTGTCGTTGGACCACTGTAACACCTCAAAAATTCAACCATGATTTTATTAAGTAAAATTTGGCTAGGAAATAAATTTTTAAATATATTAAGTCCTTTGTTATTTTCGGAGTGTTTCCTGTTTCGGTTTTCCAAATTCTTCCCTCCATATAGAAATTTTTGGAAATAATATTGTGGCTTTGTTAGTTTTCTCAAATCATTTCAATTCTATTTTAATAACAGTAAGAATTATTTTCATAATAAAAATTGCCCAAAACAATTCTTTTAATAGCATTTACAACACTTTAAATGCTTCTGTTGCACTACAACTATTTTAAATAATTCTTTTAAAATCCCACAAAAATTATGGGAGGTCATGTGTTGCCCACATATCACTTTTATGCAAAAACCCTTCTTGGTGTTTTGAAATTTTTGAGTGAACCAACCTCTTTTCATTTCTGTCCTATTTTTGAGTTTGAACTACAACCCTAATATTCCTTGCTCAAATTATTCTGAAATTTCTCCCACTTATAGTACTTCCAATCAAAACCTTAAGTCCAAAAGCTCACCTCCAAATTCCACATTTTAGTTCACCAAATGATTCCTCCAAAAAAGGGTCCAGAACTGAATTTCTCTAAAACTTGCACTAGCAAGTATCTCTTTTTGCCAAACCAACTCCACCATCATCTGTTTCATCTAAGGAGACATCACCCTGCCAAGTTTCACATCCAACAAAACCTTCTAGATGGCTCTAGCATTTCATCAAGCACACTGTGTGCATGACAGATTTTGGCAAGGTCTTAAGACTGCATTGGGAACTTGCTCTTATGGCCAACATAGCATGTCTCACATCCCCATCATCCCTGTAAGCATCAACCTGCCAATTTTCAGCTCAATTGGGTCACTTTAGATGCCATTGGCATTTCGTCGAGCACACCAGGGGAATGTCCAGAGCGTGGCCAGAGCGCCCGTACTGCAGCCCGTGACATCGAGCTACTGCCGTGCCCCTGCTGCCTCCCCTGCTCGCCCGAGCCTTCCCCTGGATCCCCATGTCACCCCTGAGCCTCGCCGACATCTCTCCTTGGCCTCTAGCACCGTCCTCCACCGGCCATCCGCCGTCCAGCGCCGCCACCCGTCACTGTCAGCACCGCCCAAGCCGCCTGGCCCTGCCAGCTTGCCCTCGCCTTAACTGCGGTCGTCGCCGCCGCCACCAACCTTATCCGCAGCCCACCGACCACTCCACCGCCCTTCACCAGCCTCACCTGCCGCAGTTATGGCACCACCATCGTTGCTTCGCCGGGAAGCCACCCGACCGACCTCGCCCGCCTATAAAAAGGCCACCTCGGGCTCGTTCTCGACAGCACAGCCTCTCCTCTTCCCCCTATAGACCCTCCGGTGCAGTGAATCAACCAGAGAGGGTCGTCTTCTTCCTCTCCGGCCACCACGGCCACCGCATCTCCCCCGAAGCTTCTCACCTCTCCAGTACCTCTCCCTCTTAAATGGATACACTAGGAGCTTCCCCACGGTCCCACAGATCCTTTCCGCGCTCCAATTCCTCCTCCCCAAGGTTGATTTGAGCTCGGCGAATCCACCCGTAGCTCTCCTCCGCCATGGTTGACGCCGTGCTCGAACCCGAGCCCCTCAACGGCTATCTCCACCTCCCACGGATGCGTCACTCTTTCCTGAACCCGACCATGTGCCGAGCATCGCCGGAGATGCCCTACAACACCGGCAATCCTCGCCGGAGCTCACCTCTGTTCGGTCCAGACGCGCGCAAGGAGGGGGACGAAGACCAGTCAAACCTGACCAGTGGGCCAGGCGGGCCCACTATCAGTGACTCACCGCGCAGTTGCATAAGTGGACATGGGTTCTGCAGAGGCCGCCTTCGCGCGAAGGAAACGTATTTCCCGTGTACGCCTTCGACGTCGGTGCCCTCCCGCGCGGCTGATCGACTGGGCCCGGCCCAGAAGCGCCAGACAGCCAGGTTCCGCCCAGGGCGCGCTGCTTCCTTCTTTCCTTTTTCTTTTTCAGTGAGTTTCAATTAATTCCACAGCCACCAATTCTCATCCAAATCTGATGTTTCAAATTCCTAAATACTCATAAAATCATGCTCTATTATTCAAGCTTTGGTGAACATTTTTTTTAAAGCTTTATCTCCACTGGATCTTTTAAATAACTCATTTCTTTAATTCTTTCAACTTAGTAATTCCATAACTAATTCATATGAACTCCAAATAATTTGATTCTTTTTCTGTTAATCCTTATTTTTCATCTAGTTTATTCTAGTATTTATTTGAAAAATATTTGAAACATTTTTTAGCACAGTTTTTGTTTTATGTGGTAATTTAAAATATTTTTGAAAATAGGAAATGGAGGGAAGATGTATTTTCAAACTTTTGGAGTGCACCCCACACTTCTGCATGCTAAAGGCAAGCATCTTGAACACTTGATATGGTGAATGCATGGTAGATTATTTGCTGGAATAATTTGAACATGACTATGTTGAATTCAAATTAAATTTGCATATTGCTAGTTAAGCATGCATGGTCATGTATATTTTCTCTTGCATGCATTCCACTCAAGTTTTGACATGCACATGTTGTGAGAACCCAGGAGTGTGCTCCTGCCTTGTACATGCCGGTAGGCACGGGCCCTATTTGACACGATGGTGTCACGTGATATATGTGGAGCATGCAAGGGTTGTGGCCCTGTTTGTTATTGCTGTTGAAAGAATATTTGTTGTGCTAACCACTGCAGGAAAACTTAAGCCTCCTGAGTCTACCGTAGATCGAGTCTTGTTCCGGTAACCCCCATACTTGATTTGTGCTGCCACTTGTCCCTGCCACAGGTAGGGTATGGTTCAGTAAGTTGATAACCCCTTTCCGTGCACACACTGTACAGAGGGCCACGATGAGGGTTTCCAGGGCCCCGGACTAAATCCTGTCATCGGGTCAGGGGGCATGGGTGTATCCGGCTAGATGTAGCCGAGAGGGGGGCACCCCTTGTAATCCGTGTGTATGAATAGTGATCCCATGCAGAAATGTTGGTTTTCTTCGTCTTAGAGTTTTTCTTGAATGATGCTTTGGGTGATTCCTGGCATCCGGAAAGTTAATCTGGTGTGTGCTGGTCAGGTGTGTTTTCAACCCAAAGACCGTAATGGAAATTTGTCAGTGTCACGGTACTGACTAAAGAAATCCTTTACTTGTGGGTAAAGAGTACACCCTCTGCAGAGTTTAAACCTATTCGAATAGCCGTGTCCGTGGTTAAGGGCTACAGTCTGGGTTGGTCAAGTGTCGGTCTTCGGAGGTAATAATTAAAACCGGGCATCAGTTATTTTGCAGGATAATTATTGTCACCACTGATGCTATCATGAATATTTTTGGTTATCATGAGTGATATGGTTATGCATATTAATATTACTGTGGTCATGCATATTATTGTGGGCTAACCCATTTCTCTTATTTTAATTTCCTGAGTGTGTCAGGGGCTGGCTAGACTACCCCGGACATTCAGTTTTATTTTCAAGACCTTTTGTGGCGTCCCTTGAGTTATCAGGCGGTTTATCACGCCACTACTCTTGTGGACACCCGACTGGCTTTTCTTTTCAAGTCCGACCGAGGTGTCACTTGACACCCGACTGGCATTTCTTTTCAAGACCTCTTCATGGCATCCCTCGAGTTTACAGGCGGACCCGCCACTACTCTTGTTGACACCCGACTGGCTTTTTTTTCAAGTCCGACCGAGGTGTCACTTGACACCCGACTGGCATTTCTTTTCAAGACCTCTTCATGGCGTCCCTCGAGTTTACAGGCGGACCCGCCACTACTCTTGTGGACACCCGATTGGCATTTCTCTTCAAGACCTACCATGGTGTCACTTGACATCCGACCGACATTTCTTTTATTTTATTTTCCTTAACATTCCTTGTTTATCAATAACATTTTTATATATTCATTTATTTGTACATGCTATTATGTTATCACGCCATGATTTAATCCCTGTCAGCATGCTTTTAAAATAAGTCCATCATGAGCATACGCATATAGTTTAGTTCATCATGATCACTTATTTTGTCTGCTGCATTCGGTATATCTTGTGTTCATAGTGTTTGCGAGTACATTCAAACGTACTCACAGGCTTGTCCCTGGCTATTTACTTGGCCAGGTCAGGATTTCAGTGAGGAGTACTACCATGACGTCCGTGCGGAGCCTAGGATGGCAGCCACGCGGGATAGGAATTATCTAGGTCAGCCGTTCCTATGGGAATGGAGCCCCATCGACGTTGGAGAACCATGACTCGCTTCCGTCATCCACCACCGGAATCACTGTTGTATCATTAGACCCTTATGGTCTTGTATCCAACTCTTGTAATTGCTTGGTAATCTGTAACAAGGACGTGTCCACCAGTAACGGTAATCCTGGGCTGGTGATGACACGAGGGGTTAAATTTCTGGGATTTTGTGTCCCGACCCCGACAACCACGGAGGAAGAAGAAGACTATGATCCGAAGGGAAAGGAGGAGACAAGTTCTGATGAAGAGGAGACCACACTACTTCAACCTGGGGACATGCACGTGGAGTTCAAGAAGTCAAGTCTTCCTAATAAAGCAAAGATACCCAAGATCGAGTTTATCCCTTTTCGTCTCTTGCAGGAAAACAAATAGGAACTATGTAAAAGGATATTATGGCTTGAGCGGGAGATCGAGGACTTAAGGGAGAAAAATTCTATCCTCAAGCGCAAACGGAGGAAGAAGGATACCACATCAACAACTCCATCATCACCACCTCTGAAGAAAGAAACATAAACACATGGGTGATAACCCACAAGTATAGGGGATCAAAATAGTTTTTGAGGGTAGAGTATTCAACCCAAATTTATAGATTTGACACAAGGGGAGCCAAAGAATATTTGTAAGTATTAGCGGTTGAGTTGTCAATTCAACCACACCTGGAGATTAATTATCTGCAGCAAAGTGATTAGTAGCAAAGTAGTATGATAGTTTTGATAGCAGTAGCAATAGTAACAGTAATAGTGATAGCAATAGTTTTGTAGGAAGTGCAACAGTAGCGATAGCAGTAGTAACTTAGCAGAAACAATATAAGATAAATTCGTAGGCATTGGATCGGTAATTTTTTGGATGATATTCATCATGTGACAGTCATAACCTAGGGCGATACGGCACTAGCTCCAGTTCATAAATATAATGTAGGCATGTATTCCGTAAATAGTCATACGTGCTTATGGAAAGAACTTGCATGACATCTTTTGTCCTACCCTCCCATGGCAGCGGGGTCCTATTGGAAACTAAGGGATATTAAGGCCTCCTTTTAATAGAGAACCGAAACAAAGCATTAACACACGGTGAATACATGAACTCCTCAAACTACAGTCATCACCGGGAGTGGTCCCGACTATTGTCACTCCGGGGTTACTGGATCATAACACGTAGTAGGTGACTATAACTTGCAAGATCGGATCTAGAACATGGATATAATGGTGATAACATAAACGGTTCAGATCTGAAATCCTGGCACCCGGGCCCAAAGTGACAAGCATTAAGCATGGCAAAGTCATAGCAACATCAATCTCAGAACATAGTGGATACTAGGGATCAAGCCCTAACAAAACTAACTCGATTACATGATGAATCTCATCCAACTCCTCACTGACCGGTGAGCCTACGAAGGAATTACTCACTCCCGGTGGGGAGCATCATGGAATTGGCGATGGAGAAGGGTTGGTGATGACAAAGAACGAAGACCCCCCTCTCCGGAGCCCCAAACGGAATCCAGATCTGGCCTCCCGATAAAGAACAGGAGGTGGCGGCGGCTCCGTCTCGTGGAACACGATAATTCTTTCTCCCTGATTTTTTTCTCCGAAAATGTGGTTTTATAGTATCAGGGGTGTCGTCTGCGGGGCCACCAGGTGTGGACAACCCACCTGGCCGCGCCTGGGGGGGGGGGGGCAGGCGCGCCCTGGTGGGTTGTGCCCACCGAGGTGCTCCCCCCAGGTAACTCTTGGCTCCAGAAATTCTCTTTTATTGTATAAAAAATCCTCGCAAAGTTTCGTTCCATTCCGAGAACTTTTATTTCTGCACAAAAACAACACCATGGTAGTTCTGCTGAAAACAACGTCAGTCCGGGGTTAGTTTCATTCAAATCATGCAAATTAGAGTCCAAAACAAGAGGAAAAGCATTAGGAAAAGTAGATACGTTGGAGACGTATCAACTCCCCCAAGCTTAAACCTTTGCTTGTCCTCAAGCAATTCAGTTGATAAACTGAAAGTGAAAAAGAAAAATGTTTATGAACTCTTTTGCTCTTGTTTGCATAAATAAGCTTAAACAACACCCAGGTTTTCAGCCAACATTATAACTAACCATGTCGACAATAACTCTTAAAAATTATATTAACTCATATCAATGACATAATCAGCTAGCGATCAATAATAAGATATCTCAAACGGCAACATGTTATCAAAACAACCATGATATAATATGACAATAATGGTATCTCGCTAGCCCTTTCCGAGACCGTAGAACATAAATGCAGAGCACCTCCAAAGTTCAAGCAGCGACTACACATTGTAATTCATGGTAGAAAAGATCTAGTCATGATGCACCCAACATTAGCTACACACAATGCATCAGCATGACAACAGTGCTCTCAGGTTCTGGTGCTTATTTTAGAAGGTGATGACACAACATAAAAGTAAATAGATAGTCCCTTCACAGAGGGAAGCAGTGATTTGCAAAGGTGCCAGAGCTCAAGTTTTTTGAAAATAGAGGAAAATGATATTTTGAGACATGCACCCTTCATATTCACTTCACGACTATCAGTTATCAATATCTCCCATGCTAAGCACGCTAGTGGCGGTCCCAAGCAAAAAAGTAAAGGTTATGACTCCATTGGGAGTTTTTGTTTGATTATTTGAGAGATCATTTCTTTTTGCAATTTGGGACTGGGCATCCCTATTACCGCCCTTTTCTCGTGCAATGGCGAGTGAATAAACACTCGATCTGAGAATAACCCGCTTAGCATGGAAGATACCTACCACCTCCTGTTGTTCCATGAATGATCTAGGCACACAAAAAGGATATTTATTTGAAGTTTTTAGAGGTGGCACATGCAAATTTACTTGGAACGACAAGGTAATACCGCATATAGGTAGGTATGGTGGACTCATCTGGAATAATTGGGATTTAAGGATTTTGATGCACAAGCAGTATTCCCGCTTTGTACAGGCGAAGGCTAGCAAATAGGTTGGGAAGCGGCCAGCTGGAGAGCAACAACGGTCATGAACATGCATTATGCATAAGTAACATTGGACACTAGCATGAGTAGGATATGAACACCATGAACATAAATATCATAGAGGCTATGTTGGTTTTGATTCAACTACATGCATGAACATGTGCCAAGTCAGGCCACTCAAATATTCAGAGGAGGATACCATATCATCATACTACATCACAATCATTATAATGCAATGTTGACATCCAAGATAAATCATTATCCACTCCTAGCTACTTATGCATGGCATGAGAAACTATAATCTCTAATTGTCATTGCAAACATGTTTGATCATAATGGGCTGAATCATGGATACTAGGTTAAACATATTTACAAAAACAGAACAAGTTGAGTTCATACCCGTTTCTCTCTGCCACGGCCAGTTCATCAAATATCTTCATTATTGCCTTTCACTTGCACGACCGAACGATGTGAAAATAATAATAGTGCAAGAGTGTCGTGGACTAAGCTGGAATCTGCAAACATTTTATTCAACAGGAGAAGACAAGGTAAAATGGGCTCTTTGTTAGATCAACAATAATGCATATGAGAGCCACTCAACATTTTCATCGTGGTATTCTCCTTGGTAAGACTCAATAAAAAGAAAAGAAGTTCAGTGAAACACATTGAAATATTTTTGGAGTTTTTGGTTTTCTAGAACAAGCAAATAAAAAGGGAAAAACAAAAACGAGAAAAACTATTTACACGGGAAAGCTCCCAACAAGCAAAAGAAGAACAAGGAAATCTTTTTGGGTTTTCTTTTAAGTAGTACTACTAAGCATGCATGGAAAGTAAACTAACTACAACTAATTCTTTTTGGTTTTTCTAAGATTTTTCAAACACACAAGAAGAAAGCGAGAAAATAAATTTAGCATGGATAATACAATGGAAAAGTGTGAACACCGACAGCCGAAATGTGTGAAGATGAATGTAAAGTCGGTGAGAAACACGTACTCCCCCAAGCTTAGGCTTTTGGCCTAACTTGGTAAACAGTCAGTAGCCTGGGTAGTAGCCGGGCTGCTGAGGAGCGGGCATCCACTGATCCCATTGCTGAGGCTCCTCCTCTGCCGCAGCCTGGTCGTTCTGGTAGGCGATGATATCTGCAGGCATAATCCTATATCCGCCCCTGGCAACAGGATCAAACAAAGCAGGTGCAGGCAATGGGATAATATCACGAGTGTTCACACTAAAAACCAAGTTATACGGAATGGGAATGTTAGGGAAATCTCGTGCAACAAAACGATGGTGTTCCATAGCTGCGCGATCTAGGTAGACCTTGGTCAAAGGGTAATCATGAGGGCGTATCTCAGCATTGAAGCGAACCGCCAAGCGAGTAGCGAAAATGCCACCATGTATTTTACCCTTGGACTTATTAATGTGGTGGTGACGTGCCACAATAGCTCCCAAGCTATAAGTGTTGTCGCCCTCTAGTGCACGACGTAAAACAGCAAGGTCTGGCAAACTCAGTTTACCCACCTTCTCTCTAGCAAGCAAACATTTTGCAATGAAAATAGCAAAATAATGAACAGCAGGAAAATGCAAGCCAGCAGCAGTGGTACCCGACACCCCTCTCTCATCACCCACTGTCAGAGTACGATAAAAGCTTTCAAACTCTGCGAGTCTTGGCTCCACCAAACTACCATCAGAAGGAAGCAAGCATATTTCACAAAATTCAGTAAGTGGTATCTAATGGGGTTCAGCATATAAATCAAACTGCACTTCAGGGGGGTTATTCCTAGGAAGGTAATTAAAACTTTGAACAAAGATGTTTGTGAGGAGATGATACTGTTCACATTCAGCTGCGATGAAGTCGGTGAGGCCGGCATTAGCAGCATATTGTGTAAACTCTTGAAGGATTCCAGCCTCTTCCATGAACGGGGTATGCGGCCATTCGCACGGCCGTACTTCCGCCAACCTCCGGGGGTGGAGGTCACTATCAGATGACTCCCCAATTACTTCCTTGGAGTTCTTCTTGGAAGCAAACTTCCTAAAGATATTCATCTTTTTCCTATGAACAAAATTCTGAAATTTTTAGTCCACAAATTTCTCTCAACAAAACTTTGCAAAATCGATAGCAACTACTCATAGGGATACATAGAGGCCAAAGCAAGCATTCAAACTACTTAAAACTCTAAGAATTCAACATGCAAGCTCATCTACAGCAGCACCAAGAGTAGCTAATTATTCAAAATATAAACAACTAAAACAAAAACTAATTGGACAAACGGAGGAGTCACATACCAAGCAACAATCCCCCGAAACAATTTTGGAAACGGAGCTTCGAGCAAAGAGATCGAAATCCGTAGGTTTGAGAGCAAGAACACGGGAGAGAGAGCAATAGTGAATTTTTTCTGGAGGTAGGTGATGATGTGGTGTAAAGAAATAAGTGAGGGGCCCACGTGGGGACCACAACCCACCAGGGCGCGCCTGGGGGTCCTGGCGCACCCAGGTGGGTTGTGCCCACCTGGTGCACCTCCCTCTGATATTATTTGCACCAGAAATTCTTAAATATTCAGAAAAAAATCGTATTAAAATTTCAGAGAATTCTGAGAAGTTTTATTTTTGGGTCATTTTTTTATGGCACGGGAAATTCAGAAAACAGACAAAACATGTCATTTTATTTTATTTAACTAATGAAAAAAGAAAACTAAAAGGTAGGGACAGAAGGTAGTGCTTACTAAATTCATCAACTTCATACCTCTCAAAAATGATCCATTAATAAGGTTGATCAAGTCTTATTAACAACCACTTTCGATTAGCATGAAACCGAAGAACTTTCACAAATCACTAAGTTACCTCAACGGGGATATGAATCTCCCCAACAATAAGCATTTCATATTTCTTTTTAACAGTAGGTAGAGGTAGTTGAAAACTTCCAATAGTGATTGTCGGAGATGATTCAATAACATTAATACCATTCACTTGGAATTGTTTCTTCGGAAAGTGCACCGTATGCTCATTACCATTGATATGAAAAGTGACCTTGCTTTTATGGCAATCAATAACAGCCCCTGTAGTATTCAAGAAGGGTCTACCAAGGATAATCGACATGTTGTCATCCTCGAGCATCTCAAGTATAACAAAGTCAGTCAAAATAGTAACATTAGCAACAACAAGGGCACATCCTCACAAATACCGATAGGTATGGCAGTTGACTTGTCAGCTATTTGCAAAGATATTTCAGTAGGTGTGAGTTTATTCAAATCAAGTCTTTTGTATAAAGAGAAAGGCATAACACTAACACCAGCTCCTAAATCACATAAAGCAGTTTTCACATAATTCTTTTTGATGGAGCAAGGTATAGTTGGTATTCCTGGGTCTCCAAGTTTTTTAGGTACTCCATCCTTAAAAGTATAATTAGCAAGCATGGTGGAGATTTCATCTTCCGGTATTTTTCTTTTATTAGTGATGATGTCTTTCATATACTTTGCATAAGGAGGCATTTTCAGGATATCGGTCAAGCGAGTACGCAAAAAGACTGGCCTCAGCATTTCAGCAAAGCGTTCAAATTCTTCATCATCTTTCTTTTTAGTTGACTTGGGTGGAAAAGGCATAGGTTTTTGAACCCACGATTCTCTTTCTTTACCGTGTTTTCTAGCAACAAAGTCCCTTTTACCATATCGTGTATTCTTGGGTTGTGGGTTATCAAGATCAACAACTGGTTCTATTTCAACATCATTATCTGGTTCTTTTTCATTATTTGGTTGGGTGTCTTCACGGACATCAGCATTATCTTTTTCATTATCACTAGGCAGATGTTCATTACCAGATTGAGTTTCAGCATCAGAAATAGAAACATCATTATCTTTATCAGGAGGTGTCGTGGGTTTGTCACGGCAGGTGCCCTAGCAAAAGGACTTAGGTGTGGAGCCATCGCAGCTAGGTTAGCTTGAAGGGGTTAAAATGGGACAAAGGACACAGAGAGTTTACCCAGGTTCGGCCCCTCTCAGCGAGGTAAAAGGCCTACTCCTGCTTTAGGTTGCATTGCGTGGGTTTCGATTACCAGGGAGCGAATACGCTTGACCCAGTTCTCGACTTGTTGTTTCTTGTCTTAACCCGCCGCCGGGTCACCCCTTTATATACACAGGTTGATGCCCGGCGGCTTACAGAGTCCCGACCGTCTCATACACAACGTGTCCGGCTCGGAGACTAACTAAGCTTGCCTCATGATACAAGTTACACACATGGCGGCTTATCCTCTTGGGCCTCAAGTTGCCTCTGGGCCTCGGGCCTTCACTAGGCTTGCTTCATAACCCGCCATCTTCGTCCTTGAGTCGCCAGCGGTACGACCCGGCCCCTCCTGGGCGGGTCATACCCAATAGTTATATCCCCAACATTAGGCCCCAGGTTGATTTGAACTTGTTCACGTCAATCTTCATCATCTTGACTTAGCAAAATCTTCCATCATCTGCTCAGTGTAGCCCGCCATGATGTCATCTCACAAAAACTTGGTAACCCGCCATGACGTCATCATGCATTAACTTCACATAGAGCCTAGTATATCTCAACGGATCTTTGTTTTAATGGATATCCTGAAAATCAAGGCATCTGCATAACCTCATAACCATTTTTTGCCCTCCTCGATTCCCGCGCATGTCATCTGCTCATTGCCTTATAAATAGGGAGGGGGTCCTTGTCTTCACTTTTTTCCCCTCGCCTCCTCGTCTTCGTCTTCCTCCTCGTGACTTCTCTGCAGACCCGAGCTCCGCCACTGCCGACCTCCATCCGCTGCACCAACTCAGGCCGCTGCATCGACCTGACTAGACCAGAGAACGCCGGCGTGCCACCGCTGTCTACAGCATCAGTAAGTATTCCTCCTCGCACATAGCAGATCTCCATTAGGGTTTGCCTAGTTCATCGAAGTTCTTCCCTGTTCTTCTTTTTCTTCCTTAGATCGAGTAGTTTTAATCTGAATATGAGACCAAACTTATGCAGAAGCAGTTTAGCGTTTGTTTTCAATATCAGAATATATCCCCATTTGTAACAGATCTCATCTGAGTACCCAAACTTTTCTGCCGCCGCCACCTTAGGTTTAGAATTTATTTCATTTCCTGAGCTGCTGCAGATCCAAATTCACAGCACCAATCTGTAGAATCTGTTTGTTCCACACTTAGCCATTCCTCACTTGTAGATCTAAAATATGACGACTGGTCGGGCGGCTTAACTGAGAAACCGTAACCCGCCATGCACCATTAGTCCCCTTGTTAAGCTGCTAATAGATATATCTGCATAACTCAATGCCATCTTCCGGCTTAACATGTTGGCTCTTTATAGCACTTTATTTTTGAATCAATTAGCCCACTTAACAGCATAATCTTAAGCCGGCAATATTTCCTTTGTAGTCAAGAAATGGCGAAAACCAAAACTGTCACTTCATGCAACTGGGTCGCTTCCCGGGTCACCGAGCAAGCATTGAATGAACATGTGGAGATAGGCGTCTTGGCTGCAAAGGACGTCATTTAGTGGAGAGCTAGGCACATAAACTATCCCTGAGCCAAAAGAGGGCGAAGTCATTGTCTTCACTGATCATATGCTCCGGGGTTTTACCCCATCCGGCTCGAAGTTTTTCCATGACGTGCTGCACTTCTTCCAACTTCACCCACAAGATATCGCACCCAACTCTGTTTCAAACATCTGCAACTTCCAAGTTTTTTGCGAGGTTTATCTTCAATAAGAGCCCACTGTCAAACTGTTCAGGGAATTTTATTACTTGAACCGGCAGATCGAGTTCACAGACGGACCCAGCCTAGAGTTAGGCGGAATTTCAATTCAAAGGCGGAAAGAAGCTACTTTCCCAGCTGCCAAGCTGCCCAGCCATCCCAAGGACTGGAACCAAACTTGGTTCTACTGTCAAGACACATCTCCGTAGGGTGAAAACCCCCTACTGGGTTATCGCGAACACCGGCTCAGCAACCAACAATCACTCCCGGATCGGATCAGCACCAAGGAACGGGCCAAATATGCACCCACCTTTTCCAAAATCAGAGCCTTCATGGCTAACGGCTTAACCAGCATCGACCTTGTTCGATGCTGGGTTTCATGCAGAATCTTACCTTTAAGCCGCCGACCCAGTTTAATGTGTGAATATACCGACGACTTGAAAGACCCGCTACGCCACTGCCAGCTAGAGATGACTAAAGAAGATATCAATAATATGACCAAGTCTTTGCTGAATGAGAGCTTAGCAGACTATAGCAAAGCCGGACTGAACCCTTTCTGCATTCTCAACCAGCCACCACCTGTAAGCCTTTAAATTATTTCCGGTTTAAACATTCTCTTTTACTTGAACTGTTGTCTTATCATCAGCTTTTATCCCCACAGGCCGATTCTCCTTTCTGGAAGAGGAAATTGGAGAAGCCGGTCAAGAAGACCCAGATAAAAACCAAGGCTAAAAAGCCTGCCAAGAAGAAGACCAGCCCCTCCGAGTTATTTAACTTGGATGATGATGATGATGATGATGAGTCAGAGGTAGAACTTGACTCTCTTGGCTCATTTTTTATACATCTTATTCACAATGATCATTACCAGGATGATGCGGAGGCCAGCCGCGCAGATGATGAAGAGGTAATCACCCTTTCCTCCGGCTCAGAACCTCTGCGGAAACAAAAACCTCGACAAGCAAGCCGGAAAGTAAGATTTTCTCACCCTTTAGCTCACTTGGATCCCAACTTTCTTTTGAAGAAACAGCAACATGCATTTCGCCGTACGACCTAAAACAGTGGAGACGGGAATCTCTCCTCCGGCTTACCAAACACATCGGTCCCTCGCAAACGCAAAGCAGAGGTTTCATCTTTTCTTGACTTAACTTACCCAAAGGTGGGTCTTATGTGACAACCACTTAACCCTTCAGACTCAAATTATCAGGGCACATCTCATTCTTCTTCTGGCAATTCAACCAGGACTCACATTCCGGTTTTCAAGACCGTGCCTGGGTGAGAATGTTAAGTCTTATTTGCTTTCCATCTCATACTCAATCATCATATTAATCTTGTCTTGTACTTTATTTCTTAGTGCTATGGCCAAGCCTGGCAAAATGCAGAAGGTGAACAAGCCAGCTGACAACCCTACTGAGCCGGAGAAGCAGACAACAGAAGCTTCTCACCAGACTGCTGAGGCCGATGAGCCGCCACCAGAGGAGCATCGTGTTGTTATGGATTCCATGGATGCTGACCCGGCCGCATCTACGCCACCAAGTCCCATCAAGCCTGCTGAAGAAAAGGCTGATGACATTGTAGTTACTAGGACCCGTTATGTAGAGCCGGGCCGCCCCACAGTGCTAGCAAAACATAGCGCCAAGAAGGAATTTTCCGCCGCTGATAAAGGCAAATGGAAGCTGGACATAGAAGGTTATGCCCAATTCAATGCTCAGGAGATCCATGCGGGCTATTTAAACCGCCTCCACACTAGCCGTGATTTTGAAGCCGGCTTAGTGAACTTAATGAAAGAGCATTTTGAGGTAAATACTAAAAACTCCTTGTACACATATCTATCAGCCGCCAAGTTTATTGAATATGAAAACTTGAATATGTTGTAGACTTAAATGCCCTTTTTGATCATACAGCTATGTCATAGGCATGTGTAGTCTGCAAAATGAGTAATAGTAGCCCCCAAGGGCCGACTTAAAACTGTCAAATTAAGCCGGGACTTAAATTTTGAAGTAATCAATTTTGCACTTGTAGCTCCCCAAGGGCTGGCTTAAAACTGACAAGTTAAACCGGGACCTCAATTTTGTAGTAATCAATTTTGCACTTGTAGCCCCCAAGGGCCGGCTATAGTCATAACAGCTTAGCCGGGCCATCATAGCCTTGTCTTCAAAAAAGAGCAATGTGCATTAGCCCCCAAGTGTCAAGTGCGATACTTGTATTGTGCTTGAGACTTCAAACAAGATAATTATAATATGATCTATCTATTATATTTGCAGGCTGAGCTTAACATGAAAGATTCCCAAGTTGCTGATCTTCGCCAGAACATCTCCACTCAACAATCTGCAACTTCCAAGGCCCAGTCAGAACTAAAAACTGCCTTGGAAGAAATGGAGAAATTGAAGCAAGATTTCAAAGCTGATAGGAGTAGCTGGGATTTTGAGAGGACGGCTCTATTAAAAAGAGCGGAAGAAGTTGAAGCTGCGCTTAAACTGGTTACCGAAGAGCTGTCCGGCTTAAAGCGCCAGATCAATAACATGACAGCTGCTATCTTCAGTAAGCAACAATGTACTTCAATCTTTCCGTATCAATTTATATCAACTATTACCCGGCTTACCAATATTTTGTCATTGCTGCAGGCCCGAGAAGCTCCAGCCTTGGTCAAGATATGTGCCTCAAACTCAAAGCCACATACACTCTTGTGGAGCAGTTGTATAGTGGCACTCAACGAGCCATCTCTGCCGCCTTACACAAAAAGTCACCGCCTTCTCTCATCAAGGAAGTGCTGGAGAAGCTATTTGTACTGCCACAAAGGATCGAAGAGTTGAAGTGATCAGCCACTAGGGCCGGTGCTATTACTGCATTGAGCTAGGCAAAGGCGTGGCAAGCCGAACTTGACCCGGAGGAACTAGCCACCGACTGCCCAAGTTTGAAAGAAGACGGGTCTCCCTTCAGTGCTGAAGACTTCACAAAAATAGTAAGGGAGATGCGTCCTCTGGCAAGCAAACTGGTTGAGGAGACTGATTTGTCCATTTATCAAGCGGTGTATGATGCTGACAACAAGAAAGTGAAGGCGCCGGTTCATGATGCCGTGGATCTCATCCCACCAACACGTAAGCATACCTTCGCTCCTGACATTGACCCGTCTGAATTTATCGATGATGAAGCTGAGTTTCAAGCCTTGACTGGCATCGATTGGTCATCACCTAACTTCCAGATGACGGAGGAAGAAGAAAAACTGGCGCAGGATGACCCGGAAGCCCCAACCTGCCAAGACTAGGAGACTTGATCCATGGGGCGGTTCTTTAATCCGCATCATCATACTGTGCTTTTAAGAACACTATCATTCAGGCTCGTGAAGCCATGTAATAGGCTAGATGAAAACACCATGATCTGTCATGCCATCGTGCATGTTTATGCGTATAACATTTTGAGCCGCCCGATCTGACATTGATGATCTGCTGCTTATGCTCATAATGTTGTCAATAATGCTGATCATGTTATCATAAGCCCTGCACACAAGTAAAACAACATGTACCCTGGTAGTTTACCCCAGGGCGGGTCATAATACCCCATGTAAAATCTACGGGTGACTGTATAGTCCATAACCAGGGCGAGTTTATCAAAACCTCGTATATTCATAATAAGTAAATATCATACCTGTGATATTTGTTCATATTGTCGGCTTACCACGCCACATGCAGTAAGGGTCACAACCCAAAGACATAGAGCTCAACGCTCAAAGTACATAAACAGAGCATACTGGCGACTCATCGTCCAAAGCCAGACCGGGTTATTAGCACTCCAGTTATACTCAAATATGAGTCATAAGAATCAAGGCTACATAGCCTTAATCAATTTTTAAACCATATATCAATATGGTATATAAAGGTATGAACCCAAACAAAGTTCAAAAACAAATAACAAAAAATCAAGGCTTTCATAGGCGGCCAAGCCTCAATACCAAGTGCTTTTCATGGGCTGCATAGCCACTAACTTAATCCTTCATTCAAACCTGTAAGCCGGGCCTCACATGACCAACCGCCGTGTTAACTTTGACAAGTTCAGGGTCTTAATAAGATTGACTGTCAAGAGTTCGGCGGGTCATTCCAGGATTACCTGGGCGGAGTGGCAGACGTACAAGGCAGGATCAACTGAAATTTTGGTGTGTACACCTGGCGTTTTAAGCCAATCAAAAGGGTTATCAAAGCTATGTTCAATGAACAGGGAGCCCCCAAGTGATATATATTGAGCCGTCAAGGCAGGGTACCTATGTTTGAGCTGTGCTCTGTAACAGACTCTCTTTGGTCCCTTTAACCCGGGCAGCAAGACCCCAAGTGGGTTGTAGCAACGGCGTTCAAGTCGGATTAATAGGGTAGTCACAGCTATGCTCAACGAGCAGGAATCCCCCAAGTATTTTGTAATCAAGGTGTACAAGCCGGATCAAGAGGGTAGTCATAGCTATGCTCAATGAGCGGGAAGCCCCCAAGTGATCTAATGAACTAACAATAAAGACTCAGATACTCAGAAATGAAACGACAGAGGCCCTGAATTATCAGGGATGCCAGCTTTATTATACTTGATCATAATATATACATGGATAAAAATATGTACAACACGAGAACCAGTGGTTCAGGTGAAATAAGGCCGAAGATGAGCAATGTTCCACGGCCGGCAGGTCTCCTCCTCAGATGTACGTGAGTCTATGTGATCTCGAATGTCAATGAGATAGTATGATCCGTTGTTCAAGTTTTTGCTGACCACAAAGGGTCCTTCCCAAGGTGGGGATAGTTTATGCATGTCTATCTGATCCTGGATGAGCCGGAGCACCAGGTCACCTTCTTGAAAGGTGCGAGTCTTGACCCGGCGGCTGTGGTAACGACGTAGATCCTGCTGGTAAATTGCCGAACGAGCCGCCGCAAGGTCGCGCTCCTCATCTAGAAGATCAAGAGCATCCTGACGTGCTTTTTCATTATCAGCTTCAACATAAGCCGCCACACGGGGCGAGTCGTGATGGATGTCACTTGGGAGAACCGCCTCTGCTCCATAAACCACGAAGAACGGCGTGTAACCCGTAGATCTGTTGGGGGTAGTATTGATACTCCATAGCACTGAAGGCAACTCCTCAACCCAACAACCCGGCGTCCTCTGCAAAGGGACCATAAGCCGGAGTTTTATACCTCTCAAGATTTCTTGATTGGCTCTTTCAGCTTGGCCATTGGACTGGGGATGGGCCACGGATGAAACATCAAGGCGAATATGTTCACATTGACAAAATTCTTTCATTGCCCCTTTAGATAGATTAGTACCATTATCAATGATGATACTATGAGGGTACCCAAAACGAAAGATCACCTTTTTAATGAATTGAACCACCGTCGCTGCATCACATTTGCTGACCGGGTTAGCTTCAACCCATTTTGTAAACTTGTCAACTGCCACCAATAGGTGGGGCTTTTTATCCTTGGATCGCTTAAAAGGCCCAACCATATCAAGCCCCCAGACTGCAAATGGCCAAGTTATTGGAATCATCCTTAGTTCCTGAGCCGGCACATGGGCTCGTCTTGAAAATTTCTGACAACCATCACATTTACTGACCAAATCCTCTACATCAGCATGAGCCGTCAGCCAATAGAACCCATGAAGAAAAGCCTTAGCTACTAGAGACTTAGAGTCGGCATGATGACCACAATCTCCTTCATGAATCTCTCATAGAATCTCACGGCCCTCCTCAGGAGAAACACAATGTTGAAATGCCCCTATGACACTGCATCGGTGCAACTCTCCATTGACAATAGTCATTGACTTAGACCGCCGGGTTATCTGCCTGGCCAAAGTTTCATCATCAGGTAACTCGCCCCGGGTCGTATAAGCCAAATATGGAACAGTCCAATCAGGAATAGCGTGAAGAGCCGCCACCAATTGTGCCTCCGGGTCAGGAACAACAAGATCTTCCTCTGTAGGCAATTTGACTGAGGGGTTGTGCAAAATATCAAGGAAAACATTAGGTGGTACCGGCTTATGCTAGGATCCCAACCGGCTTAACGCATCATCCGCCTCATTTTCCTACGGTCAACATGTTCCACTTGATAACCCTTGAAGTGGCCAGCAATAACATCCACCTCTCAGCGATAAGCCGCCATGAGTGGGTCCTTGGAATCCCAAGTGCCTGAAACTTGCTGAGCCACCAAGTCTGAGTCGCCAAAACACCTCACCCGGCTTAGATTCATCTCCTTAGCCATCCGAAGACCGTGGAGCAAGGCCTCATACTCAGCTGCATTATTAGTGCAAGGGAACATCAACCTTAAAACATAACAAAATTTATCACCTCGTGTGGAAGCCAAAACAACTCTAGCCCCTGAGCCTTCCAACTGCCTGGATCCATCAAAATGAATAGTCTAATATGTGTTATCTGGCTTTTCCTCAGGAATCTGCAACTCTGTCCAGTCAATGATGAAGTCCACAAGTGCTTGAGACTTGATAGCTGTCTGAGGCCTATATTTCAAACCATGGGGTCCCAACTCAATGGCCCACTTGGCTACATGGCCGATTGCTTCTCTGTTTTGAATAATATCCCCCAAAGGAGCAGAGCTGATCACAGTGATAGGATGACCCAGAAAATAATGCTTCAGCTTGCGACTGGCCATAAATACCCCATACACCAGCTTCTGCCAATGCGGGTACCTTTGCTTGGACTCAATCAATACCTCATTGACATAATAAACTGGCCACTGAACCATATATTCTTTGCCCATCTCCTTTCTTTCAACAACAATCGCCACACTGATGGCTTGACTGTTAGCAGCAACATACAGAAGCAAGGGCTCCTTCTCAATAGGAGCTGCAAGGACTGGCGGCTCAGCCAATTGTTTTTTCAGCACCTCAAATGCCTCATTAGCAGCATTACTCCAGACAAAGTTATCAGTTTTCTTCATCATCTGATACAGAGGGATGGCCTTCTCTCCCAAACGTCTTATAAACCGGCTCAATGCCACAATACGACCCGCCAGGCGCTGAACATCATTAATGCAGGCCGGCTTAGCCAATGAAGTAATCGCCTTGATCTTCTCCGGGTTAGCCTCGATGCCATGCTTAGAGACCAAAAACCCAAGAGCTTGCCTGCTGGCATGCCAAAGACACATTTATCTAGGTTAAGCATCATCTTGTAGACCTGGATATTGTCAAAGGTCTCCTTCAAATCATCTATCAAGGTCTCCTTCTGCCTGGATTTCACAACAATATCATCCACATAAGCTTGAACATTGCGCCCAATTTGGTTATGAAGGAAATTCTGAACACAACGCTGATAAGTCGCCTGGGTACTCTTGAGCCCAAAAGGCATAGATACATAGCAGAAGGCTCCAAAGGGAGTGATGAAAGCTGTCTTGTCCTGGTCCTTAACTGCCATCTTGATCTGATGATAACCAGAGTAAGCATCCAAAAAACTCAAACGCTCACAACCCTTCGTAGCATCGATGATCTGATCAATACGAGGGAGAGCAAAAGGATCAGCCGGACATGCCTTATTAAGGTCTGTGTAATCCACACACATATGCCACGTGCCATTTTTCTTAAGCACCAGCACCGGGTTAGCCAACCACTCAGGATGAAAAACTTCAACAATGAACCCAGCCGCCAAGAGCCGGGCCACTTCTTCACCGATGGCCTTACGCCTTTCTTCCTTAAAACGACGAAGGAATTGCTTAACTGGCTTAAATTTTGGATCAACATTGAGAGTGTGCTCAGCAAGTTCCCTCGGTACACCTGGCATGTCTGAAGGCTTCCATGCAAAGATGTCCCGGTTCTCACGGATGAACTCGATGAGCGTGCTTTCCTATTTTGGATCCATATTAGCACTAATGCTGAACTGCTTGGATGAGTCGCCAGGAACTAAGTCAACCACCTTAGTGTCATCCGCCGATTTAAACTTCAACAAAGGTTCATGCTCAGTAGTTGGCTTTTTCAAGGGGGTCATATCTGCCAGGTCAACATTGTCTTTGTAGAATTTCAACTCCTCTGTTGCACAAGCGGATTCAGCATAAGCAGCATCACCTTCTTCACACTCCAAAGCTATCTTCCTGTTGCCATGTACCGTGATGGTGCCCTTATAACCTGGCATCTTGAGCTGCAGATAGACATAACAAGGCCGTTCCATAAACTTGGCGTAAGCCGGCCGTCCAAACAGGGCATGATAAGGACTCTTGATCTTAACGACCTCAAAGGTTAACTTTTCGGCCCTGTAATCATGCTCATCACCAAAAGCCACCTCCAATGTTATCTTACCCACTGGATACGCTGACTTACCAGGCACCACTCCATGAAAGACGGTAGAAGACAGCTTAAGATCTTTATTAGTCAATTCCATGCAGCGAAAAGTATCATAATAAAGGATATTGATACTGCTGCCTCCGTCCATGAGCACTTTTGTAAACTTGTATCCTCTAACCTGAGGAGCCACCACCAAAGCCAGCTGACCCGGATTGTCAACCCGGGGCGGGTGATCCTCACGGCTCCATACAATAGGCTGCTCAGACCATCGCAAGTATCGAGGAACCGCCAACTCAACCGCATTCACTACCCGCTTATGAATCTTCTGATCTCATTTGCACAAACTTGTGGTAAACACATGATATTAACCACTGTTCAGCTGCTTCGGATTACTCTGATAACCAGATTTCTGCTGCTGATTTCCTTGATTAGACTACTGATTAAAACCACCTTGATTGCCTTGGCCCTAGAATCCAGAGTTTGAACCGCCACCTCCAAAGCCGTGCCCCTGTGAGCCAGATCCTGACCCGCCATGCGGGCCATGATGGTCCTGATAAAAACCTGAATTTCGGTACTCCTTCATGATGAAACAATCTTTCCACATATGGGTAGCCGGCTTATCCGGGGTGCTATGCTTTGGGCAAGGCTGATTCATCACCGCCTCAATATTGAACTTTGGCCCACCAAGCCAGGGTGCGAACGTATTCCCCTTACGATGCTGATTATTGTTCTGAGGATTAGTGTTAGCCACAAAATCTGAATCGTCATCGGCCTTGCACTTGCCATTATTACCCTGACCTGCCGTATTGTGCTGCTGCCCCTTTCCATTGCCATTCTTCTTCCCCTTTCCAACCTTCTCCTCATCAGACTCTGGATCCTTGGTACTATCAGAGTCGACATACTTGACATGAGCCACCATGAGCTCCCCCATATCATTGCAGTGGCGCTTAAGCCTCCCCAGCTTCTGTTTGAGGGGAAGGAAACAGCAATTTTTCTCCAACATGAGGACAGCTGAACCGGCGTTAATACTGTCCGAGGAATGAATAATGGCCGAGACCCGGCACACCCAATGGGTTGTTGACTCGCCTTCACCCTGGACACAAGTGTCTAAATCAATAATCGACATAGGCTGTTTGCACGTGTCCTTGAAATTCTGGATAAAACGCGCCTTCAATTCAGCCCATGAACCAATGGAGTTAGAGGTCAATCCTTTCAACCAAGTACGCGCTGGCCCATCCAACATCATGGTGAAAAATTTAGCACATGCAGCATCACTGACATCCACCATCTCCATGGCCATCTGATAGCTTTCAATCCAAGCCTCAGGGGGCTGATCCGCCGTGTAATTAGGCACCTTGCAAGGTCATCCTTGGGCAGACGCTCATTACGTAAAGTCGGTACTAGGCACAGCACATCAAGGGTTCTAGAGGTTACTCCGGCCTCCATAGACACCGATGGGTAAACCGGAGATCGTTGTTGAGCTGCCAGTTGAGCCGCCAGTTCAGCCTCTCGACGTGTGTAAGTGCATCTAGTGCCCCTTAGTGATTTTGGTGTATTGAAGACTTATAGGTTAAGGGACTAATGTGTTTGTGAGTATACACAGGTCTATAAGTCTATGACGAGTTTGATATTTACAGAGAAAGTCGACCCCTAAAAATGAATGTCTTCAACTGAAGACTTTGAAAGTGAAGAAATTTGTGTGACCATGAAGACTTAATATTCATGCGAGGAATATGAAGCGTGAAGACTTTTGTTTTCGTAGTTTTGTTTTTCTCTTTCTTGAGTCATAGGAAACACCATACTGTTAAAGGGGGTCGAGGAAAAACTAAGGAAAAGTTTCCAAGTGATGCTCATCTCAAAATCCTACACCTACCAATCCTTTCGAGTGAAGCCATTGGAAATCTCATACAGTTTAGTCAATTTCTTCAGTGACAGAGACGAAGATCTTCTGGTCTCTGAGGAATTTGTTCTGACTGAGGAGTTAGGAATTCGCCAATGCGGATTGCCTACAAGTGAGGAACATGATAGCCCTGAGGAATTCGATAGTCAAATTTTCGACCGTTACTGTGCTATGCGCCAGCTGTCTCAAAATATCTATCCACCTAACGGTCATATCATTGAAGGGCATTTATGTCTTATCATGTCGGGCTGCTCCCTAGGCTATAAATAGCCGCCCCCTACAACCACTAGCTGGTTGGCTGCTCCGAGAGAAACTGACAATTGTCATTTAGAGCATCCCATCCTCCGAGGACTTTGAGCGAAAATCATCAAGTGAGGAAAACTCAAACCCAAACACCTACAAACCCAAAGTGATTGAGCATCACTGAAGAGATTGTTCCTGTGTGGATCCGACGCTTGTTACCTTTGAAGACTGTGCATCTTCCAGACAGTTAGGCGTCATGGTCTAGAGCATCCAAGAGGAAATTGTGGATCGCCGAGTGACCGAGTTTGTGAAGGTTTGGAAGTCACCTGAAGACTTACCACGAGTGATTGGGTGAGGTCTGTGTGACTTTAGCTCAAGGAGAATACGGTGAGGACTGTGTGTCCGGGACTGTGTGTCCTCAGGTTTAAATACCTAGCCACTCCAACCAGACGTACAACTGTCACAGCAGTTGGAACTGGTCTACCAAATCACTGTCTTCACTGAGCTACTGGTTCTATTTCCTCAACCCTTCCATTTGCTCAGTTACTCACTGTTGTACTTGATCGTTATTGTTTGAAGACTTTGACTGAAGACTTCCAAATTTTCCTCAATCCTATTTCTTCAGTCAGTTTGTCTTCAGCCTGCCTATCCTGTGTTTACGCTACTTGTGCTCTGTGTTTTGTTTTCATTTCATCATGATGACTATGTTGTTACTCTGTTATGCTTACACTTGAGTACTTATTCCGCTGCTAGCAGTTCTTTACTTAGGAATTTCCTCACCCTGAAATTCCTTAGTGAAGAATTCATAAAAATCGCCTATTCACCCCCCCTCTAGTCGACTTGACGCACTTTCAATTGGTATCAGAGCAAGGTACTCCCTTGTTCTGTGTGATTTTGGTTTAACCACCTGGAGTTTTAGTTATGTCGACCGCAGGTATGAAGAAAGTGACATGCCCCATCTTTGACGGTCCTGATTATCCCAAGTGGAAGGCCATGATGAAGAAGCGCCTCATGGCGATGAACAACGAACTATGGACCGTCACGGAGATTGGTCTTACCGATCTATGCAAGATGGCGGAGGCTGATGATATTCGCAAGTACACTCTTCTTAACCTCACGGCGAAGGATGTTATCTGCTCCTGTTTGTCTCAAAATCAGTTCAGGAACATTATGCATCTTAGCCACGCGAAGCTTATCTGGGACCGACTCTCTGAGGTCTATGAAGGTCATCGAACTCGTCATGATCCCTGGTTTGAGGATTTCAAGGAATCACTCAAGGCGATGACTTTCGATCAAGAATCATCATCCTGTGCACCATGCCTTATGGCAAAAGGTGCCAAGGTAACTGAATGCTACCTATCCAAGTCTAGTGATGATGAATCTGGTGATGAATTTGGACCCAGCTATGTCAAAATGGCTTCCCTTGCCACTAAACAACAAAGAGCTTTGGAAAAAGTCCAAAATATGCTTGATGAAAGCGATGATATGTTGGGTGAAGAAATGGATCGCACTCAAACCTTGATTGATAATCTTCAAAGACTATAGTCCAAGTTTGATAACCTTCAGAGTCATCATAACACTCTCTTATCTGATCATGAGAAGCTTTCTTATGAATTTCTTCAAAGAAAGTAAGATCTTGAGAAACTAAGGGAGAGTTATGAAGATCTTCAGAAGGAACGTGATTCATTGCTTGCTCAGCAGATCGGTGCTGCTCAGGAAGAATTCATTCCACCATGTATGAAGTGCATTGAATGTGAATCAGCTAATTCTTCACCTGAATGTTCAAATGCTTCTATTGCTACAAATTCTTCAACTGTCTCTGCTATTACTAATTCCTCATTTGAGGATGCTGCTAGTATCACTGACAATGCAGGGCTGAAGGAATTGTATATGACAGGCATGTACAAAAGCCTCAAAGGGCATCAGGCTCTTTGTGATGTGCTTAAGAAGCAGATCCTCAACAGGAATCCTAGGAAAGAGGGTATTGCCTTTGAGAGGAAACTCAATGCTGATGGGACCTACTGGAAACCTGAGCAGTACCCCAAAACCTCATGGGTTGCTGCAAAGGAACCTCCAGTAGATCCATCTACTTTATCTGGCTTTACATGTGAATCTTCACATTCTTCTGATGAGTCATTTGACTCCAACTATAAGCTGTTCAAAAATCAGAATGGTGAAGTATTTGCTAGATATGTTGGCACTAACTGCAGGAACGGTCCCCCTATGAAGAAAATCTGGGTTCCCAAAAGGTGCCTTGAAAGTCTTCAGGTGAATGTCATCATGACAACACCTGTGAAGAATAGGAACCCCAGATCAAATTCTTCATATGGACTAAATCCTTCATATGGATCAAAGTCCTCATATGAACATTATTGTGCTAACACTTCTGTTTCGCAGGGAAGACCTAAGGCCTATGAATATGTGCATTATTCTTCAAACCATTATGTTCATAAGTCCTCGAAGAATTTCTCTGCTTATTCATATGCTTACCCTAACTCCTCTTATGTGAAATGAAGTGGACTGGCTTCTATGCCACCTTTCTCTTATGGAGCTCGCAGAATGATGAACTCTTTGCCACCCCTCCAGATGTGGGTGGTGAAGAAAAAGAACTAATCTCTTATGCAGGGTCAGGTCTCCAGACGAACTTAAACGTCTGAAGAATTTGCTGGAGACCTGAATATGCTTGAAAGGACACAAGCTAATCATGAAGAAATGAATTTTCATTTCTCATGTCCTCACACTACTATAATCTGTTCTATTGCTTGATGAAATTGATTTGATGAATTTGATGTCATATTCTTCATTGATGAAGTATATGAGTTCGTAAGTTGCACTAATTCATCTATAGGATGATCAACCAAAAGCTACGGAGTGGGTACTCGACAGTGGATGTACAAATCACATGACTGGTGACAGGAACTTATTGATGGACACTGCTTTATCTCCATCGCATCTGAAGCATATCACATACGCTGACAAAGGCAAAAGCAAGGTATTGGGTCTAGGTAAGGTTGCGATCTCAAAGGATCGACACATGGACAAAGTCATGCTTGTCGAGTCCTTGGGATTCAACCTCATGTCAGTCTCAATGCTTTGTGATCTTGATATGGTTGTTGTCTTTGGCAAGTATTGTTGTGTTGTGATCATGGAAGATGACCATTCCAAAGTCTTTGAAGGCTTTAGGAGAGGAGATCTGTATATTGTTGATTTCTCTACAGGACCACAACCCGCTACATGTCTACTTGCAAAAGCTTCAGAAAGCTGGCTATGGCATCGACGACTTGGTCATGCTGGCATGAGGAACTTGCACACGCTCGCGAAGAAGAAGCACATCATTGGCATTGAGAATGTCAAATTCCTCAAGGATCACCTGTGCGGAGCTTGTGAAGCTGAAAAGATGACCAAGGCCAAGCATCCCGCAAAGACCATCATGACTACCACTCGTCCATTTGAATTGCTTCACATGGATCTCTTTGGTCCTAATAATTACTCTGCATTCACCAATGAAGCATCTCAATATGGCTTTGTTATTGTTGATGATTACTCTCGTTACACATGGGTGCATATCGTCACCTACAAACATGAAGTGCAGGAAGTCTTCAAATGTTTTTCCTCGAGGGCTTCAACCAACTTTGGTGTGAAGATCAAGCACATTAGAAGTGACAATGGAACTGAGTTCAAGAGTACTAGTCTTGATGACTATCTTGATGAACTTGGTATTACTCATGAGTTATCTGCTCCCTATACTCCTCAATAGAATGGCGTCATGGAGCGCAAGAATAGGTCTCTTGTTGGGATGGCTCACACTATGCTTGATGAATACAAGACGCCTCGTCACTTCTGGATTGAGGCAATTGATACTGCGTGCCACATCATCAATAGGGTATATCTTCACAAATTCTTCAAAAAGACTTCTTATGAACTACTCACTGACAAGAAACCCAATGTGAGTTATTTCAAAGTCTTCGGTGCTAAATGTTGGATTAGAGATCCTCATCATAATTCTAAATTTGCATCGAAAGCACATGAAGGTTTTATGCTTGGTTACGAAAAGGACTCGCACACCTATAGAGTCTTCAACACCGTTCACCACAAGGTTGTTGAAACTGTAGATGTGCGGTTCGATGAAACTAATGGCTCGCAAAGAGAGCACCTACCTCCTGTGCTAGATGAAATACCTCCTGAGGAATCTATCAAATTCAAGGCTACTGAGGATGTCATTCCTACCAAGGAAACTGCTGAAGAAGTCATTCCGGAACATGAAGAACCTCAAGCTGGTGCTTCTGAAGAAAATGCTGAGCCTACTCAATGTCGTCAACCCGCTCATCCTCGCATAGCAAATGAAGTGCAGATTGAGAAAATTATCAACGACATCAAAGCACCAGGTCCTCTCACACGCTCAAAAGCTTCACATTTGTCTAACTTTTGTGGGCACTTTGCTTTTGTCTCTATCACAGAGCCCACTAAGGTAGATGAGGCATTTCTGGAGCCTGAGTGGATTCAAGCTATGCAAGAGGAATTACATCAGTTCGAACTCAACAATGTTTGGGAACTTGTCAAACGACCAGATCCGCGCAAGCACAATATCATCGGCACCAAATGGATCTACCGCAACAAGCAAGATGAAAATGGCCTTGTGGTGAGGAATAAGGCATAGCTTGTAGCTCAAGGCTACACACAGGTTGAAGGAATTGACTTCGATGAAACTTTTGCACCTGTTGCTAGACTTGAGGCTATTCGCATATTGCTTGCTTATGCTAACCATCATAATATCATCTTATATCAATGGATGTGAAAAGTGCATTCCTCAATGGTAAGCTTGAGGAAGAAGTAAATGTTGCTCAACCCCTAGGTTTTGAAGACCCAAAGCATCCGGACAAAGTCTTTAGACTTAACAAGGCCCTCTATGGCCTCAAGCAGGCCCCTCGGGCGTGGTATGATACTTTGAAGGAATTCCTCATGAAGAAAGGCTTCAAACCCGGTTCACTTGACCCAACTCTTTTCACCAAAACCTATGATGATGAATTATTCATGTGCCAAATATATGTTGATGATATCATCTTTGGCTGTACTGACCAACGTTACAGTGATGAATTTGCCTATATGATGAGTGAAGAATATCAAATGTCTATGATGGGTGAATTGAAATTCTTCTTAGGTCTTCAAATTTGTCAACAGTGCAATGGCATCTTCATATCTCAGGAGAAATCCCTCAAGGATGTATTGAGGAAATTCGGCATGCAAGATTGCAAAGGAGTCAAAATCCCTATGCCCACAAATGGCCATCTATGCACTGATGAAAATGGTATTGACTTCGATCAAAAGGTATACCGCTCCATGATTGGCTCTTTATTGTATCTATGTGCATCTAGGCCAGATATTATGCTTAGTGTTTGCATGTGTGCCCATTTTCAAGCTACACCGAAGGAATCACACCATAAGGCTGTGAAGCATATTCTTCGATATCTAGCTCACACTCCAACACTTGGATTATGGTATCCCAAGGGCTCGGCTTTTGATCTCATTGGATATTCAGACTCTGACTATGCTGGTGATCATGTGGATCGCAAGTCTACATCAGGCACATGCCATTTCCTCGGACGATCCTTGGTCTGTTGGTCCTCGAAGAAACAAAACCGCGTATCACTCTCTACTGTTGAAGCTGAGTACATTGCTGCTAGTTCGTGCTGTGCTCAATTGCTATGGATGAAGCAAACCCTCAAGGACTACGGCGTCAATGTGAAGAATGTGCCTCTCTACTGTGACAATGAGAGTGCCATCAAGATTGCTCATAACCCAGTTCAGCACTCGAAGACAAAGCACATTCAGATTCATCATCATTTTCTTCATGATCATGTGTTGAAGGGCGACATCTCTATCGAGCATGTGAAGACTGAAGAACAGCTAGCCGATATCTTCACAAAGCCCTTGGATGAGAAGAGATTTAGCAAGTTGTGGTGTGAGCTAAATATCTTAGAATCTTCGAATGTCCTTTGAAAAGGACACACATCCTAACCCTTATGCAAAATTGATGACTTAGATGTGCAACACACGAAGTAACATTTTTCTTCAATCAATGAAGACTAACCCGCTAAGTGTGAAGAAATTAACGAAGAATTTGATTCTCAGAGCCCTACGATAATTGTACGCGGCGTCTGAAATCATCATTCTTATACGGTGGGTCACGCCACCAACAAAAGGTTGAAAATCTTCAATTTGAGTTTTTCTTCATTTTTGAAATTCCTCAGTTGTTCAATTTCTTCAACTTTGCAATGTCTTCACTCTTTCCGTCATTGTTCTTCATTGACTATATATATATATGAGTTTAAGTCCTCTACAGCATTCACTTACTGCTATTTCTTCAAGTTGCTTTTTCCTGCTAAGTGAATGTGATCGGACCCTTCCCCCTCTATGCTAAACTCAACCCAGTCTGTTCACAAATTCTTCATGTGTGTTCTATTTGAAACCCGTTCAAAATCTTCACTGTGTCCTTGTCAGCTGAAGAATTTGCGAACGAAACATTAAAATTTTCTTATCTGAATTTTCGGCTTTTGCCGCTCAAACCGTTCCACATCCCACGATTGGATTTATCTATTCACCCACGATCTTACATGATCTCCACCTCTCAGTACGAGGGTGACACATGTCGCTAGGATGAGAAGGGTCAGGGGCACGTTCGTCCATTTTCCTTAGGCGAGCGGTTTTTCACCTTGGCTATATATACCCCTCACCCTCCTCAGACTTCATTTACCCCTCTCGACCTCACCCCCTCGATCGAGCTCTCAAGACCTAACACCGCCGCTACTTTCATCATCGCCGGTGAGGAAGAGCTTCACTGCCTCGACCTCTTCGCCGTCGTACTCGCGCCGGCTGCGGATTTCTTCTCTCCGCCGCCGCTGTAGCTGTCTTCCTCTGCCAAGTTAGGGCGTGGAAGATCTAGACTGACGAACTTCCAATATCAAACTCTCTGTTCGTCGTGTTCTTCATCAAGGGTAATTAAAAGTTACTTTTACTGCCCTTGTTGATTCTAATGATTTCCATAAAATCTTCAAAAGGTGTTTATTCTTCAACTTCCACACTCTAAACACCTCACACAAGTATCTGCTCTTGATCTATTTCTCTAAGCAACATTTTTCTTCAAGATTCCTCAATTGTGTGGATTTTCAATCTATATAACTCTAGAACCTAAGTCAAAGAACGCTTAGTGAAATTCCTCAAGACACCTCTGGTCAAATTCCTCAAACTTGTTCATGTTGCTAAAACTTTTGAGAACACATATGACCTCTCCATATTCTTCGCACCTATACTCTATTCACAGGTACACATGTCCGCTGCTGAATCACTAGGTTCTCATCAACTTAACTCATTTGCAGCGTTCCTCGAAGACAAATTGCATACCTCTTAAGAGAACTCAATTGTTCAGAATCCTCAGCTGAAGAAAATGGCAGATGGCAAGAAACCTCAGAAGGGAGGCAAGAAACCAGAAGTAAACACAGCATTTGAGATCCCTGATGACATCTATGCAGGGTACTGCACACCTCCTGAGGAAACAAACAATGAGCGCAAGGTGCGCATTCAGAGGATTGAGAGAAGATGGGCACGGGAATGGAGGGAATACCATTATGTCACTCCTAAGTACATGAAGAAATTCGCAGTACACCCTCCTTGTCCAAGACCTCCACTGGCACCTGGCCAAGAAGCTGATCCCACTAGCATCAGGCGTGGTGAAGAATTTCCCAAGGAGTGGGCCAAGCGGCAAGCAAAACTGGCCAAAGTGGCCAAGGAAGCAGTGAGGAAATTCAATGAAGACTCTGCTGCTGCCACTGCTGTGGCCTCTGCTAGCAAGCCTAAGAAGTCTATGCAAAAGAAGCCAGCTCACTAGCCCACTTCTTCAGCAATGCCCTCACGGCCAAGCTCATCCATGCCCTCACGGCAAATTGCTCGAGCTGCTCCAGTTCCTCCAACTGCAAAGCCCTCAGCTCCTCCGGCAAAGTCCTCAGCACCTGTGCATCTCGCCTCCTGTCAAAGGACCACAGGCATCTCAATTGCCTCAGGAGCCTCTACAAGTTCTTCAGCTCCTCCACAGTCCTCAACAGGCCCCACCTTGCTAAAGACCAAGGCTACTGCTGGACGAGGCACTAGACCAAGTCCTCATAAGAAGCAGGTTGCCTTCCAAGTACCGTCTGATGAAGACAAAGCTGATGATGAAGAACTCGCTGAAATCATCAGAGACAGACAGCAAAGGGCCGCTAGAGCCAAAGGAACAGATGGTCCTCTTCTGTTGGATCCCAAGCTGATCCTGGACTTCATTGATCTCTGGCACAAGGACCCCAACACTCCTATGCCAGATTTCAATCTCACACCTGGCCAAAGTCACATGTTGACAGCCTTCATCTTCAAAGAAAAATGGAAATTTGAGAAGGCCAGGCAGACGAAGAAAGCTCAATACAAGAAATAGCGTTTTCTGAAGAAGAATGTGGTGAACATGACCACTAATGAACTTGTGAAGGTTCAGTCTGAGATCAAAGCACTCAGTGATGAATTTGACGCATACCATGCAGATTGGCTAGGAGCCAAAGTCAGATTCATCAAATTGACAAAGGGATTTTCGTCAAATGTTACTGCTCAAACGCACATTGAAATTCCTCAGGCTGAAGCTTCTGCACAGCCAACCGAAGAGCATGCCAGCACCGCTGATGAAAATCAGGCTGCTGATGAAACTGAAAGTACCAGGGCTGATGAAACTATTCCAGCCACTGATGAAATTGCCAGGGCAACCGCTACTGTTGCGCCTGAGGATCAAGACAGGCCAGCTGAAGCATCTGCTACTGAGCCTGAAGACAATGAACAAGCCAGGACAACTGCATCAGTTGTGCCTGAGGAAACTGCACCAATTTTCTTCTGCTCCTCCTGCACCAATGCCAAGTCCTATCCTTCCTTCTGCATCAGAAGCAAAGAAAACCAAGGCTGCGGAGCGAGCAGCTGTGAAGAAACGGAAAGCATCTACCACCTCAGAATCTTCAGCTCCGAAGAAAATGAAGACTTTGACGAGCTTGTTTGAAAATCCAATTGATGATGTTCCTATTTCAAGCATGCCATCAAAGGAGATTGTTCCCTTTGGTGAGGAATACATGATTCCAAGTGAATCTGATGAAGAAACTCCTTCTGCTGCTTCGACAGAGCAGTTGGATGAAGAAATTGAAGTGGATAATATCCCTTCAACTCCATTGGTATCATCGCCCATGCCTCAGTTCACAGCTGAAGAGGCAGGCGTTGTGTAAATTGATGATGAAGAAGAAGACGTGGACATTAGGAGCACCACTCCAGTTCTGAATGATGACTATTGGGAAAGTCATCACCCCAACTCTCCAATGTTCACCCCACTGCAACAGATTCCTCAGTCCCCAGTCCAAACTAAAGAAATTCATACGGGCTCTGATGAACCTCAAGCGTCTCTTCTTACCATCCCTGAAGAAATTCCAGCCACTAGTGATGATGTAAATGTTGTTGATGACATGGAGACCCAGGCTGCTACTGAAGTGGAAATTGAAATTCCTCAGCCTGTGGCCCCTGAGACTGTGATTCCAGAGGCTGTGAAGACTTTGACTGATACACCTCAGCCCAAGCCAACGAATCCCTTCTCAAAGAAACAGAAGTTCAAAGCTGATGACTTCTTCCATGAGCATGTATTCTTCACTGATTACAACCCTTATGACTCTCCTCGTCTTCGAAGGAAGCGTTTCTGGACAGCAAGTCAGATGAATTTCTATTCTTCACTGCTATTCAATAAGGACAAGATCTTTGACCATGAGCATATTCCTCATGTTGATATGGAGTCGCTGCCCTACTTCACCCCAGTCCTCAGTGTTCTTCATGACGCTGGGCTACTTTGCTTCTGCACCGACATCTGCGACTGGAATGAAGAGCTAATTCTTCAGTTCTATGCTACGTTGCACATCACTGGCAACGCTGAAGATGTGAAGTCATGGGTGTTGGACTGGATGACTGAGAACACTCACTATAAAGCACCGGCCTCTGAATTGCTTCATGCCCTACCAGTCAGTCCTCCCCTTGAAGGTGCAAGACTCATCTACAATGAACCTGAGCTGTCTGATCATTACATGCAAGTGCTGATGAAGCCACTGAAGCCTGGCCAAGCTCCAAGAACCAAATTCCTCGTGAAGGAATTGCTCTATGTGCCAAGGACCGTGTACCGCATTCTGGCCAAAACCCTCAGTCCAATCAAGGGTCACAACTCTGAAGAAGAAGAGGTTGTTGGCATCATGAAGAATCTGCTTTTCAATATCATCCATGGAGTTCCAATCAACTACCATGATTTCTTCATGAGTACTTTGGCCAATGCAGCTCTTTCACCATTTGAATTGAAGCCTTACGCTCCCTGGATCATGAGATTCCTCAGATCAAGGTCTTCAATCAACTACAAGGCTGATTTTCAAAATCATCTCAGCTACTTGCCCCCAATTGAAGTCCTCAAGCGGACTATTTCCTCAGCTGATGAGAAGGGCAAGGCCACTATTATTGATGAAGGCATTCTTCCATTGGATGGACAGTTCCGCAAAGCTGCATCCTACTCCACCAATGATGACTCTGCCACTCATGACTCTGCCACAAATGCTTCAAAGCAAAAGCCTCAAGCAACTACTCCAAGGTTGATGACTGATCGTGAGCTTCTCCTCAGTCTTCATCAGAAGTTCGATCGCAACCACAAATGGGTCAAGCGTCAGTTTGGTTCAATTCTTCACAACATGACTGCTACACACAATTTAGTGAAGAAGAACCATTACTATCTGCATGAAGTATTTGATCGCACCTGGGCTATTTTGTCTCATCTCTACAGTGAAGAAGATCTCAAGCAGATGGGCTTCAAGCAGGACTTTGACTGGTCTCAGCCACCTTCGAAGAAATTCAAGAAGGTCAAAGTTCCTCCCTTGGTGGCCAGCTCGTATTCTTCATCGCGCGAGACTGATGAAAATGAAGACTTGGACGACACTGTGGCAGGCCCTACTTCAACAACCGACCCCAACAACGCTGGCGCTCCTCCATCGACTTCGTGATGATATTCGTCAGGGGCGTTAGTCCTCATTTTTCGTCCCTTTTGGTCATTCGATGACAAAGGGGGAGAAATTTGAGTTAGTCTTCAAGCGGGTCTCTATATATGGGCATTTTTTTGCTAAGTTGCAACTCTCGTTCTTCTGAAGTTTTATTGGATCGAGTTGTAAACTTAAACCCGATGGTGGCCTGATACTTTTGCTATGTTCTTCTGCATGCTATTTCCTCAATTATGTTAATGCACGCATGCTGAATTACATCAGCCACCATATTTCATCATGCATTTCAAATTCCTCATATCATATGTTAAATGCGTGTATGAATTACAAGATATAGGGGGAGATCTCCATGATTCTACTCTTCAATGTGCACTGCTTCTCAAAAGCAAATTCCTCACATATGCACATCGTCAGGGGGAGTTCTTCTATATCTTGCAATCAAATTCCTCAATATCAGTATTTACACTTCATATGATTATCCCCGTTGAAAACTTAACCTATATTGTCATCAATCACCAAAAAGGGGGAGATTGTAAGTGCATCTAGTGCCCCTTAGTGATTTTGGTGTATTGTAGATTTATAGGTTAAGGGACTAATGTGTTTGTGAGTATACACAGGTCTATAAGTCTATGAGGAGTTTGATATTTACAGAGAAAGTCGACCCCTAAAAATGAATGTCTTCAACTGAATACTTTGGCTTTCTGAAGACTTTGAAAGTGAAGAAATTGGTGTGACCATGAAGACTTAATATTCATGCGAGGAATATGAAGCGTGAAGACTTTTGTTTTTGTAGTTTCGTTTTTCTCTTTCTTGAGTCATAGGAAACACCGTACTGTTAAAGGGGGTCAAGGAAAAACTAAGGAAAAGTTTCCAAGTGATGCTCATCTCAAAATCCTACACCTACCAATCCTTTCGAGCGAAGCCATTGGAAATCTCATACAGTTCAGTCAATTTCTTTAGTGATAGAGACGAAGATCTTTTGGTCTCTGAGGAATTTGTTCTGACTGAGGAGTTAGGAATTCGCCAATGCGGATTGCCTATAAGTGAGGAACATGATAGCCCTGAGGAATTCGATAGTCAAATTTCCGACCGTTATTGTGCTATGCACCAGCTGTCTCAAAATATCTATCCACCTAACGGTCATATCATTGAAGGGCATTTATGTCTTATCATGTCGGGCTGCTCCCTAGGCTATAAATAGCCGCCCCCTATAACCAATAGCTGGTAGGTTGCTCCGAGAGAAATTGACACTTGTCATTTTTAGCATCCCATCCTCCGAGGACTTTGAGCGAAAATCATCAAGTGAGGAAAACTCAAACCCAAACACCTACAAACCCAAAGTAATTGAGCATCACTGAAGAGATTGTTCCTGTGTGGATCCGATGCTTGTTACCTTTGAAGACTGTGCATCTTCTAGACGGTTAGGCGTCATGGTCTAGAGCATCCAAGAGGAAATTGTGGATCGCCGAGTGACTGAGTTTGTGAAGGTTTGGAAGTCACCTGAAGACTTACCACGAGTGATTGGGCGAGGTCTGTGTGACTTTAGCTCAAGGAGAATACGGTGAGGACTGTGTGTCCGGGACTGTGTGTCCTCAGGTTTAAATACCTAGCCGCTCCAACCAGACGTACAACTGTCACCGCAGTTGGAACTGGTCTACCAAATCACTGTCTTCACCGAGCTACTGGTTCTATTTCCTCAACCCTTCCATTTCCTCAGTTACTCACTGTTGTACTTGATCATTACTGTTTGAAGACTTTGACTTAAGACTTCCAAATTTTCCTCAATCCTATTTCTTCTGTCAGTTTGTCTTCAGCCTGCCTATCCTGTGTTTACGCTACTTGTGCTCTGTGTTTTGTTTTCATTTCATCATGATGACTATGCTGTTACTCTGTTATGCTTACACTTGAGTACTTATTTCGCTGCTAGCAGTTCTTTACTTAGGAATTTCCTCACCCTGAAATTCCTCAGTCAAGAATTCATAAAAATCGCCTATTCACCCCCCCTCTAGTCGACTTAACGCACTTTCAACGTGCCCTGCCTTGATCCACCAAAGCCTGAGCATTGTTATCCTCATGCACCGGGTCATGCCTACGGGGCTGGTTACGGTGCTGCTCACTGCTTGAAACCGCCGGTGACTCAATATGCTTGCTATAGCTCCGACTGGGACGTGGAGTCGATTGAATCCGGTCGCGGCTGTATGAATAAGCCGCTTGCTGAACTAGTGCTGTGTTAAGAAGTTCCACAGCCTTCCGGGTCTCAACCGCCACGGGAGACTCGCCTTGTACTGGAAGAGCCACCAGCCGTGTTGCCGCAGCAACCAAATTATCCAAGGGGTTAGAATAGTGACCCGGCGGTGTTAACGTCTGCTGAGGTGGAGTCAAATTCAAACGAGGCGGATCCATGCCGTGCGGCTGAACCGTCGCACCGGTCGCAGGCGCCTCCGCAGCCCGATTTACCTCTGGCTGATTACTTGGCCCTGCCCCCGGTGTGTTGAATAGATTCCGTGCACTGTACTCGAGGGGCAACTGGCTCTCATGCCTTCTTCGCAGAACGGCGTTTGATGCATTCTGATCCAAACTTAACCGGAAATTTTTAGCCTGGATCCGTTGGGACTCAGCATCTAGGGCGGCTCATTCCGTGGCCATCCTAGCATTCTCTGCATTAAGCTCCTCCTTAGCGTGAGCTATCTCATCTCTTAACTTCGCAACATCCACCTTATGTTGTTCTTGAGTCGCCGGGGTGACCTCCACCTCCATGAGTGCTGCCAAGGCATCCAAAAGTTTTGACAATACTTGAGCCGGAGGGCGCGCCGAGCCACTCGCACTGGCCGTCACCGCAGCCGTTGAACTGGAGGTCATAGCTGCCATGTTTGATGAATTTTGCACCGGTTGTGTGCCGGCCATGAAAATCGCAGCCCTGTTCGGTGGCTCATAGGGGTCCGGAATACTGTCGCCATCGGAACAGCCCCCAAGCCGGCCGTCTTGCAGTTGATACATAGAATTGGTCTTGCCGGTTGAGGACTCATCATCAGAGTAGATGGCCGTCTCTCCCCCGGACACAGATCCCTCTTCAAGTTCCGCCCCTTGGATGAAACCAACAAAAGCGTGCCTCACGGCGGTTTGAACCTTGGCGGGTCATGCACGCTGAGCCGTCTCAACGATGTCGGTGCAGATGTCCGGCTCGGGTCCCGACTCGCCAATCTTGCCGATGAAAACGTGAATCCCGCCGAAGGGGACCCGGTACCCGTACTCAATTGAGCCGGCCTCGAGGCCCCAGCCAGCATCGTTGATGTAGAGCTTGCCCCGGCTCCTCCCGAGGGGCCTTTCCTTTCTCCATCGCAGAGAATCTCCTGATCGGTGCCATGGACTCTACTGCAGGACGGCAAGACAAAGAGGAAGAAAGAGCGGGCAGCAAGAAGATGGAGATGGGCGAGAGGGGCCCTACCCCTCCCCTCATTTATAGCCGGAGGGAGGCCAACCGCCGGCCTCCATGATCCCACACAATGATGGTTTTTCTCTGCATGCAGTGGAGTCTCGTCAAGTCGAGCGGTTGCCGAGGCTGCGAGGGGAAGTGGAGACGCCCACGTCCCATCAATCGCCACACGTCGACCAAGGTCGCAGGCGGTTAGGGCCCGCGGCGCTCCGCACTTGCCCTTTGGCTTTGCCTCGAAGCCAAGTTCGAGCGCGCCTTGGGCCCGGGGCTACTGTCCGCGTTCTGGGAATGGGGGTACCCAGACTTGCCTGCCTGTGGCCCACGGCGTGGCTCCACCGACGGCCTGGTATGGCCCAGCTTCAACATCAACAACTCAAGACCCTCACGAGGGGCCAAGCCTCGCGAGGTGGACGACACCAAGACCTCCACGGGGAGCGGCCTCCTCAGGCTGGCTCCCGAGGAGCGGATATCTCTATGCAAGTCTCACCTCGTGATGCTCGGATGACGCGAGCCATGACGACCAAGGCCAGGCGGGCGCCAGCAGGCGCAGTGTACCAGTTTCCTCTTTGGTGCTAAAGAAGCAGGCGCAGGCACGGAGTCCCGAGGAATCAGCCAAAGGTTTCCATTCTCATGCAACGAGACCAAGACCGCCAGGACGGCAGGACGGAGGTCATCGCCGAGCCCACCACGGTGTCACGACCAGAGGCTTTTGCAGGCGAAGACTACTTTTGTCAGGATAGCATGTACTAGTTGTCTCCCTTCGAATTTGGCCGTTGTGGGATCCCTTCCCGCCTTGCATTTGGGAAGAGGACCAAGGCCACTATAAATAGGACTAGCCACCTCCATAGCAGGGGACGGATCCATTCCACCTCTCATCCACCAGCTCACTCGAGCACAAGAACACCTCTCCTCCTGAGGTTGTTTGCCACTTTACTAGTTCATCCTCAGCCCCTCGAGGCCAATCCACCACAAAGCAGGAGTAGGGTTTTACACCGCAAGGTGGCCCGAACCTGGGTAAATCGTTGTGTCTCTTTGCTTTGCAGTTCATCGAGCTAGGCCGTGAGATTAGCGAGTAGGCAGACTGGGGAGGACGAGTTCTTCGCATGCACCACAGAGTTCGAACCTCTCAAGGGTTTGCAGAACCCAAAATCTGACAGAAGAAAATAAGCTTTATACGAACTTGTGATATGGAAGAAATAAAAGCGATGGACTGCATAATAAAGGTCTTTATCACAAGTGGCAATATAAAGTGACGTTCTTTTGCATTAAGATTTTATGCATCCAACCATAAAAGCGCATGACAACCTCTGCTTCCCTCTACGAAGGGCCTATCTTTTACTTTTATCTTCTACCCTTATACAAGAGTCATGGTGATCATCACCTTTCCTTTTTTTACTTTTTTCCTTTGGCAAGCACTATGTGTTGGAAAGATCCAGATATATATATCCACTCGAATGTAGGTTTTCATAAAGTATTATTGTTGACATTACCCTTGAGGTAAAAGGTTGGGAGGCGAAACTATAAGCCCCTATCTTTCTCTGTGTCCGATTGAAGCTTTGAACCCATAAGTATCGCGTGAGTGTTAGCAATTGTGAAAGATTAAATGATAGTTGAGTATGTGGACTTGCTGAAAAGCTCTTATAAATGACTCTTTCCGGTGTTATGATAAATTGCAATTTCCTTAATGACTGAGATCATAGTTTGTTAGTTTTCAATGAAGTTTTTGATTCATACTTTACCTTGTGAATGAATTGTTACTTTATCATAAGAAATTATATGACAATATATGTGTTGTTCTAAAGATGATCATGATGCCCTCGTGTCCGTATTTTATTTTATCGACACCTCTATCGCTAAACATGTGGACATATTTATCGATATCGGCTTTTCGCTTGAAGACAAGCGAGGTCTAAGCTTGGGGGAGTTGATAAGTCCATTTTGCATCATGCTTTTATATTGATATTTATTGCATTATGGGTTGTTATTACACATTATATCACAATACTTATGCCTATTCTCTCTTATTTTACAAGGTTTACATGAAGAGGGAGAATGCCGGCAGCTGGAATTTTGGAATGGAAAAGGAGCAAATATTAGAGACCTATTCTGCACAACTCCAAAAGTCCTGAAACTTCACGGAGATCAGTGTTGGATTTAATAAAAAATATTGGGCGAAAAAGTACCAGAGGGGGGCCACCAGCCAGCCACAAGGGTGGAGGGCGCGCCCTACCCCCTGGGCGTGCCCCCCGACCTTGTGGGCCCCCTGCCAGGCCTCCGGTGCCCATCTTTGGCTATGGTGTCTTTCACCCTGAAAAAATCAGACAGAAGCTTTTGGGACGAAGCACCGACGCCACGAGGCAGAACTTGGGCGGAACCAATCTAGAGCTCCGGTAGGGCTGTTCTGCAGGGGAAACTTCCCTCCGGGAGGGGAAATCGAAGCCATTGTCATCACCAATGATCCTCTCATCGAGAGGGGGTCAATCTCCATCAACATCTTAACCAGCACCATCTCCTCTCAAACCCTAGTTCATCTCTTGTATTCGATCTTGGTCCCAAAACCTTAGATTGGTACCTATGGGTTGCTAGCAGTGTTGATTACTCCTTGTAGTTGATGCTAGTTTGTTTATCCGGTGGAAGATTATATTTTTAGATCCTTAATGATAATTAATACTCCTATGATCTTGAACATGAATATGCTTTGTGAGTAGTTACGTTTGTTCCTGAGGACATGGGAGAAGTCTTATTATAAGTAATCATGTGAATTTGGTATTCGTTCGATATTTTGATGAGATGTATGTTGTATTTCCTCTAGTGGTGTTATGTGAACGTCGACTACATGACACTTCACCATTGTTTGGGCCTAGGGGAAGGCATTGGGAAATAATAAGTAGGGTTGCTAGAGTGACAGAAGCTTAAACCCTAGTTTATGCGTTGCTTCGTAAGGGGCTGATTTGGATCCATATGTTTCATGCTATGGTTAGACTTGTCTTAATTCTTCTTTCGTAGTTGCGGATGCTTGCGAGAGTGGTTAATCATAAGTGGGAGGCTTGTACAAGGAAGGATAGCACCCAAGCACCAGTCCACCCACATATCAAATTATCAAAGTAACGAACGCGAATCATATGAGCATGATGAAAACTAAGTTGACAACAATTCCCATGTGTCCTCGGGAGCGGTTTTCTTTATATAAGAGTTCGTCCAGGCTTGTCCTTTGCTACAAAAAGGATTGGTCCACATTGCTGCACTTTATTTACACTTGCTACTTGCTACCAATTACGAATTATCTTATCACCAAACTATCTGTTACCGATAATTTCAGTGCTTGCAGAGAGTACCTTGCTGAAAATGACTTGTCATTTCCTTCTGCTCCTCGTTGGGTTTGACACTCTTATTTATCGAAAGGACTATGATAGATCCCTTACACTTGTGGATCATCAGATATGCATAGCAACGAGAAGGGGAGGTGTGTCCACGTACCCTCGTAGACCGAAAGCGGAAGCGTTTGTTAACGCGGTTGATGTAGTTGAACTTCTTCTCGTTCCAACCGATCAAGCACCGAACATACGGCACCTCCGAGTTCTGCACACGTTCAGCTCGATGACATCCCTCGAACTCTTGATCCAGCAAAGTATCAAGGGAGAGTTCCGTCAGCACAACGGCGTGGTGACGATGATGGTGAAGTGATCCGCGTAGGGCTTCGCCTAAGCACTACGTGAATATGACCGGAGGCGTAAACTGTGGAGGGGGGCGCCGCACACGGCTAACAATGTTTGATGTGTCTTCTAGGCGCCCCCTCCCCATGTATATAAAGGAGGGAGGGGGAGGAGGCTGGCCCTAGGCGCACCCAAGTAGGAGGAATCCTACTTGGGCTCCTAGTTGGATTCGCCCCCCCCCTTTCCATTTACCGGAGAGGGAAAGGGGGGAAGAGAGAGAGGGGGAGAAGGAAAGGGGGGCGCCACCCTCTCCCCTAGTCCAATTCGGCCTCCTTCCCTGTGGGGGGTGTGCCACCCCTTTGTGGGCTGGTGTGCCTCCCTCCTATGGCCCATATGGCCCATATCTTCCCCCGGGGGGTTCCAGTAACCCCCCCTGGTACTCCGATATGTACCCGATACACTCCGGAACACTTCTGGTGTCCGAATACTATCATCCAATATATCAATCTTTACCTCTCAACCATTTCGAGACTTCTCATCATGTCTGTGATCTCATCCGGGACTCCGAACAACATTCGGTCAGCAAATCACATAATTCATATAATACAAATCGTCATCAAACGTTAAGCGTGCGGACCCTATGGGTTCGAGAACTATGTAGACATGACCGAGACACCTCTCCGGTCAATAACCAACAGCGGAACCTGGATGCTCATATTGGTTCCCACATATTCTACGAAGATCTTTATCGGTCGTATCGTAATGACAACATACGTTATTCCCTTTGTCATCGGTATGTTACTTGCCCGAGATTCGATCATCGGTATCTTCATACCTAGTTCAATCTCGTTACTGGCAAGTCTCTTTACTCATTCCATAATGCATCATCCCGCAACTAACTCATTAGTCACATTGCTTGCAAGGCTTATTATGATGTAAATTACCGAGAGGGCCCAGAGATACCTCTCCGATACTCGGAGTGACAAATCCTAATCTCGATCTATGCCAACCCAACAAACACCTTCGAAGATACCTGTAGAGCATCTTTATAATCACCCAATTATGTTGTGACGTTTGATAGCACACAAGGTATTCCTCCGGTATTTGGGAGTTGCATAATCTCATAGTCAAAGGAATATGTATAAGTCATGAAGAAAGCAATAGCAATAAAACTTAACGATCATTATGCTAAGCTAACGGATGGGTCTTGTCCATCACATCATTCTCCTAATGATGTGATCCCGTTCATCAAATGACAACACATGTCTATGGTTAGGAAACTTAACCATCTTTGATTAACGAGCTAGTCTAGTAGAGGCTTACTAGGGACATTGTGTTTTATCTATGTATCCACACATGTATCAAGTTTCCAGTTAATACAATTCTAGCATGAATAATAAACATTTATCATGATATAAGGAAATATAAATTACAACTTTATTATTGCCTCTAGGGCATATTTCCTTCATTCTCCCACTTGCACTAGAGTCAATAATCTAGATTACATTGTAATGATTCTAACACCCATGGAGTCTTGGTGCTGATCATGTTTTGCTCATGGAAGAGGCTTAGTCAACGGGTCTGCCACATTCATATCCGTATGTATTTTGCAAATCTCTATGTCTCCCTCCTTGACTTGATTACGGATGGAGTTGAAGCGTCTCTTGATGTGTTTCGTTCTTTTTGTGAAATATGGATTCCTTCGCCAAGGCAATTGCTCCAGTATTGTCACAAAGGATTTTCATTGGACCCGATGCACTAGGTATTACACCTAGATCGGATATGAACTCCATCCAGACTCCTTCATTTGCTGCTTCCGAAGCAGCTATGTACTCCGCTTCACACGTAGACCCGCCACGACGCTTTGCTTGGAACTGCACCAACTGACAGCTCCACCATTCAATATAAATACGTATCCTGTTTGTGACTTAGAGTCATCCAGATCAGTGTCAAAGCTAGCATCGACGTAACCATTTACGACGAGCTCTTTGTCACCTCCATAAACGAGAAACATATCCTTAGTCCTTTTCAGGTACTTCAGTATGTTCTTGACTGCTGTCCATTGATCCACTCTTGGATTACTTTGGTACCTCCCTGCTAGACTTATAGCAAGGCACACATCAGGTCTGGTACACAGCATAGCATACATGATAGAACCTATGGCTGAGGCATAGGGAATGACTTTCATTTTCTCTCTATCTTCTGCAGTGATCGGGCATTGAGTCTGACTCAACTTCACACCTTGTAATACAGGCAAGAACCCTTTCTTTGACTGATCCATTTTGAACTTCTTCAAAACTTTATCAAGGTAAGTGCTTTGTGAAAGTCCAATTAAGCATCTTGATCTATCTCTATAGATCTTGATGCCCAATATATAAGCAGCTTCACCGAGGTCTTTCATTGAAAAACTATTATTCAAGTATCCTTTTATGCTATCCATAAATTCTATATCATTTCCAATCAACAAATGTCATCCACATATAATATTAGAAATGCTACAGAGCTCCCACTCACTTTCTTGTAAATACAGGCTTCTCCAAAAGTCTATATAAAACCATATGCTTTGATCACCTCATCAAAGCATATATTCCAACTCCGAGATGCTTGCACCAGTCCATAAATGGATCGCTGGAGCTTGCACACTTTGTTAGCACCTTTAGGATCGACAAAACCTTCTGGTTGCATCATATACAACTCTTCTTTAAGAAATCCATTAAGGAATGCAGTTTTGACGTCCATTTGCCAGATTTCATAATCATAAAATACGGCAATTGCTAACATGATTCGGATAGACTTAAGCGTCACTACGGGTGAGAAGGTCTCATCGTAGTCAACTCCTTGAACTTGTCAAAAACCTTTTGCAACAAGTCGAGCTTTGTAGACAGTAACATTACCATCAGCGTCAGTCTTCTTCTTGAAGATCCATTTATTCTCTATGGCTTGCCGATCATCGGGCAAGTCAACCAAAGTCCATACTTCTTTCTCATACATGGATCCCATCTCAGATTTCATGGCCTCATGCCATTTCTCGGAATCTGGGCTCATCATCTGTCAGGACCCCGATCCTAAGTCACACCGATCTAGCATGTAACACATAATATCACTTTGCGGCCTCACGCACGGTATCCCCACGGGTGCCACCTTACCTGGCCCGGGACCGTTTGCGCCTTTTGTCTCACGTATATGATAGTGTCGCTAGCATCCATATGACAGAGAACCCGGGCCGACATGACTAGTCGTAAGCCCAAGGTGGCACTAACTTACAGGGACATGCATACATGACCCAACAATGCACGTGTCGGTCATCAACGTATGAACCCAAGTCATAGCAAGCTACAAGGACTTAAAGGAATAATGCATGACATTTCCCCGAAGGGACAGACACAGGAGCAAAGAAGAACACATGCCGATCATTCCATGTGTTCCGGAGCAGTAGCAAGCTACCATGGCTCAGTGGAAGCACTAGGAGACATTTCCCCATAAGAGAGGCTACCAAGAATAAACAACTAGGTTGTCGGATCCCACACATAGCAATACAGGTTACACATACGCATAACATGCAAGTATGTGTTGTACAACATGGCATCACAACATAACTCAACAACTCATATAGATAAAGGTCCAGAAGAGCCACATAGCATTTATTACAAACATGGGTCACATGACCCAACATACAGAGCATACAAGCAACGGAAGCATAACATGTCTGAGTACAGACAACTACAAATGAAAAAGGTTGAGAAGCCTGACTATCTACAAGACCCTCCCAAGGGTACAAGATCGTAGCTGAGGTAACAAGCTAAACGTCGAAGTCCACGCGGAACTACTAGTGAGACTGAAGTCTCTCTGCAAAAACATAAATTAAGCAAACGTGAGTACAAATGTACCCAGCAAGACTTACATCAGAACTAGCTACATATGCATCAGTATCAACAAAGGGGTGGTGGAGTTTAACTGCAGCAAGCCAGCTTTGACTCAGTGGCTATCCTAAACTACGATTGCTGGAAACTCTTTTGAGGTGGCGCACACGAGTCCACATATTCACCATATCAATACACCACTATGGATCCGCTCTCGTATCCCTATGAGAAGGCCATCCATAGCACTCACGCTTATCTTGCGCATTTTAGAGTATCCACTTTCACTTGTCTATGAACTGCATAAGCAACCCAGTAGTCCATTACCATGGACGCGGCTATTCGAATAGATCATGTTAACCCTGCAGGGGTGTACTTCTTCACACACGCTCTCGCCACTTACCACCATGTACACGTCATGTATCTCGGCAACCTTCAAGTAGAAGCCTAGCAAGGGTGTCGGCCACGACTTGACTAACCACGCAAGACTCTAGTCCAGGTTTATCACCTATTCAGGTTCCATCCGCAAGGAGATCCGGTCGGGGTTTCGCTCACAGCCCCAAACGATGTGAGCAGGGTTCCCAAGCCCACCATCCAGGTGCCACTTGGTACACCGTGCCACTGCATCTAGTCTGTCCCAAGCCCACCTGTACCGGGTGCCACTTGGTAGACTACTAGCACTACCTACAAACACCAGAAACTAGTTGCAACTCCTAGACAGAGATCGAGGCGGTTAATAAGTCGAGAGGGGCACTTAAGCATTCCAATGCGTGGTAGTAACTGTCTTGGATCACAGACACAGAACTCAGTTCCTGAGGACGGTTTCAATGAGACAACCCACCATGTACTCCTACATGGCCTCTCATCGCTACCTTTACCAAATCCTGTTCACACACTTAGCTCTCAACAGTAGGACATGTTCACCACATTCCAATTCATCCCCGATGAATCAGACCTGACACAACTCTAAGCAATAGTAGGCATGACAAGCAAGCATGAATGAGTAGGCACATCATGGCTCAAACAACTCCTACTCATGCTAGTGGGTTTCAACTATTTACTGTGGCAAAGACAGGTCATGCAGAGGAAAAGGGTTCAACTACCGCAGCATGTAACAGTTGAATCGTTGTTGTCCTAATGCATTAAAAGAGAGCAAGAGCGAGAGAGTGGGATTGTATTGGAATGCTTAATGGGGGTTTGCTTGCCTGGCACTTCTGAAGATGATATAGCTCTTCATCGGTGTTATCGATCACATCGTCGGAACAACGTCTACTGAGAGGGGACAACACCGGCAAACAAGAGAGAACACAATCAATGCAATGCAACAATATGATGCATGATCATGTCATGGCAATATGCTATGAGTTGGGCTAATGGAGCTAGCACCAGTAAAAAATGAAGTAGGTTTGAACTCAAGGTTCAAAATCAAATTCCATAAGTGTTTAGTTAAATGCCATTTATTTGATTTCACTTATACAGTAGGTATAAGTTGCCTGAACATGCATGAAACCAGTACCAATGGATAGATTGGATTTTTCTGATAATTTTTCATATATAAAACTTTCCAATCTGAGTTATAGATTATTTTCTATGATTTTTAGAAGTTTTAACTATTTTCTGGAATTTCCTGGATTAATAAAAACGCTAGAAAACATTTACTGCGTCAGCATGACATCAGTGTGACATCAGCAGGTCAACAGGGGCGGTCTAGGTCAAACCTGACACCGGGGCTCACACGTAAGTGACTCATTTAGGTAACTAGGGTAATTAGCACTAATTTTTATCCTAAACTAAAAACTGTCAGCGGCCGGGCCCACATATCATCGACCCAGGGGAGGTCAAACCCCTAGTCAACCGGGCCTAAAACGCCAGCGGCTCGACGCTGGCGATGGCAGATGCGGCGGAGGGCTCGGGTTAGCTCATCCGGTGACCAAAACAACGGCGGAGAGGCTCTACGTGGTGCTGGGACTCACGTGCGTCCAACACGGCTAGTGGCAGCAGCTGGGGTGGACCGAGCTCGCCGGAAACGAGCTCGTGGCAGTGGCCGTAGTTTGGGCGGGGTCGGGTTTGGCGCTACGGTGCACGGGAGGAGGAGCTGGTGGGTGCATGGGCTTGCTGGGAAGCTGCTGAGCACGCCGAAGTGCTCGGACACGAGCTACGGCTGTTGGTGCCTCGGCGGTGACATGGCCGGTGGCGATGGATCCTCGAGTTTGACAGTGGAGCTACTTAGCGGGGCGAGCAACATGGGAACAAGAGGGGAAACGATGGTGGAGCTCACAGCGAGGTCGGTGACGATCTCAGCGGGCTCGGGGAGGCGCGGACGGTGACGAATCGATGGCGGCGGTGATCGGCTCCCAAGGTGGAAGACGGTGGTGATGACGATGCTACGGTGTGCCCCGGCTCGCTTGGCTCAGTGGAGATGATGAGGACGACGTCGCGGAGCTCGTGAGCACGTCAGAGGGGCGAGGTGGAGACGGTGGCCATGGCAGCAGCGATCGGCGGCGACGAGCATGCTCGGGTGCGCTGCGGGGACAGAGCAGAGGAGGGGACGAGGCCGGGGAAGAGTGAGAGAGGGCCGAGAGGGCTGCGTGGCATCGCGGGAGGCGTCCAGGGTGACAAAGGGGGCAGCCAGGCAGGGTGGAGGTGGCATGCGCGCGGCGAGCACACGCCCTCCTGCCTACTGGCAGGAGGTTGAAGACGGTGCGGCGGCTGGGCTGGGCCAGCTACAGTGCTGGGCCGCCTCGGCTGGACAGGTAAGGTTCCTCTCTCTTCTCTGTTTTTCTCTTTTGTTTCTGTCTTCTATTTATTTCCTCTCTGTTTTGATTTAGTTTTAGGACTAAATCATTTTATTATATTCTGAAAATAACTATGGGCACTAACTGAGTTATTCCAGAGGCCCTCAAGTGATTCCAGAATATTTGGAGCATTCAAAATATTTATAGAATTCAAATGCCCCAATTCAAATACACTATGATTTAATTCAAAAATCCAGGAATGACCTAGAAATATGTTCATCATTTTTGGCAGAGGTTTTCACCTTTATCAGAAATCATGAACATTTTCAAAGGGCATTTTGGGTTCATTGAGAATGATTTTATTTGAACCTATTGAATTCATTTGGTGCTAGGGTTTGAACAATCCCCATTTCAACTTTATTTGAATTTAAACATGTTGCTTGGATGATTATGCAAATTCAAGCAATGACTAACTAGGGCTGTGACAACTCACCCCCACTAAACAAGAATCTCGTCCCGAGATTCAAGACATGAGGCAAGAGGGAAGGGGGACACGAAACTGACACAGTCTTCATGAACCAACTTGCACTTCACGGAGATGTTGATCCATTGCTTCAAATTGATCTTGACATCTTTGCTTTCGAGATCTTCATCCAACACGATGACGACAGAAAGAAACTCTACAGGATTCGATCCTCACAGGGATCGAGCAACTCACAATCAACTCATGGAATGGGATGTTGGAACATCTCTTGAGCTGAGACACAAGACACACATCAGGAGCAATGGAAAGAAGAAGATGACATGGGTTTAATTTGGTAGGTAACAATTCCACGCTTAGGAAGATGGTACATGGTTTCAAAGTAGCGAGGAGTTAATTGCCCTTCATGCCAAACGGGGCACCTTGGAGAAGGTGACTCATAGAATATTCCCTTAAATGGCAATTAGAATTACTTTTGATACATAGGTCATTGAAACTCTCTATACCAGCCTAAGGCAAATCACAAACGATCACTTGATGGAGTTCGAAAGAATGGCATACCCGGACTAGAATGGATGATGTGGACTACCTTGTTGAAGACAACGCAATGGATGATTTTTGCTTATCACCGGAAATGGATGGGACCCATGGTAGGACCACTTTTTAAGATGATCCTGAACAACAATTACTGAGAAGGGAAGCCCATGGGAAATTGGTACAATGGCGGTGCAAGCTGGGGACAAAATGCAAATGTTGGGAATGTTCCAACCATCATATCTGCTTGAGATTCAGATCTGGTGAGTAACATGATACTTCAGACTCAACATGTCTGCAAAGAAGAGTTGCAACACAAATTGACGAGATGATGTTGCGATATTCTCGGGAGATGAACTACGATAGCAAGCTCCAAAACATGAGCTAGTTCTGCTACACACATGTGAACACGTTGTCCCAGACAAGCATGATCACATAGTAGTCTTACAACAAAACACTACTGAGTTCTGGTTGGGAACCATCATTGCGGAGAGCGAAGCCCTTGCATAAGCCATATGATTAGCTCTTATGTAGGATCTTCTTCTCTTTGAACAAATCAATCAGTGGCTTGGTGTGCTAGGGAATACATATGGAATGGAGATGATCAGTCTATCAAACCATAGAATACTTCGCACATGCATGACTAATTTGGGATGATTCCAGAGGAGGCAAAAATAAACTTTCTCGAATTCACGGCGGCAACTTGCATCGAATGCACATGAGCTTAGAGGAAGTCACTACTTTCATCCAAACATATCCTTCATGAATGGAACACGAAGGCATTGCTTACAAAGTTTCCAACACTAACTTAGATGTTCAACATGAATCATGGACAAGATGAAAATGTTGTCAATGGCCTCAACAACAATCCATCCAGGCTTCCATACAGGTGGAATTCCACAATTAAGTGAACACGGTGATAGCATTAGTCAGACCAAAAGATGTAATGGTGTATGCTCGAGGGATCAACCACGAGTAAGACAACATTACGAACATCATTGGTCCTGATTTGATTTGAGGATAGCCCACACTCAAATCAAAGTTTGGACAAGACAATAGATCCAATAACGGCTCACGAGGACCAATTGGCGAAGATATCATCTTTCTTCAACACACACATACAGAAGATATCCCTTAGAGATGAACTAAGTCGGGAAAACTTTTATCTTCCAACTCTCCAAGTTGTTGTTTAGCTTAACCAACTAGCTCAGGGGTATCCAACACAGATTCTTGGAGAAGGGGTGGTTACAAGAAACCAACTTGATCACAAGCTCAACATAACAGTCAGAGGACAACCTGGCAATACTTCCGTGAAGATATTCGGAAAATCACAAACCACCGATATGTTATTAAGCTCGAGAACAATCTTGCTTTCAAGGCAAGATGATATGACCAAAAGAGCGAGGGACTAACACAATCCTAACTCATTGATCGAGGGTGCACCGGAAATAAGGACTAGGTTGCACGATCAATCTTAGAGTGGTGATTCAATAATCAACACACTAGGAATGAAATTATTGTCCATTAACTACCAAGCAACGAGGTTGCTAGGAGTATTGATTTCACACATCACGATTCATCCGTCGGCATTCTGGTTACAATAACACGGGGACCGAGGAATGAATAGTTATGGCGAGAAGTATCACTACATCAAGAACTCATAAGAGGTTGTGCAATTCATATGATATTCCCGACATAAAGAGGGTAGCACTCCAAGGTAGAACAGAAAAAAATCTGGATTGGCATTTTGATCTGCAGAGCACAACTACTTTGACCCAATTCTGGATATGGATGAGGTACTGGAGTTTGTTTCTCCTAGTCATTCCGGAATAGAATGGCTTGACGGACCAGAATAATAATAGGCATCGATGAACACAAATGCACACATACTCTTGGCTATCAACTTATAGATGATCGTCGGGATACAACTGAAGAGGAACAACTCAAAGGAACATATGATTATCTGAGTTGTGGATGCATGGATTAGCATGTCAAACAAGTTCAACATAATTCTTCCGAATAACCCATACAGAAGAGGAAGGACTGGCAGAGTCACAATGTAGAATGGAGAACTCATCAGAGCACTCTGGTTGTGATCTTTTGGTTCAAAAGAACTTCTACCACATTGATCCATGGTATTTGGAAGAATGATATACCACTGACCTTGAAAACTATCACAAGGTTACTAATATCCTAAAGGAACGAGCAACACTATCAACACGAAGTAAGAAGAGTAAATATTGGGTTCAAGAACCCAGAAATGGAATACCTACTTACTAAATGGCATCACGGGATGCTTTCGAGGATGGTGGCCAGAATCATCACACTGGGAACACAAAACATGGCTAGATTACTGGGTGGTTCCCTAAGATAGCCTAGTGTCATTGTAATAGCTTCAACATATATGTCGAGGCAATAGGGTACCTCAACTCACTGATTTAGTGTGGGTAACCTGGCCTAAGAAGACATCGAAATCATGGAGGAAAGATTTGCAAATGCATCAGATTGTTTAGAAACCTGGGATGACTCGGACAGCATAACGGCTGTAAATGCTCAAAAAGATTTTGAGACATCCTGCAAAATGGTGGCATAACCACCTAATATCATAATATCAAGGTTCCGAGATCAACTGTCAACATACAGAAGTAGTAGGAACTAAACTGAGGCTTGAAACCAACAATCCTATAAGCCTACCGATTAGTAACACGTGATCCTGATAGAAGAACGAGAGGCCTAGTTCTTAATCCCCGTAGGAAAGAAGAGGGTGACTCAGATCAGAAGAACATAAGGTAAAGGAGTAAAAAGAGACTTACGTTCCCTTCCACAATCAATTCCTTTATATAACTAAAGCATTTCTAGACTCAACTTCGACCAGTTTGGCTTGGTAATCCTACAGGCAGTCAAGCTCTGATACCAAAGCTGTCCGGACCCCGATCCTAAGTCACACCGATCTAGCATGTAACACATCATATCACTTTGCGGCCTCACGCACGGTATCCCCACGGGTTCCACCTTACCTGGCCCGGGACCATTTGCGCCTTTTGGCTCATGTATATGATAGTGTCGCTAGCATCCATATGACAGAGAATCCGGGCCGACATGACTAGTCGTAAACCCAAGTTGGCACTAACTTACAGGGACATGCATACATGACCCAGCAATGCACGTGTCGGTCATCAACGTATGAACCCAAGTCGTAGCAAGCTACAAGGACTTAAAGGAACAATGCGTGACATTTCCCTGAAGGGACAGACACAAGAGCAAAGAAGGACACATGCCGATCATCCCATGTGTTCCGGAGCAGTAGCAAGCTACCATGGCTCAGTGGAAGCACTAGGAGACATTTCCCCATAAGATAGGCTACCAAGAATAAACAACTAGGTTGTCGGATCCCACACAGAGCAATACACATTACACGTACGCATAACATGCAAGTATGTGTTGTACAATGTGGCATCACAACATAACTCAACAACTCATATAGATAAAGGTCCGGAAGAGCCACATAGCATTTATTACAAACAGGGGTCACATGACCCAACATACAGAGCATACAAGCAACGGAAGCATAACATGTCTGAGTACAGACAACTACAAATGAAAAAGGCTGAGAAGCCTGACTATCTACAAGACCCTCCCAAGGGTACAAGATCGTAACTGAGGTAACAAGCTAAATGTCGAAGTCCACGCGGAACTACTAGTGAGACTGAAGTCTCTCTGCAAAAACATAAATTAAGCAAACGTGAGTACAAATGTACCCAGCAAGACTTACATAAGAACTAGCTACATATGCATCAGTATCAACAAAGGGGTGGTGGAGTTTAACTGCAGCAAGCCAGCTTTCACTCAGTGGCTATCCTGAACTACGATTGCTGGAAACTCTTTTGAGGTGGCGCACACGAGTCCACTTATTCACCATATCAATACACCACTATGGATCCACTCTCGTCTCCCTACGAGAAGGCAATCCATAGCAATCACACTTATCTTGTGCATTTTAGAGTATCCACTTTCACTTGTCTATGAACTGCATAAGCAACCCAGTAGTCCATTACCGCGGACGCAGCTATTCGAATAGATCTTGTTATACCTGCAGGGGTGTACTTCTTCACACACACTCTCGCCACTTACCTCCATGTACACGTCATGTATCTCAGCAACCTTCAAGCGGAAGCTTGGCGAGGGTGTCGTCCACGACCTGACTAACCACGCAAGACTCTAGTCCAGGTTTATCGCCTATTCGGGTTCCATCCGCAATGAGATCCGGCCGGGGTTTCGCTCACGGCCCCAAACAATTTGAGCAGGGTTCCCAAGCCCACCATCCGGGTGCCACTTGGTACACCGTGCCATTGCACCTAGTTTGTCCCAAGCCCAACTGTACTGGGTGCCACTTGGTACACTATTAGCACTACCTACAAACACCAGAAACTAGTTGCAACTCCTGGACAGAGATCGAGGCGGTTCATAAGTCGAGAGGGGTACTTAAGCATTCCAATGCGTGGTAGTAACTGTCTTGGATCACCGACACAGAACTCATTTCCTGAGGACGGTTTCAATGAGACAACCCACCATGTACTCCTACATGGCCTCTCATCGCTACCTTTACCAAATCCTGTTCACACACTTAGCTCTCAACAGTAGAACATGTTCACCACATTCCAATTCATCCCCGATGAATCAGACCTGACACAACTCTAAGCAATAGCAGGCATGACAAGCAAGCATGAATGAGTAGGCACATCATGGCTCAAACAACTCCTACTCATGCTAGTGGGTTTCAACTATTTACTGTGGCAAAGATAGGTCATGCAGACGAAAAGGGTTCAACTACCGCAGCATGTAACAATTGAATCGTTTTTGTCCTAATGCAGTAAAAGAGAGCAAGAGCGAGAGAGTGGGATTGTATCGGAATGCTCAATGGGGGTTTGCTTGCCTGGCACTTCTGAAGATGATAAAGCTCTTCATCGGTGTCATCGATCACATCGTCGGAACAACGTCTACTGAGAGGGGACAACACCGGCAAACAAGAGAGAACACAATCAATGCAATGCAACAATATGATGCATGATCATGTCATGGCAATATGCTGTGATTTGGGCTAATGCAGCTAGCAACAGTTTAAATGAAGTAGGTTTGAACTCAAGGTTCAAAATCAAACTCCATAAGTGGTTAGTTAAATGCCATTTATTTGATTTCACTTATACAGTAGGTATAAGTTGCTTGAACATGCATGAAACCAGTACCAATGGATAGATTGGATTTTTCTGATAATTTTTCATATATAAAACTTTGCAATCTGAGTTATAGATTATTTTCTATGATTTTTAGAAGTTTTAACTATTTTCTGGAATTTCCTGGATTAATAAAAATGCCAGAAAACATTTACTACATTAGCATGACATCGGTGTGATGTCAGCAGGTCAACAGGGGCGGTCCAGGTCAAACCTGACACCGGGGCTCACACGTCAGTGACTCATTTAGTTAACTAGCGTAATTAGCACTAATTTTTATCCTAAACTAAAAACTGTCAGCGGTCGGGCCCACATGTCATCGACCCAGGGGAGGTCAAACCCCTGGTTAATCGGGCCTAAAACATCAGCGGCTCGACGCCGCAACGGCAGATGCAGCGGAGGGCTCGGGTTAGCTCCTCCGGCGACCAAAACAATGGCGGAGACGCTCTACGTGGTGCTGGGACTCGCGCGCATCCAGCACGGCTAGCGGCAGCAGCTAGGGTGGACCAAGCTCGCCGGAAACGAGCTTGTGGCAGAGGCCGGAGTAAGGGCGGGGTCGGGTTTGGCGCTACGGTGCACGGGAGGAGGAGATGGTGGGTGCGTGGGCTTGCTGGGAAGCTGCTGAGCACGCCGAAGTGCTCGGACACGAGCTACGGCTGCTGGTGCCTCGGCGGAGACATGGCCGGCGGCGAGGGATCTTCGGGTTCGACGGTGGAGCTAGTTAGCAGGGCGAGTGACATGGGAAGAAGAGGGGAAACAACGGCGGAGCTCACAGTGAGGTCGGTGACGGTCTCAGCGGGCTCGGGGAGGCGCGGACGGCAGCGGATCAATGGCGGCGGTGATTGGCTCCCGAGGTGGAAGACGGTGGTGATGACGACGCTACGGCGCGCCCCGACGGCGACGAGCGCGCTCGGGTGCGCTGCGGGGAGAGAGCAGAGGAGGGGACGAGGCCGGGGAAGAGTGAGAGAGGGTCGAGAGGGCTGCGTGGCATCGCGGGAGGTGTCCAGGGCGACAAAGGGGGCTGCCAGGCAGGGTGGAGGTGGCGCGCGCGCGGCGAGCACACGCCCTCCTGCCTACTGGCAGGAGGTTGAAGATGGTGCGGCGGCTAGGCTGGGCCAGCTACAGTGCTGGGCCGCCTGGGCTGGACAGGTAAGGTTCCTCTCTCTTCTCTGTTTTTCTCTTTTGTTTCTGTCTTCTATTTATTTTCTCTCTGTTTTGATTTAGTTTTAGGACTAAATCATTTTATTATATTCTGAAAATAACTATGGGCACTAACTGAGTTATTCTAGAGGCCCTCAAGTGATTCCAGAATATTTGGAGCATTCAAAATATTTATAGAATTCAAATGCCCCAATTCAAATACACTATGATTTAATTCAAAAATCCAGGAATGACCTAGAAATATGTTCATCATTTTTGGCAGAGGTTTTCACCTTTATGAGAAATCATGAACATTTTCAAAGGGCATTTTGGGTTCATTGAGAATGATTTTATTTGAACCTATTGAATTCATTTTGTTCTAGGGTTTGAACAATCCCCATTTCAACTTTATTTGAATTTAAACATGTTGCATGGATGATTATGCAAATTCAAGCAATGACTAGCTAGGGCTGTGACATCATCGCTTCCTCATAGTTCATAGGTTCGTCATGGTCTAGTAACATAACTTCCAGAACAAGATTACTGTACCGCTCTGGTGCGGAACGTGCTCTGGTTGACCTACGAGGTTTGGTAGTAACTTGATCCGAAGTTTCATCATCATTATCATTAGCTTCCTCACTAGTTGGTGTAGGCATCACGGGAACGGTTTTCTATGATGAGCTACTTTCCAATTCGAGAGAAGGTACAATTACCTCATCAAGTTCTACTTTCCTCCCACTCACTTCTTTCGAGAGAAAGTCCTTCTCTAGAAAGGATCCATTCTTGGCAACAAAGATCTTGCCTTCGGATCTGTGATAGAAGGTGTACCCAACAGTTTCTTTTGGGTATCCTATGAAGACGCACTTCTCCGATTTGGGTTCGAGTTTATCAGGCTGAAGCTTTTTCACATAAGCATCGCAACACCAAACTTTAAGAAACAACAACTTAGGTTTCTTGCCAAACCACAGCTCATACGATGTCGTCTCAACGGATTTAGATGGTGTCCAATTTAATGTGAATGCAGTTGTCTCTAATGCATAACCCCAAAACGATAGTGGTAAATCGGCAAGAGATATCATAGATCGCACCATATCTAATAAAGTATGGTTACGACGTTTGGACACACCATTACGCTGTGGTGTTCCAGGTGGCGTGAGTTGTGAAACTATTCCACATTGTTTTATATGAAGGCCAAACTTGTAACTCAAATATTCGCCTCCGTGATCAGATCGTAGAAACTTTATTTTCTTGTTACGATGATTCTCCACTTCACTCTGAAATTCTTTGAACTTTTCAAATGTTTCAGACTTGTGTTTCATTAAATAGATATACCCATATCTGCTTAAATCATCTGTGAAGGTTGGAAAATAACGATACCCGCCGCGAGCCTCAACACTCATCGGACCGCATACATCGGTATGTATTATTTCCAATAATTCAGTGGCTCGCTCCATTGTTCCGGAGAACGGAGTCTTAGTCATCTTGCCCATGAGGCATGGTTCGCAAGCATCAAATGATTCATAATCAAGTGATTCCAAAAGTCCATCCGCATGGAGTTTCTTCTTGCGCTTTACAGCAATATGACCTAAACGGCAGTGCCACAAATATGTTGCACTATCATTATCAACTTTGCATCTTTTGGCATCAATATTATGAATATGTGTATCACCACGATCGAGATTCAACAAAAATAGACCACTCTTCAAGGGTGCATGACCATAAAAGATATTACTCATATAAATAGAACAACCATTATTCTCTGATTTAAATGAATAACCGTCTCGCATCAAACAAGATCCAGATATAATGTTCATGCTCAACGCTGGCACCAAATAACAATTATTCAGGTCTAAAACTAATCCCGAAGGTAGATGTAGAGGTAGCGTGCCGACGGCGATCACATCGACCTTGGAACCATTCCTGACGCGCATCCTCACCTCGTCCTTAGCCAATCTTTGTTTAATCCGTAGCCCCTGTTTCGAGTTGCGAATATGAGCAACAGAACCAATATCAAATACCCAGGCTCTACTACAAGCATTAGTAAGGTACACATCAATAACATGTATATCAAATATACCTTTGTTCACTTTGCCATCCTTCTTATCCGCCAAATACTTGGGGCGGTTCCGCTTCCAGTGACCAGTCCCTTTGCAGTAGAAGAACTCAATTTCAGGCTTGGGTCCAGACTTGAGCTTCTTCCCGGGAGTGACAACTTGCTTGCCATTCTTCTTGAAGTTCCCCTTCCTTCCCTTGCCCTTTTTCTTGAAACTAGTGGTCTTGTTAACCATCAACACTTGATGCTCTTTCTTGATTTCTACCTCCGCAGCTTTGAGCATAGCGAAGAGCTCGGGAATTGTCTTATCCATCCCTTGCATATTATAGTTCATCACGAAGCCTTTGTAGCTTCGTGGCAGTGATTGAAGAACTCTGTCAATAACACTATCATCTGGAAGATTAACTCCCAGCTGAGTCAAGTGGTTATGATACCCAGACATTCTGAGTATGTGTTCACTGACAGAACTGCTCTCCTCCATCTTACAGCTATAGAACTTGTTGGAGACTTCATATCTCTCAACTCGGGCATTTGCTTGAAATATTAACTTCAACTCCTGGAACATCTCATGTGGTCCATGACATTCAAAATGTCTTTGAAGTCCCGATTCTAAGCCGTAGAGCATGGCACACTGAACTATAGAGTAGTCATCAGACCGCGTCTGCCAGACGTTCAAAGCTTCTACATTAGCGAGAGGGGGCTTGTCACCTAGCGGTGCATCAAGGACATAATTCTTTTGTGCAGCAATGAGGATAATCCTCAAGTTACGGACCCAGTCTATGTAGTTGCTACCATCATCTTTCAACTTAGCTTTCTCTAGGAACGCATTAAAATTCAAGGGAACGGTAGCACAGGCCATTGATCTACAACATAGATATGCAAAAACTATCTGGACTAAGTTCATGATAGATTAAGTTCAATTAATCATATTACTTAAGAACTCCCACTTAGATAGACATCCCTTGAGTCATCTAAATGATCACATGATCCATATCAACTAAACCATGTCCGATCATCACGTGAGATGTAGTAGTTTTCAATGGTGAACATCTCTATGTTGATCATATCTACTATATGATTCACGTTCGACCTTTCGGTCTCCAGTGTTCTGAGGCCATGTCTGTACATGCTAGGCTCGTCAAGTTCAACCCGAGTATTCCGCATGTGCAAAACGGTCTTGCACCCGTTGTATGTGAACATAGAGCTTATCACACCCGATCATCACGTGGTGTCTCGGCACGACGAACTGTCGCAACGGTGCATACTCAAGGAGAACACTTATACCTTGAAATTTTAGTGAAGGATCATCTTATAATGCTACTGCCGTAATAAGCAAAATAAGATGCATAAAAGATAAACATCACATGCAAAAATATGTGACATGATATGGCCATCATCATCTTGTGCCTTTGATCTCCATCTCCAAAGCACCGTCATGATTTCCACCGTCATCGGCTTGACACCTTGATCTCCATCGTAGCGCCGTTGTCGTCTCGCCAACTATTGCTTCTAAAACTATCGCTAACGCATAGTGTTAAAGTAAAGCAATTACATGGCATTTGCATTTCATACAATAAAGAAACAACCATAAGGCTCCTGCCAGTTGCCGATAACTTTTACAAAACATGATCATCTCATACAATAACATATATCACATCATGTCTTGACCATATCACATCACAACATGCCCTGCAAAAACAAGTTAGACGTCCTCTACTTTGTTGTTGCAAGTTTTACGTGGCTGCTACGGGCTTCTAGTAAGAATCGTTCTTACCTACGCATCAAAACCACAACGGTGATTTATCAAGTTTGCTGTTTTAACCTTCAACAAGGACCGGTCACAGTCAAATTCGATTCAACTAAAGTTGGAGAAACAGACACCCGCCAGCCACCTTTATGCAAAACTAGTTGCATGTCTGTCGGTGGAACCGGTCTCATGAACGTGGTCATGTAATGTTGGTCCGGGCCGCTTCATCCAACAATACCGCCGAATCAAAATAAGACATTGGTGGTAAGCAGTATGATGATCACCGCCCACAACTCTTTGTGTTCTACTCGTGCATATCATCTACGCATGGACCTGGCTCGGATACCACTGTTGGGGAACGTAGCATGCAATTTCAAAAAAATTCCTACGCTCACGCAAGATCTATCTAGTAGATGCATAGCAACAAGAAGGGGAGAGTGTGTCCACGTACCCTCGTAGACCGAAAGCGGAAGCGTTTGTTAACGCGGTTGATGTAGTCGAACTTCTTCTCATTCCAACCGATCAAGCACCGAACGTACGGCACCTCCGAGTTTTGCACACGTTCAACTCGATGACGTCCCTCGAACTCTTGATCCAGGAAAGAATTGAGGGAGAGTTCTGTCAGCACGACGGCGTCGTGACGGTGATCCGCGTAGGGCTTCGCCTAACCACTACGTGAATCTGACCGGAGGCGTAAATTGTGGAGGGGGCGCCGCACACGGCTAACAATGTTTGATGTGTCTTCTAGGCGCCCCCTCCCCACATATATAAAGGAGGGAGGGGGAGGAGGCCGGCCCTAGGCGCGCCCAAGTAGGAGGAATCCTACTTGGGCTCCTAGTTGGATTCGCCCCCCCCCCCCTTTTCCTTTTACCGGAGGGGGAAAGGGGGAAAGAGAGAGAGGGGGAGAAGGAAAGGGGGGCGCCGCCCTCTCCCCTAGTCCAATTCGGCCTCCTTCCCTATGGGGGGTGTGCCACCCCATTTGTGGGCTGGTGTGCCTCCCTCCTATGGCCCATATCTTCCCCCGGGGGTTCCGGTAACCCCCCGGTACTCCGATATGTACCCGATACACTCCGGAACACTTCTAGCGTCCGAATACTATCATCCAATATATCAATCTTTAGCTCTCGACCATTTCGAGACTCCTCATCATGTCCGTGATCTCATCCGGGACTCCGAACAACATTCGGTCACCAAATCACATAACTCATATAATACAAATCATCATCGAACGTTAAGCGTGCGGACCCTACGGGTTTGAGAACTATGTAGACATGACTGAGACACCTCTCCGGTCAATAACCAACAGCGGAACCTGGATGCTCATATTGGTTCCCACATATTCTACGAAGATCTTTATCGGCCGTACCATAATGACAACATACGTTATTCCCTTTGTCATCGGTATGTTACTTGCCCGAGATTTGACCGTCGATATCTTCATACCTAGTTCAATCTCGTTACCGGAAAGTCTCTTTACTCGTTTTGTAGTGCATCATCCTACAACTAACTCATTAGTCACATTGCTTGCAAGGCTTATTATGATGTACATTGCCGAGAGGGCCCAGAGATAGCTCTCCGATACTCAGAGTGACAAATCCTAATCTCGACCTATACCAACCCAACAAACACCTTCGGAGATACCTGTAGAGCATCTTTATAATCACCCAGTTATGTTGTGACATTTGATAGCACACAAGGTATTCCTCCGGTATTCGGGAGTTGCATAATCTCATAGTCAACGGAATATGTATAAGTCATGAAGAAAGCAATAGCAATAAAACTTAACGATCATTATGCTAAGATAACAGATGGGTCTTGTCCATCACATCATTCTCCTAATGATGTGATCCCGTTCATCAAATGACAACACATGTCTATGGTTAGGAAACTTAACCATCTTTGATTAACGAGCTAGTCTAGTAGAGGCTTACTAGGGACACTGTGTTTTGTCTATGTATCCACACATGTATCAAGTTTCCAGTTAATACAATTCTAGCATGAATAATAAACATTTATCATGATATAAGGAAATATAAATAAAAACTTTATTATTGCCTCTAGGGCATATTTCCTTCATGCCACTACACACGTTGATGTCTGCATTCCTCTTGTTAGTACCTTTTGCCTTGTAACGATGTACTTAATTAATTGCTATTTGATTATGTATCATCACTCTGCACCTGAGCTTCATTATCCTCTATTTCTTCTAATATTATTTGATATATATTTACTCTTTACAAAATGTAGAATAATGGCAACGCTTATAAAGAAGTTTCTTCAGGGAATTTATTGAATTATCCTTCCATCGACATGGAGAAGTGCTTTGTCCAGCCCGTGTTAACATGTAATGTAAGTTCATCCTTCACAAGCCTTCAAACTTTGTTCTAGTATAGATTTGGATAGGCATCATTTCCTCCAGTGTTGTTTACTTTGGTGTTTACATCTGATTGGATGTTTGTAACAACTACCAGTTTTAAATTGTAGTTGTAAAAACATGTTCCTTATGCAGAACAGATCCATTTATTTGCTTATATAATTGTGAAACCTGATACGTGTCTCCTTGTTTCTCTTTCAGAGTCGTATCTCTTATGCCAGACAGAACTTTAGGGAAGATAGTGAGCCAAACCATCTTGAAGAGATCGAGCGAGATGACCCCAAGGTCATGTCTTGATGAAGACAGTGAGTTGAAGCTACTCACCAGCAGCTGTGAGACAACCTCTGTGTAGTTGCTGCCTCAATCAGTTTGACTTCTCCAGTCTCAACTTAAAGCGGAAAGGCTTGCTTCAGCTCAGCTCCGACTTGATGTCAATGATGCAAAGAAGATCTCAGAGGACTGCCTTGCGGGCTTTGGTGCTATACAGCTAGGAATAGAGCATCTATCGTTGACACAACTGAGGTATCATCAACTTGTTCAATTGCTTGCGGTGCACGTCTAAGCCAGGCCTAATGCCTTTTGAAGTGCTCTCAGTTTTGTATATTCTTTTGTCGGCGCATTTATATGCACTGGTGGCGACCTTTGATGCCCAGTGTATGTAATCCGCGGTCACGTTGCGCTTTATTATCACGGGTGGCAAACTTTGATGCCCAGTGGATGTAATATGCCATAATTCTTTATTGTATAGTCTAGGTTTATTCTTGGTCGGTATGCTGTAATTTAGCCCGGAAGCTTCAATGGATCTCAATGTTGTCGGTCTTTAGGCCGGCCCTTAACTCGCTATATATGGGCCAAAACATGGGCTTATAATCATCTTGGGCCATTAGCAGGTCTAAACATATAGTAGTTTTCCGCCTTTAATAGGCCGAGTAAAGTTCTGGCCATCTGGGCCAGAGAACACCATGGGCTTTTAATAGGCTAAAAACTAGATTGGGCTAGCATTGAGCCGAAAAATTCACGGGCCAGTACAGACCGAAACTGCCTAAGGTCCATGTTTGGCCCAAGTAGAATGAGCCGTCAACAGGCCAAAAATATCTCGGGCCCTGTTTGGCCCAATGAAATTATGGGCTTTAAGCAGGCCGGTATTAACGCGGGCCTAGGCCCAACTATGTCATGGGCCATTAGCAGATGGGCTGTAAGCAGGCCGGATTCAACGCGGGCTGTAATTAGGCCCAACTATTACACGGGCCATTAACATGCCGATACGCTAGTTGGGCTGAAATTTATCCACGAAGACTACGAGCCGTTAAGAGGCCTAAAGTTACTTCGGACAAGAAATAGCTAAATTTCTGCATGGGCCGTTAAATGGCCTAAAGTGAAACCGGGCCGACAACGGCCCAGATGCACCACGGGCCGCTAACAGGCCGAAACTATTATCGGGCCGAACTGGTAAACAGGCATTTAACAGGCTGAAATACAAACCCGGCTTAGAATGGGCCCAAAAGAACAGTGGCCTATTAACGGGCCTGATCTGATATGGGCCGCAATTTAGCCCAAAACACAACAGGCTATGAATGGGCTTGATCTGATATGGGCCTCAATTTGACCCAAAAAATGGCAGGCTGTTAACGGGCCAGCCACTAGTGTCTGAAAAAATATGGTGGGCCTTTAGCTGGGCCGGCCTTTTTACCTTAAATGGGCCACTGTTGGGCTGTGCCATGTGTCGACATATCATAGGCGTCTTCCGTCCATTGTAGGGATGAAATCTGTCCCAACGATGAGCTAACATGTGGATTATCCGGCGAATGAGAATTTTACATGTGGAAAATCCCCATTGGTCGGGGCTGTTAACGGGTTATCGAATCCAAACCGGAACCCGATAGCTTAACGGCGACCCGTTACGGCGGATGCCACGTGTCGGTTACCCTTGACGAAAGCACTTCTATGACGCACAATTTATCGTCATGGAAGTGGACACTTCCGTGATGATAATTTTGGTAATGTCATGGAACACTTCTACGACAGCACAGGTATGACTATCTTGATTCTGTCATAAAATCGTCAGGGATGTACATGCATGACAGAAAACGTGACCTACTGTGACAAACACGTATCATCATGGAAGTGTATTTTTTTGTAGTGCCGGTCCGAGTGAAGAGCTACGAGCAAAATGTGTTCTAAGACCCCCGCCGAATCAAACATTTGACGGCGGTCTCGTGGACTACACCCAGTGGGTGCACTCAGTGTGCCCCCATTGGATATATTTCCACTCGGCACGGCCTGACCGGTCCGAGTGAAGAGCTACGAGCAAAGGTATACTGGAATCATAAGTCAAAAACACCCAGTGGGTGTACAAAGTCAAGATGGGCAGGAAACAACTCAATCAAAAATCAACTTACAATCACACTTACTCGGACATTCGCCTGAAGAGCGGTACTGGCATCATAAGCTTGCTTGCTGGCCTCATACGCCTCCTTCAGATGCTGCATCATCAGATTGTCTTGAATCATGGCCTCCTTGTTGGCCCCAGTTTGGTCTTCCGGAACATGATGCAAAGTGAATAAATTGGGCAGAGGAGCCGGAGGAATCAACGCTTGAGAGGGACCGGAGCCAGAGGAGCCAGCACTTGAGGCTGACCACCTGAAACCGGAGGAGTCGGTTGCAAAGTTAAAGCAGTCGACTAATACGTCTCCAACGTATCTATAAGTTTTGATTGTTCCATGCTATTATATTATCTATTTTGGATGTTTATATGCATTAATATGCTATTTTATATTATTTTTGGGACTAACCTATTAACCTAGAGTCCAGTGCCAGTTTCTGTTTTTTTCCTTGTTTTAGAGTTTCGCAGAAAAGGAATATCAAACGGAGTCCAAACGGAATGAAACTTTCGCGATGATTCTTCTTGGACCAGAAGACATCCAGAGGACTTGGAGTATACGCCAGGAAAGCCACGAGGCGGCCACAAGGACGGAGGGTGCACCCAGGGGGTAGGGCGCGCCCCCCACCCTTGTGGGCCCCTCATGACTCCACCGACCTATTTCTTCCGCCTATATATTCTCAAATACCCCAAAACCAATCAGGAGAGCCACGAAAACACTTTTCCACCGCCGCAACCTTCTGTACCCATGAGATCCCATCTAGGGGCCTTTTCCGGCGTCCTGCTGGAGGGGGATTCGATCACGGAGGGCTTCTACATCAACACCATTGCCTCTCTGATGAAGCGTGAGTAGTTTACCACAGACCTACGGGTCCATAGCTAGTAGCTAGATGGCTTCTTCTCTCTCTTTGATTCTCAATACCATGTTCTCCTCGATGTTCTTGGAGATCTATTCGATGTAATACTTTTTGCGGTGTGTTTGCCGAGATTCGATGAATTGTGGATTTATGATCAGTTTATCTATGAATATTATTTGAATCTCCTCTGAATTCTTATATGCATGATTTGATATCTTTGCAAGTCTCTTCGAGCTGTCGATTTGGTTTGGCCAACTAGATTGTTTTTTCTTGCAATGGGAGAAGTGCTTAGCTTTGGGTTCAATCTTTTGGTGTCCTTTCCCAGTGACAGTAGGGGCAGCAAGGCACGTATTGTATTGTTGCCATCGAGGATAAAAAATGGGGTTTACATCATATTGCTTGAGTTTATTCCTCTACATCATGTCATCTTACTTAATGTGTTACTCTATTCTTCATGAACTTAATACTCTAGATGCAGGTAGGAGTCGGTTGATGTGTGGAGTAATAGTAGTAGATGCAGGCAGGAGTCGGTCTACTTGACACGGCCGTGATGCCTATATTCATGATCATTGCCTTAGATATCGTCATAACTTTGCGCTTTTCTATCAATTGCTCGGCAGTAATTTGTTCACCCACTGTAATATTTTCTATCTTGAGAGAAGCCTCTAGTAAAACCTATGGCCCCCGGGTCAACTTTCCATCATATAAGTTTCTGATCTATAATTTTAGTTTCCTATTTACTTCCTTTGCAATCTTTTACTTTCCGTTCCATAAACCAAAAATACTAAAAATATTACTTTACTGTTTATCCATCTCTATCAGATCTCACTTTGCAAATAACTGTGAAGGGATTGACAACCCCTTTATCACGTTGGGTGCAAGTTGGTGTTTGTTTGTGCAGGGATTCAGTGACTTGCACGTTGTCTCCTACTGGATTGATACCTTGGTTCTCAAAACTGAGGGAAATACTTACTCTACTCTGCTGCATCACCCTTTCCTCTTCAAGGGAAAAACCAACGCAAGCTCAAGAAGTAGCTAGAAGAATTTCTGGCGCCGTTGCCGGGGAGATCTACGCCAAGTCAAGACATACCAAGTACCCATCATAAACTCTCATCCCTTACATTACATTATTCACCATTCGCCTCTTGTTTTCCTCTCCCCCACTTCTAAAACGATTTTCAAAAATATTTGCCTTTTCTTCGCCTATCTTCCGTTCGTCTCTACCTCCATGGCAGACTCTAGAAGGGCTAAGGGTTTTCTCCCAGGTTCTAGTGCCTTGGATGACTCCTCTGTCCTTTCTAAGCTCATAAATAATGATGTTATGGAAAGACTTACCAGGGTGGTTAAAGAAGATTTCAATTTTGATGAAGATGATCCCAGAATTTTTTGTTATTTTCTTGATGAATCTTTGAAAGATGCTTGGGATAGGCTGTTGAGGATTCGAGCTAGCTATGAGCCCCAATATCAGTTTGAGATATATTTAAAAAGCTTTTATATTGGTCTACCTCCTTCTTTTAAACAAGTTTTGGATTCTATATTTGAAAATGGTTTTCTTGGAGGGGATGCTATAGACACTTATGAGAAGATGAAAACCATATTTGGGCACCCCAAGGAAAAGGGTGTTGAATCAACTGCTATTATGTGTTTCTATCAAAATGAAATAATCAAAGAGATGAAGGCTAGTTTAGATGCAAACTTTCGTAATGTGCTTAATCTTTCTTCTACTATTAATGGCCATGTGCTTTCACAAAATAGAAAGATATATGCCATGCATAAGAAACTTTCTCTTTTCTTCCCAAAAGGGGGAGATGATAATACTTAGATCTATTCGTGTTTTATGCCTAGCTAAGGGCGTTAAACAATAGCGCTTGTTGGGAGGTAACCCAATTTTATTTTTGTGTTTTTTGTTTTTGCTACTGTTATTGAATAAATACACATTATTACCTCTTTATTAATTGTGGTTTTGTGTTTTAATTAGTGTTTGTACCAAGTAAGACCTTTGGGATAGCTTACGGTGATAGTTGTTTTGATCCTGCTGAGAAACAGAAACTTTTGTGCCCAGGAAAATAATTTTTGTAATTCACAGAAGCGTGATTTTGATATGATTTTTTATGCACTGGATTGGTACATAAATTTCCCAGGTTGTCCTAATTTTTAAGAATTTTTAGAGTTACATAAGTATTCGAAGTATTCAGATTGCTACAGACTGTTCTGTTTTTGACAGATTCTTTTTTTGTATGTGTTGTTTGCTTATTTTGATGAATCTATGGCTCGTATCGGGGGGTATGAACCATGGAAAAGTTGTAATCCAGTAGATATTACACCTATATAAATAAATAATGAGTTCACAACAGTACCAAAAGTGGTGATTTATTTTCTTATACTAACGGAGCTTATGAGATTTTCTGTTGAGTTTTGTGTTGTGAAGTTTTCAAGTTTTGCGTAAAGATTTGATGGACTATGGAATAAGGAGTGGCAAGAGCCTAAGCTTGGGGATGCCCAAGGCACCCCAAGGTAAAATTCAAGGACAACCAAGAGCCTAAGCTTGGGGATGCCCCGGAAGGCATCCCCTCTTTCGTCTTCATCTATCGGTAACTTTACTTGAGGCTATATTTTTATTCACCACATGATATGTGTTTTGCTTGGAGCGTCTTGTATGATTTGAGTCTTTGCTTTTTAGTTTGCCACAATCATCCTTGTTGTACACATATTTTGAGAGAGACACGCATGAATCGTGATTTATTAGAATACTCTATGTGCTTCACTTATATCTTTTGAGCTAGGCAATTTTGCTCTAGTGCTTCACTTATAGCTTTTTAGAGCACGGTGGTGGTTTTATTTTATAGAAATTGATGAACTCTCATGCTTCACTTATATTACTTTGAGAGTCTTTAAAACAGCATGGTAATTTGCTTTGGTTATAAAAATAGTCCTAATATGATAGGCATCCAAGAGGGATATAATAAAAACTTTCATATAAAGTGCATTGAATACTATGAGAAGTTTGATTCCTTATGATTGTTTTGAGATATGAAGATAGTGATATTAGAGTCATGCTAGTGAGTAGTTGTGAATTTGAGAAATACTTGTCTTAAGGTTTGTGAGTCCCGTAGCATGCACATATGGTGAACCGTTATGTAACGAAGTTGGAGCATGAGATATTTTTTGATTGTCATCCTTATGAGTGGCGGTCGGGATCGCGCGATGGTTAACTCCTACCAACCCTTCCCCTAGGAGCATGCGTCTAGTACTTGGTTTTGATAGCTTCTAGATTTTTGCAATAAGTATGTGAGTTCTTTATGACCAATGTTGAGTCCATGGATTATACGCACTCTCACCCTTCCACCATTGCTAGCCTCTCTAGTACCGCGCAACTTTCGCCGGTACCATACACCCAATACCTTCCTCAAAATAGCCACCAAATACCTTCCTCAAAACAGCCACCATACCTACCTATTATGGCATTTCCATAGCCATTCCGAGATATATTGCCATGCAACTTTCCACCGTTCCGTTCATCATGACACGCATCATCATTGTCATATTGCTTTGCATGATCATATAGTTGACATAGTATTTGTGGCAAAGCCACCGTTCATTATTTTTTATACATGTCACTCTTGATTCATTGCACATCCCGGTACACCGCCGGAGGCATTCATATAGAGTCATATCTTCTTCTACTGTTGAGTTGTAATTTTTGAGTTGTAAGTAAATAGAAGTATGATGATCTTCCTTATTAGAGCATTGCCCCATGTGAGGAAATTAAAGAAAGAAAAGAAAGAAAGAAAAAAAGAGAAAGAAAAAAAAAAGAAAAAAAGAAAAAATAGGAAAAAAAGAGAAAAAAAAGAAAAAAATGAGAGAAAAAGAGAGAAGGGGCAATGTTACTATCCTTTTCCATACTTGTGCTTCAAAGTAGCACCATGATTTTCATGATACAGAGTCTCCTATGTTGTCACTTTCATATACTAGTGGGAATTTTTCATTATAGAACTTGTCTTGTATATTCCAACGATGGGCTTCCTCAAAGTGCCCTAGGTCTTCATGAGCAAGCAAGTTGGATGCACACCCACTTAGTTTTCTTGTGAGCTTTCATAAACTTATAGCTCTAGTGCATCCGTTGCATGACAATCCCTACTCACTCACATTGATATCTATTGATGGGCATCTCCATAGCCCGTTAATATGCCTATTTGATGTGAGACCATCTCCTTCTTTTTGCCTTCTCCACAACCACCTTCTATTCCACCCATAGTGCTATGTCCATGGCTCACGCTCATGTATTGCGTGAAAGTTGAAAAAGTTTGAGAATACTAAAGTATGAAACAATTGCTTGGCTAAAACCGGGGTTGTGCATGATTTGAATATTTTGTGTGATGAAGATGGAGCATAGCCAGACTATATGATTTTGTAGGGATAAGCTTTCTTTGGCCATGTTATTTTGGGAAGACATAATTATCTTGTTAGTATGCTTGAAGTATTATTGTTTTTATGTCAATATTAAACTTTTGTTTTGAATCATACGGATCTGAACATTCATGCCACAATAAAGAAAATTACATGGATAAATATGTTAGGTTGCATTCCACATCAAAAATTCTGTTTTTATCATTTACCTACTCGAGGACGAGCAGGAATTAAGCTTGGGGATTCTTGATACGTCTCCAACGTATCTATAATTTTTTATTGTTCCATGCTATTATATTATCTGTTTTGGATGTTTTATATGCATTAATATGCAATTTTATATTATTTTTGGTACTAACCTATTAACCTAGAGCCCAAGGCCAGTTTCTATTTTTTCCTTGTTTTAGAGTTTCACAGAAAAGGAATATCAAACGGAGTCCAAACGGAATGAAACTTTCGCGATGATTTTTCTTGGACCAGAAGACATCCAGAGGACTTGGAGTACATGCCAGGAAAGCCACGAGGCGGCCACAAGGAAAGAGGGCGCGCCCAGGGGGTAGGGCGCGCCCCCCACCCTTGTGGGCCCCTTGTGACTCCACCAACCTATTTCTTCCGCCTATATATTCTCAAATACCCCAAAACCAATCAGGAGAGCCACGAAAACACTTTTCCACCGCCGCAACCTTCTGTACCCGTGAGATCCCATCTAGGGGCCTTTTTCGGTGTTCTGCCGGAGGGGGATTCGATCATGGAGGGCTTCTACATCAACACCATTGCCTCTCAGATGAAGCGTGAGTAGTTTACCACAGACCTATGGGTCCATAGCTAGTAGCTAGATGGCTTCTTCTCTCTCTTTGATTCTCAATACCATGTTCTCCTCTATGTTCTTGGAGATCTTTTCGATGTACTACTTTTTGCGTTGTGTTTGCCGAGATCTGATGAATTGTGGATTTATGATCAGCTTATATATGAATATTATTTGAATCTCCTCTGAATTCTTATATGCATGATTTGATATCTTTGCAAGTCTCTTCGAACTATCGATTTGGTTTGGCCAACTAGATTGGTTTTTCTTGCAATGGGAGAAGTGCTTATCTTTGGGTTCAATCTTGCGGTGTCCTTTCCCAGTGACAGTAGGGGCAGCAAGGCACGTATTGTATTGTTGCCATCGAGGATAAAAAGATGGGGTTTACATCATATTGCTTGAGTTTATTTCTCTATATCATTCATCTTACTTAATGCGTTACTCTGTTCTTCATGAACTTAATACTCTAGATGCAGGCAAGAGTCGGTCAATGTGTGGAGTAATAGTAGTAGATGCAGGCAGGAGCCGGTCTACTTGACACGGACGTGATGCCTATATTCATGATCATTGCCTTAGATATCGTCATAACTTTGCGCTTTTCTATCAATTGCTCGGCAGTAATTTGTTCACCCACCGTAATATTTTCTATCTTGAGAGAAGCCTCTAGTGAAACCTATGGCCCCCGGGTCTACTTTCCATCATATAAGTTTTCGATCTACAATTTTAGTTTCCTATTTACTTCCTTTGCAATCTTTTACTTTTCGTTCCATAAACCAAAAATATTACTTTACTGTTTATCCATCTCTATCAGATCTCACTTTGCAAATAACCGTGAAGGGATTGACAACCCCTTTATCGCGTTGGGTGCAAGTTGGTGTTTGTTTGTGCAAGTATTCGGTGACTTGCGCGTTGTCTCCTACTCGATTGATACCTTGGTTCTCAAAACTGAGGGAAATACTTACTCTACTTTGCTACATCACCCTTTCCTCTTCAAGGGAAAAACCAACACAAGCTCAAGAAGTAGCATCGACACAGGAGCAGTAGAGTCAACACCAGCTCGAGATGAACCACCATGTTCCTGAGACACGGCCGCAGTCGGCACTCGGGGCGTTCTGCTCGACGTCACTCTCCGAGCGAAGCTGCGGGAGACAGTCGGGGTCCTACCCTCCCCTCATGTATCCTTGTGAGGCTCATCTTCGTCGTCGTTTGCAACATGGATGATGTTCGTTGGCTCTGCAGTCACTCGACAACAACAATTTAATCGATCGTTTAATCGACCAGCGGGCCAGAGCAAAGTGAAAACTGGTCATACCTTGCCGGGAAGTGGCCGCGCCCATAGTATCCATTTCCGTATGATCCTCATCAACCTGCATAGGTGACGTTGCCAAAGTAGCAGCTCTGGCACCCAATTCTCACTTGATCAGCAAAAGTATGAAGGTCTAGAATGGTATGAAAGAAAGAAGTAACACTCATGTTGAAGCAATGGGCACGTTGACCTTTATTCTGGGCATAGCCTTCCGAGGCTTTGGTGGGGCGACCTTAAGCTGTTTCGCGGTCTTCTCAGACGGATCTGGTGTCGCTGTCTGAGTGCGCTTTGGGTTCCTGACACTCGATGCCACGGCCTTGCCCCGGCAAGCAGTCGGATCTTGGTTCAACTTGGATCGACGCTCGGTGCGCGCTTCGGCCGACGGAGAAGACTCGGCTTCCTCACTTTCTTCTGTGTCATCACTGCTGGTATCACTGTCTTCGGCATAACTACCATCAGCACTCCCGCCTTCAACAAGTTGTTCTCCGTTCGGCACAGGCGAAAGCATCCTCGTAGACTCCTGCGAGGTACAAAAATCAGAGTCAGTCGGCTTATCAATCCAGTCGGATGTTGTAAACAAAAGGGAAAACACTCGACAAAATGCATCTCACCTCCCCTGGAGGATGCTTGCCGTCAAAGGGCAGGACCCCTCCTGGATCCACGGGGATTGTCGCGAGCCCCGGTGATACTGCTGAGCCATTGCTTCACCGTCTCGTCCTAGACGTCCTCTGGATGAGTCTGAGTGGAATCATTCGGGCCTGAATACTGCCACATGGGATGGTTTCGCGCCTGCAGGAGCTGGATCCGTCGACTGAGGAACACCTCTAACAGATCCAAGCCCGTCACTCCGCCTCGGATCAACTCTACTATAGCTTCTACTAGGACCCCCACTTCAGCTTTCTCTTCCTTGGTCACGGTCAGCGAGTGAGGGGCATTGATCCTTGCAGACGTGAAAGGGGGAAGTCCAATCGATGAACCCGGAGACGGAACATCATTGCAATAAAACCAGGTCGACTGCCAACCTCTAAGAGACTCAGGAAAAGTCATCATGGCGAATGCACTCCTACCTGTCATCTGGATACCTAGACCCCCGCACAACTAGGTCACGCGTGTCTTAGCGTCACTCGGATCAGCTTTCTTGACTGACTGAGAATGACACATGAAGATATGCTTGAACAACCCCCAGTGGGGATGACAGCCCAAAAAGTTTTCGCACATGGAAACGAAGGCAGCAAGATATGATATGGCATTTGGGGGAAGGTGGTGGAGTTGAGCACCGAAGAAATTCAGAGGGGGCAAGGAGAAACCTCTCTCCACATGGGTGACGAGGAGAACCCGCTCTCCGGGGCGCGGTGCAGGCTCGACCTCCCCATCCCCCGGCAACCTCTAGGACCCCAGGGCCAACAGGCCATCGGTGACGAGCCCGTCCAGGTCCTCCGCCATGGCCGTCGACGTCAGCCAGTCGACTGGGATCCAGCCCGGCGGTGGCGCGACCCAAGAACTCAACGCTTTCTTCGCCTTGGTCACCTTCTTGGCGCGCTCCAGCTTCGCCATCTTGTACTTTGCCATCTCCGTGGTGGTCGCCGGAATCGAGCGGAGCAGCATAGCGCGGAGGCAGAAGGGATGGAGAATCAAGCGAAAGCGGGGGAGAAAGAGGAGGCACACTGTTCCACCCCTCGGCCGCGTCGCCTCTTATATCGACGAGCCTGGGTCACTGGCCCCTGGGCCCGCAAGATCTCAGTGCATCCCACTAACGGAGGTTGCGCAGCATGTGGCGATAAAGTGGGAGCGAAAATCGAGGAGTCTCACCCCCCGTGCCCCGCTTACCGCGTCATTGCCTATCCGTGCGCTTCTCCGAAATTTCGAATCCCGCGAAATCCGTAACCAAGCAGAGCAACCGATTGCGTCGAATATCTCCTTGTTCATTCGGGTCTGACCCGATGCTCGATGACCCGTCGTTCGTTTCACTCGGTCGCACAACGAGCCAGAATCGATCGGGGCGATGACAAGGAGTTGAAGCAGCACCAATATCTACAGGACTCGAAGGCACCTCCGAGGCATCGAGTCCAATCAGATCCCATTCCAATCTTTTTTTCACTCGAACCCCGATCCATTTGAGGGCTAATGGTGAGGACATGTATCTGGGGTAGGGTCCTAGGCCTGACCTACGTACCCTACCCAAGGACACTACATACAAGAATCCAAGGCCTACAAAACCGAGAAGGAGTCACCGACTGGAGCGCCTGCGACATACAAATCACTCGGGCGAAAGATCCACTCGGAAGCCTCATCATCACTCGACTGACTCTATCCACTTGGAGTACCAAGAGTCACTCGGTGACAGAAGACCTAGAGTCATCCTGGGACAGCAACGGTCAGGCGATCAGTCCGCCGCCTTAAAGAACAATTAATGCTGACGTTACCTGTAACGCTCGCCTCCTTTAACCTTTCCATTAAACCCTTGAGTAATGGGGCGTTCATGAGGGGCTAGCGGACTCTATATAAGCCACCCCTGCACAAGGGTTCACACCTTTTTGTACCATCACACTCCAGAGAAACAAGCTCCCACAGCACCGAGACGTAGGGTCTTTACCTCTTCCGAGAGGGGCCTGAACTCGTAAATCCGAGTGTACAACCACACCGTAGCTAGACTCTGCCCCTCCATATGTACCCCTATACTCTACTGTCAGGTCTGTTCCCACGACAGGCCTCACCAAGTTGTTCCAAGAGAGCAACAAAGTGCTTCTTGGATTCACCCTTGAGCTTACTTAAGAACACATTGAACTCATTCTCATCACCATTCACCACCTCACTATCATCTACACAATCTAACAAAGGAGGAGTGGTAGTGATGGCGGTTTTGACGTTGGAGGTTAGCTTATTGATACCTGTAACGCCCAATATGCGACTATACTCCATACGTGTCGAGGCACGACTTGGGGCATAAGCGCATATTGGTATGGTCGCAAGAGTGATTGTATCTTTGCTCATCTCATGTACTGAATAGATAGAATACGAGCTTTGGCTTACAATCGCCACAATGTCACACAATATCATCAAGTTATACAATCATTCAAGATGAACAAAAAGTCCGGCTACGGACAAAATCAAATGAATAAAAGACAACCACCCATGCTAGGTCCCGATCGACCCTACTGGGCACCACTACTGATCGTCCGGAAAAGAAACATAGTAACGGCCACGGTCTTCGTCGAACTCCCACTTGAGTTCAGTGGCATCACCTGCATCAGTCTCATCGGTACCTGTAACTGTGTTTGTATTATTCTGTGAGCCACGGTGACTCAGCAATCATATCACCCTCGGTATCAAGACTATCAAAGCTTAAATGGGAAGGTATGGATAAGTGGTGGAGTTGCAGCAAGCTCTAAGCATATGTGTGGTGTCTAACTTACGCATACAAGAATAAGATGAGAAACTACGCAACGGTCGCAAACTAGTAATGATCAAGAAGTGATCCTGAACTACTTACGTTCAAACATAACCCCACCGTGTTCTCTTCCCGAACCTCATCAAAAAGAGACCATCACGGTTGCACACGCGGTTGGTGTATTTTAAATGGTTTTGGTTTCAAGTTCACTACAACCGGATATTAAAAACTCCCATCTACCACATAACCGCGGGCACGGCTCTCGAAAGTTTAAACCCTGCAGGGGTGTCCCAACTTAGCCCATGACAAGCTCACGATCCGCGGAGACAATCCTCCATCGCGGGACCCTCCGATCAGACTCAGAATCCCGGTGCACAAGACATTTCGACAATGGTAAAACAAAACCAGCAAGACCTCCCGGTGTGCCGACACCCTGATAATAGCCGCGCGTATCTCGTCTCAGGCCATGATGGATGAGCGACGCGTACAAGTGCCAAAATAACCCAGGTTGCCCTGGGGCGGCCCCGCACAGTGCTCTAGTTTGGACCAACACTCATGAGGAGCATTGGCCCGGGGGTTGATTAAGGATCCTCGGGTTAATTACTCCCTATGCAAGTTTTAGTTGTTATTAGGCAAATGGTAAAACCAAAGTTGGGCCTTGCTGGAAGAGTTAAATTCAAAGCGAACTGTCAAGAGGGGCCCATAAACCCACACCGTGTTAGGGACGCAAAATCAAGGAACATAACACCGGTATGACAGAAACTAGGGCGGCAAGGGTGGAACAAAACACCGAGCAAAAGGCCAAGCCTTCCACCCTTTACCAAGTATATAGATGCATTAATTAAATAAGATATATTGTGATATCCCAACATATCCATGTTCCAACAGGGAACAAACTGCACTGCACCTGCAACTAGCAACGCTATAAGAGGGGCTGAGCAAAAGCGGTAACATAGCCAAACAACGGTTTCTAGGAAGGTGGGTTAGAGGCTTGACATGGCAATATGGAAGGCTTAATAAACAAGTGGTAGGTAGCGTGACATAACAATAGAACGAATAACTAGCAAGCAAAGATAGGAGTGATATCGGGGGTAATGATCATCTTGCCTGCAATGTTCTCAGGGGTGTCGAAAACTTGCTCCTCGTGAATGTACTCGACAGTGTCCTCGGACTCAAACTCGTCTCCCAAAACTACCCAAAGAAAAGACAAGCATACAATAAACAACCACTCATGGCAAGAACATGTTCTACATGCAAGACCAACAATGATGCATAAGAAGAATGGTATGCACGGAGCTACGGTTCTACCGGAACGAAGGGACACGAGAAGGAAATGATGGAGACATGAAGGATATAGGCAGAATCTTGGTAACCCAAGCCTGCCGCTGGAAAGATTCAAAGATTTTGGTTGAAATCGATATGAAGATCACCGGAAACGGATGCACGGTTTGCAAATGACGAGCAAAACAAGATGCAATGCAATATGTTGGAAACAGCAACATGACCACTTAGGTGCAAAGTTTAAATATGCTACAGGACCCAAACATGAAAACAAAAGACATGTCAGTGATGTACAGGTGAAGCTCTACAAATCATGAACACTGAGATACTGCTAGAAACCCCTAAAACATGACTAAAACAGCATGGCAAAAATGCAAATGGCTACAACTTAACAGACTTGGCAGAAATTCACTGATCTTGACAGAAACAACATCAGGTTGCAATGTTTAGAGCCCGTAAACTACATGTTACAATAATCTATCATGGCAAACTTGAGCATGGCATGCTAGTACTAAATACAATTAACAAAACTCCCTCACTGAACTTGTTCCAAAGATCCACAGAAAAGATGATAGCATCAATGCAAACATGGCAAGGGATATGAACAGATTTCAGATTTAGTAGAATTTCATTGCATGGCAGAAACATATTTATCATAGCATATTTGCAAGCATGTTTAACTCAATATATAGCATGTCATGGCATGTAACAAAATCTAGCATGTAGAAGGCATGTTGAAGAGCAGGTTCATGTGCAAAAATACCCCATAGCATGTTTCCATAAATATACACATAAAAGACAAGACAGCAACATGATGTAAAATAGCATGGTCATGAACTTGCTCAAATGCAAAAACTATTGCCACCACTGGATTCCTTGGATTTTTCTAGTGCAAAATGATATATAATATGTATATGTTCCTATATGAAAATGCCCACAAATGCATTAAGTCAAAACCTGCCTAATATGGAAGTTGACAGAAATGGAAAGCTGCCAGATTTAGAATGTCCAGATTTGGACACGGCCAGATTTGGAAAGATGCCACTTTCCAAAACTGGAATACGCTGGATTTAATAAAAGAAAAGGAAACAGAGGGGTTTTGGGTGGGGGGTGACAGGTGGGCCTAGGTGCGTGCGTGTATGCTAGTGGGTTCTACCTGTCGTAGGAACAATGGCATAAGCAGGGAAGAAAATAAATAAATAAAGAAAACAGGAACAGGGGGCGACTAGGATCGAACCCAAGACCTCCTGGATGCAAACGAGTGGGCTGACCACTGCGCTACGAGCTTGCTTGTGAAATGATTTGCGCCTGGCTCCTTTTGTACAACTGCCAGAAGGCCGAGCCTTTGGCTATGGCGACACAGAGATCACCGGCGCCGGCGGCGACGAGCTAGGAGGCGTGGCTCACTATGCAGAGCAATGGCGGGCGTGCGGGAACCTGTGGGGACTCCAGCGAGCGAGTGGAGGTGGCTCGCGAGTGAGCACGCACTCGGGCACGAGCTCATGCTCGGCTCGGGGCCATGGCGAGGCGCGGTAAGCAGGGAAGAAAGGCCCACGGCGAGGAGTGTTTGCGTGCGGATGGGTGCACGAGCGCGTGTCCTAATGCGGGGAAGCAGCATGGTGTGGCGATCCGGGGCGGAGGGCATGGACATGCTACGGCAGCAACATCAACTACAATAAAGCTACAGGCTTCGCCGGAGCACCAAGAACACGTGAAACATACGGACAAAGCGACGCCTATGGTGATCTATTGATGACAAGAAGGAACAAGGAGGAAGTTGGGTATACCTCGTATACCTATGACAAGAAGATGAGGCCGGAGACTCGACGGAGACGGCGCGAGGAAGCTCTGAACTTGGCGGGTTTCTGACCGGGAAGAAGAGGAAGAAGACAGTGTCGTGGAGGTCGAACCCGAGGCCGTGTGGTCGCGTGCGTGGAGGCAGGGGACGGAGAGGTACTTGGCGTTCCTCTCCACGGTGTCCAAGGGGGTCGGAGGGGTGGCGACGAGCTACTCCGAGCTCGAGCTCAAGCTCGGCCGGAGCATGGTGGGCAAGGCGATGGCGTGGCGTGGGCTAGCCTTACCTGGTGGCGGCGAGGGAAGGAGAGGGCCTGGATGGACAGAGGAGAGACCGGGGTAGGGTTTGGACATGCTTTATAGGGGCGTTGGACGGCCGTCAAATCGCCGAGCTCGTCGACGTGGCGCCCTGGATGCGCGCCGTACAGGAGGTGGACGACTCTCCTTTTTTTTAGACAAAGTGGACGACTCTCCTGTCGCTGGAGGGTTGGCTAGGCCGGAAGAGGTAAGTGGGCTGACTAGCTGGAGGGAAAAGGCCCAAGTAGGTTGCTATTGTTGCTGCTCCTTTTCTTTCCATTTCCCTCAGACAGAAAACAAAACAGAAACACACAGGGACATAGGGGAGGTGTTTTGGAAATATGAAAATATTCCCATGATCCTGAAATATTGTAGTATTTGAAATAATTGCCTTGGACATTTATTAGAGGTAGAAAAATAAAACAAGTTTGAATATAATTCAAACTTGAAGCATTTTTGAACCCAACCAAAACAACTTCAAAAGAGCTGAAATTTGACAGGGAGGTTAATGATGAGGTGGATGATTTGTGAGGCAAAGATGAACATTAATGGAGTGAGGATACATGATCTTGATAAATGAAAGAAAGGAAGGGATAGAAGGTGGTGGCGATTGAAGGGGGATGATGATGCTTGGATCCTCATAGAACATGCCACAATACAATGAGCTACACCATGAAGATGCACATGATGATGAGAATATGAAAAATGACACCAAGCACAATGCAACATATGATGAGGCCATGATGCAACAATTAATGGCAAAATGAAATATGACAAGAAATGACAATACAATGCAATATGTAACAAAGCAAAACCCCAAAATGAAACCAACAAGGAGGAAACCACTTGGGATTGATCATGATAAGGTTGGATACATTGCCAAATATGGAAGTTTTACATCTGGGATGTTACAACTCTCCTCCACTACAACAGGATCTCGTCCCAAGATCTAGGATTGAAAGAACTCCGGATATTCGGAATGGAGGTGATCCTCGCGCTCCCAAGTAGCTTCTCGGTCGGAATGGTGAGACCACTTAACTTTGAGGAACTTGACCGACTTGTTGCGAGTTTTTCGCTCAGTTTCTTCAAGAATGGCAATGGGATGCTCATGATAAGACAAGTCCTCTTGGAGGTCAATTTCTTCGAAGTTGATAGTGCGCTCGGGCGTCTTGAAGCACTTGCGAAGTTGTGACACGTGAAACACATCGTGCATATTTGAGAAGTTGGACGGGAGCTCAAGTTGATAGGCAAGGTCGCCTCTTTTACCAAAATTTTTGAAAGGACCCACATATCTCGGGGCAAGCTTCCCTTTGATACCGAAGCGTCGAGTGCCTTTCATGGGAGAGACGCAGAGATAGACATGGTCTCCGATCTCGAAAGCCAAGTCACGGTGCTTGCTATCATAGTAACTCTTCTGGCGCGATTGCGCGGCTTTGAGATTTTCACGGATGACTTTGCACATTTCTTCAGCTTCTGTGATCAAGTCATTGCCAAGAAGTTGGCGTTCACCAGTCTCGGACAAGTTGAGAGGAGTACGACACTTTCTGCCATATAGAATTTCGAAAGGGGCCTTGCCCGAACTTGCTTGGTAGCTGTTGTTGTAGGAGAACTCGGCATATGGGAGGCAATCCTCCCACTTCATACCGAAAGAGATGACACAAGCTCTGAGCATGTCTTCAAGGATTTGATTCACTCTTTCAACTTGGCCACTCGTTTGAGGATGGAAAGCCGTGCTAAAACAAATGTTGGTGCCCATGGCCTTCTGAAAGGAGTCCCAAAACTTGGAAGTGAAAATGCTTCCGCGATCTAAGGAGATCAATTGAGGAATCCTGTGCAATGAGACAATTCTGGAGGTGTATAGCTCTTCCAACTGAGCTGCGTTGATAGATTCTTTGACTGGAAGAAAATGAGCCACTTTTGTAAGCTTGTCAATGACAACGAAGATAGCATCATTTCCTCGCTTGGACTTGGGAAAGCCGGTGACAAAGTCCATCTCGATATGATCAAACTTCCATTCTGGAATAGCAAGAGGTTGGAGGAGACCAGCTGGTCGCTGATGTTCTGCTTTCACCCTTCAACAGACATCACATTCATTCATGAATTGAGCAATTTCTCGCTTCATCCGTGTCCACCAGAACGACTGCTTGAGGTCATGGTACATCTTCGAACTGCCTGGGTGGATGGAAAGAAGAGAATTGTGCGCTTCGTTCATTATGACCTTCCTTAGACCACCCTTAGGAACCACTATCCGGTCCTCGAAGAATAAGGTGTCTTTGTCATCAATGCGATAGCACTTGTATTTGGGAAGGCCCTTGGCAACACCATGTTTCACCTTCTTCACCATGGTATCAAGGAGTTGTGCCTCACGAATTTGATCTTCCAAAGTAGGAGTGACTTGAAGGTTGGCAAGAAAACCTTGAGGAACAACTTGAAGGTTGAGCTTGCGGAATGATTCACAAAGATCAGGTTGGAATGGCTTGAGAATTAAGCTATTGCAATAAGCCTTTCTGCTCAAAGCATCTGCAATTACATTCGCCTTGCTTGGAGTGTACACAATGCTTGGATTGTACCCTTGAATCATTTTGACCCAACGAGTTTGCCGAAGGTTGAGGTTGGGTTGAGTGAAGATATATTTGAGGCTCTTGTGATCGGTGAAAATGTCCACTTGCCTACCCAACAGGAGATGCCTCCATGTGATCAGTGCATGGACTACTGCCGCCAACTCAAGATCATGAGTGGGGTAGTTCTTTTCGTTTGGCTTCAACTAACGAGAAGTGTAAGCCACAACTTTTTTCTCTTGCATTAAGACTCCACCGAGACCTTGCAACGAGGCATCACAGAAAACTTGGTAGGGCTTGGACTCATTAGGAGGAGTAAGGACCAGAGCTGTGACAAGTTTCTCTTAGAGAGTGTTGAAAGCAACGTCACACTCGGGAGTCCAGGAGTACTTGACATTCTTCTGGAGGAGGTTGGAAAGAGGCTTAGCGATCTTCGAGAAGTTCTCAACAAACCTTCGGCAATAGCTTGCAAGCCCAAGGAAACTGTGGAGCTGCTTGATGTTCTGAGGAAGCTCCCAATTGACAATTGAAGCAACCTTCTCCGGATTAACAGAAATGCCCTTGGCAGAGATGATGTGACCAAGATAAAGAACTTCATCAAGCCAAAACTCACATTTGGAGAACTTTGCGTAGAATTGATACTCTCTGAGCTTGTCGAGCACCAATCGCAAATGCTTGGCATGTTCCTTTTTATTCTTGGAGAAAACCAGGATATCATCGAGATACACCAGGACGAATTCATTGGTGTAGGGGTTGAAGATGAAGTTCATCATACGAGAGAAGGTTGGAGGGGCATTTGCAAGCCCGAAAGACATGACAGTGTATTCATAAGAACCAAAGCTCGTTCTGAAAGCTGTCTTTGGGATATCTTCTTCACGAATGCGAATTTGGTGATAGCCCATACGGAGGTCAAGCTTGGAAAACACCTTTGCACCTTTGAGTTGCTCGAACAATTCATTGATGTTGGGAAGTGGGTACTTATTCTTGATTGTCTTCTTATTCAATGGGTGGTAATCGACGCAAAGTCATTCCGTGCCATCCTTCTTCTGGACAAAGAGAACACCACATCCCCAAGGAGATGACCTTGGTCTGATTAGGCCCAGACATTCTTGTTCATCGAGCTGTTTCTTCAATTCTTTCAGCTCTTCTGGCCCAAGCTTGTAGGGGCGCTTGCAAACGGGTTCTGTATCGGGCTCAAGCTTGATAACGAACTCGACTAGCCGGTGAGGAGGCATACCCGGAAGCTCTTCAGGAAAGACATCTTCATACTCACAGACAACCGAAATCTGAGAAATAGCGTTGATCTCTCCTTTCTCATTGAGAGAGAACAACTGAATGGTGTCATCACGAGCCGCATAGATAATCACATCTTCAGAAGGATGAGTCAATTTAATCTCTTTTACAGCACAATCAAGAAAGGCCTTGTGTTTAGAAAGCCAATCCATGCCAAGAATGAGATAAATATCGGAATCGCCGAGAACTGTTGGGGAAGCCAGAAAAGAATCGCCCATCTTGATATCAACATCCGGAACCACCGAGTTGGAGCTCATTAATCCACCTGGAGAAACAATACGCAAAGGTTTATCCAGGTATGACCAAGAGAAATCATGCTTTGCAAAGAACGGTCTAAACATGAAACAACGCGATGCACCAGAATCAAATAAAACTCTAGCAGGAATAGAGTTAACTGGAAGTGTACCCATGATCACATCTGAAGAATCCTCTGCTTGAGCTGCATTCAACATGTTCACCTTTACATACTTTGGATTGTGCTTGACAACTGCATTGCTTGAAGACCTCATAGGAGGAGGAGGCGGAAGGCGCCTCTGGGTGCACTTGTTGGAGTAATGCCCTTTCATACCACACCTATGGCAAGTGACCTCTGAAAGTGGACGGAAAGGTGGAGGAGGACCGCCTATCCTTGGAGCCTGAGACTGAGACTTGTTCTGATAGCTTGGGTTGGGTGGGTGGGAAGATCCACGACCACCTGAGTTCTTCTGCTGGTAGGGCTGACGAAACGGAGGAGGTGGAGGAAGCCAAAACTTCTGTTGCTTAGCTGCCACTTGAGAGGAAGAGGAAGACTGAACTGCATCCTTGAGTCTCTTCTTTGAAGCCTCACACTTGAGCTGGGCAGCTTCTTGCTTGAGGGCCATGTCATAGAACTGATCGAACTGAGTAGGCTCAACAAGAACGAGAGCTAACTGCAGATCCGCTCTGAGGCCACCCCTAAAGTGATAGATCATGCTCTTTTCATCTGGAACGTCTTGCTTGGCATAGCGAGCAAGATTCTAAAACTTGGAGTTATATTGATACACAGACATGCCGCCTTGCTTGAGATTGCGGAATTGCTCACGCATGCCCTCGGTGACACTTGCTGGAATATGATGAGCTCGAAAATCCTGGCAGAAGTCGGTCCAGGTGACCACTCGACCCCCTCTGGAGTCTTTATACTGCTGCCACCAATCTGATGCTTGGTCCTTGAGCTGAAAGGAGGCAAACTTGACATAGTCCTCAGGTCTGACATTGCTACACTCAAAATGCTTGTTGATGTCCACGAGCCAATTGTCAGCGTCCATGGCCTCGACACAAGCACTGAAAGACTTTGGCTGATTTGCAAGAAACTGGTTGAGGGTAGAAAACTGAGGCTGATTGTTGTTGTTGCCTTGGCCTTGGTTCCCTTGGTTGCCTTGGCCTTGATTCCGCTCTTGCATGAGCTGAATTAGCATCTGACGGTTGGCGTTGGTGGCCGCCATCAAAGCTTGCCATGCCTGCGGAGACGGAGGAGGAGGCGGAGGATTGGACTGCTCTCCTTCGTTACGGTTCGGATTATTGTGAGTTGCGGGAGCCATCCTGAAGAAGATGACATCCGTTAGAACCACCATTGAAATGATAGATAAGTTGAATCAAAGGCTAGACATGTGCAATGAAGTCTTCACAATCAACATCCGAACAGAGATTAAACGAATGCATTCCAAAGTTAATATGATACGACCATTTGGATGAGAAGCCACTTTGAAATAGGTTGATGAATAAGACAACAAGGTACAACTGGAACAAATACATGGTAAAGATTCCCCAATCTCATACCAAATATCTGTCGGAAAGATAACTAAGAGCTACTTGAATTCCCACCTATTAACTCCCGAAACTTTCTGGTTATGCAATCTGGTGTTGGGGATACAGGGAGGCACAAATATCTCACACAACTAACAAGTCCTACGCTCCAACTGTATCCATCCATCAACACATAACCAAGAAACCTCTGGAAATCATGTACCTCAGACCTTTGAACGCACTACGATACAAGACATGGAGGATCATCTGTGCTATCTCCTACAGTACTGGGGAAAAGTCATGGCACTATTTACCACCACGAAAAGTATAGCAGCATTTCGATGTCGGTGAACTCTAGTATACTGGAACTGCAACGATACAACTGTGACGACAACACCTCGGAGCTCAACTCCCCGGGACACTGCCACAACTCCTAAATGTCAGGAGGCACCAAGAACAATGTTCTCGTCACAATAATATCAGAATGATCCCAAGATACCCGCGTGATCCTAAAAAAATTTAGTGAAAAATGAGGAGAGGGAAGTCAAAACATCAACGTCAGGAGTCCTCACCAGAGCGACGAAGGGGTTGAGGAGTAAAAAGAATCCTACTCTCTGATATATATATATTCCTAAGACTCAAAATAGTTTTGCTCTAGACTCAACAACGTCAGCGGTTCGATCAAGCAGGGGCTCCTAAGTCGAGATGGCTCTGATTACCAACTTGTAACGCCCAATATGAGACTATACTCCATACGTGTCGAGGCACGACTTGGGGCATAAGCGCATATTGGTATGGTCGCAAGAGTGGATGTATCTTTGCTCATCTCATGTACTGAATAGATAGTATACGAGCTTTGGCTTACAATCGCCACAATGTCACACAATATCATCAAGTTATACAATCATTCAAGATGAACACAAAGTCCGGCTACGGACGAAATCAAATGAATAAAAGACAACCACCCATGCTAAGTCCCGATCGACCCTACTGGGCACCACTACTGATCGTCCGGAAAAGAAACATAGTAACGGCCACGGTCTTCGTTGAACTCCCACTTGAGTTAAGTGGCATCACCTGCATCAGTCTCATCGGTACCTGCAACTGTGTTTGTAGTATTCTGTGAGCCACGGGGACTCAGCAATCATATCACCCTCGGTATCAAGACTATCAAAGCTTAAATGGGAAGGTATGGATAAGTGGTGGAGTTGCAGCAAGCTCTAAGCATATGTATGGTGGCTAACTTACGCATACAAGAATAAGATGAGAAACTACTCAACGGTCGCAAACTAGTAATGATCAAGAAGTGATCCTGAACTACTTACGTTCAAACATAACCCCACCGTGTTCTCTTCCCGAACCTCATCGAAAAGAGACCATCACGGTTGCACATGCGGTTGGTGTGTTTTAAATGGTTTTGGTTTCAAGTTCACTACAACCGGATATTAAAAACTCCCATCTGCCACATAACCGCGGGCACGGCTCTCGAAAGTTTAAACCCTGCAGGGGTGTCCCAACTTAGCCCATGACAAGCTCATGATCCGCAGAGACAATCCTCCATCGCGGGACCCTCCGATCAGACTCGGAATCCCGGTGCACAAGGCATTTCGACAATGGTAAAACAAAACCAACAAGACCTCCCGGCGTGCCGATACCCTGATAGTAGCTGCGCGTATCTCGTCTCAGGCCACGATGGATGAGCGATGCGTACAAGTGCCAAAATAACCCAGGTTGCCCTGGAGCGGCCCCGCACAGTGCTCTAGTTTGGACCAACACTCATGAGGAGCATTTGCCTGGGGGTTGATTAAGGATCCTCGGGTTAATTACTCCCTATGCAAGTTTTAGTTGTTATTAGGCAAATAGTAAAACCAAAGTTGGGCCTTGCTGGAAGAGTTTTATTCAAAGCGAACTGTTAAGAGGGGCCCATAAACCCACACCGTGTTAGGGACGCAAAATCAAGGAACATAACACCGGTATGACGGAAACTAGGGCGGCAAGGGTGGAACAAAACACCGAGCAAAAGGCCAAGCCTTCCACCCTTTACCAAGTATATAGATGCAATAATTAAATAAGAGATATTGTGATATCCCAACATATTCATGTTCCAACACGGGACAAACTGCACTGCACCTGCAACTAGCAACGCTATAAGAGGGGCTGAGCAAAAGCGGTAACATAGCCAAACAACGGTTTGCTAGGAAGATGGGTTAGAGGCTTGACATGGCAATATGGAAGGCTTGATAAACAAGTGGTAGGTAGCACGACATAATGATAGAACGAACAACTAGCAAGCAAAGATAGAAGTGATATCGGGGGTAATGATCATCTTGCCTGCAATGTTCTCAGGGGTGTCGAAAGCTTGCTCCTCGTGAATGTACTCGACAATGTCCTCGGACTCAAACTCGTCTCCCGGAACTACCCAAAGAAAAGACAAGCATACAATAAACAACCACTCATGGCAAGAACATGTTCTACATGCAAGACTAACAAGGATGCATAAGAAGAATGGTATGCACGGAGCTACGGTTCTACCGGAACGAAGGGATACGACACGAGAAGGAAACAATGGAGACATGAAGGATATAGGCAGAATCTTGGTAACCCAAGCCTGCCGCTGGAAAGATTCAAAGATTTCGGCTGAAATCGATATAAAGATCACCGGAAACGGATGCACGGTTTGCAAATGACGAGCAAAACAAGATGCAATGCAATATGTTGGAAACAGCAACATGACCACTTAGGTGCAAGGTTCAAATATGCTACAGCACCCAAACATGAAAACAAAAGACATGTCAGTGAAGTACAGGTGAAGCTCTACAAATCATGAACACTGAGCTACTGCTAGAAACCCCTAAAACATGACTAAAACAGCATGGCCAAAATGCAAATGGCTACAGCTTAACAGACTTGGCAGAAATTCACTGATCATGACAGAAACAGCATCAGGTTGCAATGTTTAGAGCCAGTAAACTACATGTTACACTAACCTATCATGGAAAACTTGAGCATGGCATGCTAGTACTAAATTCAATTAACAAAACTACCTCACTGAACTTGTTCCAAAGATCCACAGAAAAGATGATAGCATCAATGCAAACATGGCAAATGATATGAACAGATTTCAGACTTGGTAGAATTTCATTGCATGGCAGAAACAGATTCATCATAGCATGTTTGCAAGCATGTTTAACTCAATATATAGCATGTCATGGCATGTAACAAAATCTAGCATGTAGAAGGCATGTTGAAGAGCAGGTTCATGTGCAAAAATACCCCATAGCATGTTTGCATAAATATACACATAAAAGACAAGACAGCAACATGATGTAAAATAGCATGGTCATGAACTTGCTCAAATGCAAAAACTATTGCCACCACTGGATTCCTTGGATTTTTCTAGTGCAAAATGATATATAATATGTATATGTTCCTATATGAAAATGCCCACAAATGCATTAAGTCAAAACCTGCCTAATATGGAAGTTGACAGAAATGGAAAGCTGCCAGATTTAGAATGTCCAGATTTGGATGCGGCCAGATTTGGACGCGGCCAGATTTGGAAAGATGCCACTTTCCAAAACTGGAATACGCTGGATTTAATAAAAGAAAAGGAAGCAGAGGGGTTTTGGGTGGGGGGTGACAGGTGGGCCTAGGTGCGTGCGTGTATGCTAGTGGGTTCTACCTGTCGTAGGAACAATGGCATAAGCAGGGAAGAAAATAAATAAAGAAAGAAAACAGGAACAGGGGGCGACTAGGATCGAACCCAGGACCTCCTGGATGCAAACGAGTGGGCTAACCACTGCGCTACGAGTGTGCTTGTGAAATGATTTGCGCCTGGCTCCTTTTGGACAACTGCCAGAAGGCCGAGCCTTTGGCTATGGCGACACAGAGATCACCGGCGCCGGCGACGACGAGCTAGGAGGCGCGGCTCACTATGCAGAGCAACGGCGGGCGTGCGGGAACCTATGGGGACTCCAGCGAGCGAGTGGAGGTGGCTCGCGAGTGAGCAGGCTCTCGGGCACGAGCTCACGCTCGACTCGGGGCCATGGCGAGGCGCGGTAAGCAGGGAAGAAAGGCCCACGGCGAGGAGCGTTTGCGTGCAGATGGGTGCGCGAGCGCGTGTCCTAATGCGGGGAAGCAACGCGGCGAGGCGATCCGGGGCGGAGGGCATGGACATGCTACGACAGCAACATCAACTACAATAAAGCTACAGGCTTCGTCGGAGCACCGAGAACACGTGAAAGATACGGACGAAACGACGCCTACGGTGATCTATTGACGACAGGAAGGAGCAAGGAGGAAGTTGGGTATGCCTCGTATACCTATGACAAGAAGATGAGGCCGGAGACTGGACGGAGACGGCGCGAGGTAGCTCTGAACTTGGCGGGTTTCTGACCGGGAAGAAGAGGAAGAAGACAGCGTCGTGGAGGTCGAACCCGAGGCCGTGTGGTCGCGTGCGTGGAGGCAGGGGACGGAGAGGTACTTGGCGTTCCTCTCCACGGTGTCCGAGGGGGTCGGAGGGGCGGCGACGAGCTACTCCGAGCTCAAGCTCAAGCTCGGCCGGAGCATGGTGGGCAGGGCGACGGCGTGGCGTGGGCTAGCCTTACCTGGCGGCGGCGAGGGAAGGAGAGGGCCTGGATGGACAGAGGAGAGACCGGGGTAGGGTTTGGACATGCTTTATAGGGGCTAGGGGCGCCGGACGGCCGTCAAATCGAAGAGCTCGTCGACGTGGCGCCCTGGATGCGCGCCGTACAGGAGGTGGACGACTCTCCTGTCGCTGGAGGGTTGGCTGGGCCGGAAGAGGTAAGTGGCCTGGCTAGCTGGAGGGAAAAGGCCCAGGTAGGTTGCTGCTGTTGCTGCTCATTTTCTTTCCATTTCCCTCAGACAGAAAACAAAACAGAAACACACAGGGACATAGGGGAGGTGTTTTGGAAATATGAAAATATTCCCATGATCCTGAAATATTGTAGTATTTGAAATAATTGCCTTGGACATTTATTATGGGTAGAAAAATAAAACAAGTTTGAATATGGAGCATTTTTGAACCCAACCAAAACAACTTCAAAAGAGCTAAAATTTGACAAGGAGGTTAATGATGAGGTGGATGATTTGTGAGGCAAAGATGAACATTAATGGAGTGAGGATACATGATCTTGATAAATGAAAGAAAGGAAGGGATAGAAGGTGGTGGTGAGTGAAGGGGGATGATGATGCTTGGATCCACATAGAACATGCCACAATACAATGAGCTACACCATGAAGATGCACATGATGATGAGAATATGCAAAATTACACCAAGCACAATGCAACATATGATGAGGCCATGATGCAACAATTAATGGCAAAATGAAATATGACAAGAAATGACAATACAATGCAATATGTAACAAAGCAAAACCCCAAAATGAAACCAACAAGGAGGAAACCACTTGGGATTGATCATGGTAAGGTTGGATACATTGCCAAATATGGAAGACCTTTGGCCATGAGACACTTGGCAATGATGTTCTCATTGGGGACGCCGAAGAGAGACACCTTGGAGGGGTAAGAGGTGGCAATGGCAAGGTTGTCGTTGCCATTCCTTCACCACTTGTATCTTCATCATCGTCATCTCAGGGATACTCTTCATGTGCCACCATTGCCTTTTGAGGCACCTTCTTGATAAAGCTATTCTTGTTAGCAAGCGGCTTGGCCTTGTCTTTGCGAATGAGCTTGCCACCATTTTCTTCTCGATTCGCGTAAGGGCAATCCACAACAAAGTGACTCACATTTCCACAGTTGTAGCATGTTCTCATCCGTTGCTTGCCCTTCAAACCACTTGAGTTGTTCTTGGAGAAATTGGGTCTTGAGTTCCTCTTGCCCCAAAATTGCCTTGATGCAAGTGCCATGTGCTCATGGTAATCATATTTGGTGTCTTCGGGGCAACTCTCCTCTTCTTCACCCTCAACTTCATCCGGAACGGCCTTAGCCTCAAGGCAAGAGTGGGTTGTGACAGCCTGGTTTTTGCCCCCTCTTCTTTTTCTGATTTTGATTGCCTTTTTATTTGAATTTGGGTTTTTGAATCATTTCAGTTGGACTTAAACCCTTAGCCATACCCTTGATTTTCACCCAAGTGGCTCACCTCTCCCCCAAGCCATCATTTCTTCTCTGGTTAATCCCAAAATAATCCTAGGAATATTTTTCATAAATGAAAAATATTCATGTTCTCTTCAAAAACCCTAATCAGCAACATATGCTCCAAAGCAACCCTCATTTTTATTGCTCCTAAAATCCTAAGAAAATTCCCAAATATTCTTTGAACCCTAGGGCACCTTCCTGAGCAAAAATATTTCATCACTTTTTGGAATATTTTTGCTACAGAAAATCTTTTCTGTTCTGGTCAGAAAAGGCAGTTTCTACAGCAAGTATAATTTTCCTTAATCCAATGAGGCTGATTTTTCTTGAGCTTCATTACCTTCCTAAGAGATTGCTAAACCCCAAAGCCCAGCCCTCAACTCTTACTGGATCACTCTCAGTTAACTCCACAAGTTACTGTCCAGAAACTTACCATGAAGTAAACCACGCACACACAGCCCCTGGACTCAACTCAAAGTGTTGGAACCACCCAAACCACTAAGGACTACCTGCCAGACATGGAGTTTGAGCTTAGCGTGGCCTGATGTCATAGTTCACGTGGTGACCACATCGTTCCAGGCGTGCTGGCATGCAGTCGACGCGCTCTGCGACGCGCCCGAGCCTCTGTTGAGCTCGTGCTCGCTTCCCCGACAGCCGCACCTTGCCAAACCGTGCCACGATCATCGTCTCGACCCTCTTAACTCCTCGTTGGCGCTCGCCGACGCCGGAGCTCGCCGCAGCAAGCACGGGCATGACCCGGCCAACCCAACAGTGCACCGTGCCACTGTGCTCGTCGCCATCCCCGCTCCTGTGTTCGTCTCCGCCCTCCCACAGTACCCGCGTGAGCTGCGTCGCCTTCTCCCCCTCTCGCTGACGCCGTTCGTCGCCCGGCGCCGTGTCCAGAAGCTCTCCGGCGAAGGCCGATCCCCTCACCTCACTCGCCTATAAATACGGCCACCCCCAGACTCCTCGAGCATCACCAACCACTCCTACACACTCCACAACGGAGTAGGATGCCGCAGCTTCGGCCTCGGGCCGCCGTCCCCGAGCTCGAGCTCGTCGGTGATCCCCGCGGTTCACCTCCACCTTTCCAGCCCCTCCCGAGCTCAAGCCACTCTTCTAGAGCCTTCGTGGTGCTTCACTGGTGCCGTCCGACCCCGTTGGAGCCCCCAGTGCAGCCCCACATCGCCGTCGTCTCCAACTCTGGCGACCTCTGCTTCCTGCCGCCGCTGGAGAGGCTCGTTCCGACCCCGTCCGACCACCCCTAGCTATTCTACGGGTACGGGCAGGTGCGTCTCGACCCCCTCTTGCTTCCTATCCTTCTGGATCTGGCCGCCGACCTCTCCTCGCCAGAGAAACGCCGACGCATCGCTGCCCCGCCTCTGTTTCTCTCCTTCTCTCTAAAACTGACTGTGGTGGCCCACTGTCAGCCACCCAGCCCCGCGGCCGAAGCGGTACGCGCTGGCGTGGCGCTGACGTCACCCCCCTGGTCATTTTATTTATATTTCAAATTTTTCAGAGAACTTCAAATAGCCACAACTTTTTAACCTTAAGTCCAAATGAAGTGATTCTTTTTGCATTGTGTTCTTAATGAAAAGATCTAGCAGCTCACCAAAAATGAGATTTTTCTCTACTGTCTAGATTTTCTAGTGATTTTTAGAGTTTTTCTTGATATTTTCTTTCTCTGTTTTTAATTATTTTCAGAAGGTGAAGCTTGTCTTGAGGATCACCAGGAGGAGCGTGACCCTCATCTGCACTAAGGAAAGCCACGGCAACATTTTCATGGTGCCATCTCAATATTTGTGATTTTCCAACTTGAATAATGATTTAGTTCATGCATTTAAATCACTTAAATAAATATTTATTTCTGTTGAATGCTTGTTTTGTTTGGTATGCTTAGTTTACAGTAGTTTGAGGCTAACTAAGTTAGTTTAAGTCAGTAGAAGTAATATTTGGTTATGTGATAATAAAATGACTATGAAAAAGACTAGTTTGGTTAATATTTTCTTAAGTAAGAAAATGGATTATTTTAAGTTAATATCATGGTTAAGTTTGATGAATTATAATAACCAGAGAAGTGGTATGAGTTTGCTGATGATTATGGTTAGTGGAATACTTGATGAGGTTGCATTTTCATGGCATATCATGACACCGGTTATTTTTACTTTGAGTTAAACCTGATAATAACTCAACTTGAACATATCGTTGATCGAGTCATGGTGCCACTTGATCAATTTTTTCCCAGTGCAACCACATTTGCCTTTATGGGAAGGCCTTTATTCGGTCCGTTGTCATGCCTCTGGTCGGTACCTCCAACGAGGGAAGGTTATGGGCGTGCGTTACCCTGGCCCGGTAAGCAGACATAACCTTGTGTGCCCATTTGTTGTTATGGTACCTTGTCCCCGTTTGGGACCGTTTATGTTTTGCCACGACGGTGGCCGTTGATGCCTTTGGTAGGCACGGGGCCACCCAGGACTTAGCCCAGTGGGGAGTAAGTCAGAGTGGCCGGGAGAGTGTCATGGCAATGGGAGGGTTCCGTCAAAGTGCCGTTGGTCCACCCGAATGGGAGTGCGAGGCCATGGATTCTGTGGTGTGGGTAAAGTGCGCTACCTCTGCAGAGTGTATTTAATCTATCGATAGCCGCGTCCTCGGTTACGGACACAACTCAGAAGTAGGTCACACCATGGATCTAAATTTATAAATAATCATGCACACTAATGTTAATCACTTGGCACTATTTGAAAGATGATGGTTGAGAAATGATGTTAATGATGGAGACCAAAGTGTTGGTTTCTTTTGTGATCCGAGAAAGATCACAGTTTGGTTACGAGGTAACCCATTTGGTAAGAAAGTCCGAGGGACTTGACGCACGAGATTATGTTCACTGCATTCCTAGTATGCTTTTGCATTGATGATAATTTGAATAAATATCATAATATTGTCTGTCACTATGTTTATGCTTGTTGTGAGCTTGCAAGTACATTCAATGTACTGACCTGGCGTGTCATGCCAGATTTCAGGAAAGTTTCGTTGGATCGGAGTGCTGCCCGAGTCTAGATCGTGTCCACATCGGTGTCCCTGTGCTATGGAGTCCCGCTTCGTCGTCATTCCGCTGCCGCGTAGTTATCGTGATCGAGGCCCCCTTTATGTTCACTAAATAATGTACATATTGTTCAGCCGCACCGTGTGTGCCGCTTGGCCTCGCTACTTGATGTAATATCGAACTATGTCCCGCTAGTATCAATAAAGCGGTTGTTTTCTGTACCAAGATGTTGTGTGTTGCCAGAAGACATGATCTCTGGGCTAGCAATGCAAGGTAAACCGGTTGCTCTGAGCCGGGGTGCCACATGGGTGAGCTTTTCTTGGACCGGACACGTGCAAGCGCGTTGTCGGCGATCTTGTTCATGATGTTCATGGCAATAAACTCATCCAACACTTCACTCAAGGACAAGGTGTGGAAGTCCGGTCTTTGACGAATCACGGATGACATGGCCTTGTTGAACGGCATGATGGCCTTGAGAAACTTCCGCTTGATCCAATTGTCATCCGTATCCTTGCTCCCATGATCTTGAAGAGCAACCGCAAGAGTTGTCACCCTTCGGTAGAGATCACAAGGATCCTCATCTTCTAGCATCACAAATTCATCGGACTCATCAAGGAGCACTTCAAAGTTGGACCGTTGGATGCTTGAGCTCCCCTTGTACAAAGAGATGATGTGTTCCCAACAATCCTTTGCACGAGAGAAGGTTCGTAAGTGAGATAGATCTTCGGGAGGAATCGCGGCTTGAAGAATGAACAAAGCGGAGTGGTTGTATTGATTGTCCGCTTCTTCTCTTGGAGTGAGATTGTTTGGGTCATGAGGGTAGATGCCTTGCTCAATGACTCTCCAAAGATTTGTTGAGCTGTGATTTTAATGAGACTTGATGCGAAAAACCCAATTAGCAAAATCACCCTTAACAAGTTTAGGAGGAGCACCAAGGTGGTTAATATGCGGTGTAGGGACTGGTCCTCCATAGACCGGGGGAGAGGGAACCGAGGCAAAGGTTCCCATCCCATTCTTGTCGAGAAGAGAAGAAGTTTGAGTACCTTTAGCCGCTTCCTTGCCGGAATTAGCCTCCGATTCTGATGCGGTGGGATTAACCACAAGCAACGGATCGGGAGTGGTTTTCAACCCCTCAAGCAATTCTTTAAACACGGACTTGACCTCGGTCATCATAGACATCTTAAGTGAAGCCATGTCTTCATTTAAGTCGTCTCGAGTAATCGAGTTCAACTCCACGGCCTCGGGCACACCTTCCCCATTATCTCCGTCGTCAACCATACTCTTCGGGTGGTGAAACCCTTAATAAAGAGACGAGGCTCTGATACCAATTAAAAGGATCGATATGGTTGACTAGAGGGGGGTGAATAGGCAACTACTAATTTTTAGCCTTACTTAAACAAATTAAGATTAGCAACAAATAGGTTGTCTAGAAATGCAACTAGGTGAGCAACCTATATGATGCTAACAACACAAGCCACACAAGCAAGTAAAGGATACAACGCAACAATAACTTACTCAAAGTAAAGGTAAGAAATAACCACTAATGGAGCCAGTGGAGACGAGGATGTGTTACCGAAGTTCCTTCCCTTTGAGGGGAAGTACATCTCCATTAGAGCGGTGTGGAGGCACAATACTCCCCAAGAAGCCACTAGGGCCACCATATTCTCCTCACGCCCTCGCAAAATGCTGTGATTTCACTAGTGGTGTGATGTCTACTACGCAACTTTATTCTTGTAGACTCGTGTTGGGCCTCCAAGCGCAGAGTTTTGTAGGACAGTAGCAATTTTCCTTCAAGTGGATGACCTAAGGTTTATCAATCCGTGGGAGGTGTAGGATGAAGATAGTCTCTCTCAAGCAACCCTGCAACCAAATAACAAAAAGTCTCTTGTGTCCCCAACACACCAAATACAATGGTAATTTATATAGGTGCACTAGTTCGGCAAAGATATGGTGATAAAAGTGTAATATGGATAGTAGATATTGATTTTTGTAATAGGAACAATAAAAAACAGCAAGGTATAGCAATTGGTAAAATGGAGCACAAACGGTATTGCAATGCTTGAAAATGAGGCCTAGGGTCCGTACTTTCGCTAGTGCAATATCTCGACAATGCTAATATAATTGTATCATATAACCATCCCTCAACGTCTGATGAAGAATCACTCCAAAGTTCCTATCTAGCGGAGAACATAAGAAGAAATCATTTGTAGGGTACGAAACCACCTCGAAGCTATTCTTTCCGATCGATCTATCCAAGAGTTCGTACTAAAATAACACCAAATAATTTCAGATTCATAATACTCAATCCAACACAAAGAACCTCAAAGAGTGCCCCAAGATTTCTACCGGAGAAACAAAGACAAGAATGTGCATCAACCCCTATGCATAGATTACCCCAATGCCACCTCGGGAATGCGCGAGTTGAGTGCCAAAACATACATCAAGTGAATCAATATGATACCCCATTGTCACCATGAGTATTCATTTGCAAGACATATATCAAGTGCTCTCAAATCAATACAAGTATTCAATCCGATAAAAATGAAATCTCAAAGGGAAAACTCAATTCATCACAACAAGATAGAGATGGGAAAACACCATATGATCTGACTATATTAACAAAGCCCGTGATACATCAAGATTGTGACATCTCAAGAACACGAGAGAGACAGAGAGAGAGATTAAACACATAGCTACTGGTACAAACCCTCAGCCCCGAGGGTGGACTACTCCCTCCTCATCGTGGTGGCCGCCAGGATGATGAAGATGGCCACCGGTGATGATCTCCCCCTCCGGCAGGGTGTCGAAACGAGGTCTAGATTGGATCTCGTGGATACAGAGGCCTTGCGGTGGCGTAACTTCTGATCTAGGGCTACCCCGAAGGGTTTTGGAATATTTGATGATTTATAGGGCGGAGAGGGGGTGCGGGAGGCCACCGAGGTGGGCACAACCCACCTGGGCGCGCCTGGGCCCCCAGGCACGCCTTGGTGGGTTGTGCCCCCCTCGGGGCACCCCCTAGGAGCTTCTCTGGCCCACTGGATGTCTTCTGGTCCATAAAAAATCCACAAAAAGTTTCGCGGTGTTTGGACTCTGTTTGATATTGATTTCCTGCGATGTAAAATACAAGCAAAAAACAGCAACTAGCACTAGGAACTGGGTCAATAGGTTAGTCCCAAAAAATGATATAAAGTTTCTATAAAATGATTGTAAAACATCCAAGAATAATAATATAACAGCATGAGTACTTCATAAATTATAGATACGTTGGAGACGTATCAGCATCCGCAAGCTTAATTCCTACTCATCCTCGAGTAGGTAAATGATAAAAGAAATAATTTATGAAGTGTGAATGCTAGCAGAGTGCACAAGTTTGATCATTGATAATTTCAATCACTTTTCCTAGCATTATAATAGCAATTCTTTCTCATAAAACTTCTGATGATAAAGTAGCAACCAATTCACATGTTAAGGTTCAAACAATGAATTCTCTTGAAACTCAACAACCTATATTCTTAGTCACCAAGCAATTGCAATTCAACTTATTCAACAGAGTCTAAGTAAGAGCTCCACATACTCAACCATCATATAGTCTTCTATGATTGCTAACACTCACCACATACACATGAGAAAAACGTTTCAACCGGACACATAGAAAGATAGGGGCTTATAATTTCGCCTCCCAACGTATTCACCTCAAGGGTGATGTCAACAATAATAACTCATGCTACCCATATCCAACTGGATATATGTACCTAGATCTTTCCTCGCCACATGATGCTTGCCAAAAGAGAAAAATAAAAATGAATAGAGAGAAAAACTTTGACTCTTGCATAAAAGTAAATACTGAAAAGTAAAAGATAGGCCCTTCGCAGAGGGAAGCAGAGGTTGCCATGCGCTTTTTGTTTGTATGCTCAATCCCTTAGTGCAAAAGAACATCACGTTATATTGCCCCTTATGATAGCAACCTTTATTATGCAGTATGTCACTTTTATTCTTTGTCATCACAAGTTTGTATGACGCTCAATTTTATCTTATACTAAATGATCTAACACTTTTAGAAGCAATTTTTATTGCCTTTATTGCACCGATGACAACTTAGTTGAAGGATCTTACTCAATCCTTATGTAGGTATGGTGGACTCTTGAAAATAAGATTTGGGTTTAAGGGTTTTTGGATGCACAAGTAGTATCTCTACTTGGTGAGGAATTTTTGGCTAGCAAAGATGGGGGGCAAGCACCACATGTTGAAGGATCTATGACAATATAACTTCTATGTGAATATGAACAAACATAAATCATTACGTTGTCTTCCTTGTCCAACGTCAACAATTTTGGCACATAATATTTTGATGGGGGCTCACAATCACAAAATATTTCCAAGATAGTGTATTTGCATGTGAAAGTTCTCTTCCTTCTACTAATCATTCATGAATTGCTTGTATGACCAATATTGTGATTGTCAAGCTTCAAAAGATTTCACTTTCTAAGCCCAATGTGAAGCTACCACTAGGCATGATATGAACATATAATTTCAACTTCATGATATTCAATTTATTCAACCATTTAATCATAGGACATTAGTGAAGCACGAGAGTAAATGACAAACTACTCCAAAGATATAAGTGAAGATAAAACGAGTAGTTAAGTAAATAAATAGCTATGTGAGGACTCTCTCTTATTTAAAACTTTCAGATATAAGTATTTTATTAAAACAGCAAGCAAAACAAAACAAAATGACATTCCAAGAATAGCACCACTCATGTGAAGAAGCAAAAACTTAGGATCAACCGATACTAACCGATAATTATTGATGAAGAAAGATGGGATGCCCACCGGGGCATCCCCAAGCTTAGATGCTTGAGACTTATTGAAATATTATCTTGGGATGCCTTGGGCATCCCCAAGCTTGAGCTTTTGTGTCTCCTTAATTCCTTTTATATCACGGTTTCCCTAAATCTTAAAAACTTCATCCACACAAAACTCAACAAGCACTCGTGAGATAAGTAGTATAAACCAATGCAAAAACCTTATCATTATCCACTGTAGCAAATCACAAAAATTATTATTCAACATTGCATACTAAATGCCTCTGCATATTTAATACTCCTATCCTCAAATAGAATCATTAAACAAGCAAACATATGCAAACAATGCAAATATAACAGCAATCTGCCAAAACAGTACAGTCTGTAAAGAATGCAAGAGTATCAATACTTCCCTAACTCCAAAAATTATGAACATTTACCACACTGTAGAAAATTTATCAGGTCTTATTGTGTAAAAAGTTTCAACATTTTATCACATTCTGAATTTTCTAGGGAATTTTTGCAACAGCGATAAACTTTCTGTTTTGAAACAGCAACATGTAGACTTGCAAAATAAGCATGGTAAAGGCTATCCTTGACATTTTTATTGAAAATAAAGATGCAAAAAATTATTCTAAATAACAGCAAGCAAATTCTAACAAAATAAAATGACACTCCAAGCAAAACACATATCATGTGACGAATAAAAATGTAGCTCCAAGTGAGGTTACCGATAATGTTGGAGACGAAAGAGGGGATGCCTTCCGGGCATCCCCAAGCTTAGTTGCTTGGATCTTCCTTGAATATTACCTTGGGGTGCCTTAGGCATCCCCAAGCTTAGGGTCTTGTCACTCCTTATTCTCCTCATTTCGACATCTCACCCAAAACTTGAAAACTTCAATCACACAAAACTTAACGAAACTTCGTGAGATAGGTTAGTATGATAAAGAGCAAACCATTTCACTTTGGTACTGTCAAAGACAAGATTCATAATTGTTTACACATAATGCCTACTGTAGCATATCATTTCCACAATTTATATTGAGCAATATAAGCCATAGAAACTAGGAAACAAGCAAACTATGCATTGAAAACAGAATCTGTCAAAAACAGAACAGTCTGTTGTAATCTGTACTCCAACCATACTTCTGCTACTCCAAAAATTCTGAAAAATTATGAAAAAGTAGGTAATTTGTATATATATCACCTGTAAAAACTTCAGATCAAAAGCACGTTCCAGTGAATTTTTTAAATTCCTGTACTGAGCGCAAAAGTTTCTATTTTTGCATAGAATCAAGTCAACTATCATCCACACTATCCAAAGGATTTACTTGGCACTTTATTGAAACAAAAGCAATAAAACATGATTACTACAGTAGCTTAATCATGTGAACACACAAAAACATTAGGTAAAAGTATTGGGTTGTCTCCCAACAAGCGCTTTTCTTTTATGCCTTTTAGCTAGGCATGATGATTTCAATGATGCTCACATAAAAGATAATAAGTGAAACATAAAGAGAGCATCATGAAGCATAAGTTCCTCTCTCATAATAATTTTCAGTAGCATAATGAATAGATTCATCAATATAACCATCACATAAAGCATTCTTTTCATGATCCACAAGCATAGAAATTTTATTACTCTCCACATAAGAAAATTTCTTCTCATTCACAATGGTGGGAGTATCATATGAAACTTGAATACTATAAATTGTTTCCACATTAAAAAAGTAATGTCCAGGAAAAGAGTAATCATAACTACGAGAAGTTTTATAAATATAATCATCACTACTTTTTATAATATAAGTGTCATCAAAATAATCATCATAAGTAGCAACTTTGTTCTCATCATAGATAGGAGGCATGCAACCATCATAGCAAATTTGATCATTCAAAGTAGGGGGACTAAAAAGATCATCTTCATTAAGCATGTCATCCCCAAGCTTGGGACAAACATTAATTGCAACAAATAAATTCTCAAACATGTCATTCTCATCAAACACAGCATCCCCAAGCTTGTGACTTAGCATATCATAAGCATAATCACTCTCATCATTAATAGTATGAATAGCACCAACGGTATAACAATGGCTATCATCATAATTTCCCAAGTTGGTGCCAAAAATATTTCCAAGATTATAAGAAGTATCATTATCTTCCCAATCATAATCATCACAACAAGCAATAGGCATAACAAAATCATCATCAATAGTGCTCTCGGACATTTGCCATAAGACATAGAAGCAATATCATCATCAAGTGCATCATCTTCCACAATTATTTTTGATTCATTTTCATGAGGCACAACAATAATAGGAGCAACATTATTTGGGAGAGATGCATTTTTACCTCTATTCTTTCTTCTTTTCTTCTTCTTCACCACATCATGTGTGGATTTAATTAATTTTTTCAAGCTTCTTATTGATGAGATTGGTTGAATAGGGAGCTCCTCCTCATCACATATTTCATCATGAGAGACAATAGGAGGGAAAGTGGAAATCTTTACCCTTTCATTAGTATTCCTTTTACATTCTATTGGTTTTCCCATCTTTCTATAGTTGGCAATATAAGCATTCTCATTGCAATTTACCATGCAAAACATATAGATATTCTCTAGCTTAGTTTCAATGTCGTCCGTGAGAATGAATACTTCAAACCAACAATTTTTATGTGTCAATTCTTCACTCCCCAAAAATAGACGAAGCTCATTATAAAGTTCAAGGATGATCAAGTTATTGCAATATTTGGACACGACTCGATCATGAAAAGGCATGCATTGGGAATTAAGGTGGCCAACTTTATTGCAAAGTTCACAAGTAATAGGACAAAGAGAGCATAATTTTGTAGCAAATTAATCTATCACTTTGAGCAAAGAATTTGTTCTATCATGTTTGTGCTTCTTACAAAATCTATCTTCCCTATAAGGCACGTCTTCACAAACTTTATGCACTCCACAAAAATTGACATGCTTATAAGAAACATTTTTGTCATGACTTGTGCAATCATCATTAGCATTTTGGATATTCAAAGAATTCATACTAACAACATTACAATCATGCTCATCATTCAAATGTTTTATGCCAAACATTTTATTGACTTCTTCTTCTAACAATTGAGCACAATTTTCCGATCCATCATTTTCAAGAAAGATATTATACAGATGATCAATAATATGATGCAACCTCAATTCCAATTTTTTATGTAGTTTTCTTATATAAACCAAACTAGTGATAAAACAAGGAACTAAAAGATTCGATTGCAAGATCTAAAGATATACCTTCAAGCACTCACCTCCCCGGCAACGGCGCCAGAAAAGAGCTTGATGTCTACTACGCAACTTTATTCTTGTAGACTCGTGTTGGGCCTCCAAGCGCAGAGTTTTGTAGGACAGTAGCAATTTTCCCTCAAGTGGATGACCTAAGGTTTATCAATCCGTGGGAGGTGTAGGATGAAGATGGTCTCTCTCAAGCAACCCTGCAACCAAATAACAAAAAGTCTCTTGTGCCCCCAACACACCAAATACAATGGTAATTTGTATAGGTCCACTAGTTCGGCGAAGAGATGGTGATACAAGTGTAATATGGATTGTAGATATTGATTTTTGTAATAGGAACAATAAAAAACAGCAAGGTAGCAATTGGTAAAACGAAGCACAAACGGTATTGCAATGCTTGAAAATGAGGCCTAGGGTCCGTACTTTCGCTAGTGCAATCTCTCAACAATGCTAATATAGTTGGATCATATAACCATCCCTCAACGTGCGATGAAGAATCACTCCAAAGTTCCTATCTAGCGGAGAACATAAGAAGAAATCATTTGTAGGGTACGAAACCACCTCGAAGCTATTCTTTCCGATCGATCTATCCAAGAGTTCGTACTAAAATAACACCAAATAACTTCAGATTCATAATACTCAATCCAACACAAAGAACCTCAAAGAGTGCCCCAAGATTTCTACCGGAGAAACAAAGACAAGAACGTGCATCAACCCCTATGCATAGATTAAACCAATGTCACCTCGGGAATCCGCGAGTTGAGTGCCAAAACATACATCAAGTGAATCAATATGATACCCCATTGTCACCACGAGTATTCATTTGCTAGACATATATCAAGTGCTCTCAAATCCATACAAGTATTCAATCCGATAAAAATGAAATCTCAAAGGGAAAACTCAATTCATCACAACAAGATAGAGAGGGGGAAACACCATATGATCCGACTATATTAACAAAGCCCGCGATACATCAAGATTGTGACATCTCAAGAACACGAGAGAGAGAGAGAGAGAGAGAGAGAGAGAGAGAGAGAGAGAGAGATTAAACACATAGCTACTGGTACAAACCCTCAGCCCCGAGGGTGGACTACTCCCTCCTCATCATGGTGGCTGCCGGGATGATGAAGATGGCCACCAGTGATGATCTCCCCCTCCGGCAGGGTGCCGGAACGGGGTCTAGATTGGATCTCGTGGATACAGAGGCCTTGCGGCGGCGGAACTTCTGATCTAGGGCTACCCCGAAGGGTTTTGGAATATTTGATGATTTATAGGGCGAAGAAGGGGTGCGGGAGGCCACCGAGGTGGGCACAACTCACCTGGGCGCGCCTGGGCCCCCAGGCGTGCCCTGGTGCGTTGTGCCCCCCTCGGGGCACCCCCAGGTGCTTTTCTAGCCCACTGGATGTCTTCTGGTCCATAAAAAATCCACAAACAGTTTCGTAGTGTTTGGACTCTGTTTGATATTGATTTCCTGCAATGTAAAAAACAAGCAAAAACTAGCAACTGGCACTGGGCACAGGGTCAATAGGTTAGTCCCAAAAAATGATATAAAGTTGCTATAAAATGATTGTAAAACATCCAAGAATGATGATATAATAGCATGAATACTTCATAAATTATAGATACGTTTGAGACGTATCATGGTGCCCTTGAAGGCGGTGACTGAACCTTTACAAACAAGGTTGGGGCAATCTCCACAACAAGCTTGGAGGCTCCCAACAACACCACGGAGCTTCACCACAATGGATTGTGGCTCTGAGGTGACCTCAACCGTCTAGGGTGCTCAAACACCCAAGAGTAACAAGATCCGCAAGGGATTAGTGGGGGGAATCAAATTTCTCTTGGTGGAAGTGTAGATCGGGGCCTTCTCAACCAATCCCTAGAAAATCAAAAATTTTGATTGGCTAGGGAGAGAGATCGGGCGAAAATGAGCTTTGGAGCAATAATGGAGTTTGGGGGAGGAAGAGGTGGGTCTTCTTGAGGAAGAAGACCCCCTTTTATAGTGGGGGAACAATCCAACCGTTATCCCCACTCTCGGCCCGCAGCGCGCAGTACTACCGCTAGCCGTAGAAGTACTGATGCTTGGCCCAACGGTACTACCGCTGGGACTGCGCTCAGCAGCTTACACGAGCATAGGGGGAAGGGACAGAGGAGAGAAACCTCGAGCGGCACAAGTAGCGGTGGTAGGTGCGGTACTACCGCTTATGAGCGACACTACCGCTCCTACTGCAGCTGCTACTGCCGTTGAACCTGACACGAGAACAGCATGTCCCTAATCGAGGCGGTACTAGAGCGGAACTACCGCCTGTAGCTCTCGGCGGTACTATCGCTTGTTGCGCTTGGCGGTACTGCCGCTTCCAGCCACGGTACTACCGTTGGCTCCTCTCCAATGCCACTTCCACGACAACGAAGGATCCTCCAAAGATGCGGGAAAGAGTTGAGGATGCAAAGGAGATGTGTATGTGTTGATTCCACCCTAATCTTTCCGAAACGGCCCCCTCTTGATAGTACGGTGTCTCCTACGACTCAAGTCCACCAAAACTGAAATGAAGGAAACAACACCGTCTTCACTATAAACACCGAGGGGCAGAAAATCGCCTCATGCCATATGAATGAATATCTGAAATGCTCAATGCACATGATTAGTCCGCATGCAAACGCATTTTCATCAATCACCAAAACCACTAATAGAGAAATACGCCTAACAGAAAGGCATGGAACACTTTCCAAGAAAGAAAATTAAGTTGCCATATGAATCTATTATCTCTTATTTCTTTTTGTTTTCTCTTCTTTTATTCTTTTTTGTTCTTTTTTTTTGAAGTTTATTTTTCTTTTTCAACATAGGTTTGAATTTCTTAAATTTTGTTCACATATTGGAAAAATGTTCTTGTTTCCTAATTTTGTCCAGCAATTGCAAAAAAGTTTAGAATTTGAAAATTTGTTCACTCTTTTCATGAAATGTTTGAAAATTCCAAAGAAATTGGAACTTTAAACTTTTAAAAAATGTACGTATTTTAATTTTTTGTTCAGAAATATTTTTTTTCGTGAATTTAAAAAAATGTTCCCCTTTTCAAATTTGTTTGCACATTCAAAAAATGTTCTTTTTTCTATATTTGTTCATAAATTAAAAATGTTGGCGTTTTGACAAAAAATGTTAGTGGTTTCAATTTTGTTCCTGTTTTTATTAATCCTGTTTTCAAAAAATTGTTTCCAATTTCGAGAAATGTTCTTGTTTTATTTATTTTTTCAAAAATGTGCATGTTTTCATTTTTTTCAAAAATGTGCATGTTTTCATTTTTTCAGGAGTTTTGAAAATGTGCACATTTTCATTTTTTCAGGAGTTTTGAAATTGTTCAGTTTCAAATTTTTGTCCACAAATTTAAAAAAATGTTCGGGCGGTTCAAAACATGTTCCAGTTTTAAAAAAATTGTTCACAAATTTTAAAAAAATGCATGTTTTACTTTTTTAAGGAGTTTCAAAATTGTTTAGTTTAAAATTTCGTTCGCAAATTTCAAAAAATGTTATTGTTTTCACATTTTAAAAATATGTTTGCGTTTTCAAATTCTGTCTTGAAATTTAAAGTTCCCGTTTCAAAAAAAATGTTCCTGATTTTCGAAAATGTTTAAGTTTTAAAATTTTGTTCGCAAATTTAGCAATTTGTTTGTGTTTCACAGATCCCTTTGTTTTTTGAATAAAAAATGCTTTTGAAATTCAAGATATAATTTGGATCTGCACTGCGGGTTGGTTCTTTAAGATTAGCGCTGCTATAGAACCTGTAACGACTGCTAGCTCAATTGGTCTCTGCCCCCCCCCTTGGGCTCCTAGTTCGATTCGCCCCCCCCCCCCCTTCCTTTTACCGAAAGGGGAAAGGGGGAAAGAGAGAGAGGGGGAGAAGGAAAGGGGGGCGCCGCCCTCTCCCCTAGTCCAATTCGGCCTCCTTCCCTGTGGGGGGCGCTGAGGGAGTCCTGGATTACGGGGTCCTCGAGTGTCCGGGCTAGGTGATGTGACGCCCCCGGCCCAATCGTGCACTAATCATACACGCAAATGCACACGATCAAGCCTAAGGACTCACGGGAAGATACCACAACACAACTCTAAAACATAAATAAAGTCATACAAGCTTTATATTACAATCCAGGGGCCTCGAGGGCTCGAATACATAAGCTTGCAAACAAGCGTCAGCGGAAGCATCAGATATCTGAGTACAGATATAAAAGAAAGCATAGAAAGGCCTTTAGAAAGGCGGGGCGAAGTAAAACACTACGATCGAAAGGCGTAGGCCTCCTGCCTGGGACCCTCCGATCCGACTCCTGGTCGTCAGTCAACTCGTAGCAGTATCCATCCACTGGGTAGTAGTAGTAGCGATCGTCGGCAGGGCAGCTGTCTCAGGGGCTCCGTCATCTTGGTCACGTCAAACTGATATGGGGAGAAAAGGAAAACAAAGCAACCGTGAGTACTCAGAAGTACTCAGCAAGCAAGGATCTACACTACATATGCAACATTATCAAAGGAAGGCTGTATATGTGGACTGGGCTGCAGAAATGCCAGAATAGAGAGGAGGCCTAGTCCTATCAAAGACTAGCATCTTCAGAGGTCTTGCAGCATTAGAAGAGTGTAGACAGTACCATATAATGTAGCAGTATCATTAAGTCTCAACCTCACCCAGAGATCCTTTCTCGACTCCCTGCGAGAAAGCAATCCCAGAGCCATACAGTCATCAACCTCGTCCGGAGATCCCTTCTTGACTCCCTGCGAGAAGCAATCCCAGAGCCTCATATCCAGGTCTCATCTCAAGTTCTAGCTGTATCGATCGGGATACAACTCCGAGTGTCCTTTACCGTAGGACCGGCTATCGATAGAAGTGTTCTTCCCTGCAGGGGTGCACCAACTTACCCAACACGCTCGATTAACTTCGGCCGGACACACTTTCCTGGGTCATGCCCGGCCTCGGTCAAACGACACATCGCAACCCTACCTACAGCTCAGCAGAGAGGTCCCCGCCGGTCTACATCCTAAGCGCAAGGGGGTCTTGGCCATCGCCCCTCGCCCTCCGGGTCGTTGCGCACACGGTCAAGCCAGGCACCAACACTACAGGAAGGCGCCGGTCCGTCCGTGCCGCCATGCTGAACTAGACGTCTGACAGAGCTTTCGGCTGATGCTACGATGCAGAACGCCCATACTATGCCCACGTGATGGTTAGTGCTATCAGGCCAGAGACCTGCTCGGATCAAATATCCAAATCGTTAATGGACTAGGGCTTGCGGTAACGAGCAGAGACTCATGAAAGATGTGACCCCGTCGCCCCGTCTCGAGGACTTGCAGCAAGGGCCATGAATGCCCGGCCACGCCTCGTATTCACCACTCGGGCACCACACAGGCACCCGTCTTCACAACACTCGCCTCTCAGGCGCACGCGGGTACCCCTCAGGACCGACCCGCCTTTCTAAGTAACAGTGTAAAGTCCAAGTATCCGTGTGTCCATAACATTAGGGGAATCCGAGGTATCACCCTCGTTGGATTCCTACTCGATGTCTCCGTCAAGGTGAACTCGGAGGAATCACCCTCACTGGGTTCACACTTGATGTGTTGCACGACAGCGTCGTTATCGGAAGCGGTGAAGGAGGAATCACCCTCGATGACCACGACCGAATAGCTACTCTACAGAGTTAACATCAGAAGTGCTACACGAGGTATCACCCTCGGCACTTGATAGTAACGCTGCAGTGTCGTTACAACTAAGGGGGGTGATGTGCGGTGCCGGGGCCTGGTTTTCAATCCCGTTGATCGGGTCTTCGGATAATCCAGCGGGGCGGTCGGGACTAGTGGGGTCACTGATAGGTCTCTACCCAGCCTATACTAAGCAGTTTAGGATATGCAGGTAATTATCAACAGCAGGATACAATAAACAGGCTATGCATCAGAATAGGTAAAGCGGTAGCAGCAACAATTCTAATGCAAGCATGAGAAAATAGAATGGGCGATATCGGGATGATCAAAGGGGGGGCTTGCCTGGTTGCTCGGCGGCAAGGGCAAGGTTGTCAATGGTGTCTTCGGGCTCCGGAGCTGCGTCGGCCTCAGGGACGACGTCGGTGTCGGGGGCTACCGAGAAAGAAGAGGGGGAGGAAACAAATAAATACATGACAAACATAAGCAACACGGAGCAGGCTATGCTAACGTGCAGTGCAGGGTTGCCTGAAGACATCTCAAAGTCATTTAGTTATTTTAGGAACTTGTTGGAATTAATATCCGGTAGTTGTGCACTATTCATCTACCGAAAACAGGCTAAAAGTTACGGGTTCACCTCCGTAGAGGGTCCCATCATGGAAACAGACGGCACGGTCAGCTCTGTCCCGTCGTTCTGATCAACTTTCATGTAGAAAGTTTTTCGATCCGAGTTACGGTTATTTTTCTACGAATTTCCGAAGTTTTCTGAAAATCTTCGAAATTCTGCAAAGTCCTCAGTTTTATACATCACTTAGCTGTTTTCCAGAGGCTCTAGCTAGTGTTCTGTTCATCCTATGGATTTGTGCCTTAAATCATTCTTGATCAATTTGCTGTGATCTACATGACAGTATCAAGTGCATCTATGTTAGTGTCCATTAGTTTGTTCAATTCTTTGTTTGAAAAGTGCTACTCCAGTATTTCTGTTTGTTGTTTTTCAATTAACAGAACATAGCCTTTTGTCATTTTCGTAGGAATTAATCCAGTCAACTTTTGGATTTGATCCAATGGAAAGAATTAAACCTTGTCAAGTGTACTACCCACACATATTTATTTTAGCTATGTTAAGCTTTGTTTAGTTGCTGTTTTGAGGCTGTTTAGGGGGCTATCCAGTGCAGTTTTAGAAAAGCTAGCTGCTGCTACCGTAATTGAATATTACTGTAGCAGCGCTGCACTAGCAGTAGCAGGCAGCGAGCACGCAGCAGCAGGGGGGGCAGCGGCGTGGCGCGGGTGCGGCGAGGCTGGCCGAAGGCGGGCGAGGCCGGAGCCACACACACTCACTGCAGTACACACACAGCACGCACACATGCTGCACACACACACAGAACACACACTCACGCACACACAGGCCATGGCCATGGCCATAGCCACCACCAGCAGCAGCAGTAGTTAGCACGCAGCAGGAGCACAACTAGCAGCGGCAGTAGCAACTAGCGGCTACGGTCACGGGCAGCAGCGGGGCGCGGGCTGGCGGACGACAGGGGCGCGCGCGGGCATGGCCAGGAGCAGGTGAGCATGTACGCGGACGCGAAGCTTCGGCCATGGCGGCCGCCGACTCGTACAGGCCACTACGGCGACGGATCGAGACCGGGGTAAGGGGGATTCGAAGGAGGAGCTCACTGCGATGCCGATGGCGTGGTCGGAGAGGCCGGGGGTGGACCGGAGCGGCGGCGAACGGCGACGAATGCCGGCGATGTACCGACGAAGATGTGCTCGATGCCGAGCATACAGGGCCTCCTAGCTCGATTCAGCGGAGGTAGGCGAAGGAGTCGATGACGACGGAACTTCTGGACATCCTCCCGAGCGCCGGGGAGGCCGGTGGCCACGCGAACGACGACGGCGCAGCCACGGTGAAACTTGGGCGCGTTCTAAATCGAAATAGAGAGTGAACGAGGGGGAGAATGGGGATTAGGGTTTGTCTACCGTGACGGGGAGGTTCTTATGCATCTCGGTGTTCCGTCGGATGGTCGACACGGCGACAGGAGCGGCCAGGGCGCGTGGATGAACGACACGCCATTGCCACTGCCTCCTCCTCTGTACGTGAGAAAGGGGAAGGCCCTTAGATGGTCTAGGCTAGTTACTGTAGCACCGGTCCTAAGTGTACAGTAGTCGCTAGGCCTTTTTTTATTTCTTATTTTCTGTCTCTGTTTTCTGTTTTCCTTTTTGTTTTCTTCTTGTTAAATGTTAGGCCTCTAATGGAGTTTTATAAAATATGTGACTTAGCCCATATAACACAGTGCATTATCCTCTATCACCAAAAATTGGTTTGGCTAAAATATGATTTCATATTTAATTTAGATTAAATAAAAGGTGATTAAAAGTTGTTGTTTCTTTTTGGTTTGAGTCCTTTTACAATTCCAATAAATGTTGCTATTATTTTTATAAATGCTTTGGGAATATTTGCAACATGATGCACATTTTAGTTTTCAGGCTTGGTCAACTTTTATTTTCCACTTTCATTTAAATTTGAATTTGAGTTAGGAGTTGAATGCAATATGATGCAAATGATGATTAGGCACTAATAATCATGATGACATGGCATAATCAAAAGGGTGATTAATGTAGTTAACCACTGGGGGTGTTACAAATCTCCTCTACTAACAAGAATTCTCGTCCCGAGAATTAAGAGGTAGAAGGAAAAAGTTCGGGGTATTCCGCACGAAGATTATCCTCGCGTTCCCAAGTGGCTTTATCTTCAGTATGATTTTACCACTGCACTTTGAGGAACTTGGTAACTTTCTGGCGGGTCCGGCGTTCAGCTTCATCAAGAATGCGGATCGGATGTTCCTTATAAGAAAGATCATCTTGCAATTCGAGCATTTCGTGATCCACTGCGCGGTGCGGAGATTCCTTGAAGCATTTACGAAGTTGCGACACATGGAAGACGTCGTGGATATGAGAGAATTGCGGTGGCAACTCCAATTTATATGCCACCTGACCACGTCTAGCAATTATGCGGAAAGGACCAATGTAGCGTGGAGCTAACTTGCCCTTGATTCCAAAACGGTGAGTGCCTTTCATAGGAGTGACACGCAGATAAGCTTGATCACCAGGTTGATAAGTCAAACCCCATCGGTTGCGATCATAGTTGCTCTTCTGGGGGTGCTGAGCCGCCTTGAGGTTTTCACGGACGATACGGACTTGCTCTTCGGCGTGTTGAATAATATCCGGACCCACGAGCGGTCGTTCCCCAGTTTCTGACCAATTCAGAGGGGTTAGACACTTACATCCATAGAGTACTTCGAAGGGGGCCATTTTCAAGCTGGCTTGATAACTGTTGTTATAAGAGAACTCAGCATATGGAAGAGATTCTTCCCACTTCTTATCGAAAGAAATGACACAAGCTCGCAGCATGTCTTCAAGCACTTGATTGACTCGCTCAACTTGGCCTTGGGATTGGGGGTGATATGCTGAACTCCAGGTAATATGAGTTCCCATAGCTTCTTGGAAACTTTCCCAGAATTTGGAAGTGAAAAGACCGCCACGGTCCGAACTAATCTCCTTCGGAATACCGTGGAGTGAAACAATTCTGGAGATATACAACTCTGCTAACTGACTAGCAGTGATAGTCTCTTTGACAGGCAGAAAGTGTGCAACTTTAGAGAGTTGGTCGACGACGACAAGAATAGCATCATGACCCTTCTGTGACCTGGGAAGTCCTGTAACGAAATCCATCTGAACCTTATCCCATTTCCATAGAGGAATAGGAAGTGGTTGCAGAATTCCAGCTGGTTTCTGATGTTCTGCTTTAACGCGACGACACACATCACATTCAGCAACATAACGAGCAATGTCTTGCTTCATTTTAGACCACCAGTACCTTTGACGGAGATCACGATACATCTTGGTGCTACCCGGATGAATAGACAGCGGGGTATCATGTGCCTCCTTCATGACCTTGTCGGTCATAAGCTCGAAGCGAGGTACGACAATGCGGTTTCTAAAATACAAGGTTCCATCTTCAGACAGCGAGAAATCCCTGTACTTTACAAGGTGAAGGTCTTTCTTCATCAGATCAATTTCAGCATCTTTAGCTTGCGCATTCTTAACAGCTTTCTCAAGATCTGGTTGTATCACAAGGTTATTTAGAGAGCCCTGTGAAATAATACGCAGATTCAGCTTGCACAGTTCTTCAAAAAGACAAGGTTGTGCTTGCCTAACCATGAGGTTGTCGCAATAGGACTTGCGGCTTAAGGCATCAGCCATCACGTTAGCCTTGCCAGGGGTATAGGATATACACAAATCATAGTCCGCAATGGCCTCCATCCATGTTTGCTGACGGAGGTTTAGAGATGGTTGAGTAAACAAGTACTTCAGACTTTTATGATCCGTGTATATCTCGCAACGATTACCGAGAAGGTAATGTCGCCACAATTGCAATGCATAGATCACAGCAGCTAGTTCTAGATCATGTACCGGATAATTCTCTTCATGTGGGCGCAACTGACGAGAGCCATAAGCAATCACTTTACGCTCTTGCATTAGGACACAGCCTAATCCTTCACGGGATTCGTCACAATAAATCACAAAGTCTTTGCGGGTATCTGGAGGAGATAGTACTGGGGCAGATGTCAGCTTGTCTTTGAGTGCTTGAAAACTTTCCTGACATTTTTCTGTCCATTCAAATTTAACGCCCTTGTGAAGCAGATCAGTCAAAGGCTTAGCAATCTTGGAAAAGTTCTCGACAAATCGATGGCAATAGCTTGCAAGGCCGAGAAAACTTCTCACTTGCTTGACGTTCTTCGGAGGAGTCCAGTCAAGAATAGCCTGAACTCGTTCTGGGTTAACAGCAATGCCATCTTTCGAAATCACATGACCAAGGTAGGTTACTTCAGAAAGCCAGAATTCACATTTGGAGTATTTGGCATACAACTGGTGTTCTCGGAGCCTTTCCAGTACAAGACGGAGGTGTTCAGCATGTTCTTCCTTATTCTTCGAATATACCAGAATATCATCTAGATATACCACGGAAAATTTGTCGAGGTAATCCATGAAGATGTAATTCATCAGACGGGAGAATGTGGCTGGATCATTTGTTAAGCCAAATGACATGACAGTGTACTCGTAGGAGCCATAACGAGTAACAAATGCAGTCTTGGGAATATCCTCTTCACGAACACGGATCTGATGATAACCCAACCTCAAGTTGAGTTTAGAAAACACCGATGATCCAGCAAGCTGATCATACAAATCATTGATCCGAGGAAGCGGATATTTGTTCTGAATTGTGGCTTGGTTAATGGGCCGATAATCCTGAACCAATCGGTTAGTTCCATCCTTCTTCCTAACGAAGAGTGAAGGTGCTCCCCAAGCAGAGGAACTAGGGCGGATGAAACCTTTCTTAAGTGACGTGTCGATTTCTTCCTTAAGCTCGAGAAGATGATGCGGAGGCATCTTATAAGGATGCTTCGCAATAGGAGTTGTGCCAGGTTTCAAGTCGATGACAAACTCAACAGCTCTAGCAGGGGGTATTCCTGGAAGTTCTTCTGGAAATACATCTTGAAAATCACGAACAACTGGAACGTTCTCGATGCCTTCAAGAGGTGAGGCATTTAATGCATTCAGAACATATATTTGAGTTTCGGCGTCCTGCACTGTACGAGCTGAGTATCTGACAGTCTGACCGGAAGGGTGTGTGAGGCGGACTGTTTCAGTGGCACAGTCAATCAAAGCTTTATGAGGCTTCAACCAGTCCATACCCAGAATAATGTCTATGTTGGAGGTCTTGAGAGCAATGAGTGAAACGGGGAACATCAAGCCTCCGATCACAATGTGGTTACCGTGGCTAACCATGGTAGTTTGCCAATTAGCCCCAGGTGAATGGATTACTAATGGGATGGACATCTCCTCGAAAAGTATATCATGGCTTCGCGCAAAACTTTCGGACATGAAGGAGTGCGATGCTCCAGAATCAAAGAGGACTGAAGCTGGGATTGAATTCACTAGAAGGGTGCCCATCACAATTTTGGGGTCCTGTCGAGCTTCTTCCATGTTAACTTGGTTGACATGGACCCGAACTATAGCAGACGGCCTGGCATTAGAGCTTCTGAGACGACGGTTCCGACAACTCTTCTTGCAACCAACGGGAGGACGTGGTTCATCCTGATGAAAAGCCATAGCATCAGGCGGTCCATCATGAACCGATAGCTGTCTCGGCGGTGAAGGCAAACGAGGTGCAACATATGACGGCCTTGGTGTTGGAGCAGGTCGGTGGTGTACATTGTGCGGGATCCACACTCGACACTTCTGAACAAGCTAACCTGAGGATGAGCCAGCTCCATGAGTGTGCTTGAGCGACTCCTGGCATTCAGTTAGAGCTGTTTCAATTTGGAAAGATTTGCTGACAAGCGTTGCGTAGTCTGTGTAATCATGGACTGCAAGTGCGAGTTTTATGTCAGTACGGAGTCCTTCACGGAATTTATCCTGCTTGCGGGCGTCAGTGTAGACGTCATCTTCAGCATAGCGGGATAGTTCGAGAAATTTCCTCTGATATTCATCCACAGTCATTTTGCCCTGTGAGAGTTTGCGGAACTCCTGCTTCTTCTGGTCGATCAGACCTTGAGGAATGTACCGTGCACGAAAAGCTGACTGAAATTCCTGCCAAGTGGTTACAGTCTCTGCAGGCAACATAGCCTTGTGGCTTTCCCACCATTGAGCAGCTGGACCCTTTAAGTGGAATGTCGCAAAGGTGACGTGACTGTCAGGGGCAACATTAGCTGACTCCATCTCAAACAGGATGTCACAAAGCCAATCATCAGCATCCATAGGATTGGTGGAGTTGCGGAAAACGGACGGGTTGAGGCGCACACATTCTAGCAGAGTTATTGGAGCATTCTGTTGTTGAGTATTGTGATTTGGGAATTGAGCCATTAGTCCGGTCATAAAATGCTGCATCATTGCGGCAGTATAAGGTGGAGGTGGAGGATCGTCAGCCATCCTGCCAAATCAACAGGGGCAGTTTAGCAAGAAAACTATAGGTGTATGGAATAATTCATGAAGTAACACGCACAACAGAAGGAAGTGCAATAGATACTTCAGCATATTCGCACCAGACATTCAAAGCCACACATAGCCTCGGTTAGTATCCGGCATTACGATAGTTGAAAAGGGAGGGCCAGACATCTAGGCGGCGCGCAAGCACGCGATATGGAAATACACAACGAGACATAGCAAAGGCTACATCAACGTCGGAGAAAACTATTGGAGCGAGGAATCCGCAAGTGACAACACAGGGTGCCCTCGATAAGAGGATCCTGCAAGCAGAACCTGGCCCACAATCTTGAAGGAAGGGGGGAATAATTCAGAACACCGGGTGGATGTGATCACGAGAACCTGATGTTGGAGTTAGTAAAATTTTAACCCGAATAGAAGAGAGGTCAGAGGCCCAGAGTAAAGGTCGAGAAGTAAAAGATCCTAATACCACACAATTGGCGATGTGGGCCCGTAAGCCGCACAGCCAAGTTAGTAAATTAGTTTTTCGGTTACTAGACTCAACTTCGGCCAAGGAGTTGGAAAGGGGGGTTCCTACAGTCAGTCGGCTCTGATACCAACTTGTGACGCCCCTGGCCCAATCGTGCACTAATCATACACGCAAATGCACATGATCAAGCCTAAGGACTCACGGGAAGATATCACAACACAACTCTAAAACATAAATAAAGTCATACAAGCTTTATATTACAAGCCAGGGGCCTCGAGGGCTCGAATACATAAGCTTGCGAACAAGCGTCAGCGGAAGCATCACATATCTGAGTACAGATATAAAAGAAAGCACAGAAAGGCCTTTAGAAAGGCGGGGCGAAGTAAAACACTACGATCGAAAGGCGTAGGCCTCCTGCCTGGGACCCTCCGATCCTACGCCTGGTCGTCAGTCAACTCGTAGCAGTATCCATCCTCTGGGTAGTAGTAGTAGTAGCGATCGTCGGCAGGGCAGCTGTCTCAGGGGCTCCGTCATCTTGGTCACGTCAAACTGATATGGGGAGAAAAGGAAAACAAAGCAACCGTGAGTACTCAGAAGTACTCAGCAAGCAAGGATCTACACTACATATGCAACATTATCAAAGGAAGGCTGTATATGTGGACTGGGCTGCAGAAATGCCAGAATAGAGAGGAGGCCTAGTCCTATCGAAGACTAGCATCTTCAGAGGTCTTGCAGCATTAGAAGAGTGTAGACAGTACCATATAATGTAGCAGTATCATTAAGTCTCAACCTCACCCAGAGATCCTTTCTCGACTCCCTGCGAGAAAGCAATCCCAGAGCCATACAGTCATCAACCTCGTCTGGAGATCCCTTCTCGACTCCCTGCGAGAAGCAATCCCAGAGCCTCATATCCAGGTCTCATCTCAAGTTCTAGCTGTATCGATCGGGATACAACTCCGAGTGTCCTTTACCGTAGGACCGGCTATCGATAGAAGTGTTCTTCCCTGCAAGGGTGCACCAACTTACCCAACACGCTCGATTAACTCCGGCCGGACACACTTTCCTGGGTCATGCCCGGCCTCGGTCAAACGACACATCGCAACCCTACCTACAGCTCAGCAGAGAGGTCCCCGCCGGTCTACATCCTAAGCGCAAGGGGGTCTTGGCCATCGCCCCTCGCCCTCCGGGTCGTTGCGCACACGGTGAAGCCAGGCACCAACACTACAGGAAGGCGCCAGTCCGTCCGTGCCGCCATGCTGAACTAGACGTCTGACAGAGCTTTCGGCTGATGCTACGATGCAGAACGCCCATACTATGCCCACGTGATGGTTAGTGCTATCAGGCCAGAGACCTGCTCGGATCAAATATCCAAATCGTTAATGGACTAGGGCTTGCGGTAACGAGCAGAGACTCACGAAAGATGTGACCCCGTCGCCCCGTCTCGAGGACTTGCGGCAAGGGCCATGAATGCCCGGCCACGCCTCGTATTCACCACTCGGGCACCACACAGGCACCCGTCTTCACAACACTCGCCTCTCAGGCGCACGCGGGTACCCCTCAGGGCCGACCCGCCTTTCTAAGTAACAGTGTAAAGTCCAAGTATCCGTGTGTCCATAACATCAGGGGAATCCGAGGTAACACCCTCGTTGGATTCCTACTCGATGTCTCCGTCAAGGTGAACTCGGAGGAATCACCCTCACTGGGTTCACACTTGATGTGTTGCACGACAGCGTCGTTATCGGAAGCGGTGAAGAAGGAATCACCCTCGATGACCACGACCGAATAACTACTCTACAGAGTTAACATCAGAAGTGCTACACGAGGTATCACCCTCGGCACTTGATAGTATCGCTGCAGTGTCGTGACAACTAAGGGGGGTGATGTGCGGTGCCGGGGCCTGGTCTTCAATCCCGTTGATCGGGTCTTCGGATAATCCAGCGGGGCGGTCGGGACTAGTGGGGTCACTGATAGGTCTCTACCCAGCCTATACTAAGCAGTTTAGGATATGCAGGTAATTATCAACAGCAGGATACAATAAACAGGCTATGCATCAGAATAGGTAAAGCGGTAGCAGCAGCAATTCTAATGCAAGCATGAGAAAATAGAATGGGTGATATTGGGATGATCAAAGGGGGGGCTTGCCTGGTTGCTCGGCGGCAAGGGAAAGGTCGTCAACGGTGTCTTCGGGCTCCGGAGCTGCGTCGGCCTCAGGGACGACGTCGGTGTCGGGGGCTACCGAGAAAGAAGAGGGGGAAGAAACAAATAAATACACGACAAACATAAGCAACACGGAGCAGGCTATGCTAATGTGCAGTGCAGGGTTGCCTGAAGACATGTCAAAGTCATTTAGTTATTTTAGGAATTTGTTGGAATTAATATCCAGTAGTTATGCACTATTCATCTACCGAAAACAGGCTAAAAGTTACGGGTTGACCTCCGTAGAGGGTCCCATCATGGAAATAGACGACACGGTCAGCTCCGTCCCGTCGTTCTGATCAACTTTCATGTAGAAAGTTTTTCGATCCGAGTTACGGTTATTTTTCTACGAATTTCCGAAGTTTTCTGAAAATCTTCGAAATTCCGCAAAGTCCTCAGTTTTATACATCACTTAGCTGTTTTCCAGAGGCTCTAGCTAGTGTTCTGTTCATCCTATGGATTTGTGCCTTAAATCATTCTTGATCAATTTGCTGTGATCTACATGACAGTATCAAGTGCATCTATGTTAGTGTCCATTAGTTTGTTCAATTCTTTGTTTGAAAAGTGCTACTCCAGTATTTCTGTTTGTTGTTTTTCAATTAACAGAACATAGCCTTTTGTCATTTTCGTAGGAATTAATCCAGTCAACTTTTGGATTTGGTCCAATGGAAAGAATTAAACCTTGTCAAGTGTACTACCCACACATATTTATTTTAGCTATGTTAAGCTTTGTTTAGTTGCTGTTTTGAGGCTGTTTAGGGGGCTATCCAGTGCAGTTTTAGAAAAGCTAGCAGCTGCTACAGTAACTGAAAGCAGGGGGGGCAGCGGCGTGGCGCGGGCGCGGCGAGGCTGGCCGAAGGTGGGCGAGGCTGGAGCCACACACACTCACTGCAGTACACACACACAGCACGCACACATGCTGCACACACACACAGAACACACACTCACGCACACACAGGCCATGGCCATGGCCATAGCCACCACCAGCAGCAGCAGTAGTTAGCACGCAGTAGGAGCACAACTAGCAGCGACAGTAGCAACTAGCGGCTACGGTCACGGGCAGCAGCGGGGCGCGGACTGGCGGACGACAGGGGCGCGCGCGGGCATGGCCAGGAGCAGGTGAGCATGTACACGGACGCGAAGCTTCGGCCATGGCGGCCGCTGACTCGTACAGGCCACTACGGCGACGGATCGAGACCGGGGTAAGGGGGATTCGAAGGAGGAGCTCACTGCGATGCCGATGGCGTGGTCGGAGAGGCCGGGGGTGGACCGGAGCGGCAGCGAATGGCGACGAACGCCGGCGATGTACCGACGAAGATGTGCTCGATGCTGAGCATACAAGGCCTCCTAGCTCGATTCAGCGGAGGTAGGCGAAGGAGTCGATGACAACGGAACTCCTGGACATCCTCCCGAGCACCGGGGAGGCCGGTGGCCACGCGAACGACGACGGCGCAGCCACGGTGAAACTCGGGCGCGTTCTAAATCGAAACAGAGAGTGAACGAGGGGGAGAATGGGGATTAGGGTTTGTCTACCGCGACGGGGAGGTTCTTATGCATCTCGGTGTTCCGTCGGATGGTCGACACGGCGACAGGAGCGGCCAGGGCGCGTGGATGAACGACACGCCATTGCCACTGCCTCCTCCTCTGTACGTGAGAAAGGGGAAGGCCCTTAGATGGGCTAGGCTGGTTACTGTAGCACCGGGCCTAAGTGTACAGTAGTCGCTTGGCCTTTTTTTATTTCTTATTTTCTGTCTCTGTTTTCTGTTTTCCTTTTTGTTTTCTTCTTGTTAAATGTTAGGCCTCTAATGGACTTTTATAAAATATGTGACTTAGCCCAAATAACACAGTGCATTATCCTCTATCACCAAAAATTGGTTTGGCTAAAATATGATTTCATATTTAATTTAGATTAAATAAAAGGTGATTAAAAGTTGTTGTTTCTTTTTGGTTTGAGTCCTTTTACAATTCCAATAAATGTTGCTATTATTTTTATAAATGCTTTGGGAATATTTGCAACATGATGCACATTTTAGTTTTCAGGCTTGGTCAACTTTTATTTTCCACTTTCATTTAAATTTGAATTTGAGTTAGGAGTTGAATGCAATATGAGGCAAATGATGATTAGGCACTGATAATCATGATGACATGGCATAATCAAAAGGGTGATTACTGTAGTTAACCACTGGGGGTGTTACAGGTGATATGGGCCGGACTGATGGGCTATGATGATACAAGATAGACGGCCTTCCCCCGTGTCCGGATGGGACTCTCCTTTGCGTGGATGGCAAGATTGGCGTTCGGATCTGTAGATTCCTTCTTCTATAAACCGACTCTGTACAACCCTAGGTCCCTCCAGTGTCTATATAAACCGGAGGGGTTAGTCTGTAGAGGCTATCAAAAATCATATAGGCTAGACATCTATGGTTTAGCCATTACGATCTCGAGGTAGATCAACTCTTGTAACCCCTATACTCATCAAAGTCAATCAAGCAGGAAGTAGGGTATTACCTCCATTAAGAGGGCCCGAACCTGGGTAAACATCGTATCCCCTGTTTCCTGTTACTATCGATCCTTAGACGCATAGTTTGGGACCCCCTACCCGAGATCTGCCGGTTTTGACACCGACATTGGTGCTTTCATTGGGAGTTCCACTGTGTCGTCAGCAGAAGGTTCGATGGCTCATCCGATCATCAACAATGATGATGCTTTCGGGGATACCTTCCTCCCCGGTCAGCTTTTTGTGTTCAGCGGCTTCGCGCTGCGTGCCAACTCGACTGGCCACCATGAACAGATCGACAGTTTTGCCCCTGGTCATCAGATCAGTTTCGGGAACCTGAACTACGTCGCCGATATTTGAGGAGACTTGATCTTCGAAGGGTCCGCGGCTCCGAACACCACTCTGGCCATAGAGCCGGAGCAATCTACTGGGTTCGAAGACGGGAGTCTAGAGCCCGTCGGACTCTCTGCTATCAAGAAGCTCACAACCGGAAACCCGGAGGCGATATTGTCATCGGTAAGCCCGGATTCAAGCCGGGTTCCCCCTATCATTGGAAAGCCGTGAAGTAAATATGCCCTAGAGGCAATAATAAAGTTATTATTTATTTCATGATAAATGTTTATTATTCATGCTAGAATTGTATTAACCGAAAACTTAGTACATGTGTGAATACATGTAACACCCCCGGTGATTAGCAACAGTAATCACTTTTGATAATGACATGTTAGCATGATCAACAGTGCATAATCATCATTAGCATCATATTGCATTTCAACTCCTAAGTCAAATTCAAATTTAAATGAAAGTGGAATATAAAAGTTGTCCAACATAGGAGCTAAAATGTCAGATAAATAACAAATATTCCAGAGGCTATTCTAAAATTGAAACCAACATCATTGGAATTGGATAAGTGACTCGAACAACCTCAAACAGTGGATAAAGATAATATTTAGTAACCATTTATTAAATCTGAAATAAATATGGAATTATGTTTTGCCCAAACTAATTTTAGGTGTTAGGGAATGAATAACCTGGTTTGGTATTTGAAATAGGTCACACTTTTTACAAAAACCATTGGGGCCTAAACATTTAACAAGTGGAGAAAAGAGAATAAAGAAAAGGAAAAAGAAACAGAAAAGGAAAAAAGAGCAAAAACCCCCCCCCCCGGCCCAACTGGGCCGAAGCCCCAGCCGGCGCCCACCTGCGCCCCCCTGGCTATAAGGCCCCCCGGCAAACCCTAGCCTCACCGACACCCCACTCCCCCCCCCTCCTCACTCGTTCGCCCCCCCCCCCCGATCCAGAAACTGGATCGGGCCGACGCCGCTCGCGACGCCACCCCGCTCCCGCGCCGATCGGCCAGCGCCGACGCCGCCGCCACACCGACGTCGCCCCGTCCTCTCCTCTTCCCGACCAGCCGCCTAGCGCTCGGTCGCCCCCTCCTCGACGGATCTGGATCGGGGCAAACCCCCGATCCCGTCGCCCGACGCCGCGACGACCTCGCCGCCGCCCGGAGCCCGCGCCTCCCCCCGGCCTGCACTCGTCTCCGTCGCCGTCGTCCCCGTCGACCGCCCGACCCCCCCGTGCCCCGTCCCTACGATCACGGTGAGAACCCAGGCCTCCCCCTCTCTGCTCCCGCACCTCGCCGCGCGCACCACGCCCCCGCGCGCGCCGCACGACCTGGCCACGCTCACCGCGCCCGCCTGCTCCGCCCCGCTCCGGTTCCCCTCACCCCGCGCTTCTCCTTCCCCCCCCCCCCCGGTGCTCTGCTGCAGCTGCTGTTACGGCGCCTCGCCGCGCCCCCCATGCTCCTCGCTGCTGCTGTGCTGCCCTGCTAGGCCTTGCCTCCCTCGCTACCACTCGTCGGAGCCGCCGCGTCGCGCCATCCCGCCTCCCGCGCTGTTCCCGTTCGCGCGCCCGAGCCTCGCACCGCGGCCCGCCTCTGCGTCCACCGCATCGCGCCCGGGCTCGCGCGCGACCACGCCCAGGCCGGCCCCGCTCGTCGCCTCTGCCCACGCCCGCTGCTGCAGCCGCGCGCGCAGCTCTGCTGCCCCGGCTCCACCGCGCCGCCGCTCGCCGTCCGACGGGCCACCGCGCCCGGCCGCCCCTGCCCCGCCCGCGCTCGCCTCCCGCCCGCGCGCGGCCCCGCTCACGCCGGCGCCCGTCTCCGCCTCACCCGCTGGCCGCACCCGTGCGCCCGTAGGCGCACCGGACATGTCCGGTGCCCAAACGGGCACAACCCGGACATGTCCGGCCGTGCCACTGACCGGTGGGCCCTGCCCCCCCCCCTGAGGCAGTGACAGATGGGGCCCAGCCCCTAAAAACGAATTAAAAGAAAATGTAATAAAAATAAAAGAAATAAAAATAAATAATTAAAATAATTAATTAATTAATTAGTTAATTAATTAGTTAATTAATCCTGATTAGGTTAATCTAATTAACTAATTAGTGTTAATTAAACAGTAATTAGTAATTAACTTAATTAACCGCTGACATCAGCATGAGGTCATGCTGATGTCATCATCAGCACTGTTTCGGATAATGTTGAATTAAATAATTAATTAAATTTCAGAAATTAATAAAAACTTTAGAAAATCATATTAAATAAACCGTAACTCCGATGAAAATATTTTATACATGAAACTTGCTCAGAACGACGATACGAACCCGGATACGCCCTTTGTATTCCCGTCAGACGCCCGCAACTATAAGAACGTTGAACAATTAGACCGATTTCGATAAATGAATAGTGTCCAACTTTAATTAAATAAATCCGAATAAATTCCTAAATTAACTAAATCATTTAGTTAGGCAGTAGAACACCCTGGCATATCATTTAGACATGTCATACATGTTGTTTGCATTATTGCCGTGAATTTATTGTTTCTCTCCCCCTCCTTCTTTCTCTCGATAGACGCTGAGACCGACGACGCTGCACCAGGTTACGACTACTCTACCGACGAGCAGCCCGTTGACGACCTCCCTCTCTTGCCAGAGCAACCAGGCAAGCCCCCCCCTTGAGCATTCCAGATATCGCCCATTCTATTCTCCTGCTTGCATTAGAATTTCGCTACTGTTAATGTATGCTCCTATTCTGATGCATAGCCTGCTGTTGTAACCTGTTCATTGCTACCTTACCTGCCTATGATAAACTGTTTAGTATAGGTTGGTATGAACCATCTGTGACCCTACCACCTTACTTTGTCGCCCCTGCTTGTTCATCGACGACTCGATCAACGTGATCGTCGATCAGAGACAGACGCCTCACTTCACATCCCCCCTTAGTTGTACGACTCTGCGTAGTAACTATCTAGTGCCGAGGGTGATACCTCGTAACGCACTCACGATGAATACTCTGCAGTATAGCTGTTCGGTCGTGGTCATCGAGGGTGATTCCTCCTTCTCCATGTCCGATACGACTCTGTCGTGCAACCCCTCAGTGTGAACCTCGAGGGTGATACCTCATACGTTCACCCTGATGAATATGACCACACGGTTACTTGACCTTTTGCACAGGCGGGTCCACCCTGATGGGTACCCGCTGGGGATCTATGATTTCGGGTGTGCCGGAAGGGCACTCGAGTGTGACATTGTGGCGGAGCATCAGAGACTCTGATTGTCTCCGCTTGATACTAATTGAGCCTATTGGATTTGGGTGTGTGATCTGAGTGGGTCGACGTGCCCTATACGCACTACCACCACGCGGGATTATGGTTATGGGGCCCTCTGCGATGTACGTTTCTCCGAAAGCTTATCAGACGTCACGATTCACCGTGCGGGCTGATCGTCGGGATTGGGCTGGATACTTCACTGACGAGTTCAGTGTCGCGCCTGCACCCCGGCCAGCCACGCAACGCGCAGGGTGCCCAGGGCGATGGCCCGAGACCCCTGGGTGCATAGGTTAGTCCGGCGTGCTGACCTCTCTGCTGAGCCTAGGTAGAGCGCTGCTTCGTGTTGATCTTCCGAGGACGGGCATTACCCATCAAGTATGTCCGGCCAGAGTTGATCGAGCGTGTTGGGTAACAGTAGTGCACCCCTGCAGGGATGAATCTTCTATCGATAGCCGGTCCTACGGTAAAGGACGCTCAGTTTGTGTATCCCGATCTACTACTTAAACTGGATAATTGTTACTTAATTGAAGCTTCGGGATTACTTTCTCGCTGGGAGTCGAGGAAGGATCTTTGAGCTGTACTTCAACATGTTTGCTAAATAAAATGCTATTCTACTCTCTTCTACTGCTGCAAGATGATGGCTTTGAGAAGATGTTTGAAGATGCTAGTCTTCGATAGGTCTAGGCCTTTCTCTCTATTCTGGCATTTCTGCAGCCCAGACCACATATACAGCCTTTTCTCCATTGATAATGTTGCATATGTAGTATAGATCCTTGCTTGCTGAGTACTTCGGATGAGTACTCACGGTTGCTTTATTTTCTCTTTTCCCCCATATACCCCCCCACCTTGATGATACACCAGACGATGGAGTCCAGGAGCCAGACGCCACCACCGGAGCCTACTACCAGGCGGGTCCAGAGGGCACGTACTACTGGATCGAGCCAGCTGACCAGGAGTAGGATCGGAGGCTCCCAGGCAGGAGGCCAACGCCTTTCGATCTAGTGTCGCTGTTTGTGCTAGCCTTCTTAAGGCAAAACTTGTCTAACTATGTCTGTACCCAGATATTATTTGTATGACTGACTTATGTATTCGGATCTTCGGATCCCTGGTCTGTAATATTGTGGACCTCCGTTTATTTGTGTTTAGAGTTGTGTTGTGATATCTTCCCGTGAGTCCCTGGGCTTGATCGTACACGTTTGCGTGTATGATTAGTGTACGATTGAACCGGGGGCGTCACAAGTTGGTATCAGAGCCGACTGCCTGTAGGAAGCCCCCGTCCAAATTCCTTGCCGAAGTTGAGTCTAGAAACCGAGAAACTAAATTACTAACTTGGCTGTGTGGCTTACGGGCCCACGTCGCCAACTGGGTGGTATTAGGATCTTTTATTCCTCGTCTATACTCTGGGACTCTAATATCTCTTCTATTCGGGTTAAATAAAGTTTACTAACGCCGACACTTAGGATCTCGTAAATTCTGTCTACCCGGAGAGCTGGATATCTGTGCGATTTCCCTGCCGTTGATCTGATTAGTCTGATAATCATTTTCCTTTCCATTGTTTTGTCTAACCTTTCTCTCCGAGTTGTGTTAAACTTCTCATTGTCATTTGACAAATCTGAATTTCCTCTGTTTCAGATGGACCGTTTGTTTCCACTGCGTCCTACGACACAGCTTGTGCTTCGCACTTGGGCTCGTGATGCCCCTGGTTTTCCAGCTGTCCTGATCGCTCTCATGACCAGACTTGGCTACCGCTGGTACCCTGAGTACATGGTTTACGAGGATTACCGCGAGTTTAATCAGGAGCAGTACCATGCTGATGTTCGGATTTATGATCGGCAGAATGACTCAGACACCGAGTTACACCTTTTTCACGGATTAGGCGTGACGATTGAGATGGCAGTACATGATGCCGCCTACTCTGCTGTCGCACGTCTTCGAGGACAGTTCAGTGATATCTTGGATGACTCTGAGTTCCGATACATTCCGTATGCCCCTGCTGGAGATGCTACCGGATACTACACAGCTATCTGTGCCCCGTACGAGCCTCGCCGATATGACCACCGCGTTCTGATTCAGTGCACTCAGGCTCTGGATCGCACTGTTCGGGCTCTTGCCGTCGAGTTGGTTGCCACTCGAGCACGCCTCTACGATGCTATGACGCAGTTGATGCCCGCTGTTCGTGCAGGGATACATCCGGAGCACATCCTTTACCCGCGCAGGACTCAGATGTATGCTGGTATTGACTGGCCTGCTGTTGGAGGTCACACACCTACACGTGGACCTCTTCTTACAGTTCGAGACCGGGTTCTGCATCAGAGTGCACATGGAGCACAGGATCCTTCCGCGACGAATATTCGTCGTCCGCACTCGCAGTTACCCCGTTACAGTGGTTTTCTCCGACGTTGATGTAGCCTTTGCTATGTCTCGTTGTGTACTTCCTTACCGCGTGCCTGCGCGCCGCCTAGTATGTCTAGCTTTTAATTTGCGCTGTTATGCTGTCCGCATGTACCCGACTTTGTGTATGGATTTGTATGTCTTAATCGACTACTGTTATGTATCTATTACACTGCTTAAGGTATTGTCGTGTTACATCATACTTGTCGCTAAACACTCGCAATTGCTTTTACTAAACTACCCCCTGTTGATACGTAGCAGGATGGTTAGACCAGGTGGTCGTGGTCGTGGTCGTGCCCCTGAACGTCCACCACCGCCAGACTATATGGCAGCTATGATGCAACAGTTCGAGCTTAACCGCCAGTTCATGGTTGGAATCATGGCTCAGTTTCCGCATCAGAACAACCAGAACCAGAACCCAGCTTCAGTAACTTTGACAGAGTTTACGCGACTCAACCCAACGCAGTTTCGCAACTCTGACAAGCCCCTGGATGCCGATGACTGGCTCCGCGACATCACTCACGAGATGGAGTCTGCTAATGTCGCCCCCGCCAACTTTGTCACCTTCGCGGCCTTTTTCTTAAAGGGCCCCGCTGCTCAATGGTGGGACACACACAAGCGTACTCTGCCTGTTGGAACAGCCATCACCTGGTATGAGTTCCAGGCTGCTTTCCGTACACGTTACATCCCTCAAGCAATTATGGAACGCAAGAAGACCCAGTTCCGCAACCTCACCCAGGGCAATAAAACCGTCGAAGCTTATCAGCGGGAATTTCTTGATCTCTCCCGCTATGCTGAAGAAGACATCGCCACAGATGCTCGCAGACAGGAGAAGTTCCGTAATGGACTACACCCTGACCTCAAGCTTGCACTAGCTGCTCAAGACATCAATGACTTCTCAACTCTAGTGAACAAGGCTATTCTCGTTGAGACCGCTCAGATGGAACACAAGGACTCGCAGAAGCGCTATCGTGATGCTGGCTCATCTTCGGGCTCAGCACCGAAGCGTAGAGTTTGGATTCCCAACAACGCGTTCCGTCCCAATACCTCTGCGCCGAAGAACAATGCTGCACCACGTCTGCCTCCTCCACCACCGAGGCCGTCAAAGGCTCAAGCTATCCAGAACAATGCCCCTCTTCGTCCTGAAGATGGTTTGTGTTTCAAGTGCCGCAAACCAGGCCACCAGGCTAAAGACTGCCGCCAGACTCAGAATCAGTTAGATTTTCCTCGTGCTGGCCGTGGATATGGCCGTGGCAACAATCAGACCCGCAACTATAATACTGGGTCTGCTTCACGTGGTCGTGGTCAGGCTTACAACATTGACATTGAAGAAGTCCAGGATCAACCTGCTACTGTGATGGGTACCCTTCTTGTTAACTCAGTACCTGCTTCTGTATTATTTGATTCAGGAGCATCGCATTCATTCATGTCTGAAGCATTTGCATTATCTCATGACATTGCATTCGAAAAGATGAACCTGCCAATAGTTGTCCGTACCCCTGGAGGCCAATGTCAAACCACTATGATGGCACATAATGTCCCTGTTGAAATCGAGGAATTTGAATTCCTAGCTTCCCCTATTATCCTGAAGTCTTCCACCATAGACCTCATACTCGGAATGGATTGGTTGAAAGCTCACATTGCTTCGATCAATTGTGCCACTAAAGTCGTCCAACTTCTTCACCCCACCGATGAGATAGTGAACTACACCGCCCGCATTACTCGAGACGCTGAAGCTCAGATATATGCTCTGAATGCTTTGAACGCCTCACCTCTGGAAGGGATCGAGAACGTTCCTGTCGTTTGAGATTTTCCAGACGTCTTTCCAGAAGAACTTCCAGGAATACCCCCGGCTAGAGCTGTCGAGTTTGTCATTGACTTGAAGCCTGGCACCGTTCCTATTGCCAAGCGACCTTATAAGATGCCTCCGCATCACCTTCTTGAGCTTAAGGAAGAAATCGACAAGTCACTTAAGAGTGGTTTCATCCGCCCCAGTTCCTCTGCTTGGGGAGCACCTTCACTCTTCGTTAAGAAGAAGGATGGAACTAACCGATTGGTTCAGGATTACCGGCCCATTAACCAAGCCACAATCCAGAATAAATACCCACTGCCCCGTATCAATGATCTTTATGATCAACTTGCCGGATCATCGGTGTTCTCTAAACTCGACTTGAGGTTGGGTTATCACCAAATCCGTGTCCGTGAGGAGGACATTCCCAAGACTGCATTCGTCACTCGTTATGGCTCCTATGAATACACCGTCATGTCATTTGGCCTAACGAATGCCCCAGCTACGTTCTCCCGTCTGATGAATTATATATTCATGGATTACCTCGACAAATTCGTCGTGGTATATCTAGATGATATTCTGGTCTATTCTAAGAATAAAGAGGAACATGCTGAACATCTCTGCCTTGTTCTAGAAAGGCTCCGAGAACACCAGTTGTATGCCAAGTATTCCAAATGCGAATTTTGGCTTCCTGAAGTAACTTACCTTGGACATGTGATTTCCAAGGATGGGATTGCTGTTAACCCCGAACGAGTTCAGGCTATTCTCGACTGGACTCCCCCAAAGAATGTTAAGCAAGTCAGAAGTTTTCTCGGACTCGCTAGTTATTGCCGTCGATTCGTTGAGAACTTTTCCAAGATTGCAAAACCATTGACAAATCTGCTTCACAAAGGTGTTAAATTTGAGTGGACAGAAAAATGTCAAGAAAGCTTTCAGACACTAAAAGATAAATTGACATCCGCCCCAGTACTAGCACCCCCGGATTCCCAAAATGATTTCGTGATATACTGTGATGCATCTCGTCAAGGATTAGGCTGTGTCCTAATGCAAGAGCGCAAAGTGATTGCTTATGCCTCCCGACAATTGCGTCCTCATGAAGAAAATTATCCCGTGCATGATCTTGAACTTTCTGCGGTTATCTATGCCTTGAAGCTATGGCGACATTACCTTCTCGGTAACCGTTGCGAGATATACACGGATCACCAAAGCTTGAAGTATTTATATACTCAACCAGATCTGAACCTTCGTCAACAAAGATGGCTCGAAACAATTGCCGATTATGATATGAATATCTCATACACCCCCGGCAAGGCTAATGTAATGGCCGATGCTTTGAGTCGCAAGTCCTATAGCAACAATCTTATGGTTCAAGAAACACAACCTCTTCTTCATGAAGAGCTTTGCAAGTTGAACCTCCATATTGTTCCACAGGGTTATCTCAATACCCTGGTTGTCGAACCAGATTTAGAACACGGCATTAAGGTTATGCAAAGGTATGACACTGAAGTTGAAAAGATTAAGCGATACCTCGAGAAAGGAAAGCCGTCGGAATTCCATCTTGATGCAGATGGGATCCTATTTTTCCAACACCGTCTCTTCGTACCCAAGTTCAAGAATGAGAGGGAAAACGTTATGAAGGAAGCTCATGACACTCCCTTGTCTATTCACCCTGGTAGCACAAAGATGTACCGTGACATTTGTCAAAGATTCTGGTGGCCTAATATGAAGCGAGACATTGCTCGTTATGTTTCTGAGTGTGACATTTGCCGTCGCATTAAAGTAGAACATCAAAGGCCCGCAGGAACTCTGCAACCCCTGGAAATTCCTGAATGGAAATGGGACAAGGTCCAAATGGATTTCATTACTGGTTTTCCCAAATCCCAGAAGGGTCATGATGCTATTTTTTTCGTCATTGACCGATTCTCCAAGGTTGCTCACTTTCTGCCTGTTAAAGAGACAATCACTGCTAGCCAGTTAGCAGACTTGTATGTTTCTCGGATTGTGTCACTCCACGGTGTTCCGTTGGAGATCAGTTCTGATCGTGGCAGCCTCTTCACCTCCAGATTCTGGAATAGTTTCCAAGAAGCTATGGGAACTCATCTGTCTTTCAGCACCGCTTTTCACCCTCAGTCACAGGGTCAAGTGGAACGAGTTAATCAAGTGCTCGAAGATATGCTTCGAGCTTGCGTCATCTCCTTCGGTAAGAAATGGGAGGAATCTCTCCCGTATGCCGAATTCTCTTACAACAATAGCTATCAAGCTAGTCTGAAGATGGCACCGTTTGAAGTTCTATACGGTCGTAAGTGTCGAACCCCTCTGAATTGGTCAGAAACTAGGGAACGCTCACTCGTCGGACCGGACATTATTCAGCAAGCAGAAGACCAAGTCCGCATTGTCCGTGAACATTTGAAAGCTGCTCAGTCTCGTCAGAAGAGCAACTATGACCGAAAGCACCAGGAAATAGGCTATCAACCTGGCGAGCAAGCTTACCTCCGCGTCACTCCGTTGAAAGGCACTCATCGGTTCGGAATCAAAGGCAAGTTAGCCCCTCGCTACATTGGCCCGTTCCGTATTCTTGCCCGTCAAGGAGAAGTGGCATATCAGTTGCAATTGCCGCCAAACCTTTCTCAAGTACATGACGTCTTTCATGTATCTCAACTCCGCCGCTGCTTCAAGGATCCTATTCGAGCTGTGGATCATGAAGTGCTTGAATTACGGGAAGATCTGTCATATCCAGAATATCCCATCCGTATTCTTGATCAAGCTGAGCGTCGAACACGTCAAAAGTCAATCAAGTTCCTCAAGGTTCAGTGGTCAAATCATTCTGAAGATGAAGCCACTTGGGAACGCGAGGAACGTCTTCGCGAAGAATACCCCTCTTTCTTTCAGTCTTCCTCTTAATTCTCGGGACGAGAATTCTTAATAGATGAGGAGAGTTGTAACACCCCCGGTGATTAGCAACAGTAATCACTTTTGATAATGACATGTTAGCATGATCAACAGTGCATAATCATCATTAGCATCATATTGCATTTCAACTCCTAAGTCAAATTCAAATTTAAATGAAAGTGGAATATAAAAGTTGTCCAACATAGGAGCTAAAATGTCAGATAAATAACAAATATTCCAGAGGCTATTCTAAAATTGAAACCAACATCATTGGAATTGGATAAGTGACTCGAACAACCTCAAACAGTGGATAAAGATAATATTTAGTAACCATTTATTAAATCTGAAATAAATATGGAATTATGTTTTGCCCAAACTAATTTTAGGTGTTAGGGAATAATGCACTGGTATTTATGAAATAGCTCACAAGTGGTATCAGAGCCGGACTGCCTGTAGGAAGCCCCCGTCCAAATTCCTTGCCGAAGTTGAGTCTGAAACCGAGAAACTAAAAAGGAAAGAAATTACTATTGGCTGTGTGGCTATCCGGGCCAACGTCGCCAAACTGGGTGGTATGTAGGATCTTTTATTCCTCGTCTATACTCTGGGACTCTAATATCTCTTCTATTCGGGTTTTAAATAAAGTTTACAAACGCCGACCACTTAGGATCTAGTTTTAAATCTGTCTACGGAGAGCTGGATATCTGTGCGATTTCCCTGCCGTTGATCTGATTGTATATATCATTTTCCTTATGTTTGTCTAACCTTTCTCTCGAGTAGTTGTGTAAACTTCTCATTGTCATTTGACAAATCTGAATTTCCTCTGTTTCAGATGGACCGTTGTGGGTTTCCACTCGTGTCCTACGACACAGCTTGTGCTTCGCACTTGGGTCGTGACTTTTGCCCCTGGTTTTCAGCTGTCCTCCCGATCGCTCTCATGACCAGACTTGGCTACCCGTGGTACCCTGAGTTACAGGTTTACGAGGATTACCGCGAGTTTAATCAGGAGCAGACCATGCTTATGTTCGGACTTTATGATCGGCAGAATGACTCAGACACCGAGTTAACACCTTTTTCACGGATTAGGCGTGACGATTGAGATGGCATCCATGATGCCGCCTACTTGCTGTCGCAAGTCTTCGAGGACAGTTCAGTGATATCTTGGATGACTCTGTAGTTCCGAGACATTCCGTATGCCCCTGCTGGAGATGACCGGATACTAACACAGCTATCTGTGCCCCGTACGAGCCTCGCCGCATATGACCACCGCGTTCTGATTCAGTGCCTCAGGCTCTGGATGTGCGATCGCATGTTCGGGCTTGCCGTCGAGTTGGTTGCCACTCGAGCACGCCTCTACGATGCTATGAGCAGGTTGATGCCCGATGTTCGTGCAGGGATACTCCGGAGCTCATCCTTTACCCGCGCAGGACTAGAGATGATGATGGATGACTGGCCTGCCTGTTGGAGGTCACCACACCATCACGTGGACCTCTTCTTACAGTTTCGAGGACCGGGTCTGCATCAGACGTGACATGGAGCACAGGATCCTTCCGCGACGAATATTCGGCGTCCGCACTCGCAGTTACCCGTTACAGTGGTTTTCTCCGACGTTGATGTAGCCTTTGCTATGTCTCGTTGTGACTCCTTACCGCGTGCCTGCGCGCCGCCTAGCCTAGTATGTCTAGCTTTTAATTTGCGCTGTTATGCTGTCCGCATGTACCGACTTTGGTGTAGGATTTGTATGTCTAATCGACTAATGTTATGTATCTATTACCACTGCTTAAGGTATTGTCGTGTTAATCATACTTGTCGCTAAACACTCGCAATTGCTTTTACTAACTACACCCCCTGTTGATACGTAGCAGGATGTTAGACCAGGTGGTCCGTGGTCGTGGTCGTGCCCCTGAACGTCCACCACCGCCAGACTATATGGCAGCTATGATGCAAAAGTTGAGCTTAACCGCCAGTTCATGTTTGGAATCATGGCTCAGTTTCCGCATCAGAACAACCAGACCAGAACCCAGCTTCAGTAACTTTGACAGAGTTTTTTCGCGACTCAAACCCAACGCAAGTTTCGCAACTCTGACAAGACCCTGGATGCCGATGACTGGCTCCGCGAATTCACTCACGAGATGGAGTCTGCTAATGTCGCCCCCCGCAGCACTTTGTCACCTTTCGCGGCCTTTCTCTAAAGGGCCCGCTGCTCAATGTGTGACACACACAGCGTACATCTGCTGTTGGAACAGCCATCACCTGGTATGAGTTCCAGGCTGCTTTCCGGACACGTTAAATCCCTCAAGCAATTATGGAACGCAAGAAGACCAGTTCCGCAACCTCACCCAGGGGCAATAAAACCGTCGAGCTTATCAGCGGGAATTTCTTGATCTCTCCGCTATGCTGAAGAAAGAAGACATCGCCACAGATGCTCGCAGACAGGAGAAGTTCGTAATGGACTACACCCTGACCTCAAGCTTGAACTAGTGTAAGAATCAATGACTCTCAACTTAGGAACAAGGCTAATTCTCGTTGAGACCGCTAGATGGAACACAAGGACTCGCAGAAGCGCTATGTGATGCTGGCTCATCTTCGGGCTCAGCACCGAAGCGTAAGTTTGGATTCCCAACAACGCGTTCAGTTCCCAATAACCTCTCGCGCCGAAAAAGGAACATGCTGCACCACGTCTGCCTCCTCCACCAAGGCGTCAAAGGCTCAAGCTATCCAGAACAATGCCCTCTTCGCCTGAAGATGGTTTGTGTTTTCAAGTTGCGCAATCAGCACCAGGTAAAGACTGCGCCAGACTCAGAATCAGTTAGAATTTTCCTCGTGTGGCCGTGGATATGGCCGTGGCAACAATCAGACGCAACTATAAATACTGGGTCTGCTTCACGTGGTCGTGGTCAGGCTTACAACATTGACATTGAAGAAGTCCAGGATCAACCTGTACTGGATGGGTACCCTCTTTGTTTAACTCAGAGTAAACTGCTTCTGTATTATTTGATTCAGGAGCATCGCATTCATTCATGTCTGAAGCATTTTGCATTATCATGACATTGCATTCGAAAAGAAGATGAACCTGCCAATAGTTGTCGTACCCCGGAGGCCAATGTCAAAACCACTATGATGGCACATAATGTCCCTGTTGAAATCGAGGAATTTGAATTCCTAGCTTCCCCTATTATCCTGAAGTCTTCACCATAGACCTCATACCGGAAGGATTGGTTGAAAGTCACATTGCTTCGATCAATTGTGCCACTAAAAGTCGTCCACACTCTTCACCCCACGATGAGATAGTGAAAATACACGCCCGCATTACTCGAGACGCTTGAAGCTCAGATATATTGCTCTGAATGCTTGAACGCTCACCTCTGGAAGGGATCGAGAACGTTCCTGTCGTTTGAGATTTTCCAGACGTCTTTCCAGAAGAAACTTCAGGAGAATACCCCCGGTAGAGCTGTCGAGTTTGTCATTGACTGAGCCTGGCACCGTTCTATTGCCAAGCGACCTATAAGATGCTCCGCATCACCTTCTTGAGCTAAGGAGAAATCGACAAGTCACTTAAGAGTGGTTTCATACCGCCCCAGTTCTCTGCGTTGGGGAGCATCTCACTCTTCGTTAAGAAGAAGGATTGAAATAAACCGATTGGTTCAGGATTACCGGCCATTAACCCAAGCCACAACCAGAATAGAATAATACCCACTGCCCCGTATCAATGATCTTTATAAGTCAACTGACCGGATCATCGGTGTTCTCTAACTCGACTTGAGTGTGGGTTATCACCAAATCCGTGTCCGTGAGGAGGACATTCCCAAGACTGCATTCGTCACCGTTATGGCTCCTATGAATACACCGTCATGTCATTTGCCTAACGAATGCCCCAGCTACGTTCTCCCGTCTGATGAATTATAATTCATGGATTACCCTCGACAAATTCGTCGTGGTATATCTAGATGATATTCTGGTCTATTCTAAGAATAAAAGAGGAACATGAATGAACATCTCTGCCTTGTTCTTAGAAAGGCTCCGAGAAACACAGTTGTATGACCAAGTATTTCAAAATGCGAATTTTGGCTCTGAAGTAACTTACCTTGGACATGTGATTTCCAAGGATGGGATTGCGGTAACACCAAACCCCTCGATCCATGCGACCCCGCAACCAGCACCCCTATCTGCCAGACCCAACTTAGTAACCACACCGAACGGTCAGGGCTATTCTGACTGGACTCCCCCAAAGAATGTTAAGCAATCAGAAGTTTTCCTCGGACCACATATACAGCCTTTTCTCCATTGATAATGTTGCATATGTAGTATAGATCCTTGCTTGCTGAGTACTTCGGATGAGTACTCACGGTTGCTTTATTTTCTCTTTTCCCCCATATACCCCCCCACCTTGATGATACACCAGACGATGGAGTCCAGGAGCCAGACGCCACCACCGGAGCCTACTACCAGGCGGGTCCAGAGGGCACGTACTACTGGATCGAGCCAGCTGACCAGGAGTAGGATCGGAGGCTCCCAGGCAGGAGGCCAACGCCTTTCGATCTAGTGTCGCTGTTTGTGCTAGCCTTCTTAAGGCAAAACTTGTCTAACTATGTCTGTACCCAGATATTATTTGTATGACTGACTTATGTATTCGGATCTTCGGATCCCTGGTCTGTAATATTGTGGACCTCCATTTATTTGTGTTTAGAGTTGTGTTGTGATATCTTCCCGTGAGTCCCTGGGCTTGATCGTACACGTTTGCGTGTATGATTAGTGTACGATTGAACCGGGGGCGTCACAATACATAGACAAAACAAAGTGTCCCTAGTATGCCTCTACTTGACTAGCTCGTTTATCAAAGATGATTATGTTTCCTAGCCATAGACATGTGTTGTCATTTGACGAACGGGATCACATCATTAGGAGAATGATGTGATGGACAAGACCCATTCGTTAGCTTAGCATTATGATCGTTACAGTTTCATTGCTACTGCTTCCTTCATGACTTATACATGTTCCTCAGACTATGAGATTATGCAACTCCCGAATACCGGAGGAACACTTTGTGTGCAATCAAACGTCACAACATAAATGGGTGATTATAAAGATGCACTACAGGTGTCTCCGAAGGTGTTTGTTGGGTTGGCATAGATCGAGATTAGGATTTGTCACTCCGTGTTTCGGAGAGGTATCTCTGGGCCCTCTCGGTAATGCTCATCACTATAAGCCTTGCAAGCAATGTAACTAATGAGTTAGTTGTGGGATGAAGTATTACAGAATGAGTATAGAGACTTGCCAGTAACGAGATTGAACTAGGTATGATGATACCGACGATCGAATCTCAGGCAAGTAACATACCGATGACAAAGGGAAAAATGTATGTTGTTATGCGGTTTGACCGATAAAGATCTTCATAGAATATGTGGGAGCCAATATGAGCATCCAGGTTCCGCTATTGGTTATTGACCGGAGATGTGTCTCGGTCATGTCTACATAGTTCTCGAACTCGTAGGGTCCGCACGCTTAACGTTCGATGACGATATGTATTATGAGTTATGTGTTTTTTATGACCGAAGTTTGTTCGAAGTCCCGAATGAGATCACAGACATGACGAGGAGTCTCAAAATGGTCGAGATATAAAGATTGATATATTGGACCATGTTATTCGGACACTGGAAGTGTTCCCGAGAGTTTCGGGTAAAACCGGAGTGCCGGAGGGGTTACCGAAACCCCCCGGGGAAGTAATGGGCCTTAGTGGGCTTAGGGGAGAGAGAGGGCAGCAGCCAGGAGATGGCGCGCGTTCCCCCCAAGGGGAGTCCTAATAGGACTAGGGGAGGGGGGGTGCGGCCCCTCTTTCCCTCTCCCTCTCCCTCTCTTTCCTTCCCCCTCTCTCCCTCTTGGTGGAATCCTACTAAGACTAGGATTCCTAGTAGGACTCCCCTTTTGGGGCGCGCCCAAGGGGCCGGCCGGCCTCCCCCTCCCTCCTTTATATACGGGGGAAGGGGGGCACCCTAGAACACACAAGTTGATCTTTTAGCCGTGTGCGGTGTCCCCCTCCACAGTTACACACCTCGATCATATCGCCGTAGTGCTTAGGCGAAGCCCTGCGTCGGTAGCATCATCATCACCGTCGCCACGCCGTCGTGCTGACGGAACTCGCCCTTGTCCTCAACTGGATCAAGAGCACGAGGGACGTCATCGAGCTGAACGTGTGCTGAACACGGAGGTGCCGTACGTTCGGTACTTGATCGGTTGGATCGCGAAGAAGTTCGACTACATCAACTGCGTTACTAAACGCTTCCGCTTTTGGTCTACGAGGGTACATGGACAACTCTCTCCCCTCTCGTTGCTATGCATCTCATAGATAGATCTTGCGTGATCATAGGAATTTTTTTGAAATTACTGCGTTCCGCAACAGTGGCATCCGAGCCAGGTCTATGCGTAGATGTTATATGCACGAGTAGAACACAAAGAGTTGTGGGTGATTATAGTCATACTGCTTACCAGCAATGTCTTACTTTGATTCGGCGGTACTATTGGATGACACGGTGCGGACCGACATTACATGACCGCGTTCATGAGACTGGTTCTACCAATGTGCTTTGCACATAGGTGGCTGGCGGGTGTCTGTTTCTCCAACTTTAGTTGAATTGAGTTTGACTACGCCCGGTCCTTGTTGAAGGTTAAAACAGCACACTTGACGAAAAATCGTTGTGGTTTTGATGCGTAGGTAAGAACGGTTCTTGCTAGAAGCCCGTAGCAGCCATGTAAAACTTGCAACAACAAAGTAGATGACGTCTAACTTGTTTTTGCAGGGCTTGTTGTGATGTGATATGGTCAAGACGTGATGAAATATAAGTTGTTGTATGAGATGATCATGTTTTGTAAAGTTATCGGCAACTGGCAGGAGCCTTATGGTTGTCGCTTTGTTGTATGCAATGCAATCGCCATGTAATTGTTTTACTTTATCACTAAGCGGTAGCGGTAGTCGTAGAAGCAATAGTTGGCGAGACGACAACGATGCTACGATGGAGATCAAGGTGTCGCGCCGGTGATGATGGAGATCATGACGATGCTTCGGTGATGGAGATCATGACCACAAGATGGTGATGGCCATATCATGTCACATATTTTGATTGCATGTGATGTTTATCTTATTATGCATCTTATTTTGCTTAGTACGGCGGTAGCATTATAAGATGATCCCTTACTAAATTTCAAGGTATAAGTGTTCTCCCTGAGTATGCACCATTGCTACAGTTCGTCGTGCCGAGACACCACGTGATGATCGGGTGTGATAAGCTCTACGTTCACATACAACGGGTGCAAGCCAGTTTTGCACACGCAGAATGCTCGGGTTAAACTTGACGAGCCTAGCATATGCAGATATGGCCTCGGAACACTGAGATCGAAAGATCGAGCGTGAATCATATAGTAGATATGATCAACATAGTGATGTTCACCGTTGAAAACTACTCCATCTCACGTGATGATCGGACATGGTTTAGTTGATATGGATCACGTGATCATTTAGATGACTAGAGGGATATCTATCTAAGTGGGAGTTCTTTAGTAATATGATTAATTGAACTTTAATTTATCATGAACTTAGTACCTGATAGTATTTTGCATGTCTATGTTATTGTAGATCAATGGCCCGTGCTACCGTTCCTTTGAATTTTAATGCGTTCCCAGATAAAGCTAAGTTGAAAGATGATGGCAGCAACTACACGGACTGGGTCCGTAACTTGAGGATTATCCTCATTGCTGCACAGAAGAATTACGTCCTGGAAGCACCGCTAGGTGCTAGGCCTGCTGCAGATGCTACTGATGACGTTAAGAACGTCTGGCAGAGCAAAGCTGATGACTACTCGATAGTTCAGTGTGCCATGCTTTACGGCTTAGAATCAAGACTTCAACGATGTTTTGAACGTCATGGAGCATATGAGATGTTCCAGGAGTTGAAGTTAATATTTCAAGCAAATGCCCGAGTTGAGAGATATGAAGTCTCCAACAAGTTCTATAGCTGCAAGATGGAGGAGAATAGTTCTGTCAGTGAACATATACTCAGAATGTCTGGGTACCATAACCACTTGACTCAGCTGGGAGTTAATCTTCCTGATGATAGTGTCATTGACAGAGTTCTTCAATCACTGCCACCAAGCTATAAAGGCTTCATGATGAACTATAATATGCAAGGGATGAACAAGACAATTCCCGAGCTCTTCGCAATGCTAAAGGCTACGGAGGTAGAAATCAAGAAGGAGCATCAAGTGTTGATGGTCAATAAGACCACTAGTTTCCAAAAAAAGGGCAAAGGGAAGAAGGGGAACTTCAAGAAGAACGGCAAGAAAGTTGCCGCTCAGGAGAAGAAACCCAAGTCTGTACCTAAGCCTGAAACTGAGTGCTTCTATTGCAAAGGGACTGGTCACTGGAAGCGGAACTGCCCCAAGTATTTGGCGGATAAGAAGGATGGCAAAGTGAAGGGTATATTTGATATACATGTTATTGATGTGTACCTTGCTAATACTCGTAGTAGCACCTGGGTATTTGATACTGGTTCTGTTGCTCATATTTGCAACTCGAAACAGGGACTACGGATTAAACAAAGATTGGCTAAGGACGAGGTGACGATGCGCGTGGGAAATGGTTCCAAAGTCGATGTGATCGCCGTCGGCACGCTACCTCTACGTCTACCTTCGGGATTAGTTTTAGACCTGAATAATTGTTATTTGGTGCCAGCGTTAAGCATGAACATTATATTTGGATCTTGTTTGATGCGAGATGGTTATTCATTTAAATCAGAGAATAATGGTTGTTCTATTTATATGAGTAATATCTTTTATGGTCATGCACCCTTGATGAGTGGTCTATATTTATTGAATCTCGATCGTGATGATACACATATTCATAATATTGAAGCCAAAAGATGCAAAGTTGATAATGATAGTGCAACTTATTTGTGGCACTGCCGTTTAGGTCATATCGGTGTAAAGCGCACGAAGAAACTCCATGTTGATGGACTTTTGGAATCACTTGATTATGAATCACTTGGTGCTTGCGAACCGTGCATCATGGGCAAGATGACTAAAACTCCATTCTCCGGAACTATGGAATGAGCTACTGACTTATTGGAAATAATACATACCGATGTATGTGGTGCAATGAGTGTTGAGTCTCGTGGCGGGTATCGTTATTTTCTTACCTTCACAGATGATTTGAGCAGATATGGTTATATCTACTTAATGAAGCGTAAGTCTGAAACATTTGAAAAGTTCAAAGAATTTCAGAGTGAAGTGGAAAATCATCGTAACAAGAAAATAAAGTTTCTACGATCTGATCGTGGAGGTGAATATTTGAGTTACGAGTTTGGTCTTCATTTGAAACAATGTGGAATAGTTTCACAACTTACGCCACCTGGAACACCACAACGAAATGGTGTGTCCGAATGTCGTAATCGTACTTTATTGGATATGGTGCGATCTATGATGTCTCTTACTGATTTACCGCTATCGTTTTGGGGTTATGCTTTAGAGACGGCTGAATTCACTTTAAATAGGGCACCATCAAAATCCGTTGAGATGACACCTTATGAACTGTGGTTTGGCAAGAAACCAATGTTGTCGTTTCTTAAAGTTTGGGGCTGTGATGCTTATGTGAAAAAGCTTCAACCTGATAAGCTCGAACCCAAATCGGAGAAGTGCATCTTCATAGGATACCCAAAGGAAACTGTTGGGTACACCTTCTATCACAGATCCGAAGGCAAAATTTTCGTTGCTAAGAATGGATCCTTTCTAGAGAAGGAGTTTCTCTCGAAAGAAGTGAGTGGGAGGAAAGTAGAACTTGATGAGGTAATTGTACCGTCTCCCGAATTGGAAAGTAGTTCATCACAGAAATCAGTTCCAGTGATACCTACACCAATTAGTGAGGAAGCTAATGATGATGATCATGAAACTTCAGATCAAGTTACTCGGAACTTCGTAGATCAACCAGAGCACGATCCGCACCAGAGTGGTATGGTAATCCTATTCTGGAAGTCATGTTACTAGACCATGGTGAACCTACGAACTATGAGGAAGCGATGATGAGCCCAGATTCCGCGAAATGGCTTGAGGCCATGAAATCTGAGATGGGATCGATGTATGAAAACAAAGTATGGACTTTGGTGGATTTGCCCGATGATCGGCAAGCCATAGAAAATAAATGGATCTTCAAGAAGAAGACCGATGCTGACGGTAATGTTACTGTCTACAAAGCTCGACTTGTTGCAAAAGGTTTTTGACAAGTTCAAGGAGTTGACTACGATGAGACTTTCTCACCCGTAGCGATGCTTAAGTCTGTCCGAATCATGTTAGCAATTGCCGCATTTTATGATTATGAAATTTGGCAAATGGATGTCAAAACTGCATTCCTGAATGGATTTCTGGAAGAAGAGTTGTATATGATGCAACCGGAAGGTTTTGTCGATCCAAAGGGTGCTAACAAAGTGTGCAAGCTCCAACGGTCCATTTATGGACTGGTGCAAGCCTCTCGGAGTTGGAATAAATGTTTTGATAGTGTGATCAAAGCGTATGGGTTTATACAGACTTTTGGAGAAGCCTGTATTTACAAGAAAGTGAGTGGAAGCTCTATAGCATTTCTAATATTATATGTGGATGACATATTGTTGACTGGAAATGATATAGAATTTCTGGATAGCATCAAGGGATACTTGAATAAAAGTTTCTCTATGAAAGACCTCGATGAAGCTGCTTACATATTGGGCATCAAGATCTATAGAGATAGATCAAGACGCTTGATTGGACTTTCACAAAGCACATACCTTGATAAAGTTTTGAAGAAGTTAAAAATGGATCAGTCAAAGAAAGGGTTCTTGCCTATATTACAAGGTGTGAAGTTGAGTCAGACTCAAAGCCCGACCACTGCAGAAGATAGAGAGAAAATGAAAGTCATTCCCTATGCTTCAGCCATAGGTTCTATCATGTATGCAATGTTGTGTACCAGACCTGATGTGTGCCTTGCTATAAGTATAGCAAGGAGGTACCAAAGTAATCCCGGAGTGGAGCACTGGACAGCGGTCAAGAACATCCTGAAATACCTGAAAAGGACTAAGGATATGTTTCTCGTTAATGGAGGTGACAAAGAGCTCGTCGTAAACGGTTACGTTGATGCAAGCTTTGACACTGATCCAGATGACTCTATGTCGCAATCCGGATACGTATTTTTATTGAATGGTGGAGCTGTCAGTTGGTGCAGTTCCAAGCAAAGCATCGTGGCGGGTTCTACGTGTGAAGAAGAGTACATAGCTTCTTCGGAAGCAGCAAATGAAGGAGTTTGGATAAAGGAGTTCATATCCGATCTAGGTGTCATACCTAGTGCATCGGGTCCAAGTCCAATGAAAATCTTTTGTAACAATACTGGTGCAATTGCCTTGGCAAAGGAATCCAGATTTCACAAGAGAACCAAGCACATCAAGAGACGCTTCAATTCCATCCGTCATCAAGTGTCGGAAGGGGACATAGAGATTTGCAAGATACATACTGATCTGAATGTTGCAGACCCGTTGACTAAGCCTCTTCCACAAGCAAAACATGATCAGCACCAAAACTCCATGGGTGTTAGAATCATTACTGTGTAATCTAGATTATTGACTCTAGTGCAAGTGGGAGACTGAAGGAAATATGCCCTAGAGGCAATAATAAAGTTATTATTTATTTCCTTATTTCATGATAAATGTTTATTATTCATGCTAGAATTGTATTAACCGGAAACTTAGTACATGTGTGAATACATAGACAAAACAAAGTGTCCCTAGTATGCCTCTACTTGACTAGTTCATTTATCAAAGATTATTATGTTTCCTAGCCATAGACATGTGTTGTCATTTGATGAACGGTATCACATCATTAGGAGAATGATGTGATGGACAAGACCCATTCGTTAGCTTAGCATTATGATCGTTACAGTTTCATTTCTACTGCTTCCTTCATGACTTATACATGTTCCTCAGACTATGAGATTATGCAACTCCCGAATACCGGAGGAACACTTTGTGTGCAATCAAACGTCACAACGTAAATGGGTGATTATAAAGATGCACTACAGGTGTCTCCGAAGGTGTTTGTTGGGTTGGCATAGATCGAGATTAGGATTTGTCACTCCGTGTTTCAGAGAGGTATCTCTGGGCCCTCTCGGTAATGCTCATCACTATAAGCCTTGCAAGCAATGTAACTAATGAGTTAGTTGCGGGATGAAGTATTACATAATGAGTAAAGAGACTTGCCAGTAACGAGATTGAACTAGGTATGATGATACCGACGATCGAATCTCGGGCAAGTAACATACCGATGACAAAGGGAACAACGTATGTTGTTATGCGGTTTGACCGATAAAGATCTTCGTAGAATATGTGGGAGCCAATATGAGCATCTAGGTTCCGCTATTGGTTATTGATCGGAGATGTGTCTCGGTCATGTCTACATAGTTCTCGAACCCGTAGGGTCCACACGCTTAATGTTCGATGACGATATGTATTATGAGTTATGTGTTTTTGATGACCGAAGTTTGTTCGGAGTCCCGGATGAGATCATGGACATGACGAGGAGTCTCGAAATGGTCGAGACATAAAGATTGATATATTGGACCATGTTATTCGGACACCGGAAGTGTTCCGGAGAGTTTCGGGTAAAACTGGAGTGCCGGAGGGGTTACCGGAACCCCCGGGGAAGTAATGAGCCTTAGTGGGCCTTAGGGGAGAGAGAGGGCAGTAGCCAGGAGGTGGCGCCCCCCCCCCAAGGGGAGTCCGAATAGGACTAGGGGAGGGGGTGCGGCCCCTCTTTCCCTCTACCTCTCCCTCTCTTTCCTTCCCCCTCTCTTCCTCTTGGTGGAATCCTACTAGGACTAGGAGTCCTAGTAGGACTCCCCTTTTGGGGGGCGCCCTAGGGGCCGGCCGGCCTCCCCCTCCCTCCTTTATATACGGGGGCAGGGGGGCACCCTAGAACACACAAGTTGATCTTTTAGCCGTGTGCGGTGCCCCCCTCCACAGTTACACACCTCGATCATATCGCCGTGGTGCTTAGGCGAAGTCCTGCGCCGGTAGCATCATCATCACCGTCGCCACGCCGTCGTGCTGACGGAACTCACCCTCGTCCTCAACTAGATCATGAGCACGAGGGACGTCATCGAGCTGAATGTGTGCTGAACGCAGAGGTGCCGTACGTTCGGTACTTGATCGGTTGGATCGCGAAGAAGTTCGACTACATCAACCGCGTTACTAAACGCTTCCGCTTTCGGTCTACGAGGGTACGTGGACAACTCTCTCCCCTCTCGTTGCTATGCATCTCATAGATAGATCTTGCGTGATCGTAGGAATTTTTTTGAAATTACTGCGTTCCCCAACAAGCCGGACACGCCCCCGGACGCTGACTCCGAACTCTCGGAGTCCATGACAAGTGAGCGCGGCCAGGAGGCCTTTTCTCTGCCTACTTCCGCAGAGTCTTGTCCCCCCGTCTAGTCCTCGCTCCTAAACGAGGCTCTGGATCTAATGCGATCCCTCGCCCTTACGAAGGAACCGCTTCCGAACTACGCCCAGCCCGGACTAGGGGCTGAGAGCGGGGAATTTTACGTCCCACCCACCACCCACGTCGTAACCACGGTCGAAGACTTAACCGACATGCTGGATTACGCCTCCGAAGACATCGACGGTATGGACGATGATGCCGAGGACAAACAAGGCCAAGACCCGCCGTTTACCGGCCGTTGGACGGCCACCTCCACATACGACGTGTATATGGTGGATACACCCAAAGAGGATGATGGCGAAGGTAGGAAAGACCCGATCAAGGACAATCATGCTGAGGTACCACCGAAGCGTCGGTGTCAGCGCCGCCGCTCAAAATCGCGCCGCGACAAAGACAGCAATACCGGCACTGCAGACGATAACACTCCAGAGAATGCCGAAGACCCCGAAGCCCCTGTCGAGCCCACATCCGAACAGGATGATCAGGAGGAGGGGCAAGTTAACCCTGACGATCCGGTCGGGAATGAGGACTCAGAGGATAGTAACTATCTACCAATCTCTGAGGATGATGTGAGCCTTGGCGACAAAGACTTCATCATACCTGAGGAACCCCTCGAGCAAGAACGCTTTAAGCAACAGCTAATCGCTACTACGAGGAGCCTAAAGAAGAAGCAGCAGCAGCTCCAAGCTGAACAGGATACGCTCAATGACAGATGGACTCAGATGGACTCGAACGCCCAACAAAGACCTATCCGAAGCGCAGGTTACTACCGCAATTTGATGACGAGGCCCTTGAGCCAATACCATCAAAGTATAATCCCGCTGATGAACCTGACCGACCACCACGTGGACGGGACAGACCGGCTACTCATGCCGAACACTAGCCGGCGCCACCCCGCCATAGTGGCAGGGAGCTAGCGGCCCCAGGCTACACCTACGACCTACGCCAGGACCTGGACCATAGAGCCGGTCAAGCAAGATCCATCTACGTGTCAAGGGGGCGTGCCCCAACGCACGATGACGGCCGTCAGGCATGGCGCGGCAAGCACAACCTCAACCGGGCCGAAAACCAAGTGCGGATGCCTTCCGAGCTCCGCTGCGATGTCGCCCGATACAGAGGTGCCGCACACCCCCTATGTTTCACCGATGAGGTGATGGAGCATCAGTTCCCCGAAGGGTTTAAACCCGTGAACATTGAATCGTACGACGGAACGACAGATCCCGCGGTATGGATTGAAGATTTTCTTCTCCATATCCACATGGCTCGCGGTGATGATCTCCATGCTATTAAGTACCTCCCGCTAAAGCTAAAGGGACCAGCTCGGCACTGGTTAAACAGCCTCCCAGAGAACTCCATTGGTAGCTGGGAAGATTTGGAGGACGCCTTTAGAGACAACTTTCAAGGTACATACGTCCGTCCTCCGGACGCTGATGACCTAAGTCATATAGTCCAGCAACCCGGAGAGTCAGCCCGCACACTCTGGACCAGGTTCTTAATTAAAAAGAATCAAATTGTCGACTGTCCGGACGCCGAAGCCCACACGGCCTTTAAACACAGCGTTCGCGATGAATGGCTGGCGCGACACCTCAGCCAGGAAAAGCCGAAGTCCATGGCAGCCCTTACCGCACTCATGACCCGCTTTTGCGTGGGGGAAGATAGCTGGCTAGCTCGTAGAAGCAATAGCACCAGCGACCCGGGCACGTCCGAAATTAGAGATGGCAACGGTAGGCCACGGTGCAACAAACACAAGCGTCGGAACAACAATGAAAATACCAAAGACACAGCGGTCAATGCCGAATTCAGTGGCTCTAGAGCCGGACAGTGGAAGAAGCCGTTCAAAGGAAACAAGGACGGTCCATCCAGTTTGGACAAAATACTGGATCGGCCTTGCCAGATTCATGGCACCCCTGACAAGCCTGCCAATCATTCCCACAGGAGTTATTGGGTCTTTAAACAGGCCGGTAAGTTAAATACCGAACGCAAGGGGAAAGGGCCGCCAAGCGAGGACGATGAAGAGCCCCGCCCACCGAACACACGAGGTCAGAAGAAATTTCCCCTTGATGTGAAAATGGTGAATATGATATATGTCACTCATATCCCCAAGAGGGAGTGCAAGCGTGCGTTAAGGGAGGTCTACGCCGTAGAGCCGGTCGCTCCAAAATTCAACCCCTGGTCGGCTTGCCCGATCACCTTCGATCGTAAGGACCACCCGACCAGTAACCGTCATGGAGGTTCAGCAGCCCTGGTCCTCGACCTAATCATTGACGGATTCCATCTGACCCGAGTCCTTATGGGCGGCGGCAGCAGTCTTAACTTGATTTATCAATACACGATCCGCAAAATGGGCATTGACCCATCAAGAATCAAGCCCACCAATACTACCTTTAAAGGAGTAATACCTGGTGTAGAAGCTCGTTGCATGGGCTGAATAACATTGGAAGTAGTCTTCGGTTCACCGGACAACTTCCGTACCGAAGACTTGATCTTCGACATCGTCCCCTTCCGGAGCGGTTATCACGCACTACTCGGACGGACCGCCTTTGCAGGCTTCAATGCGGTCCCGCATTACACTTACTTAAAGCTCAAAATGCCCAGACCCCACGGCGTTATTACAATTAATCGAAACATGGAGCGTTCCCTCCGTACCGAAGAGACCACCGCGGCCCTTGCAACCGAGGTACAGAGCGGCCCTATCAAGCCGCACACTTCATTGGTCGTCAAGCCTTCGGACAATATTAAATGAGTCCGGTCCGTTCAGCATAACGATAGCTCGGCAATCCCAGAGCTAGACTAGCATTTTCACCTCCGTCAATCGCCGCACACATCCGTGGCACATGTACCATGCGTGCATAATTACGCACTCAAAATACCTTGGGCTACGATGGAGGCACCATACGAACGGGTCTACAGTACGGCTCGACCCTACGCGACATTAACCTTCTCGTTTGGATCTTTTCTTACTACAGGTGTATTAAAACATGGCTACTCAACGGCGGTACAAGGACTCTTTCTGAGCCTGGTCTCATACAGACGACCGTGGGCCGTTCCTCTCAAGGAATCTCTCCCACAAAGGTGAAAGCGACGCAGACGTGCGACAGGGTGTCCAAAGGATCTGGATCTTCAAGACCACCTTTTCTTTTTTAGAACCTATATAGAGCTTACCTTTGTCTAAAGAATTCTTGGCATGTAAAATAGCCTCGATACTTATGGCGTTATCTGTAAGAGCACGTTTTGACGTATCAATCAGAACATAATGGAAACAGGTTTGTCCATTCTCATTTGGTATTGATTTATCTCATAATCTGCAGTCCCCTTTTCACGTCGGATTGACACCTCGACATAATTTAAAAACGCCAGGGGCTCTATTCAGCCATACACATATATTTCTTCAAAAAATAAAGTCCGAACACTCTCAGAGTACACTTTGGCGTCCCGAATATTGCACTATATGCATCGGCTCCGAATCATGTCTTTGGTCAATAGTTGGGTTGCCCGGCTCCTGTGCTTACTACCTTACATTCCTTTTTTCGGCTAAGGTAGTAAAGGGAGAACTACTGCGATTGTGTTTCTGGTTCGTCCGGTCAAGCACCTCAGTAGAGAAAGCCGAAAACTGACTGTCATGATAAGGCAAGAGCTGGTCAGCAATTCGGTGACTTATCAAATCTCTTGCGATTTCTTCCGTATTATATGAAGGACTGCTTTCTTCCAGTCACGCATTTAAGGCATCCTAGTCCGGATGGCCGCATACGCACCAGGGGCTAGCTCATAGTCCCATTGTCAAACTCCTATGGCTAAGTGAGAGTGATAAAATCGCATAGTCCGATTGCCTGGTTCGCCGCACAGACACCTCCTTTACGGACCAAGACGTTGGGTCAAGTGTGGTCATGTGCCATTCCGAACACCCCCGTAATATCTACGAGGGGGCTGAAGCCGACGACTGGTAAACTCTCAGAAATAATAAACGGCCGCACAGGAGGAAAAAACTTTCAGATAAAGGCGCAAATATATTACAAGGTCTTAGTTCATAACAAAACATCTGGAAAGTTCGGATACATTCACTCGAACATAATATCCTTCGAGCATTGACCCTCTATCAAATGGGCACCCTCTAGGACGTCTTCAAAATAGCGCTCCGGCTTGCGGTGGTCCTTGCCTCCAGGAGGGCCCTCGACTGCCACGACGGCGGCCTTCATTTTTGCCCAGTGCATCTTGACACAGGCGAAGGCCATCCGCGCACCTTCTATGCACGTCGAACGCCTGACTGCATCAATTCGGGGCAGCGCGTCGATGAGTCGCTGTACCAGGCCGAAATAGCTGCTTGGAATGGGTCTGGTTGGCCACAGCCGGACTATGACGTCCCTCATGGCCAATCCGAACATCCTATGCAGCTCGGCCCACTGCGTCATCTGGTCGTTCAACAGCGTTGGGCGCTCTTGCGCCGTGAACTGTGACCAAAATAGCTTCTCCGTCGCGTGCCCCTCCTGGGCCAGGAAGAACTGCGCGGCGTCGGCAGCACTCTTCGGAAGATCCGCAAAGGCGTCTGGAGAACTCCACAGTCGAGTGAGCAAGGCATATCTTTGACCACCAAATTTAGTCTGCAAAAGAAAAGGCTTACCGGCCTCTATCTGTCCGGCCTGCCGGATCTCCTCGCGAGCAGCTCAGGATTCGGTCCGCGCCTCCTTGGCCTCTTGAAGGGCCTTGGCGAGTTTGATCGCCTGGGCTTTATTCTCCTCCTCTAGGGACTTGCACTTGCAGGCGGCGTCCTTGAGTTCTTGCTCTACTTCGGCCACCCGCTCCTCGTACTGGCGGCTGGCGGCCTGTTCGGACTTCAAATTCGCAGCCGCTGTGTTAGCGGCCGCCTTGCTTACCCTTGCCTGCTCCTTGGCCCAGGCAAGATCACCCCTGAGGGTTTCGACCTCAGCAGCGCTGCCTGCAATCATGCACATAGTAGCGCATGAGCTTCAACTCAGAGTTTGCATTTCAATACAGGCATGAACGAGATATTTGAAACATACCTTGTGCCTCGTCGAGCCGCTTGTTAACAAGGACAATGTCCTTATCGGCTAGCTCCAGTTTCCGTTTCAGTTCGGAAACCTCAGCGGCCTGGGCGGTCACCGCTAACAGTGAAGCCTGCTTTTCTAAACAGATAAGTATGTTATTTCCTGTGAATATTAATTGATCCTCTGTTCGCCCTTCTTTAAAAGCTAAACAGAGTCTCAGGGGCTACTATCTATACACAGGCATATTTTTCATATGAAAAGCGGCTAAAAGATATTACATTGCATACCTCAAAGCCTGTCAGTAGGCTGGTGAAGGCTTCGTTCAGCCCGCTTTTGGCGGACTGAACCCTCTCAACCACCGTACCCATTAGGGTACAGTGCTCCGCCAAGACGAACGCACTTCGCAGTGCGTCCATCAGATTGTTTGGCACCTCCGGATTAGTGGAGGTCACCGCCAAAGTAGGTGCTCCCCCTCCTTCGAAGGGGGCCGCTCTTTCGACTCTGGATCCACTTGGGTCTCCGGAGTGGTATTCGGCTGGGGGCCAGACGGTCCAGAGCCCCCGTCGCCAGTCTCCATGGGGGTTGCACCCCCCATATCCTCGGCAGCTGAGGTATTACCCTCTGGCGCCGTCTCGGTGGTCGCCCGCACCTCTCCGAGCCCCAGAGAGGTCCTTTGGGATAACACCTTGGTGTCGTCCACAGTATGTGGCGAATCGCGCGGAGGCGTCTCGCTCTCCATCATCTCCGGCGCCAGAGAGTTCCCCAAAGATGAGGATAGTTGGGGAAGATCACGGGCCGGACTGAAACGCAGGATTCAATATTATTCCCACAATTCATAAAAGGTTGGATGTATGTAAAGCATCCTTAGATACTTACGATTCGGCTAGTGGCTTGGCCCAGGGGCGGCGCTTGGGGATGGCTTCGGCGTCCGAATCCGAGCCATCCAAAAGGGATATATTCCCCCTCTAGGACACCTCCACTTTCGTGTCCACGGAGGCCGCCCTCTTCTTCCCCTTGTGAGGAGGATCATCTTCTTCCTCCTCCTCCTCGTATTCGTCTCCCTCGTGGGAGGAGGGAGCCTCGATCCCTCCGGACATCGCGTCCGAAGTACCTTTATGGTGGAGGCCACTGTCGGCCTCCTTGCCCTTCTTCTTCTTGTCCTTCTTCACCGGCGCCTGGTATGGCGCCGGGACCAGCATCCTCATTAGCAGAGGATCAGTTGGGTTTTCGGGGAGTGGAGCCGGACACCGGATTAGCTCCACCTTCTTTGTCTAGCCCTATTTAGAGGATGGAATTCTCAGTGCCCCCCCTTGGATTGACGAACTAAGCTATGTTCGGAAATTTAAACACTTACCGGGGAGGCCGGATGATTGCAGTCAAGGCTGATGTCATCGGACGTCTTCGGCCACGACTTCTGGGTCTTGAAGAGCAGCTTCCAGATCTCTTTGTGCGTCGTGCCGAAGAATCGCTGCAGGGTCCGCAGCCCTTCCAGATTGAACTCCCACATATGGAGAGGCCGTCGCTGGCAGGGAAGGGTTCGGCGGACGAGCATCACCTGGATAACGTCAGTGAGACTGGTGTCCTTTTCTATGATACTTTGATGCGCTTTTGCAGCATCAACACCTTGTCGGACGATCCCCAGTCTAGACCCTTGTTGGTCCACGACGCGAGCCGCAGCGGGGGTCCGGATCTGAAAGCAGGAGCGGCCGCCCACTTGGTGCCGCGGGGTTCGGTGATGTAGAACCACTCCTGCTGCCATATCTTGACAGTCTCCACAAATGCCCCTTTGGGCCAGGTAACGTTGGGGAGCTTGCTCACCATGGCGCCGCTGCAATCTGCGTGCTGCCCGTCGACCACCTTCGGCTTCACGTTGAAGACCTTGAGCCACAGGCCGAAGTGTGGGGGGATGCGGAGGAATGCCTCACACACGATGATGAACGCCGAGATGTGGAGGAAAGAGTTCGGGGCTAGATCATGAAAATCTAGCCCGTAATAGAACATGAGACCATGAACAAAGGGGTGGAGGGGAAACCCAAGTCCGCGGAGGAAGTGGGGGATGAATACCACCCTTTCGCCGGGCTCCGGGGTGGGGATGACCTGCTCCGGGTCAGGTAGCCTGTGCGTGATCTCCGCAGTCAAGTACCTTGCCTCTCGTAGCTCCTTGATGTCCTTCTCCGTGACGGAGGAGGCAATCCACTTGCCTTGAGAGCCGGATCCAGCCATGGGCAGAGGAGTTGGGGGCGGGGGGAAGACTGGAACTTGGGAGCTGGAGCTCGAGGATGGGGAGGCAGAGAAGGAGGCGTGGGATGGTAAGATGGATCTTTATTCACTTATATAGGCTGCGAATATCAAGCACCCTCCGCCTTAATCCTTAAAACTCGCCTGTTCCTGAGGGGTCGTGCGAGTGGCACGGTTGGATTACCCAAACCCGTATTGATGAGAATCCCGTGATAAGGGGACACGATCTCTGCTTTGACAAGACGTGCCAATAAAAGTAGCGTCTTGAAACACGAAGTGGGAGGCCGAAAAATGGTTCGAAATGATAAAGAGGCCAAACGTAATGTTTCACCAGAAAAGTTGTCAATGGACATATCTTATTTTAAGTATTATGCCTTTGTGGTTGAAGGATGAACCTGTTATACAGAGTCGGATACGATTCTCTTATTCAGAAGACTGCTTTGAGATATTCGGAGGAGGAACCCGCCTTGCAATGCCGAAGACAATCTGCGTGCCGAACACATCATCATCAAAAGACTGGTTCAAGGGCTACTGAGGGAGTCCTGGATTACGGGGTCCTCGAGTGTTCGGGCTAGGTGATATGGGTCGGACTGATGGGCTGTGAAGATACAAGATAGACGGCCTTCCCCCGTGTCCGGATGGGACTCTCCTTTGCGTGGATGGAAAGATTGGCGTCCGGATCTATAGATTCCTTCTTCTGTAAACCGACTCTGTACAACCCTAGGTCCCTCCGGTGTCTATATAAACCGGAGGGGTTAGTCTGTAGAGGCTATCAAAAATCATATAGGCTATACATCTAGGGTTTAGCCATTACGATCTCGAGGTAGATCAACTCTTGTAACCCCTATACTCATCAAAGTCAATCAAGCAGGAAGTAGGGTATTACCTCCATTAAGAGGGCCCGAACCTGGGTAAACATCGTGTCCCCTGTTTCCTATTACTATCGATCCTTAGATGCACAGTTCGGGACCCCCTACCCGAGATCTGCCGGTTTTGACACCGACAGGTGCGCCACCCCTTTGTGGGCTGGTGTGCCTCCCTCCTATGGCCCATACGTACCGCACCTCCGAGTTCTGCACACGTTCAGCTCGATGATGTCCCTTGAACTCTTGATCCAGGAAAGTATCGAGGGATAGTTCCGTCAGCACGACGGCATGGTGACGGTGATCCGCGTAGGGCTTCGCCTAAGCACTACGTGAATATGACCGGAGGCGTAAACTATGGAGGGGGCGCCGCACACGGCTAACAATGTTTGATGTGTCTTCTAGGCGCCCCCTCCCCACGTATATAAAGGAGGGAGGGGGAGGAGGCCGGCCCTAGGCGCGCCCAAGTAGGAGGAATCCTACTTGGGCTCCTAGTTGGATTCACCCCCCTCCTTTCCTTTTACCGGAGGGGGAAGGGGGAAAGAGAGAGAGGGGGAGAAGGAAAGGGGGCGCTGAGGGAGTCCTGGATTAAGGGGTCCTCGGGCGTCCGGGCTACGTAATATGGGCCAGACTGATGGTCCATGAAGACACAAGACAGAAGACTCTCTCCCGTGTCCGGATGGGACTCTCCTTGGCGTGGACGATAAGCTTGGCGTTCGGATATGAAGATTCCTTTCTCTGTAACCGACTTTGTACAAACCTAGTCCCCTCTGGTGTCTATATAAACTGGAGGGTTTAGTCCATAGAGGCAATCATAATTAGACAGGCTAGACTTCTAGGGTTTTAGCCATTACGATCTCGTGGTAGATCAACTCTTGTAATACTCATATTCATCAGGATCAATCAAGCAGGACGTAGGGTATTACCTCCATAGAGAGGGCCCGAACCTGGGTAAACATCGTGTCCCCCGACTCCTGTTACCATCGACCTTAGACGCACAGTTCAGGACCCCCTACCCGAGATCCACCGGTTTTGACACCGACATTGGTGCTTTCATTGAGAGTTCGCTGTGTCGTCGCTAGAAGACTCGATGGCTCCATCAATCATCCACAACGATCCTGCCTTGAGGGAGGTCTTTCTCCCCGGCCAGATCTTCGTATTCGGCGGCTTCATACTGCAGGCCAACTCGCTTGGCCATCTAGAGCAGATCGACAGCTACGCCCCTGCCCATCAGGTCAGGTTTGGAAGCTTCAACTACGTTGCTGATATCCGCGGAGACTTGATCTTCGACGAATTCGAGCCCATGGCAGCCACTCCCTGCCACCGCGATGAACATGACCTAAATCTGTCATCGGACCATATCCGGGAGATAGCGCCTATAACTGCTCTGGCCCTAGATCCGGAGCAGATTGCGCCATCCGAGGACGAGAAGCTCAACCCCGCCACGGAAGCCGCAGACTCAGCGGCGTTGGAGCCGCACATAGACCCAACTTTGAACGGGATCTGTATCACCGGAACCTCGGATTCGTCTCCGACTACAGGTTCCGAACCGCGTGTGTCCGCGCCCATCGAGCTCGATCGGGCGTCGATCATCGAGTTCAGCTCCGCGGACATCTTCCGACACTCACCTTTGGGTTATGTGCTAAACTCATTAAAAACCTTCTCCTTAGAGGGGGACTCACAGCCGAATTGTATCCGGTTTGAACTGGAGGCTGATGACGGAGAATTTCGCTTCCCACCCACCGCCCACTTCATAGCCACTGTCGAAGAATTAACCGACATGCTCGATTACAACTCTAAAGACATCAACGGTACGGACGGCGATGCCGGAGAGGAGCAGGCCCAAAACCCGCCGTTTACTGGGCGCTGGACAGCCACCTCCCCGTATGACGTGTACATGGTGGATACTCCCAAAGAGAATAACGGCGATAACGAGAAAGATCCAGTCGTGGATAAACCTCCTGAGACTCAGCCAAAGCGCCGACGTCAGTGGCACCGCTCTAAATCACGCCGTGGAAAAGACAGCAATACCGGCACGAGAGAAAACAATACTCCGGACGATGCCGAAGACAAAGAAGATCCCGTCGAGCCAACTTCCGAACAGGACGATAGGGAAGATGGGCAAGTCAGCCCTGATGAACAGGCCATAAACGAAGACTCGGAGGACAACAACTATCTTCCACTCTCCGAGGATGAGGTGAGCCTCGGCGACGAAGACTTTATCATGCCTGAGGAACCCGTCGAGCAGGAGCGCGTTAAGCGCCGGCTAAAAGCCACTGCGAGGAGCCTGAAAAAGAAACATCAACAGCTTCAAGCTGATTAAGACCTACTCAATGACAGATGGACTGATGTCCTGGCAGCCGAGGAATACGGACTCGAGCGCCCCATTAAAAGTTACCTGAAGCGTAAACTGCTACCCCAATTCGACGACAAGGCACTTGAGCCCATGCCATCAACACGTAATGCGGCTGACCAACCACCACGTGGCCGGGACAAAGCGGCAACCCAAGCCGAACACCTGCCCATACTACCTCACCGTAAAGGCAAAGACACTACAGCTCGGGAATACACATATGACCTGCGGCAAGACCTGGAGAATAGAGCAGGTCAGTCCAGATCGATCTACGGATCGCGGGGGCATGCCCTGGCGCGCAACGACGGCTATCAAGCTAGACGTAACGAGCATAACCACGTCCGGGCCGAAAACCGCAGATGGACTACATCCGCACTACGTCACGACTTGGCCCGATATAGAGGCGCCGCACACCCCCTTTGCTTCACTGATGAAGTAATGGAACACGAATTCCCGGAAGGGTTTAAACCCATGAATATCGAATCATACGATGGAACAACAGATCCCGCAGTATGGATTGAAGATTTCCTTCTCCATATCCACATGGCCCGCGGTGATGATCTCCATGCCATCAAATACCTCCCACTAAAATTAAAGGGACCAGCGCGGCACTGGCTGAACAGCCTCCCCGAGAACTCCATTGGCAGCTGGGAAGACTTGGAAGACGCCTTCCACGATAACTTTCAAGGTACATATGCCCGGCCTCCGGATGCCGACGACCTAAGTCACATCATCCAGCAGCCCGGGGAGTCAGTCAGGAAGCTCTGGACTAGGTTCCTAATTAAAAAGAACCAAACTGTCGATTGTCCGGACGCCGAAGCCCTCACGGCCTTTAAACATAGCATCCGAGATGAATGGCTTGCCCGCCACCTCGGTCAAGAAAAACCAAAATCCATGGCAGCCCTTACCGCTTTGATGACCCGCTTCTGCGTGGGAGAAGATAGCTGGCTCGCTCGTAGAAGCAACAGCACCAGTGATCTGGGCACTTCCGAAGTTCGAGACGGCAACGGCAAGCCACGACGCAATAAACAAAAGCGTCGAAATAATAAAGGAACGCAAGACACGGCGGTAAACGCCGGATTCAGCGGCTCCAAAACCGGTCAACGGAAAAAGCCATTCAAGGCAAACAGAGATGGACCATCCAATTTAGACAAGATACTGGATCGGCCATGCCAGATTCGTGGCACCCCCGATAAACCAGCCAATCACACCAACAGAAGCTGTTGGGTCTTCAAACAAGCCGGCAAGCTTAACGCCGAACACAAGGGGAAAGGGGCCGCCCAGTGACAGCGACGACGAAGAGACTCGCCAACCGAACACCGGGGGTCAGAAGCAATTTCCCCCCGAAGTAAAAACAGTCAACATGGTATACGTGACACACATCCCTACAGAGGAGCGCAAGCGCGCACTACAGGACGCCAATGCCATAGAGCCAGGCACCCCAAATTAAGTCAATGGGCAGCCTGCCCGATCACTTTTGATCGCAAGGACCACCCAGCCAGTATCTGCCACGAAAGTTCGGCAGCTCCGATCCTCGATCCAATTATCGATGGGTTCCATCTCACGAAAGTCCTTATGGACAGTGGCAGTAGTATTAATCTACTCTACCAAGACACTCTCCGCAAAATGGGCATTGATCCTTCACGAATCAAGCCCACCACAGCTACCTTCAAAGGAGCAGTGTCCGGCGTAGGAGCTCGCTGCACGGGCTCAATTACATTGGAAGTCGTTTTCGGCTCGCCGAACAACTTTAGAAGCGAAGGCTTGACCTTCGATATTGTACCGTTCCGCAGCAGCTACCACGCACTACTCGGGCGTACCGCTTTTACTCGTTTTAATGCGGTCTCACATTACGCCTATTTCAATCTTAAGATGCCCGGTCCACGCGGCGTCATCACGATAAAACAGAAATACGGAATGCTCCCTCCATACAGAGGAGCGTACTATGGCTGCTGCAGCCGAAGTACAAAGCGGCCTTATCAAGCCGCGTATTTCATCGGCCGTCAAGCCGCCGGTCTCTACTAAACAGGACCAATCAATCTCAGAGCTGGATTAGCAGTTCGGCCTCCGTCGTCCGCCCCATATAGCCACGAAGTTTATACCGTGCACATATAATTATGCACTTAAAATACCATGGTCATCGGCGGAGGCACAATACGGACAGGCCTATAATGCGGTCTGCACCCTCATAGTCTTTTTTACTTTTTCTAACTTTTTTTTATCCTTTACAACAGGTGATTCCAAGCCTGGTCATCTTACGGACTCTTTCTAAAGTTCGGCTTTGTATAAATAACCAAAGGCTATTCCTACTAAGGAGTCCTTTAACCGAGGCAAGGCAGCGCAGACATGCGACAGGAGGTCCTAATGATTTTTGTAAGACCGCACTCTTTATTTTAAACCTATAAATTGCCTTTTTTCCTCAACACTCGGCCCCCGGCATGTTAAATAGCCCGGATAGGGGCGTTATAATCTGTAGAATTGCGTTTGACGTATCAATCAGATTCCAGTGAACATAACCTGTATTCAGTATTCACTTTTTCTACGTACTGAATTTTGCTTTTTTGGTTGTTTCACGAACGCACCTCGGCACAAATTGCCAGGGGCTTGATACGGCAACACATGAGTTGCCGACAAGTCCGAACAGCTTTTCAGCACACTTCGGCGTCACGAGTTTGGCCTTATATGCATCAGCTCCGAATCATGTCTTTGGTCAATAGTTGGGTTGCCCAGCTCCTGTGCTTACTACCTTACGTTCCGCTATATCGGCTAGGGTAGTAAAGGGAGAACTACTGCGATTGTGCCCTGGTTTATCCGGATGAGCACCTCAGTAGAGAAAGCCGAAAACTGACTGTCATGATGCGGCGAGAGCTGGCCAACCACTCGATGACTCATCAGAATCTTTCGCGATTCTTTCCGTGTTACACGAAGGACCGTTCTTCTGGTCACCTATGTAACGCACCGTATTCGGGTAAACGCGTACATACCAGGGGCTATACCGTCGACCTGCCATCAAACTCCTATGGCTAAGTGAAAGTGTTAAAGCCATATAGTCCGATTGCCTAGTTCGCCGCATTGACACCTCCTTCATGGACCAAGACGTTGGGTCAAGAGTGATCAAGTGCTTTTCCGAACACCCCCGTATTATATGCGAGGGGGCTGAAGCCGACGACTGGCAAACTTTCAGATTATACAAAGAACGGCCGCACAGGAGGAACCAAAACTTTCAGGCAAAAGTATAAAAATATGGCCTTAATATATCATAATATTGATTTTACAAATTTGGTATATTCACTCGAATATCATATCTTTCGAGCACTGACCCTCTATCAAGCGGGCACCCTCTAGGACATCCTCAAAATAATGCTCTGGCGTGTGATGGTCCTTGCCCTCGGGTGGACTCTTCGCTACAATATCGGTGGCCTTCATCTTCGCCCAGTACGTCTTGACGCGGGCAAAGGCCATCCGTGCACCCTCAATGCACGCTGACCGCTTAACAGCGTCGATACGCGGCACCGCATCAACAAGTCGCTGCACCAAACCGAAATAACTATTCGGAATTGGCTTAGTCGGCCACAGCCGGACCACGACGTCCTTCATGGCAGATCCGGATATCTTGTGGAGCTCGGCCCACTGGGCCATCTGTTCGTTCAGTAACAGCGGACGCTTCGGCATGATGAATTGCGACCAGAAAAGCTTCTCCGTTGCACGTCCTTCTTGCGCTTGGAAAAACTGCGCCGCATCGGAGACACTCTTCAGCAAGTCCAAGAATGCGGCTGGAGAACTCCACATTTGATTAAGGGGGGCATACTTCGGATCGCCGAATTTAGTCTGTAATAAGAAAGGCTTACCAGCCGCTATCTCCCCAGCTTGCCGGATTTCTTCCCGAGCCGCTCTAAACTTGGACCGTGCTTCTCTCACCTCTTGTAAGGCCTTGCCGAGTTGACCGTTCTGGCTTTGTTATCCTTCTCGAGGAATTCGCATCGAACATTGGCATCCTTTAGCTCGCGCGTCATGATAGATATTCTCTCCTCGCACTGGCGCCGAGCAGCCTGTTCGGCCTTTAACTCAGCAGCTGCCTTCTTGGCAGCCGCCTCACTCATCCTGGCCTGCTCCTTGGCCCGGGCAAGCTCAGCCCGTAGGGCCTCAACTACGGCAGCATTCTCTGCAGTTATGCATATCTCAGTGTACAATTTTCAGCGTCATGCTCATATTATCATACTTACATATACTGACTGCCCCAAAAACATACCTTGCGCCTCGTCGAGCCGCCTGTTAATAAGTGTGAGGTCGTTATCCGCCACATCAAGTTTCCGCTTCAGCCTTGCAACCTCTGTAGCTTGGGCAGTCGTCATGGATGAAACAGCCTGTGTTCCAATCCATCAGATTATTTCCTGGGAATATCTTTTTTGATCCTCTGATCGCCTCCCTTCGGACGCCAACCAGAGTCTCAGGGGCTACTATCTATACACAGGTACATTTTGCACGAAGAAGTGCAATTAAAGATATTACATTGCATACCTCGAAGCCTCTTAGTAGGCTCATGAAGGACTCATTCAATCCGCTTCTCGCGGATAGAATCCTCTCAGCTATCATACCCATTAAGGTACGATGTTCTTCTGAAACGGACGCATGTTGCAGCATGCCCGTCATTGTATCCAGCGCCCCCGGATCCCTGGGAGCGGCCGCGGGAGTACGGACTCCCTTCGAAAGAATATGTTTACCCGGCTCTAGAGTCGTCCCCGGCTGTAAACCGGATAGTCCGGGCCCTTTATTGTTGGTCCCCATAGGGTCCGCATGCCCCGGACTCTGGACGGCCAAAGTATCACCTTCGGGCGTAGTTTTCATTATCCCTCGCACCGCTTGTTGGTCAGGAGAGATCCTCCGGGACGACACCTCGGAGTCGTCTGCCCTGTCGGGCGAGAAGGTCTGTGGAGGCGTCTCGCTTTCCATCATCTCTGGAAGAAGATCCCCCGAGGAGGAGGACTATTGAGGAAGACTACGTGTCGGACTGCAAACATATATTTTAAATGTTACCCTGGTAACCGGAAAGCAATGGGATATGTTTCGGACGCCCCTGTTCACTTACGATTCGGCTAAAGGCTTGTCCTTACGGAGGAACTGCGCGACAACATCGTCTTCTGAACCCGAGCCACCTGACAGGGATGTCTTCCCTCTCTTAGGAGTATTTGCTTCAAAATCTTTGGAGGTGGCCCTTTTCTTCCCATCGGGAGAGGGGATGTCAGTTTCCCCTTCTCTTTTGTCTTCGGAAGAGGGAGTTCCAATCTCCCCGGACCTAGTGTCTGGTGTACCTTTAGAATAGAGGCCACCTTTGGCCTTCTTGCTCTCCTCTTTGTCCCCCTTCGCCGACACTTGGTATGGCGCCAGAGCCAGCATCCTTGTTAACACAGGATCTGCTGAGTCTTCGGGAAGAGGGGCCGAACACCTAATTCTTTCCGCCTTCTTGATCCAACCCTGGTCGAAGATGGTTTTCTCAGTATATTGTTACGAGATATCTAACTAAGCTGTGTTCAGGAGTCGAGGGCTTACCGAGGTATCCGGATGGTTGCAGTCGAGGCCGATGTCCTTGGTAGTATCCGGCCACTGTTTTCGTGTCCCGAAGAATAACTTCCACATTCCTTTGTGTGTCGTGCCGAAGAAGTGCTGAAGAATCTGTGGTCCTTCCGGATTGAACTCCCACATGCGGAGGGGCCGTCGCTGGCACGGTAGGACCCGGTGGACTAGCATTACCTGGATCACGTCGATGAGGCCGGTGTCCTTCTCGAGGAGGCTCCGGATGCGGCTTTGTAGCGTCTGCACTTCGTCCATTGATCCCCAGTCCAGTCCCTTATTAATCCATGATGCGAGCCGTAATGGAGGGGCAGGCCGGAACGCAGGTGTAGCTGCCCACTTGGTACCACGGGGTTCAGTGATGTAAAACCACTCCCGTTGCCACGGGTTGGAGGTTTCCGTGAAAGAGCCTTTTGGCCAAGGTGTGTGGGTGAGTTTGCTCACCATCGCACCGCCGCACTCCACTTGCTTCCCATCGACTACCTTTGGCTTCATATTAAAGGTCTTGAGCCATAAGCCGAAGTGTGGGGGAATACGGAGAAAAGCCTCGCACATGACGATGAACGCCGAGATGTGAAGAAAGGAGTCCGGAGCTAGATCATGAAAATCTAGCCCGTAATAGAACATGAGTCTGCGAACGAAGGGATGGAGCGCGAACCCTAGCCCTCGGAGGAAGTGAGAGATGAATACGACCCTCTCGTCGGATCTGGGAGTAGGAATGACCTGCCCTTGAGCAGGGAGCCTGTGGGGGATTTCCGCGGTCAAGTATTTTGCCGCCCGGAGCTTCGCGATATCCTCCTCTGTGACGGAGGAGACCACCCACCGGCCTTAAGGGTTGGATCCGGACATAACTAGGAGGCTCGGAACAAATAAATTGAACCTTGGGTGCTAGAACTCGAGGTTGGAAAGGATGAGGAAAAGGGAGAGCGTAGAGGAGAAGGACGGGTCTGCGCCCCTTTATAAAGGCGATGAATATCAAAACGCCTCCTCCTAGGCCTCAGAACCTGCCTATTTCCAAGGAATCATACCAACGGGACGGTTGGATTACCCACGCCTGTATTGATGAGGATCCCGTAATGAAGGGAAACGATCTCTGCTTCGACAAGACGTGCCAATAAAACCGCTTCTCGAAACATGGAGCGGGAGGCTAAAAAGAAAACGGTTCGAAATAATGACCGTGCAGGAACGTGGTGTCACGTTACAAAAAGTTGTTAGCGGATTGGACTCGTGAAATATTATACTCTCTGCGGTTGTGTGTGGTACTTGTTTTGCAGAGCCGGACACGCTTTCTGTGCTCGAAGTCTGTTTTGGAGTATTCGGAGGAGGAACCCGCCTTGCAATGCCAAAGACAATCTGCGCGCCGGACACATCGTCATTGAAGCCTGGTTCAGGGGCTACTAAGGGAGTCCTGGATTAAGGGGTCCTCGGGCGTCCGGGCTACGTAATATGGGCCGGACTGATGGGCCATGAAGACACAAGACAGAAGACTCTCTCCCGTGTCCGGATGGGACTCTCCTTGGCGTGGACGACAAGCTTGGCATTCGGATATGAAGATTCCTTTCTCTGTAACTGACTTCGTACAAACCTAGTCCCCTCCGGTGTCTATATAAACTGGAGGGTTTAGTCCGTAGAGGCAATCATAATCAGACAGGCTAGACTTCTAGGGTTTTAGCCATTATGATCTCGTGGTAGATCAACTCTTGTAATACTCATATTCATCAAGATCAATCAAGTAGGACATAGGGTATTACCTCCATAGAGAGGGCCCGAACCTGGGTAAACATCGTGTCCCCCGACTCCGGTTACCATCGACCTTAGACGCATAGTTCAGGACCCCCTACCCGAGATCCGCCGGTTTTGACACCGACAGGCGCCGCCCTCTCACCTAGTCCAATTTGGCCTCCTTCCCTGTGGGGGGTGTGCCACCCCTTTGTGGGCTGGTGTGCCTCCCTCCTATGGCCCATATCTTCCCTCGGGGGGTTCCGGTAACCCCCCCGGTACTCTGATATGTACCCGATACACTCCGGAACACTTCCGGTGTCCGAATACTATCATCCAATATATAAATCTTTACCTCTCAACCATTTCGAGACTCCTCATCATGTCCGTGATCTCATCCGGGACTCCGAACAACATTCGGTCACCAAATCACATAACTCATATAATACAAATCATCATCGAACGTTAAGCGTGCGGACCCAACGGGTTCGAGAACTATGTAGACATGACCGAGACACCTCTCTGGTCAATAACCAACAGCTGAACCTAGATGCTCATATTAGTTCCCACATATTCTATGAAGATCTTTATCGGCCATACCGTAATGACAACATACGTTATTCCCTTTGTCATCGGTATGTTACTTGCCCGAGATTCGATCGTCGGTATCTTCATACCTAGTTCAATCTCGTTACCGGCAAGTCTCTTTACTCGTTCCATAATGCATCATCCCGCAACTAACTCATTAGTCACATTGCTTGCAAGGCTTATTATGATGTACATTACCGAGAGGGCACAGAGATACCTCTCTGATACTCGGAGTGACAAATCCTAATCTCGATCTATGCCAACCCAACAAACACCTTCGGAGATACCTGTAGATCATCTTTATAATCACCCAGATTCCGCGAAATGGCTTGAGGCCATGAAATCTGAGATGGGATTGATGTATGAAAACAAAGTATGGACTTTGGTGGATTTGCCCGATGATCGGCAAGCCATAGAAAATAAATGGATCTTCAAGAAGACCAACGCTGACGGTAATGTTACTGTCTACAAAGCTCGACTTGTTGCAAAAGGTTTTTGACAAGTTCAAGGAGTTGACTACGATGAGACTTTCTCACCCGTAGCGATGCTTAAGTCTGTCCGAATCATGTTAGCAATTTCCGCATTTTATGATTATGAAATTTGGCAAATGGATGTCAAAACTGCATTCCTGAATGGATTTCTGGAAGAAGAGTTGTATATGATGCAACCGGAAGGTTTTGTCGATCCAAAGGGTGCTAACAAAGTGTGCAAGCTCTAGCGATCCATTTATGGACTGGTGCAAGCCTCTCGGAGTTGGAATAAACGTTTTGATAGTGTGATCAAAGCATATGGGTTTATACAGACTTTTGGAGAAGCCTGTATTTACAAGAAAGTGAGTGGGAGCTCTGTAGCATTTCTAATATTATATGTGGATGACATATTGTTGATTGGAAATGATATAGAATTTCTGGATAGCATGAAGGGATACTTGAATAAAAGTTTTTCTATGAAAGTCCTCGGTGAAGCTGCTTACATATTGGGCATCAAGATCTATAGAGATAGATCAAGACGCTTGATTGGACTTTCACAAAGGACATACCTTGATAAAGTTTTGAAGAAGTTCAAAATGGATCAGTCAAAGAAAGGGTTCTTGCCTATATTACAAGGTGTGAAGTTGAGTCAGACTCAAAGCCCGACCACTGCAGAAGATAGAGAGAAAATGAAAGTCATTCCCTATGCTTCAGCCATAGGTTCTATCATGTATGCAATGCTGTGTACCAGACCTGATGTGTGCCTTGCTATAAGTATAGCAGGGAGGTACCAAAGTAATCCTGGAGTGGAGCACTGGACAGCGGTCAAGAACATCCTGAAACACCTGAAAAGGACTAAGGATATGTTTCTCGTTTATGGAGGTGACAAAGAGCTCATCATAAACGGTTACGTCAATGCATGCTTTGACACTGATCTGGATGACTCTAAGTCACAATCGGTATATGTATTTTTATTGAATTGTGGAGCTGTCAGTTGGTGCAGTTCCAAGCAAAGCATCGTGGCGGGATCTACGTGTGAAGCGGAGTACATAGCTGCTTCGGAAGCAGCAAATGAAGGAGTTTGGATGAAGGAGTTCATATCCGATCTAGGTGTCATACCTAGTGCATCGGGTCCAATGAAAATCTTTTGTGACAATACTAGTGCAATTGCCTTGGCAAAGGAATCCAGATTTCACAAGAGAACCAAGCACATCAAGAGACGCTTCAATTCCATCCGTCATCAAGTGTCGGAAGGGGACATAGAGATTTGCAAGATACATACGGATCTGAATGTTGCAGACCCGTTGACTAAGCCTCTTCCACAAGCAAAACATGATCAGCACCAAAACTCCATGGGTGTTAGAATCATTACTGTGTAATCTAGATTATTGACTCTAGTGCAAGTGGGAGACTGAAGGAAATATGCCCTAGAGGCAATAATAAAGTTATTATTTATTTCCTTATTTCATGATAAATGTTTATTATTCATGCTAGAATTGTATTAACCGGAAACTTAGTACATGTGTGAATACATAGACAAAACAAAGTGTCCCTAGTATGCCTCTACTTGACTAGCTCGTTTATCAAAGATGGTTATGTTTCCTAGCCATAGACATGTGTTGTCATTTGATGAACGGGATCACATCATTAGGAGAATGATGTGATGGACAAGACCCATTTGTTAGCTTAGCATTATGATCGTTATAGTTTCATTGCTACTGCTTCCTTCATGACTTGTACATGTTCCTCAGACTATGAGATTATGCAACTCCCGAATACCGGAGGAACACTTTGTGTGCAATCAAACGTCACAATGTAAATGGGTGATTATAAAGATGCACTACAGGTGTCTCCGAAGGTGTTTGTTGGGTTGGCATAGATCGAGATTAGGATTTGTCACTCCGTGTTTCGGAGAGGTATCTCTGGGCCCTCTCGGTAATGCTCATCACTATAAGCCTTGCAAGCAATGTAACTAATGAGTTAGTTGTGGGATGAAGTATTATAGAACGAGTAAAGAGACTTGCCAGTAACAAGATTGAACTAGGTATGATGATACCGACGATCGAATCTCGGGCAAGTAACATACCGATGACAAAGGGAACAATGTATGTTGTTATGCGGTTTAACCGATAAAGATCTTCGTAGAATATGTGGTAGCAAATATGAGCATCCAGGTTCCGCTATTGGTTATTGACTGGAGATGTGTCTCAGTCATGTCTACATAGTTCTTGAACCCGTAGGGTCCGCACGCTTAACATTCGATGATGATATGTATTATGAGTTATGTGTTTTTGATGACCAAAGTTTGTTCGGAGTCCCGAATGAGATCACGGACATGACGAGGAGTCTCGAAATGGTTGAGACATAAAGATTGATATATTGGACCATGTTATTTGGACACCGGAAGTGTTTCGGAGAGTTTCGGGTAAAACTGGAGTGCCGGAGGGGTTACCGGAACCCCCCGGGGAAGTAATGGGCCTTAGTGGGCCTTAGGGGAGAGAGAGGGCAGCAGCCAGGAGGTGGCGCCCCCCCCCCCCAAGGGGAGTCCGAATAGGACTAGGGGAGGGGGCGCGGCCCCTCTTTCCCTCTCCCTCTCCCTCTCTTTCCTTCCCCCTCTCTCCCTCTTGGTGGAATCCTACTAGGACTAGGAGTCCTAGTAGGACTCCCCTTTTGGGGCGCGCCCTAGGGGCCGGCCGGCCTCCCCCTCCCTCCTTTATATACGGGGGCAGGGGGCACCCTAGAACACACAAGCTGATCTTTTAGCCGTGTGTGGTGCCCCCTCCACAGTTACACACCTCGATCATATCGCCGTAGTGCTTAGGCGAAGCCCTGCGCCGGTAGCATCATCATCACCGTCGCCACGCCGTCGTGCTGATGGAACTCACCCTCGTCCTCAACTGGATCAAGAGCACAAGGGACATCATCGAGCTGAACATGTGCTGAACGCGGAGGTGCCGTACATTCGGTACTTGATCGGTTGGATCGCGAAGAAGTTCGACTACATCAACCGCGTTACTAAACGCTTCCGCTTTCGGTCTACGTGGGTACGTGGACAACTCTCTCCCCTCTCGTTGCTATGCATCTCATAGATAGATCTTGCGTGATCGTAGGAATTTTTTTGAAATTACTGCGTTCCCCAACAAGCCGGACACGCCCCCGGACGCTGACTCCGAACTCTCGGAGTCCATGACAAGTGAGCGCGGCCAGGAGGCCTTTTCTCTGCCTAGTGCCGTAGACTCTTGTCCCCCCGTCCAATCCTCGCTCCTAAACGAGGCTCTGGATCTAATGCGATCCCTCGCCCTTACGAAGGAACCGCTTCCGAACTACGCCCAGCCCGGACTAGGGGCTGAGAGCGGGGAATTTTACGTCCCACCCACCACCCACTTCGTAGCCACGGTCGAAGACTTAACCGACATCTTGGATTACGCCTCCGAAGACATCTACGGTATGGACGACGATACCGAGGACAAACAAGGCCAAGACCCGCCGTTTACCGGCCGTTGGATGGCCACCTCCACATACGACGTGTATATGGTGGATACACCCAAAGAGGATGATGGCGAAGGTAGGAAAGACCCGATCAAGGACAATCATGCTGAGGTACCACCGAAGCGTCGGCGTCAGCGGCGCCGCTCAAAATTGCACCGCGACAAAGATAGCAATACCGGCACTGCAGACGATAACACTCCAGAGAATGCCGAAGACCCCGAAGCCCCCATCGAGCCCACATCCGAACAGGATGATCAGGAGGAGGGGCAAGTTAACCCTGACGATCCGGTCGGGAACGAGGACTCAGAGGATAGTAACTATCTACCAATCTCTAAGGATGATGTGAGCCTTGGCGACAAAGACTTCATCATACCTGAGGAACCCCTCAAGCAAGAACGCTTTAAGTGATGGCTAATCGCTACTACGAGGAGCCTAAAGAAGAAGCAGCAGCAGCTCCAAGCTGAACAGGATACGCTCAATGACAGATGGACTCAGATGGACTCGAACGCCCAACAAAGAGCTATCCGAAGCATAGGTTACTACAGCAATTTGATGACGAGGCCCTTGAGCCAATACCGTCAAAGTATAATCCTGCTGACGAACCTGACCGACCACCACGTGGACGGGACAGACCGGCTACTCATGCCGAACACCAGCCGGCGCCGCCCCGCCGTAGAGGCAGGGAGCTAGCGGCCCCAGGCTACACCTACGACCTACACCAGGACCTGGACCATAGAGCCGGTCATGCAAGATCCATCTACGGGTCAAGGGGGCGTGCCCCAACGCGCGATGACGGCCATCAGGCATGGCACGACAAGCACAACCTCAACCGGGCCGAAAACCGAGTGCGGATGCCTTCCGAGCTCCACCGTGATGTCGCCCGATACAGAGGTGCCGCACACCCCCTATGTTTCACCGATGAGGTGATGGAGCATCAGTTCCCCGAAGGGTTTAAACCCGTGAACATTGAATCGTACGACGGAACGACAGATCCTGCAGTATGGATTGAAGATTTTCTTCTCCATATCCACATGGCTCGCGGTGACGATCTCCACACTATTAAGTACCTCCCGCTAAAGCTAAAGGGACCAGCTCGGCACTGGTTAAACAACCTCCCAGAGAACTCCATTGGTAGCTGGGAAGACTTGGAGGACGCCTTTAGACACAACTTTCAAGGTACATACGTCCGTCCTCCGGACGCCAATGACCTAAGTCATATAGTCCAGCAACCCGGAGAGTCAGCCCGCACACTCTAGACCAGGTTCTTAATTAAAAGGAATCAAATCATCGACTGTCCGGACGCCGAAGCCCTCGAGGCCTTTAAACACAGCGTTCGCGATGAATGGCTGGCGCGACACCTCGGCCAGGAAAAGCCAAAGTCCATGGCAGCCCTTACCGCACTCATGACCCGCTTTTGCGTGGGGGAAGATAGCTGGCTAGCTCATAGAAGCAATAGCACCAGCGACCCGGGCACCTTCGAAATTAGAGATGGCAACGGTAGGCCACGGCACAACAAACACAAACGTCGGAACAACAATGAAAATACCGAAGACACAGCGGTCAACGCCGAATTCAGTGGCTCTAGAGCCGGACAGCGGAAGAAGTCGTTCAAAGGAAACAAGGACGGTCCATCCAGTTTGGACAAAATACTGGATCGGCCTTGCTAGATTCATGGCACCCCTGACAAGCCTGCCAATCATTCCCACAGGAGTTATTGGGTCTTTAAACAGGCCGGTAAGTTAAATACCGAACACAAGGGGAAAGGGCCACCAAGCGAGGATGATGAAGAGCCCCGCCCACCGAACACAGGAGGTCAGAAGAAATTTCCCCCTGATGTGAAAATGGTGAATATGATATATGTCACTCATATCCCCAAGAGGGAGCGCAAGCGTGCGTTAAGGGAGGTCTACGCCGTAGAGCCGGTCGCTCCAAAATTCAACCCCTGGTTGGCTTGCCCGATCACCTTCGATCATAAGGACCACCCGACTAGTATCCGTCATGGAGGTTCGGCAGCCCTGGTCCTCGACCCAATCATTGACGGATTCCATCTGACCCGAGTCCTTATGGACGGCGGCAGCAGTCTTAACTTGATTTATCAAGACACGATCCACAAAATGGGAATTGACCCATCAAGAATCAAGCCCACCAATACTACCTTTAAAGGAGTAATACCTAGTGTAGAAGCTCGTTGCATGGGCTCAATAACATTGGAAGTAGTCTTCGGTTCACCGGACAACTTCCGTACCGAAGACTTGATCTTCGACATCGTCCCCTTCCGGAGCGGTTATCACGCACTACTCAGACGGACCGCCTTCGCACGCTTCAATGCGGTCCCGCATTACGCTTACTTAAAGCTCAAAATGCCCGGACCCCGCGGCGTTATTACAGTTAATGGAAACATGGAGCGTTCCCTCCGTACCGAAGAGACCACCGTGGCCCTTGTAGCCGAGGTACAGAGCGGCCCTATCAAGCCGCACACTTCATTGGCCATCAAGCCTCTGGACAATATTAAACGAGTCCGGTCCATTGTGCATAACGACAGCTCGGCAATCCCAGAGCTAGACTAGCTGTTTCGCCTCCATCAATCGCCGCACACATCTGTGGCACATGTACCACGTGTGCATAATTACGCACTCAAAATACCTTGGGCTACGACGGAGGCACCATACGAATGGGTCTACAGTACGGCTCGACCCTACGCGACCTTAACCTTCTCGTTTGGATCTTTTCTTACTACAGGTGTATTAAAACCTGGCTACTCAATGGCGGTACAAGGACTCTTTCCGAGCCTGGTCTCATACAGACGACCGTGGGCCGTTCCTCTCAAGGAATCTCTCCCACAAAGGTGAAAGCGACGCAGACGTGCGACAGGGTGTCCAAAGGATCTGGATCTTCAAGACCACCTTTTCTTTTTTAGGACCTGTATAGAGCTTACCTTTGTCTACAAATTCTTGGCATGTAAAATAGCCTCGATACTTATGGCGTTATCTGTAAGAGCACGTTTTGACGTATCAATCAGAACATAATGGAAACAGGTTTGTCCAATCTCATTTGGTATTGATTTATCTCATAATCTGCATTCCCCTTATCACGTCGGATTGACACCTCGGCATAATTTAAAAACGCCAGGGCCTCTATTCAGCCATACACATATATTTCTTCAAAAAATAAAGTCCGAGCACTCTCAGAGTACACTTCGGCATCCCGAATATTGCACTATATGCATCGGCTCCGAATCATGTCTTTGGTCAATAGTTGGGTTGCCCGGCTCCTGTGCTTACTACCTTACGTTCCTTTTTTAGGCTAAGGTAGTAAAGGGAGAACTACTGCGATTGTGTTTCTGGTTCGTCCGGTCAAGCACCTCAGTAGAGAAAGCCGAAAACTGACTGTCATGATAAGGCAAGAGCTGGTCAGCAATTCGGCGACTTATCAAATCTCTTGCGATTTCTTCCGTATTATACGAAGGACTGCTTTCTTCCAGTCATGCGTTTAAGGCATCCTAGTCCGGATGGCCGCATACGCACCAGGGGCTAGCTCATAGTCCCATTGTCAAACTTCTATGGCTAAGTGAGAGTGATAAAACCGCATACTCCGATTGCCTGGTTCGCCGCACAGACACCTCCTTTATGGACCAAGACGTTGGGTCAAGTGTGGTCATGTGCCATTCCGAACACCCCCGTAATATCTACGAGGGGGCTGAAGCCGGCGACTGGTAAACTCTCAGAAATAATAAATGGCCGCACAGGAGGAAAAAACTTTCAGATAAAGGCACAAATATATTACAAGGCCTTAGTTCATAACAAAACGTCTGGACAGTTCGGATACATTCACTCGAACATAATATCCTTCGAGCATTGACCCTCTATCAAACGGGCACCCTCTAGGATGTCTTCGAAATAGCGCTTCGGCTTGCGGTGGTTCTTGCCTCCGGGAGAGCCCTCGACTGCCACGTCGGCGGCCTTCATTTTTGCCCAGTGCATCTTGACACGGGCGAAGGCCATCCGCGCACCTTCTATGCACGCCGAACGCCTGACTGCGTCAATTCGGGGCAGCGCATCGACGAGTCACTGTACCAGGCCGAAATAGCTGCTTGGAATGGGTCCGGTTGGCCACAGCCGAACAATGACGTCCCTCATGGCCAATCCGGACATCCTATGCAGCTCGGCCCACTGCGTCATCTGGTCGTTCAACAGCGTTGGGCGCTCCTGCGCCGTGAACTGTGACCAGAATAGCTTTTCCGTCGCGTGCCCCTCCTGGGCCAGGAAGAACTGCGCCGCGTCGGTGGCACTCTCCAGAAGATCCGCAAAGGCGTCTGGAGAACTCCACAGTCGAGTGAGAAAGGCATATCTTTGACCACCAAATTTAGTCTGCAAAAGCAAAGGCTTACCGACCGCTATCTGTCCGGCCTACCGAATCTCCTCGTGAGCTGCTCGGGATTCAGACCGCGCCTCCTTGGCCTCTTGAAGGGCCTTGGCGAGTTTGATCGCCTGGGCTTTATTCTCCTCCTCTAGGGACTCGCACTTGCGGGCGGCGTCCTTGAGTTCTTGCTCTACTTCGGCCACCCGCTCCTCGTACTAGCGGCGGTCAGCCTATTCGGACTTCAAATTCGCAGCCGCTGTGTCAGCAGCCACCTTGCTTACCCTTGCCTGCTCCTTGGCCCGGGCAAGATCACCCCTGAGTTTTTCGACCTCAGCAGCGCCGCCTGCAATCATGCACATAGCAGCGCATGAGCTTCAACTCAGAGTTTGCATTTCAATACAGGCATGAACGAGATATTTGAAACATACCTTGTGCCTCATCGAGCCGCTTGTTAACAAGGACAATGTCCTTATCGGCTAGCTCCAGTTTCCGCTTTAGTTCAGAAACCACAGCGGCATGGGCGGTCGCCGCTAACAGTGAAGCCTGCTTTTCCAAACAGATAAGTATGTTATTTCCTATGAATATTAATTGATCCTCTGTTCGCCCTTCTTTAAAAGCCGAACAGAGTCTCAGGGGCTACTATCTATACACAGGCATATTTTTCATATGAAAAGCGGCTAAAAAATATTACATTGCATACCTCAAAGCCTATCAGTAGGTGATACGTCTCCAACGTATCTATAATTTTTTATTGTTCCATGCTATTTTATTATCAATCTTGGATGTTTTATAGTCATTTTATATCATTTTTTGGTACTAACCTATGGACATAGTGCCAAGTGCCAGTTGCTATTTTTTCCATGTTTTTTACATCACAGAAAATCCTTATCAAACGGAGTCCAAATGCCACGAAACTTTACGGAGATTTTTTATGGGCCAGAAGAAAGGCAATGGGCCCTGGTTGCACCTGGGGGGTGCCCCGAGGGGGGCACAACCCACCAGGGCGCGCCAGGAGGCCCAGGCGCGCCCTGGTGGGTTGTGCCCACCTCGGGTGCCCCCCGGACCGCCTCTTTGCTCTATAAATACCACAATATTCCAGAAACCCTAGAAGAAGCGTTGAAATATTCATCCAGCCGCTGCAGAGTCCAGAACCACCAGATCCAATCTAGACACCATCACGGAGGGGTTCACCACTTCCATTGGTGCCTCTCCGATGATGCGTGAGTAGTCCTTTGTAGACCTTCGGGTCCGTAGTTAGTAGCTAGATGGCTTCCTCTCTCTCTCGCTGGATTCTCAATACAATGGTCTCTTGGAGATCCATATGATGTAACTCTTTTACGGTGTGTTTGTTGGGATCTGATGAACTTTGAGTTTATGATCAGTCATATCTTTTTATATCCATGAAAGTTATTTGAGTTTCTTTGATCTCTTATATGCATGATTGCTTATAGCCTCGTATTTCTTCTCCGATATTTGGGTTTTGTTTGGCCAACTTGATCTATTTATCTTGCAATGGGAAGAGGTGCCCGGTAGTGGGTTCGATCTTACGGTGCTTGATCCCAGTGACAGAAGGGGAAACGACACGTACGTATCGTTGCTACTAAGGATAAAAAGACGAGATCTATATCTACCGCCATATAGATAAACTGATCTTGTCTACATCATGTCACCGTTCTTATTGCATTACTCCATTTTTTCATGAACTTAATACACTAGATGCATGCTAGATAGCGGTTGATGTGTGGAGTAATAGTAGTAGATGCAGGCAGGAGTCGGTCTACTAATCTTGGACGTGATGCCTATGTAATGATCATTGCCTGGATATCGTCATAATTATTTGAAGTTCTATCAATTGCCCAACAGTAATTTGTTTACCCACCATTTGCTATTTTTCTCGAGAGAAGCCACTAGTGAAACCTACGGCCCCCGGGTCTTCTTTCTCATATATTTGCCTTGCGATCTACTTTTCCTTTGCATTTTTATTCAGATCTATTAAACCAAAAAATACAAAAATACTTTGCTGCACTTTATTTATTTGCGATCTATTATTTCAATCTACTACAATTTATCTCACGTCCGCTTGCCAATTTCTGGCGCCGTTACCCGAAAGGGATTGACAACCCCTTTAACACGTCGGGTTGCGAGGTGTTGTTACTTGTGTGCAGGTGTTGTTTACGTTGTGTTGCTTGGTCCTCCTACTAGTTCAATACCTTGGTTTCATAACTGAGGGAAATACTCTACTGTCGCTGTGCTACATCATCCCTCCCTCTCCGGGAAATACCGACGTAGTTCTAGCTACCATCAGTAGGCTGGTGAAGGCTTTGTTCAGCCCGCTTTTGGCGGACTGAACCCTCTCAACCACCGTACCCATCAGGGTACAGTGCTCCGCCAAGACGGACGCACTTCACAGTGCGTCCATCAGAGTGTTCGGTGCCTCCGGATTAGTGGAGGTCGCCGCCAGAGTAGGCGCTCCCCCCTCCTTCGAAGGGGGCCGCTCATTCGACTCCGGGTCCACTTGGGTCTCCGGAGTGGTATTCGGCTCGGGGCCAGACGGTCCAGAGCCCCCGTCGCCAGTCTCCATGGGGGTTGCACCCCCCATATCCTCGGCAGCTGAGGTATTACCCTCTGGCGCCATCTCGGTGGTCGCCCGCACCTCTCCGAGCCCCAGAGAGGTTCTTTGGGATAACACCTTGGTGTCGTCCGTAGTATGTGGTGAATCGTGCGGAGGCGTCTCGCTCTCCATCATCTCCGGCGCCAGAGAGTTCACCGAAGATGAGGATAGTTGGGGAAGATCACGGGCCGGACTGAAATGCAGTATTCAATATTATTCCCACAATTCGTAAAAGGTTGGATGTATGTAAAGCATCCTTAGATACTTACGATTCGGCTAGGGGCTTGGCCCGGGGGTGGCGCTTGGGGATGGCTTCGGCGTCCAAATCCGAGCCATCTGAGAGGGATATCTTCCCCCTCTTGGACGCCTCCACTTTCGTGTCCATGGAGGCCGCCCTCTTCTTCTCCTTGTGAGGAGGATCATCTTCTTCCTCCTCCTCCTCGTCTTCGTCTCCCTCATGGGAGGAGGGAGCCTCGGTCCGTCCGGACGTAGCGTCCGAAGTACCTTTATGGTGGAGGCCACTGTCGGCCTCCTTGCCCTTCTTCTTCTTGTCCTTCTTCACCGGCACCTGGTATGGTGCCGGGACCAGCATCCTCATTAGCAGAGGATCAGTTGGGTTTTCGGGGAGTGGAGCCGGACACCGGATCAGCTCCACCTTCTTTGTCCAGCCCTGTTTAGAGGATGGAATTCTCAGTGCCCCCCCCCCCTTGGATTGACGAACTAAGCTATGTTCGGAAATTTAAACACTTACCGGGGAGGCCGGATGATTGCAGTCAAGGCCGATGTCATCGGACGTCTTCGGCCACGACTTCTGGGTCTTGAAGAGGAGCTTCCAGATCTCTTTGTGCGTCATGCCGAAGAATCGCTGTAGGGTCCGCGGCCCTTCCAGATTGAACTCCCACATATGGAGAGGCCGTCGCTGGCAGGGAAGGGTTCGCCAGACGAGCATCACCTGGATCACGTCAGTGAGACTGGTGTCCTTTTCTATGATACTTTGATGTGCTTTTGCAGCATCAACACCTCATCGGATGATCCCCAGTCTAGACCCTTGTTGGTCCACGATGCGAGCCGCAGCGGGGGTCCAGATCTGAAAGCAGGAGCGGCCGCCCACTTGGTCCCGCGGGGTTCGGTGATGTAGAACCACTCCTGCTGCCATATCTTGACAGTCTCCACAAATGCCCCTTTGGGCCGCTGCGGACTGGGTAACATTGGGGAGCTTGCTCACCATGGCGCCGCCGCAATCCGCGTGCTGCCCGTCGACCACCTTCGGCTTCACGTTGAAGACCTTGAGCCACAGGCCGAAGTGTGGGGGGATGCGGAGGAATGCCTCACACACGACGATGAATGCCGAGATGTGGAGGAAAGAGTTCGGGGCTAGATCATGAAAGTCTAGCCCGTAATAGAACATGAGACCGCGAACAAAGGGGTGGAGGGGAAACCCAAGTCCACGAAGGAAGTGGGGGATGAATACCACCCTTTCGCCGGGCTCCTGGGTGGGGATGACCTGCTCCGGGGCAGGTAGCCTATGCGTGATCTCCGCAGTCAAGTACCTTGCCTCCCGTAGCTCCTTGATGTCCTTCTCCGTGACAAAGGAGGCCATCCACTTGCCTTGAGAGCCAGATCCAGCCATGGGCGGAGGAGTTGGGGGCGGGGGGAAGATTGGAACTTGGGCGCTGGAGCTCGAGGATGGGGAGGCAGAGAAGGAGGCGTGGGATGGAAAGATGGATCTTTATTCAGTTATATAGGCTACGAATATCAAGCACCATCCCCCTTAAGCCTTAAAACTCGCTTGTTCCCGAGGGGTCATGCGAGTGGCACGGTTGGATTACCCAAACCCGTATTGATGAGAATCCCGTGATAAGGGGACACGATCTCTGCTTTGACAAGATGTGCCAATAAAAGTAGCGTCTTGAAACGCGAAGCGGGAGGCCGAAAAATGGTTCGAAATGATAAAGAGGCCAAACATAACATTTCGCCAAAAAAGTTGTCAATGGACATATCTTATTTTAAGTATTATGCCTTTTTTGTTAAAGGATGAACCTGTTATACAGAGCCGGATACGATTCTCTTATTCAGAAGACTGCTTTGGGATATTTGGAGGAGGAACCCGCCTTGCAATGCCGAAGACAATCTGCGTGCCGAACACATCATCATCAAAAGACTGGTTCAGGGGCTACTGAGGGAGTCTTGGATTATAGGGTCCTCGAGTGTTCGGGCTAGGTGATATGGGCCGGACTGATGGGCTGTGAAGATACAAGATAGACGGCCTTCCCCCGTGTCCGGATGGGACTCTCCTTTGCGTGGATGGCAAGATTGGCGTCCGGATCTGTAGATTCCTTCTTCTGTAAACCGACTCTGTACAACCCTAGGTCCCTCTGGTGTCTATATAAACCGGAGGGGTTAGTCTGTAGAGGCTATCAAAAATCATATAGGCTAGACATCTAGGGTTTAGCCATTACGATCTCGAGGTAGATCAACTCTTGTAACCCCTATACTCATCAAAGTCAATCAAGCAGGAAGTAGGGTATTACCTCCATTAAGAGGGCCCGAACCTGGGTAAACATCGTGTCCCCTGTTTCCTATTACTATCGATCCTTAGATGCACAGTTTGGGACCCCCTACCCGAGATCTGCCGGTTTTGACACCGACAGGCGCGCCACCCCTTTGTGGGTTGGTGTGCCTCCCTCCTATGGCCCATACGTACCGCACCTCCGAGTTCTACACACGTTCAGCTCGATGACATCCCTCGAACTCTTGATCCAGGAAAGTATCAAGGGATAGTTCCGTCAGCACGACGGCATGGTGACGGTGATTCGCGTAGGGCTTCGCCTAAGCACTATGTGAATATGACCGAAGGCGTAAACTGTGGAGGGGGGCGCCGCACACGGCTAACAATGTTTGATGTGTCTTCTAGGCTCCCCTTCCCCATGTATATAAAGGAGGGAGGGGGAGGAGGCCGGCCCTAGGCGCGCCCAAGTAGGAGGAATCCTACTTGGGCTCCTAGTTGGATTCGCTCCCCCTCCCCCCTTTCCTTTTACCGGAGGGGGGAAGGGGAAAGAGAGAGAGGGGGAGCAGGAAAGGGGACGCCGCCCTCTCCCCTAGTCCAATTCGGCCTCCTTCCCTGTGGGGGGTGTGCCACCCCTTTGTGGGCTGGCGTGCCTCCCTCCTATGGCCCATATGGCCCATATCTTCCCCCGGGGGGTTCCGGTAACCCCCCCGGTACTCTGATATGTACCCGATACACTCCGAAACACTTCCGGTGTCCGAATACTATCATCCAATATATCAATCTTTACCTCTCGACCATTTCGAGACTCCTCATCATGTCCGTGATCTCATCCGGGACTCCGAACAACATTCGGTCACCAAATCACATAACTCATATAATACAAATCGTCATCGAACGTTAAGCGTGCGGACCCTACGGGTTCGAGAACTATGTAGGCATGACTGAGACACCTCTCTGGTCAATAACCAACAGCGGAACCTAGATGCTCATATTAGTTCCCACATATTCTACGAAGATCTTTATCGGCCGTACCGTAATGACAACATACGTTATTCCCTTTGTCATCGGTATGTTACTTGCCTGAGATTCGATCGTCGGTATCTTCATACCTAGTTCAATCTCATTACCGGCAAGTCTCTTTACTCGTTCCGTAATGCATCTAACTCATTAGTCACATTGCTTGCAAGGCTTATTATGATGTACATTACTGAGAGGGCCCAGAGATACCTCTTCGATACTCGGAGTGACAAATCCTAATCTCGATCTATGCCAACCCAACAAACACCTTCGGAGATACCTGTAGAGCATCTTTATAATCACCCAGTTATGTTGTGACGTTTGATAGCACACAAGGTATTCCTGCGGTATTCGGGAGTTGCATAATCTCATAGTCAAAGGAATATGTATAAGTCATGAAGAAAGCAATAGCAATAAAACTTAACGATCATTATGCTAAGCTAACGGATGGGTCTTGTCCATCACATCATTCTCCTAATGAAGTGATCCCGTTCATCAAATGACAACACATGTCTATGGTTAGGAAACTTAACCATCTTTGATTAACGAGCTAGTCTAGTAGAGGCTTACTAGGGACACTGTGTTTTGTCTATGTATCCACACATGTATCAAGTTTCCAGTTAATACAATTCTAGCATGAATAATAAACATTTATCATGATATAAGGAAATATAAATAACAACTTTATTATTGCCTCTAGGGCATATTTCCTTCATGCCACTGCACACGTTGATGTCTTTATTCCTCTTGTTAGTACCTTTTGCCTTGTAACGCTGTACTTAATTAATTGCTATTTGATTATGTATCATCACTCTGCACCTGACCTTCATGGTTGGCCCAAATTCACGGGCCAGTATAGACCGAAACTGCCTAAGGCCCATGTTTGGCCCAAATAGAATGAGCCGTCAACAGGCCAAAAATATCTTGGGCCCTGTTTGGCCCAATGAAATTATGGGCTTTAAGCAGGCCGGTATCAACACGGGCCGTAGGCCCAACTGTGTCACGGGCCATTAACAGATGGGTTGTAAGCAGGCCGGATTCAACACGGGTTGTAATTAGGCCCAACTTTTACACTGGCCATTAACATGCCGATAGGCCAGTTGGGCTGAAATTTATCCATGAAGACTACGAGCCGTTAAGAGGCCTAAAGTTACTTCGGACAAGAAATAGCCCAGTTTCTGCATGGGCCGTTAAATGGCCTAAAGTGAAACCGGGCCGACAACGGCCTAGATGCACCACGGGCCGCTAACAGGCCGAAACTATTATCGGGCCGAACTGGTAAACGGGCATTTAACAGGCTGAAATACAAGCCCGGCTTAGAATGGGCCCAAAAGAACAGTGGCCTATTAACGGGCCTAATCTGATATGGGCCGTAATTTAGCCCAAAACACGACAGGCTATGAATGGGCCTGATCTGATATGGGCCTCAATTTGACCCCAAAAATGCCAGGCTATTAACGGGCCAGCCCACTAGTGTCTGAAAAAATATGGTGGGCCTTTAGCTGGGTCGGCCTTTTTACCTTAAATGGGCCACTATTGGGCTATGCCATGTGTCGACATATCATAGGTGTCTTCCGTCCATTGTAGGGATGACATCTGTCCCAACGATGAGCTGACACGTGGATTATCCGGCGAATGAGAATTTTACACGTGGAAAATCCCCATTGGTCGGGGCTGTTAACGGATTATCCAATCCAAACCGGAACCCGATAGCTTAACGGCGACCCGTTACAGTGGATGCCACATGTCGGTTACCCTTGACGAAAGCACTTCTATGACACGCGATTTATCGTCATGGAAGTGGACACTTCCGTGAAGATAATTTTGGTAATGTCATGGAACACTTCTACGACAGCACATGTATGACTATCTTGATTCTGTCATAAAATCGTCATGGATGTGCATGCACGATAGAAAACATGACCTACTGTGACAAACACATATCATCACGGAAGTGTATTTTTTTGTAGTGCCGATCCGAGTGAAGAGCTATGAGCAAAATGTGTTTTAAGACCCCCCGCCGAATCAAACATTCGACGGCGGTCTTGGGGACTACACCCAGTGGGTGCACTCAACGTGCCCCCACTGGATATATTTCCACTCGGCACGGCCTGACCGGTCCGAGTGAAGAGCTACGAGCAAAGGTATACTGGAATCATAAGTCAAAAACACCCAGTGGGTGTACAAAGTCAAGATGGACAGGAAACAACTCAATCAGAAATCAACTTACAATCACACTTACTCGGACATTCACCTAAAGAGCCGTACTAGCATCATAAGCCAGCTTGCTGGCCTCATACGCCTCCTTCAAACGTTGCATCATCAGATTGTCTTGAATCATGGCCTCCTTGCTGGCCCCAGTTTGGTCTTCCGGAACATGATGCAAAGTGAATACATTGGGCGGAGGAACCAGAGGAATCAGCGCTTGAGAGGGACTGGTCAGGCCCGGAGCCAGAGAAGCCAGCACTTGAGGCTGACCACCCGAAGCCGGAGGAGTCGGTTGCAAAGTTAAAGCAGTCGACTGATATGCCTCCAACGTATCTACAAGTTTTTATTGTTCCATGCTATTATATTATCTGTTTTGGATGTTTATATGCATTAATATGCTATTTTATATTATTTTTAGGACTAACCTATTAACCTAGAGTCCAGTGCCAGTTTCTATTTTTTCCTTGTTTTAGAGTTTCGCGGAAAAGGAATATCAAACGGAGTCCAAATGGAATGAAACTTTCGCGATGATTCTTCTTGGACCAGAAGACATCCAGAGGACTTGGAGTATATGTCAGGAAAGCCACGAGGCGGCCACAAGGACGGAGGGCGCGCCCAGGGGGGTAGGGTGCGCCCCCCACCCTTGTGGGCCCCTCGTGACTCCACCGACCTATTTCTTCCACCTATATATTCTCAAATACCCCAAAACCAATCAGGAGAGCCACGAAAACACTTTTCCACTGCCGCAACCTTCTGTACCCGTGAGATCCCATCTAGGGCCTTTTCCGGCGTCCTGCCGGAGGGGGATTCGATCATGGAGGGCTTCTACATCAACACCATTGCCTCTCCGATGAAGCGTGAGTAGTTTACCACAGACCTACGGGTCCATAGCTAGTAGCTAGATGGCTTCTTCTCTCTCTTTGATTCTCAATACCATGTTCTTCTCGATGTTCTTGGAGATCTATTCAATGTAATACTTTTTGCGGTGTGTTTGCCGAGATCCGATGAATTGTGGATTTATGATCAGCTTATCTATGAATATTGTTTGAATCTCCTCTGAATTCTTACATGCATGATTTGATATCTTTGCAAGTCTCTTCGAGCTATAGATTTGGTTTGGCCCACTAGATTGGTTTTTCTTGCAATGGGAGATGTGCTTAGCTTTGGGTTCAATCTTGCGGTGTCCTTTCCCAGTGACAGTAGGGGCAGCAAGGCATGTATTGTATTGTTGCCATCGAGGATAAAAAGATGGGGTTTACATCATATTGCTTGAGTTTATTCCTCTACATCATGTCATCTTACTTAATGTGTTACTCTGTCTTCATGAACTTAATACTCTAGATGCAGGTAGGAGTCGGTCAATGTGTGGAGTAATAGTAGTAGATGCAGGCAGGAGTCGGTCTACTTGACATGGACGTGATGCCTATATTCATGATCATTGCCTTAGATATCGTCATAACTTTGCGCTTTTCTATCAATTGCTCGGCAGTAATTTGTTCACCCACCGTAATATTTTCTATCTTGAGAGAAGCCTCTAGTGAAACCTATGGCCCCGGGGTCTACTTTCCATCATATAAGTTTCCGATCTACAATTTTAGTTTCCTACTTACTTCCTTTGCAATCTTTTACTTTCTGTTCCATAAACCAAAAATACCAAAAATATTACTTTACTGTTTATCCATCTCTATCAGATCTCACTTTGCAAATAACCGTGAAGGGATTGACAACCCCTTTATCGCGTTGGGTGAAAGTTGGTGTTTGTTTGTGCAGGTATTCGGTGACTTGCGCGTTGTCTCCTACTGAATTGATACCTTGGTTCTCAAAACTGAGGGAAATACTTACTCTACTTTGCTGCATCACCCTTTCCTCTTCAAGGGAAAAACCAACGCAAGCTCAAGAAGTAGCAGGAAGAATTTCTGGCGCCGTTGCTGGGGAGATCTACGCCAAGTCAAGACATACCAAATACCCATCATAAACTCTCATCCTTGCATTACATTATTTGCCATTCGCCTCTCGTTTTCCTCTCCCCCACTTCTAAAACGATTTTCGAAAAGATTTGCCTTTTCTTCGCCTCTCTTCCATTCGTCTATGTCGGATTCCGGGCTCCGCAGACCCTAGTGAGGTTCGAACACTGGGGTGTGTGCGAAGAACTCGTCTCCCTCACCGATCGATCCGCAGGGCTCACGAACTAACTAGATGAACTCAAGCAAACAAGGGACACAGGGATTTATTCTGGTTCGGGCCACCTTGCAGTGTAATACCCTACTCCAGCTTTGTGGTGGATTGCCTCGTGGGGCTGAGGATGAACTAGTACAATGGTTGAACGGCCTCAGGAGGTGAGGTGTTCTGGTGCTCGATGAGCTGGTGAGGTGGTCAGGGTGGAATGGATCCCCCCACTATGGTGGTAGCTAGGTCCTATTTATAGTGGCCTTGGTCCTCTTCCCAAATGTAGGCGGGAAGAGATCCCACAACGGCCAAATTTGAAGGGGAATAGCTAGTACAAGTTATCCTGACAAAAGTAGTCTTCGCCTGCAAAGGCCTCTGGCGGTGACGCTGCGGTGGGCTCCGCGATGACCTCCGCCCTGTGGTCCTGGAGGTCTTGGTCTCATTGCACCGATATGGAAACCTTTGCTTGATTCCTCGGGACTCCGTGCCTGCGCTTGCCTCCTTAGCACCGAAGAGGAAACTGGTACACTGCGCCCGCTGGCGCCTGCCTGGCCTTGGTCGTCATGGCTCACGTCATGTAAACCTCGCGAGGTGCTGCTTGCATAGATATCTCCGCTCCTCGGGAGCCAGCCTGATGAGGCCATCCCACGAGGAGGTCTTGACGTCATCTGCCTCGCGAGGCTTGGCCCCTTGCGAGGGTCTTGAGTTGTTGATGTAGTTGCTGGGCCGTACCAGGCCGATGGTGGAGCCACGCCGTGGGCCGCAGGCAGGCAAGTCTGGGTACCCCCGTATCCAGAATGCCGACAATAGCCCCCGGGCCCAAGGCGCGCTCAAGCTTGGCTTCTAGGCGAAGCCAAAGGGCAAGTGCGGAGCGCCGAGGGCCCCAACAGCCTGTGGCCTTGGTTAACGCGTGGTGATTGATGGGACATAGGCATCTTCGCTTCCCCACGCTGCATCGGCAACCGCTCCGACTTGACGAGACTCTGCTGCATGCAGTGAGAAGCCATCATTGCACGCGACCGTGGAGGCCGGCGGTTGGCCTCCCCTTGGCTATAAATGAGGGGAGGGGCAGAGCCCCCTTGCTCATCTCTGTCTTCTCGCCATCTGCTCCTTCTTCTTCCTCCCTGCCTCGCCATCTTGCTGCAGCATCTATGGCGCTGATCAGGAGGTTCTCCGTGATGGAGAAGGGAAAGGCCCCCCAAGAGGGGCCCGAACTCCTTCCACCGAAGAAGAGACTCGGCCGCTCCCGTGACGACGATGAAGGGCGAGGGGTGACGCGACCCTGGCACGAGCGGCCTCCGCCTGGCTTCCCGCTCCCTCTGTATGCTCGTGGGCCGAGCTCTGGAGGAGGTGGCAGTATCCAGCGCTGTGGGGGCCACAACCACGGCAGCCTGGCCGAAGCTGCACAACCTGCTGGCCCTCGAACTCACGCCAAGGGCACCTCACGTGAGTTCGTGGTGTGGGCGGCGATGCCTCCGCGCACGTGGATCCGGCTCCCACAGCTCTTCGCCCAGGAGATGCCGCCGAGGGGGCCGCTTGAACTGTGGCTGCAGCACGCCGGGTGCTACAGTCTGGCCACGGGGGCGGAGGTCGAGGTCATTCCCCCGGGCAACGTCTTCATGACTTGTGGATGGGGCGAGGTCGCCCGCACCTGCCGCCCAGAGGGGGCCCTCGCCATCCACTTCGAGTACGATGGTGTTTCCACATTGTTCTTCAAGGTCTTCGATGAGGAGGGCCGGCATCTGAAGTGCTGCCCTCGGGGAGGCAGCCTGCGTGGCGCGGCTGCGGGCGCAGGTCCCGCCTCTGGCTTCGCCGGCCACCCCTCCAGTAGGAGCGACGACTCCTGGGAATCCAGTGACTCTCCCGAGCCTAGCGATTCTCCGGAGACCAGTGATGACAGCTACGAACCGCCGAGCTCCCGCCGCGCCCGGAGTGCAGCAGCGGTGTTCGCTCGGCGTCGACGATGATCTGGATGGGGTTGGTGTCGGCCTCACGTGGCCCACTGTTGATGACGGCGTCGATGGCGATGCCCGCAGCCAGGGCTTCTTGGGGTTTTTCTTCTTTTGTTCCCTGCGAGGAATCGAGACAAGCCCCATGGGGGTGTGTAAGGAACTTGTAATGCTTTCGCTTCAATGCAATATAGTCCTTTATCCAGTGTTGTGGTCACGTATCCCGCTTCATATCGGCGCCCCCTTTTCGTCCTTTGTGGTAGCTTGGTGCTCTACACCGACAAGCCCCAGTCCCCAGGCGGGCTACTGCCATCGCTGGTATGCCAGGTCGTGATGTCGTGGTCAAGGCCAGGAGGTGAGCGGCCCGAGGTCCGGTAAGGGCTCCCGAGGCAAGATGCTCGGGGGGTCCCCTTTAGCGCGCAAGCAGCTACCCGAAGGGCAAAAAGGAAACGGGGCTGCCCAAGCGGAATCGTGACGGTGGAGACGTCGGGTGGTGAGGTTTGCAGTTGTGTATCTCGCTTTGGTACTGCCCCCCTTTTCGTTCTCAGGGTAACCTGGTGCTCTACGCCGACGGGACCCAGTCCCCAGGCAGGCTTCAGCCATCGCTGGTATGCCAGGTCGCGATGCCGTGGTCAAGGCCAGGAGGTGAGCGGCCCGAGGTCCGGTGAGAGCTCCCGAGGCGCGATGCTCAGGAGGTCACCCTAAGCGTGCAAGAAGCTCCCCTAAGGCTGAAAAGGAGTGGGCATCACCCAAGCAAGGTCACGAGGCCAGAACATTGCACGATGATGTCTGCGCTGGCACGAGTGGGGTGACTTATCTTTGACGGGCCGCGATAATCTCCATGTGTCCTTCCTGGCCGCGTCTGGGTGGCGATACTCCTGAACAAGGCACGTGCTCACCCCCCTTTTCTCGTTCGTTCTGGTGCTCTACGTCCTCGGGTCCTGGCTCTCGAGCGAGCCTCGGCCGCCGCTGGTATGCCAGGTCGTGATGCCGTGGTCAAGGCCAGGGGGTGGGGGCTCGAGAGCCGGTAGGAACTCCCGAGGCGCGATGCTCGGGAGTCCCCCCTTTAACGCGCAAGCGAACAGCGTGACAAGGGAGTGGCTGGCGAGGCGTCTCGTGACCTTGGCTCCGGAGACTCCTGCGCATTGGTCAGGGAAGAGGGTCACAGTGCACAGCTGCACTTGTATTCCTGCTGTTTGATCTTTCCGCAAGGGAATGGGGGCACTGAGGACCTGGTGAGGTGACATGAGCGGAGCTGGCCACGAGTCAGAGCTCGATCTCTCAGATTTATCAGCGCTGCTGGGACGGACCCGAGCACAGGCGCCGTGCCAGCAATCTCGTGACAGAATGAGCCAAAGGTAGGTTAGTAACGTGCGGGGGCCGTGCGAGGCGGTGAAGCACCGAACAATATGTAGCGGTAATAATCAACTCATGGATAAGGTAAAGCTGGTTCTGGTAGATGCAAAAAGATACATGCCACAGGGACGGACCCACGCGGCCTGGGGATGATGCAGCCCGAGGGGCGCCCCCTACAGAGCGAATCAAAGATGCAAAAGGATACACGTCGCAGGGACAGGCCCATGTGATCCAGGGATAATGCTGCCCGAGGGGCTCCCCCAACAGAATAAATTGGAAAATGTCACCTGGCACCATTGCTGAAGAGGTGTTGGAGTAGCTGAAGACGCGTGCTGAAGAAGTCGCTCCTCACGAGCTACCTGTGCCCTAAACCTCGGGAGGCTCAAGAGGCTCGCGAGGAACCGTCGCCATCTCTGCTAGGACCGCCTAGTGCTTGGCCTCCTGAGCCGCCAGGACGCTCCGCAGGTGGTGCTGGAAGGTAGCCGCCGCGTTCGGCGGGCCGAGAGGCATGCGAACGTAGCTGCATGGCGGCCCTTCACAGCGGCTGACGCGCGATGGCCAGAGGCACTCCTGGGAAGCGGCCCTATTGAGTCCTGGGATGTTGACGCAGATGCGTAGCTCGCTGGCCTCGTCAGAGGCAGCAGCTGCACCGGGGGGCGCACGACGTCGTTCGCCACGCATGGCTTGAGCTTCCTAAAGTTCCTTGATTACCTGGGTGATGAAGTTCCGGGTGCCCGGCGCCTCGCACCGTGCGCCCTCCTGGCGGAAGCGCGCGCTGAAGCACGCCTCCACGTGGTGCCCGAGCGCCTCCCTCGTGAGGTCAGCTAGGTCAGAGGCCCTCCAGAGGAGAGCCCCCGAGCCCAGTCAGAGAGGGGCACCGGGCGCGCCTCCCTATGCGAGGAGAGAGGGCGCGTCGTCGGTGAGAGTGGATCCTGACGACGGGCCACCTGCCGCCTCATCCTCCTGAGGGCCTTGGCCGAGCAACTACTTCTTCTTCTTGGGGACGGCCTCAGGAGGGTAGGGGATGCCTTCATTGTCTGGGTCCTCGACCGCCGCAGCCTGGTAGGCGCGCTTGAGAGAGCACACCGCGTCATTTTTGTCGCAGGCGACCGTGATGACGCCGCCGCTACCTGGCATCTTGAGGACGTTGTAGCTGTGGTGCGTCGCTGCCATGAACTTGGCCAGAGCCGGATACCCAAGGATGGCGTTGTATGGGAGCCAGAGGTGGGCGACATCGATGTCGATGAGCTCGGTGTGGTAGTTGTCGCGCTGGCCGAAGGTGACGGGGAGGCGGATCTGCCCCATCGGGGTGGTGGAGCCGTCGGTTACTCCTGAGAAAGGCTTGGTGGGCTGCAGCTAATCATAGGGCACTTGGAGGCGGTCGAACGTTTTGACGGAGAGAACATTGATCCCTGCTCCGCCATCGACGAGGGTCTTGGTGACGATGACGTTGCTGATGACGGGAGAGCAGAGCATCGGGAGGGCACTGGCAGTTGCCGCGCACTTGAGCTGGTCGGACGAGCTAAAGGTGATGGTGCACTTGGACCACTTGAGAGGACGCGCTGCCTCGAGCCTGGGGAGGGCCGCGTTCACCTCACGCATGAACTGCTTGAAGATGCGATGAGAAGCTGGGGCCTGAGCACCACCAAGGATGCAGGCGACAGCTTGGGGCTCCTGGAAGCCCCCAGCCCCCTCGTCCTGGTGGTCGTCGTCGTTCCTTCTTGGTGGTGGTGGCAGCGGAGGGAGGCCAGCATTGCCCTGAGGGCGATCCTCCCAAGGCTGGTCTCTCCAGGGGCCCTCGCGAGGTGGGGCCTATCGATGTCAAAACCGGCAGATCTCGGGTAGGGGGTCCCGAACTGTGCGTCTGAGGATCGAAGATAACAGGAGACAGGGGACGCGATGTTTACCCAGGTTCGGGCCCTCTTAATGGAGGTAATACCCTACTTCCTGCTTGATTGACTTTGATAAGTATAGGGGTTACAAGATTTGATCTACCTCGAGATCGTAATGGCTAAACCCTAGATGTCTAGCCTGTATGAATTCTGATAGCCTCTACGGACTAAACCCTCCGGTTTATATATACACCGGAGAGGCCTAGGGTTGTACAAAGTCAGTTTACAGAGAAAGGAAATCGTAGATCCGGACGCCAAGCTTGCCATCCACGAAAAGGAGAGTCCCATCCGGACACAGGGAAGTCCTTCTGCCTTGTATCTTCACGGCCCATCAGTCCGGCCCACGTTACATAGCCCGGACACCCGAGGACCCCTTAATCCAGGACTCCCTCAGTAGCCCTTGAACCAGTCTTCGATGACGATGAGTTCGGCACGCATACTATCTTCGGCATTGCAAGGCGGGTTCCTCCTCCGAATACTTTAAAGCAATCTTCTGAATAAAAGAATTGTATCCGGCTCTGCATGATTAGTACAACCCTTAGCCATGAAGGCAATGAGTCAGAACGAGCACGATGACTTTACTGACAACTTCTCCAGCGAAACATCATGTCTGACCCCTTAATATTTAGAACCGTTTTTTGATCTCCCGCTTCGTGTTTTGAGACGTGGCCTCTAATGACACGTCTTGTCCAAGCAAAGATCGTGCCCACTTTTTGCGGGATTCTCATCAATACAGGACAAGCGAGTTTTAAGGCTTGAGGGGGGGCGTTTGATATTCACGGCCTATATAAGTGGATAAAGATCCATCTATTTACCCCACGCCTCCTTCTTCCCTCTGCTTTCCCGTCCTCGAGCTCCAGCGCCCAAGCTTCAATCTTTCCCACCGCCACCAACCTCTCTGACCATGTTCGGATCCGGTTCACAGGGCAAGTGGATGGCCTCCTCCGTTACGAAGAAGGACGTCAAGGAGCTCCGGGAGGCGGGGTACCTGACCGCGGAAATCGCGCACAGGCTCCCCGCTAAGAAGCAGGTCATCCCTTCTCCGGAGCCCGGCGAAAGGGTGGTGTTCATCCCCCACTTCCTCCGCAGGCTAGGGTTTCCCCTTCACCCCTTTGTCCACAGCCTCATGTTTTACTACGGGCTAGATTTCCACGATCTAGCCCCGAATTCTTTCCTTCACATCTCAGCATTTATCGTCGTGTTCGGCCTCTGGCTCAAGGTCTTCAATGTGAAGCCGAAGGTGGTCGATGGGCAGCACGCGGACTGCGGTGGCACCATGGTGAGCAAGCTCCCCAACACCACATGGCCTAAAGGGGCCTTCGTGGAGACCGTAAAGGTGTGGCAGCAGGAATGGTTCTATATCACCGAACCTCACGGCAACAAGTGGGCGGCTATCCCTGAGTTCAGATCTGGGCCTCCTATGCGGCTCGCATCGTGGACCAACAAGGGTCTGGACTGGGGGTCGGCTGACGAAGTGATGCTGCTGCAGAAACACATCAAAAATATGATAAACAGGGACACCGGTCACACTGACATGATTCAGGTGATGCTCTTCCGCCGGATGGTCCCCTCTCAATGCCGGCCTCTCTGCATGTGGGAGTTTAATCTGGAGGGCCCCCGGACTCTACAGCGCTTCTTTGGCACAATGCACGAAGAGATCTGGAAGCTGCTCTTCAAGGCCCAGAAGAAGTGGCCAAAGAAGACCGAAGACATCGGGCTCGACATCGCCAATCCGGCTACTCCAGTAAGCATCTTGTTTCTGAACATAATTTCGGTTATGAATAAAAGGGGTATATTGAGTTTTGTATTCCTCATTCAGGGCCCCGCTACCTGAAGACCCAGCCAATCCGCTGCTAACAAGGATGCTGGTTCCGGCGCCGTATCAGGCACCGGAGAAGATGGCAAAAAAGAAGGGCAAGGAGACCAAGGACGGCCCCCGCCGTAAAGGTACTTCGGACATAGTGTCCGGAGAAACCGAAGTCCCCTCCTCCCACGAGGGAGACGAAGACGAGGAGGAGGAGGAAGAGGATGACCCTCCTCACAAGGGGAAGAAAAGGGCGGCTTCCATTGACCTGGAGGGAGAGGCGTCCAAGAGGGAGAAAATAATCCTCTTGGACGATTCGGATTCAGATGCCGAACAGTCCCCCAAGAGGTGCCCCAGAGAAAAGCCCCTAGCCACATCGTAAGTGCCAAAGGATACTTTACATGTATTCTGTCTTTCTCAATTGTAATATAACATATTATGTTGCGTATTTCAGTCCGACCTGCGATCTCCCCCAACAATCGTCATCCGAGGGGAACTCTCTCGCACCAGAGATGGTGGAGAGCGAGACGTCTCCTCGGGCCTCTCCGCAAACCATCGTGGATGACACCGAGGTGCTATCCCGAAGGGCCTCTCCGGGCCACGGAGAGGTGAGGAAGGCTGCCAATACGGCGCCTGAGGGGGAGGCCTCGATGGCCGAGAACATGGGGGGCATGACTCCCATGGAGACCGGCGGCGAGGGCCCTGACCAGTCCGGCCCCCGGCCGAACACTGTTCCAGAGACCCATGCGGCTCCGGAATCGAGCGAGCAACCTCCTTCCAAAGAGGGAGGAGCGCCGATGACGACCTCCACTAATCCGGAGGCGCCGAATCCGCTGCTGGAAGCACTACAGCGTGCTTCCATCGTGGAAGAGCACCGTACCCTGATGGGTGTGGTGGTTGAGAAGGTTCAGTCCGTTAAAAGCGGACTGAACAAAGCCTTCACTAGCCTGTTGACAGGCTTCAAGGTATGCGATGTAATGTCTTAAATGCTTTTTTTGTATGAAGGAATTATGCATGTATACAGACAGTAGCCCCTGAGACTCTGTTCGGTTTTGTACAAGGCCGAACAGAGGATCGAATAATAATCGCAAGAACTGACATACTCGTCAATTGTGTAAACATGCTTCCCTGTTGGCGGCGACCGCCCAGGCTGCTGAAGTTTCCGAACTCAAGCGGAAGCTGAAGCTGGCTGATGAAGATATCGTCCGTATAAATAAATGGTTCGATGAGGCGCAAGGTATGTTTGAAGGATTATGCGCGTGCCTGATATGCGAATGTCGAGTTAAGCTCATGCACCGCTATTTGTTCATAATTGTAGGCGGCGCGATCGAGGTCGAGAACCTCAAGAGTGCCCTTGCCCAAGTCAAGGAGGAGGCGAGGGCGAGCAGAGCAGCTGCCGACAAAGCGGCTGCAGATTTAAAGACCGAAGAGGTCGTCTGCCGCCAAAACGAAGAAAGGGTGGCAGAAGTGGAGCAGGAGCTGCAAGATGCCATCAAAAAATGTGAGGCTTTGGAGGAGAAGACTTCGGCCGAAGCGGCCAAACTTACCAAAGCCCTCAATGAGGTCAAAGAGGCGCGGTCTGAGTCCCGGAGTGCTCGTGAAGAGATCCGGCAGGCCGAGCAAATAGCGGCTGGTAAGCCTTTTCTTTTGCAGAGTATTTTTGGGGGTCAGCGATATGCATTGCTCACACGACTATGGAGTTCTCCAGATGCCTTTGCTGATCTGCCGAGGAGTGCCGCCGATGCCGTGCAGTTCTTCCGAGCACAAGAGGAGAACTCGACAGAGAAGCTATTTTGGTCACAGTTCTTGGCACCGGAACATCCGGTGCTGTTGAACAACCAGATGAAGCAACTGGCGGAGCTGCATAGGATGTCCGGCGTGGCCATGAAGGATGTCATAGTCCGGCTGTGGCTACCCGAACCTGTTTCGAGCAGCTACTTCGGTTTAGTAAGGCGACTCATCGAGGTGCTTCCCCGAGTTGAAGCTGTAAAGCGCTCGGTGTGCATAGAGGGCACGTGGATGGCCTTTGCCCGTGTCAAGATGCATTGGGCAAAGATGAAGGCCGTCACTGTGGCGACCGAGGGCCCACCCGAAGGCAAGGGCCACCGCAAGCCGGAGCGGTACTTTGACGACGTCCTGGAAGGCGCCCGGCTAATAGAGGGACAATGCTCAAAGGATGTAATCTTTGAGTAAATGTAATGTACTTAAGCAACCTTTGAGTTATGAGGTAGGGCCTGTATGCTTTGCTCTTTAAATTAGTTTCCTCCTGTGCGGCCGTTTATTTTTGTTTTGAAAGTTTGCCAGTCGTCGGCTTCAGCCCCCACGTATGTACTACGAGGGTGTTCGGAATAACGCCCGGTCACACTTGACCCAACGTCTTGGTCCTTAAAGGAGGTGTCGGCGTAGCGAACTAGGCAATCAGACTATGTGGCTTTATCACCTTCACTTAGCCACAGGAGTTTGACAGTGGGGCTGAATATCAGCCCCTGGTGCGTATGTGGTCATCCGAACAAGGATGCCTTGGACGCATGACTTAGGCAAAAGCCAATTCTTCGTATGACACGGAATAAATCGCAAAAGATTTGAGTGAGTCGCCGAACAGCCAACCAGCTCTCGCCGTATCATGACAGTCAGTTTTCGGCTTTCTCTACTAAGATGTTTGACCGAACGAACCAGAAACACAATCGCAGTAGTTCTCCCTTTACAACCTTAGCCGAACTAGCGGAACGTAAGGTGGTAACCACAGGAGCCGGGCAACCCAACTATTGACCAAAGACATGATTCGGAGCTGATGCATATAATGCAATGTTCGGGACGCCGAACTGTACCCTAGAGGTGTTCGGACTTCTTCTTTTTTCAAAGTATAAATGGCCGAATAAAGCCCCTGGTGTTTGGGCCGGGCCGAAGTGTAGCTGGCAATCTGTATCAGTAAGGGAATACAAATGGTAACATAAACCAATATCGAGCAAGAGCGACAAACTGTTTCCTCTATATTCTGATTAATACGTTAAGATGTTTTGTTACAGATAATGCCGTAAGCGTCAAGGCTATTTTACATGCCAAGAATTTGCACACAAGAGGAGGCTGTATACAGGGCTTAAAAAAGGATAAGGTAGTCTTGAAGATCCCATTGATGCCCTGCCGCACGTCTGCGCCGCCTTTCCTTGGTAGAAAGAATCCTTTGAAAGGCATAGTGATCGGTCATTCCTGTAAAAAGGGGCTCGAGAAGAGCTTTTGTTTGACCATAGGGTAGGTAGGTTTTAATGAACCTATGGAAAAGGAAGAGGGTTAAAGTCAAAAAGTGGGGTCAAGCCGCACTATGGACCTTATCCGCAGTATGCCTCCGCCGTTGCCCAGGGTATTTTGAGTGCGTAATTGTGCGCACGCGGTACGTATGTCGCGGTGGCGCGGGCCAGTCGGCGGAGGCAAAACTGCTAGTCCAGCTCTGGATCTATCGAGCTGTTATTCTGTAGAGTAGACCAGACTCGCTTAGCGGTGTCCGGGGTCTTGATGACCGGTAAGATGTTTGGCTTGATGAGGCCGCTCTGCACCTCGGCTGCAAGGGCCGCAGTGTGCTCCTCGGTATGAAGGGAGCGCTCCATGTTTCCATTGACTGTAATAACACCGCGTGGTCCCGGCATTTTGAACTTTAGGTAAGCGTAATGCGGGACTTCATTAAAGCGGGCGAAGGCGGTTCATCCGAGCAGTGCATGATAACCACTGCGAAAGGGGACGATGTCGAAGATTAAGTCTTCACTTCGGAAGTTGTCCGGTGAACCGAATACTACCTCCAATGTTAATGAGCCCGTACAACAAGCTTCGACGCCAGGTATCACCCCTTTAAAGGTGGTGTTAATGGGCTTTATTCTTGACGGGTCGATGCCCATTTTACGGATAGTGTCTTGATAGATCAGATTGAGACTGCTGCCGCCGTCCATAAGGACTCGAGTTAGATGGTATCCATCAATTATTGGATCGAGGACCAGGGCTTCCGAACCTCCATGACGGATACTGGTCGGGTGGTCCTTGCGATCGAAGGTGATCGGGCAAGCCGACCAAGGGTTAAATTTTGGGGCGACCGGCTCTACGGCGTAGACGTCCCGTAATGCGCATTTGCGCTCTCTTTTGGGGATATGAGTGACGTATATCATATTCACCTTTTTTACATCAGGGGGAATTTCTTGTCCCCCTGTGTTCGGCGGGCGGGGCTCATCGTCGTCCTTGCTTGGTGACCCTTTCCCCTTATGTTCGGTATTTAACTTACCGACCTGTTTGAAGACCCAACAGTTTCTGTTGGAGTGATTAGCAGGCTTGTCAGGGGTGCCATGAATCTGGCAAGGCCGATCGAGTATTTTGTCCAAATTGGATGGACCGTCTTTGTTTCCTTTGAATGGCTTCTTCCGCTGACCGGACTTAGAGGCACTGAATCCGGCATTAACCATTGTGTCTTCAGTTTCTTCATTGTTGTTTCGACGCTTATGTTTGTTGCACCGTGGCCTGCCATTGCCATCCCTGGCTTCGGGGGTGCCAGGGTCGCTGGTACTGTTGCTTCTACGAGCCAACCAGCTATCTTCTCCCGCACAGAAGCGGGTCAAGAGTGCGGTAAGAGCAGCCATAGACTTCGGTTTTTCCTGGCCGAGGTGTCGGGCTAGCCATTCGTCGCGGACGCTATGTTTAAAGGCCGCGAGGGCTTCGGCGTCTGGACAGTCGACGATTTGGTTCTTTTTAATTAAGAACCTAGTCCAGAGTTTACGGGCTGACTCTCCGGGTTGCTGGACTATATGGCTAAGGTCATCGGCATCCGGAGGCCGAACATAGGTACCTTGGAGGTTGTCTCTAAAGGCATCCTCCAGATCCTCCCAGCTACCAATGGAGTTCTCTGGGAGGCTATTTAGCCAGTGCCGTGCTGGTCCCTTTAGTTTTAAAGGGAGGTATTTGATGGCGTGGAGATCGTCACCGCGAGCCATGTGAATATGGAGAAGAAAGTCCTCAATACATACTGCGGGATCTGTTGTTCCGTCGTATGACTCAATGTTAACGGGTTTGAACCCTTCTGGGAATTGGTGCTGCATTAGCTCATCGGTAAAGCATAAAGGGTGTGCGGCACCTCTATATCGGGCAATGTCACGGCGGAGTTTGGACGACATCTACACTCGGTTTTCGGCCCGGGTGAGGTTGTGCTTGTCGTGCCAGGCTTGACGGCCGTCATCACACGTTGGGGCACGCCCCCTTGACCCGTAGATGGATCTTGCCTGACCGGCTCTATTGTCTAGGTCACGGTGTAAGTCGTACGTATAGCCCGCGGCCGTTGCCTCTGTGCCTCGACGGCAGGGTGGCGCGGGCTGGTGTTCGGCGTAAGTAGCCGCTTTGTCCCATCCACGCGGTGGTCGGTCAGGTTCGTCAGCAGGGTTGTATCTTGGTGGTATTGGCTCAAGGGCCTCGTCATCAAATTGTGGTAGTAACCTGCGCTTCAGATAGCTCTTTGTTGGGCGCTCGAGGCTGTATTCTTCGGCGGCTAGGATCTGAGTCCATCTGTCATTGAGCGTATCCTGTTCAGCTTGGAGCTGCTGCTGCTTCTTCTTTAGGCTCCTTGCAGTGGCGATTAGCCGTCGCTTAAAGCGTTCTTGCTCGAGGGGTTCCTATGGCATGATGAAATCGTCGTTGCCAAGGCTTACATCCTCCTCGGAGATCGGCAGATAATTACTGTCTTCCGAATCATCGTTCCCGACCGGCTCGTCGGGGTTGACTTGTCCCTCCTCTCGTTCATCCTGTTCGGATACAGGTTCGGCGGGGTCTTCGGGATCTTCGGCATCGTCCAGAGTGTTGTTGTCTCCGGTGCCGGTGTTGCTTTCCTTTCCGCAGCGTGATTTTGAGCGGCACCGCTGACATCGATGTTTTGGTGGTGCCTCGACGGGCTTATCCTCACTCGGATCCTTCTCGTCGTCATCTTCTTTGGGTGTATCTACCATATACATGTCGTATGTGGAAGTGGCCGTCCAACACCCGGTGAAGGGCGGGTCTTGGCCTGGTTTGTCTCCGGCATCATCTTCCATGTCGTCAATGTCTTCGGAGGCGTAGTCGAGCATGTCGGTTAAGTCTTCGACAGTGGCTACCAAGTGGGTGGTGGGTGGGAAGCAAAATTCCCTGTGTTCAGCCCCTAGTTCGGGCTGGGACTGGTTCGAAAGAGATACTTCCGTAATGGGGAGGGATCGCATTAAGTCCAAGGCCTCGCTTAAAAGCGAAGGCCGGACTGGGGTCTGAGGGCCTGCGAGGCTGGGCATGGCAGATTCTACCAGGCCGTGCTCACTAGGCGCAGACTTCGTGAGTTCAGAATTACCATCTAGAGGTGAGTCCGGCTCCCCGATGACGAGGAGAGTTCTGCTTGGCGCCGAAGACATGGTTGCCTCTCGGTCTTCGGAGAAGAGCTCTGTGGCATGAGAAAGTCTGATGGGCTCTGAATTCCCATCCTCGGACGAAGTGTCCTGCTCGGGATCTATAGCCGGAGCAGGACTGATGGTTGAATTTTGAGTGGAGCCTGATGACGGGTCCAGCGGGTTTCCTTCTTGGAGGTATGGAGCGGCGGTCGAAGCCGCAAACCCTTTGAAGATCAAGTCTCCTCGGACATCGGCGACGTAACTCAGGCTTCCAAATTTGATCTGATGACCAGGGGCGTAGCTGTCGATCTATTCGAGGTGGCCAACCGAATTGGCACGCAGAGCGAAGCCGCCGAATATGAAGAGTTGGCCCGGGGGAAAGTTTCCCCAGAAACAGCATCATTGTTGATGATCAAACGAGCCATCGAACCTTCTGTTGACGGCACAGTGGAACTCTCAATGAAAGCACCAATGTCGGTGTCAAAATCGGCAGATCTCGGGTAGGGGGTCCCGAACTATGCGTCTGAGGATCGAAGGTAACAGGAGACAGGGGACGCGATGTTTACCCAGGTTTGGGCCCTCTTAATGGAGGTAATACCCTACTTCCTGCTTGATTGACTTTGATAAGTATAGGGGTTACAAGAGTTGATCTACCTCGAGATCGTAATGGCTAAACCCTAGATGTCTAGCCTAGATGAATTCTGATAGCCTCTACAGACTAAACCCTCCGGTTTATATATACACCGGAGAGGCCTAGGGTTGTACAAAGTCGGTTTACAGAGAAAGGAAATCATAGATCCGGACGCCAAGCTTGCCATCCACGAAAAGGAGAGTCCCATCCGGACACGGGGAAGGCCTTCTGCCTTGTATCTTCACGGCCCATCAGTCCGGACCACGTTACATAGCCCGGACACCCGAGGACCCCTTAATCCAGGGCTCCCTCAGGGCCTACCAGTGATCCTCGCGAGGCTGGTCACGCCACTCCTGGCAGGGGCCGCAATTGTCCCAGCGTCCTCCGCCTCGGCCTCCTCCACGGCCGTACCCTTGGTCGCCGCGCTCGGGGCGGTGGCCAAAGCGTCCGTCGCGGAGGGCGCTTAGCTCATGGCAGTCGCTGGTGTTGTGACTGTGCACGTTGTGGAGGATGCAGAACGGGCGACCGTTCTTGGACAACTCAGGGTGGTCGCAGCCGCGCTTCATCTCGGGCTCGGCCGCGAGCACAGTCGGGCCCTTGCACTTCACGTCCTTGGCCTTGGCTTTCTTGTCTTCTGGATCGGCGTCTTGGAGCTCCAGGAGGGAGAGGCAACCTTCCTCGGCCCTCGTGCACTTGTTCGTCATGTTGAACATCTCCAGCGCCGTGCACAGGTCCTTGTTGATGGCGAGCTCCTCCTTCATCCTGACGTCGCGAACACCGTCGCTGAACGCCGAGATGATTGCTTCGTCTATTACCTTGGGGATCTTGAGGCGCACGCCGTTGAAGTGCTGGATGTACTTCTGTAGCGTCTCCCCTGGCTGCTGCTTGATGCGGCGTAGGTCACCTGCGGCTGGTGGGCGATCACGGGTACCTTGGAAGTTGGCGATGAAGCGCTCCTTCATCTTGTCCCAAGAGGAGACAGACCCAACAGGAAGATTGAGGAGCCACGAGCGCGCGCCGTCCTTGAGGGCCATGGGGAACCAGTTTGCCATGACCTTGTCGTCACCGTTGGCCGCCTCGATGCTCAGCTCGTAGAGCTGCAGGAACTCAGCGGGGTCCGGAGGTGCCGTCGTAGCGTGGAGGCAGGTCCGGCTTGAACTTCCTGGGCCAGACAACGCGACACAGCTCCGGGGCGAACGCACGGCTGCCTACCGAGGCCACGGGAGCCCGCCGCAGAGGTGGTGGTGCTCGCGCGCCACCGCCTGTGGTGGGGCGCGGTCTTGACGCTATGGAGCTGGGAGCGCACGCGCCTCTCCTTGGGGCCGCTGCACCTCCTGGCAGCTCTCCTCGCCGCGGGGCGGCGCCCCGCGCTGCGGACCGTGCCGAGGAGCTTCACGTCTTGGCACAGTGACGACGTCTTGTCTGGGAGGTGGAGGAGGTGCACCGTGGGCTACGTCGCTCGCGGGAGGCTACGGGGGAGGCAGTGAACGGGACGGTGCAGGGGCCTCCCCAGCGGCGTTGACGAGCTCGGCGATGCGATCCAGCCAGTCTTCGTAGTAGTCGTCGACCGGGCGGTAGCGCAGGAGCTCGCGCGCCGCGAGCAGTGCGGCCTACGCGTTCGCCGGGTCATGACGAGCATGGGAAGAAGAGCCAGCCGGAGCCAGCGACGGGGTGGCCGTGCGTCCATCACGCCGCGCAACGACGAAGCTTGCTGCTCATTCCCCGCCGGGCCGTTGGCGGCAGGTGACCGGGAACGACGGGGAGGCCCGCCGACGGGCGCCGTCTGGGCGATGCGAGCAGCGAGGGCGGCCCGACGCTCGGCACGGGCGCGATGGGCGTCAGCCATGGGAGCTGTCGAGTGGTGGCGGGTCGATCGACGAAAGAGAGGCTCCGACGCACCCCTACCTGGCGCGCCAAAAGTCAGATTCCGGGCTCCGCAGACCCTAGTGAGGTTCAAACACTGGGGTGCGTGCGAAGAACTCGTCTCCCTCACCGATCGATCCGCAGGGCTCACGAACTAACTAGATGAACTCAAGCAAACAAGGGACACAGGGATTTATCCTGGTTCGGGCCACCTTGCGGTGTAATACCCTACTCCAGCTTTGTGGTGGATTGCCTCGTGGGGCTGAGGATGAAATAGTATAATGGTTGAATGGCCTCAGGAGATGAGGTGTTCTGGTGCTCGATGAGCTGGTGAGGTGGTCAGGGTGGAATGGATCCCCCCACTATGGTGGTGGCTAGGTCCTATTTATAGTGGCCTTGGTCCTCTTCCCAAATGTAGGCGGGAAGGGATCCCACAATGGCCAAATTTGAAGGGGAACAACTAGTACAAGTTATCCTGACAAAAGTAGTCTTCGCCTGCAAAGGCCTCTGGCGGTGACACTGCGGTGGGCTCCGCGATGACCTCCGTCCTATCGTCCTGGCGGTCTTAGTCTCGTTGCACCGATATGGAAACCTTTGCTTGATTCCTCGGGACTCCACGCCTATGCTTGCCTCCTTAGCACCGAAGAGGAAACTGGTACACTGCGCCCGCTGGCGCCTGCCTGGCCTTGGTCGTCATGGCTCACGTCATGTGAACCTCTCAAGATGCTGCTTGCATAGATATCTCCGCTCCTCGGGAGCCAGCCTGGTGAGGCCGCCCCACGAGGAGGTCTTGACATCGTCCGCCTCGCGAGGCTTGGCCCCTCGCGAGGGTCTTGAGTTGTTGATGTAGTTGCTAGGCCGTACCAGGCCGTTGGTGGAGCCACGCCGTGGGCCGCAGGCAGGCAAGTCTGGGTACCCCCGTATCCAGAACGCCGATAGTCTCTACCTCCATGGCCGACTCTAGAAGGGCTAAGGGTTTTCTCCCAGGTTCTAGTGCCTTGGATGACCCCTCTGTCCTTTTTAAGCTCATAAATAATGATGCTATGGAAGGACTTACCGGAGTGGTTAAAGAAGATTTCAATTTTGATGAAGATGATCCCAGAATTTTTCGTTATTTTCTTGATGAATCTTTGAAAGATGCTTGGGATAGGCTGTTGAGGATTCGAGCTAGCTATGTGCCCCAATATCATTTTGAGATATATTTAAAAAGCTTTTATATTGGTCTACCTCCTTCTTTTAAACAAGTTTTGGATTCTATATTTGAAAATGGTTTTCTTGGAGGGGATGCTATAGACACTTATGAGAAGATGAAAACCATATTTGGGCACCCCAAGAAAAAGGGTGTTGAATCAACTGCTATTATGTGTTTCTATCAAAATGAAATAATCAAATAGATGAAGGCTAGTTTAGATGCAAACTTTCATAATGTGCTTAATCTTTCTTCTACTATTAATGACCATGTGCTTTCACAAAATAGAAATATAAATGCCATGGATAAGAAACTTTTTCTTTGCTTCCCAAAAGGGGGAGATGATAATACTTAGATCTATTCGTGTTTTATGCCTAGCTAAGGGCGTTAAACAATAGCGCTTGTTGGGAGGCAACCCAATTTTATTTTTGTGTTTTTTATTTTTGCTACTGTTATTGAATAAATACACATTATTACCTCTGTAGTAATTGTGGTTTTGTGTTTTAATTAGTGTTTGTGCCAAGTAAGACCTTTAGGATAGCTTACGGTGATAGTTGTTTTGATCCTGCTGAGAAACAGAAACTTTTGCACCCAGGAAAATATTTTTTGTAATTCACAGAAGCGTGCTTTTGATCTGATTTTTTGTGCACTGGATTGGTACATAAATTTCCCAGGTTGTCCTAATTTTCAGAATTTTTAGAGTTACATAAGTATTCAAAGTATTCAGATTGCTACAGATTGTTCTGTTTTTGACAGATTTTGTTTTCTATGTGTTGTTTGCTTATTTTGATGAATCTATGGCTCGTATCGGGGGGTATGAACCATGGAAAAGTTGGAATCCAGTAGATATTACACCTATATAAATAAATAATGAGTTCACAACAGTACCAAAAGTGGTGATTTATTTTCTTATACTAACGGAGCTTATGAGATTTTCTGTTGAGTTTTGTGTTGTGAAGTTTCAAGTTTTGGGTAAAGATTTGATGGACTATGGAATAAGGAGTGGCAAGAGCCTAAGCTTGGGGATGACCAAGGCACCCCAAGGTAATATTCAAGGACAACCAAGAGCCTAAGCTTGGGGATGCCCCGGAAGGCATCCCCTCTTTCGTCTTCATCTATCGGTAACTTTACTTGAGGCTATATTTTTATTCACCACATGATATGTGTTTTGCTTGGAGCGTCTTGTATGATTTGAGTCTTTGCTTTTTATTTTGCCACAATCATCCTTGTTGTACACACATTTTGAGAGAGACACGCATGAATCGTGATTTATTAGAATACTCTATGTGCTTCACTTATATCTTTTGAGCTAAAATTTTTTGCTCTGGTGCTTCACTTATAGCTTTTTAGAGCACGGAAGTGGTTTTATTTTATAGAAATTGATGAACTATCATGCTTCACTTATATTACTTTGAGAGTCTTTAAAACAGCATGATAATTTGCTTTGGTTATAAAAGTAGTCCTAATATGATAGGCATCCAAGATGGATATAATAAAAACTTTCATATAAAGTGCATTGAATACTATGAGAAGTTTGATTCCTTATGATTGTTTTGAGATATGAAGATAGTGATATTAGAGTCATGCTAGTGAGTAGTTGTGAATTTGAGAAATACTTGTGTTAAGGTTTGTGAGTCCCGTAGCATGCACGTATGGTGAACCATTATGTAACGAAGTTGGAGCATGAGATATTTTTTGATTGTCTTCCTTATGAGTGGCGGTCGGGATCGCGCGATGGTTAACTCCTACCAACCCTTCCCCTAGGAGCATGTGTCTAGTACTTGGTTTTGATAGCTTCTAGATTTTTGCAATAAGTATGTGAGTTCTTTATGACTAATGTTGAGTCCATGGATTATACACACTCTCACCCTTCCACCATTGCTAGCCTCTCTAGTACCGCGCAACTTTCGCCGGTACCATACACCCAATACCTTCCTCAAATCAGTCACCAAATACCTTCCTCAAAACAGCCACCATACCTACCTATTATGGCATTTCCATAGCCATTCTGAGATATATTGCCATGCAACTTTCCACCATTCCGTTCATCATGACACGCATCATCATTGTCATATTGCTTTGCATGATCATATAGTTGACATAGTATTTGTGGCAAAGCCACCGTTCATCATTTTTTATACATGTCACTCTTGATTCATTGCACATCCCGATACACCGCCGGAGGCATTCATATAGTCATACTTGTTCTATTGTCGAGTTGTAATTTTTGAGTTGTAAGTAAATAGAAGTATGATGATCTTCCTTATTAGAGCATTGTCCCATGTGAGGAACTAAAAGAAATAAAAGAAAGAAAGAAAAAGAGAGAAATAAAGAAAAAAAAGGAAAAGAAAAAAAGAGAAAAAAATAAAAAAATGAGAGAAAAAGGGAGAAGGGGCAATGTTACTATCCTTTTCTATAGTTGTGCTTCAAAGTAGCACCATGATTTTCATGATAGAGAGTCTCCTATGTTGTCACTTTCATATACTAGTGGGAATTTTTCATTATAGAACTTGTTTTGTATATTCCAACGATGGGCTTCCTCAAAGTGCCCTAGGTCTTCATGAGCAAGCAAGTTGGATGCACACCCACTTAGTTTTCTTGTGAGCTTTCATAAACTTATAGCTCTAGTGCATCCGTTGCATGACAATCCCTACTCACTCACATTGATATCTATTGATGGGCATCTCCATAGCCCGTTAATACGCCTAGTTGATGTGAGACTATCTCCTTCTTTTTGTCTTCTCCACAACCACCTTCTATTCCACCCATAGTGCTATGTCCATGGCTCACGCTCATGTATTGCATGAAAGTTGAAAAAGTTTGAGAATACTAAAGTATGAAACAATTGCTTGGCTAAAACCAGGGTTGTGCATGATTTGAATATTTTGTGTGATGAAGATGGAGCATAGCCAGACTATATGATTTTGTAGGGATAAGCTTTCTTTGGCCATGTTATTTTGGGAAGACATAATTATCTTGTTAGTATGCTTGAAGTATTATTGTTTTTATGTCAATATTAAACTTTTGTTTTGAATCATACGGATCTGAACATTCAAGCCACAATAAAGAAAATTACATGCATAAATATGTTAGGTAGCATTCCACATCAAAAATTCTGTTTTTATCATTTACCTACTCGAGGACGAGCAGGAATTAAGCTTGGGGATGCTTGATACGTCTCCAACGTATCTATAATTTTTTATTGTTCCATGCTATTATATTATCTGTTTTGGATGTTTTATATGCATTAATATGCTATTTTATATTATTTTTGGGACTAACCTATTAACCTAGAGCCCAGTGCCAGTTTCTGTTTTTTCCTTGTTTTAGAGTTTCGGAGAAAAGGAATATCAAACGGAGTCCAAACGGAATGAAACTTTCGCGATGATTTTTCTTGGACCAGAAGACATCCAGAGGACTTGGAGTACACATCAGGAAAGCCATGAGGCGGCCACAAGGACGGAGGGCGTGCCCAGGGGGTAGGGCGCGCCCCCCACCCTTGTGGGCCCCTCATGACTCCACCGACCTATTTCTTCCGCCTATATATTCTCAAATACCCCAAAACCAATCAGGAGAGCCACGAAAACACTTTTCCACCGCTGCAACCTTCTGTACCCGTGAGATCCCATCTAGGGGCCTTTTCCGGTGTCCTGCCGGAGGGGGATTCGATCACGGAGGGCTTCTGCATCAACACCATTGCCTCTCCGATGAAGCGTGAGTAGTTTACCACGGACCTACGGGTCCATAGCTAGTAGCTAGATGGCTTCTTCTCTCTCTTTGATTCTCAATACCATGTTCTCCTCTATGTTCTTGGAGATCTATTCGATGTACTACTTTTTGCATTGTGTTTGCCGAGATCTGATGAATTGTGGATTTATGATCATCTTATCTATGAATATTATTTGAATCTCGTCTGAATTCTTATATGCATGATTTGATATCTTTGCAAGTCTCTTCGAACTATCAATTTAGTTTTGCCAACTAGATTGGTTTTTCTTGCAATGGGAGAAGTGCTTAGCTTTGGGTTCAATCTTGCGGCACTGGTACGCGTCGGTGCTATACAAACAGTTTTTAACCCCTTTCCATGACGGCGTCTGGGACCGTCGCCAAGTGAGTGTGTGCGATAGGGTGTCCTTCCCACACGACCCAGAGACCGTCGGGGATATGGAGCAGTGATCCAGAGGCCTTCCAAAATGTAATTGTGTGTGATGCAGCACACACTAAATTCTTTCGCACGTGTGGTATCGGTGATTAAGCGTTTCTAATGACGCAGTGAAACCATACGGTTTATTGTAACGAACCGTTTGGGAAACAGTATGTAAGGCACATGGGCCAACATATGAACTGTGTGCGATTTGTGCCCCATCGCACATGAGTTTTCTGCGTAACCCGTCTGCCATGCTAGACTCCATCGCACACGTTTGCCAACAATTACCGTCTGCGATAATGTTCTATCACAAATGGTTCAGGAGCCCCTTCACACACATACAAGTGCTGCAGACCGTTTGTGATTTGTTGGGTATCACCGACGGTTGCCGCAAGAGTGACATGTGCTTTTCGTTTGGGATCCCACACGTTTCCTGAAAAAATTACGACTGGGATTGTATTTTGCATTGGACACGGTTTACTCCCAGTTCTCGTGTGCGATAACGCGATATCACAAAGGGTTCCGGAGACCCTACACACACGTAGTAGCGCTGCAAATCGTTTGTGATCTGCTGTGTATCACCGACGGTTCCGCTACGATTGACGTATGCTTTCCGATGTGGATCGCACACACTCATTTAGTTGAACCGTGTGCGGAGCAATTGCCAGGTTAAAGCAAAAATATCCCATTTTGAATCGGCACGCAAAAAGCAAATTCGCCACAATATTCAATTGAACAAATAGTGTCCAAAGGAAGAACATTCATCAGATTTTGCAACAATTGCAATTGAACATATGGTAGCTAAATTCCAATGATTTGTCCACACATATATGCATTACATAATTAATCATAGTGTACGAAATACGAAGACCTCATCAGATGGAAAACAATGGATCCATGCATTATATGTTTAGTGGCTAACTCTTACTCAATGTTTCAGGAGAACGCATGCTGAAATCTTCATTATCACCAGTGGGATTGATGTAGTGATCCAGGAAGAAGTCGATGATAAATCTCCGAACCATCAGCAATTCACCAGCTGGGAGCGGTTCAGGGGTCCTCGGTTTTAAGATGAGCTGCAGTATTTTTTAAGATCAGAATGTGCCATATGAGTGGAGTAGAAGATATTAATTAAGATAGACTTACTGGTACTAATTCGCGAGGATCGTCACAACTATCAGCAGATTTGCAGATGGAGATCATGTGTCTGCAAACATAGTATCCACAAAGGTATGTCCCTGCTTCTTGCTGAGGACAATGAAATTTTTTGTACAAAATTAGTCATGTATTTGTCCTGTTAGGAACAACCTAACCGGTGTTAGATGTATTATTTTTTCTTTGGACAAAATAGAAAGAGGTTTATTTAGAAGCTTGAACATTTGACTAGCGTAAGTAAAGGTATTTGCAGACTGTTGTATAAATTTTCCGAAAATAATGGATTTCGGTGTGTTACCGGAGAAACGATCTCGTGCTGCAGAGGTAGTTCCCTCTTGAACAGGTTCCCTGGTTTAGTTTTCCGCAATGCGAGCACACTGCAAATGATGATGAATTTTGACAACATCAATTATTGAACCAGATATGAATGCAAATTAATTTCAACATCATAGAATTCAATACCTATCCAAGAATTGTTGAACATGCGTCAGATCCTGAGCGTTTGTTGACTCTCTTAGAGAATCGATGTAGTAAACTGGGTTCTTGTTTGGAACAATGAATACCAATATCCAGTGATTGCTACATATTAAGAAAGCCATGAACTTACGAATGATGTCAAAATCTGAAAGACAATCAATGTATGCGTGGTTGTTTACTTGACTTACCGTTCATGATATGGCCAGAGAAATGATTCTGCGTGGGACGTGTTTTCGAAGATACGGACGACCGTGTTAATGGCCCAGTCCCGTCAGTCCTTACCATCTAATGCTGTGCCATTTGCTAATGCAGGATCTATGAAATACACACTCTCCCTTTTTCTTCTTTGCGCGTTCAATCCCCTGAGAGGAATAAAATGCAGTTAGTTGTTTATCATTTACAGCCTTGTATGGAGAAGTTGATCAGAGTTTGTTAAGTACTTACAAAATCAGGCATCTAACAAGAGTGGCATCGAGCACGTTGAAGTTGAAGAAGAGATGTAAGTCCTCGAAACTCACATTGATGGAACCAGCATCATGTCGGAAATGATCTCTATTGTAGTGGACTAGCAAAGCATGATGACCTGCTGACATTTGATCCATGCAATATTCATGTAACTCGCGGCAACTGGATCTGCACTCATCAAAGTATTCACCAACAAGAAATGGCTGGCCATGGACGTAATTGCGTGCTTCAAGTACGTCTGCTTTACTTTTAGCAAGCAACAATTCTACTTCTTCATCATCCATGGCGTCAGAAATAATATTACTCCCCGATTCGAACAAGCTGCTGTTAATTTGGTTCTGGGCGATGAGTGCTTTAAGTAAGAGGCAATCGTTCTCTTTCCTCTTCACTCTCCCGCTGCGCTTCCTCGTGGTCGCGGGTGTAGCCTTTTTGGCCACTTCCTTCTTGGTACTTGAAGCATTTCTGGCAGAACGTCTGGTTGGCTGCAAGGTAGACTGCCGAGCAGACGGTGAAGCTTGGACGGACTGCTTAGCAGATGGTTTATCTATGCCGGACCGCTGAGCTGGCGGTGCTGCTATGACGGACTGCTGGGCTGTAGGAGCAGAGGCATCGGACTGCTGACCATGCGTTGAAGCTATGTCGGGTTTCTGCGCAGGTGGTGCCAACTTGTCGGTGTGCTAAGGAGGCCATGCCAACGCGTTGGTTTGCTGAGCAGGAAGTGCTGACGCATTGGTATGCTGATCACGTGCCTGCGGACCGACGGACTGATGAGCAGTCGGTTCTGGACCTACAGACTGCTTAGCAGGCGGTTCCAAAGCATCAGATTGCTTAGCAGTCTGTTCCACCAGGTTGGTCTGCTGAGCATGTGCTGCAGCTGGGTCTCCCCCCGCTGCTTCAGCGGCCGGCATCTGAACTAGTGGTGCGTCATCAGCAGTTGTAGGCCTTGCCACTGGCTGCTTTGGGGCGGAGGATGACATGGCCTGTACGCCACAAAGTCGGGCCGGCTGATCACAGGTTGATGCATCAGCCCGCGAGAGCTGCTGTGGCAAGGAGAGCGTCACCGGTTGAGGGGCAACAGTGGTTGCTCTTGGCGGGGCTTCAGGAATCTCATCGATGAACTCTATTTCCTTTCGTGGCCACTGGATGTGATGTAACAGTGTTTCTCCCAAGGTCCTTTGCTCATCGAAGTCTCCTAGGACATTCTTCAGGGCAAATTCATTGAATCCAGGCTTTACTTCAGTCACGTAGCACTTCACACAGCCCGGCTTCAATGGCACATTGTCCAAGAAGAGGCCATCTTCCAAGAAGGGTGGGCAAACCCAGGTTGTTGCACATTTTAATGTACCTTCATAATGTGTAAGCACGCCCTTCAGTCTGTCTTTCATTCCAGATAGATCAGATATAGCATCATCACGAGCAGCTGCAGTCTCAGTGTCGCTGGGGTCAGCTGATGCACAGCTACTCTTGTGCAGTGTTGTCGCGCAATAAGCAGCATCCTCCATGCCCGCCTCCCCTCCCATCTGTTGGCTATCTGTCAATGTTAGAGTCTTCTGCATCATCATTGACTCCTCAACATCCTTTTGAACAGCCGGATAAATCTCCTTCTTCAACCTTTCATACAATGCATTCTGCTTCATTTCACTCCTCGCTTTTTTCATGCTGAGCCTCTCTTCTTTGCTGAGTGTGAAAGCCCTCTTGTGTGGGACATTAACACCTATACCCCTTGCACGGCCAGGGGGCTCTTTTGTGTCCAGAGCAATGGACAGAATGTCACATAGCCCTGAGTTCCTGTAGAACCTTCCAGGGATCTTGGAAGCCTCTAACATCACTTCATACAGTTTGGTGTCACATGCGTTTTCAAAGTAATAAGTTCCGTCATCACGCCTCTTTGCACGTGCCTGCAAGTAGTCTCTGGCGCGTTCTCCCCTGATTTCACTAAAGGCCGGATTCCCACCCGCCGCTACTGCTTCTTTGTCCTCCTATTCCCATATCAGTTTCATGCCGTAGTATCCTGCCACACCCATACGGTGGGGGTGTATGTTCTTCTTCTGAAGTTCCGATTGCTTGAAACTCTTCTCAGCAAACTCTATAGTTGCCCTGACCCTTTTGAATTCTGCCCAATCTGCCTTTGTAATTTGGGGGTATGCGGGGATTGGGTCCTTGCCTTCACTCAAGTACTTCTTGTACAGCACGTGCTTCCAGTTTCTCCAAGCATCCCTAGCCTTCTTCAGTGCAGCGTGTTCCACCTGCATTCTCCACTGCTCTGGAACATTGAAGTGATCCATGATCTCTCGGACTATCCTTCGCCGTGTTTCTGTGTCAGCCTTCCGAAACCCCGGCAGATTAATGTTGAGCCTTGCCCTGCCAACAAATCCACACACACTCCTGAACCTCATGCGTGCTTTATCTGGTTTAGTTGGAGCCCAGGACTTTAAATCAATCTCGGTTACTTCATATACACCTTTAGGCTGGTGTGTGGGCTTCCTTGGAGCGTTCCTCCGTGTCCTGACCGGAAGGGTAATTGCTGCAGCTCTATCCCGTTCAAGACTACTTGATCCCTCACAATCTGTTGAAGACCTAGGGTTGTCTAAATCAGATGAAGATACATGGCCTGAATGAGTGTTGTCGCTGCTACTCGGCATCTACAGAGAACACAAGCGAAACTCAGGAAAGGAGGATAAGCATAAAACTAACAACTTGGTATCAAGCTTTCTAAACATGCCATGCAATAATTTAGAAAATGTACGGCTAATTTGTTAAGTTTGTGTGACTCGGGCGCCCGCGATCTGTAAATAGGCAGTAACTTATTAGAACAAATACAGCTTATATGTAGTAAGAAAGGTAGATAATGAACATATATACGTTCTCCGTTATTTTATAGCCAATTTGGGAACATACGGAACGAAATTGGAAGAGGGATTGCGAGGAAATATGCCTCACCGCGATGGAGAGCAGTAACTAACAAGCTTCTTAATGCAAACCCGGCCGGGCCACAGGAGAGGCGAGGGTTACTGCATCGATATGCTCGAGGGTGGCTGGCGAGCAAATGAAGACGGTGAGGCGTGGGCCGCCGCGTGTTGGGAACGGCAGTGGAGGTAGGCTTGACGCCGAAGAGCGGGCACACGACGGCGCCGGAGAGGGTTCTGCTGTGGATCTGGGGGAGGGGGGAGCTAGCGAAGGAGATTGGGTGGACTAGTTGAGTGAAACGCGGGCGGATGGTGGGGGGTGTTGGGGACTCCGGGTGTTGGCGGCCTAGGTGAAAAGGGTGAAAAATATTCCCGGTCGCCGCGCGCGCGGAAAGGCCTATGCAAACGGTTGCCTCTAAGCGCTCGTGTGCACAAACAGAATAATTTTGTTTGAAATGAAGACGTACTAATTTTGAAATGAAGACGTGAGTTCATCGTTTCGCCACTAAATTTTTCCCACGTAAACCAATCACAATTTTACCACGGGTTTGATTTGCTGGCGCATTTCAGGTCTCGTGTGCTATATGTAAGACATTTTTTGGCATTTACCGTGCATGTTGGCATATAAATCAATTCCTAGCCGGACTGTATTTCCTGTCGAAAGGGATGAGGATTGCCGTTCGATCTGGGAGCATCCAACGGTGCAGACGTACGATCTGTGGGTTTTGGGTTCTGGCCAATCAGAACGCACGACTCAGATCGCGCGCGTAGCAAGGGGGGGCATCGGCCACGGTTTGGTAGGCACATGGCTTTCGTGTGTGAACCGTGTGCTATTTGAAAACATTTTTTTTAGGGGCTATTTGAAAACATGTACATGTGTTGTCAAAAGGAATGAGGATCGCCGTTCGATCAAGGAGAATCCAACGGTGCAGACGTACGATCCGTGGGGTTTGGGTTCTGGCCAATCAGAACGCACGACTCAGATCGCGCGCGTGGCAGAGGGGTGGGGGGTGCATCGGCCACGGTTTAGTGGACACATGGCTTTCGTGAGTGAACCGTGTGCTCTTTGAAAACATTTACATTACCTAACATCATATTTTTGTTCGAATGAAAACATGAGTTCATCGTTTCGCCTCCAATTTTTTTCCACGGTAAGAAATCATGAGTATAGTGGAGAGTGTCATATACTAGTATCATGAATATATAGTATATATGATACTAGTGTATGATACTACCTTTAATTAATTATAGCGCATAGTATAATACATAGAGTATAGTATCATATATAGATCATATTTATTGCCATGCATGACTCAAATTAGCATTGCATTTAACATGATACGGTATCTACCTATATGTTACTCTAACCCTCTTTATATATATTTAATTCTTTGCCACATCAGCATACTTGCTATTTCCGAGTGCATGACATCGTTGGCTATGATACCACCACTATGGCCAGCCTTATATAGTGGGGAGTATCATATACTATATATATAGAATCATGCATATGATACTAGTGTATGATACTACATACGTACCTTCATAGTGCATATATAGTATCATAGAGTAGTACTAGCTCCCTCTGTAAACTAATATAAGAGCGTTTAGATTACTAAAATAGTGACCTAAACGCTCTTATATTAGTTTACGGAGGGAGTATATATCATAGATGACCGTATTTATGGCCATGCATGACACAAAGTAGTATAGCATTTATTATATATATATGTTACGGTATCTACCTATGTTACTGCTTCTTTGCCACATCATCATATTTTCTATTCCCGAGTGCATGATACCGGCTATGATACCCCCACTATGGCCACCCGAATAAGGTTGGTCGTAATATGGGAGTATCAAGCGGTATGATGCATGCCAACTAGACTTTTTGGATGATGTGGCACACAGTTAAATGATGAAAGAGAGGGTGTGGTATCATATCATGATACCGTATCATATTAAATGTTGTACTACTTTGTGTCATGCATGGCAATTAATAAGGAACCTAAGATACTAACTTATGATACTATGCATGCGCGTATTACGGAGGTATTGCCGATCATATACTAGTATCATGCATATATACTCCCTCCTTTCCGGTTTATAGGCTTATCTCAAAATTTTAGTTTTTCCATTTTATAAGGCTCAATTTGGTTGTTCCCCATCACATGTCTAGATTCCAAGGTGCATTAAATCATTGCATGCAAGTATTAAGAGAAAGTTGACCAATGCATGTACTTTATATATGCATGCATGTATTGCAATTAATACATTGGAAAACATAATTTTTTGAGGAAAACAAAAGCATTAATTGGGTGTTTTTGCAAACTACAAAAAGTATTCCACCACTCACCATCTACCTTGGTTGGTGAGATTTTTGAATTGAGCCCTATAAGGCTGGTTGTAATGGGGAGTATCATATACTAGTATCATGCATATGATAGTGTAGGATACTACTTCCGTAATGCATAGTATCATAAGTTAGCATCTTAGGTTGCCTTACTAATTGTCATGCATCACACAAAGTAGTAGTACAACATTTAATATGATACCACATCCTCTCTTTCCTCATTTAATTGTGTGCCACATCATCCAGAAAGTCTAGTTGGCATGCATGATACCGCTTATGATAATACCATTACAACCAGCCTAAATCGGAAAGGAGGGAGTATGAGACTAGCCACAATGGAGAGTAACATACACATATCCCTAGACTATATATGTTACTACCTTCATAGTGGGTAGTAACATAAGTGTAGTGTCATGCAAAGCTTCATTTATTAGGTTATAGACTCATATTACATTGGGACATGTGATGTTATAGTAACTAGCTAAGTTACTGAAACTATCTCTCTCCTCATTAACTTATTGCCACATAAGCAAGTTTGCTGAGTTGGAGTTGATGTTACTGCTGAAGTTACTCCCACTGTGGCTAGTCTGATACTAGCTAGTCGTCTATGATATACTAGCTACCTAACTAAGAGCATGGTTAATAATACAGCCAAGGGTCGGCTATAAGAAGTTGCCATGTCATATACAGCCAACCTCTTAGCGGGCATGTACAATAATAAGTTTTATATACGTACTAGTTTATCAATAGTTGGCCCACCTTACATCCTCACAAAGTGTCTTCGGTCTCGTGTTGCAGCTGGTTCTACTAACCAAGAGCCCGCTTCTCTTCTCTTTCCTCCAACTAATAAGCACATATATATTATTCTATTCCTTATAGCCTGCTTAGACTACCCACAGTGGGAGTAACATAGGTAGTAACATCACACGTATCTAGATAAAATAGATGATGTGGCAAGCAATAAATGAAGAAAGAGAGGAAAGTGGTAACATAGCTAGTTAGACTGGCCACAATGGGTAGTAACATAGACTAGTAACATGCACATGTTACTAGTCTATGTTACTACCTCTATAGTGGGGAGTAACATATGTGTGGTAACACGCAACACTTCATTTATTAGGCTATAGACTCATTTTGCCTTGATATGTGTGATGTTACTCATACTACTAGTAACTAGCTATGTTACCACTTTCCTCCATTTCTTCATTTATTGCTTGCCACATCATCTATTTTATCTAGATATGTGTGATGTTACTACCTAAGTTACTCCCACTGTGGGTAGTATTACTAGTAGTATGAGTAACATCACACATCTCAAGCCAAGATGAGTCTATAGTCCAATAAATGAAGTGTTGCATGTTACTACACATATGTTACTCCCCACTATAGAGGTAGTAACATAGACTAGTAACATTCTATGTTACTACCCATTGTGGCTAGTCTTATGTCACTCTATTGTGTACTTGCTCTAATGCATAGTTCATAGAGTAGCTAGTATCATATGTAGTACTTTATTTATATTGTCATGCATGACACATAGTAGCATAGCATTTATTATGATACGGTTTCATGATATGATACTTAACCCTCTCTTTCTTCATTTAATTAATTCTATGACAGCTCATCAAAATTGCCTAGTTGGCATGCATGATACTAGCTATGATACCCCCTTACTATCAGCCTAGCAAAGGTGTACAGATCATTTGTGCGTCGCTTTGTGAGTTTTCATCCGTTTGTTCGAGAAGCGGGGAGAAGTTTCAAACATTTCGGCAGCGAGGTGCGGCCACTGGCGTAGGCCTAGTTGGTATTTTCATTACAGGAAATTCAGATGGAGTTCGGACATCATCAAAATCGATGTGTGCCTGTGGCGTGCTCTCACGGCCCCGTGGAAAAAAATTGGTAAAGTTTGGCACAAGTTTTGATGACCGCTCCTTCCAACCGGAGCATCTCACATGAAGGATCATGGTTTTCCAAAAGGAGACGTGTCAATTCAAACTCCTGTGGCCGGTGACTTCATCGTTTGGCCTCATAAAAATTTCCACGGTACGCAATCACCATTATACCACGGGTTTGATTTTCTGGTGCATTTCAGGTATCGTTAGCTATATTTAAGAGATTTTTTGAGATTAACGTGCATTTTGTGCATAAAAATAAAATTACAACTGGAACTGCATGTGCTGTCGAAAGGGGTGAGGATCGCCGTTCGATCTGGGAGCATCCAACGGTGTAGATGTACGATCCGTGGGGTTTGGGTTCTGGCCAATCAGAAAGCATGACTCAGATCGTGGGCAGGGTGGCGGGGTTTGGTCGGCACACGGCTTTCATCAACGAACCATGTGCTATTCGCAAACTAGATTGCATATTTTTGTTCACACATACTGTAGTGAGATCAATTGAGTGTGCTACCTCTATGATATAATAATAATAATAATAACAAAAAATAGTTCATATTCATTGCCTGAGCTGACAGCATATCAAGGTCAACATATTAACGGTTCTTACATCAACAGAAAACGGGGCATAACTCACAAATTCAGTACACGCGACAGTTCTAAATTAAACGAATTAAGTTGCAGGGTAGGCATAAAGACTAGTCTTACGGCTTAATTCCCATGTACATGGGGGAACTGGGATCATTAAGTTGACCCCGAATGAACTTGGGGTTTTTGATGATTTTACGCTGCTCTGTTACATGGGCGCGTGATCCCTTGGCTGGCAACTCATCAAATTCATCGTACTCGTCCTCATCGGCAACATCGTCGACACCCAGTACCCTTCTCTTCCCATGCATCACTAAATGGTCGTTCTTATGCAAGGGGTCTTCCACAAAAAAAATTTGGGTAGCATCGCTGGCAAGAATGAATGGGTCGGCGTGATATGCCATCGTTGTCCTGTTAACACAGGTCTTCCTGTACTCATCAATCCTTACCTGACCAAGAGGGATCCATGCGCACCTGAATAATGCCACCTTAACTTTCACATAGTCAAGCTCCCAAATCTCTTTGATGGTTCCATAGTATACCCTTTTATCAGCTTCATTTACAGTCATGCATTCTATTCGAACAGAGCTGTTCTGATACGAGGTCTTCTTATCACGTTCCTCAGTGTAGAATGTGTATCCATTTATGTCATATGCTTGGTACGTCAACACCGTAGGTGATGGCTTTTGTGCCAACCACGTAGCAATGTCATCGATGGATCCTTGTGCCAAACAATTCTTCAGCCATTCGGCGTAGTTCTTAGTGTGCTCCTTCATCTCCACATCTGATGAAGGCACCATTGGTAAGAAGCTTTGGCGTATCTCCGCCAAGTGTTCTTCGGCATAAGCGATGAGAACTGGGCTGTTAAGCAGTACCGTCAAATGGGCTTTCTCTGCCAATTCTCCGGGTGCAGCCATTTGCGTGCCAGCAAGGACCGGCTTACCTTTTAGCCTTCCCTCCTGGCGAGAGAGGGACAAACCTATAGGTCTTTGTTTCATGTATTCGGTGCAAAACTCAACCACCTCCTCCGCGGTATAACCTTGTAGGATGCTTGCCTCTGGATGGTTTCGGTTCCGACAAAAGCGCTTTAGTATTCCCATGAACCGCTCGAAGGGATACATGTTGCGAAGAAACACAGGACCACAATACTTTATCTCGTCGACAAGGTGCACAGTGAGATGGACCATGACATCAAAAAATGACGGTGGGAAAAACATCTCTAGGTTGGACAATATTCTTGCAATATCATCTTGCATATGATCCAACTCTTCAGGATTTACAACTTTCTGCCATAGTTGGTTGAAGAAATCATAGAGGTCAATGAGTGTGTTTCTTATATCTTTGTCCATCAGATTCCTGATGGCCACCGGGAGGATTTGTGTCAACATTACGTGGCAATCATGTGACTTCATGTGTCCCAACTTCATTTTACCTGAGCTCACATCCATGAGACTTCTGATGTTTGCGCAGTAGGAAGAGGGTGTCTTAACTGACAACAAATAGGTGAAGAACTATGTTGCTTCTTTTGTACTGAAATTGTAACTCTGGCGAGCTTTGATGAATTTGTCATCATCTTCTGCTTCACTCTTGCGTTGTGATTGATCAGCAAGCATATTGAGCCGTGAACCATCACGATCCTTTCTTTTACCTTTAATCTTGAGTAGAGTACCAAGGATGCTTTCACATACGTTCTTCTCTACGTGCATGACATCGATGCAGTGATGTACACGTAGAATCTCCCAGTAAGGTAATTTCCAGAACACCAATTTCTTCTTAAACACTTGATCCTTGGGTGTTTGTTTCACCGTCAAAGGGTGGTTCTTGCCAAGCACAACATTAATTTTTTTAGCCATGTTGTGGACCACCTCCCCGTCATAGGGTCTTGGGCCCGCACCTGCCTCTGCCGTACCATCAAATTCAGCTTTCATCTTTCGGTATGGGTGATTTTTCCGTAAGAACCTATGATGACGCAAATACACTGTTTTGTGTGAGTTGGGAAGTCTTCTGCTAGCTGTCCTATCCATGCATGTGACATACCCTACATCTCCCTTTATTTTCTGCCCTGATGTGTTGCCTAATGCCGGCATGTCTTGAATGGTGTGCACCAGCATCGCATGTAGATCGAAAATCTCCTTTCTGTAAGCATCATAACATTTTACAGCAGGCGCATCTATCCACACTGTCAGTAGTTCTTCTACCAGTAGCTGAAAGTAAATGTCGATGTCATTTCCAGGTTGCTTCAGGCCTTGGATAATCATTGACATCATAATGTATTTTTTCTTCATACACAACCAAGGAGCTAGGTTATATATGCACAGAAGCACCGGCCATGTGCTGTGATTGGTGCTCATATCGCCAAAAGGATTCATCCCGTCAGTACACTCCCCGAGCCTTATACTTCTAGGATCCTTGGCAAAATTTTCAAACTTTTTGTCGATTAATTCCCACTGAGCCCCATCTTTCGGGTGCCTCATAAACCTATCCGCAATTCGCTCATCATGATGCCACCGTAACCTCTTTGCCTCTCTAGGGTTTGCAAACAAACGCCTCAACCTTGGAATTAAAGGCAAGTACCAAACAACCTTGAATGGGATTCCTGTCTTGATCTCGTCGTCCAATTTGTACTTGTCCTTTGCTCTCCTGCGCTTGTATCGTGCATGCTTGCATGTGGGACATGCACGCAAATCTTTCTACTCACCACGGTACAATATACAATCATTCACACAAGCGTGTATCTTCTGTACTTCAAGTTCCAATGGGCAAACAATTTTCTTCGCTTCATTCGTGCTTCTGGAAAGCACATTATCTTCCGGAAGAATTTCTTTGAAAAGACCTAACATCTCTGTGAAGCCCTTGTTTGATAGACCGTTTGCTGCTTTAAATATGAGAAGCGCTAGGGTGGCACTCAACCTGGAATATTTCTTTTTGCAACCTGGATACAATTCTTTCTTGGAGTCCGCATCAATGGTTGGCAGATCCTTGTACCCAATCATATCCTTTTCTGGGCCCTCGAAATCTGCAATCATAGCAGCAAAATCTGGCATATCAAGATCGTCGTCATCTGCGTCGACATCTTGGTTTTCCAGTGGGCATTTCGGCTTTCCGGTGTTCCATTGGTAGCTTGACGCCTCTGCCCCGATGTTAGATTCAACATCCATGTGACACTGATCGGGGTTTGGCATCTCGCTGCCCTGGGTATCTTCATCCATGACCTCCTCTTCACCGTGTCTGGTCCAACATGTATATCCATACATGAATCCCCTAGAGACTAAGTACATCTGGACATCTGCAACTTCATGTGACTCTGTATTGGCACAATTAGTACATGGACACAGGATGTAATCCGCATCACCAACTCTCCTCTTTGTACTTTCAGCCAAATTCATGAACTCTGTCACGCCACTGATAAAATCTACGGTTTTCCGATTCTTCATCCATCGAGATCGTTCCATCTGCAGCACACGAATGGTAATTAAAAACAAAACAACAACATTAATACACGGATTAACTGCTGCCCAAAGATGCGTGCATAAATCACAAGGTTTTATTTTAATAATTACTGAGGGCGCTCCATGTTGTTATCCAGACGTGCAATGACAAAAATTAATGGCCAGTCAATTTACACGCAGAGTACTAGTACAACACTACACTTAGGAATTGAATACCTTAATTAAACCACTCACGAAAAGAATACCTTAATTAATTAGCCGTGCGGCGACCTCCACCCAGCAGACAGACAAGTGTGATGCGGCGGCACGCCGAGACAGCAGGGTCGAGGAGCAAAGCTTAGTGCAGCTGCCGCCTGAAGTTCGACCTCCACTATCCCGCCATCGACCGCGATGGATGTGCTCGAATCACGCCGCCGCCGACCTCGATGGTTGAGCTCCTCCTATCTCCCGCCACAGACCAAGGATTGACCTCCTATGACGCCGCCACCTCCCACCGACCGAGGATTAACCTCTTCTCCGGTAGCCGCCGCCTAGGCCGCCGCCGCCATCTCTATATGCAGAGCGGCTATTTTTTTTACGGATATCCGCAAAGCGGCTGTTTACATGGTATCTCACCGTAACTCAATTATATGGACAGGGTAGTACATCACATACGGTTATGTAACGGCAACCGTGTCTAACCTGCATTGTCTTCTCACACGGTTTGGTGCGGAAATCGTGTGTGACGTTGTAATACCTAACACAAACGACATGTATAAACAGTGTGCCGTATACAACATATATATAGTGCCATTAGTAGTTCCCGACCGTTAGGTTACCTCCACAGTTTCCCCATTTCCCCCAAATCCCTACATAGCCTCCAAATTCCCTCGCGTGGCGCTGACATTGGGGGAATGTGGACAAGTGGTGCTGATGGTTTCGGTGCGGCTGCTCCTGCTCGTATTGCCGCCACGACGGCGGTCGCCGCCGAGCACTTGCCTAAGGTCATCAGAAGGCAAGTGTACTACGGATCCGAATCGTCCTGTCAGGTTCCAATCTATCCCGATCTTTTTTAGCATGTCCAAAGTATAGCTCCTTGCTGAATCCGTCCTGAATGACCCCCCCACCCCACCCCACCCCCAGGAAAGCGATCTGCCGCCGGATCCGGAGCTTGACTCCAGACTCCCGCAAGACGAGTTTGACTCTAAGTTTTGTGCCACCGAGAAGTACCAAAAGCTGAGTTGTGTGCACGGGCACACTCCCGCTCGACGTGTATGCACGGAGGGATTCGACATTGGCAGGCGGTTTCTCAGTTGCCCCTTAGAGGTTAGTGCTAATTAAGTTCATCATTTTACTTCAGTTAATGCCACCGCTCATCCAGAATACTATTTAACATTGGCAGGGATATGAGGCTTGTGCCTTTGTTAACTGGCTGGATGAAGAATGGCATGGCAGGGCTCGGAGTGTTATCACCAAGCTCGCAGAAGATAACGTAAAGCTGAAGAAGAAACTGGCTGATCTGGAATGTACAATCAGTACGATGAAGCAAGAAAGAATCAATCACAGGCAACAGATGAAAGCAAGAGACAAGAAGGAACTATCATGTGTAGTTGTGGTTGTCGCATTAGCCATGTTCTATGCTCTGTTTGCAATGATGATTAGGGGTTTTGTTTGACAGTATTGCTAAAGCACATCTAGATGTGCTCTAAGTAATGCACATCTAGGTCCTATGCCATTGATGTTACGCGAAGATTCGTGCAGATATTTTTCTTTGTCTTTTTTCTTTTCCTTTCTAGTTTGATTATTACTAGCTTTATCAATAAGAAGAGCTCAATGTATTGCTTGCCAGCTGTCCTACTCCATTCGTACCGGTACCGGTGCATAATCCCAGAACTCGTTCCTTGTTTTTGTCCTGAAAAAGGAAACCAGCCAAATAGCCAATAGGAGTCCTGCGCAACCCTAGGAATTTGGAGCGACTGGGTACAAATAATTGCGGTTGATTATATCAGCGGTTAGATAATACGTCAACCCCCGCTTCAATTGGCAGTTCCTCTTCTCTGTATACCCCGCTTAAGTGTCCACCATCTTCATCGTCCCCGGCAGGCCGTTCTACACACTGGCTCACACTCTGTAGCCATGTCGAGCGACAGCAAGGACGATAGTTTGGCCAGCAGTCTGGCGCCCGATGATAGGTCAACATCGGAATCATCCCGCTCGTCTTCCATGAGTTCGGCGTTGAACCCAGACCTCGATTATATCCGATTCATGGAAGGGACGCCGCCTCTGGAGTCGTCAGACGACAACTAGACGGACAAGGAGCCTTCGGAGGACGAAGAAGAGGACGACGATGATGAGGAGGAGGAATGGTCGAACGAGGAGGACGACGATGACGACAGCAATGACGATGATGACAGCGGCGGCGATGAAAAGCCAACGGTCAGCGGCAAGAAGCGTCCTCGCCAAGACGATGTCGCAGGGCCATCCAACAAGAACAACAAGAAGAAGGACTAAATTAAGCAGACTATATATATCTCTGTTTATCCTGTCAATCTCATCGCAGACGGTTAGTAATATGTATTCGACAGAGATCTTCTACATTATCGCCAACAGGTTGGTTTGTTGAACTGTGTGCCCTGACGAGCACACAATTCACAAAAAAAGACCGTATGGGCTGTCTATAATGATCGCACGCAATTCTAATTACCGACCTATTTGTCGGGTATCACACACATATTGTTACGCCGAATCGTTTGTGTTCACCTCACTCATCGCAAACGGTTCATCGGAGTGAACTGTATGCCGTATATCGCACACACCTTGATCTGGCTGCCCGTTTCTGTTGTTCTGTCTCATCGCAAACAGTTCGTACAGATCAACCGTATGCCCCTCATCGCACACGCAACTAAAATCTGAACCGTGTTTGATGTATCATTCATCGCAAACGTTTTGCATCTTTTTTACGGTTTTTTTACATCACCGTTTACGATTAATGAATCGCACACAGTTTCGTCAAAGGGTCTCTGATAGTAGTGTCGCGTTAGCAGCATCCTGCAGTAGTGCGGTGTCCTTTCCCAGTGACAGTAGGGGCAGCAAGGCACGTATTGTATTGTTGCCATCGAGGATAAAAAGATGGGGTTTACATCATATTGCTTGAGTTTATTTCTCTATGTCATTCATCTTACTTAATGCATTACTCTGTTCTTCATGAACTTAATACTCTAGATGCAGGCAGGAGTCGGTCAATGTGTGGAGTAATAGTAGTAGATACAGGCAGGAGTCGGTCTACTTGACATGGACGTGATGCCTATATTCATGATCATTGCCTTAGATATCGTCATAACTTTGCGCTTTTCTATCAATTGCTCGGCAGTAATTTGTTCACCCACCATAATATTTTCTATCTTGGGAGAAGCCTCTAGTGAAACCTATGGCCCCCGGGTCTACTTTCCATCATATAAGTTTCCGATCTACAATTTTAGTTTCCTATTTACTTCCTTTGCAATCTTTTACTTTATGTTCCATAAACCAAAAATACCAAAAATATTACTTTAATGTTTATCCATCTCTATCAGATCTCACTTTGCAAATAACCGTGAAGGGATTGACAAGCCCTTTATCGCGTTGGGTGCAAGTTGGTGTTTGTTTGTGCAGGTGTTCGGTGACTTGCGCGTTGTCTCCTACTGGATTGATACCTTGGTTCTCAAAACTGAGGGAAATACTTACTCTACTTTGCTGCATCACCCTTTCCTCTTCAAGGGAAAAACCAATGCAAGCTCAAGAAGTAGCATCGACACAAGAGCAACAGAGTCAACACCAGCTCGAGATGAACCACCTTGTTCCTGAGACACAGCCGCAGTCGGCACTCGGGGCGTTCTGCTCGACATCACTCTCCGAGCGAAGCTGCGGGAGACAGTCGGGGTCCTACCCTCCCCTCCTGTATCCTTGTGAGGCTCGTCTTCGTTGTCGTTTGCAACATGGATGATGTTCGTTGGCTCTGCAGTCACTCGACAACAAAAAATTAATCGATCATTTAATCGACCAGCAGGCCAGAGCAGAGTGAAAACCGGTCATACCTTGCCGGGAAGTGGCCGTGCCCGTAGTATCCATTTCCGTATGATCCTCATCAACTTGCATAGGTGACGTTGCCGAAGTAGCAGCTCTAGCACCCAATTCTCACTCGATCAGCTAAAGTATGAAGGTCTACAACGGTATGAAAGAAAGAAGTAACACTCACGTTGAAGCAATGGGTACGTTGACCTTTATTTTGGGCAGAGCCTTCCGAGGCTTCGGTGGGGCGACCTTAAGCTATTTCACGGTCTTCTCAGACGGATCTGGCTTCACTGTCCGAGTGCGCTTCGGGTTCCTGACACTCGATGCCACGGCCTTGCCCCGGCAAGCAGTCGGATCCTGGTTCAACTTGGATCGACGCTCGGTGCGCGCTTCGGCCGAGGGAGAAGACTCGGCTTCCTCACTTTCTTCTGTGTCATCACTGCTGGTATCACTGTCTTCGGCATAACTACCGTCAGCACTCCCACCTTCAACAAGTTGGTCTCCGTTCGGCACAGGCGAAAGCATCCTCGTAGACTCCTGCGAGGTACAAAAATCAGAGTCAGTCGGCTTATCAATCCAGTCGGATGTTGTAAACAAAAGGGAAAACACTCGACAAAATGCATCTCACCTCCCCTGGAGGATGCTCGGCGTCAAAGGGCAGGACCCCTCCTGGATCCACGAGGATTGTCGCAAGCCCCGGTGATACTGCTGAGCCATTGCTTCACCGTCTCGTCCTGGACGTCCTCTGGATGAGTCCGAGTGGAATCATCCGGGCCTGAATACTGCCACACGGGATGGTTTCGCACCTGTAGGGGCTGGATCCGTCGACTGAGGAACACCTCTAACAGATCCAAGCCCGTCACTCCGCCTCGGATCAACTCTACTACAGCTTCTACTAGGACCCCACTTCAGCTTTCTCTTCCTTGGTCACGGTCAGCGAGTGAGGGGCATTAATCCTTGCAGACGTGAAAGGGGAAAGTCCAGTCGACGAACCCAGAGACGGAACATCATTGCAATAAAACCAGGTCGACTGCCAACCTCTAACAGACTCGGGAAAAGTCATCATGGGGAACGCACTCCTACCTCTCATCTGGATACCTAGACCCCGCACAACTGGGTCACGCGCGTCTTAGCGTCACTCGGATTAGCTTTCTTGACTGACTGAGAACGACACATGAAGATATGCTTGAACAACCCCCAGCGGGGATGACAGCCCAAAAAGTTTTCGCACATGGAAACGAAGGCAGCAAGATATGATATGGCATTCGGGGGAAGGTGGTGGAGTTGAGCACCGAAGAAATTCAGAGGGGGTAGGGAGAAACCTCTCTCCACATGGGTGACGAGTAGAACCCGCTCTCCGGGGCGCGGCGCAGGCTCGACCTCCCCATCCCCCGGCAACCTCTAGGACCCCAGGGCCAACAGGCCATCGGCGACGAGCCCGTCCAGGTCCTCCCCCGTGGCCGTCGACGGCAGCCAGTCGACTGGGATCCAGCCTGGCTGTGGCGCGACCCAAGAACTCAACGCTTTCTTCGCCTTGGTCACCTTCTTGGCGCGCTCCAGCTTTGCCATCTTGTACTTCGCCATCTCTAAGGTGGTCGCCGGAATCGAGCGGAGCAGCACAGTGGAGGCGGAAGGGATGGAGAATCAAGTGAAAGGGGGAAGAAAGAGGAGGCGCACTGTTCCACCCCTCGGCCGCGTCGCCTCTTATATCGACGCGCCTGGGTCACGGGCCCCTGGGCCCGTGAGATCTCAGTGCATCCCACTAATGGAGGTTGCGCAGTACGTGGCGATAAAGTGGGAGCAAAAATCGAGGAGTCTCACCCCACTTGCCCCGCTTACCGCGTCATTGCCTATCCGTGCGCTTCTCCAAAATTTCGAATCCCGCGAAATCCGTAACCAAGCAGAGCAACCGATTGCGTCGAATATCTCCTTGTTCATTCGGGTCTGACCCGATGCTCGACGACCCGTCGTTCATTTCACTTGGTCGCACAACGAGCCAGAATCGATCGGGGCGATGGCAAGGAGTTGAAGCAGCGCCAATATCTGCAGGACTCGAAGGCACCTCCGAGGCATCGAGTCCAATCAGATCCCATTCCAATCCTTTTTTCACTCGAACCCCGATCCATTCGGGGGCTAATGGCGAGGACATGTATCTGGGGTAGGGTCCTAGGCCTGACCTACGTACCCTACCCAAGGACACTACATACAAGAATCCAAGGCCTACAAAACCGAGAAGGAGTCACCGACTGGAGCGCCTGCGACCTACAAATCACTCGGGCGAAAGATCCACTCGGAAGCCTCATCATCACTCGACTGACTCTATCCACTTGGAGTACCAAGAGTCACTCGGTAACAGAAGACCTAGAGTCACCCTGTGAAAGGACACGCGGTGCCCCCATGTGTGGTTTTGGTAATTGATGACATTCTCTATGGACTAATGGTTGCATTGAGTTATATTTGAAGGATTTGTCCATAGGCATTTCTTGAAGTCCATGTGTTGGGTTCAAGGAGTTTATGACTTGACCAAGGTGCTATTAAGGAATTATCCAAAGATTGGTCATGTGAGTGTTGAGCTTATTGCAAGCATGTCTTGAAGAAGAAGGTTGTGTGATCATTCATGTTTACCTTCAAGACATCATCCAAATGAAGAGAGTTGGAAAGATTCAAGGTTGATCAAGCCTAAGTCAAGAGTGAATCAAGTTGATCAACTCACAAAGCATAGAAGTTGTACCGAGAGGGATCAAGTGATCCCATGGTATGGTAAGCATTGTCCATTGCGCTTTCTGTACTAACCCATGGTCTATGTGAGAGTTCTATGTGGGGTTAGGTACATGTCCATGGGCTTGCGTTAAGAGGAAGATATCACTCAACCCATGGAGAGGATGACATCAAGTGGTGATCGTCATCAAGATTGTCGTGTGCAAGATCAAGTGGAGCATCACAAAGAGATCAAATGCTTGAAGCTTGCCGTCCATTGTGGTGTCAATGGACTTGTGAAGATGTGCCGAAGAGTGGCTCAGCCATAGTGGAGTATGGGGGAGCAATCATCTAGTCTTCATCGACCCAACGCAATCAAGAAAGGTGGTCCATCTTGAGGAGGACAAGATCGTCATCATCTAGCTCAAGTGGATCATGCGCAAGGCAAAGGTTTGCCCTTGATAGGTTTTCTATTTTTCCGGTCCCATGGTGGTAGTTGGGAGACCGGGTTATAGGATTGATTGCCGTACTATCAAGGGGGCTCTCGTTGAGTAGCTTAATCGTATCGTTCGTAGAGAGCTCAAACCGTTGCATCCTTGCATCATATTTCTTGGTTCTTGTTTGGTTCTCTTTGTGAGTCTTAGAGCTTATGGTCATCTTGATGACAAGCTCGAGTTCATCGAAAACGGAGTTCAATTGCATCTTCTATGATGTTTTCGATGTTGGAGGTTATGCCGGTTCTTCTCTGTTGGAGGTTTCACTCCTCTATATGTTAGGCATACCTCCCCTGCCTCTTCTTACTATAACCAGTCGCTGTTGGATGCTTCTCGTCGTCATCTATCCAACATGCTTGAGTTTGCTCAATTCGGAGCTCATTTGTAGAACCATGGCAGTTCTGGTTTTCCTTGGAGTATATCTATTTTCGTGGAAGTGGCACTTGGGAGGAGTCAGCGGCAGCACCGCCGGGCCTGAGCGGCAGTACCGCTGATAGCCTCAAGCGGTAGTATCGCTGTTCTCAGCGGTAGTACCGCTCATGGCCATCAGCGGTAGTACTACTCCTGTTCTGCGCTGGTACCGCCTCGATTCGAGGGCGTCGCCTCTCGTGTCGGGTTGGGCGGTAGTAGGAGCGGCAGTAGGCGCGGTAGTACCGCTCTACCTCCGCTACTAGTACCGCTCGGGGGCCTCCTCCTCCTTGCCCCTTCTTTCTAGCCTCTGTGCAAAGCTCCAGCGGTACTACCGCTGGGCCTAGCGGTAGTACCGCTGCCTAGTGCGGTAGTACCGCTCCTTCGAGCGGTAGTACCGCTCTCTGCGGGCTGAGATGTGGGATAACGGTTGGATTTTTTCCCCACCTATAAAAGGGGGTCTTCTTCCCCATTGAGCCTTATCCTTTGAGCTCGTGTTCTTCCCCCATTGTTGACCTTCTTCGAGCTTGCTATCTCTCAATCCCTCCATGGATTCTTGCTAGTTTTGGGGGGAAAGGAGAGAGGAGATCTAGATCCACATTTCCACCAATCACTTTCTCCTCTATGTGAGGGGAACCCATTGGATCTAGATCTTGGAGTTCTTGGTGTTCTCCTTCTTGTTCTTCCTCCCATTTTCCTCCCTAGCATTAGTTGCTTTGGTGGGATTTGGGAGAGAAGGACTTGGGCACTCCGTGTGCCCTTGCCATTGCATTTGGTGCATCGGTTTGGGTTCTCCACGGTGATACGTGGAAGTTACAAGTTGAGAAGCTTATTACTCTTGGGTGCTTGGTACCCTTGAGCTTGTTCCTCTTGGGTGCTTGGGCTCCCTAGACGGTTGGTGGTGTTCAGAGCTCAATCATTGTGGTGTAAAGCTCCAGGCAAGCGTCGGGGTCTCCAATTAGGTTGTGGAGATCGCCCCGAGCAATTTGACAGGTACCGATGACCGCCCCCAAGGGTTGCCAAAGTGTACGGGTTCAGTGACCGCCCCCAAGGGTTGCCATTTGTACGGGTTCGGTGACTGCCCTCAAGGGTCCCTTAGTGGAAGCACGACATCTTGCATTGTGCGAGGGCGTGAGGAGATTACGGTGGCCCTAGTGGCTTCTTGGGGAGCATTGTGCCTCCAGACCGCTCCAAACGTAGATTAGCATCCGCAAGGGTGTGAACTTCGGGATACATCGTCGTCTCCGCGTACCTCGGTTATCTCTTACCCGAGCCCTTTACTTATGCACTTTACTTTGTGATAGCCATATTGTTTCTTGTCATATATCTTGCTATCACATAGTTGTTTATCATGATTAGCATAAGTTGTTGGTGCATATAGGTGAGCCTAGTTGTTTTAGGTTTTGTGCTTGACAAATTAACCGCTAGGTTTATTCCGCATTTGTTCAAGCCTAAACCGTAATTATTTTAAAGCGCCTATTCGCCCCCCCCCCCCTCTAGGCGACATCCTCGATCTTTCAATTGGTATCAGAGCCTCGTCTCTCTTTATTAGGCTTTACCACCTAGAGAGTAAAGATGTCGACTAGGGGATTAGGATTCTCTGACACTCTTAGTTTCGATGGCACAAATTTTGATGTTTGGGTAATTCGCATGCTTAATCTCTTTAGGGTCATGGACCCAAATTTAGAGCGAATTGTAGATATGGGTTTTTCTCCTCCAAAGGATCCTCAACGATTATCTTTAGAGGATGTGAAAAACTCTTATCTCAATGCTCAAGCTTCTAATGTGCTCTTTGATGCTTTGAGCAATGTAGTTATATTTCAACTCATGCCATTTCGGGATGCTCATGAGTTGTGGACAAAGCTTCAAGATAAATATGGTGTGTCCAAGATTTGTGGGGATGATTGTTCTCCCTCCACCTCCGGCCGTGTTGCCTTCTCACCTTCTTCTACTTCACCTACATGTGGATTACCACAAGGTAATGCTAGGGTGAGTAGTGTTGGTCATTGCAATGATGATAGTGTGCTTGTTCTTGGTGATCCTTCATCACTATCTTATTACAATGGTCCTTCTTTGGACTTTAACACTTCGAGCACCTTACATGTTTCACATGTTTGTGTTGATAGTCCTTGCATATCATGTAGAAATTGCTTGCTCAAATCTTATGATGATATGCTTGCTATGTCTTGTTGCCATGATAAAAATGTATCTATTTCCTCGAGTTGTTGTGCTAACAATGTAGAGGAAACTCAACACTCCATGGAACAAGATGTGGTCTTAAATGGTGCTTCAAGGGATCCTACATCATCATCTATTGCTTTATGCCTTATGGCTAAGGCTTCAAAGGTATCTCCTCCTTTGAATCCCAATATGTCTCTTGATGATGATGTTAATGCTAATGATGATGAGGATAATGATGAAGAGTATGATAATGTTGCTTCTTTAAAAATTAAGGGGGAAATTATTTTTAAAGCTCTTCATAAGGATAAAATTGCTCGTTCCAACTTCATGGAAACCATGTCTACTGCCATTGAGGGCAAGAAATACATTGAGGAGTTGGAATCTCATCTCGAGGAGCATGAGGGCACCATTGAGAAAATGGAAGCTCATGAGCGTGATTACGCTAATGAGATTGCGGATCTCTCTCAAGCTCTTGAACTTGAACAAACCACCAAGGAATCTCTTGAGGAGACTTTTGCTCTAGAATTATCTAGAGTGAAGGAATCTCATGATAGAGCTCTTGAGGTGGCCAATGATTTTGAAATTAAAAATGCTAAGCTTGAAGTTGCTCATGCTAGACTCCTTGAGGATTCTGAGCACCTCGAAAATGGCTCAAGGGTCATCAAGGGTGAGCTCATCAAACTCACCGAGTCTCATGCTCAACTTGAAGCTTCTTATTTAAAAGAGCTTGCCAAGTTGTCCTCTCCTATTGTTGTTAACGATGATGCTTGTGCTACTAACTCCATTACTTGTGAAGCATCCATTTTGAAGGAGATTGTTGAGCTACGGGCTCAACTTGAGTTGCTATCTAGCAATTATGGGAAATTGGAAGAAACCCATGAAAAGCTCTCAAGCTCTCATTGTGATCTTCTAGTATCCCATAATGTGCTAAAGATAGCTCATGAGGCCATGATTGCTAAGGTAACATCTAGTGAGCCTCATGTGGATACTAGCACTACTTTTAGTCAAAATGCTATATTGCCTTGTGCTAGTCCTCGTAATTCATCCATGCATAACATTGGTACATCTTGTGATGACTTGCTTTCCTTGCCTTGTTGCTCTAACGATGAAGCTTATACTTCCTCTAGTACTTGTGTTGAGACTAACCATGTAGAGGAAATCAAAGAGCTCAAGGCCCAAGTCACTTCTTTGAAGAAAGACTTGGAAAAGTGTCATGAAGAGAAGGCCACACTCAACAATATCTTGAGTGTGCAAAAATCCCCCAATGACAAAGGTGGACTTGGATTCAACTCCAATAAGAAGAAGAAGTCCAAGAGCAACAAGAAGAAGGGCCAAAAACAAGTCAAGAATTCGGCCAAGATCATTTGCTTCAAGTGCAAAATTGAAGGGCATCATGTTAGATCTTGCCCTTTGAGGAAGAAGTCCATTAGTGACAAGCAACAAGGGAAGCGACCACAAGTTCATTCTCATGCTCAACCTCAAGTTGAAGAAAGGCCACTTCCCAAGAAGACTCAAGTTAATGCTTCTCTTGTTGAGAAATCAAGTGAGAAGAAAATGAAGAGTAGACGTTCCTACTTATGTCGTGAGAAAGGTCACGTCGCTTCTTCATGCACTAGTGGTAACTTATCCAACCCAATTATTATTGATAGTATCTATTCTCTTGGGAAGGATAAGGTTGGCAATGTGTTTGCCAAGTTTGTTGGTACTCAAAGTGGTGTCAAGAAAAGAACCATTTGGGTTGCCAAGCCTATTGTGACTAACCTCTTAGGACCCAACTTGGTTGGGGACCAACAAGCTCAAACTTGATCAATAGGTGTTGTTGGAGGTCATTGGAGACTTGGCTACATTATGAAGAATTAAGGGGACTTCATCATTCACATTGTCTCAAGCCAAGTCAATTGGGTTATCAAGTTTCTTTTCTATATCCAATGTGCCTCCTTCCGGTAACTTGTACTTAAATTGATTACATTGAAAGTTACTTGCCCCTTTGCATGTTTTGGTTTTGTTCCTTGCATGTGTTTGTATATGTTGTGCCTCCAATTTGTTTATCTTGAGTAATCAAGTATGTGTGTGTTGGTTTGCACATCATGTACATTTGTGTAGTGCATTGAGCCTTTGCGCATCTTGTTTGTACCTTAGTTGGCTCTTGTGAGAGATTAATGGAAAATCCCATTTTGGGGAAGTGATGTGCTTTGTGCACCATAATCCTATAAATGTGTGTACATGAGGAATACCATCTAGTATTGATATTGCAAGATTATCTAGTCGCTATGTGGTATGTCTTCTCATGAGAAATTCAAATTCTAAATAATCCATTAATTATCTCTTGTTTGATCATTTTAGTTGCCTCTTGTTTATCTTTAATTGGTATCACATTATGGGGGAGTACTATGCTATGTGTATATTACTAGCCATAGAAAATGTGCACATTTGAGATATTGTCACCTAGAGTTGATATTGTAAATTATCTTGTTCCTAGGTGGCATGTTAGCTCTACAAGTTGCAATTTGCTTGTGTTTGGTGTGAAGATGATGTTGGATATCCTTGCTATCTACCAACGGGAATTATTTCCAAATACTTCTTGTCTTTTGACAATTGGTACTCTCTTATGTGTGGTAGAAATTATTGATCATCTTTACATTGGCCTTTGCTTTTACTTGCCTTATCTCTTGCCAAGGAATGTATCAACTCCCTTTGTCTTCCATACCACTTGTGGATCTTGTTAATTTCTTGATCTTGTCTAGTGTTTTCTAGATATAGTGAAAGTGGTGATCCCACCGTGTGCATTTTGTATTCAAATGCAAATTCTCTATAATGCACTAGTCTTGGGGGAGCTATCATATTTTCTATAAAACACACATCTTGTGATCCTTATCAAGTGTGTATTGGTGGAAGGCAAGCCGTTTTCCTTTTGGTACTTTGTGCCATCATGAAACTTTGTAGAGAGCTTGGTTTGTTTGGAACCATCCTCTCTTTTGGGAGTTTGATATGTTTTTTTAGTGCGTATCAATGGATATCTCATTCCTTGATGTATCTGTTATGGATACCCTCCAAGCGATGATTTATTCATTTGGTATCTTTTCTTCACTTGGTATTTCTTTGTCAATTGGTATCGGTTCTTGAAAGTCTTGAGCATGCATATTAACTTCTTGTAGTTTCTTTGGCACGCTTTCTTTCTTTGACCCAATATATAGGGGAAACTCCACCAAGTCTCAAATTGGATGAGATGTGCATGAAATTCATTTTCATATCTATATGCACATATTTATGTGGAGTTTGTCCTATGTATTATTGGTTCTCTAACTCTTTGGTCCCAATGAGTTTGGGTACCATTTTGTTTGTGTTGTTGGTCTAGGAACAATTGGAGATGCATTGGATGCTCGGCTCACTCACAAGGAAGGTGGTGTCACCATGTGCTTATTGGAGTCAAGCTAGGATGATCAATGAACTACTATCTACCTTCGATTGGTATCTCTACATCCTTCCAATGCTATCTCGGTAACAAGTATCTATTCATGCATACTTTTCTTGCATTCAACCTTGTGTAGGTTGCATCATGGCATGAATTTCTTGATTCGTTCTTATGATACTAGTTTCCTTTCTCAAAGCATCCCAACGATGATCTCGTGTTGCTAGTTGTGATGTCTTTGATGGTTGTGTGGTAGGAGTTTATTTATATACATAAGACCATATCTAGCCATGTGCTATGCTTTCAAGCAAATATCTTATTGGATATTTATGACTTCCTTGTGGATATCTTGTTCTTTCCTTTTTGTAACTATTTCATGTGTACATCCTTCTTTGTGGATTGATATCATCTACCTAGAATCTTATACACTTGAGAGAAGTTGCATATCTTGTTGATATCCTTATTCTTTCATGTCCACCTGGTCTATGGTGGTTTCGTGAAAGGATTCACGTCCAACTTATCTTGAGTGCGGGTCATATCTCGTTGCATCTTGATGCACTCTTTTGTGGTGAAGATTGTTTTCCTCTTGCTTGTCATGATGAGGCTTTTGCCAATTCAATTAGTATCCCTCCTCTTAACGAAGCTTCCTTTTATATCTTCACCACGGGTTGTCACAAGCATAGGTTCTTTATTTGCTTTTTAGTGATCTTGTGAACCCATTTGCTAGTTGTGTGTGGGAATGACAGGCCTTGCACCATGTGTCTCATTCATTCAAGACTATATTGATGCTTAATGCTCATCCGTACATTAGTCTTCTCAAGTGCATTGCCTTGACTCACACACATCGGTTTTGGTTGAGCCTTTTCTTAAGTTGACTCTTTTACATGTTGCTCAACCATGTGTTTGTTGCAAGTGCCAGGCTTTGTTTCCTTTATGCTCACTTGCACTTTTGTTGTAAGTTTCTATTGATTTTGGGGGAGCTATGATCCTATTTTGTGCACTTTGTATCCAAATACAAAAATTCATATGTGTGCACAAATCATGGGGAGCTTCTCTAGTTTCTTTAGAACACTCCTTTTCTCATATCATAATATCCTTCATTCATGTGGCTAATAGGATCTTTGGTCTAGTTGGTTCAATTGATATCCTTTGATTGCTTGCTTCAATTGGTATCTTTTGATTGCTTGATTGCTTGTGTCTCTCTTTGTTATGTCTTTGTGGCATATCATTCTTTAGCAGTATTTGTGCCTCAATATAGTTTGTGTTCCTCCAAGTATTTAACTTTGGATATGTGTATGGCATTCCACTCTCTTGTTGAGAAATACACAATTTATGAAGGAACACTTTTTATATTGACCTTCTAAGCTTTTTGCCCATTTTGGCAATCGATGCCAATGGGGGAGAAGTTTCAGAGAGTTTTGTTGAGTAGTTTAGAGAGTTATCTCCACTTGCTTTGGGTTTGTTCCTTAGCATTTGCATCTCATACGCATGCACTATTGGTTGTTGCACTGCATGGTGATGCATAATTCCTTATATAAACTCTCTTGAGCTTTGGTTTTGTTCCTTAGCATTTGCATCTCATACGCATGCACTATTGGTTGTTGCACTGCATGGTGATGCATAATTCCTTATATAAACTCTCTTGAAAATGATTGTCATCGATTACCAAAATGGGGGAGATTGAAAGGACATGCGGTGCCCCCATGTGTGGTTTTGGTAATTGATGACATTCTCTATGGACTAATGGTTGCATTGAGTTATATTTGAAGGATTTGTCCATAGGCATTTCTTGAAGTCCATGTGTTGGGTTCAAGGAGTTTATGAGTTGACCAAGGTGCTATTAAGGAATTATCCAAAGATTGGTCATGTGAGTGTTGAGCTTATTGCAAGCATGTCTTGAAGAAGAAGGTTGTGTGATCATTCATGTTTACCTTCAAGACATCATCCAAATGAAGAGAGTTGGAAAGATTCAAGGTTGATCAAGATTAAGTCAAGAGTGAATCAAGTTGATCAACTCACAAAGCGTAGAAGTTGTACCAAGAGGGATCAAGTGATCCCATGGTATGGTAAGCATTGTCCATTGCGCTTTGTGTACTAACCCATGGTCTATGTGAGAGTTCTATGTGGGGTTAGGTACGTGTCTATGGGCTTGCGTTAAGAGGAAGATATCACTCAACCCATGGAGAGGATGACATCAAGTGGTGATCGTCATCAAGATTGGCGTGTGCAAGATCAAGTGGAGCATCACGAAGAGATCAAATGCTTGAAGCTTGCCGTCCATTGTGGTGTCAATGGACTTGTGAAGATGTGCCGAAGAGTGGCTCAGCCATAGTGGAGTATGGGGGAGCAATCATCTAGTCTTCATCGACCCAACGCAATCAAGAAAGGTGGTCCATCTTGAGGAGGACAAGATCGTCATCATCTAGCTCAAGTGGATCATGCGCAAGGCAAAGGTTTGCCCTTGATAGGTTTTCTATTTTTCCGGTCCCATGGTGGTAGTTGGGAGACCGGGTTATAGGATCGATTGCCTTACTATCAAGGGGGGCTCTCATTGAGTAGCTTGATCGTATCGTTCGTAGAGAGCTCAAACCGTTGCATCCTTGCAAAATATTTCTTGGTTCTTGTTTGGTTCTCTTTGTGAGTCTTAGAGCTTATGGTCATCTTGATGACAAGCTCGAGTTCATCAAAAACGGAGTTCAATTGCATCTTCTATGATGTTTTCGATGTTGGAGGTTATGCCTGTTCTTCTCTGTTGGAGGTTTCACTCCTCTATATGTTAGGCATACCTCCCCTGCCTCTTCTTACTATAACCAGTCGCTGTTGGATGCTTCTCATCGTCATCTATCCAACATGCTTGAGTTTGCTCAATTCGGAGCTCATTTGCAGAACCATGGCAGTTCTGGTTTTCCTTGGAGTATATCTATTTTCGTGGAAGTGGCACTTGGGAGGAGTCAGCGGCAGCACCGCCGGGCTTGAGTGGCAGTACCGCTGATAGCCTCAAGCGGTAGTACCGCTGTTCTCAGCGGTAGTACCGCTCATGGCCATCAGCGGTAGTACTGCTCGTGTTCTGCGCTGGTACCACCTCGATTCGAGGGCGTCGCCTCTCGTGTCGGGTTGGGCGGTAGTAGGAGCGGCAGTAGGCGCGGTAGTACCGCTCTACCTCCGCTACTAGTACCGCTCGGGGGCCTCCTCCTCCTTGCCCCTTCTTTCCAGCCTCTGTGCAAAGCTCCAACGGTATTACCGGTGGGCCTAGTGCGGTAGTACCGCTCCTTCGAGCGGTAGTACCGCTCTCTGTGGGCTGAGATGTGGGATAACGGTTGGATTTTTTCCCCACCTATAAAAGGGGGTCTTCTTCCCCATTGAGCCTTATCCTTTGAGCTCGTATTCTTCCCCCATTGTTGACCTTCTTCGAGCTTGCTATCTCTCAATCCCTCCATGGATTCTTGCTAGTTTTTGGGGGAAAGGAGAGAGGAGATCTAGATCCACATTTCCACCAATCACTTTCTCCTCTATGTGAGGGGAACCCATTGCATCTAGATCTTGGAGTTCTTGGTGTTCTCCTTCTTGTTCTTCCTCCCATTTTCCTCCCTAGCATTAGTTGCTTTGGTGGGATTTGGGAGAGAAGGACTTGGGCACTCCGTGTGCCCTTGCCATTGCATTTGGTGCATCGGTTTGAGTTCTCCACGGTGATACGTGGAAGTTACAAGTTGAGAAGCTTATTACTCTTGGGTGCTTGGTACCCTTGAGCTTGTTCCTCTTGGGTGCTTGGGCGCCCTAGACGGTTGGTGGTGTTCAGAGCTCAATCATTGTGGTGTAAAGCTCCGGGCAAGCGTCGGGGTCTCCAATTAGGTTGTGGAGATCGCCCCGAGCAATTTGACGGGTACCGGTGACCGCCCCCGAGGGTTGCCAAAGTGTACGGGTTCGGTGACCGCCCCCAAGGGTTGCCAAAGTGTACGGTTTCGGTGACCGCCCCCAAGGGTTGCCATTTGTACGGGTTCGGTGACCGCCCTCAAGGGTCCCTTAGTGGAATCACGGCATCTTGCATTGTGCGAGGGCGTGAGGAGATTACGGTGGCCCTAGTGGCTTCTTGGGGAGCATTGTGCCTCCACACCGCTCCAAACGGAGATTAGCATCCGCAAGGGTGTGAACTTCGGGATACATCGTCGTCTCCGTGTACCTCGGTTATCTCTTACCCGAGCCCTTTACTTATGCACTTTACTTTGTGATAGCCATATTGTTTCTTGTCATATATCTTGCTATCACATAGTTGTTTATCATGCTTAGCATAAGTTGTTGGTGCACATAGGTGAGCCTAGTTGTTTTAGGTTTTGTGCTTGACAAATTAACCGCTAGGTTTATTCCGCATTTGTTCAAGCCTAAACCGTAATTATTTTAAAGCGCCTATTCACCCCCCCCCCCCCACCTCTAGGCGACATCCTCGATCTTTCACCCTGGGACAGCAACGGTCAGGCGATCAGTCCGCCGCCTTAAAGAACAATTAATGCTGACGTTACCTGTAATGCTCACCTCCTTTAACCTTTCCATTGAACCCTTGAGTAACGTGGCATTCATGAGAGGCTAGAGGACTCTATATAAGCCACCCCTGCATAAGGGTTCACACCTTTTTGTACCATCACACTCCAGAGAAACAAGCTCCTGCAACACCGAGACGTAGGGTCTTTACCTCTTCTGAGAGGGGCCTGAACTCGTAAATCCGAGTGTACAACCACACCATAGCTAGACTCTGCCCCCCATACATACCCCTATACTCTACTGTCAGGTCTGTTCCCACGACAGGCCTCACCAAGTTGTTCCAAGAGAGCAACAAAGTGCTTCTTGGGTTCACCCTTGAGCTTACTTAAGAACACGTTGAACTCATTCTCATCACCATTCACCACCTCACTATCATCTACACAATCTAACAAAGGAGGAGTGGTAGTGATGGTGGTTTTGACGTTGGAGGTTAGCTTATTGATACCTTTGGCCATGAGACACTTGGCAATGATGTTCTCGTTGGGGGCGCCGAAGAGAGACACCTTGGAGGGGGAAGAGGTGGCAATGGCAAGGTTGTCGTTGCCATTCCTTCACCACTTGTATCTTCATCATCATCATCTGAGGGATACTCTTCATGTGCCACCATTGCCTTTTGAGGCACCTTCTTGATAAAGTTGTTCTTGTTAGCAAGCGGCTTGGCCTTGTCTTTGCGAATGAGCTTGCCACCATTTTCTTCTCGATTCGCGTAAGGGGAATCCACAACAAAGTGACTCACATTTCCACAGTTGTAGCATGTTCTCATCTGTTGCTTGCCCTTCGAACCACTTGAGTTGTTCTTGGAGAAATTGGGTCTTGAGTTCCTCTTGCCCCAAAATTGCCTTGATGCAAGTGCCATGTGCTCATGGTAATCATATTTGGTGTCTTCGGGGCAACTCTCCTCTTCTTCACCCTCAACTTCATCCAGAACGGCCTTGGCCTCAAGGCAAGAGTGGGTGAGCTTTTCTTGGACCGGACACGTGCAAGCGCGTTGTCGGCGATCTTGTTCATGATGTTCATGGCAATAAACTCATCCAACACTTCACTCGAGGACAAGGTGTGGAAGTCCGGTCTTTGACGAATCACGGATGACATGGCCTTGTTGAACGGCATGATGGCCTTGAGAAACTTCTGCTTGATCCAATTGTCATCCGTATCCTTGCTCCCATGATCTTGAAGAGCAACCGCAAGAGTTGTCACCCTTCGGTAGAGATCACGAGGATCCTCATCTTCTAGCATCACAAATTCATTGGACTCATCAAGGAGCACTTCAAAGTTGTACCGTTGGATGCTTGAGATCCCCTTGTACAAAGAGATGATGTGTTCCCAACAATCCTTTGCACGAGAGAAGGTTCGTAAGTGAGATAGATATTCGGGAGGAACCGCGGCTTGAAGAATGAACAAAGCGGAGTGGTTGTATTGATTGTCCGCTTCTTCTCTTGGAGTGAGATTGTTTGGGTCATGAGGGTAGAAGCCTTGCTCAATGACTCTCCAAAGATTTGTTGAGCTCTGATTCAAATGAGACTTGATGCGAAAAACCCAATTAGCAAAATCACCCTTAACAAGTTTAGGAGGAGGACCAAGGTGGTTAATATGCGGTGTAGGGACCGGTCCTCCATAGACCGGGGGAGAGGGAACCGAGGCAAAGGTTCCCATCCCATTCTTGTCGAGAGGAGAAGAAGTTTGAGTACCTTTAGCCGCTTCCTTGCCGGAATTAGCCTCCGATTCCGATGCGGTGGGATTAACCACAAGCAACGGATCGGGAGTGGTTTTCAACCCCTCAAGCAATTCTTTAAACACGGACTTGACCTCGGCCATCATAGACATCTTAAGTGAAGCCATGTCTTCATTTAAGTCGTCTCGAGTAATCGAGTTCAACTCCACGGCCTCGAGCACACCTTCCCCATTATCTCCGTCGTCAACCATACTCTTCGGGTGGTGAAACCCTTAATAAAGAGACGAGGCTCTGATACCAATTGAAAGGATCGATATGGTTGACTAGAGGGGGGGTGAATAGGCAACTACTAATTTTTAGCCTTACTTAAACAAATTAAGATTAGCAACAAATAGGTTGTCTAGAAATGCAACTAGGTGAGCAACCTATATGATGCTAACAACACAAGCCACACAAGCAAGTAAAGGATACAACACAACAATAACCAGCTCAAAGTAAAGGTAAGAAATAACCACAAATGGAGCCGGTGGAGACGAGGATGTGTTACCGAAGTTCCTTCCCTTTGAGGGGAAGTACGTCTCCATTAGAGCGGTGTGGAGGCACAACGCTCCCCAAGAAGCCACTAGGGCCACCGTATTCTCCTCACACCCTTGCAAAATGCTGTGATTCCACTAGTGGTGTGATGTCTACTACGCAACTTTATTCTTGTAGACTCGTGTTGGGCCTCCAAGCGCAGAGTTTTGTAGGACAGTAGCAATTTTCCATCAAGTGGATAACCTAAGGTTTATCAATCCGTGGAAGGTGTAGGATGAAGATAGTCTCTCTCAAGCAACCCTGCAACCAAATAACAAAAAGTCTCTTGTGTCCCCAACACACCAAATACAATGGTAATTTGTATAGGTGCACTAGTTCGGCGAAGAGATGGTGATACAAGTGTAATATGAATAGTAGATATTGATTTTTGTAATAGGAACAATAAAAAACAGCAAGGTATAGCAATTGGTAAAACGGAGCACAAACGGTATTGCAATGCTTGAAAATGAGGCCTAGGGTCCGTACTTTCGCTAGTGCAATATCTCAACAATGCTAATATAATTGGATCATATAACCATCCCTCAATGTGCGATGAAGAATCACTCCAAAGTTCCTATCTAGCGGAGAACATAAGAAGAAATCATTTGTAGGGTACGAAACCACCTCGAAGCTATTCTTTCCGATCGATCTATCCAAGAGTTCGTACTAAAATAACACCAAATAATTTCAGATTCATAATACTCAATCCAACACAAAGAACCTCAAAGAGTGCCCCAAGATTTCTACCGGAGAAACAAAGACAAGAACGTGCATCAACCCCTATGCATAGATTACCCCAATGTCACCTCGGGAATCCGCGAGTTGAGTGCCAAAACATACATCAAGTGAATCAATATGATACCCCATTGTCACCACAAGTATTCATTTGCAAGACATATAACAAGTGCTCTCAAATCCATAAACGTATTCAATCTGATAAAAACGAAATCTCAAAGGGAAAACTCAATTCATCACAACAAGATAGAGAGGGGAAAACACCATATGATCCGACTATATTAACAAAGCCCGTGATACATCTAGATTGTGGCATCTCAAGAACATGAGAGAGAGAGAGAGATTAAACACATAGCTACTGGTACAAACCCTCAGCCCCAAGGGTGGACTACTCCCTCCTCATCGTGGTGGCCGCCGGGATAATGAAGATGGCCACCGGTGATGATCTCCCCCTCCGGCAGGGTGCCGAAACATGGTCTAGATTGGATCTCGTGGATACAGAGGCCTTGCGGTGGCGGAACTTCTGATCTAGGGCTACCTCGAAGGTTTTTGGAATATTTGATGATTTATAGGGCGGAGAGGGGGTGCGGGAGGCCACCGAGGTGGGCACAACCCACCTAGGCGCGGCTGGGCCCCCAGGCACGCCCTGGTGGGTTGTGCCCACCTCAGGGCACCCCCCAGGTGCTTCTCTGGCCCACTGGATGTCTTTTGGTCCATAAAAAATCCACAAAAAGTTTCGTGGTGTTTGGACTCCGTTTGATATTGATTTCCTGCGATGTAAAAAACAAGCAAAAAACAACAACTGGCACTGGGCACTGGGTCAATAGGTTAGTCCCAAAAAATGATATAAAGTTGCTATAAAATGATTGTAAAACATCCAAGAATGATAATATAACAGCATGAATACTTCATAAATTATAGATACGTTGGAGACGTATCAGCATCCCCAAGCTTAATTCCTACTCATCCTCGAGTAGGTAAATGATAAAAGAAATAATTTATGAAGTGTGAATGCTAGCAGAGTGCACAGGTTTGATCAATGATAATTTCAATCACTTTTCCTAGCATTATAATAGCAATTCTTTCTCATAAAACTTCTCATGATAAAGTAGCAACCAATTCACATGTTAAGGTTCAAACAATGAATTCTCTTGAAACTCAATAACCTATATTCTTAGTCACGAAGCAATTGCAATTCAACTTATTCAACAGAGTCTAAGTAAGAGCTCCACATACTCAACCATCATATAGTCTTCTGTGATTGCTAACACTCACCACATACACATGAGAAAAACGTTTCAACCGGACACATAGAAAGATAGGGGCTTATAATTTCGCCTCCCAACGTATTCACCTCAAGGGTGATGCCAACAATAATAACTCATGCTACCCATATCCAAGTGGATATATGTGCCTAGATCTTTCCTCACCACATGATGCTTGCCAAAAGAGAAAAATAAAAAGGAATAGAGAGAAAAACTTTGACTCTTGCATAAAAGTAAATACTGAAAAGTAAAAGATAGGCCCTTCGCAGAGGGAAGCAGAGGTTGCCATGCGCTTTTTGTTTGTATGCTCAATCCCTTAGTGCAAAAGAACATCACGTTATATTGCCCCTTATGATAGCAACCTTTATTATGCAATCTGTCGCTTTTATTCTTTGCCATCACAAGTTCGTACAACGCTCAATTTTCTCTTACACTAAATGATCTAACACTTTTAGAAGCAATTTTTATTGCATTTATTGCACCGATGACAACTTACTTGAAGGATCTTACTCAATCCTTAGGTAGGTATGGTGGACTCTTGAAAATAAGATTTGGGTTTAAGGGTTTTTGTATGCACAAGTAGTATCTCTACTTGGTGCGGAATTTTTGGCTAGCAAAGATGGGGGGCAAGCACCACATGTTGAAGGATCTATGACAATATAACTTCTATGTGAATATGAACAAACATAAATCATTACGTTGTCTTCCTTGTCCAACGTCAACAATTTTGGCATATAATATTTTGATGGGGGCTCACAATCACAAAAGATTTCCAAGATAGTGTATTTGCATGTGAAAGTTCTCTTCCTTCTATTAATCATTCATGAATTGCTTGTATGACCAATATTGTGATTGTCAAGCTTCAAAAGATTTCACTTTCTAAGCCCAATGTGAAGCTACCACTAGGCATGATATGAACATATAATTTTAACTTCATGATATTTAATTTATTCAACAAATTATTCATAGGATATAAGTGAAGCACGAGAGTAAATGACAAACTACTCCAAAGATATAAGTGAAGATCAAACGAGTAGTTAAGTAAATAAATAGCTATGTGAGGACTCTCTTTTATTTAAAACTTTCAGATCTAAGTATTTTATTAAAAAAGCAAGAAAAACAAAACAAAATGACATTCCAAGAATAGCACAACTCATGTGAAGAAGCAAAAACTTAGGATCAACCGATACTAACCGATAATTATTGATGAAGAAAGGTGGGATGCCCACCGGGGCATCCCCAAGATTAGATGCTTGAGAATTATTGAAATATTATCATGGGATGCCTTGGGCATCCCCAAGCTTGAGCTTTTGTGTCTCCTTAATTCCTTTTATATCACGGTTTCCCTAAATCTTAAAAACTTCATCCACACAAAACTCAACAAGAACTCGTAAGATAAGTTAGTATAAACCAATGCAAAAACCTTATCATTATCCACTGTAGCAAATCACAAAAATTATTATTCAACATTGCATACTAAATTCCTCTGCATATTTAATACTCCTATCCTCAAATAGAATCATTAAACAAGCAAACATATGCAAACAATGCAAATATAACAGCAATCTGCCAAAACAGTATAGTTTGTAAAGAATGCAAGAGTATTAATAATTCCCTAACTCCAAAAATTATGAACATTTACCACACTGTAGAAAATTTATCAGAGATTATTGTGCAAAAAGTTTCAACATTTTATCACATTCTGAATTTTCTAGGGAATTTTTGCAACAGTGATAAACTTTCTGTTTTGAAACAGCAACATGTAGACTTGCAAAATAAGCATGGTAAAGGCTATCCTTGACATTTTTATTGAAAATAAAGATGCAAAAAATAATTCTAAATAACAGCAAGAAAATTCTAACAAAATAAAATGACGCTCCAAGCAAAACACATATCATGTGACGAATAAAAATGTAGCTCCAAGTGAGGTTACCAATAATGTTGGAGACGAAAGAGGGGATGCCTTCCGGGCATCCCCAAGCTTAGTTGCTTGGATCTTCCTTGAATATTACCTTGGGGTGCCTTAAGCATCCCCAATCTTAGGGTCTTGTCACTCCTTATTCTCCTCATTTCGACATCTCACCCAAAACTTGAAAACTTCAATCACACAAAACTTAACGGAACTTCGTGAGATAGGTTAGTATGATAAAGAGCAAACCATTTCACTTTGGTACTGTCAAAGACAAGATTCATAATTGTTTCCACATAATTCCTACTGTAGCATATCATTTCCACAATTTATATTGAGCAATATAAGCCATAGAAACTAGGAAACAAGCAAACTATGCATTGAAAACAGAATCTGTCAAAAACAGAACAGTCTGTTGTAATCTGTACTCCAACCATACTTATGCTACTCCAAAAATTCTGAAAAATTAGGAAAAGGTAGGGAATTTGTATATATATCACCTGTAAAAACTTCAGATCAAAATCACATTCCAGTGAATTTTCAAAATTCCTGTACTGAGCGCAAAAGTTTCTATTTTTTGCACGGAATCAAGTCAACTATCATCCACACTATCCCAAAGGCTTTACTTGGCACTTTATTGAAACAAAAGCAATAAAACATGATTACTACAGTAGCTTAATCATGTGAACACACAAAAACATTAGGTAAAAGTATTGGGTTGTCTCCCAACAAGCGCTTTTCTTTTATGCCTTTTAGCTAGGCATGATGATTTCAATGATGCTCGCATAAAAGATAAGAAGTGAAACATAAAGAGAGCATCATGAAGCATAAGTTCCTCTCTAATAATAATTTTCAGTAGCATCATGAATAGATTCATCAATATAACCATCACATAAAGCATTCTTTTCATGATCCACAAGCATAGAAATTTTATTACTCTCCACATAAGAAAATTTCTTCTCATTCACAATGGTGGAAGTATCATATGAAACTTGAATACTATAAATTGTTTCCACATTAAAAAAGTAATGTCCAGGAAAAGGGTAATCATAACTACGACAAGTTTTATAAATATAATCATCACTACTTTTTATAACATAAGTGTCATCACAATAATCATCATAAGTAGCAACTTTGTTCTCATCATAGATAGGAGGCATGCAACCATCATAGCAAATTTGATCATTCAAAGTAGGGGGACTAAAAAGATCATCTTCATTAAGCATGTCATCCCCAAGTTTGGGATAAACATTAATTGCAGCAAATAAATTCTCAAACATGTCATTCTCATCAAACATAGCATCCCCAAGCTTGTGACTTAGCATATCATAAGCATAATCACTCTCATCATTAATAGTATGAATAGCACCAACGGTATAACAATGGCTATCATCATAATTTCCCAAGTTGGTGCCAAAAAGATTTCCAAGATTATAAGAAGTATCATTATCTTCCCAATCATAATCATCACAACAAGCAATAGGCATAACAAAATCATCATCAATAGTGCTCTCAGACATTGTGCCATAAGACATAGAAGCAATATCATCATCAAGTGCATCATCTTCCACAATTATTTTTGATTCATTTTCATGAGGCACAACAATAATAGGAGCAACATTATTTGGGAGAGATACCTTTTTACCTCTATTCTTTCTTCTTTTCTTCTTCTTCACCACATCATGTGTGGATTTAATTAATTTTTTCAAGCTTCTTATTGATGAGATTTGTTGAATAGGGAGCTCCTCCTCGTCACCTATTTCATCATGAGAGACAATAGGAGGGAAAGTGGAAATCTTTACCCTTTCATTAGTATTCCTTTTACATTCTATTGGTTTTCCCATCTTTCTATAGTTGGCAATATAAGCATTCTCATTGCAATTTACCATGCAAAACATATAGATATTCTCTAGCTTAGTTTCAATGTCGTCCGTGAGAATGAATACTTCAAACCAACTATTTTTATGTGTCAATTCTTCACTCCCCAAAAATAGACAAAGCTCATTATAAAGTTTAAGGGTGATCAAGTTATTGCAATATTTGGACACGACTCGATCATGAAAAAGCATGCATTGGGAATTAAGGTGACCAACTTTATTGCAAAGTTCACAAGTAATAGGACAAAGAGAGCATAATTTTGTAGCAAATTCATCTATAACTTTGAGCAAAGAATTGGTTCTATCATGTTTATGCTTCTTACAAAATCTATCTTCCCTATAAGGCACGTCTTCACAAACTTTATGCACTCCACAAAAATTGACATGCTTATAAGAAACATTTTTGTCATGACTTGTGCAATCATCATTAGCATTTTGGATATTCAAAGAATTCATACTAACAATATTGCAATCATGCTCATCATTCAAATATGTTGTGCCAAACATTTTATTGACTTCTTCTTCTAACAATTGAGCACAACTTTCCGATCCATCATTTTCAAGAAAGATATTATACAGATGATCAATAATATGATGCAACCTCAATTCCAATTTTTTATGTAGTTTTCTTTTATAAACTAAACTAGTGATAAAACAAGAAACTAAAAGATTCGATTGCAAGATCTAAAGATATACCTTCAAGCACTCACCTCCCTGGCAACGGCGCCATAAAAGAGCTTGATGTCTACTATGCAACTTTATTCTTGTAGACTCGTGTTGGGCCTCCAAGCGCAGAGTTTTGTAGGACAGTAGCAATTTTCCCTCAAGTGGATGACCTAAGGTTTATCAATATGCGGGAGGTGTAGGATAAAGATGGTCTCTCTCAAGCAACCCTGCAACCAAATAACAAAAAGTCTCTTGTGTCCCCAACACACCAAATACAATGGTAATTTGTATAGGTGCACTAGTTCGGCGAAGAGATGGTGATACAAGTGTAATATGGATAGTAGATATTGATTTTTGTAATAGGAACAATAAAAACCAGCAAGGTGGCAATTGGTAAAACAGAGCACAAACGGTATTTCAATGCTTGAAAATGAGGCCTAGGGTCCGTACTTTCGCTAGTGCAATCTCTCAACAATGCTAATATAATTGGATCATATAACCATCCCTCAACGTGCGATGAAGAATCACTCCAAAGTTCCTATCTAGCGGAGAACATAAGAAGAAATCATTTGTAGGGTACGAAACCACCTCGAAGCTATTCTTTCCGATCGATCTATCCAAGAGTTCGTACTAAAATAACACCAAAAAATTTCAGATTCATAATACTCAATCCAACACAAAGAACCTCAAAGAGTGCCCCAAGATTTCTACCGGAGAAACAAAGACAAGAACGTGCATCAACCCCTATGCATAGATTACCCCAATGTCACCTCGGGAATCCGCGAGTTGAGTGCCAAAACATACATCAAGTGAATCAATATGATACCCCATTGTCACCACGAGTATTCATTTGCAAGACATATATCAAGTGCTCTCAAATCCATAAAAGTATTCATTCCGATAAAAACGAAATCTCAAAGGGAAAACTCAATTCATCACAACAAGATAGAGAGGGGAAAACACCATATGATCCGACTATATTAACAAAGCCCTCGATACATCAAGATTGTGACATCTCAAGAACACGAGAGAGAGAGAGAGAGATTAAACGCATAGCTACTGGTACAAACCCTCAGCCCCGAGGGTGGACTACTCCCTCCTCATCGTGGTGGCCGCCGGGATGATGAAGATGGCCACCGGTGATGATCTCCCCCTTCGGCAGGGTGCCGGAACGGGGTCTAGATTGGATCTCGTGGATACAGAGACCTTGCGGCGGTGGAACTTCTGATCTAGGGCTACCTCGAAGGGTTTTGGAATATTTGATGATTTATAGGGCGAAGAGGGGGTGCGGGAGGCCATCGAGGTGGGCACAACCCACCAGGGCGCGCCTGGGGGCCCAGGCGCGCCCAAGTGGGTTGTGCCCCCCTCGGGGCACCCCCAGGTGCTTTTCTAGCCCACTGGATGTCTTCTCATCCATAAAAAAATCCACAGACAATTTCGCGGTGTTTGGACTCAGTTTGATATTGATTTCCTGCGATGTAAAAAACAAGCAAAAACCAGCAATTGGCACTGGGCACTGGGTCAATAGGTTAGTCCCAAAAAATGATATAAAGTTGCTATAAAATGATTGTAAAACATCCAAGAATGATAATATAACAGCATGAATACTTCATAAATTATAGATACGTTGGAGACGTATCATGGTGCCCTTGAAGGTGGCAACCGAACCTTTATAAACAAGGTTGGGGCAATCTCCACAACAAGTTTGGAGGCTCCCAACAACACCACGGAGTTTCACCACAATGGATTGTGGCTCCGAGGTGACCTCAACCGTCTAGGGTGCTCAAACACCCAAGAGTAACAAGATCCGCAGGGGATTAGTGGGGGGAATCAAATTTCTCTTGGTGGAAGTGTAGATCGGGGCCTTCTCAACCAATCCCTAGAAAATCAACAAGTTTGATTGACTAGGGAGAGAGATCGGGCGAAAATGAGCTTTGGAGCAATAATGGAGTTTGGGGGAGGAAGAGGTGGGTCTTCTTGAGGAAGAAGACCCCCTTTTATAGTGGGGGAACAATCCAATTGTTATCCCACTCTCAGCCCGCAGCGCGCAGTACTACCGCTCATGGGAGTGGTACTACCGCTTGCCGCAGCAGTACTGATGCTTGGCCCATCGGTACTACCGCTGGGACCGCGCTCAGCAGCTTACACGAGCATAGGGGGAAGGGACAGAGGAGAGAAACCTCGAGCGGCACAAGTAGCGGTGGTAGGTGCGGTACTACCGCTTATGAGCGGCACTACCGCTCCTACTACAGCTGCTACTGCCGTTGAACCCGACACGAGAACAGCAGGTCCTGAATCGAGGCGGTACTAGAGCGGCACTAGAGCGGAATTACCGCCTGTAGCTCTCGGCGGTACTACCGCCTGTTGCGCTCGGCGGTACTGCCACTTCCAGCCACGGTACTACCGTTGGCTCCTCTCAAATGCCACTTCCACGACAACGAAGGATCCTCCAAAGATGTGGGAAAGAGCTGAGGATGCAAAGGAGATGTGTATGTGTTGATTCCACCCTAATCTTTCCGAAACGGCCCCCTCTTGATAGTACGGTGTCTCCTACGACTCAAGTCCATCAAAACTAAAATGAAGGAAACAACGCCGTCTTCACTTTAAACACCGAGGGGTAGAAAATCGTCTCATGGCATATGAATGAATATCTGAAATGCTCAATGCACACGATTAGTCCACAAATGCATTTTCATCAATCACCAAAACCACTAAGAGAGAAATACGCCTAACAGAAAGGCATGGAACACTTTCTAAGAAAGAAAATTAAGTTGCCATATGAATCTATTATCTCTTATTTCTTTTTGTTTTCTCTTCTTTTATTCTTTTTTGTTCTTTTCTTTCAAGTTTATTTTTCTTTTTCAACATAGGTTTGAATTTCTTAAATTTTGTTCACATATTGGAAAAATGTTCTTGTTTCCTAATTTTGTCCAGCAATTGCAAAAAAGTTTAGAATTTAAAAAATTGTTCACTCTTTTCACGAAATGTTTGAAAATTCCAAAGAAATTGGAACTTTAAACTTTTAAAAAATGTACGTATTTTAAATTTTTGTTCAGAAATATAATTTTTTTCGTGAATTTTAAAAAATGTTCCCCTTTTCAAATTTGTTTGCACATTCAAAAAATGTTCTTTTTTTAAATTTGTTCATAAATTAAAAATGTTAGCGTTTTGACAAAAAATGTTCGTGGTTTCAATTTTGTTCTTGTTTTTTTAATCATGTTTTCAAAAAATTGTTTGCAATTTCGAGAAATGTTCTCGTTTTATTTTTTTTCAAAAATGTGCATGGTTTCATTTTTTTTCAAAAAGGTGCACGTTTTCATTTTTTCAGGAGTTTTGAAAATGTGCACATTTTCATTTTTTCAGGAGTTTTGAAATTGTTCAGTTTCAAATTTTTGTTCACAAATTTCAAAAAATGTTCGGGTGGTCCCCCCAGGTGCTTTTCTAGCCCACTGGATGTCTTCTCGTCCATAAAAAATCTACAAACAGTTTCGCGGTGTTTGGACTCCGTTTGATATTGATTTCCTGCGATGTAAAAAATAAGCAAAAACCAGCAACTGGCATTGGGCACTGGGTCAATAGGTTAGTCCCAAAAAATGATATAAAGTTGCTATAAAATGATTGTAAAACATTCAAGAATGATAATATAACAGCATGAATACTTCATAAATTATAGATACATTGGAGACGTATCATGGTGCCCATGAAGGCGGCGACCGAACCTTTACAAACAAGGTTGGGGCAATCTCTACAACAAGCTTGGAGGCTCCCAACAACACCACGGAGCTTCACCACAATGGATTGCGGCTCTGAGGTGACCTCAACCGTCTAGGGTGCTCAAACACCCAAGAGTAACAAGATCCGCAAGGGATTAGTGGGGGGAATCAAATTTCTCTTGGTGGAAGTGAAGATCGGGGCCTTCTCAACCAATCCCTAGAAAATCAACAAGTTTGATTGGCTATGGAGAGAGATCGGGCGAAAATGAGCTTTGGAGCAATAATGGAGTTTGGGGGAGGAAGAGGCGGGTCTTCTTGAGGAAGAAGACCCCCTTTTATAGTGGGGGAACAATCCAACCGTTATCCCCACTCTCAGCCCGCAACGCGCAGTACTACCGCTCATGGGAGCGGTACTACCGCTTGCCGCAGCAGTACTGACGCTTGGCCCAACGGTACTACCGCTGGGACCGCGCTTAGCAGCTTACACGAGCATAGGGGGAAGGGACAGAGGAGAGAAACCTCGAGCGGCACAAGTAGCGGTGGTAGGTGCGGTACTACCGCTTATGAGCGGCACTACCGCTCCTACTGCAGCTGCTACTGCCATTGAACCCGACACGAGAACAGCAGGTCTCGAATCGAGGCGGTACTAGAGCGGCACTAGAGCGGAACTACCGCCTATAGCTCTCGGCGGTACTACCGCCTGTTGCGCTCAGCGGTACTGCCGCTTCCAGCCACGGTACTACCGTTGGCTCCTCTCCAATGCCACTTCCACGACAACGAAGGATCCTCCAAAGATGCGGGAAAGAGCTGAGGATGCAAAGGAGATGTGTATGTGTTGATTCCACCCTAATCTTTCCGAAACGGCCCATCTTGATAGTACGGTGTCTCCTACGACTCAAGTCCACCAAAACTGAAATGAAGGAAACAACACCGTCTTCGCTTTAAACACCGAGGGGCAGAAAATTGTCTCATGCCATATGAATGAATATCTGAAAATGCTCAATGCACACGATTAGTCCGCAAACGCATTTTCATCAATCACCAAAACCACTAAGAGAGAAATACGCCTAACAGAAAGGCATGGAACACTTTCCAATAAAGAAAATTAAGTTGCCATATGAATCTATTATCTCTTATTTCTTTTTGTTTTCTCTTCTTTTATTCTTTTTTGTTCTTTTTTTTAAGTTTTTTTTTCAACATAGGTTTGAATTTCTTAAATTTGTTCACATATTGGAAAAATGTTCTTGTTTTCTAATTTTGTCCAGCAATTGCAAAAAAGTATAGAATTTGAAAAATTGTTCACTATTTTCACAAAATGTTTGAAAATTCCAAAGAAATTGGAACTTTAAACTTTTAAAAAATGTACGTATTTAAAATTTTTGATCAGAATTTTTTTTTTGTGAATTTAAAAAAATGTTCCCCTTTTCAAATTCGTTTGCACATTCAAAAAATGTTCTTTTATTCTAAATTTGTTCATAAATTAAAAATGTTGGCGTTTTGACAAAAGATGTTTGTGGTTTCAATTTTGTTCCTGTTTTTTTAATCGTGTTTTCAAAAAAATGTTTGCAATTTTGAGAAATGTTCTCGTTTTATTTTTTTTTTCAAAAATGTGCATGTTTTCATTTTTTTTTAAAATGTGCACGTTTTTATTTTTTCAGGAGTTTCGAAAATGTGCACATTTTCATTTTTTCACGAGTTTTGAAATTGTTCAGTTTCAATTTTTTGTTCACAAATTTCAAAAAATGTTCGGGCGGTTCAAAACATGTTCTCGTTTTAAAAAATTGTTCACAAATTTTTAAAAAATGCATGTTTTACTTTTTTTAGGAGTTTCGAAATTGTTCAGTTTCAAATTTTGTTCGCAAATTTAAAAAAATGTTATTGTTTTCACATTGAAAAAATATCTTTGCGTTTTCAAATTCTGTCTTGAAATTTAAAAAAATGTTCCCGTTTCAAACAAAATGTTCCTGATTTTCGAAAATGTTTAAGTTTTAAAATTTTGTTAGCAAATTTAGCAATTTGTTTGTGTTTCACAGATTCCTTCGTTTTTTTGAATAAAAAATGCTTTTGAAAGTCAATATATAATTTGGATCTGCACTGCGGGTTGGTTCATTAAGATTAGCACTGCTATAGAACCTGTAACGACTGCTAGCTCAACTGGTTGTGCCACGTCAGGTATAGCATGAGGTCCTGGTTTTGAATTCCCGCGACGGCGGGGATGTTTTTAGCTACAGTGCGCTGTCGTTCGCTATATTCATGGGCCGGCCCAGTTGGAGACCCGCCTGTGCGAAACCGCGCCTGTTTGCCGCAGCAAGCGGCGAATAGGAGGGTATATCCTATTTGACGCTCTCCGCGTCAAGCTGTCGAGGCTTCGCATAAGAGCTGGCGATCGAACAGTGAACTGGGCCGGCCCATTCTTCTAGAGTTTCCCAGCCATTTTTTTTCTGGTTTTGGGAACCTTCTAGAAGGTTCCTTGAACCGGTTTTTTCTTTCTTTCTTTTGGTTTTTGGTTTTTCTTTTTTATGTTTATTTTTCTACTTTATTTTCTCTTTTATTTTTCTTTTCCTTTCCTTTTTCTTTTTTTCATTTTTCAAGTTTTTTTTCGAAAAAAGTTCATGTTTCAAGAATTGTTCGTAAACTTAAAAAAATTGTTCTCACTTTTAAAAAACGTTAATTTTTTAAAAAATTGTCGTGTTTTCCAAAATTGTACATAAATTCAAAAAATGTTCGCATTTTATACAAAATGTTCTGGGATTTAAAAAATGTTCCCTCTTTAAAAAATGTTCGTCTTTTCCCTTTTTTGGTTTTCTTTTTTACTTTTACTTTTTTTCTTTTTCTTTTTTTCTTCTCCTTTTGTTTCTTTTCAAAAAATTATAAACCAAAAAACTCTTTTTTCTAAAAATGTTCGGGTTTTGGAAATTTTGTTCGGATTTTAAAAATATATTCGCGATTACAAAGTTTGTTCTCAAATTCAAAAACTATTTACGGTTTTAAAATTTGTTCCCAAATTTTAAAAATGTTCACATTATTGATAATGAGTTCATAATTTTAAAAATTGTTCACTTTTTCTAAAGAATTAAAAAACTTGACAAAAATTGACCTGCTTGAAAAATGATCGACATTCATAAATTGTTCACTTTTTAAATTATTTTTCGTTTTTGTTCACTTTTTTCATAAAAAGGTTGGTATTTCAAAAAAATCCATGTTTTTTGAAAAATGTTCAGAATTTTCAAAAATTGTTCGCATTTTAGAAAAAGTTCAGGATTTCAAAATGTGTTCACCATTTCTTCCTGTTTTCAAAATATGTTTTGAATTACGTAATTTGTTCATGTTTTTTTTAAATTGTTTGTGTTTTCAGAAAGAACAAGAATCTCAAAATTGTTCGTTATTTCAAAGAAATATGAGAAAAATCATAAATGTTTCAAATCTGCCGCTACTTTCTGTTCTTAAGAGTTCGCGCTATACAAAATTGTAGGCCGCCGTGGTTAGCTTAATGGCTAGCTTTGTGAGGTATAAGTAGTTGGCTGATCGAATGCTTGAGTTCGATTCCTCACGTTGCTTTACTTTTCGGGTTTTTTTTGCTTTCAACGCGATTCAGCTCCAGTGGGCCGGCCCAGTCGTGCATCACCCTGTGCGGCGTGTGCTCCATTCGACGCATAATGCGTCCTATAGGAGCTCCCGAATAGGAGCTCCCATATAGGGCATTTCCTATTTGGCGCTGCAGGCGCCCGTTACAGTGCAATTTTGCAAACGGGCGCCTGCAGCAGTCCTAACTGGGCCGGCCCATTCTAACATTTTCCTTCCTGCTCTTCTTATTTTCGAAAGGTCAAAAATATTGCTGGGAGGGGGGTTCGACCTCGCAAGCTTTCGTTGTAAACTCTCGGCTCTAGCCACCAGGCTATCCACACGCTAGTGTAAATATAGTTCATTTTCCCGTGTTTATTTCGTTCTTCAGCTCGATTTATTCTTTTTCTTTCTTTCTCATCTTTTTATTTTCCTTATTGCGCAGTTTTTTAAAATTTATGAACTTTTTTGTTAAATTTGTGAACTTTTTCTGAAAATCGATGAACTTTTTTATAAATTGTTGAACTTCTTCTCAAATTCGATGATTTTTTTTCAAATTTGATAAACTTTTTTAGAAATTCGATGAACAATTTTTTCAAATTCTATGAACTTTTTAAAAAAAATTGATGTACTTTTTTTTGAAATCTAATGAACAATTTTTTCAAATTCTATGAACTTTTTTCAAATTTGATGAACTTTTTTATAAATTCGATGAACTTTTTCAAATTCGATGAACTTTTTTTGAATTCATGAACTTTTCCCATTTTTGTGAACTTTTCCTTTCAATTCATGGATTATATGAATGCCTTTTCAAATTTATGTTTTCTTTATTCAAAGAATTTATAGGGGCTATAAAGTACTAGTATATGTTTAATGTTTTGTACTGTATGAATGATTAAAGAGATCGGTTTTCCCCGAGTAGTCAGTACCCCGAAGTTGGTCCAGTGGTTAACCCTTGTGGGCATTTACATGGGCGTGACGAGTTTGACTCCCTCTTCTCCCGAATAAACTTGGTATTTTTCCTTCGCTTTTTGTTCTCAGCAGCTTGCTGGGCCGGCCCAGTTATAGTCCGTGTGGGCGTCAGGGGCACGAACCGGCGCTTACAGCCCTGTATAGACCTCCCCGCCCGGTTGCGCTCGCTTTAACAGTTTTGCCCGCACGAGCTTTAGTTCTGGAAACCTGGGCCTCTGCCGCGTTTCTTCGCTAGGCTGCCTGAACCCGCAGGCCCAACTAACTAGGCAGGTGATTTCGCTCGTCCAATCGCATCCGACGGTCGAGGTTGCTCGCATCCGTTGGCGTGTTTGGTTCGGTGGAATTAGAGATGGGGAATGGGAGTTGAGGGGTGTGGAGATTAAAAGTCCACTGTTTGATTAGAGGGAATGGGAGTTTAAGTGGGAAGGGAAATGGGAGTTGAGGAAGCCAATTCCCACCGATTTCTTCTCAGGGGGTACCCTGTTAATTCGTGAGCAGAGTTTTATCCCACATCAATTCCCACCGTATATCAAAAAAGAAAATGAGAGTAAAAATCTACCTACCATGACTAATCCCTCCATAAACACTCATGTGCAAACTCCCGTTCCCCTGACCTGGTGTTTACCAAACGTTTGCGGTAGATGTTGTTTCTAGCCGTCCCCTCTACGCTCTCCCCGCCCCCGTCCCCTCCTTTCATTCCCGCAGAAGACGGGTAGGAAACCCTAGACCAGATCGGGGTCGTCTTTCCGGAAGGAGGCGCCGCAACTTGGACCCGGTGCACGATCATGGAGCACCAGAGAGTGGAAGAAAAAGAAGAACAAGAGGAAGAGGATAGGGAGTATTTTGAGTGTATCATCGAAGAGATTGAGCGGAAGCCGTCCGTTTCCAAAGAGATGCCGCAGCCAGTTATTGTCAAGTACCATGGTAGTAAAGTTCATCATGCATAGTTTGTTATCTATCATGGTTCTTCATTTGTTCCTTATTGCTCAAATCGTACATGCGCTTTGCTTCCTAAATTTCTAGATGCTCCCCGGTTTTCTGTTACTTTGCGTTGCCTTTTTTGCCTGATCTGTTCGACAAACATGAACCAAAGCATGCCACCATATTTATTATTATGATGATTTTTTTACTTGTTTCGATAGATATCCTGGATAGATTATGGGGATGGGAGAAACTGCTACCGATGGGTGAATCCGTGTCGTGGGCTGACTATAGCGCCTACCTTGCAGTGTATCTCAGTCACAATAGTGCTGCAATTAGGAGCATAACTGCTCTAGCTCACACTGTAAGCAAACCTCCCCCCTCAGACCAAACCACCAATTGTATCCTGCTTCTGTTTGTTTTTTATTTCGGTTGTCTTGGTTGCTAACTTGAATTTTGATGACTGTCTTATGGTTCCAAGCAGTGTATCGACAGTGAGGATGAACTTGTGTCTGAGTGGAATACCAAGGCAGGATCTGAAGAAACATGGTCAATGAGGAAATCAAACATTCTAAGTTGCCTGATCCATGGGTGTGTATGTTCATTCATTGAAGCAGGTTGCAGCTATTCTGAAGTTTCTGGTGCCGCTTTGTTGGTACGTTCCTCAACTGGCTGCAACACACCAAACATTTTTCTTGTATTTGTTCTGGTGCCTGCTTTGTTGGTACGGACGTTCCTCAACCGGCTATTTCACACCAAACATTTTTCTTGTATTTGTTCTGATGCCCGCTTTATTCGTACGGATGTTCCTCAACTGGATGTAGCACACAATCCATTTTTCTTGTATCCGTCCTATATTTACTGGCATGACTATTACCTGAAATGGAAAGGGGGAAAACATTCTATTTAGAGGGAAAAATGAAAAAAAAATGTCCCAACTGTAATTGAATTATTTTCATCTATGTCCGTTCATCGTTGTCTCCTAAAAAGCTAGTTCTTCTTATTTTTACTGATCTCGATCTTCAACAAACGAATGGGTCTTTATAGTTTGGGCAGTTGTACAATCTGCAACATGATTTGAGTTGTAATCACCACCAACCTCAATATGACGTGCAGTACAAATTAATTGCATGGATTTAGTTATCCTTTTTTGGCTACACGGCTTTCTTTTAATGAAGCTGAGATACTAACACTGGTGCCTCCATCTATCTGACTGTTGGTTTTAGTTTTCTCAAACATTGCTAAAGTATTTGTCTTACGTCTGAGTGTGTGTACTGTGTGGGAGTAGGTAGTACCTGCAAGATAATAATTCTGATTCCTTATTGTTTCATTTTTTATCCATGTTGGCGGACTCGCCATATACAACCTGGTGCATACACCGTAAGTAAAATAGTTGAAATCTTTGGGTACATTATATGATCAACTTGGCGCTTTGTTAATATAAAGGATAAATTGGTGTCCAAATTTGCCTTGATTAGTGGGATGGTATATAGATTATTTTGCTAGACTTTTTTATTCTCATTGTACTAATCCATTTATTTATTGTCATTGTACTAATGCAAAACAATGGTTTCAAGTGTATTGCGAAGGAGGCTGACCTGACGCGTGAGTTGCTGAAGCGCGGCGTTGATCCCGTTGATGATTACTTAATTGAAAGGGGCAGAGAGATACGCACGTGTGCCTTGGGCCTGATGAACTGCACATTGGACATGAATTCTGTTGCTGCCTCTGCTCTCATGTTGGTTAGTGCCTGCCTTAAAAAACCCACCTAATAGTACCATCTATCCATCTGTCAAATTGAACTGCACTCTGCACTTTTTTGTTTATACTAGTAGCTTATGGGCAGTAACTGCAAACTGATGGGTGGCTTCAATTTAAGGGTATGGCAAAGGAGGCTGAAATGATGATTGCGTGGATCATTAAAAATGATAAGCCTGTTGATCTCTTTCCTTATTCCATATCTGATGAGATTGAGAACAGCCGCATAGTCCGGTACCGAACCTTGAATGTTATGATCGACATACTAGAAAAGTCGTCTTCTTCTGCTGCTGCTTGTCACAAGATTGATAAGAAAGAACCTGCTAGTCGAAATGGTCCTGTTGGTGATGGGGATGGCTTTGCTGCTCACGGAGCAGCAAACAGCACAGGGTATGGATGTTCCTTTTGATTTTTCTTCTTTCTTGATGCAGCTATATGCAGTTTTAAGAGAATTAATTTGTTACGTCTTGATGATAAGCATTGTGACACTAAGATTTCACTACCAGTGGCAGCATTTCAGATGTATTGAACTCTAAGTATAAGAAAAATATGGAAGGTGGTAAAATGAGTAAGAAGAGGAAGATGAAAGAAGGTAACAGAGAAGCTAATCACCACAGTTATGGCTACAAATGCGCTCTTTATATTCCCCTTGCAATGTGCTACATATGTAATGTTTTTATGCTATTATTTTGTTTCAGAAGATCATTTGGAGAATGAATGGGGGTGGGAAAGGCTGCTACCATTGTGGGGGTCTGTTAAGTCGTTTGGCCATAGCAGCTATCTTGAGGAGTATTACAAACGCAATGCTGATGAGTTTCTTGCTGATGCTGCTGCTGCTGCTGCCAACCAAAATCCTGAGGATTCGCAAATCACCACTAACGCGGACATGGGTGCTGCTGTTGCCAAATTTGTAAGTAACCCTCTTGCTTCTCAAAAAGTCACTTCGGAGGACGGGTGCATTGGAGCCCTATATTTTGAATGGTGCCAAACCAAAAGTGCCTGCAGAGGCCGAGCTCCCTTGAGCTCTTTATTTTATTTTCAGCGAAAATACCTTTTCCACATCTCAAAAAAATCTGAAATAAGTTTTCATGTAGACATATACTTGTAGTATACATGTATAAAATTTCATGAACATATATATTCATATGTGATGTACACGAAAAAGACAAATACACAGATTAAAATAAGCTTTTTCTTTGTTGTATTCGGGTCAGATATTAGTCTTTTTTGTGTAGCATGCAAATAATCAAATTAGTTGATGGAATTTTATACATACTTGAAGAATATGCATATGTATTTGTAGATTTTTTTTTGACATTTTGTTTTTTGCAAAACGAGCTCCATGGAACACTCGAGTGCCTTTGCAATGCCACACCCTGGTGCCAAAATGCTATTTTGAATTTTCAAAAAATTCTAAAAACAAATCAACATGTTTATGTGGATGTATGTTACACACGTGCAAATTTTGATGCTGAAATAAGTAACCATGTGAGTTACACAAACATGTCATGATTTTGGAAAGATGAACAGTGCATGTATTATTCACTATTTGGAAATCACAATTTTGTCATTTTTGTATAGCTCACATGTTTACTTATTTCATCACCAAACTTTACACATGTGTAATATACATCCATATGATCACGTACAATTCTTTTTGGAATTTTTTGAAACTTTAAATGTGATTTTTAGCTAATTAAAGTAAGGTCCTCCAATACACCTGGGCTCCAAAAATCCACTCTCGCTTGCTTCTTTACTAAACCATGGATATCTAACTGAAACTGTTTGCACTAACATATTTCAAACTCACAATTTTGTCAACTAGTGTCTCAAGATGGAGGAGGTACTCCTGTCCGAGTGGAACACTCGAGTGAAACGTAGCTTGGATGACACCTTCCGAGTCAGCATTATCATTCAGAGTAGCCTTATCAAGGAGCTAGCACTCTCAATCTGCAGCACAGGGGTTGACTTGTCTATTGTTGCGTTTGTGGTATGTGCCTACCTTGCCTGAACAAAACAAACTGAACAAAAATAAAATTGTCTCTAAATTCTAGGGTATTCTGTTTGGTTCTTTCTATGGTCTTTTGACTAATGCAAAACATTGGTTTCAAGTGTATCACCAAGGAGGCTGACCTGATGTGTGAGCTGCTGAAGCATGGAGCTACGCCTTTTGATTACATGATCCAGCAGAGCAGCATGATCCGCACCTGCGCCTTGGGCCTTGCGAACCTCAAACGAAACCAATCTACCATTCCTGCTGCTGCTGCAATGGTGGTACGTGCCTGCTTGCCACGATGTTCTGAATCTTAATAAGTATCTATCTATCAATTTCTTTTCTGTAAATAACCGGACTACGCATCTTGGCACGTACTGGTTGAAAAATGATTAATGTATTGGATTCTAGGGTATGGCAAAAGAGGCCAAGATGATGTGTGATTGGATGAAGAGAGAGAAGAAGCTTTTCACCTTCTGCTCGTGCAAGCCTAATGATCAGCTTGAGGCGTGCCGCTTGATCCGGGTCAAGGCCTTGGATGTTATGACCAGCATACTGCATGAGGCTTCCTTTCCTTCTTCTAAGGTTAGTGCAAAATAAAAACTATTTTTCCTTATGGTGATATACTCACATATCCACTAGCTAGTACATGATGTTTTTTGTTTTCATTTCTGGACATCTGTTATTGTATTTGTACTGGTACACATTCTAGTCATGTTTGGCACTATGTTTTCTATTATGTAAGAACCCAGAAACATTTATCGAGTTCATGTTGTCTCCTCACTTGATCAAGTTTAAATATTGTGTGCACTAATGGCAAGATCAATAGATGGACATCATATGTTCTTTCTATTTTGTCTGTCTTGTTTCTTGGTTGATTAGTAAAATGCTGTGGCCTTTTTCCTTTTGCCCGTCCGCGTGAGTTCTTGTCTAATTTGTTCATGCTATTCTTTCCACTGCAGATGCCGGATGATGATGCAATGTCATGCAACTAATCAGGGATTGGAGCAAGGATGGGACCCATGGGTCTGTTTGAACTGTCACACCATATTGTCTTAGTTTTAGTAGATACCTTTTGTATGTTTGGGAGGTCTGCCTTTGGCCTACCTACCGATGCTGGTTTATGTTGTGGTGGTACTGTTTGATCATGGTACGGTATGCTAAACACCGGAAAACTTCATGCTACCGGTTCATACTTCTCAGAACGGTTAACAAACACGGCAGCGGTTAAAACTTATCAGAACGGTTATGAGATCAACTATGCACGCTGGAATTTCAAAGTATGTCAAGTAGTACGATAAGGAGCATGAAACTCCTTTTTTCAGCGTATGAGAGCTTCAAGCCTGCTTTCTCGGTGGAACACCCGCCAAACAAGCACCCCTTGAGGCCTTGTTTGGTACTAGGGTTTTTGAGGGGATTGGTGGGGATAGTCCCCATAGGGATTGGGTGAAACCCCAACTTTACCCAATCCCTTCAAATCCCCATTTATCCCCAATCCACTAGGTAGGAGTAGTGTATTGGGTATTGAGAAAAATGCATTAGAGTTTGGGGATTTGTGAGAAAATGTGGGGATAAAACATATCAAATACACTAGAACCAAATGATGTTTTGGGATATGTGAGGATTTAGGGGTTTGACCGGGATTTTAGGGGTTTGATCGGGATAATCCTGGTCAATTCCCTAAAATACACTAGTACCAAACAACGCATGAGGCCTTGTTTGATAAAGGGGATTGACAGGGTTTTGAGAGGATTAACCCTGTGAGGCCTAGAAACCTCACGAAAGCTGGCCGGCCCATTTGTTTTGCGGGGTTTGCACAGCCCATCCCCCTTTGATCCTCGTCGACCCCCTCCTATCCACGTGGTTCTCAGCCCTCGAGGGGGGACTCAAGGATTTGGAGGAGACGACGCTGCCGTCGCCCGACAACTCCTCAAGACGCCGCCGCCCGCTGCCTCGACGCCAGCGTACCTCCTCCGACATACTGGACTTCTCCCCAGCGGTAAGTCCTCGCCTCCCCTTCTTTTCCCCCCTCGTCTAGGTTTCTTCCATCAGCCCGGCCAACTGCTGTTGCCTTGTCCTCCTCGGCGAGCTCGCCAAGCACGCCGTCTCCGAGGGCACCAAGGTCGTCACCAACTTCACTTTGTCTTAGATTGCCGCCGCCTGAGTGTGTTTAGTCTGGTCCGGTCTGTTCGTGATGCTTTTAGTGATGGATGGAAGTTGCTGAATGATTCCAGAACTGATTTTCTAATGCTTTTTGGTAAACTGAGACTTTGAAAATAATGATTCATTTCTGCTGTGATGTAATTACCACAATAATCTCTTACATGCAAGTGTGCCTTTTAGTAACACACACAGATTCTAGCTAGGTTGTTGATCCACCCACAAGGGTGTACTTCTAAATTAGGTGCAGTACCCACCACATTATTCAATGGCCCCCTTTAATTGCATTTTGTCACTGAGCATTGCTGTTGAGATGATCATTAACCTGGTCGTTGTAGTATAGTGGTAAGTATTCCCGCCTGTCACGCGGGTGACCCGGGTTCGATCCCCGGCAACGGCGCCAAAATGATCGATTGAAGTACAGTGGGGTTTTCATGCCCAAATCTGCAAGTGTCGTGTTCTCCACAGGGACTAGGCGACGACAACTATGCTCGGCTAAAGCTAGGTGACACGATATTTGGTGACGAAAACAGAAAATAAAACCTAAACTAACAAGGTTGTTCCCGAAGGTCGTCGAAAAAGAAAATACAAACAACACAGGAAGATTTAGAATATACTCGCTATCTTTTTGGTATTTTCAATTACTTTAGACAACGGAAACTAATACAAAAGGAAACAACAGGACTTGAACACATATAGTAGAATGGATATGGGTCACATTACAAACATATTTTACACAGAGACGAAGCTATCATAGAGACTGAAAATTAAACACATACAAAGTTAACTAGTACTGGAAGTTAACTAATCCAGGGGACTAGTACACAAGGTGAACACACATATATGCTAGTAGACCACTAATTCACAGATCAAATCAAACACACCAAATATTTTCCAAAGCAACTAGACATCAACTAGTCAGGACACATAATAAGATGCACCATATTTTACAAGTACGAAACTGAACAACTGTCAGGTTGCAAGATCTAATCAACTCTGAATATTACAAGTACTACACATCTCAATTCTGAACATTTCAAAGTACTGAACATTACACTACTCAAGATTACAGAAAATTAGAGAATAAAGAGAGGGAGAAGGAGAGATAGCAGCAGGAGGTTGAGTGCATCAGCAGCGGCAGAGGGAGTAAGAAGCAGGAGGGGTTGGAGAAGAAGCAGCAGCAAGGCAGAGAGAAGAAGCAGCGAGGTAGACTTTGAGAGGAGGAGCAAGAGCAGCGAGGCAAGGGAAGGAGAGCAGCAGCGAGGTAGGAGAAGAAGCAGCAGGCAGTTGGAGAAGAAGGAGGAGCAGTAGCGTGATGAGGGGAGGAGCAACAGCGAGCAGCGGATGTGAGCAGCAGGTAGAGGGCGCAGGAGAAGAAGAAGAGCAGCAGCGTGGGGGATTGGAGAAGGTTAGGAGCAGCAACGAGATTGGGGAAGAAGGTTGGAGAGCAGCGGCAGTAGGGAGATGGCTGTAGGCGCGGCGGCGGTGGCGGCTGAGATGGATGGATGTTGTGGTGGATTGGGGGTGTTGGAGGCTGCTGGTGCTGTGGACGGAGGGGTAAGGTAGGATGGCTGGAGGCGCACCACCACGCCGGCCTGGCCGTGGCGGCGGCCGGAGGTGGAGAAGGAGGGCGAGGGAAAGAGAGAGGTGCCAGGCCCAAGAGGATTCGAAGACCACCCTAGGGATATTGACTAGTCAACAATCCTTTTATATGATTTTCATTCAATTATTCTACATTTAAAACAAGAATTGGTGGTCAGAACTCAACAAAAATGGTATATTTGTATGCCAAAATTATATATAAGAAATGTGCTTATCAGTTGTTGATCCACCCACAAGGGTGTACTTCTAAATTAGGTGCAGTACCCACCAGATTATTCAGTGGCCCCGTTTAATTGCATTTTGTCACTGAGCATTGCCGTTGAGATGATCATTAACCTGGTTTGCCAATGCTTTGTTGGCTCATTGGTGGTAACTGAATTTGTGTTGCTCTTGCAAATTGAGATTTCGAAAGCAAGAATACAACTTCATCTCCTCTTAGGTTTAGTTACTTTGGTGGTTGTTGACTGTAGTTATGTGCAAGTCATTGAAGTACTGGTGCTGGATGGAAGTTGTCCAATTATCGCTTGGCTCTTTAGTTGTCAGAACTGAATTTGTGTTATCTACAAGTCATTGGGGTGATAATGATTCTTATGATCTTGAAAATTTATTTGAGCCTCATGATGAATATGTTATTGATAATAATTTTTGCAATAATATTGAAAGTGGGTTTGGAAGAGTGTCAACTTTAGGTATTAATGATCCCACTACTTTGAAGAATTATCAATCTTGTGAATTTTTTGGTAAAAGTGGGTTTGGAGAGGTCATGACTTTATTTGATGATAATCCCACAATTTTGGAAGAGTGTCAACTTTGCATGCATGTGGATCATATAGAGAATATGTTATGTGATAGCTATATTGTTGAATTTGAATATGATTCTACATGTAATTATTATGAGAGAGGAAAATATGGTTGTAGAAATTTTCATGTTACTAAATTACCTCTCGTTATGTTGAGATTGCAATTGTTTGTTTCTTGTTCCTTGCGCATGCTAGTTTTTGCTTGCCTTGATAATTTGTTTGCTTATAAAATTCCTATGCATAGGAAGAGAGTTAGACTTAAATGTGTTTTTCACATGATTCATGATACTCTCTTTGTGTTGCAATTACTATCTTTCGTATGGGCATCGTTGAAATCTTATGCCTAGCTAGGGGCGTAAAACGATAGCGCTCGTTGGGAGGCAACCCAATGAATAAAATTTATTTTTGTATTTTTCTTTCTGTTCTTGAGTGTTTATACAATTATGCTACTGTTATGATGTGTTTTTTGTGTTTTAATTAGTGTTTGTGCCAAGCAAATCCTTTAGGATCTTCTTGGGTGATAGTTGATTTGATCTTGTTGAAAAACAGAAACTTTTGCGCCCAGAAAAATAATTTAAATAAATCACAGAAATGTGCTTTTGCTCTGAATTTTTTACACAAGATTAATATACAAATTTCCCAGGTTGTCCTAATGTTTCAGAATTTTTGGAGTTACAGAAGTATTCGAAATATTCAGATTGCTACAGACTGTTCTGTTTTTGACATATTCTGTTTTCTTTGCGTTGTGTGCTTGTTTTGATGATTCTATGGTTTTCTTTGATGAGTTTTTGCCATAGAAAAGTTAGAATACAGTAGATATAATGCAAAAATAAAATATGAATTAGTTTGCAACAATACTTATAGTAGTGATTTGTTTTCTTATACTAACGGATCTCACGAAGGTTTTGTTGAGTTTTGTGTGATTGAAGTTTTCAAGTTTTGGGTGATGTTACGATGGATGAAGGAATAAGGAGTAAGAAGAGCCTAAGCTTGGGGATGCCCATGGCATCCCAAGCTATTATCCAAAGAGAAGCAAGCAGCTAAGCTTGGGGATGCCCCGAGTGGCATCCCCTCTTTCTTCTAACAACCATCGGTATTTTACTCGGAACTATATTTTTATTCGTCACATACTATGAGTTTTGCTTGGAGCGTCTTGTATGATATGAGTCTTTGTTTGTTTTGCATTTTGTTTTGAGTCATCAACCCTTGCTGGACACACCTATTTGAGAGAGCCAAAATTATGCCATGACTTGTTAGAATTGCTCTCTATGCTTCACTTAAATCTTTATGAGCTATGGAATTGCTCTAGTGCCTCACTTATATCTTTTTGAGCACGGTGTGCTTTAGTGTTTTTGAAGAAATGCTCTCATGCTTCACTTAGATTTGTTTGAGAGTTAGTAATTTTTTTAAGAAATTCTCTTTTGCTTCACTTAAATTATTTTGAGAGAAAGAAATATCATGCTCATGATCTTCACTTATATTTGTTTGAGCTTATCAAAAGCAACACATGAAAATTAGTTCCAAAGTGATAGATATCCAAGAAGGATATAATAAAAACTTTCATGAAGATGATTGGACAAAATAAACTTGATTCCTTGTAATAGTTTTGAGATATGATGATGTGATATGTGAGTCATGTTGATGAGTACTTATGCTTTAGTAAGAATATTGGTGTTAAGATTTGTGATTCCCTATGCAAGCACGAAAGTCAATAGTCATGCAATGAAATTACATCCTACTTGTGGTGCATTATTCGGTGTTAATTATGCTTAATGCTCTCTTATGAGATTATTCGTTTCTTGGTTGGTCGCTTCCCAGTCTTTTGCTAGCCTTCATTTTGCACTAAGTATGATCTCTACTTGTGCATCCAAAATCCTTAAATCCAGTTTTGCCACATGAGTCCACTATACCTACCTATATGCGGTATTCTTTTGCCGTTCTAAGCAAATTTGTATGTGCCATCTCTAATTTTCAAAATAAACTTCTCTTTTGTGTGTTCGTACCGCTCGCGAGGCGGTGAGGGGTGGCCTATAGTTTCCATGCTAGATGTGTTATTCTCACGATGAGTGTTTATTCACTTGTCATTGCACGAGAGTAAGGCAAAGGTATTAGGGATGCCCAGTCCCGAAATGAAAAAATGAATTTACTTTATGTTGTCAAATAATAAATTCCTTGGAAAGTGTTGGTATGGAAGGCAACCGTGGATTCGGCTAGCCATGGAAAGTGAAAGTATGGTGGAAAAATGAATAAACTTTATTTTCTGTTCGGGAAACGTCTATGATATATCTAAGCATGGAAAGTGTGGGGAACTCTAAGTCGTTTTCGTTGGTGGGAAAAGTATGCCTCCCAAAATGTTTTTATCTCTAAGTTTTTCGCTTTGAGCTCTGGCACCTCTACAAATCCCTACTTCCCTCTGCGAAGGGCCTTTCTTTTCCTTTATGCAATTTTTATTTTTAATTTGAGTCTCCATCTTCTCTTATAAAGCACCAACTAGGAGGCACTATGATCGTACTTGAGCATTGCGTGTAGCTAATATGCGAGTGCGTTTCATGAATGGATCAATGATTGAGCATGATGGGCTAGGGATAACTTATTTTAGCGTTGATATTTTGAAAGACATGGCTGCTTGTTGATATGCTTGAGTATTTAAGTCTCATGTCAAAACTAGACTATTGCATTGAACCATATAAAAGTCCAAATGTCCATGCTATAAAGAAAAGAATATGAGATGATATGTTAGGCAGCATTCCACATCAAAAATTCTGTTTTTATCATTTACCTACTCGAGGACGAGCAGGAATTAAGCTTGGGGATGCTGATACGTCTCCAACATATCTATAATTTTTGATTGTTCCATGCTGTTATATTATCATTCTTGGATGTTTTATAATCATTTTATAGTCATTTTATATCATTTTTGGTACTAACCTATTGACATAGTGCCAAGTGCCAGTTGCTGTTTTTTGCATGTTTTTTACATCGTAGGAAATCAATACCAAACGGAGTCCAAACGCAGCAAAACTTTTTATGGATTTTTTTGGACCAGAAGACATCCAGTGGGCCGGAGAAGCGCCTGGGGGGTGCTCCGAGGGGAGCACAACCCACCAGGGCGCGCCTGGAGGCCCAGGCGCGCCCTGGTGGGTTGTGCCCACCTTGGGTGCCCCCCGGACCGCCTCTTTGCTCTATAAATACCCCAATATTCCAGAAACCCTAGGGGAGTCGATGAAAATCAATTCCAGCCGCCGCAAGTTCCAGAAACCACAGATCCAATCTAGACACCATCACGGAGGGGTTCATCATGTCCATTGGTGCCTCTCCGATGATGCGTGAGTAGTTCTTTGTAGACCTACGGGTCGTAGTTAGTAGCTAGATGGCTTCCTCTCTCTCGTTTGATTCTTAATACAATGGTCTCTTGGAGATCCATATGATGTAACTCTTTTTGCGGTGTGTTTGTTGGGATCCGATGAACTTTGAGTTTATGATCAGATCTATCTTTTTATCCATGAAAGTTATTTGAGCCTTCTTTGATCTCTTATATGCATGATTGCTTATAGCCTCGTATTTATTCTCTGATATTTGGGTTTTGTTTGGCCAACTTGATCTATTTATCTTGCAATGGGAAGAGGTGCTTTGTAGTGGGTTCGATCTTACAGTGCTTGATCCCAGTGACAGAAAGGGAACAGACACGTATGTATCATTGCTACTAAGGATAAAATGATGGGGTCTATTTCTACATAAATAGATCGTCTACATCATGTCATCGTTCTTATTGCATTACTCCGTTTCTCCATGAACTTAATACACTAGGTGCATCCTGGATAGCGGTCGATGTGTGGAGTAATAGTAGTAGATGCAGGCAGGAGTCGGTCTACTAATCTTGGACGTGATGACTATATAATGATCATTGCGTGGATATCGTCATGATTATTTGAAGTTCTATCAATTGCCCAACAGTAATTTGTTCACCCACCGTTTGCTATTTTTCTCGAGAGAAGCCACTAGTAAAACCTATGGCCCCCGGGTCTCTTCCTTAATATATTTGCCTTTGCGATCTATTTTCCTTTGCTTTTATTTTTAGATCTATTAAACCAAAAATACAAAAATACCTTGCTGCACTTTATTTTATTTGGCGTTCGATCTATCAATCTATTACAACTCTCTCACGCCCGCTCGCCAATTTCTGGCACCGTTACCCGAAAGGGATTGACAACCCCTTTAACACGTCTGGTTGCGAGTATTTGTTATTTGTGTGCAGGTGCTGTTTACGTAGTGTTGCTTGGTTCTCCTACTGGTTCGATAACCTTGGTCTCATCACTGAGGGAAATACCTACCGTTGGTGTGCTGCATCATTCCTTCCTCTTTGGGGAAATACCGACGTAGTTCAAGCAAGCATCACAGCACCCTATACCCCTCAACAAAATGGTGCGGCGGAGAGGAAGAACCAGACATTGATGGACGCGACAAGGACCATGATGGCGGAATTCAAATCTCCATACAACTTTTGGGCCGAAGCCATCAACACCGCATGTCATGCATGAAATCGGCTCTATCGCCGCAAAGGCTTGAACACGACTCCATATGAGATACTCACCGGTAACAAGCCCAACCTCAAGTACTTTCGTGTGTTCGAGTGTAAGTGTTTCATTCTCAATAAAGGTGCTCGTTTGTCTAAATTTGAACCTAGATCTCAAGAGGGCATATTTGTTGGTTATGCTACAAACTCTCATGCTTAACGTGTCCTCAACAAGTCCACCAAACTCATTGAGGAGACATGTAACATGGAGTTTGATGAAAATAATGGCTCCCAAGTGGAGCAAAGTGGTCTTTGTGATGTAGGTGATGAAATTCCTCCTCAAGCCATAAGAAGAATGGGGATTGGTCAAATACTCCCCATTGAGGAACCCCTTGTGGCCGAGGGAGGAGGACAATGCTCCACGCAAGTGGAGCCATCACCAACCCTAGACCCACACGCTTCCGAAGAACAAAGTGAAGGCCCTAAACCTCGTGAACAAGACCAAGGGCAAGATCAACCTAATGGTGACAATGGTTCACCAAGTGATGCCCAAGATCAAGTTCACACCTCCAAGCAACCTCAAGATCAAGAACATGTTCAAGATCAAGAGTAAGCTCAAGACGGCGCTCAAGGCAATCAAGATGATGACCCTCAAGTTGACAATCACATGTCTATGGAGGAACTTTTAGAGCATCGAGCCGCCAAGATATCCTCCACTCTCAAGCGTCAAGAACATGTGTTGGAGAATGTGCTTGGAAGCTTAAGGAAAGGGGTAACTACTCGTAGACAATTAACAAACTTTTGTGAGCATCACGCGTTTGTTTCTTGTGTTGAACCCCAAAAGGTACGTAAAGCACTCGAGGACTCGGATTGTCTTGAAGCCATGCATGGTGAACTCAACAACTTCGAGCGCAACAAAGTATGGTTATTGTTGCCAAGGCCGACGGAGAATCATAATGTCATTGGAACCAAATGGATCTTCAAGAACAAGCAAGATGCGAACGGTGTTGTCATTGAAACAAGACAAGATTGGTGGCACAAGGCTACTCCCAAGTTGAGGGTATCGACTATGGTGAAACCTTTGCTCCCGTTGCTCTCCTTGAATCTATTCGCATGTTGCTTGCATATGCATCTCATCATAACTTTTTGTTGCAACAAATGGATGTGAAGAGTGCGTTTCTTATTGGTCCTCTTAATGAGTTGGTATATGTCAAACAACCCCCGGGATTCGAGGATCCCAAGTTCCCAAATCATGTATACAAACTCGATAAGGCTCTCTATGGCCTTAAATGTAACACCCCATGTATTAAGCTACAGTAATCCCCTTTTGATTATGCCATGTCATCATGATCAACAGTGCCTAATCATCATTAGTATCATATCTCTTTTCAAATTCAAATTCAAATGGAAATTCAAACTAAAAGTGAAAATAAAAGTTGTCCAAACCCAGGATACTAAAATGTTCATTAAATAGCAAATAATTTGGAGGCAATGATAAAATTGTAACCAACCTTATTGAAATTGGATAAGTGACTTAAACATCCCCAAACAGTGGCTGAAAACAATATTTAATAACCTATTAATTAATATAATATTAATATGAAATAATAATTACCCCCAAACTAATTTTTGGTGTTAGGGTATGTTGCACTGTGATTTATGGACCAGGTCACTTATTTTACAAAATTCATTTGGGTGCCTAACTAATTACAAAACAGAGTGTAAGAATAAAAAAAAAGAGATAAAACAAAACAAAAGCCCCGGCCCAACTGGGCCGGCCCATCACTGCGGCCTATTTAGGCCCCCACCCCACAGCCCCTCTCCCCCCCAACTCCCACCGACACACATACACAAAAAAAAAGGGGAAGCAGGCACCCGCTGGATCGGGATCCAGATCGGGATCCCGCCCGGCGCCCGCCTCTGGCCGGCCATCGCCGCCACCCCACGCCGCCCGTCGCCGGCGCCCCCCAGCCTCCCTGCCGCCCCGCCTCTCCGCTGCATCGCCGGCCTCCTCGCCTCTCCCCGCTCGCCGAGCCCGCCCCGAGCCCCCCCCGCTGTGAGCCCTGGACCCGCACTTTCCCCCCTCGCCACGGTCACCGCGTGCCGGGCCGCACCCCGGCCGCGCCCGCGTCGCCTCTCGCCGCGCTTGCCGCCTCCTGCTCGCCGCCAGCGCCCCCGCACTGCGCCCCACCTTGCCCGCTCGCCTCGCCGTCCCCGCGCGCGCTTCGTCCGCCGTGCCCGAGCCCCGCCTCTGCCCACGCTGTCGCTGCTCCGCGCGCCGCTCGCCGCCTCGCCTGCTCGCCATCGAGCCCAGCTCCGCTCACCGTCGCCTGTGTCCGCCCGCGCGTGCGCGCATTTGGTGCACCGGACATGTCCGGTGCCCGAACGGGCACACCCCGGACATGTCCGGCTGTGCCACTGACCAGTGGGCCAGCCCCTGTTAAAAAAATATATATTAAAAATTAAATTAAAATAATAATAAAAATATAAAATGGATTTAATAAAATCAATAATTAGTAATTAATTAGTTAATTAATTAAGTTAATTAACTCCGTTTAGTTAATCTAATTGATTAGTTAGTGTAATTAAACAGTAATTAGTATAATTAAGCCCTAATTAGCCTGACGTGACACTAACAGGTGGGACCCACTAGTCCTGATGTCACAGTGACGTCATGCTGACGTCATCTTTTACTGTTTTGGATAATTCCAATTTAAATAATTAAATAAATTCTAGAAATTAATAAAAACTTTAGAAAATCATATAAAATAATCCGTAGCTCAGATCGAAAAACTTTGTACATGAAAGTTGCTCAGAATTTCGAGGCGAATCCGAAAACGCGGTCCGTTCGTCCGTCACACATCCCTAACTATCCGAACATGGAACCGTTCCCCTCCGGTCGTCTGTCTGACAAGTGTCCGGAACCGGGAAAACATTCCCGGATGGATTCCTCCTTCCTCGGTAACGTGCAACCACACGTTAGAACACACCCGGCACTGCATATTGTCATGTTATACTTTGTGTAGCACTTGTTTGCTTAGTATTTACTGTTTCTTCCCCCTCTTCTCTCTCGTTAGACCCCGACACCGACGTCGTCCCCGAGACCGACGCAACTCAGGAGCCCGACGACACCATTGACGACCTTGCCCTTGCCGCCGAGCAACCAGGCAAGCCCCCCCTTTGATCATCCCGATATCGCCCATTCTATTTTCTCATGCTTGCATTAGAATTGCTGCTGCTACTGCTTTACCTATTCTGATGCATAGCCTGTTTATTGTAACCTGCTATTGATACCTTACCTGCTTATCCTAAACTGCTTAGTATAGGCTGGGTAGAGACCTATCAGTGACCCCACTTGTCCCGACTGCCCCGCTGGATTATCAGAAGACCCGATCAACGGGATTGAAGACCAGGCCCCGGCACCGCACATCACCCCCCCTTAGTTGTAACGACACTGCAGCGTTACTATCGAGTGCCGAGGGTGAAACCTCTTGTAGCACTTCTGATGTTAACTCTGTAGAGTAGCTATTCGGTCGTGGTCATCGAGGGTGATTCCTCCTTCACCGCTTTCGATAACGACGCCGTCGTACAACCCCTCAAGTGTGAACCCAGCGAGGGTGATTCCTTCGAGTTCACCTTGACGGATACATTGTGTAGGAATCCAACGAGGGTGACACCTCGGATTCCCCTGATGTTATGGACACACGGATACTTGGACTGTACTGTTGTTACTTGGAAAGGCGGGTCGACCATGAGGGGTACCCGCGTGTGATGTGAAGACGGGTTGCCTGTATGGTGCCCGAGTGATGAATATGAGGCGTGGCCGGGCATTCTTGGCCCTTGCCGCAAGTCCTCGAGACGAGGCAACGGGGTCACATCGATCGTGAGTCTCTGCTCGTTACCGCAACCCCAAAGTACTAATGGTTTGGATATTTGATTCGAGTGGGCCTCTGGCCCGATAGCACTAACCATCACACGGGAATAAATATGGGTACTCTGCATCGTGGTATCAACCGAAAGCTTTGTCAGATGTCCAGTTCAGCATTGCAGCCGGGTCAGATCATGCCGTTGGCACTGGTATCCACCCTGCTCGCAATGACCCGGAGTGCACAGGGCGACAGCCCAAGACTCCTGAGCGCTTAGGATGTAGACCGGCGGGGACCTCTCTGCTGAGCTCTAGGTAGGGTTGCGGTGTGTCGTTTGGCCGAGGTCGGGCATGACCCGGAAAAGTGTGTCCGGCCGGAGTTAAGCGAGCGTGGTGGGTAAGTTGGTGCACCCCTGCAGGGAAGAACTAAACTATGCATAGCCGGATCCTCGGTAACGGACACTCGGAGTTGTATCCCGATTGATACAATTAGAATTGGATACTATGGCTCTGGGATTGCTTCTCGCAGGGAGTCGAGAAGGGATCTCCGGACGAGGTTGATGACTGTATGGCTCTGGGATTGCTTTCTCGCAGGGAGTCGAGAAAGGATCTCTGGGTGAGATTGAGACTTAATGATACTGCTACTTATACGGTACTAATCTACACGCTTCTAATGCTGCAAGACCTCTGAAGATGCTAGTCTTCGATAGGACTAGGCCTTCTCTCTATTCTGGCATTTCTGCAGCCCAGTCCACATATACAGCCTCCCTTTGATAATGTTGCATATGTAGTGTAGATCCTTGCTTGCTGAGTACTTCGGATGAGTACTCACAGTTGCTTTGCTTTCTTTTTCCCCCATATCCTTTTGATGCGATCAGATGACGGAGCCCCGGATACAGCTGTCCCCACCGACGATCGCTACTACAACCCCGAGGGTGGATATTACTACGTGCTTGCCGTCGACCAGGAGTAGGATCGGAGGGTCCCAGGCAGGAGGCCTGCGCCTTTCGATCGTAGTGTTTTCTTTTGTCCCACCTCTTACGGGCCTTTCTGTGTTTTCTTTTATATATGTACTCAGATATCTGATGCTTCCGCTGACGCTTGTACGCAAGCGTATGTATTCGAGCCCTCGAGGCCCCTGGCTTGTAATATAAAGCTTGTATGACTTTATTTATGTTTTAGAGTTGTGTTGTGATATCTTCCCGTGAGTCCTTAGGCTTGATCGTGTATATTTGCGTGTATGATTAGTGCACGATTGAGCCGGGGGCGTCACATTAAATAAGCCCCATGTGTGTGGTATGAGCACCTTACCGAGTTATTGCAAGATCGTGGGTTTGAAATTGGAAAATTTGATCCCACTCTTTTTACTAAGAAGGTTAAAGGGGATTTGTTCATATGCCAACTATACTAGTTAGATACACGTGCATTGCACGCATGAGATTTGGCAACCAAATTATGAATAAATACCACACTATAGCAAGCAAGCTTTGAGTCATATATGCATGACGATGTAGATGTTCATTTAATTCTTATAGTTCATCTCATTCAAAATCAATTAGTTTTCATAAAAAAGTTAATCTATTTTAATATTCATGGAATTTTTGCGTTGTAAAGCATAAAGTAAAAACAAATAATGGCAATTCATCTAGAAAAAAAGTTTCAACAATTATGATACGGAAGATTCTAGAACAAAGGAGAAGTGCTTGTGTTTTGAGGTTTGTGCATTATGCTTAAGTTCAACCATGGAGTCTTGTAGATTGTACATGTGGCATAATCTGGTGGAATGTAGATGATATCCAATGTCCAGTAGTGCTCGGATTTGCCACCTCTGCACCATTGGATTGGCTTCATCCAACGACCATCTTTCAAAGTTATTCGCACACTATATAGGGGTATAGATGTTGATGATATTATTATTGGTTCTCCTAACAAAGCTTTCAATGATTAGTTTGCCGCACTTATGACCGAGCATTTTGAGATGTCTATGATGGGAAAGTTAAAGTTCTTTCTCGGATTTGAAATCAAGCAAAGAAGAGAAGGAACCTTCATTAATCAAGCCAAATATACCCAAGACATGCTCAAGAAATTCAAGCCTAGTGATGTCAAGCCGACCTCTACTCCATTGCCTACCAAATGCCAACTTGACATTGATCCCAATGGTAAAGCGGTGGATCAAAAGGTATATCGTTCTATGATTGGATCCTTGCTTTACCTTTGTGCGTCTAGGCCGGATATCATGTTGAGTGTGGGAATGTGTGCACGGTTTCAAGCAGCGCCTAAGGAAAGTCACTATGTGGTGGTCAAGCGAATCTTTTGATATTTGGCTCATACCCCAAACTTTGGCTTATGGCACCCCAAAGGTTCAAGCTTTGATCTCATTGGGTACTCGGACTTGGATTGGGTGGGAGACCGTGTGGATAGAAAATCAACTTCCGGGGGGTGCCAATTCCTTGGTCGGCCTTTGGTAAGTTGGTCTTCGAAGAAAAAAAAATTGTGTGTCTCTCTCCACCACCGAAGCTGAGTATGTCATTGCTGCTAGTTGTTGTGCTCAACTGCTATGGATGAGGCAAACTTTAAAGGATTACAGTGTCATTTGTGACAAAGTGCCTCTATTTTGTGACAATGAAAGTGCAATCAAGATCTCTTACAATCCGGAGCAACATAGCAAGACGAAGCATACTAAGATTCGCCATCACTTCATCCAGGATCACATCAAGCATGGGGAGATCGAGGTTATTCATGTATGTACACAAGTGCAACTAGCGGATATCTTCACAAAGCCTTTGGATGAAGCAAGATTTTGCGAGTTAAGGCATGAGCTAATTATCATTGATTCGAGCAATGTGGCTTGAATCTAGGCACACCCCATCACACTCATCATTTTATCTTGCTCTAGATGTAGGCATGAACATAGGGGGAGTGTTGTTCTCTCAATGAACTCTCCCTCCCCCCATTATTCATAGATCGATCACGTCTTTCACATTAGCCATTTTGATGGTACTTGTGCTTCAAAGATGAGTTTTGGTCATGGGCCCAAGGTTAAAATCTTTGTGGTGCCATACCAATTGATTCAAACATAGGTGGCTTCAGCCACCACCCTCTCCTTGAGAGGTGTTTGGTTTTCTTCGATCTTTTCTAGTCATGTTGGTTTGTGTTTGTACTTTGAGTCACTCCAAGGGTGCTTCTCTTGTTTGATTGTCTTTTGCACTTGGAGTAGCTCCCTCGGTTTGTCGGTGTTTTCGTTGCCTTTCTCCCTTTCTTTGCTAAGCCTTTTTCTCCTGTTTCTACTTGTGATCGCTGGTGCGGCACTACCGCTGTGGCAGGGCAGTACTACCGTTCATAGCGTTAAGCGGTACTCACTACAAAAAAAACCACTTTCGTGATGGTACATGTTTGTCACAGTAGGTCACGTTTTCTGTCATGCATGTACATCCATGACAATTTTATGACAGAATCAAGATAGTCATACCTGTGCTATCGTAGAAGTGTTCCATGACAATACCAAAATTATTATCACGAAAGTGTCCACTTCCATGACGATAAATGGTGCGTCATGGAAGTGCTTTCGTCAAGGGTAACCGACATGTGGCATCCACCGTAACGGGTCGCCGTTAAGCTATCGGGTCCGGTTTTGGATCCGATAACCTGCTAACAGCTAGGATCAATTGGGATTTTCCACGTGTAAAATTCTCATTGGCCGAAGGAACCACGTGTCAGCTCCTCGTGCGGACAGATGTCAACCGACCAATGGACAGGAGGCACCTATGATACGTCGACACGTGGCACGACCCAACAGTGGCCCATTCAGGTCAAAAGGCCGGCCCGTTTGACTTGGTCAAATGTTAACGGGCCGGCCCATTGAAAGCCTGTTAATGGTCTGCTCGCATATAGCCCATTCAGGCCCGATAACTAACGGCCCATTACGGCCTTTCCGAATTCGGCCCACTATCTTCATCTGGGCCGTCCAATATGATTCCAGCCCGTTGTAACTTCCGGCCCATGTACGGCCCATGATGTCTTTCGGCCCATATGAGGCCCTTTGTAACTCTTGGCCCATTAATGGCCCGTGGTAAAACTGGCCCATAATGAACAATATATCGCTTTATACCCATTAATGGCCCGTTACTCCATTGGTCCGTTCCCAGCCCGTGTTATCTTTCGGCCTTTTATGGGCCCACTTATTCTTGGGCTGATTTGTAGCATTCGATTACTTACGGTCCGTTACTGGCCTTTTCCGCTTGTGGGCCAAATTCAGCCCGTGGTTAAAGTCGACCCGTTTGTGGCCCGTTAATCCGTTGGGCCGTTTTCATAGCGTCATCAAATATAGCCCATTAACAACCCGTTATGCCTGTCGATAGAATTAAGCCCGTTATACTCGTCGGCCTCTTAACGACCCGTTATGGTTGGCCCATGAATGGACGACTCCCACTCTAGCCCATTTATGGCCCATAATGCGGTCCATTATTGGCCCATGTTTGGCCAATCGATCATACGGCCCGTAGAAGGCACATTGATTCTACGTCCCGTAGAAGGCCCATAGGAGGCCCATGGTCACTATAGCAGATAGCAGGAGCATGGTGACAATGGTCCGTATGTTGCCTATGGTTATTGTGGCCTAGTTTTAAAAAATAGGTTATTGCGGCCACTAGCAAACCGCGGAAAAAGAACTGCACTAACTACAAGCAAACAAATAAACAAGACAACAAGGAAATAAATAAGCAAGCAACATAGGCGAGGCTATTACGCCTATTGTCGTGGACTTGTCACGACAGATGTCCTAGAGAAAGGACTTAGTCGTGGAGCCATCGCGATGGGTTAGCTTAAAGGGGTTAAAGCGGACAAGGGACGCAGAGAGTTTATACTGGTTCGGCCCCTTGCGGTGAAGGTAAAGGCCTAATCCAGTTGTTGTGGAATTGCTAGGGTTTCGATGACCAGGGAGCGAATCCGCTATGCCTGGCTCTCGAATTGTTGTCCGTCCTCAAACCGCCGCCGGGTCGTCCCTTTATATACATAGGTTGACGCCCGGCGGTTTACAGAATCCCAAAGCCGGCTCATAAACGTGTCCGGCTCGGTTTCTACTCTTTCTTATCTTACAATACAAGTTACATACCATATGGCGGTTTATGTCTACAAGCCCTAATCCACCTTTGGGCCCTGGGCCTTCGTGTTAGCTCTCCTCCGTAAAGCGTCACACTCCTTATCTTCATGGGCTTTCAAATATGAATAACTCCTTATGGGGATAACCCGGCCTCTCCTAGCCAGTTTATACTCAATAGTAATATCCCCAACATTAGGCCCCAGATTGATTTGAACCTGTTCACGTCAATCATCAACACTTAGGAAAATTCGTCCTTCAACATCTTCGCGTGAATCTTGTAAACCGCCATGACATCACCTTCCAGGATCATAATAAACCGCCATGACGTCACCTGTTATTAAAAATTGTACATATCTCATCTTCATTAATGAGCCTCCAACAATCGAGGCGACAACTCTGTCACATATCCAACTTTTGGCTCCTCGATTTTCATGCCTGTCCCTTATCTCTTCACCTTATAAATAAGAATGGGGGGTCCTTTTCATTTCCCCCTTGCCTCTTCGTCTTTCTTCTTCTTCCCTGCGCCGACCTGACCCTCACGCGCGGCCGCCGTCGTGAAGCTCCGCCCTCGACCTCTACTCCGGCCGCTGCATCAACCTGAACGGACCAGAGAAACGCGGCGCTCCTCCGCTGTTCCATCAGCATCAGTAAGTTTCCCTTTTCCTTGCTCTAGATCCGTCATTAGGGTTTTGGTGTTCATCAAAATGCAAGTTGTTCTTCCCTGTTCATCGCTGTGCCATTGCTCTTAGATTCAGAGCTTAACCTTTTTCCTCTGCCTAGTGATATCTGTAGTCTTTTTCCATTAGTGTATCACCTTACAACAGAAAATCCCATCTGAATCCTTCGACTGCTTAAGTACTATAAATTTAACCCTGAATTTATCTTGATTTACTGATATGCTGCAGATCTGAAATTACCATATCAATCTGTGAAACTTGTTTTTCCCTCACTTAGGTATTTTAGATCTGTACCTTCCATACCAAAGTAGGCGGTTTAACTTTTAGAAAATGATAATCCGGCAGGTACCATTAGTCCCCTCTTAAACCGCCGAGTCATTTATCTTTGTAATTCCTCCAATGTCAAACTCCGGTTTAACAATGTATATATGCCTCTGTTTCTGCTTCTGATCTTGCGTCACTTTATGCTTGTCCATCATAAATCTTAAACCGGCAATAAATATGTTTCAGCTTCCCATTGAAATGGCCAAACAAGTTTACGAGTGCAACTGGGTTCCTTCCCGAGTTACTGAAGAGCAATTAAACAGATGTGTCACAACTGGCGCTTTAGCCAAGAAAGAAGTCATCCACTGGAGGGCCCCTGGTCTGGAAAATCCTCCTGAACCCAAGGACGGAGAAGTAGTTGTATTTACTGACCATCTGGGTCGAGGCTTTAGCCCTCCCGGTTCAAAATTTTTCCGGGATGTGCTGACCAGCTTCCAACTCCACCCTCAAGATATTGGACCAAACTCTGTGTCCAATATTTGCAATTTCCAAGTTTTTTGTGAGGCCTATCTTCAAGAGGAGCCCACAGTTGAACTGTTCAGGGATTTCTTTTATTTAAACTGTCGCACAGAGTTCACAGACGGACCCAACACTGAGCTTGGTGGAATGGCAATTCAAAAGAGGAAGGATGTCAGCTTCCCTCATGCCAAGCTTCATAGTCACCCCAAGGACTGGAATCAGACTTGGTTTTACTGCAAAGACACATCTCCAACTGATGAAAATCCTCTGCCGGGTTACCGTCCCCACCGGCTTAGCAACACTCATCCCTTCCCTCAAAGTCTGACTGCCAAGGAACGGTCCAACTATGCACCACAACTGTCAAAGCTTAGAGCCTTTATGGCAAATGGTTTGACAGGTGTCGACTTTGTTCGCTGTTGGATATCTTGGAGCGTTCTGCCCTTAAGCTGGCGCCCCAGTTTAATGTGTGAGTACACAGGGGATTTGAAGGACCCTCAACAACACATCGACATTCAGCTAACAGAAGCCGAAGTTACTGAGGCTGTCAAGAAAATACTGAATGAACCGGGATCTGTCTGTAGCCAGACCGGGTTAAGCCCTTTCTGCGTCTCCAATAAACCGCCGCCTGTAAGAATCACAACTTTCTTGTTTTAGTTTACCCCTTTTCAGATAGTCTCAAAAATTTGTCCATCTTTCACAGGGCGATGACCCATTCTGGAAGAAAAAACCACAGGATAAACCGGCCAAACCACTTCGCCCGAAGACCAAGGTCACCAAGAAACCTGCCAAGAAGAGGACCACTGAATCTTCTGAACCAAATGCTGATGCGGATCTGGCTAATCCGGACTCAGAGGTAGAACTTGACTCTCTTGGTTCTTTTTTCATACACCTTATTGACAATGACTGTCATCAGGACAACGCTGAAGGCAGCCAGGCTGACGATGCAGAGGTAATTATCCTTTCTTCCGGTTCAGACCCTGTGCCAACACAGAAAATCCGTCAAGCAAACCGGAAAATAAAATTTTCTCACCCCTTAGCTCACTTGGACCCAAACTTTCTTTTGAAGAAGCAGCAACACGAAGCCCGCCGCACAACCCGGCACAGCGACCAGGTAGTTACCTCTGCCGGTTTACCGAACACTCCGGTCCGGAAACGTCGATCAGAGGTCTCTTATACTCCTGATATTTCTTGCCCTAAGGCGGGTTGTTTTCGGCAGCCTCTTAATCCGTCTGATTCGAATTATCAGGGAACACCTAATTCGTCCTCTGGCGAGTCAACGGCCACACAACTTCCAACCCTCAAGACGGTCCCTGGGTAAGTTATGCTTTAATCTTATCCTTAATATGTTATGTTTGCATACTGTACTGATCTTTATGTTTGTTCTTCTCAGTGCCAAGCCCAGACCCAGTAAGAAGGCCTGGTTAAATAAACCGTCTGATGACAATGTGGATATTGAACCGGAGAAGACTCCAGATCTGGAAAGAACAAATACTGATGTTACACATGATGATCCACCGCCTCAAGATTATAACTTCATAGTTGAACAAGCAGAAGCTGACACCACAGGCCACACTGATAAACTGACTAGCCCGGCTCGCGCGGATGATAAATCGGCCAGCCCAGCTAAGGCTGCTGATAAACTGTCAACTCCCGTGAAGGCTGCTGATGATAAAGAAGATGATATCATGATTACTGGCGTCGGCCACACCGCTCCTGGCAATCCTGTTGCTTTATCGAAGCATAGTGCCAAGGACGAGGTTTCTGCTATGGGCAAAGGCAAATGGAACACAGATTTGTCAACCTATGCTCACCTCAACGCCCAAGACATCCATTCTGGTTTTTTAAACCGTCTGTACACAAGCCGCGACTTTGAAGCCGGTTTAGTGAATCTAATGAAGGAGCGATATGAGGTAACTGCATAACTGCTTCTCTCTTGTGTTCAATTCCAAATATTAACTCCAGTAGCCCCCAAGTGCCGGTTTATGATAGTCATCTAAACTGGGACTTTGTAATATCTCAACTTTGCATGCTTAACCTCCAAGGGCCGGGTTATCTTTCTAAGATGAATCGGTACCTTAGAATTGCAATGTTACAACTTTCGCCGGTATAGTCCCCAAGGGCCGGTTTAACTGATGAAGATGAACTGGGACTTTTAGAAGAATACTCATAATGTCACTTTGAGCAAGCATACATTAGCCCCCAAGTGCCAAGAGTAATACTTGTATTGCACTTGGGACTTGTAGAAATTTCTGATTACGAGCAAATATGCATTAGCCCCCAAGTATCAGGTGCATAACTTGTTATGTGCTTGGTACTTCAAATATGCACTGCCAACTCATGATTTGTTTGTCTCTTATAGGCTGAGCTGAGCAAAAAGGAAACTCAAACCGCTGATCTGCAAGAAAACATCAAGTCCCAGCAGGCAGAAACCTCCAAAGCCAAAGATGAGCTGACCAGTGCCTTAGCCGCTATGGAAAAGCTGAAGGAGAGTTTCAACAAGGAGCGGGCGGATTGGGACACAGAAAAATCCGCATTGCAAAAAAGAGCCGAGGACGCAGAAGCAGCTCTTAAACCGGTGGTAGACGAGCTAACTGGTGTAAAACGGCAAATACATGCCATGACCGCTGCCGTGGTTGGTAAATATCCTAGCTTTAAATTTTCAACATATCATCCCATACATTGCCGGTTTACTGATGTTTGCAATGGCGCAGGAACTCGCATTAGTCATCTGGGCTCTGACGTACAGAAGAAGCTGAAGGCTGCCTATACTCTTATAGAGCAGTTATATACCGGCGCGCAACGGATCATCTGCACTGCTTCTCACAACAAGCCGCCCCCAACTTTAATCAAGGAGACCTTAGAAAGGTTGTCAATGCTGCTTGTCCGGGTAGAAGAGCTAAAGAGATCTGCTGCCAGGGCTGGTGCTCTGACCGCACTAACCCAGGCAAAAGCATGGGTGCCTGATCTTGATCCGGTGGATGTGGCTAAAGGCTATCCAAGCTTAAAAGAAGATGGATCAGAATTTGGCAATGAGGACCTCCGAGCCATAAACCGGGAAGTACGTCCACTGGCTTGCCAACTGGCTGAAGAAACTGATCTTTCATATTACCAGGCAAGTTATGATGTCAACAACAAACGGGTTGCTGCACCAACCCCTGAGGCTCAAAATCTTATCCCGCCAATCCGTAAGCACACCTATGCCCCTGACGTTGAACCGTCCACACTTATAAGCGATGAAGCTGTGTTCCAAGCCTTAACTGGGATCAATTGGGCCACCATTGACTTCCAGCCACTGGGTAGAGAGGAAGATGATGAACCGGCGCAAGGCGATCCACAACCGTCAGGGCAACCTGGTGACGAGTCATGATCCGGAGGCCGATTTAACCTTTCGCGTGCTGCAATGCTTGCCAAAAAAACAATTACTCTTTTGGGCACTGAAACGCCTTGTAATAGGCTAGTTTGAACACTTGGTCTTCTATGCTATCGCGCATATTTACTTTGCTTGATACCGTTAATTCACCATGCTTAAGATATATGATGTTCATAATCCAGAGCGATTTATTCAGGCTGTTCCTGCATACAAAAAGTTGAACTTGTCCTGGCGGTTTACCACCGGACGGGTCATGATGGCCAAACATATAGCCTGGGTTTATAAACGAAGGCTGTTAAAAATAATCAAATATGAAAATAAATGATACCTGTGACATTGAATCACATCGTAGGTTGACCAACTTTTGTAGTAAGGGCGACACCTCTAATCATGAGTATTGATAACTCCTTCCATATTGTGCCGGTTTATGATAAACCCGTACCGGGTTGTGAAAAAACACCGGATTATTCATATATAACACTGGCGACTTATAGTCAAAACTAGACCGGGTTAATAAGCACCGGACTATGACTAATCATGTACCGACAACTTGTAGTTGAAAGCCGAGCCGGGTTAATTAACGCCGGTTTACCAAAATCATCATAAATCTCATCAAAGGAGAAAAAACTTGGCAAATAAAAGCATATAAAAACTTGTAGTCGAGGCTTTTCACGGGCTGCCAGGCCCCAAATTTGAGGCTTTTCATGGGCTGCCAGGCCACTGAGTTAAACCATTTTACAAAGCCTTTTAAGATGGACCTCAATCTTTAACCAGTCATCGTTTTAACTTTGACAAGTTCAGGGTCTTATGAGATTGACTTGTCGAAGTTCGACGGGTCATACCAGGTTTACCTGGACGGAGTGACTTACTTAAAAAAGGCAGGCTAACCCGGGGTTTTAGGTGTATACACCAGGCTTCCAAGCCGTGGCTTGATAGCCTATTACAAGTGTAGATTCTTTGTTCATTGCGATAGCAAAGAATCCCCAAGCAATATTTTGAGCTGTGCTCAGTGGGTGCCTATGTTTGAATTGTTCTTTTGGAACACTCTCTTTGGCCCCTAAGTAATTTTTCTTTTTGGCTTCTGAGCCAATCAAGAGGTGTAGCTATGGTTCGAATATGACCAAGCCCCCAAGTGATTTTTCTGGTGGCCTTGCGCCTATCAAGAGGTGTAGCTAAGGTTTAAATACGACCAAGCCCCCAAGTGATTTTTCTGGTGGCCTTGCGCCTATCAAGAGGTGTAGCTAAGGTTCGAATACGACCAAGCCCCCAAGTGATTTATATATATGGCTTGATAAGCCGAATCAAGGGGTAAACCGGACGCCACTTTATAAGCAGAAACCTCCATGTAACCACACATGATGTAAGAAAAAACAACAGATACCCCGCTTTAGCTGAGGCTCCGGTTTATTGTATTGATCATAATATATACATTGTCATAACTATGTACATAAGCAGAGCCTAGGGCTCAGGTATAGTAAGGCCGTAGATGAGCGATATTCCACGGCCGATGGGTCTCCTCCTCCGATTTACGTGAGTCTTTGTGTTCTCGAACATCGATTAGGTAGTATGACCCATTGTGCAGGTTCTTGCTGACCACAAAGGGTCCTTCCCAAGGCGGGGATGTGCATATCAGTCTGATCCTGGATAAGCCGGAGCACCAGATCGCCTTCTTGAAAAGTTCTGGTTCTAACCCAGCGGCTGTGATAACGACGCAGATCTTGCTGATAAATCGCCGAACGGGCTGCTGCAATGTCACGCTCCTCATCTAACAGGTCAAGTGCTTCCTGCCGTGCCTTCTCATTATCAGCTTCAACATAAGCCGCCACATGAGGCGAGTCATGACGGATGTCACTCGGGAGAACCGCCTCTGCTCCGTAGACCATGAAGAAAGGTGTGTAACCCGTAGACCTGTTGGGCGTGGTATTGATGCTCCATAACACAGAAGGTAACTTCTCCACCCAACAACCCGGTGTCCGTTGCAAAGGAACCATAAGCCGGGGCTTGATGCCTCTCAAGATCTCCTGATTGGCTCTCTCCGCTTGACCATTAGATTGGGGGTGAGCCACTGAAGATACGTCAAGTCAGATGTGCTCACGCTGACAGAACTCTTTCATAGCACCTTTGGACAGATTAGTACCATTATCAGTTATAATGCTGTTCGGAAAGCCAAACCGGAAAATCACCTTCTTGATGAATTGAACCGCCGTAGCTGCATCACACTTACTGACTGGCTCTGCCTCCACCCACTTAGTAAACTTATCAACCGCCACCAAAAGGTGGGTCTTCTTGTCCTTGGATCTCTTAAAGGGCCCAACCATATCCAGCCCCCAAGTTACAAACGGCCAAGTGATTGGAATCATCCTCAATTCCTGGGCCGGAACATGAGCTCGGCGTGAAAATTTCTGACAACCATCGCACTTTTTCACCAAGTCTTCCGCATCAGCATGAGCCGTCAGCCAATAAAAACCGTGACGAAAAGCTTTAGCTACCAGGGACTTTGAACCGGCATGGTGACCACAATCCCCTTCGTGGATCTCACGCAGGATCTCACGGCCCTCTTCAGGAGATACACAACATTGAAACGCCCCTGTTACACTGCAGTGATGTAATTCGCCATTGACAATAGTCATTGACTTGGATCGCCGGATTATCTGTCTGGCCAAAGTCTCATCCTCTGGTAACTCGCCCCGGTTCATGTACGCCAGATATGGGACGGTCCAATCCGGAATAACATGAAGTGCTGCCACCAATTGAGCCTCCGGATCAGGAATAGCCAGATCCTCCTCTGTGGGAAGTTTAACCGATGGATTATGCAGCACATCCAAAAAGACGTTGGGTGGAACCGGCTTACGCTGGGAACCCAAACGGCTTAAAGCGTCCGCCGCTTCATTCTTCCGCCGGTCCACATGATCAACCTGATAACCTTTGAAGTGACCTGCAACAATATCCACCTCTCGACGATATGCAGCCATGAGCGGATCCTTAGAATCCCAAGTACCAGACACTTGTTGAGCCACCAGGTCTGAGTCACCGAAGCATTTAACCCGGCTCAAATTCATCTCCTTAGCCATCCGAAGACCGTGGAGTAAGGCCTCATATTCAGCTGCATTGTTAGTGCAAGGGAACATTAAACGGAGAACATAACAAAACTTATCACCTCGTGGGGAAGTTAATACGACTCCAGCCCCCGAGCCCTCCAATTGCCTGGACCCATCAAAATGAATAGTCCAATAAGTATGATCCGGCTTCTCTTTTGGCGCCTGTAACTCTGTCCAATCATTGATGAAATCCACCAATGCTTGTGATTTGATTGCCGTCCGAGGCACATAATTTAACCCATGAGGTCCAAGCTCAATGGCCCACTTGGCAATCCGGCCAGTCGCTTCCCTGTTCTGGATTATTTCCCCCAAAGAAGCAGAGCTGACCACAGTGATGGGATGACCCTGGAAATATTGCTTAAGCTTCCGGCTCACCATAAAAACTCCATACACCAGCTTCTGCCAATGTGGGTACCTTTGCTTAGACTCAATAAGTACCTCACTGATGTAATAAACCGGCCGTTGAACCGGATACTCCTTTCCGGCCTCCTTGCGCTCCACCACAATAGCCACGCTAACTGCCCGGGCATTGGCAACCACATATAACAACAAAGGCTCTTTATCAACAGGAGCAGCAAGGACAGGCGGCTCGGCTAGCTGCCGCTTTAAATCCTCAAATGCTTCATTGGCGGCGTCGCTCCAGACGAAATTATCCGTCTTCTTCAGCATCTGATATAAACGGATAGACTTCTCCCCGAGGCGACTGATAAACCGGCTCAAGGCTGCAATCTGGCCTGCCAAGCGTTGAACATCATTGATGCACTTCGGTTTAGCCAAAGAAGTTATGGCCTTGATTTTCTTCGGATTAGCTTCAATGCCCCTGTTAGACACCAGAAAGCCCAAGAGCTTGCCTGCCGATACACCAAAGACACATTTGGCTGGATTAAGCATCATCTTATAAACCCGGAGGTTATCAAAGGTCTCCTTCAAGTCATCTATCAATGTCTCCTTCTCTCTGGATTTCACCACAATATCATCCACATAAGCATGAACATTGCGGCCGATCTGATCATGAAGACAGTTCTGCACACAGCGCTGATAAGTCACCTGGGCACTCTTTAGCCCAAAGGGCATAGACACATAGCAGAAGGCTCCAAAGGGAGTTATGAAAGCTGTCTTCTCCTGGTCCTTAACTGCCATTTTGATCTGATGGTAGCCAGAATAAGCATCCAGAAAACTCAAACGCTCGCAACCCACCGTAGCATCAATGATTTGATCAATACGAGGGAGGGCAAAAGGATCCGCTGGACAAGCCTTGTTCAAATCTGTGTAGTCCACACACATACGCCAAGTGCCATTCTTCTTAAGTACTAGCACCGGATTAGCCAACCACTCAGGATGAAATACCTCAACAATAAAGCCAGCTGCCAAGAGCCTGGCCACTTCCTCACCAATAGCCTTGCGTCTTTCTTCATTGAACCGGCGGAGAAACTGCTTAACCGGTTTAAACTTGGGATCAATGTTAAGAGTGTGCTCAGCGAGTTCCCTCGGTACACCTGGCATGTCAGAAGGCTTCCACGCAAAGATGTCCCGGTTCTCACGGATGAACTCGATGAGCGCGCTTTCCTATTTCGGATCCAAGGTAGCGCTGATGCTGAACTGCTGGGATGAATCGCCAGGAACAAAATCAACCAGCTTAGTCTCATCAGCCAACTTAAACTTCAAGGCCTGATCATGCTCTGTAGTTGGCTTCTTCAAGGAAGTCATATCTGCCGGATCAACATTGTCTTTGTAAAACTTCAACTCCTCTGTTGCACAAACCGACTCAGCATAAGCCGCATCACCTTCTTCACATTCCAAAGCGATCTTACGGCTCCCATGTACCGTGATGGTCCCCTTATGACCCGGCATCTTGAGCTGCAGATAGACATAACAGGGCCTCGCCATGAATTTAGCATAAGCCGGCCGCCCAAACAGGGCATGATACGGGCTCTTGATTTTCACCACTTCAAAGGTCAATGTTTCTGATCTTGAATCATGCTCATCACCAAAAGCAACCTCCAGAGCTATCTTACCGACCGGATACGCCGATTTACCAGGCACCACACCATGGAAGACCGTGCTGGACGGTTTAAGATTTTTATCTGTTAACCCCATGCGACGGAAGGTTTCATAATAAAGGATATTGATACTACTCCCCCCATCCATGAGTACTTTAGTAAACTTGTAACCTCCCACCTGAGGTGCCACCACCAACGCCAGATGACCCGGATTATCAACCCGAGGTGGATGATCCTCTCGACTCCACACAATGGGCTGTTCAGACCAGCGTAAATAACGGGGCACCGCCGGTTCAACAGAGTTCACTGCCCTTTTATGAAGCTTCTGATCGCGCTTGCACAGGCTGGTGGTGAAGACATGGTACTATCCACTGTTTAACTGCTTCGGGTTGCTCTGGTAACCCGACTGCTGTTGCTGCTGTTGGTTCCCCTGATGATTATAACCACCTTGGTTGCCTTGATTGCCTTGATTGCCATGTCCGCTTTGATTACCATGGAATCCTGAACCGGAACTGCCTCCACCATAACCCGGCCCATGAGACCCGGGGCCTGAACTGCCAGCCGGTCCATTATCATTCCGGAAAAAATCTGAATTTTTGAACTCCCGCATAATATAACAATCCTTCCAGAGGTGCGTGGCCGGCTTGTCCCGCGATCCGTGCTTTGGGCAGGGCTGGTTCAACAGGTAATTCAGGCGCTCCGGATTGGGATTTGGTTCTCCTCCACGCGGGGGCGGTTTACCCTTCCGACGCTGACCATTACCCTGCGCGTTGGTATTAGCTACAAAATCTGAACTGTTATCCGCTTTACGCTTACCGCTGTTTCCATGCCCCGCCGAGTTATGCTGCTGCCCTTTGGTGCTGCTACCCTTCTTTCCCTTTCCTGTCTTGTCATCATCAGATTCAGGGTCGTTGGTACTATCAGAGTTGGCATATTTCACCAGAGCTGCCATAAGTGTCCCCATGTCATTGCAATGGTGTTTGAGCCGTCCCAGCTTCAACTTAAGAGGCGTAAACCGGCAATTGCCTTCCAACGTCAAAACGGCCGTATCAGCGTTGATGCGGTCCGATGAATGCAAAATCTCTGAAACCCGGCGCACCCAATGGGTTGTTGATTCTCCTTCCTCCTAGACACAGGCAGCTAAATCCACAATTGACATGGGCTGTTTGCACGTGTCTTTGAAATTCTGAATAAACCGGGCTCTTAGCTCGGCCCATGACCCAATGGAGTTAGCTGGTAGGTTTTTCAACCAAGTGCGAGCTGTCCCTTCCAACATCATGGTGAAGTACTTAGCACATGCCGCATCATCTACGTCCAGCATCTCCATCGCCATCTCATAACTCTCCACCCACGACTCGGGGGATAAATCCACAGTGTAATTCGGCACTTTACGTGGGCCTTTGAAGTCCTTGGGCAGCCGTACATTGCGTAATGCTGGGACGAGACACGGCACCCCCAAAGAACTGGAGGTAACCCCTGGTTCCACCGAAGTTGTTGGACGAACCGGAGTAAGCTGACGGGCCGTGTTCTGTGCTGCTAACTCAGCCTCTCGACGTGCCCTAGCACGGTCCACCACATCCTGAGCATCAACCCCGCCACCCGCCGGGTTATGGCCTCGTGGTGGATTATGGTTGCGGGCACTGCTAGACACAGCCGGTTCATCAACATGCCTGCTGTAACTCTGGCTTGGGCGGGGGGTGGAATGAATCCTCTCGCGACTGTACGAATAAGCCTGTTGCTGAGTCAAAGCTGTCTGAAGGAGCTCCCTAGCCCGTCGTGTCTCCACCGCTACAGGGGACTCACCATCGACTGGAAGGGCTGCCAATCATGAAGGAGCCGCGACTATATTATCCAAGGGGTTGGAGTAATGACCCGGAGGCGTGGGCACATGCTGGGATGGGATATTCTGAAGAGGCGGATCGATTGCGCGTGGTTGAACCGGCATCCCCGTTCCAGGCGCTTCTACCCGGTTTACCACTGGCTGGTTGCTGGCTCCGGCCCCTGGCGTATTGAAGAGATTCCTGGCTTCGTAAACCGAAGGCAGGTGAGATCGGTACCTTCTCCTCATTACATCATTTGACGCGTTCTGATCCAACATAAGCCGATAGGCCTGTGCATCTAACTCGGCCCGCTCTGCAGCCATCCTGGTGTTTTCAGCTGCCAAATCCACCTTGGCTTGGGCTATCTGATCCTTCACCTTCGCCACTTCTGCGTTGTGCCGCTCCTGATCCACCGGGCTGACTTCGGCCGCTAGCAGTGCTGCCAAGGTGTCGAATAAATCGGACAGAGCCTGAGCGGGCGGTGGCGCAGGGCCTCCTGCCCTAGCTGCCGTCGCCGCTGCTGAACCGGAGATCATCGCCACAGCGGTCGAAGATTGTGGTGCTGACTATGTACCGGCCATGAAGATCGCAACCCGGCTTGGCGGGTCAAGAGAGTCCGGAATACTGTCGCCATCGGAACAACCACCAAACCGGCCATCCTGCAGCTGGTACAATGACTCGGTCTCTCCAGTAGATGACTCGTCACCGGAATAAACAACGGTTTCTCCATCATATTCCGATCTATCTTCAGATTCCACTCCGTGGACGACTCCCACGAAGGCACGCTTCATGACAGGCTTAACCCGGGCAGATCTCGCACGCTGAGCCATTTTGACGATGTCGGTGTAGATGTCCGGCTCAGGGCCCGGTTCGCCAATCTTGCCAATGAACACGTGAATGCCGCCGAAGGGGACCCGGTACCCATACTCAATTGAACCGGCCTCGGGGCCCCAGCCTGCATCGTCGATGTAGAGCTTGCCGCGACGACTTTTGGTCATCCAGCCCACAGCGTATCCCTTGAGTCCTTCAAAGCTGCCCTCTAAGAACTCGAAACCATCATGCGACTGCCCCACAGTGGGCACCAACTGTCGTGGACTTGTCACGGCAGATGTCCTAGAGAAAGGACTTAGTCGTGGAGCCATCGCGACGGGTTAGCTTAAAGGGGTTAAAGCGGGCAAGGGACACAGAGAGTTTATACTGGTTCGGCCCCTTGCGGTGAAGGTAAAGGCCTAATCCAGTTGTTGTGGAATTGCTAGGGTTTCGATGACCAGGGAGCGAATCCGCTATGCCTGGCTCTCGAATTGTTGTCCGTCCTCAAACCGCCGCCGGGTCGTCCCTTTATATACACAGGTTGACGCCCGGCGGTTTACAGAATCCCGAAGCCGGCTCATAAACGTGTCCGGCTCGGTTTCTACTCTTTCTTATCTTACAATACAAGTTACATACCATATGGCGGTTTATGTCTACAAGCCCTCATCCGCCTTTGGGCCCTGGGCCTTCGTGTTAGCTCTCCTCTGTAAAGCGTCACACTCCTTATCTTCATGGGCTTTCAAATATGAATAACTCCTTATGGGGATAACCCGGCCTCTCCTAGCCGGTTTATACTCAATAGTAATATCCCCAACACCTATTACACATATTACAACCACTAGGCATCAAAGTTCTCCACTAGTGCAAATATGGGGAACAAAGCAGCATATTACATACACTGGTTGCCAAAGTTGGCGACCAGTGCAAATAAACGCTACAGCAAAACAAGTCCAGAACTAAAACCACTTCACAAGAGCTCAAGAAACAATATCATGGGTATCCACCATGCTGGCAAGACGCTTAGCAAGCTTGTTAGCTTTCTCTTGTTTGGCACTTAAATCCTCCAGCACTTGCTGTTGCACCAGAAAGTATGCATCTAAATTCTGCAGGGACTTCCTCAATCCTTCGGCTTCCTGTCGCAGAACATTATATCGATGTCTTTCAACTTGAAGTTGAGACTCAAGAAGCCGAACTGATTCAGGCAGCGAGTTCGAAGAGCTTGTGCCAGCAGTAGTGGCCAGTAACTCGAACACTACATAAAGACAGGGCTTTGGGGTTGTCTCACTATCTTCAAGATAGTCTTTATCAGCTTTCTTGGAGACTAACAGGTATGTCTCACTATCTTGAACCTTATCTGCATTACTTCCTTTACCATTGCATAACGGGGTACTCTTCTCCAATATTTTGTCCGCATTATAAAAGAGAAACAAGCAGACACGTCACAGGTTTACCATGTTGTATATGAAACTCATTTTGGTAAACCAGTTCAGTAGTAAGGTGGACAGGATAACATCATGAAACAAACATATATCTATATAGTATGGTCACTGTATGCTCTATATCATTCTAGTTTATGTTACCAAATCAAGATAGAGACAATTCAAATCATATCTATTTAAGACAAAGCAGCATAGACAGAATATAAATGTGGGAAACTACACAACACTAACAACACTTGTAAAGTGCATGGCATGAGAACATAACTGTTTATTCAATTGAAACTGAAATCAACATAGAGCAAGTTACAACAACAAACTAGTTAAAGAAATAGGTTTAAAACATACCTGTTGCGCCATTGGAGTTTCAATTGCATCCTTCAAATTTGAAATTAGTTGGTATGAGTAAATACAATGATGCAAGAGCAAAGGAGTATGAACCATAGCTAAGGAACCTGACTTGAGAACAATTCTTCTTCCGCTTTAAGCATTGACTTGGGGTTCAGAGTGGTGGTCCTTGTGCTTTGGGCACTGTAGTTCCCTTACTAACTGCTCGTGTTTGGGTGCTCTGTGGTGGAGACGGTGCTGTGTCAATTGGAACTGGGTTACTATCTGCTAGGGTTGGGGTTAGAAGGGGTGTAGCTGGTTCACTGTCCAACTGGGTAGGGGTACAATCCGCGTGAGTCTGGGTTATGTGTGGTGGGGCTGGTTCTTGGGCAAGTACAACCGTGGTTCTATCTGCATCGACGGGTAGCATGATCTTTTATGAAGACCGTGTTTTTACTCCCATAGATACTTCCATCACCCTCTCCAATTCAAATGGGTGATAAACAAGAAAAGTAATCGAATGTACAGACATTGTATGATAGACAGGTGCAATGGATAGTAGGGAAGAAAACAGGGCATGAAATAACTCACATTTATGTTGTCTAACCAAACAAGATAGCATGACACAATTTCACATATATGCTAGCTAATTAAACAACATAGCATGACACAATTTCACATATAAGATGGCTAACTAAACATGATAGAATGACATACTTCAAAAAATGATGACTATGTAAACAAGATGACATGATATAACTATACGATGTGTCTATTAAAGTGGTTGGCATGCCATAATTCACATACATGTCGTTGATGGAAACATGATGGCATGATATAATTCACGGATAGAATGACATAATTCAAAATATGATGACTATGTAAACAGGATGAGATGATATAACTATATTATGTCTTTAGAAAATGGGTTGGCATGCCATAATTCAGATACATGCTGTCTATGTAAACATCATGGCATGATATAATTCAAATATATGATTTATATACTAAGCAAGTGAGCAGAGGGCAATCGCATATATGATGTGTCAACTAAGCAGATGGCATTCAATATTGTGCATATGATGTAAAAACTAAGCATTGCAAGACAACATATGCATGATACGAGTAATATAACCCTGCCAAGTTTGAGCATACACCTCAGGGGGAAAATAGGACTGGTCATCTGTCTCTGAATCCTCCTCTGAGGAGCTATCTGTAACCAGCAAGATATCTGCTTCAGCAGGTAGCATTGTCTGCTCCGAAGACCTTGTTTTCACTCTAGTTTTTTGCATCACCAATTCAAATGGCTGATGCACATGAAGAGTAGTTGAATATACAAACATTGTCGACAAATGGAATACATAATACAAAAAAGGATGGCATGATATAATTCACATATATGATGCTTGGCTAAACAGCATGGCATTGCATAATTCACATATATAATGCCTTGCAACAAGATAGCATTGCATAATTCACATATATAATGTCTTGCAACAAGATTGTATTGCATAATTCACATATATGGTAATTAGACACTAAACAGGTGGCATTCACATAAAGCATGTCTAAACTAAGCAAATAACATGGCAATGCAAGACACCATATGCACGATATGAGCAATTTAACCCTGCCAAGTTAGAGCATGCACCTCAGGGGGGGATAGGATTGGTCATCTGTCTCTGAATCCTCCTCTGAGGAGCTATCCGTAACCAGCAAGACATGCGCTTCGTCAGATAGCATTGTCTGCTCTGAAGACCTTGTTTTCACTCCAGATTTTTCCATGACCGTTTCGAATGGCTGATGCACAGGGAGAGTAATTGAATGTACTAACATTGTTGACAAATTTAATATGCAATAAAAAAGGATGGCATGATATAATTCACATATAAGATGACTGGCTAACCAGGATGGCATTGCAAAATTCACATATATGATGCCTGGCTAAACAAGATGGCATTGCATGATTCACATATATGATATAGAAACTAAACAAATGGCATTCACACAATGCATGTCTAAACTAAGCAGATGACATATTTTATGTATAAAGTAAGCAATGCAAGGCACCATATGCATGATACGACCAACATCAGCATGCCAAGTTAGAGCAAAAGACCTCAGGGGTTAAATAGGAGTGGTCTTCTCCCTCTAAATCCCCCTCTAAACAATTATCTTCCTCTTGATTATAGTCTGGAATGGGGGGATGGGGGGTTGCTTTTGCACCCACCATGGAGCGACGTCTACATGAAATTTTATTGCCACGCGAGGCTCGTCTCTTTTGCTCTACATGTTCAGTACCATTATGTACAATAACTGACATGCATAGGAATAAAACATAGTGAGATTATGTAAGGAGTGCATACTGTGGATAGACCCAAAACCAATGATAGCAGGCAGATAATAGCTTCTGTTAAAAATACAAATAATGGCTCCTTTAATGTTTGTTTCCACCCAACATGAAACTCACAGTAGACACCCGAGATTAACCAGATAGTAGACAGATAGTATTGATTGCTGCCCCAATATGTACCCCACAACCATTTAAAAACTCAAGCTTGAGCATTAGTTTGGACCTGACTCGGAGTCTAATCGGTGAACAGGACGATAAAGTAGCATATCATCATGTTAAGTGATGCATAACGTAAGCAGACACGAAAGAGTGCGACCTCTCTTGCGGACCCGTGTAGTCCTCAAGGTCATCTGCTCAGTTGATGATGGTAATGCAGTTGTCGTGACTGCCAGCGGCAGGGAAGAAGATCTGAGGCGGCGAAAGACAGTCTAGAGGGCGGATCCCTACTGTGGTGAACCCTTCCATCGTTGGAGTAGCTGAGCTGGGTGGACCACAATGCAACAGGAGCAGGACAAACCACACAAGGTTTTCTTTGACACATATATGTAACAGAAGTAATTCTATAAGGGTTTGTTTGAATTGGAGGATTCTAACAATGCAGGGATAGGAAATACACAGGAATAGGATAGGAATGCACGTGCAAAACAGAGAATTTAAAAACATAGGATTTCTGTCAATCTGGGTGTTTGGTTCACAAGAATTGAAAGATCACAGGAATGCAAAGAAGCATGGTGAAATTAAGTCAAACCACAAGAAAATGTATAGTTATAATGCTATTATGCTACTATCTCATAGTCTTGTGCTTCATGAATAGGAATTTGAAAAGGAGGCCAAGTGGATAATAAAATTCCTACGGTTTTTCTATCAAGGAGACACTAAAGGAACAAATCCTACAATTTTCCTTTTATCCATTCCTTTGAACCAAACGCATGAACAGTAGTACCATATGAAACTTTCCAATTCCTATGTTTTTCCTTCACTTTTCCTTTCAAGCACTGGCGATTCTAGTAGGTAGGCTTGAACAGGGAAAAGCCTATACTCCAAAAATGTTTTTGTGCTATTTCTACTACATTGGACCCAGGCCACTGCCCTACTAGCTCAACTCCCAGGCCCATCTAGAAATGTAAAGCTCAAACGCGCAGAAATAAATAATGATGGCTTTTGAGAGAGTCCATCACGGACAGCTAGGTTGCCTGGTACCTCACTGCTTGTTATATAGGAGAGACTAATCGTATTTCACGTTACTACGTGTGCTCAGTGGACAATATATATAACATGTAGAGTAAAAAAGCGATGCAGCAAGTGTACAACCTCTTTGGCGAAGCCATGTCGATCTCAGCATCATTGGGTTGGTCGCTGAGGATGCTGCGGCTGATGTGGCAGTCGGAGGAGGGGAAGAAGATCTTAGGCGCCTGGAGATGGAGCCAAGGGTATTGCTCGGCTGTGATGGAGGGTTTCTTCGTTGGAGCAGCTCCGGTGAGTTGTACGATGGCGAGGCTGAAGCAGGACAAGAGAGGCAATGTTAACCTGAGTGGAATTCTAATAGCATCTCCAATAGATGATGTAAAATATATAAACACAAAGTGCTAGATGTAAAACACATCAGCCGCTCATCTCTGAATTTTACTGTCGAAACTAAATTTTACTATTGAAACTAAACACACTAGTAGCAGAAAAGCAGTAGCAGCAGTAGTAGCGCCCAGAGCAGCAGCGCGTGCGAGAGCCGGGGCAGCTGGTCGTGTAGCAGCATCTCGGGTAGCAGCTGCAGGGGCTCGAGCGAGAGCAGGATCTGCTGCTCGTGCAGCAGCAGCGCGAGCAAGAGTAGAGCAACAGCGCAAGCAAGAGCAAGAGTAGACCAGGCAGGGGACCGGATTCCAAGAGCAGAGCAGCAATGCGAGCGAGAGCCAAAGCAGCATCAGCTCCTACTGATGTGGACATCGCCGTCGAGGAAGCGACGCCGTAAAGGAAGTGGCCCGCGACGCCGCCGTAGATGGAGCCGCGCCATGGCGGCTCGGGACCGAGCAACGGCAGCACTGTGAGATCGAATCAAGAAGAAAATGCAGTGATTACTGTAGAACCTCTTTGGTGGCGCCGATTAGGCCTCAACTTCATCCGAGGAATCGGTCATGGTGCTGCTCTTCCGGTGGTGCAGGTGAAGATGGCGATGTGGGAATGGAGGTGGCACGAAAGACAAGGCGAATGTCAGGGCAGCTCCTTGGAGGTGGAGGACAGGGTGGCTGAACCGGGGGGACGACGAGATCGACAACGGATCCTCATCCGGTGCGATGGATGAGGGACGTCAAGCTATTGCGGTCGACGATGTCATCGGGGAAGAAGCTCCGGCTGGGTGGCGGATGGAGGAGGGTGTGGGGCTTCGCGGGTTTTCACAGCCTCGATGTTTGAATGGGGGGGAGGGGATGGGAGGGGGGAACAATGGCTTAGGGACGCGCTTGTCCGAAATGTGGGGTAAGTTACGAAAATACCCCCATCGATTTGAACTAGGTGGTTCTTTTGGTTCAGGGGTATCATGGGAATTTCGCGTGTCGGGATTTCACAGGAGGTGGGACTGTTCGCGCGCGTTGTAGTTTTGGGATGGCAAGGCGCGGGTTCAGATGGAGGGAGTTTTCCGAGCACAACGAGACAAAGAGATATCTTAAAATTTCAGGATAACAAGGCGCAGGTTGAAGAGGCGGGAGTTTCGCAGCACAATAGACAGAGATGCTAGCTTGAAATTTTGGCATAACAAGGCGCGGCTTGAAATTTCGAGAGAACAAGCTTAACATGTACAAAAAAAATACAATTCACACCCCACAAGAGAGAGCCATGTCCCATTTTACTATATTACTAGCGAGAGCCATGTCGGGATTTCGCAGGAGGTGGGAGTTTTCGCGCGCGTTGTAATTTTGGGATAGCAAGGCGCGGGTTGAGATGGAGGGAATTTTAGGAGCAAAATGAGACAAAGAGATATCAATTTTTTTGGGATAACAAGGTGCAGGTTGAATTTTCCAAACAAGCCTAACATATATTGTACCAAGTCAATTCGCACTTCCCTCGATGAAAAAATCAAAAAGAAATCAATTCGCACCACACAAGAGACTCTAGTCCTGTTTTACTGTATGAGTTAATACAAATGCCATTCAAAACTTTGAATCCATGTTATGTTCAATTAAAATATTTGGCTACGTGTATAATGCATGTAACCTGCTACTCAAATGAACATTTTAGTGCATTCCAAACATATATACTACCGCTTCAATATGAACTAAATTTGAATTCATTTCTCTATTTGAATAAGATCTACAATCATGATTGTTGTCAAGTTAAACCATTTGAATTCGTTTCTCTATTTTAATAAGATCTACAATCATCATTATTGTCAAGTTAAACCATCGTTTGTATATGATCTTCACAACACACCACATGATTACTGTCGAGTTAGATATGAACTATGTGTACTATATGAACTCGAACTCGATTTTTTGAATCCACTTTATGTTGATTTCAAATCATAGTGCATTTGAAGCTCTAGCTAGATCTTCATAATCTAAACCATGTCTCATATGTATAATGTGTTTATCACATAATGTATGGTGCCCCACCCCCTACGCCTACAAGTATTTAGCTGTGTGTTGCAAACACCACACATTATCACAAATTCAAATAAAATGTGAGATTGTTCGATATCACATAATGTATGGTTTAGATTGTTCGATATTTAGTTGTGAGCTGCAAACGCCACACGTTATCACAAATTCAAAAAAATGTGAGATTGTTCGATAAATAGTATGGTTTAGATTGTTCGATATTTAGCTGTGAGTTGCAAACGCCACGCATTATCACGTTATAGTATAACATGTCCAACACCACACCACGCGTATCACTGTTATATTCATGCATGCATAGGTTTATAACACTATGATCTCTTATTCAAATATATGAATCCACTTTCATATCGAATTATGATCTTTTTTAGTCTCTTACACCCACACAATCCTCTAACCTTTGTAGCTAGCGCTAACTTTCTCTCGTGCATGCACACGCCCTCCTCGCCCTCCCCCTCCCTCAGCATTCTATCCATCGCGCACATTCATTTATTTTCTTTATGTCATTCTCCCACGATCTCCACAACTCCTTATTTCCGGCACACATCGATCGATAAACCTCTCTAGCGAGGTCTGCCTACCACATGCACACACACTTTCCATCTCCTCCTTTCTCTGTCCATGCCTCATGTCTCTCATACGGTCCCACACGTGTAAACTCTCGCCCCTCTTTTCACCGATCTCACAATCGCACACTCCCCCCCTATCTAGTAGGCCCCTCGCACCACCTCATAGCTCCATCCCTCTCTCTCTATCCGTCTCTCTCGGCCTTATTTGCCTCTAACAAATGGATGTACACCGACCGATCTCCCACTATACATATAGTTATCTAGGTCGTTTATAATCGTTTTCCCCACGCGCTGATCGATCTATCTCATTACTTATGGCTCTCCCTTCCTCCGACACACAACAATTGATCTACCGATCTAGTTAGGTCTGCTTACCAAACACATATGGTCCCCCGTCATCATCCATGCATGCCTCCTGACACATCTATCACACACACGCACACACAGAAACACATCCCCTCTCTTCTTGATATTGCAGTTGTACCCTCAGTTTGTCCAGTAGGACTCTCCCATCATCTCCGAGAAGCAACTGCACCACCCCTCCGGCACTCTACCTCTCTCTCTCTCCCAACCTATTTCTCGTCCTTCACTTATGTATGGATGTCGACTGATCTCCCCCAAGACATAGCTAGGTGTCGGTGCAACAAACCCTGGGTCCGTTGCCCAGACCGTGCACAGGCCCAGAGACAAGATTACAACACCAAGATCAGACCAAGCAAGGAGGATCAATCCTTTGAAAGATTCAAGTACAGATCAAGAAGGCCAAGATGAGCCAGAGAAGCAAGATAACGCTAAGGAAAGCACCTCCCTTGCCGGGCAGGCAAGCCTGGCGAGGTTGGGTTTGCACCGGAAGCATACTTCCAGATTGTCCCAGCAGGCCCTGTCGGGGCATGCGGAGGCAAGCCACACCATCGCTCCACCTCACGAGTGACGTAAGTCACAGGTCAGTGCGGTGTCAAGCCCCAAGATGACTAAGTGGCTGCTTTTCGCCACATGGCAGCCATTTTCTACAGCAACACCTCCATATGACACCCGTCCTGAGACGTGTCAAGCGAGCAGGCGCAAAGCTGGCAAAACAGCCCGGCAAGGGCTGCCGGGCATGCTGTGATGTGACACTCGATGGCGCATTTAATGCACTCTGCCAGCCTGTAGAGTTAGGTATGATAGCACTGTTTGCTATCTACACTACAAAAAAAATACACTTCCGTGATGATACGTGTTTGTCACAGTAGGTCACATTTTCTGTCATGCATGTACATCCATGACAATTTTATGACAGAATCAAGATAGTCATACCTGTGCTGTCGTAGAAGTGTTCCATGACATTACCAAAATTATCATCACGGAAGTGTCCCCTTCCATGACGATAAACGCGCATCATAGAAGTGCTTTCGTCAAGGGTGGCCGACACGTGGCATCCACCGTAATGTGACGCCGTTAAACTATCGGGTCCTGTTTTGGCTTCGATAACCCGCTAACAGCCACGACCAATGCCGATTTTCCATGTGTAAAATTCTCATTGGCTGACGGAACCACGTGTCAGCTCCGCGTTGGCACAGGTGTCACTCATCCAATGGGCGAGATGCACCTATGATACGTTGACACGTGGACCGGCCCAAAAGTGGCCCATAAAGATTAAATGGGCCGGCCCAACTAAAGGCCCACAAGATTTAGCGGGCCATAATGGGCTGGCCCAGCTAAAGGCCCACAAGATTTTGCAGACCATAATGGGCCGGCCCAGCTAAAGGCCCAACATTCTCAGTTAAGGCCCGTATGGTTAGTGTCAAATCGGCCCGTCAACGGCCCGTCCTAAACTTGTCATCATCGCGGCCCATGGTCACTTCTGGCCCGTTAACAGTCTGCTAAGAATTTGGGCCGAATTATGACCCGGTGTGTTTCCGCCCTGTTAAAGGTCCTGCTTCATTTGGGCCCATTTATAGGCCATTGAAACTTTCGGCCCATAAACGACCATGAAGGATATGGGTCATATTCGGCGATGTCTGACATTCGACCTGTTAGAGGCCCACTACAGATTTGGGCCACTTTCAGCCTGTTGTGACTTTCGGCCTGTTAACGTCGGATGAAATCCAAGGGCCATATGTGGCCCAACGCCACATCGGGCCTACTAACGGCCCATATGAAAATGACACTAATCAAGCCCGACCGAACTTCCGGCCTGTTAAAGGCCCGTGTAGTAGGTCGGCGCATTTACGGCCCGTCTGAATTTCGGCCTGTGGACGATTCGCATTGTAAATGGGCCACCATTTCGGCCTGCTAAGACCAGTGGGTTATTTGGCACAATCAGGGCCCAATCTTACTTTTGGCCTATTAAAGGCCCATGTTTTTTATGGGCTCGAGATATTTACACATGTAAATGGCCTATTATTACTGACGGCCCAAATTATGTTTAGGCCTGCTAAAGGCCCACTATGGGCACAGGCCTACCAGAAAAATATGAAAGCTTATGCTGATTTGGGCCTGATATTTTTAGTGGGCTACATGCAAATTTTGGCCCAGAATCGTTTTTAGCCCAATTGGAATGGGCCCGACGAATGTTGGCATGTTGGGCTCCTACGAAGCTTTCGTCCGAATACATTACTAAGATAAACCTACACTATACAAAAATAGCATCGTAATTGCTGCAGCCTTTGGCAGCATCATAAATGTTGTATCACAACAAAATAAATTCCAACCATACAACAAAAGGCCTGTTGGCATAAAGTTTACAGTCCTTGCAGATAAAAGCACCATCAGATGTATAGAAGCACAGATCATTTGACCTGAGTGCTTATGTTTCAGGCTGTAGAATCTGATGGAGCAGCACGATCTTCCCCTTTTTTTTCCGCCATTGCTCTTGAACAACGAAGCAAATGTCTGATAGTCTGGTTTTAAAACCATTCATATCTTCACGACATTTGTCAACCACTATTTTTGTTTCTGACACAACGTCCATTAGGGATTGGACTTGTGTCTGGAGCACAGATATATCACTCTGTCTAGCCAGAAGATTTTGTTCAGTAGGTGATTTGGACGAGGTTACCTTGACAACCAACCCAGAATTACGTAGGAAGGTGCTTTTTGCACTGTTAGTGGAGAGATACTGACGCACTACAGCAAGAGGTGACATTGTGCCTGTGGTAGCCTCGTCACCTTCAGGTGGTTGTGGCTGTTCAATCATTTGTTCCATAGCTTGATGAAAGTTTGAACTTGTAGATTAGTGTACCAGATAAGTTACTAATGAGACAAAAACAAACAAAGTAGGTTTCACGTTTATACATAACTTATTTTGGTGAACTACTGTAATAGATTAGCATGTATTGTAGTGCCAACTACATAATAAAATCACTTTCGGAACATATGTCCATGTAGCATGCCTACTGTATTGTCTATTTCCTCACATTCGTTGACATCTAAGGATAAAGACACATGGTTTAAAGTAGGATGAACATAGTATGACATCATTCATATCATGGGCAAACAGATATAAAACAAACAGGCTATTGTATCATTGTGTGCGCACGTGAACATCACAACTAGATTACAGATCAAGACCAAAAGAATATCCTTCATCTCTTTTAAACCATGTAAGGTGAAATGATACGTTAAGACAACTGTGTATAAAAGTGAACAGAGTAACTGACATTGGCTGCAAACCAAGCAGTTAAATGAACACATCATAGTACCAATCAGTTCAAAGGCAGGAGGAGTAAGGACTTACAACAGCGGCCTGAACTGGTGTGCTCATGCCCTTCATCTTGCTGGTGTGGCAATCCTTGAAGATTTGCACTGCATTCGGTTCAGGTTCTTTTTGGTCCGCACGGGTTTTCCTCTGTATTTGGAACAAGTCAATATAGATACGATAATATGGCACAGAAAAAAGAAGGAAGTAGCAGCTATTTACAAGAGCCTCGCAGTGTGCAATATAGCTACGAGATCTTGTTGTCTGTTGGAATTTCACTTTAGAATGGTTGGTCTTGTTCTTCAAACAGTTAGCCTAGAAGAAGATACACTTGTAAGGCACATACATAAATACAAGTTCAATATGTGGTCTGATCAAATACATATACCCTACCTGATACTTTGGATCAGACCAGTGTTTAACAAGGGCTGTCCAATCTTCATCTGTAATATATTCCACTGGAGATGTTTGGGCGATTTCATTGTTAGCCTTGCCTTCAAAGTGAGATTTTCTAAGGTGGTACCGATACTGTCGCAGATCAGACTGAAAAACATGAGTGCATGCTTGTTTAGTTGCATCATCTTTCGGATCCAACTTGAACCTCATCTATTGAAAAAAGAATGTGAGTCTTATTAGGAGGAAGCTAGAAAGTATGGCACAGAGCAAGACAATATTACAAATTGCGATGAATAACATTACTTATGGATAAATGGTCAAGGAAGGTGTTAAACTGGGTATTGTCTTTCTCATTCCCGTACTGGATCCACGTTGGGAGGATACGTGCATGACACCTAACGGCAATGGCTGCCTCTGATACTAACTTGGCTGACTCTGTAGCATCACGTGGCCTTTTTAAACCTGCCTCAAAATGAATCTCCATTCTTCCTCCTTTATATTTTGTTAATCTGTCAAGCATTATCCCTAATGTCTGTTTCCGCTTACGCCGTGGTGCTAGTTCAACAACGAATATGGAAAGTGTTAGTGCACATCAAACTGTGAGAGTACATATAAAGGAGCATGCAACTGCAACTTGACTCGGTCAGGTACCGTCTTGGTGTTGATGCTCATGAGGTTCATCTGATCTTGCCAAGTCCTGTTGTGTCAGCAGTGCTTTAGAAGTAGTGTTAGGTGTGAATGCAGCTTGGGAACTGGCCAGTTCCGGAGCAAATGAACGAGTAACTCGTTGAGATGCTGGTACAATTGAAGCGGATGCTGCAGCTGGTGGAGTAGGTGATACTGTGTTTGTAGATTTAGCCGGTGGACTTGGACCTTCTACTGCACTATAAGTACCAGTAGAATCTCGAGGGCAGATCCTTTTCCGTTTCACCCGACGAGTAACACCATTCCCTACTATATTCTTTTCCTTGCTCTTTTTTGACTTTGCCATGTCAACGCATACCCACAAAACAAAAGAATAAAATCGCTCTTCAGAACTCATTGATGCATGATACAGACAAGCAATACTTTGATGTAAGACAACCGTATGAGGATGGAATATGTAAGAAAAATAGGACGGCGTGACATATTCACAGCTACGATGTGTAAACTAAGCAGAAGGATTTTCAAGAAAATAGAAGTAATGCAAGCTAGACACCATATGAAAGATGCAACCAATATCACTCTGCCTAGTTAAAAGTGTCTTGTCATAAGTGGCATTTCGAAAAATTAGAAGCAGTACAACGTAGAAATCAATGCAAGATGCAACCACTATCAAACTGCCATGTTAAAAGCGTCCAATCATGAGTGACTGATGCGGGATACACAACATCAGTACTTTGATGTAAGAACATGGTATGATTGATAGATGCAGTGTATTCTAGACATAGAAAGGCATGTCATATGCACATGTATAACGTATAAACTCAGCAGGTGCAATTTAATCAAAATAGAAGAAATACAGGCTAGACAACATATGCAACATGAAACCAATTATCACACTGTCAACTTAGAGCAAGCACCTGCGATGGTGGAGTACGAGAGTTGAACTCATCATGTAGACTTGGGACTTCAACTTCATTAGCAGTAGCAGTGGCAAATCTAGAGAGTCTCTGTTTGCGTCGGTCCGGAGGACCACCAACATCTCCTAACTTACTCTTTTCCTTCCTATTTTCTGATATTGCCTTATGAAGTCAAAACCAAAAGAAGATGAATAAAATTAGCTCTGCATAACTGGTTGATGCATGATACAGACGAACACTACTTTGATGTAAGGCAAGCGCAGGATAGGAGGATGGAATATATACAAAAAAAGACAGCATTGCATATTCAGATGTATGATAGGAGGATGGAATATGTATGAAAAAAGTAAGTAGAAGGCATTTCAACAAAATTAGAAGAAATGAAAGCTAGGCACCATATGAACATGGAACCAATATCACTCTATCAGGTAAAAAGTGTCTCGTCGTAAGTGCCATTTCAAGAAATTAGAAGCAGTACAAGCTAGAAGACAATGCAAGATGCAACCTACATCACACTCCCAAGTTAAATGTGTCTTATGGGTAAGTGATCATTGCAGGTATAAGTTGTAAGCTACGCAGATGCAATTCAACAAAATCAGAAGCAATACAAACTAGACATCATATGGAACACGCAACCACATATAACAGTTCCAAGTTAGAGCAAGCACCTGATGGTGGAGTAGGGGAGATGTGCTCATCATCTACACGTATGTTCTAGAAACAGGAACAAGTGTCATATTCACAGGCATTATGTGTAAAGTAAGCAGATGCAATTCAACAAAGTTAGAAGCAATACAAGCTAGACATCATACGCAACATGCAACCACATATAATAGTGCCAAGTTAGAGCAAGCACCTGTGATGGTGGAGTAGGGGAGATGTGCTCATCATCTACACAGCTACGTTGACTGTCCAGCCTTGTGTTGTCTTGCGAATCTTGTTGGTAGGATGGCGGAGTAGAATCTGTAGAGACCCTCTGTTTGAGTTGCTCCGAAGGACCACCATCATCCACTGCCGGACTAATTTCCTTCAGCTGTATTGATTTTGCATTGTGAAGTCAAACCGATAAGAAAAAGGAATAAAATTCGCTCTTCAGAACTCATTCATGCATGATACTGACGAACACTACTCGGATGAAAGGCAAACACATGATACGAGGATGGAATATGTACAAAAAATAGGACGGCATGACATATTCACACCTATGATGTGGTAACTAAGCAGAAGGCATTTCAACAAATTAGAAGCACTGCAAGCTAGACACCATATGAAAGGTGCAACCAATATCACTCTGCCAAGTTCAAACTGTCTGGCGTTTCAACAAATTAGAAGCAGTACATGCTAGAAATCATATGCAAGACACAACCAATATCACAGTGGCGACTTAAATGTGCCTTATCATAAGTGACTGATGCGGGATATGTAAGAACAGTAGTCTGATGTAAGAACATGGTGTGATCAGATATAGTATGTTCTAGAAATAGGAACACGTGTCATATTCACAAGCATTATGTGTAAAGTAAGCAGATGCAATTCAACAAAGTTAGAAGCAATACAAGCTAGACATCATACGCAACATGCAACCACATATAATAGTGCCAAGTTAGAGCAAGCACCTGTGATGGTGGAGTAGGGGAGATGTGCTCATCATCTACATAGCTACGTTGACTCTCTAGCCTTGCGTTGTCTTGCGAATCTTGTTGGGAGGATGGCGGAGTAGAATCTGTAGAGACCCTCCGTTTCAGTTGCTTGGAAGGACCACCATCATCCAATGCCTTACCAATTTCCTTCCGCTTTATTGATTTTGCATTGTGAGGTCAAACCGACAAGAAAAAGGAATAAAATTCGCTCTTCAGAACTCATTCATGCATGATACTGACAAACACTACTCTGATGAAAGGCAAAGTCATGATACGAGGATGGAATATGTACGAAAAACTGGACGGCTTGACATATTCACACCTATGATGTGGTAACTAAGCAGAAGGCACTTCAACAAATTCGAAGCACTGCAAGCTAGACACCATATGGAAGGTGCAATCAATATCACTCTGCCAAGTTAAAACTGTCTCGTCATAGGTGGTATTCATCAAACTAGAAGCACTACATGCTAGAAATCATATTCAAGACGCAAACCAATATCACACTGCCAACTTAAAGGTGTCCCATCATATGTGACTGACGCAGGATACACAAGAAGAGTAGTTTCATGTAAGAACATGGTGTGATAGACAGATATAGTATGTACCAAAAACAGGAAAGCATGTCATATTCACACGTATCATGTGTAAGCTAAGCAGATGCAGTTTACACTAATTAGGAGCAATACAAGCTAGACACCATATGCAACATGCAACTAGATATCACACTGCCAAGTTAGAGCAAGCACCTTGGATGGTGGAGTAGGGGAGCGGAGACTTGGAACTTGTAATGCACTAGCAGTACAAGGAGAATCTGTACAGATGCTCCGTTTACATTGCTGCAGAGGACCACCATCATCGCCTTCCTTACTCTTTTCCTTCCTCTTTTTTGATTTTGCCTTGTCAAGTCAAACCCACAAGAAAAAGGAATAAAATTTGCTCTTCAGAACTCATTGATGCATGATACTAACGAGCACTACTTTCATGTAAGATAGCCGCATGATAGGAGGATGGAATATGTATGAAAAACAGGACGGCATGACATATTGACATGTATGATGTATAACGTGTAAACTAAGCACAAGGTGTTTGAACTAGTTAGAAGCAATGCAAGCTAGAAACCATATGAAAGATGAAACCAATATCACTCTGCCAAATTAAAAGGGTGGCCTAACAAATGTATTTGACCAAATTAGAAGCAATACATCGCAACAGGCTAGAAATAATATGCAATATGCAACGAATAAAGGTGTCTCATCATAAGTGATTGATGTAGGATACATAAGAGAGGTAGTTTCATGTAAGAACATGGTTAACACATAGATGTAGTGTGTACCAAAAATAGGAGGCATGTCATATTCACAGGTATAATGTGTAAACTAAGCAGATGCAATTTACCCTAATTAGAAGCATTACAAGCTAGACACTGTATGCAACATGCAACCACATATCACACTGCGAAGTTAGAGCAAGCACCTGCGATGGTGGTGTAGGGGAAGTGCGGTCTTCAAGTACAGAGCTACATTCAATATCTTCATTTAGGCTTGCTGTTTCTTGAGAATCATGTGGAGAGGATGAAACTGCACTCTTTATAAGAGTAGCACGTCTCATACTAACCCACGGGCGTGACTGTCTCATCATAAGCGATAGATGAAGGATACACAAGAACAGTAGTTTGATGTAAGAACATGGTGTGATAGGCAGATGTAGTATGTACCAAAAACAGGAAGGCGTGTCATATTCACATGTATAATGTGTAAGCTAAGGAGATGCAATTTAACAAATTAGGAGAAATACAAGCTAGGCACCATATGCAACATGCAACCAGATATCACACTGCCATGTTAGAGCAAGCACCTGGGGTTGTGGAGTAGGGGAGATGAGATTTGGAACTTGCACTGCAGTAGGAGTAGCAGGAGAATCTACAGAGATCATCTGTTTCGGTTGCTCCAGAGGACCACCATCATTCCGTGCCTTCGTCCTTTTAGATTTTGCCTTGTCAAGTAAACACACAAGAAAAAGGAATGAAATTCGCACTTCCAAATTCGTTGATGCATGATACTGACGAACACAACTTTTATGTATGGCAACCACATTGTAGGAGGATGGAATATGTATGAAAAACGCTAAGCAGAAGGCATTTCAACAAATTGGAAGCAATGCAATCTAGACACCATATGAAAGATCCAACCAAAATCACTCTACCAAGTTAGATGTGTCTCATTATAAGTGGCACTTCAACAAATTAGAGGTAATACATGTTTGAAATGATATGCAAGATGCAACCAATATTACACTGTCAACTTGAAGGTGTCTTGTCAGAAGTGATTGATGAGGGATACACAAGAAAAGTAGTTTGATTAAGAACATGGTTAATAGAAAGACGTAATATGTACCAAAAACAGGAACGCATGTCATATTCACAGGTATAATGTGTTAACTAAGCAGATGCAATTTACCCTAATTAGAAGCATTACAAGGTAGACACCATATGCAATATGCAACCACATATCACACTGCCAAGTAAGAGCAAGCACCTGCGATGGTGGTGTGGGGGAATTGCGGTCATCAACTAGAGAGCTACGTTGACTATCTTCATTTAGCCTTGCTGTTTCTTGAGAATCATGTGGGGAGGATGACACTGCACTCTTTAAACGAGTAGCGTGTCTCACAGTAACCCACTGGGGTGACTGTCTCGTCATAAGTGATTGATGAGGGATACAAAAGAGCATTAGCTTGATGTACGAACATGGTTAATAGACATATGTAGTATGTATCAAAAACATGAAGGCATGTCATTATCAAAGGTATAATGTGTAAAGTAAGCTGATGCAATTTAACCAAATTGGAAGCAATACAAGCTAGACACCATATGCAACATGCAACCACATTTGACAGCGCGAAGTTAAAGCAAGAACCTGGGATGGTTGTGTGTGGCAATTGAGATCATCAACTGCAGAGCTACGTTTACTGTCTCCATCTGCTGGCACTGCACCCTTTAGAGCGCTGAGACGCTTAGTGCTTATCTTCGAATTACACTGGAGCGACTTCTGTCTTTTCTTTTTTGTATTCATCAACACTGCATCAGAGTCTGAAATACCCATGCATAAAAAAACAATAGTGTGAGTATGGGTGAAGTGTGTGCACAAGTACTATAGTGTAAAGGTAGCAGATAGCAGGTCGGTGAGAAATAAATGACGGGAGACATATGATAGCTCTACAACATGCATGGCACACAAAATTACTAGATTCTAGGATTTTGAAATATGAGCACAGGGATGGCTGGGAAATGCAGATGCTCCTCCAGCTCACCACAAGGTGTGGTCCTATGAAAATAACAGTCGACTGAAAACAAATAGGTCAGTCCATTTTTTCTGCACCGTCCGACGTACAAAGAATGGGCAGATCGCCTTCATCTACCTCCAGCCAGTCAGTGTTACGATCTTCCTCGAAACGCCAGCGACCACCGGCCCAGTCCCCTGCCTCCGCCCTCCCCTTGACCTCACCGCACCGCCGTGCTTGGCACCGCCCCCGGTCATCCCTTCAAGCCCCGCCGACCTCCAGATCGGGCGCAAGCAGCTCCTGTGCCCCACACCCCTATGATAGACACCGATGCGCCGCTTCCCTGGCGAACAGGCGGACTAGGTGCTCCACGCGCCTAAGCGGGTGCTGCTTCTTTTAATTGCGATTCGACTGACCCTGAATTGAAATCCAGGCAGGCTACTGACCTCTAGCAAAGGTGAAATAGTAAATGGGAGGAGACCTTGTGCATTTAGTATCACGAAGAAGATGCAGTACAAAGCGCTCAACTAGTTTCTTTCGTGGGATGAATACGGTGTGAGCAGAGACATAAGATTTGCACGAATAAGGGAAGAGGAGTACCTCTTTCTGCTGGCAGTGCTGTGTCCTCCTTCTGTTTTTCCAATGATCTTCTTGTGGTTCACTGGAAACGAGAAGTTGTGGAGGACGGTGGAGCCTTGGACGAACCCATGGCCAAGTTGTTGAGTGTGGTGCGGTGGCCGTCTATCGGTGGCGGGGAACCAGATCCGAGGCGGCGAACGACGGCGTAGCGGGAACAACTCCGGTGCGGTGGACGGTTGCGCCAGTGGAGCGGCAGCGGTGAGGCATAAGACGGCGTGGTCGAAGTGGTTCTGGTACGACGCACATCATCGTCGGCGTCATGGAGGCAGCTCTGCCTCGGCTTCAGCTGCTAAGTCCTTGAGGGCATTGCGGTTGCGGTTGCGTTAGACGACGATGTCGGGGTACCGGCTCCGGCGTGATGGAGGAGGGTGGCGGTGGATTGGGCGCGATGGGGTGGAGGACGGAGGAGGCTGGGGTTTCGCGGCTGGTGGAGAGGGCGTTTTGGCGCCAACAGAGTATGAATGGGGAAACAGAGGGAGGGAGGGGGGAACTAAGGGTGAACAATGTTTCGGTTTGGGACGCGCTTGTTTGAAACTTGGGGAAAGTTACAAACTTTGCCCCCATCTAAAATTTCAGACATATTGCGGGTTGGGGGTAGGACAGTAATCTCAGGTGTCCCAAATGGTGGGCGGGATAGATTTCGGCCGAGTGCATGGGTGTTTAGGCGCCCATGGCGTATGAATGCTTCTCGGAGGCGGTTGAGACTGGCGTCTTGGTGAAGTTACAAACCTACCCCGGTTTAGACCTTTGGACATCGGGCCGATAGGCTACACGTGCTAGAGTCAGGACAGTAATTTCCTACCACCAAACATTAGTCTCGTGCGGTTTCGGGTGACCAGAGGCTTATTTGGCGCTTCGTTCAATATTTGGGAGCAGAAGCATTGACGTTTTCGGTTCTCTTGAATTGAACTTTCAGGATTTGTCAAACTTCACAAATCTTTACTCTTGAAAATCCTAAAACTACGATTATTTTGGAATGGAGGGGGTACATTTGAATATACATTGTACATGAGTATATATTAAAAATATGCAACTTACCTCAGTTCATGCATGGTTCCAGATATAATCTCCTTGGTTGCAAAAAAATAGTTAGACATGCGTATGAATATATAGCATGTTCAAATGCACAACAAAGATTGATGCCCCCTTTTAGATCTGATTTACAAATGCCATTATCTCGGGTTCAAATAGATGAATGCACTTCCTATGAATTCGAATCTTCGAAACCCCCTTTATGTTGAATTCAACATGTATTCTATTTCGTAGCTAGCAATTTGGAATGTATCCATGTAAGTGACAAATGTATAAAGTGCTTCACACTAACAACATGGAATGCACTAATTAATGTTTATATATGAATTGCAAAAGCAATGCATTGCCTATATTTCAAACCGCTCTCACTCTATGGATCGATAATATGAAATAAACACATGCACATGTTAGAATTCAATAGAGTATGGGTGTCTGATAGACCAATTTTTGTTCATACGCAAATTGCAAAATTCATGATCTCATCCAAAAATAATAATGCCATTTATATTTTAATTTAACGCGTAGAACTGCCTTTTACACGTAGATGCACTATGCCTCGGCCCGTTCTCACAAACATGCTATATATCTCTCTATCTAACGCATAAGTGCACACACTTTATATACATCGGCATTTCTCTTTCACACATGCTCACAATCTCTCCTGGGGTGTCGGGGTGTCTCACGCACACACTCTCTCTGTATCTCTCTCTCTCTCTTTCTGACTACTATGTACCACTCTTTTCACTAATCTCAGTTGGAAAACACTATTTCTCTCACATGCATATATACACACGCACGGTCTCTACTAGCCCTCTATACGCACATATATGTGCCTACATGTCTCCCACACGCACATTATCTTTAGGCCTCTCTCGCACACATTGCCCCCCCCCACACAGACACACCTCTCTCTTAGTAGTTGGCAGATATGATTCCATCAGATCATTCGGTAGGATATCCCTGACTGTTAGGCTGGATGGTAATACGAGGCAAAGTTTTACGCAAGTTCGGACCCTTGCAGTTGAGGAAAAAGCCTACTCCTAGTACTGTATATTAGTGATAGGGGTGTGTACAAAGTACACGTGAATACCAGGCATTGTGCGTGTGTGTATACTATCGACGAACTAGCCCCTAGGCTTCTATAACATACTCGGGGCCTAGGGTTACAAATCATATATAGTCGGCTTATCACCAGTGGGGATAGAGTCCTCCACGACTCTGGTAGCTTCGTGTTGTACGCCGAGTCCTCCACATGGGTCTTCGTATAATGCGTCTCGGTCCAACCTATGTAGCGCAGGATGGAACCGACCCATGAGTCCTCATGTTGACCCACCACAACTAGAAATGATGTGCCCACCCCAACTAGAAATGATGTGCCCACCACACCACACACGCAATCGGCCACTAAGAAAATAAGCATATACAATAGTACAATGTTATACATGAAAGTTAATTGCATGGTGCATCCAAAAATATTTGTTCTGCATTGTGAATGTTTATATTTTCTCCTAAAATATTAGTCACGGGAAAGAGAAACGAAGGGCATATCTCTCCTTGTCTCCACCGGACACCCCCTCTTTCTACACCACTTTCACGTACGCACACAAACTATCTCTCGGCCCTCTAAAAGTATGCATGCCCATGACACATTCACGCATGACGGTCATTGTATTTCAAGCGAAAGCACTATACGGTCGGTGGACTTCAGAATATGCTCATTACGGTCACCGTATATATTCTCGTGGTGATCATACGGTATCTAGCTCACGATACGTCTCCGTATTTTGTTGATGACACTGACGGACATTGTATTTGATGCGTGCTCCGTATTTTGTTGATGACACTTACGGTCATTGTATTTGAAGCGAAAGCACGATATGGTCACTGGACTTCAGAATAAGCTCATCACGTTCAGCACATACATTTTGTGGTGCTAACCAACCTGTGGTTGGATGGTTAGGAGGACAGTGGTTTCTTGAGCCCACCAGGGTTAAAGTCCTGGTGCTCGCATTTATCCTGGGTTAATTTCAGTATTTTTTCGGCGATGTGCGTTCAGTGGGAGGAGATGTTCCACTCGACTACGAGGCACCTATGGTGACTTCGTAAGATCTCAAGATCATATGCTGGCTCACTCTCTCGAAGGTGCTCATAGGGGTAGGGTCTGCGTGTGTGCGCTTATAGCGGTGAGTGCTTGCGCGTATATATGAGCGCTTGCGTCTGTACCATGTTAAAAAAATACATGTCGTGATTATACGGTCACTGGCTCACCCGTACAACTCTGTATTTTGTTGATGACACAATCAATTGACCAGTCAAACGTTCCATGTGGCGCAACTAGTGTTGCACCATCGGGGCGCGTAACCATGGGGCCCACCTGTCAGCGTGTATATGAAAGAAAGAAATGGTAGTCTGAGTCTGTACTGTGTTAATAAAATACATTTTAGGGTGATCATACGGTCATTGGCTCACCATACAGCTCCGTAATTTGTTGATGACATGATCAATTGACCAATCAAACGGTCCACATTCAGCAGCGCACATTACCATAGGGCCCACCCATCAGCGCGTATATGAAGGACGGAAATGGTAATAAATTAGTGGTTGGTGGGGATTCGAAGTCGTGAGACCTCTGGTTAGCAGTCGCCGGCGGTGGGGGGGCGCGGTGATTGGGCGGTGGCATGGGGATCGACGGAGAAAAAGCTTGGCGCGGGGGGGCCTAGAGGGATGGCCGGGGCGGCGGCGAACCGGCAGTGGGGAGTGGTTTCGGGGCGGGCGGCGGCGGCCGGCGGTTCGGCCGGCGGTGGCTGGCGGCTCAGGGGGTGGAGGTTGAAGATAAACTGCAGGCCCTTGATTTCGTATCCAACGGCTGGAAAATCTACTGACCAGAGATGAAAAAGTCAGTCGACTGACGTGTAGCCTCACCCCGCACGTACACATGCACGCACGCAACACTCGCGCAAACACACGCACGCATGCAGGCGTGCAACACTGACACGTACACATAACGAATACACGCACGCATGCAGGCGTGCAACACTGACACGTACACATGCACTCACGAACACATGCACGTACGCACACTTGCATGCAACACTGAAACGTACACATGCACGCACACAACACTCGCACGCCTGCATGCACACCGCACACGATGCAAGACACACGCTCAACCTATACATGCATGCACCCTTTGTTAAGGACATGGATTGTTACGGGTATTAATCAATCTTATCTTTTTTTTGCAAGGTTTAATCAATCTTATCTGTGATAATCAGAACATTGATGTTTGCAGCGGTCTTTATGAATCACAACGTATCGAACGGGCTATCAACGTATATATGAAAATTTTAAAATTCTCTTACATTATATAGTAGGCTTATCTAGATGAAATAGACGATGTCACACTCAATCAACAATCATCGGTTTCTGAAATGCCCGCTTCTGACCGCCCTGGCCCACCAAAAGTTCCTCTGCCGTGCGCTGCCTGCGTTGGGTCACTGACATGCATGCCATGTACCCAAAGAGCCCATACGTAAGTGGAAGAACGACGCGGTGTCGTATGTCAGAGTCGAGGGCGCCACTCGATGCACGCCCGGCTGAACACGCCTCCTTGCCGCATTCAAACGCCTCCATGAAACCCGTGTGGAAGCCGAGAAACCCACTCTGGACACACGTCCGTTCATGACCGGGCCGGCATTAAACACAATGCCGGTCGAGCTCCTCCCGTCCGCCGTCTATTTAATCTCCTATTTAAACGAGGCCAAACGCCGGCCAAGAATCGCACCCCTCCGCCGCTCCCCTATCTCCTCCTTCACCATTTTGTCCACTCTTACAATGGCTTACGAAGAGTAGTTATCCCGCATCCAAGCCGGCTGGGTGGCCCGCCGAGCCCGCCGGATATGAGCTATGCAGCTCGCTGATCCACCTCCCTCCCCTCACCCGACGGAGCCAGTTGCCGCCCCAAGCCGACGCGCGGTTTAGCAACTCGCCGCTCCAGGCCAGCTCGACGAGGAGCGGCGCACGAGCGTCGTCGCTGCCGTCCACGCCGCTGCCTCGTACCGCGCCTCCCGTGTCTGCGACCGCGTCTCCTGTTTCTGTGGCCGAGACTCCCATGCCGGCGACCGCGCCATGCAAGCAGAGACAGAAGCCGGGTGCGCGGAGAGCGACGAGTCGGTGGCCAGCGCCTCCGCGTCCGCCGCCATCATCGAGGAGAAGTATAACATGGGAGGCCGCCGCCGCTTGGGTCCCATGAAGGCCACCGCGGAGGTGACGCCGGCGTACACAACAGGTGTCTTGCCGGATCCTTTTGTTGCGAGGACCTTCGTCGACCCCGCATGGGCTCCACGGAAGCGGAGAAGCCCCCTTCCACCATCATCTTGGGCATCAGCCAACCATATCAGTTGGGCAGCGGGGAAGCAAGCCGTCCTTTGTGCTAAAGCATATACCTCCGGGGCTCCCGGCAGTCCGGTGATCGTGCTGCCGGACATGAGGAACACAAATGGATTGGCGGGCGACCATTTAGGCCAGGTATTATATACCTGTGCTGTCCAGAACTAGCACCGCTTAGTTGATTTGAATGTAATGAAATCCGTCATGTTTGTATGAAAATCCGGTATTTTATATGAATTCCGTCATTGTTTATGAGAAATATCATCGTGTTTGCATGAATTTCGCCCGGTTGGTTGAGTTGCTGTCAGAGTGTGTGCGGCTACGGTTGGATGGCATAATATGCGGGTCGCCGGTCGGTCTGCGGCCGGCTCGGGCGGCGTGGTGGGACAAAAAAAGCACAGCTCGTGCGAGCTCGTCTCCAACGTGCGCGCTGGAGGATGCATGAGCACCCGAGCCATTCCTCGTTCATCGGTGGCAAAGGCACCGGTGGACAAAAGGGTCGCCAATATTTTGGCTACCCCAGGCAAAATCCAAACAGCCCCTCCCAGCAGATTCAAATCCCTCGTTCGTCGTGAAATTTTGCCATGTGTTGTTTTCATGGACTAGCAAGATGCCCGTGCATTGCACGGAACATCAAGATGCATTTTTTTACAAAACACCTGTTGTGATTGACCCATGCAGGAGTAATCCCATGTGTAAAAACTAATGATATCTCGAGAATTTTATCGGAAAAATGGTATCTCGAGAATTTCATCGAAAAAATGATATCTCGAGAAAGATGAGAGATAAGGTGAGGAGGAGTGGGGCGTGGTGGTGACTGGTGGTCGGACTGGGCGGAGGCATGGGGATGGACGGCACATTATGTCTAGGTTTGTATCTCTATCACACACACCCACGTAGGTGGGGGACGTGCACGAAGAGAAGAGGTGCACGCACGGTGCATGTACTCCCGTCTCTTTCCCAACCACACCCGCGCGGGTACACGGTGGAGCTCATTTCTGTATGAAAAGGCAGCCCACGTGGTAATTTGACACGTGTACTGGTTGTCCACTTGATGGAGGATCGTCTACCACGGGTGAACAAACAAATTGCGACTTGACGCGTCATGTGGGGCCTACCTTAGAGGCAAGGTTCTATACACTCGAGATGCTCTGTAAGTATTACTTTTGATGTGTCTCGTCAACTCGCAGAACAAGGAGAAGCTTGCTTACTACGCCGTCTCCCCCGCCCACGGGCGCGGTGGCTCGCAGGACGAGGTGAAGCTTGCTTTCTAGAAACTACCTCCGTCCTGGTTTATTGGTCCCCTAGAAACTAACAAAATGTTCATGCATGTTACCAAAAATTATATCATTGAAAACTATGTTGAAATACGAATCCAACGATATAATTTTTGTTGACATGCATTAACATTTTGTTAGCTAAATATTTGGTCAAAATTTGGCACGAACTACAAAGGTGACCTATAAACCAGGACGGAGGTAGTAGTACTACGCCTTACGCCTGCTCCCTCGCCCACGCGCGCGGTGGCTCGCAGGACAAGGAGAAAATTTTACTACTCCCTCCGTTTACTCCTCGTCCCTACCTTGGTTAGAGAGATTATCATATTGTTTGGAATATATGTCTTTTAGTAGTACTCCCTCCTTTCTAGTTTATGGCTCAATTTCCTTGGAGTAGTATATAGGAGTAGTACTACTATAGCAATTTCCTTGGAGTCCGTGGTGCAGCAAGCTACCCTAGGCTATGTTACTACTCCCTCCTTTCCAGTTTATGGCTCAATTTCAAAATCTCTCCAACCAAGGTAGACGGTGAGTGGTGGAATTAATTTCGTAGTTTGCACAAGTAATGTACGCTCATTTTTCTCAAGAAGTTATGTTTACCGAGGCATTAATTAGAAAGAATGCATGCATGACCACTAAATTTCCATGAACTTCTACATGCATTGGTGAGTTTTCTCTTGACAATGCTTGCATCGGGTGATTTAACGCACCTCGAAATCCAACATGTGATGGTACTACTACTACTAGTAGAATTGAGACTTATAAAACGGAAAAATGAATTTTTTTAGACGAGCCCTATAAACCGGAAAAGAGGGAGTAGTAAGTAGTATACTACCTCCATAGTGGGTACGTACTCCGTGAAATCAGATTTTCCCAAAACTAAGTCGCTCAACCTTTATTTGCTTATTTCCCTTCCTGCCTCGTTGCCTCGAACATACTATGCCAAACTCCCCTGCCTGCCGCGCGGGAAAAGACCCGCCCTCGCCTTTTTTTTAGTCCGGGTTTGTATCGATGGATTGCGCGAAGCAGCAAAAACCAAGCCATGTCTTGTACTCCTCCGTCAACGCTCGCTTTCATGAATTCTGTACTTCCTCTCGCTGACATGTGGGACATATAGCAACCGGGTCGACTTGTCATGCACCAAATAACAGTGCAGAACAGCAGGGGGGACGCACCCCAGTCGTACCGCCCCAGTAATAGTAATGAGCAATGAGACATCAAATCACAATGCCGCACCTTCCTAGACGGACGAAGCAACCATTATTTCACACTTTGCTTTGCCATCATCTCCTTCAAGAAAACCACGTAGTATTGCTTCTGCCTCAAGAGGGACATGCGCATCGCCTTGGTACATCATGACACGTGGGACCGCATGACAGGCCATGCTCCCCCGCCCATCGCTCGATAAAATCACCTCAATTTTACTACTTCCTCCGAATCGGTTTACATGGCATGCACGTCGTTCTAGGTTGAGAATTTAACTGGCTATATATGTGATGAACAGTATATGTTTAGAAACTACATCCGCTTAAGAATCGAATGATATACTTTTTGTGACATAATAACTCATATTTAGTTAGTCAAATGGATGACCGAGAACTACGTGCGCACCCTATAAACCGAGACGGAGAGGGTAGTACAGTACGTATCTTTTTAGATCAATATAGTCGGGATTCACCAAGGAGCAAAACCAAGTGGTAGGCTGCTCCTGTCGTGTTGGCGTAGCAACTCAAGCAGGGTCTGTCCGCACATGAAATGGTGACACACTTAACAGGACCCCTTTGGCCGACATGTGGCTCATCCACCGTCTTGTTCCACGTGCGATGCACCAAATTACAGTTCGGAGCAGCGGTTGGACTTGGAGGCACCCCGGTCATAGCGCCGCAGTAGTAGTAAATGAGTGATGAGGGGTCAAATCACAAAGCCCCACCTTTCCCACATTAAGCTGGACGGACGAAGCAACCATCATTTCACTCTAGGGCGCAAGAGCATAAAGAAAAGAGAAAACCAATGATGCGTGCGGCAGCTACCTAGGGCACCCTAGGGTAGGGGCCTCCACTACAAATCCATTTTTTTTGAAAGCGCCTCCACTACAAATCTGCTTCTCCCTCGTCCTCTTGAAGAAAACCGATGATGCGTGCGGCGGTAGGGTTTGTAGGAGTACTACGGCGTGCGGGGCCACATCGTAGTAAACAGGAGAGGGATTGAGTTTGAGTCGACGCCTTAATATGTGTGGGCCGCTTGGTTTTACGGGACCGAGGCAACATTTTGGGTTTGAGGGCCAGTGGAGATATACGTACAAAAAATTGTGGACGTAGGTTTGACCGAAAGGCAATGATGCATGGGCCCTGCATTTTGATATACCCGCGGCCGCGTGAAATTTGCTACTCTACTCAAAACTAGTAAGGTACACATGCATTGAACGCATGAGATTTGGAAACCAAATTATGAATAAATACAGACTATAGCATGTAAAGCTTTGAGTCATATATGCATGATGTAGATGTTCGTTTAGTTCTTATAGTTAATCTCATTCAAAATCAATTAGTTTTATAAAAAGGTTAAGATTCATGGGATTGTGCATTGTAAAGCATAAAGGAAAAAACAAATAATGGCAATTCATTTAGAAAAAAAAGTTTGGGCAATTATGATACGGAAGATTCTAGAACACAGGAGAAGTGCTTGTGTTTTGGGAAAGCATGCATGGCCCACATCTCTTATTGGTTGATATGTCACGAAACAAAAAATGAGGAGGGAGTTAATGTACCGTGCCAAAGTGTTTTGGGATTATTTGGTTTTCGAAATATGACTTACACACCTAGACGAAGGGAGTACAAAGAGAAAAAATGAATTGCAGTTAAAAGAATGGCATTTCTAACAAAAATGTGAATGTGAACTACATATGTGTGCACGTGACCAGCACATACATTGTCAATGCAAAATTTAATGCAAGAAATAACTTATGAGTAACATGCACGAATTGATGATGTGGTGCTTGCATGCATAGAGTAGAAAAAACAATGTGATTTATGACTTGCATGCATGACGTGTTCTTGTGCCATAGTTGCATGTCTAGGAAAAAAGCTACTAGTGGGTTGTACTAGCTATTTAGGAATAGAAGATGTATACATGGAAGTTGTAGGGAAAGAGATGACATGTATCTCAATTCTCATGAGTAGGGATTGGAAAAGAGATGTCATTTGGTTCACATCATAGGAACTTTTCTATTGAATCTAGAGATGACATGTATCTCAATTCCTATGAGGAGGGATTAGAAAAGAGATGTCATTTGATTCATATCATAGGAACTTTTCTATTGAATATACGTTAATGTTTATTTTCCTTTGAAATTATGGGAGTATAGGAATCCATTCATATGAACCAAGTGGCTCTAAAGCTATAAAAATGATATCATGTTTATTTCCTTTGAAATGTGGAGTATATGAATCTATTCCTATGAACCAATTGGCTCTAAAGGAAAAAATCCTATAAAAATCATATCATATAGAGTTCCTATGATATTCCTCCACACCAAAGGATGGTTGAAATTGCTGCAGGTGATACGACGGTCTTTCTTTGTAGACTCCTCCCCCATCTTTATAGTTACCTCTCGAAGATGAATGAAATGATATATACTGGGTATTCTATATGTGCATTTTGGTACACGAAAACTCGGTAAAAGTTTGCGAGGTTCGAATTTTCAATAAAGCTATATGCACTGCATTTTGGAACGGAGGGAGGAGCATACGGCAGTTGCTAACACTCACGTGGAAGATTTGTGTGTAGGAGGAGTGGCTGCTGTGTTAAATGACATGGCAAAACTGACACTGTCGGATGCCGATCTAACGGTTCTTACGGTGTTCGTCAGGAAATGGCTTGTGGCGAACGTTTCTCGGATAATGATTTACGGACACATGCATTGCATTGATACGTGCCCCCTCTCTCTCATGCACACACGCACCCTCACGAGTCACGACTCTCCCGAGTCCTCTCGCACCCACCGTCTATCTGCAGGTAGACGTCACACACATATGTGCTCTTCACACCCTACCCTCAGAACTTCTAAAAAACAAAAGACGTCGCGCACCTTTTATTTTAGCTCACACGTCACACACTTATACTATTACTCTTGTGGCGAACGTTCTTTGGGCATAGTATATTGTACTCTCACGAAAAGAAGCGGTGCACGCACGCACTAGTTCTCTCACACCCACTCGCGGGTACACGTAGGAGCGCATTTTTTTGAAGCTGGTACAACAAAATCACTGCACTATATATATAAGCAGGAGCCTTAGCGCTTGCTTTACTAGGGTTCCTCTCTTTCACTCTCTCATGCTCTCCAGATCTAAGCAAGACATAGGTGGCCACACTCTCTCTCTGCTCACGGCTGGTCACAAATCCGGCCGGACCACCTCGACGGGGGCAGGGGTGTAGGTGCATCGTTCACGCTGTCGTCGGCGGCGAGGGAGGAGACCAACGGCTGCCCGCGCGTCCCGATCGGAGGCTGTGCCGTTCTCTCCAAGAGAGCGCCGGCTCGGGAGGGCCTCCGACCCCCTTCTTCCTCCCTGCGGTATTGTGGCCAAGATGCGGCCTCCCAACACCGTCTTTGCCACATGCCGACGACCCTCAGGTATATATTCCTTCGAAACCTGCCTTGCTCTACTGCCCCAGCTCCCCACGTGGCTGCGTGTGGATCTTTTTCTACTTCCGTCGGCTGTTCCAAAGCCACCTAGACTTTTACTATTATTAGAGGTAAAGGTAGTTCATACAGTCGAATCTAAGAGTTGGTTCAAACAGGGAAGAAAGTGGGAAAGCTGTAGCATGAATCTAGGACTTGGTTCTAAGAGGAAATGGGGGAAAGTAATAGATACTGGCTACCCAACCGGTCTATTGGTTGAAAAGGCGAAGAAAGCATGGTGGATGGCGAAGGGTGGGGCGAAGTGGACCTGTCTCTTGGTTGAAAAAGGAAAGAAAGTGAGGGGTGTTAGGGGACAACACAAATGAGAATGAGCAGGTCTAGATTTCCTGTGCTCACATAGGAAAATGTCGCCGAGGAGATAAAAAATGGGACAAATGCAGACATGCTGCCCGAGTGTTTGCCGCTCTCGGCAACCACATCTGCCTCACCACTTTATGCCCCTGCTGTCCCTACGCCCAATTCGCTACCATTAATGTAAAATCACATGAAGCATTAAGCAATGCAACCTAATGTCACTATAAGTAATGGTCTAGTGCCGTCGATAAATTGAAGCAATGCCACCACCATTTTATGAAGTGCTTCCGTCTTGCTTTATTTCCCATGAATTGTGTTGTTGCAGTTACACTTAAATCTCACATCGCTAATGTTGCTTCATCCCAGTGGAACTGCACAAATTTGATTGCACATTTACTGACCATGTGCTACTCTCATGACAGTAATACTAATGCTATTGTTCTGCATGTTAATTTACTGGCAGTGTTGATGTGATGTGATGCTACTTACTTAAGGGCACTTTCATACTGTCAGTCTAGTGCCAACTATAACATAATAGATGCTGCTGTTAATCATACGCCACTGCAAATATCTGTCACTATTTAAATAACCGTATTTCATATTTGCACAAACAGGGATGTCTGTCTCCATATCGTTTCTATCTGCGCAATCAAAAGTACACACCTTAGTTTTAGTACAACTGCACAAAATGAGATGGCTATTCCTAGCTGCCGTCCTCTAACCACCAGTGTTCCAGGTATTCCTACATTGGTTCTAACTAGGTAGAATGACCAACGCAATCTAAAAGAAGCTGATTCGTACGTTTTACTTCCTGATTGCAGTGCAGGGACGAGCGAAAACAACTGCATCCTAGTCCGGAATGCACTTTCTTCCAGTTCATCCATGGACCGAGGACTAGCTGGCACGGCTGCATGGAGGTTTTTGGGACAGGTGCGCGGACATGAGGCATTGTGGTCTGCTTATTTCTGCAAATAGCGGTGCCTAAATTTAGTGGAATGCACAAGACTTTCAGCTGGTCAGTACACTACGTGGTCTAGTTCAGCATTCCAGCTGAGAACACAATTATAATTGGTTATTCTGGAATGAGAGAACCTAACCCTGGATGGTGGCAACAAGAAAAAACCAGAGTGAACTCCAGGAAATTTAAGCCTGCCGGGAGGCCCTTTGCTCAGAGAAGCCTTGCTTGTTTTTTTCCTGATTTGTAAACCTTCTCACAACTTTGTCTTTTGCTGTGAACTAGTATATGTTTGTTATGTTCTATGAATCATTGAGATGTATAAAATTGCTGAACTTATGCTTTTCAAGTTTTTTATGAAGCCGAGCTTAATGTGAGTGTTCCACATGGACGCTGGACTAGCGTGTGAACGTTTGGAATTTACATTGTGGCCTTAGTTAACTGCATGAACCACTGTAACAAGATACGTAGTTGCTTATATGTCAGACAGCAGATTATTGATTGTTAGCTGGTCGATAGCCTAGTGTTGAAGCGAGCTGAGCCAATGTGCCGTGTTTTGCGCAACTGCTTACAAGTGGGGTAGCACCAACAGTGTTTACAAGTACTTATGTATACGTCAGCGCACATTTCTCGAACGAGTACTCTATTTCATCAAACACACACTGCTAGTATGATAAACCGTGACAACTTATGTCTTACCATGCCATATTCATGAAAAAACTAGTGAGGACGCATCTGTTTTGGCAACAATTATGATGGTTCTCACATGATTCACGGGCACACAGAAGTAGTAGCAGTTCCCATAGACGGATTCAAACAGAGTACTAGCCCCAGAGGGCTCGATAATAGGCAAGGTTCAGATAAGTAGACACAATCCAAACTAGTATTAAACACTAGCTGGGGTAACTATTTCATGCCTCGATCTAATTTGGGCTGGACACAAGATGGACCTTGCCATGAACATCATCGAGGACGTCCGGCAGCAGCTAAATCCTGTGAACCTTCATGAAGATAACCTTGTGGCCTTGCCACTCATAAACTTGTTTGTGGAGGCATGCCACATCATCTTCCTATGTAAGCTTGACAAGAACAGTATGCCTCACAAACGAAGGAGTAGCTTTGAACTTCTTGTGCTTCAGTACACCCTGGACAACACGCCTGACAACAGTGAGGCTGGAATACAACTCGACATCGGTATAAGCGCAAATGGCTTCCAGGATCCAACAGCCTAAGAACTCTGTTTTCCCAGTGCGTATATTCAGGTCATCCGCCTCATAGCGAGTGACATGTACAACCACACAATCCTTGTCTGCATCAGGGCTCTAATTGAAATATTAACAAATTCTGAATTACTTTCCAGTATAAGAAACACAAGTTATTTAAACCACTATGTATAGCATGGCATCGAAGCTAATAAAATTTTGCATTATTCATCACCACATACTTAGATGAAAAACCACAATCGAGATCGGCAAAGAAGAAAATCACCTTGGGCGTATCTCCTCTGGGGGGGGGGGGGGGACATCCTCAAAGGGGGAAAACTGCTCCTGCAGTGCCACGGGGGTTGTAACCTCAAACGGGGCGTTGACCATCTCAGTAGTGGCCGTGAGCGTATCTGGGGTCGGCTCGGTGTCTGCCTCCATCTTCTTGGAGCTCTCTGTCTCGTGGGGATCAGCCTCCCGCGTCTGCTCCAATATCGGCAAATCTTTGCCTGGTTCTCCTTGGTCCATCATGAAACTGACGAATACTAGGAGACCACTGAAAGGAAAACACAATCGCAATGACAATGAAACAAAAAAGAGAGTGCGGATCGGTTACTGCTTTGCAAAAGTTCTTTTTTTTTCTCTGAATGAAAATATACCAATATCACGGATCCGCTTACCTTCCCTTCGTTGGGAGAGAAGAATAGTGGCAGATGTGAGTGTTGGCTTTCTTGAAGACGGTGAGGGAGAAGGGGATTCAGCGAAGAGTGAAATGATGGTTGCTTCGTCCGTCAAACTTAGACGGTGGGGAGGTGGGGTTTTGTGATACAACGGCTCGTTACTGCCGTGCTACGACCGGGGTGACTCTCCGCCTGCATACTGCCTTCTAATTTGGTGGATGGCATTTGGGCCTACGCGCGGCATGGCCCGCATGTCGGTGAACAAAAGTAAAATGAAATTCAGTAGAGGGAGACGTTTCGATGACCTAGGAGGAGCCAGAAGCGGTAGTGTATCCACTGTACTAGTAGTAATTGTTTTTCTGGTAGCTGTAGAGTGTCTCCACTGTACTAGTAGTAATTGTTTCTCTGGGCCCAAGACAAAACAGACCATCCACCCTAGTAAATAATAAAATCAATTCAAAAGCCCATATATTTACTTAATGAGAGGCGCTACCCACACCCAACACACCGCCCCCCAAAAAAACCTGGGTGCTCTTCTTCCTCCTCACTCCCACCCACCTCACGTCAGCTCGCTCCACTCGTACCCCCAAATTCCTCACCTCACTCCTACAGAAAACCCCAGCTCCCCTTCTTCCTCACTACTACAGAAAAACCCCAGCTCCCCTTCTTCTTCACTCGCACTACAACTAGGCTCGTCATTCGTTACTCTGCTCAAATCCGTGAGCGCGATGCGACGCCCTCGAGGAAAATGGAGTCGGCTGACCCCAGCGCCAAGAAGATGAGGCTCCCGCCAGCGGTGACGCCTGTTGTAGATCCCGCACCCGGCAGCGCGGGGAGAAGCGGTGACCCCGCCCCCACCGGATCCCAAGAACCCGTAGAATCTCAAGTGGACCGCATCAGCGATCTCCCGGACGCCGTCCTTGGGGAGATCATCTCGCTTCTCCCCACCAAGGATTGCTGCTGTACCCAAGTCCTCTCAATTCGATGGCGCCCTCTATGGCGCGCCGTGCCCCTTAATCTCGACTATCGTCAGCTATCTCTCTTCAATGATTTTGAAATCCCCAGAGCCATCATCTCCTCCCACCAGGGATCCGTTCAAAGCCTCTACATCCCGTCATGCTACCTGAGCAAGCATACCATGCCCTGCATGGTGGAGGCCTGGCTGAAATCCCCTGAATTCACAGAACTACAACTGCTTGAGTTCTACTATTCCCCTGGAAATCACCTACCAGATACCGAATGCCATCTACCTGTGCCCTCAGCACCGATGTCCATCTCGCGGTTTTCCTCCTCTCTCCACACCGCCACCTTTGTGCTGTGCTACCTACCAGACAATCTGGTACTAAACCTTCGACTCCCATTTCTCAAGAAGCTTTCACTTGTGCGGGTTCGTATATCGGAGGCCTCATTGCACAGCATCATCCACTCTAGTTGCCCTGTCCTAGAGTGCTTGGTGCTTGTTTTCACAGTTAGAATCGGTTGTCTCCAAATAAAGTCTCCTAACCTTGTAAGAATTGGAATTTCTTTTGACGGAAGGCAGCTCATCATCCAAGATGCCCCTTCACTTCAAAGGTTGATCCTTGATTCTAGTTATTCACCATCACAAATAACCGTCCTCTCTGCGCCTAAACTGGAGACCTTGGGTGTAATACATGATCTCTGTGCTCATTTCAAGATGGTGTTTGGCTCCACAGTTCTTCAGGTACTTTATATTATCATCTACACTTGTAACCATAAGCTGCATTTTAAATTTCTGCGCATAAGTTATATATCATCTCGGAGTACACATTTTGTACTAATATTATGTTCTATGCTCAATGAAGAGTTTCTCCATGGATAGCCTATCAATGGTGCTGGATTCTGTCAAGATCTTATATATCCAAATGAATAGTTTTGATCTAAACAAGATTATTGGCTTGCTGCAATGCTTTCCATGCCTGGAGAAGTTGTATATAAAGGTGATAATTTCACGCACATTGGAAGCCCGCATATAGTGTACTAGAATTAACCGTTCAGCTGTTGCTCTTTCCACACTCTTTTTTTAGACCTTAACTGTTTTCAATCTTCATGTCTATTTAGGCAACGGGATGGGGTAAGAAAGTTACAACCAATCGGTGGATTCGTAAGCACCGGGATTTTCTCACTTCTCATGACATTTGATTGAAGACAATAACGCTAGAACGATATGTAGCCAACCATGCAAACACTAGATTTGTCACATTCTTCCTGCTGAATGCGAGGTTACTATTGTCCATCAGGCTTAAGTTTATTAGCAGCATGGTTTTGACGGATGGGTATGTCGAAGAGCAAAAAAAGGAGTTTCAGGTGGGCAAAAGAGCTTCTGAACGTGCCGGGCTTCTATTTACAACATATTGTGGTCATAATCCAGTAAATTTTATGACCCAGGATGTTCATTCTATGGACCTGACCGATCCATTTGACTGTGACTGCCGAAAACAATGCTGGAGTTAGATGTTATTGTCCTTTTCAATATGGGTTTTATCTAAACCTGATGAACAATTAACCCTCGTGCTTTTGTACAGTTTGTAAGCTGGAGTTAGATGTTCTTGCCCTTTTCAACTCGGCTGTGACTGTCATATTTTCTTTGAAACAAGGCAAATGGCTTGCCATTCGTTTAATTTAGGGTGAAATATTGTAAAAAATCCCAACCAAGGGAAATAACATCACTCTCGCCGGTTGCTTGAGCTCACTGTGCATTACAGAAGCCAAGTGATTAGCCCCCACCAGCACCCACAAACTTATTTCGAACTAGCACACCAAATGGGCTGTAAATTTTCATAGGAAAGGCTGCATGACCGTGACAGATTTGGATTCTGACATTTGGGACCCACGAGGAAATAGCCTATCCAAGGTGGTGTCGACTTACTAGCTAGTCAACAAACGATTTTGCCTACCAGCCGTTGGATTGACATCCAACATCTGTCGTGTATCTTCTATCTCTGGTCTTCTTCTTCCATCCACCCAAACCAAACCACCCCGTCGGCTCCGCCTGCTCCCGCCTCCCATGGCTGGCTGCTCCTCTGCCGCCCTACCGTACCCTCCAACATTGGCCAGTCCCTCCCTCTATTCCCCCACACGTCCTGTTATTCTCCGGCGGCGTCAGCCCCAACACGCACCCGCACCCGAACCAGTCAACCCTCGTACTCCCCTCCACCTGCGACTGGACTGGCGCATCTTCCACGGCTCCTGTTCATTCCATCCGAGGCCTCGCCGCCGTTCTCGGCCTTGGTTCGCTCGCCGTGCGTGGTGCGCCGCCCTCTTGCATTGTCAACGCCGTCAACAACCGAGAGGAACAAGGATATGAATGTACGTGGAGAGGATGACAGTAGGGACCCACCAGCGTCATGGCAGTACACAAGCAAGTGCCTCGTTATTATAATCCCCAAAAAATGGTTCCTCCTAATGGTTGGACATCTGGGGCTCACGCCATTATCGACGTAGTCAATAAACGGGAGAATTACACAATGAGCGGCTGACACCAGGGACCCAGCAGGTCGCGCAGTTGTTATTTACTTTTTTTTGAGGAACAAGCAGTTGTTATTTATACTAGTTTTAGTGACGGATCAGGGTAATAATGGGGCTGTGCGGGGGCTGTGGCCCGTCTAGCCAGGGTTTTATTTATGTTTACCACATCATGAGCCCAGTTGTGTTTTTTTCTTGCTGAAAATGGCTAGCCCAGTTCTATTTTTTTAAAGAAATACCCAAACGAGGCCTACTTGCTTTATCAGCCCTGCTGGGCTGCAAATCTTTCAAGACGAGGAGAATTTCATTCGGTTTGCCCAGAAATGGGCTGTACATTTTTAAAACACATCAAACCAGGAATTAGTTTCAATTTTTTTTAATTACAAGATTTTAAATTCCATTGATTTTTATGCGTGGACAATTATTTGGATTTTATATTTATATAAATTATTTTTCAAAATAGTTTGAATGTGACTTGATATTTTGGGATTAAAAACAGTTGACCGCACCGAAATATGCAAAATTTCGTATAATTTTTAACCGTGGCCACAATATGGGGTGTAATGCTAACAAAAAGAAGATGGGCTCCAAAAAAATTCTTAAGAATTGGCAAATGGGCTGTAAATTATTAGAAATAATGGCAGATGGGCTGTATGCTGTTTTCCACAGATTTGAGGCTGACTTGTGCGCCTACTACAGGTTGACGCGTATGCTTTCCTAAAAAATAAGGTTGACGCACATGCAACGCCGTGTCAACTTAGGCAACACACGAGAGCAGTGAATGTTGGATGTCCATCCAACGGCCGTCGTGCTTCTTCAATCTCTGCTCTTCCTGCTCCAGCCGCTCAAACAAGCGCCGGCGGGACTGCCTGCTCCCTCCTCCCGCGGCCGGCTATGCTGCCGCGCAGGCCTCACCGCCCCATCGTTCTCCCATCGCTGGCCTAGCCATCCCTCTACTCACCCACACCTGCTGTTATTCTCCGGCGACGGCAGACGAACCAGTAAACCCTCGCACTCCCCTCCGCGTGGGAAACAACTGCCGAGTTTTCCCTGGCTCCGTGTCATTCCCTTCCTAGGCCTCGCCGTCGTCCACCGCCCTGGTGCTCTCGGCGCGGCGTGGTCAACGTGGTCAATGAACGGCATGCATCGGAAGTGGACTGTACGTGGAGAGGCTGACAGCTGGGTCCACGGCCGCACGCAAGGAAATGCCTCCTTATTACGTGCAAAATAATGATTCCTCCACCTGACAGCTGGGACCCACCAGAAGGGCCTCTGTATTTCACGAAAAAAAATGTTCCCCCGCTGACAGGTCGGACCCACCAGCTATATCTTCGCACGCAAGGAAGTGCCTCGTTATTACGCACAAAAAAATGAATACTCCCCCTGCTAGCTGGGACCCACCATAGTGGGAGGCTAACTTGTGGGCCTACTAAGATGACGGGGACGGAGGGCTTTGTCAACTTAGTCAATATGAATGATTCTAGCTCCAGTGACCGTACGATGTCCATCCAACGGCCGTAGTGCTTCTTCAACCTCTGGTCTTCTTGCTCCAGCCGCCCAAACAAGCGTCGGCCGTGCCGCCTGCTCCTGCCTCCCATGTCCGGTTGTGCTGCCACCGCTGGCCATGCCATCCCTCTATACTCACCCACACCTCCTGTTATTCTCCGGCGACGGCAGCCTCACACCACAGCCGAAGTAGTCAACCCACGTACTCCCCTCCGCGTGGGCATCCACTGCCGCGTCTTCCCCGGCTCCGTGTCGTCCCGTTCCTAGGCCTTGCCGTCGTCCACCGCCCTGGTGCTTTTGGCGCGGCGTGGTCAATGTGGTCAACGAATGACTTCCGTCGGAAGAGTACTGTACGTGGAGAGGCTGACAACTGGGTCCATGGCCGCAGCAAGGAAGTGCCTCATTATTACGCACAAAATAATGATTCCTCCACCTGACAGCAGGGACCCACCAGACGGGCCACCGTATTTCGCGAAAAAAAATGTTTCCCCCTGACTGCTGGGACCCACCAGCTACATCTTCGCACGCAAGGAAGTGCCTGACAGTCAGGACCCACCTGGTCGAAGCGTACGTAGCGTTGTCATTTTGGTCGCGAACGTGTACGTACATACGATTGGTCTGTCTGCAGGCTGCCGCGATGAATCATGGCCGTGTAAGGAAGGGCATGTGTCGTAGTAGAGGCGCGCACGTGTCGTAGTAGAGGCGCGCACGTAGCATGTACACGTACGTACAGCGGCCAGGGTGCAAGAAAGTAAATACGGCCACGTACGTACATACGGGCGGGGTCTCGAACGCCTACTCGCGCATACGTACGGCCAGGGCTCGTGTACATGGCTGGGTCGGAACGGAGAAACTGCGTCGTCGTCGTGTTCATGGGGAGGCAACGGAATGCGTCGTGTTCATCGGGAGGCAACGGAACACGTGCTGTTCATCGGGAGCCAACCGGCTTGGACGGAATAGCCGATGGAAACGAGGCCTGGCGTACTGCAGAATGGAGGAAACGGCCTTGTGTTCGACCGGCCATGGTCGAAACGGGATCCTGTTCATCGAGAGGGGTCTGGCGTACCGCAAAACAGAGGAAACGGACCTCCTACGATGGAAACGGGGTCCTGTTGATCGGGAGGCGTGTGGCGTACCGCAAAACGGAGGAAACGGACTTGTGTTGGAGCGCTACGGTCGAAACGGGGGTCCTGTTCATCGAGAGGGGTGTGGCGTACCGCAAAACGGGACTCCACGGGATACTGTTCATCTCCACCATTGACTGCCTCCACGGGATACTGTTCATCCACCGTCGACTGCCTCCACGGGCTACTGTTCATCCACCGCCGACCTCCTCCAGCCTCCACCTGCGACTGTTCATCCACGGGCTCCTGTTCATCCAGCCTCCACCGCGCGCTCCTCCACCGGCTACTGTTCAACCGTCCCTCTCCACGGGGTCCTGTTCAACCACCCCTCAATGGGCTACTGTTCATCTAGCCCTCCACTGGATACTGTTCAACCAGTCCTCCACGGGGTCCTGTTCATCCCCCGGCTCGATCGATCGGGGTATTGTTCATCCAGCGGCAACGACCTCTACTACCACGGGTTCCTGTTCATCCAACCCCCCACCGGGAACTGTTCATCCAAACCCCCCAACAACGCTCACTGTTCATCCAGAGGCAGCATCGATCGGCTTCAGATAGCAGCAGTAGCGAAGGAATCACTCGGGTTCAGTTAACAGCAAGGGATCGATCGCTCGGGTTCAGTAACGTAGCTAGTGCAATCGCTCGGGTTCAGTTAGAGCCCAACGCCTCGCTCGGGTTCAGTTAGAGCCCAATGCCTCGCACACACGCGCGTACGTATGAGAGAAACGCGCATCGCTCGGCCCCCAACCACCCACCGTAACCGGGAACTCCCCCCATATTTTCCTCGCCCTTGCTTCTACCATGGTTTTTTCCATCATGGACGGCCCAAAGAATGTCATGCAGCTGCGTCTCCAGCCCGCCCAGGACGAAAAGCCCATTTTCTGTCATGATTTTTTGTCATAGAAGTAGGAGCCCACCACATCTATGATGATACCGGGTTTTGTCACAATTATCATCATAGAAGTGTCATAAGTATGACAGATTTTTTTTTCGTTCGGCCCAAAATGTCACGGATGTGTCTTTTTTTTGTAGTGCTAATCAGTACGCAAAGACTGATTTGCCACTGTGGTAACCCCTTGATCTATAAAAGGAGGCCCATGGCAAACGTAGAAAGGGTTCACGAGGTTGCCAAGTTCAGGCCCTCACATATCCATACACACATAGCCACTTCTGCTCCGAGGCAACCCTGCCGGGCAAAGTGCGTTGCGCCCACCACCACCTTTTCCACCATCAATCCACCAAAGCAGGAGTAGGGTTTTACATCTCATGGCGGCTCGAACCTGGGTAAAAATTGCCCGTGTGATCTCTGCCGCGCTGTGCTACGCTTCTCCGCTCTTTGTGCAACGTGCCCATCCCCCTGCCGAACCAAAAGGGGCTCCTAGCCCCATAGGTGGCCGTGGTTTCCCACGACATCTTTGGCGTGCCAGGTAGGGGGATCACTTGCACGAACCCGAGAGCGTCAGTAGCACGTCATCTTCATCGCCATTTCCACCGTCGGCGGCGTCATCGACTATGGCGCCCAAGAAGAAGCCCGGAGCTGCGAATCACCCGTCCCCCTCGAAGGCTCCGCTGCCCGCGACCGCCAACATCGCGGGGAACGCGGAGACACGTGAGGGTGTGGATGCTGCGGGGAGTGTGGTCGGCGCAGGAGGCATTGTCGCCACCATCCCCGCAGCCGAAGTAGAGGCGGGAGGCACCAGGGAAGGACAACATCAACAATATCCCAGCGGCCATGCTCCACGAGGTGCGGATAGAGGGATTATTCTACCTGCGCCCTCTCTCCTCGCCGAAGGGCACAGCCGTAGTGGTGGCGCTCGTTCTGGGGCAAATCGCAACCCTCCGGCCGCCCCCACCACGGGCGCGATCATGGGACACGTGCCACCCCCAGAACAAGCTAACCCAGCTACTGTGCCCAACGGAGCCGCTGGCCCTCATGCGCCTCTACTGCGTGACCACGCCATCTAGGCGGCTGGCTCACAGCAGCGAGGGCGCGACGCAGTCGCCACCGGCACCATCAGGAGCCAAGCGACACGGTGGTCTTCATCATCATCACCCATGCCAAGCACTGCCTCAGAGGCCATGGCGCGGGCCCAGCTGATGTTGAGATTTCTGCTGGCAGCCAATCAGATGGACGAGTGGCGAGCCACTATCCAGAGCTTGATTGGTTTCGCCGAGGCGGGAGGATCACAACGAGCTGGCCCGCGACAACCTCCCCAAGCGACGGCAACGGCTCGTGCGGCTGGCCAAACAGAAGGGGCCATCCCCACGGTGCAATCCCCACCACGGCAAGTAGCACGGGAGCCACGTAATCAAGAGCCCGACAATGTCTCGATGGCTTCTTTTGACCCTCAAGTATGTCAAGGCCCACATCGAGCCCCGGAGGACAGGCGGAGGAAAGGCGCGTGCGTCGTCATTGAATGGGTGCGACGGCCCCGATGTCGACGAGCCCGCGCCCGGGGATAGAGGATGCCTGCCTTTCGAGGTTAGGTGCCCTGCCTTCACCCGTGAGCTACGGCAAGTCCGTTGGCCGTCCACTCGCATGTTCAAGCCAGAGATACCCGAGAAATATGATGGGAGGCTGAACCCGGCAGAGTTCTTGAGCATCTACACCATCGCTGTTCAGGCTGCCGGGGGAAGAGATGAGAAGGTGTTCGCCAACTACTTCCCTTTGGCACTCAAGTTAAATGTGAGGTCTTGGCTGATGCACCTGTTGGGTTCTACAGTAGGGTGCGTCGACTGCAAATTAAAATTTTCTTATGTGCAGAACAATGGGAACATGCTATGGGAGATGGATCACAGATCGTTACCACTAGACACGCAGTGCCGTGCAGCGGAAGAAGAGTTGGGGCAGCGCATCCATGTGGATCGTCTCCTCCTCGCCCGATCTCCCTCGAACAGCTGGTTGTCCGATCCCACGTACAAGTTCACCGGAGCGGCGCAGGTGCACCGCCTCTAACGGTATCCGCGTGTGTAGGAGGAACACCGTGCGGCGGACTGCTAGGTCCGATCACACAGTCGGCGGGAGTGGAGGTGGCTATTCGCAACACATGCAAACCCTAGTGACAGCGCCGAAGCGATCAACCTCATGAGTGTGCGGCACCCCCACTTTATATAGGCATCCATCGTGGGCTCAACACTTGGGCCTCGCACGGACCCTAAAGCCCAAAATCTGTTCGGCCGGGATCCGAGTCCGAGTAGGATCACACCTGACTCATGGAGTCCGATCCAGCCTCACAGGTTCCTTCCCTTAAGCGTGCGACCCCTTAGGTTCAAGTCGGCTTGGTCGCAGGTCGGATCACCTCCAACCTGCTCAGCTGGTAGTGGCCTCTAGCAAGGCGTGCCGACCACCAAGTAGACAATGAAGCCAGTTGGCGAACCTGTACATCACACTTCCATTCCTTTTGCCACACGATATATGTTGTCGGGCTCAAGGCGAGTCTGTCATCCTTGTGCTAGCCCGACCTCTTTCTCGTTTCAGTGATGCCGACCACAAGCCAGATTACCTCATAATCCTTGTCGCATGGCCATGCTTATCCTGGTCGGATCACACGAGGGGCCCAGAGTATATCTCTCCTGATCGAAGGGGCAAATCCCATCTTGCTCGACCATGTCTCGAAACATGGGTCTGGACAAGCCCGAAACCTACCTTTGTAACTACCCAGTCATAGAGTAGCATTTGGTTGGCCCAAAGCAAGTCTGTCACCATCCCGAGTACATGCGCCAGCTCAGGTCTAAGGACATAGAACGTATGTTGTACTAGAGACTCACAGATGACATATCATTGCGTCTCATAGTTGGGTCTGTCCGACTCGGACCTTATCTTGACTCGGATCCGAATACATCGAATCCGACCAGATCCTTCCGAGTCCATATTATCCGGTTAGCATCCAATGCTCCATGGCTAGTGAGATCGAGCCATCGACCGTGTCATATGCTAGTCTAGTCAGTTGCACGTCCACACAACCCTTTCGACTAGGGACCTTTTAGGACAGTAATCATACAATGCATAGTCCCAGAAACAAGTCATGTACTTGCTGATATACATCATTGATAATGTCCAAGGACTATCTTTATTCATAAACACATAGGAAATATCATCATACATGATTGCCTCTAGGGCATATCTCCAACAGTCTCCCACTTGCACTAGAGTCTATCAAATAGACATCGAATGCCCATAGCTCTAACGTGCCCCTCATGCTTGGGTTGTGGAAGCGGCTTAGTCAACGGATCCGCAACATTTGCATCCGTGTGAATTTTGCATAACTCTACATCACCATTCTTTACGATCTTTCATATCAGGTGATATTTCCGATCTATGTGTCTGACCTTGTGGTGATTCCTCAGCTCTTTGGCTTGTGCGATGGCACCAGAATTATCACAATAAAGGTCCAACGGTTTTACCGAGGCTGGGAAAATACCAAGATCATCCGAAAAGTTCTGGATCCAAACACCTTCTTTTGCAGCTTCACAACCCGCAATGTATTCGGCTTCTGTTGTAGAATTGGCCACCGTATCTTGCTTGGAACTCATCCATCTCACTGCTCCTCCATTCATGACATACACGAATCCGAATTGTGATCGACAATCATCTCTATCGGTTTGGAAACTAGCATCGGCGTAACCCTTTACGCAGAGCTCCTCCTCACCTCCATAAACTAGGAACATCTTAGTCCTTTCCAGGTACTTTAGAATATTTTTCACCGCCGCCTAGTGACTCTCACCGGGGTTGGCCTGGTATCTGCTTGTTAAGCTTATTGCAAATGCAACATCAGTCCGTGTACATATCATGGCATACATGATGGATCCGATTGCCGAGGCATACGAAATCCTACTCATCCTGCTTTGCTCATCAGATGTCGAAGGGCTTTGAGTCTCGCTTAACCTTATACCATGTGAGAGTGGCAAGAACCCTTTCTTTGCCTCACTCATGTTGAACCGCTTCAACACTTTATCTATGTACGTGCTTTGGCTCAAGCCGAGCAACCTCCTCAATCTATCTCTATAGATCTTGATGCCTAAAATATAAACTACTTCACCGAGGTCCTTCATTGAAAATTTGCCATTCAATGATTCCTTGACCGAGTTCAGCATTGAAACATCATTTCCGATCAGCAGTATGTCATCCACATACAAGATAAAAAACACTATCGAGCTCCCACTTCACTGCTTGTATAAACAAGCGTCTTCTTTGCTTTTAATGAAACCGAGACTAGTGACGACCTCATCAAAACAAATGTTCCAACTCCGAGATGCTTGCCTCAACCCATAAATGGATCTCTTGAGCTTGCATACCTTACTAGCGCTAGTCGGATCGACAAAACCCTCGGGCTGTATCATATACACGTCCTCGGTTAAATTTCCGTGAAGGAAAGCCGTCTTGACATCCATCTGCCATATCTCGTAATCGAAATATGCATCTATAGCTAGTACGATCCTCACTGACTTCAGCATCGCTACGGGCGAGTAAGTCTTGTCGTAGTCAATTCCTTGAACTTGTCCATGACCTTTAGCGACAAGCCGAGCTTTGTGGATCTGAACATTTCCATCCACATCGGTTTTCTTCTTAAAGACCCATTTGCAACCAATGGCTTTTACGCCAGGCGGCAGATCAACCAAGTCCCAGACTTGATTCTCATCCATGGACTTTAACTCGGATCTCATGGTCTCTAGCCATGCCTCGGAGTCTGGGCTCACCATCGCTTCCACATATGTGGCCGGCTCGATGCTTTGTAGCAACAATACATCACGCACTCTGCGCAATCTTTCCGACCTCCGTGGTTCTGGTGCCGCTTCCACTACGGGTTCCCTAACTGACTCCGGTATGATCTCATCACCCGCCGAGCCGTCCCCGAGTGGTCCTCGAATTTCTTCGAGTCAGACCGTCCTCCCACTGGCTTCCTGACTGAGAAACTCTTTCTCAAGGAAAACCCCGTTCCGAGCAACAAACACTTTGTTCTCTTCCCGGTTGTAGAAGCTATATCCCAAGGTTTCTCTCGGATATCCCACGAATATGCATTTATCCGACTTGGGTGTAAGCTTGTCTGACATAAGTGTCTTGACAAATGCTTCACAACCCCAAATCTTTAGAAAAGACAAATTGGGACTCTTCCCGGTCCACATCTCATGTGGTGTCTTGTCTACGGATTTTGATGGTACCTTGTTAAGTGTGAAAGCTGCAGTTTCTAGAGCGTATCCCCAGAATGACAAGGGTAAATCCGATTTGCTCATCATTGACCGGACCATGTCCAACAAGGTCCTATTCCTCCGTTCCGACACGCTGTTTCTCTGTGGCGTACCCGGAGGTGTGAGCTGAGGTACTATACCTCGGCTTTTCAGATGATCATCAAACTCCTGGCTCATGTATTCACCTCCATGATCTGATCGTAGAAGCTTTATAGTCTTGCCGAGCTGATTTTCAACCTCATTCTGAAACTCTTTGAACTTTTCAAAAGTTTCCGACTTGTGCCTCATCAAATAGATATATCCATATCTACTCAAGTCGTCGGTAAAAGTCACTAAGTACTGATAGCCGCCTCTGGCAGTTGTGCTCATTGGACCACATACATCACTATGTATTAGCTCCAACAGCTCGGATGCCCTCTCGCAACTCTTTGCAAAAGGAAACTTAGTCATCTTGCCAAGCAAGCATGATTCGCATGTCTCGAACGACCCAAAGTCAGACAAAGTTAGGAGCCCATCATCATGGAGCTTCTTCATGCGTTTCAGACTAATGTGTCCAAGCCGGCAATGCCAAAAGTATGTCGGATTTATCTCATTAGGCTTATGCCTCTTGACATTCACATTATAGACCGGTTCCGTTTCTAGATTCAATACAAATAGCCCATCAACAATGGGTGCATAGCCGTGGAACATACCATTCAAATAAAACGAACAATCATTGTCCTTTAAATTGAATTCATAACCCTGACTCATCAAGCACGAGGCAGAAATAATGTTCCGACTAAGTGCAGGAATGTAATAACAATTATTCAATTCCAAAATAAATCCAGAAGGAAGCTGGAGCTGCATCGTGCTGACCTCCAACGCAGCAACTCTTGCTTTGTTGCCGACCCTGATGTCAATCTCCCCTTGTGCCACACGCCTAGTTCTTACCAGCCCCTACATCGAGTTGCAAATATGAACAACCAATCCGGTATCAAATACCCAAGAGCTACTAGGTATGTCAGCAAGGTAAATGTCTATAACATATGTAACAAGTGTACCTTTGCCTGAAGCAGCATTTCCGGCCTTCTTGCCATGCTCCGCAAGCCACTTGCTATAGTTCCTCTTCCAGTGACCAGTTTCCTTGCAATGGTAGCAAATGGTATTTGAGTCCGGTCCAGACTTCGGCGCAGCGGCGGAGGTTACCGTCTCCGTGCCCTTTGCCTTAGCCTTTTTCTTGGACCAACTCTTCTTGAACTTAGCTGATTTCTGCACCATCAACACTTGATGCGTGCCTTTCTTAATATCCTGCTCTGCTACCTGAAGCATCCCATGCAATTCAGTGAGCTTCTTATCCATGCCGTGCATATGATAGTTCGAGATGAACGTCCCATAGTTAGGCGGAAGAGAACCCATAACTGCATCTATAGCCAGCTCATCCAAGAGCGGGAAGCCTAACCGATCCAAAGCCTGCACATACCCGATCATCTTTATCACGTGCGGGCTTAGTGGATCACCTTCCTTCAGCTTGCAATCCATCAAAGATCGCCAGACATTGAACCATTCGGTCCTAGCCTGCACCTGAAACATGCTCTTGAGACTCTCAATCATATCGAAAGCCCCAACATCCTCGAAATGCTGCTGCAAATCGGGCTCCATACAAGCCAACATGAAGCAGCTGATCTTGTTTGATTCATCAACCAGTTTCTGGTAGGCATTCTTGGTTGTGGCATTAGCATTATCGGTAGGTTCCTCTGGAAGTGGATCCTCTAGAACATGTTCCTTTTTATCATGCTTGAGAACAATTCTCAGATTTCTATACCAGGTGGTAAAGTTTGTTCCATTCAGTTTATCCTTTTCCAGAATTGATTTCAATGCAAAGTTGGGTTGAGCAGGTGGTGCCATTGATCTACAATAGGAAATATGCGATCACTAAGCAATGTGTTTATTTAGAGTAATTCAAGCCTTAAATATAAATACTCCCACTGAAGTCGGCATCCCTCCGCAAACTCTCAGTGATTTAGGATCCGACTAGCACATGCGACTAGTGAGCTTTAGCATCACAGCTAGACAACATGCCTATCCGGTAAGCAACTCCTAGCTAATCGTATCTCTATACAACTCCTATCGGTCGGGAAGGTATCTCATAACCCGGCCCCCAACCTTTTTTGCCACAAGGCCCAAAACCGTTTTGATAGCCTTGTCAAGTTAACCTGATGCAGTGCATGTCCGTGTCCGACACGAATCCTTCAGTTCAAGGACACCTAGCAGCACCCCAATTTTATGATCCCACTACTAGACGTACTTGACATGCGAAGGTGCAACATCGGGAATGGCAAACTTTCTTGATATTAATGAGGGATCTTTCTACCATTTTCACATGCATAGAAACAAGAAGCAATACAAATCACAAATAAACATATATTGTGAAATAGTATGGCTCCTTCATGGATGTTCTTCCAGGTCGGCTCCGACTCCGATGACCATCTAGGAACTCCATCTTGTTTGTCACGCCGGGACACCAAGCCACCAACTTGATCTCTATTATCCAACTACTACAACTAGTAATGAATTTTACATAGAGTCACAAGTCGACACGCAGGTCGTTATACATTATAATGACAGCACTTTGGCTCCTGCCGGCTGATAAACATGATGCGCAGTCCATGTATAAATTACACACATGCATCACATACACATGAGCCATACTATTCACATCAAACCTGGAAAACAAAGTTACGCATAGAATCGCTTTCTACCAGTTTGAGTGATCGTGTACGAAATACAAGGCGCTACGCACACGGCGGTCCCGGTTAGAATCGCATTTATGTTTCACTGTTAACGCCGATGGCGGATACCGACCGGTAGGGGTAGGTTGTGTCACGACCTCATCGACTCCGATCATCAGAAAACATAGCCACATCGATCCCCATGTGTAGTTGATCTCATCAACCGTGCACACAACCGATCTCATCAATGACAACAGATCTCATCTACCGCCTCCACATATCTAATATGCATACGATCCGAAGCAAATCCTATAGAAGAGGCTCTGATACCACTATTGGGTTCTACGCTAGGGTGCGTTGACTGCAAATTAAAATTTTCCCACGTGCAGAACAACAGGAACATGCTACGGGAGATGGATCACAGATTGTTACCACTAGACACGTAGTGCGGTGCAGCGGAAGAAGAGTTGGGGCAGCGCATCCGCGTGGATCGTCTCCTCCTTGTCCGATCTCCCTCGAACAGCCGGTCGTCCAATCACACATACAAGTTCGCTGGAGCAGCGCAGGTGCACCGCCTCTAACGGTATCTGCATGTGCAGGAGGAACACCGTGCGGCGGACTGCTAGGTCCGATCACACAGTCGGCGGCGAGTGGGAGGTGGCTATTTGCAACACATGCAAACCCTAGAGACAACGCCGAAGCGATCAACCTCATGAGTGTGTGGCACCCCTACTTTATATAGGCATCCGTCGCGGGCTCAACACTAGGGCCTCGCATGGACCCTAAAGCCCAAAATCTGTTTGGCCAGGATCCGAGTCCGAGTAGGATCACACCTGACTCACGGAGTCCGATCCGGCCTCACAGGTTCCTTCCCTTAAGCGCGCGACCCCTTAGGTTCAAGTCGGCTTGGTCGCAGGTCGGATCACCTCCGACCTGCTCGGTTGGTAGCGGCCTCTAGCAAGGCGTGCCGACCACCAAGTAGACAATGAAGCCGGTTGGCGAACCTGTACATCACACTTCCATTCCTTTTGCCACACGATATATGTTGTCGGGCTCAAGGCAAGTATGTCATCCTTGTGCTAGCCCGACCTCTTTCTCGTTTCAGTGATGCCGACCACAAACCAGATTACCTCATAATCCTTGTCACATGGCCATGCTTATCCTGGTCGGATCACACGAGGGGCCCAGAGTATATCTCTCCTGATCGGAGGGGCAAATCCCATCTTGCTCGACCATGTCTCGTAGCATGGGTCTAGACAAGCCCGAAACCTACCTTTGTAACTACCCAGTCACGGAGTAGCGTTTGGTTGGCTCAAAGCAAGTCTGACACATTCCCGAGTACATGCGCCAGCTCAGGTCTAAGGACATAGAATGTATGTTGTACTAGAGACTCACAGATGACATATCGCTGCGTCTCATAGTTGGGTCTGTCCGACTCGGACCTTATCTCGACTCAGATCCGAATACATCGAATCCGACCAGATCCTTCCGAGTCCATATTATCCTGTTAGTATCCAATGCTCCATGGCTAGTGAGACCGAGCCATCGACCGTGTCATACGCTAGTCTAGTGAGTTGCTCGTCCACACAACCCTTTCGACTAGGGACCTTTTAGGACAGTAATCATACAATGCATAGTCCCACAAACAAGTCACGTACTTGCTGATATGCATCATTGATAATGTCCAAGGACTATCTTTATTCATAAACACATAGGAAATATCATCATACATGATTGTCTCTAGGGCATATCTCCAAGAGCACCTGCCGAAGAACTCCATTTCGACCTGGGCTGACCTGTGCCATGAGTTCATTGGTGCCTTCACGGGTGGCCATCAAGAACCAGGGTGGCCCAGTGACTTGTAGCTTCTCCAGCAGAAAGAAGGAGAAACTCTGTGGAAGTACTTGCAAAGATTCAGCAGAGTCCACTGAAATATTCCAGACATCCACCCGGCAGCTGTGATAGCTGCCTTCCAGTCCAACATGCGCAACCGCAGGATACGTTCCAAGATGAATGGTCGGCTGCCCAAGACTGTGAAGGAGCTGTACACCTTGGTAGGCAAGTGCGCTCGGGTGGAGGAGGGGAGGAAACTTCCAGGAGAGGAGGATTGCGTCGACATCAACTCAGAGGATGACGACGAGACCACCAGCCAGAAGAAGAAGAACAAGAAGCGCAACAAGAAGCGCAAGGATAAGGCAGTGATGACTATTGAGAGGTTGGGCACGCCTAGTACCGGCAAGAAGGCTAAGGTTGAAGCCCCCGACAAGGAAGTTGCCGTGTGCGCTGACTGCCCGGAGGCTGCGGCTGCCGAAAAAGCTGGGAAAAGTGATGGGCCGTACTGCAAGATTCATCGGATCAAGGGCCACGACCTCCAGGAGTGTCATCAGGTTGAGCAGCTCGTCAAGAAGTAGAGGGCTGAGTATGAGAAGCGAGATAAGGAGAAAGGTCAGAACGGTACTGGCGGTAAGGGCCGAGGCGGTGAAGCAAATCGTCCCGGCAAGGCTCCTCGGAACCAAGGGAAACCCGCCAGGGGCCGAGAGAAAGAGGATTGCAATGCTAAAAGTGATGGAGGGGATGAAGAAGAAACCAGTGAGCAAGAATTCCAGAAGGCCACTGACGCCCTGTGCATTGACGGGGGTGCTTCTTTGCACCCCTCTCACCGCTAGCTTAAATAGTGGGCGCGTGAGGTCAATGCCGTGGAGCCAGTAGCAGGTTCCTGGAAGCCGCTCAAGTGGTCACGCATGCCCATCATCTTTGATGAAGAGGACCACCCAGACTACATCACTGCGGTAGGGTGCTTGCCGTTGTTGGTCTCACCAATGATCCGCAACCTCAAAGTCACAAAGATGTTGGTTGATGGTGGGGCCAGGTTGAACCTGATTTCCCCACACGTTCTCAGCAAGCTCCAGATAGCAGAGGAAGAGCTTAAGGCCACTGGTACATTTCAAGGAGTTAATCCCGGCAGGATTCGTCCTAAGGGAAAGATCACGTTGCCAGTGACATTTGGGGGAGAGTTAAACTACCGGACTAAGAAGATTATGTTTGATGTGGTCGATCTCCCCCTGCCGTACAACGGAATCCTTGGGCGCCCGGCCCTGACCAAGTTCATGGCGGCATCCCACTATGCCTACAGCACCTTGAAGATGCCAGGGCCGATGGGCGTCATCTCCATTCCGTCGGATAAGAAAGACGCAATGATTTGCATGGATAAAATGTACAGGGACGCGGTAGCGGCAGAGGCCGCTGAAAACCGCGGTGCCTGCCAAGGACAACAAAGGAAAGAAGAAGGATAATAGGGACACTGGCAAGGAATCCAGGAAGCGTACCTCTACGGAGTGTGCCATGCCTGTTGATGACATGCCGGAGAGTTCCAACAGCAAGAGGAATAAGGCCGCGGCACCCCATGTGAAAAAGGACTCGGCAGGGCTGGATGGCACTGATGGTACTTTCACTATCAGTGCCACCCTCGATGACAAATAGGAAAGCGTGCTCGTTGCCTTCCTGTAGGCGAATATCTATGTGTTTGCTTGGCAACCATCTGATATCCTCGGTGCTCCCAGGGAGGTAATCGATCACCACCTTGCTGTCTGCCCACATGCCCGACCTGTCAAGCAGAAGGTGTGAAAGTAGGCCTTGGAGCGGCAGCAGTTCATTGCCGAGGAGATTAAGAAACTCGAGGTAGCTAGATTGGTCAGAGGAGTACTGCATCCAACATGGTTAGGAAACCCAGTGGTTGTGCGCAAGGCTAATGGAAAGTGGAGGCTTTGCATAGATTTCACGGATTTGAACAAGGCATGCCCGAAGGACCCATTCCCCTTGCC